>FR997835.1:18130906-19568028 GCA_905475405.1 Schrankia costaestrigalis
CCTGTTATTACAAATCTTAACTTTTTTCAACTTTTTTTTTGCTGTGTTACCCTGAATAATGCCTCTTTAAACTCTAATAAATATTTTAAAACCAGCTGGTCTAGTTTTCATATCAATAGGACTTATTTCTTAAAATAAAATTTAAAATAAAAAACATGCACAGTTTTAACTGCCTGTAGTGAAAAAAAAATATTCTACGCGAGTTTGGCAAGTTATCATCACAGACCTAAACTTTTTTTAAAAAAAGCTAGTCATCTCAGTACCTCTTCAATATCTTATTTGAAAAATTTACTCGATAATGGTAGTTCCTGGATACTAACGTTACAAACGTTAGTATCCGGGAACTACTAACTAGCTGTACTAACGTGGTACGGGTGTAATTCGTGTCTTTTAAAATACGATGGGGGTCAGAGTGTCGCAAAAAGGGTCCCACTATATTAACGAAAAATTTTTTTTTTCAAAATTGAGCTTATTTAACGTAGTTACAAAAGACTTAGCCGAAATTTAGAAAAAAAGAGGTTTTTTTTTCGATTTTGAACTTAGAAAAATTTTCATCGGTTTTGTATGGAGCTGGGACTTAGAAAAATTTTGTCAAAAATAATTGATGTAAATTTTATTATTGTATCGTATAGATTGATGTAAAATAATACTAAAACTTCTCTTGCACTTTTGGCGTAAAACCTACGGATCACCGGCAAAACGCGATCAAAAATGTCTCGACGGAGCCCCGCTTCGCGGGGCTCCTCACTCTGGGTGGTTTAAAAAAAAAAAACCACGAAGGCTAAGGCGGGAGCTAAAGCTCCCGCCTTTAGCCTTCTAACCTAATCTATCCGAGTCGGGGTAAAAAAAACTCGATTTCATCAAAATTATTTTAAGTCCCAGCTTCATATAAAATGACGCGAAATTTTTCTAAGTGTCGGACCCTTCTTCCGATACTACGTGAAATCAAAAATTTGATAAATTTTACAAGTCCAGTTTTCATACAAAATCGATCAAAATTTTTCTAAGTGTCGGACCCTTCTTCCGATACTACGTGAAATCAAAAATATGAAAAAAATTTCTAAGTCCCGGCTCCATACAAAAGAGACATTTTTGATCGCGTTTTGCCGGTGATCCGTAGGTATTACGCCAAAAGTGCAAGAGAGGTTTTAGTATTATTTTACATCAATCTATACGATAAAATAATAAAATTTACATCAATTATTTTTGACAAAATTTTTCTAAGTCCCAGCTCCATACAAAACCGATGAAAATTTTTCTAAGTGTCGGGACCCTTTTTGCGACACCCTAACCTACGATGGGCTATATTTTTTAGCACTTTTTAACTAATACTACAGTTTCTACTACTTTTCACTTGATATGGTGACTCTTTCCGGCTCAACTACTTAGCCGTTTAACTTATTTAGCATTGGAATCGGCTCCAAAATTTTACTAAAAAGATTTTTTTTTGTCCATGATAGCAGCAACAATTTACCAAGTATTATACCATTTTGGAATCTCTACTAAATGCGCCAACTTTTGGTATAACTTGCAAAACTCGCGAAGTACATTTTTTTTTCACTACAGGCAGTTAAAACTGGGCATGATTTTCACTATAAATTTTATTCTAAGAAATAAGTCCTATTGATATGAAAACTAGACCAGCTGGTTTTAAAATATTTATTAGAGTTTAAAGAGGCATTATTCAGGGTAACACAGCAATAAAAAAAGTTGAAAAAAGTTAAGATTTGTGACAACAGGAGTGAAAAGACTGTCACAGGGTGTGAATTTTTGCGTTTTTTTTCAAATGCCTATAACTTTACAACCATGCAACTTAGAATTTTTTTTATATTTTTCTGATAACCAGCATGAATTGCCTTATCACCTGGTTTCAAGTTAACGTCGGGTTTTGGGACACCCTGTATACCGCGAGTAAGACCCGTATAAAATAGTATTATGTATTTGAAACTCTATTTCGGTGTTTAGTGTTTTTAGTACGACTTTATATTACTACAAATTCGTTTTGTTCCTTACTTTATTTATACTCAAATCCATTAGGTCCGTAAAAATGAACTGCAGTAATATAAATTCGTACTAATAGTGAAAATGACGGCAGTTGAGCTTACTCTGTTGATTACTGTCAGTCATTAATACGTTAATATATTTCGTTGTGCTGTACTAATAATTGTTATATGTATTATTTATGCATATAACTGTTCTCATATGAGTAGAGATTTTAATGTGTACACTATCTGAATAAGTATTAAAGAAATTCTCCTAAGTTTCCTATTTATAGCATTAATATTTTTGCTGCGGCAACATTCTTATACAAAATATCATTTTATTTTGTAAAACAATGATGCAAATTTTTCGTGGTGAATTGTCTAAGACACTGGCTATCCATAGGCCACAGCATTTTTGCTAGATATGTATAATATCTTCTGATTAAAATCGTTGCGGGACCCAAGGCGTACTAGCCTTCCCCCGGGACCTTTAAGTGATTTTTTGCGGTCACGATGTTCATCCTGTTTTTTTTTCACGATTTGGCCCATGAAAATAAGTCAGATCGTAAAAAGTTAAACCTAATGTGATTCTTGGGTTAATCTTATTAGGAATTATTAACATTTTAATCTAAACTAATAGTATAAAGCTGAAGAGTTGCTTGTTTGAACGCGATTATTTGAAGAATTACTTACTCGAATTGTATAATTATTAGGAGTGGCAATTTAATATGTTTTAAAAAGTGGTAAAAATATAAATTTAAAGAGAATTAAGAGGCGCAAAGTCATATTTGTGAAGTTAGTAAATAAACGATGAGTTCATAATAATAATCTATTATTGTAATTAGTTTTTTTTGTATAACATTCCGAAATACTCGTCTAGCGTGTAAGTTAGTAGTTTAATATTTTATAAATACTGTTTATAATTGGACATTAAATGATAATTCACTGCTGTACAGTTTTAACCTATTACTCTATTGCTCATGACAAAATTTTGTAGGATTGTGTATTAATGCTATTTTCTACGCCAATGTCCTATTTTCAAAACGGTGTTTTTTACTTTTTCTGTTATATTTTCACTGCAATTTCATCTCTAAAAAAATAATCTATACTTTTATACTATTATTATAAAGAGGTAAAGTTTGTGTGTTTGCGACGTTGTAGGGGGTAATCTCTGGATCGAATGAACCTTGAATTCTTTCTGTGTTGAATAGTCCATTTATCGGGGAGTGTCATAGGTTTATATAGTATCACGCTATGACTAATAGGAGTGGAGCAGTAATGGAATATGTTTTAAAAATGGACACGTTTTTTCGCTGCCCAACGAAGTGGGCACGGGTCAGCTAGTTTACCATATTTTTATTTCTAGTACGCAGCAGTTAATTATCATAAATATTGTTCGTGCCATTTATGAAGTATGCAGTTAATATACAGTGTTCTAGAACTTTCCTGTTGTTATATAAATGTAAATATTTTGGTGATTATGATTAGTGATATAAAAGTACTTACAATTCTTTTTGTTAGCTTAATTGTTTCAGTTTCACCAACTTCGTGTTGCTTATATCAACGTCATAATATTTAATTTCATTTTAGGGTAATTTCAAGTGAATTATTTGAGATATTTATATCTTTTAACCCATATTTGGGGTGCTTTAGAAATATGGCACTTAGTTGACATAGGTATAGTAGAATAAAATTAAATTGGGTAAATAAATTTTAAATTTAGAATTCACTAGATAGAAAAAGGTAGGAATCTAATTTAATTATGACGTACTCTTTATGTGCGATTCATAATCACCTACTAATCTATGGTTATAATTCCTGTGTCAATAGTTCCACAACCAAAGAGTAGGCCAATGTTTATATTAGTGTGTTTATGTTTTTGTATAATATTGTGATTCTGGTCATTCGCTGGTCGATATATCCAGATTGTCATTAGAAATAAATAAAGAATTATTGATTCTAATTGGTTTGAGTTTTCTTTAATTATTTTCAAGGTATTTCCCTTTATTGTATTAACAAGCATATCCGTGTAGTGACGGAGTAAGAATACAATATGTCACCACCCCATCTCATCCCATGGCTGTCGTAGGAACCGACTAAGGAACTATCTGTGAATATTATCTTTACGAAATAAAAAGGAAGAACATTTGAAATCAAACCCTATACCAATCCGTCTTGCCAGCGTGATATTACTAGGCCAAGTATTCCTCCGTCACGAAAGGAGGCCCCGTCTCTGCAGTGGGACATTAATGGGCTGTTATGATGAACAAGCAAGTTTAGGTTTAATAAACTTACGAATATTTTAGGACCTTTTTACAGCATAGAAAAGGAGATAAATATCATGCTAGCCAGTTTTGGTATCTGGTTATATTTTTTTGAAGTTTACTTTACGGACTACCTTCTCTTACAGCAATGTGCGTAGTTTTCCAGTTTTGAAAAAGCATTTGGAGAGTAAAAAAAACAACAAAAATATATTTATAATTTTATTAAATTAATTATTTCTATAACTTTTTACATATAGTAAATTATATGTGCCACGTTTGTCAATTACATTGAATAATGCTGCCATGTCACATCAGCAGTAGTCACAATAGTACCTAAAGTTTTGCCTCTACGATCAGACACGAATGGCTGCTCGCTTCGATTAAGAGTATCGAGAACTCGACACACGAACTCGCTTTCTTGTTGGACGTCATATTGGACACCACTACAAAAGAACGAACTACTGTGTGAACTAATCAACGAACTAATCTCGTCTAGTTCACGAAGGAGCCTGTGTGAGCGCGGCAGCCACGCGTCATCGGCGGGCAAGGTGCCTCCTCGCACAACTTGGTCCAAGAATATATTTATGAAATAATTTGTATAAAAATTTTGGCTCCAATATTTACAAATGCACTGATACTTTTTTTTTTACAACGCCGGACTAATTTTTACAGCGACTAAGTTGGGTAAAGGGTCACGGAGGCACCTCGTCCGCTGATGAACGCCTGAAGACTTTATTGCAATTTCATTTCTAATAACACATTTCTTATCTAATAAGAGGTGCGCGCGTACAGTGCGCGTACATGTCTAATACCCTATCGTTACAGTGATACACCGTCTTAACATTAAGGCGAACTATTCGCCTGTATAACGCTACTAGTCAATAAAATCGGAAGATATAGCAAAACAAAGTCACTGTAGCAATAGGATACAGATAAAACGTAGTAATGAAGAGACAACACCGAAGGCAGAGCTGACCGGTTCCGTCATTTACGGCGCCCGCGCGCTACTAACTAGCTATATTCGTATTCCGAAGATGCTTCTCCCTGTTTCGTGTTTTAAAATTAACTTTTAGAATTAACACACATGTTAAGGGGCTTATACAGAATTTGTACTCTTAAAGCGTCCCGTCGCCGTCACTCGTGATACACTCGATAGCAACATAACGGTACATCACTACGGCAATCTCCACACTATGAATAGTACGGCAGGCAAGTGAGTTGATCGAAGCATAACAGTGGTACGATAATCGACAAAGCACTAACAATAAATTAAATAGATTTTTGTGATAGATAAATAATAATAAATTGATAAATTCTGTTCATTTAAATTATTTTGACAGGGGCATAGGTCTGAGCGTCGGTGTATGGTGGCGTCATAGTTGTGACGTCATGGGCCGCGACCACGCTCGCTTGTACCGCTTAGACTAACTAACAACATTCTTAGATGGTATTCAGTCAACTCGCGACAATTACGACAAACTAATATGAAACACCTGGATGGACTCGTTTATCGATGTAGCTTAACAAGTTTTAAAACTTAAGTGACTTAGAACACATTAAAACAATATACTGTACATTTTTACAATTTGATGTGAGCAGCGTATAACATGTAAACTTATGGTGGCATTAAAACGATAGAGCAACCATCACAAGACTTTCAACAACTGACACATTGAATGAATTATGAGTTAAAAGTGAGTGATACATATATCTAAACATACATCTCTAGTACAATAGTTCAGTTGTTGAATAGCCTTGGGAGTTGTTCTATCGTATATTGTTCATAGATAATGTAGTGTGTTGGTGTAAGCGAGCGTATTGTCGCCTGAGTGCATTTTCTTGGCGCGTCAGTTACGAGTGAGTCAGAGCGCCCAATATCGTGGTAGGATAATAATCCACCCAACGAGCATACAACACAATAACCTTAAGAGATCAAACTGTCATTAAAAACAAACTTTATACTTACAAATGATAATAAGTTTACAACTATCCTTACTTTAAACATCCATACCTAAAACAATTTACAATAATATTTTTTTTATGCAAATTATGTTTAGATAAACGTAACTCATCAGTCGGTCGGGGACGCTGTGGGAGATCCCAACAAAGCCCTACCGAAGTCTGATATATATTATACATAAATATTTTATTGAAAATAATTATAATACAATGAAAATTCAGTCGTTCATCTCAAAAATGAATCAACAATTTATTACAAGATACAAATAGTTTATAACAAAAATATATGTGTACTCATCTAGATGTTTTCACGTGAATTTTTATTTGTAACGCAATGTATTGTCCAGCTTTACATTTCGTGTATAATATATTATTTTTTTGGTACATGAATGTCCACTTAAATTAAAATCACAACTAAATATGTGTATCATTACCCCCATAAAATATATTTAAGTATTGACCCCATTGGGGTCATAAGATCTACATTTGCCGCTACAAAACACATAAGGGCTTATGTTTACAGTTTATTTACAGTAGATAGTGATACATTTATTAAGTCGATCCCGTGTGACAATGAAGTGAGATCATTAATTATAATTCAATATTAATACTTAACAATACGATGGTTAGTGGATGATGTGTTACGAGCAGTTGGACGTTATGTAATTTTAGACTGTACAACTTACGCAATAAAGTCAAAAATAACATATAACATTTTTATTATAACATGTCTACACCTACTGCGTAGTAAATAATAAAGTTAAATGAGTATGTGAATGATTGTGATTAACACGAACGCAGCCTACTCCTGGGGTTACATAGCGTTGTCGCTTACGACATTGGTCGTATTTAGTTTAAGAATACAACAATATGGCCTTAATATCGTCCGAATGAAGTAGCCACAAACACTATTCCAGGCAAATAAAGGCCAATCTTCTCTATTCAGGGCATAATAAATTTCTTTTCGAAACTGTCAAAAATATTAAAAGTAAAATAGATGCCAATCCGAGACATTGTTTTTGTCGATCAAATTAAAATAAAGTATTCTCATAGCCGAATATCTGTTAGTACTTAACTGAATTTAAACAAAATGATTAAGTTGGGGTCGATTTTTGTGATTTTCTAAAACCCAAATAAAAAAAAAATCTATTCAAAAGTCGGCGTTTCATTCACAGATCTAATTCTATTTGATTATTTTTTACAAGAAAAATAATTATATACAAAATATAAAATTGATATATCTATACAACATACACTATAATAGCAACTTGTATTTTTTTTTCATGGAAATTAATAACAATAAGTACCTAGAGAGTTTATTTTTCAAAAAAAGATTTTACTAAGACCATTAAAATTTATATTCCAATACTTCAGTTAGAAAAATTGAATAGTAAATATAAAAATAATATTATTATATTATAATGTGGAGGTGTTTATATGTATTAATTGTACGAGCATTTTATGTTAAATGACTCTTTTTAATGCGTACAATAAAATATTAAAAACTATTAAATTGTATTATTTAGATAAAAGTTTGCACGTATTGCATGTTTAAAACACGCAATGACACTGATTTATGTAACGTATGGAATAGACATCAGTGGTTAAAACTACACAATATTGCAACACGTCTAAACGAGCCGGGCTCGGTACAATAAAAAAAAAAAGAAAGACAACAAAAAAAAGTACAATTACAAAAAATTAAAATAAATAATACAAATTCGTCTGAAATGTGAAAAATAAAACTTCGAATATAAATTTTTGGCAACTTTGTACTTAGTGATGGTTCGCAGAGGTGTGTGTAGTGTATACGTACATGTACCGTGTCGATGTGTTTGTGATATATGCGTGTGTGTGTTTGTGTTGTGTTGTGTTTGTGTGTATGTGTGTGTGTATGCGGCGCGGGCGGAGGTGTCATGTCTTCGCCGAGTCGCTCTGTCTGTCCGGCGGCGGCCACACGGTCGGTCACAGAAACAACATTCGCCTTAGTACATATTAACAAAATGTTCTACGTTGGTTTACGTTATTTAGTTATAACGTGTTGAGGCGAGCTGATGTAAGATTCATGCTCGCCCCCGCGCCGCACTCCTCTCGCCTGGAACCAGATAATTATACAGATTAGTATAAACATAATAATAACTGGGTGTGGTGTGTACAGGGTGTAGATACATAAATATGACTCATAAATTTTAACATAAAGAAAGGCATAACTAATTTAAGCAGAAACAAAAACATCATTCAAATCGTATAGGTACCTCCACTTGCCAGAATTTCGTTTGCCCGAATTTTCATTTTCCATAATTTCATTTGTACTAATATTGTTTGCCATAATCACAATTATGTTTAAAATGAGAGAATCCAACTAAGATAGGTTTGGTTAGGTTTAATCCTTAAGCCACCAAAAAGTAGACCCGCGAAGCAGGTCTCTTTTTATCTGTTTTTGCCGTTATGTCTAATAAAAATATGGCAAAAGAAATTCGGGCAAATGAAATTTGGGCATAAGAATATTATGGCATATAATTTATGGACGTATTTTTTATTTTACTATAGTTTTATCCATTACTAAAATATTGCTAAAAAACACGGTCACAAACGCAAACCTCTTAAAGCCTATACTTACAAAGATTTGTAATAACCGGGAATTGAACCCTCAACACACAAGAGTAGTTTATAATTTCAGTATCAACTTAAGTATACGGTACCTAGACCCTCGTAGAGCGTGCAGCGCGCCGTGGCCGCGGCGAGGTGGTGACGTGATCAACCTGTGACGTCACGAGTGGGGTACGCGCTCGCCGCCGCCGTGGCACTCCCACGCCGCTGTCCCCACTGTGGCCAGACACCAGCGACTCGCTGTCGCTCTGGTTCGACGTGTAGCCTATCACGTCCACTTCGTCTGGAAGGAGAAGAGAAAAGAAATTAGTTTTATTTTAATATCAATCATAAATGGGACGAGTTTTTCTTTTCCAGCGATATTTATTTAGCAGTAGCGCAGTCAGATTTTACGACAGCTTGGATTTTATTTAGAGTTATTAATATATTAATATATATGTTACAGTCAAAACTCATTGCCGGTCAAAACCCTTTTTAACTGCATAAAACAGTCAATAGTGGTTTTGACCGATGTGCTTAGTCAAAACCCTTATTGACTGATTTTTGCAGTCAAAAGTGGTTTTGACCATCGATGTTAGTCAAAACTCATTGAAAATTGATCTTTAATACATATTAAGGTAAAAGTCCGAAACAGTTGGTTAGGTTAGGTTAGTATGGTGACCAAAGGACGTACGGACTTTTACCTTAATAGTTTTGACTAACATCGATGGTCAAAACCACTTTTGACTGCAATAAACAGTCAATAAGGGTTTTGACTAAGCACGTCGGTCAAAACCACTATTGACTGATTTTTTCGGTCAAAAGTGGTTTTGACCGGTTATGAGTTTTGACTATAACATATATATTATATTCCTCACACATTCACACAACGTCATCTAGTCCCAAACTAAGCAGAGCTTGTACTATGGATACTAGACAACGGATAAACATACCTACTTAAATACATACTTTTTTTTTGTAAATACATACATACATATTATACATAGAAAATCATATTTTACTAATTTATCCTCGGCAAGCCATGTAATTACGTACGGGCACACAAGTGATTAAAAAATATAAATTTAACCATTTTAAATGTTCAGAAATATTGAAATTAGAATGACGTTACAGCTTATCGTGTATTGTCATTCAAACTAAACGTGTATGAAACATTCAACTAATTAAGTTTTTTTTTTTTTTTTTTTTTTTTATTTGCTTAAAAAAGACAACTCCCGCACTAGGGATCATGCCCTGTGTCGCGGGGACTTTTACAAACATCAATTAACGGACACATATAACACCCAGACTCAGGACAATAATTTGTGGAACTCACAAATTATTGACCTGCGTGGGGATCGAACCCACAACCTCATGCGCGGCAGCCGCTGGCTTTACCGGCGCGCCACCGAGGTCGTCAGTTTAAATCAGCATGTCAAAATTCTCGTACCTTAAAATCGTTAAAAATTCTGTTAATTTAACTTTTAGTTTTCAAATTGTCTTACCTGCTGTGTGACAATTTGATAACTAAAAGTTAACTTAACCGAATTTTTAACGATTTTAAGGTACGAGAGTTGACATGTTGCTTTTAAAGTGAGTTGCAAAATTCAACCCAAATCAAACAGACACACAACAAAATTAATGACCATAATAGAGATTAGTTTCTTTTTTAAAAAATTTCTTTAACTTCTCAAATTTTCTTTAACTACTTAAATCCTCATACCCATAAACGAGTAAAATCTAGGTACCCCTACACAGGTAGTAGTTATTCCAATTTCCAGCCATATTATCATGTTATAACGAAAGCGCTCGGGGTCGCCAAAAATCCTACGAGCTATCCTTTGCACCACTTTTAAATTTAATTAAAAACCGAGAGCGGATTTGTGAGCAAAAAAATGTTGTAGTTTAAAACGGCTATGCATTTTAGCATTTAAATTCATTTGCGTTTTATACCTGTAGTTTTAGTATGAATACTTACTACTTAGCTTAAATGGTATGTTTTCGTACTACGTTTTGGGCTGAGTCGTTCAATACGCTATTTGAGTATGGACTCGAATAGCGTATTGTTAACTTGATATGGATCAAGTATATAGAAATCGTACATTTTCAATTTAATCTATATACCTACTGGTTTCTATGCAATTTCTGTTTACACGTTATTCATATTCAATTCAATCTATAGGTACATTGGTTTTCTATGCATTCAATACAAACGTAATCGACAATTTATTTCCCGATTTGTATGGCTGTTATTAATAAATTGAGTATTACAATTTACCGATTCCAAAAGCCCGAGGTTTATCCATATCCAGACAAAAACAATATTCATGATCATGCATACCACAAAGATTTTAATTGAATGGGAGTCAAACCCGAAACCTTTGCGTAGCAGCCATGTAGATAAAGACTACGCTACAGAATTGGCCAATCAAGAATGCCACTTTTGAAACTTATAGCAGGACCGTCCTAGCAGTTAGGATAAAAGAAGAAAGTTTTTTCAAGCGAGGCGTGAAAAAGCATCTTCTGGAACCGCCATAGTAAATGAAATGAAATGAAATAATCTTTATTGTAACAACAAGGTGAATACAATTGTTATGTAAGTCCTGATAGTGGAGACAGTCACGCCTCTACAAATATTGTAGCTGGCATGATGCTCGCCATTCTTGGACTTTATTGGATGCTTAACATCCGGCACTATAGAGTCATTCTGGTAGAGCAATTTAAAAAAAAATAAGACATTATTTAAAAAAAAAATTAAAAGAAAAAGCAAGCCCATTTTTATCTATCCCAATATTTATCTAGTAAAAATACCTATCCAAAATAGAAAATTTCAGTCCACCTTTACCTAATAATACCAACAATATAACATTACTTGTATACTAAAAGTAAAGTAATGTCATTTATTTATGTCATACTACGAATACGAACAAAAAAGGTAGGCTTAAAAGATTGTACGGTACCTTGTTTTTGCTTTTTGTCTTAAGGGATTATGTTAAGTATATTACTTTGAAAACCAAAGGAACTCAATGAAATATTACTTACCTACAAATTGACTACAAACTTTTGACAAAAATATATAAGAAAATATAATAATACTGTCCGTGTGGTGACGGAGTAAGGATACAATATGTCACCACCCTATCTCATCCCATTAGTGTCGTAAAAAAACGAAATAAAAAGAACGAAAACTTGAAATTAAACCCTATCCACCAATCCGTCTCTCCAGCGTGGTATTAGTAGGCCAAGTATCCCTCCGTCACGGGAGGAGGCCCGTCCCTGCAGTGGGACATTAATGGGCTGTTATGATGATAACATTATAATTGATATATTTGTTTTATATTTCACGCATCAATCTCAATAATAAATCAAATAATTATATACGTTTTAGTGCATGACCCACAACGTTAGCGCGAATGCAGATTATAGGTACCAAAATTATAGTACATAAAAACCATTTGAAGACTATATACCGACGAGTATATTGGCGCATTGATGAACCGCGTGAATTTCATTCGTTTGATACAGCATTGGGTGTATTAGAAATTGCTTTTTACCTGTGCAGGGTATGTATACACACAGCAACTAATCAAACTAGACACTCATGTACCTTAATACCTTGAAATAAGACAAAATTTCAAATGAAAATGATTAACTTGATGTGTGTACAAGTGAAAACTTATTTAAGTAACTGAAGTTGTACGAAATGGGAAAATATTATTGATAACGTGTTTTGAGTGGCGTCGACATCTCAATCGGTAAGGCTTCGAAATATCAGCCTTTTAATGTCCTATTCCCGTGACTTTTTATGAAGTGATAGGTATACTAGATTTCTAGAATAGGGTGAAAAGATAACAAGGCCTTTTAGACCTGCTTTATATTTCTTTACTCCGTGTGGTGACGGAGTAAGAATACAATATGTCACCACCCCATCTCATCCCTTGGGTGTCGTAAAACCGACTAAGGGACTATCCGTGAATATTATATTAACGAAATAAAAAAAACATGCACACAAAGATTTGCATTGAGCGGGAATCGAACCCGAGACCTCTGCGTAGCAGTCATGTTAAATAACCACTACGCCACAGAGGTCGTCAATTGATTGTAACTGGCTGAGAAGCTTGCTATGAATGAAGAGCACAATAATTTAACTCACTTCATATTTCCGTCTCTTTCGGTTCCAATTAATGTTGAAAAGTTAAAATTTCTAAAATCATATTTTCTTACCTTTCCAATTTGGTCAAATAAAATTTGTTTCCCTTTGAAATATAAATTAAATCCCTTTTGAGAGGTCAAAGGTCTTGAGAGGTAAAGAAAATAAGATACGACTTATTTCTGTTTTTTCCGCTTACAACTTACTTAACTTAGACTTAAGTATTTTTATACTTAATATTAACAAAGAACTAACTGACTGACTATTTAAAACTGTGCGTGCTACGCAGAGGTTTTTGGGTTCGATTCCCGTTTAATATGGTGTGGTGTGGTGAATGGTGCTACAGTACAATGGAAAAAATCTTCTTCTTTATTCTCCAGATCCATTAAAACTGACTTTTGTTTTGATTTAGCAGACACTAATTCCATGACGATTGCTCTCAATACTAATACTCCGAGGCGTCAAAGAATGTTGAGGTAGAAATTTCTGGTTGTAATTTCTTCTTTGTCTTATCTCACGTTAGGTGGGGTAGGCTCTTCTTATTTTTCGATAGTATAGAGATTTTGCGTACATGAACATGAATGTTTGTATAGATATGGGTGTTAAAATTCATAAAAGAGTTTCTAAAGTCGGAAAACTCGAAACCACAGCGAATCCGAGGGCCAAGTGACCTGAATCTTTCATACAATATTATTGTTAACAGTTTACCTGTCCCGCCTGTAGACAGAATAGTAAAACAATGGGTATGTATCATATATGATACATGGGACAGGGAATAGCTTAATTTTGTAAAAGGCTGTTCTGATTAAAAATATAACCGGAATATAAAAACATAAATGCTTAGATACCGGCAGACCTCCAAAAAAAAAGAGGATTTCTTTCTTCTTTCTCTTTTTGGAGTCTATTATAAAGAAAACCCAATACAAATAACGTATACAGTCTAGTTTTATTCTAAAAGTAAATAAAAGCAGATTTGTATTTATCACTCGGAGAATTTCCTTTGAGTTGCAAATTTCTATACAAACAATTTTGCTTGCCGTGTCGTTCGTTAATACAACATCGTCATTCATATGAACTTGTATGAGGGTGGCCAAACATTTGTATGGACAGTGTTAAAAGAGTATCCGTGTGGTGACGGAGTAAGAATACAATATGTCACCACCCCATCTCAAAAACCGACTAAGGGACTATCACCTTAACGAAAGAAATAAAAATAAGGAAAACTTGAAATTAAACCCTATACCAATCCGTCTGGCCAGCGTGGTATTAGTAGGCCAAGTCTCCTTCCGTCACGGGAGGTGGCCCGTCTCTGCAGTGGGACATCAATGGGCTGTTATGATGATGATGATGTGTTAACAGCGCTAAATTATCAAGAGGCACATTAAATAGCGTACGTATTTAAAAAGTTTTGTGTAATTTGAATAATAAAGGAAGGAAAAAACATGTACGTTGGTTGTCTATGACTTTTTGGTTGGCTATTCGTTCTGTGTTTATGGTCGATTCTTACTTTTTTTTAACTTGAATATTCTGATTAAAATATGAATTAAGAATGATGGAGTGTACAAAGATATGTATAAATGTAGCCTAAGCAAAGCAGTTATGCAAGTATCGTAGTGCTTGACGGTCATTATTATCTGCCTGCCTACCTCCAGCATTACAGATTTCAGGAAAACTAAGCTACCTAGTCCTCATTTCCTCATACTAATACAAATACTTAAACTAAATCTACATTTAATCAATAAAATCATAGGCTACATGGCCCCCCTACAAAACCTCGGTATAAGTTTGTAGAGACTAATTATAACACAGACGGCAAAGCGAGCGGATAACTCCGACTCCGACTCGCAATGGCGTTCGCGCCAATTTCCTGTAATACATGTTAAATGACGGCAATCGCGCGCCGACCGCCGAGCGGAATGCACGTCTCGCGTATACAATGCGATTAATTTAATTATACCTGTTGTTTAATTTTCAAAGTTGTAATTAGATGTGATGTTTTAGCAGTTTTGTGTTTGCGTGGGATGAATTAGGAACACAAATCACAATTCTATTTTATCTAGACGGAATCGTAAGCTAAAGCATTATCTACTGAGCAGACATGATTCTTAGTCATGTTACCTAATAAGAATACATGGTATTACCAACGTGTATCATAGCTGCCGGTTGTGTCTTGCAGCTGCCGTGCACTAGGTCGGGGATCGAATCTCACACAGAAAAAAATCTTAAACTACCCTCCCCAACCGACCTTTATAAGGGACGAAAAAATTGCTGACATTTTGTATTTTCAATCGGACTATTTTCGCTTGATCCATATAAAACAAACAATTGTTCATACCACCGCATACCCTTTGTTCAAACCAAAGTTCAATAAAGCATCATCATTATCGGGTCTATTTTGGTTTTAATGAAACACTAAATACAATGCATTACTGGCTTTCATCGCGGCTCATACGCAGAATAATACAGACATCTAATCAATACCAAATTCTAATGTAACAAAGTATAGACAGATATGCAGAAGTGAAATTACATATATATACTAATATTATAAACAGGTAAAGTTTGTGTGATTGTGTGTTTGTGACGTTGTTGGGGTAATCTCTGGATCTAATGAACCGATTTTAAAATTCTTTCTGTGTTGGATAGTCCACTTATCGGGGAGTTTCATAGGCTATATAGTATCACGCTATGACTAATAGGAGTGGAGCAGTAATGAAATATGTTTAAAAAACGGACGCGTTTTTTTCGCCGTCCAACGAAATGGGCACGGCCATGGCTAGTGAAGTATAAACTGTTTCGGTAAATAAAACCTAAACCCCCGATCAAAAGACAAATACATAACTTCAATGGTAGAATTTGACATTTGTTAATGTCAAAAATATCTGCCAAACTACCAACACTTTCGCAATTGACTATGGTAATTGTAGTTCTCTGCACAGAACATTTATACTCAAAGGAGGTTCTCTGAGAGCAAAGCAACTAACTTTTCTTTTCGAATGGAATAACTCCTTACGATTTCTTTAGTACTGGTCTCACGTTCGATTTCCGCTTGAGCAACTAATTTTGTCGCTTAAACGAAATGTAAGTAAGGAATATTACATAATTTGAGTTTGTTACAATGTCCAGCACCATAAAGATTAATGAGATGTAAGCAAATGTCATAATTCGTTTTAAATTGAATTTAACATAAAGTAATATTTTAGATTAAGCCCTATACAAAACCGTCTGGGCAGTGTGGTATTAGTAGGCCAAGTATCCCCCCGTCCCTGCAGTGGGACATTAATGGGCTGTTATGATGAATTATACTAAAATATTACATAATAAAATGTCAAATTGATCTTTCAACATACTATAACGGCAATCAACAAAGCTATAGCAAACATCTATATCATTCAGTTAGAAACTAATATCCAGTATAAAAAGTAAACTACACACACGAAATTGACTACTGTCCGTATCTCCTTTGTGTACATACGCAGTAGTTAGTGCAATAAACAAAGTTCAAATATGCCAGGTATTCCTGTGTACTACCTTTGATCGTGTACTGCACAAAACATAAAGTACATAAATGCGCACAATGCAGGAATTTCGGAGTTGGCTGATACGAGCGAATGTGTTGCATCGGTGTACAGATAGATACAGGCTTAAAATAGATTCAATTCTAGATTATTTAATCTCATGGAGTTGTTATTATTTTGTTTCACATATACAGGATGGGCAGAAATCGTGGATTTGGCCTACTAATGCCACGCTGGCCAGACGGATTGGTATAGGGTTTAATTTCAAGTTTTCCTTCTTTTTATTTCGTAAAGATAATATTCAAGGATAGTCCTTTAGTTGGTTTTTACGACACCCATGGGATGAGATGGGGTGGTGACATATTGTATTCTCACTCCGTCACCACACAGAGTTATATTTAGCAGACAACATTTCTGAATGTATGAAAACGAAACACCTACTTGACTAAACACCTCGTTAAATGAGTCAACCTATTAGTGGCGAAGTGTCCATATAACTCGATTCCTACCGGCTTACCTTTGCAAAAACCGCCTAGCATTGCCTATTAATCAATTATAAATCAATGACGCAACATCCACTCAATACAAAATAATATAAGTAAAATAAAAAAATATTCTCTTACGTAAATCGCAATAATAATACATAATTATAGTATTAGTAATTTTCTATATAATTATTTACGTACTCATAACGCCATTTAGTAAAGGTTGTCAACTAACAACTTGTTATGGCTCAGTCAGAGAGTAAAGCGCGCATGCGCGAGGCGGCGGTAAGCCGGTCTCGAAATTAGGAATTCAGTACAACAGAATGTATGGAAATCGTACGGTCACGTGCAAAACGTTGACACTTTGTCTTCATCGATCTAAGGTACCCTATAAGCCGGTGGCCACCGGCTTATTGAAAAGGATAAAAGATACAACTACAACATTGCGAGAGCGAGAAAGCACTATTGCAACCAGTGGACCGACCAATTCAAACGAAGTTTCATTTCACGTTACTTAATTTGCCATTGACATTCCTTTTTATTTTTATCAATTACCTATTTAAATCTAATAGAAATCAGATTTTCTTCTGAATTTTCAGCTTTTAATTATATTTATTTGTTTTTATTTTATTTATTCTCTCCATCTTGAATTTGGCAGAATCATCGGTAAACGATAGGACCATTAGAAGAAAAAACAGAATTATTTATTTTCTGCAAATAGGTTATATTAAAATTCGCTTTCTTGTTTTAGTAAAAATTAGTATGTTTAATTATTTATGTTTGTGTATTAAGTGTTGTGCATTGGTTGACTTTATTTTTGTCGTAGTGCGTTGGGTTGGGATCCTATGGAATATTTTTGTAAGTACTTGTTTGTATTATTTATCAGCAGATTTAATAGTTTGTTGTTTTATGGGACACGTTAATAGTGTTAGATAATTGTCTATCCTATTATGTTTGTGTTGTGTGATAAAACATCATTCTCGAAATTAAATTATGAATATAAGAAACGCGCGCTGTTTGGATTTATTGGCGCACTTTGGGGCGCGCCGGCGCTGTGGATTTACGAAACATTTTAATACAATTATCTCATTTCGATACGTGTAAGTAAGTGGCTTACAGGCAGTATTCTCAGATTCTAAAAGTAAGTAAGTATGTAGATTGATTTAGGATATAGCAATATAAACAATTAATCTAATTGATCAAAGAAATCTTTCAAACAGAGAAACATTTTCGTATTTGTTTTGTATAACTTTTCACATGAGTTCGGGACAACTAAAATCGAAACATTTTCTCACGAATACCTATGAACTACAGAATATAAAATAGAACGGAAGTCCACGGAACTTCGGCTTCCCTTTTATAAAAATCCACCCTTCGCCACTGCAACCTATACAAGTATGTATGTAAATATTGTATGTATGAGACTCGAATGCAGACTCGGATATAAATCTCAACAAGTTATTATCATAGTACGTAGGAAGCATGAATCACTCGCACACACAAAAGCATATTTCGACACGAAAATTTATTTCCGCCAGAAATTGAATGGGACGAAGCAACCAAACTGTGTTAACGTTACAACGACTGTTTGTGATGTGTGCCATGCTCAGGGGGTAAGGGGGAGTTTAAGACGCTGCTTTGAAAATTTTCGAGTTGAATTCGGCCGTGGCCAGAGGGGCGCGCCCCTCGGCGCGCGAATGAGACGGATATACTCGCTCATGCGCCGCCGCGCCGTGTGCGCCGTCGTCGTCCCGCCGGCCCTCAAGGACACGTTATCGCTCTGTGCCATAGTACAAATATATACAGTATTTCAACTTCATAGAAACGGACGAAACGTGAGTTTATACCTACACGCTCACGATCGCGGAGGGAACAGTCGCTACTGTGCCGCAGTAACGAGCGGACTGTGTGTTATAAATTGAAACTAAATATATTATTCATATGTCAATTTCAAACAAACATGGCTGATATAAATACCTACCTTACTAAATGACTTAGGTATTTAATATTATAATATAGTATTTTTTTTATCACGAAAACGGTTTGTTGTACTTAGGTCAATAATAATGAAAATTTAGCCCCCCTTTATGTAATCCCCCATGCGTGTCTTTCACTTTGATCTAGGTAAATTTAAGCAATGACATCGATGTCATTTTTTGAATGGATTGGTCACCCATCCATAAAGTGACCTCGATGCCTTTATTTTGACGTTAGAATAGATCTAATAGACCTGTTTAAAGTTTGGTTTTGGTTATCGATAAATTCAATTTCAAACAAACATGGCCAATATAATAAATACAGTACCCGGCCGTAAATATTACACATCGACTTTTTCTCTGACGCTCT
This sequence comes from Schrankia costaestrigalis, assembly GCA_905475405.1. Taxonomy (NCBI): domain Eukaryota; kingdom Metazoa; phylum Arthropoda; class Insecta; order Lepidoptera; family Erebidae; genus Schrankia; species Schrankia costaestrigalis. Next base: position 18,150,200 of record FR997835.1, read on the forward strand.
ACGAAGCCGAAATTGACCGATTGTATTTTTCTATAGGTTGATATGCAATATAAACGGCCCGGTACTGTACCTACTTTACTGAATGACTTGTTAAGTACCTTCTTAATATTATAATTTAGTATTTTATTTATATCACAAACATGGTGGATATAAATACAAACATATACATGTTTCTTTAAATTAAATGTATCAATCATAAAACAACACGTTTTTTACAGAACACTTCCTATTTATTTAAATATAAAATAGAAAAATAAAAAGTATTAATATACAATTACAAAACTAAATGGAAACACAAAGTAGATCGCATGTTTACTATTGTTTATGTACCGCGCACCCATTTATAATAAATATTCGGCCCAGTTTGACTACTAGTTATACTGTGACGTCAGTCCGCGGTAGGTAACAGAAAATTCTGTTACAGAAAAACCTATCTACCGGTCTATTATGTTTATACATGTAGCCCCTATTTTTTTTTAATTTACACCCGCGCAAGGTATTATGAAGGCACAAAGCGCATCCAGATTCAGGACAATGATTTGGGGATCACAAAAATAATTTGACCGCCTCGGGGTAGCGGTCGCAGTGCACGAGGTCGCGAGTTTGAATCTCACGCAAAACAATAGAACTTTAAAAAAAATACAATAGCCCCACTATGTATTGTCCTGTGTCGCGGGGTATTTACAAACATTTACTTAGCTGACTCAAAGAACATCCAGACTCAGGACAATAATTAGTGGATGGAACAAATAAAATTGTCTTACGTGAGATTTGAACTCTAGGTGATTTTCCACCAGAGGGGCGAAACGAGGCAAAAATTGAAATCTTTATGTAAAAATGAACCGTATTGCTTAGGAAATAGAGTATATATTAACTTTGTAATAAAAACACTCGCTTCTCGCGATAGGCCTATTGTTGTTTGTTGCTACTTTTTGTTTGTGTAAAAATGAACCGTATTTTTTCTTAAATAGAGTTCAAAATACATTAACAAGAAACACGCATGTCGCGATGTCAATTTTTGGTGGAAAGAGTTCGGTGCGATTTCAATTCTCGTCTCGTCTCGCCCTTGTGGTGGACTCTTCATGCTGACTTACGATTACCGATTACTGCGCCCGCCACTGCCTAAGGCAGACGTACACGACTACAGGCAGAGTTTTTTTGTGTGATCCACAAACAACGGTCCTGAGTCTGGACGTTCTTTGTGTTCGTTTGTTTCATGTTTGTAAACGTTCCCGCAGTGGAGTGCATGAGAGTTCAAATCTCACGTAAGACAATTTTTTTTGTGATCCACAAACAACTGTCCTGAGTCTGGACGTTCTTTGTGTTCGTTTGTTTCATGTTTGTAAACGTTCCCGCGGTGGAATGCATGAGTTCAAATCTCACGTAAGAAAATTTTTTGTGTGATCCACAAACAACTGTCCTGAGTCTGGACGTTCTTTGTGTTCGTTTATTTCATGTTTGTAAACGTTCCCGCGGTGGAGTGCATGAGAGTTCAAATATCACGTAAGAAAATTTTTTGTGTGATCCACAAACAACTGTCCTGAGTCTGGACGTTCTTTGTGTTCGTTTGTTTCATGTTTGTAAACGTTCCCGCGGTGGAGTGCATGAGAGTTCAAATCTCACGTAAGACAATTTTTTTGTGTGATCCACAAACAACTGTCCTGAGTCTGGACGTTCTTTGTGTTCGTTTGTTTCATGTTTGTAAAAGTTTCCGCGAAAGTAAAAAGTATTATTTAGATCTTATCAGTAAGTACCTACCTACCTAAGCTTGCAAATAAAATAGGTGAGTAATATTATTTCTTAGATTTTTTCAGTTTCACACAACTCCTAGGTACTGTCGCGGAGACTTTTACAAAGAACATCCGAACTCAGGACAGTAATTTGTGAATCGCTCAAACAACTTTTTTGGTTGGATTCGAGCCCGCGACCTCGTGCACGCAAGCCACTACCGCGACCGGCCCGCACTGCCCGCGCCACTGAGGCCATTTCAATTACGTGATCTTGACGAAAACGGTTATAAAACTTATTACACTTGAGCATATAGTCTAAAATCGCTTATATAAACAAACGCTTGCATTATCAAAAGGGTCAACAGTAACTAGGTACTTGGTTGAGTTATGGCGAACTTTACCTAAGTTTTATAAAAGACATAACTACAAAAATATTTTACGAACCAATGTTATCGAAATAACTATTATAAAATAATACTATTATTTACTTATAAAAGAGAACAAAGTATTAATAAAAACTTAGGTATATATTTTAAACCTAACCTATATATTTTACCTACGATTAAAAATTACGCGATAAAATTTAGTACGAACGGTGAGTCGACATGCACAGGTCCGGCGTCGAAGAGGGCCATCGCCCGACTGAATCGTCGACCGTACTCATTCTGTATCGATCGTTAACTAATCGGTATAAGGTCTGAAATTGCGATGCGCCCGCAACGATCCGGAGCGCTTAGAAATTGCTAAAATCTTATTTGATTCATTAAAAATTATTGGTTGTAGTTATGTAATGATATTCTACAGTAATACTAATATTGATGTTACGAATGTATTTGAGTAATTCCTAAGCATAATGATAGTGTACTTTCCGTGTAATATGTAAAAAACTGTTTTTGTAGAGGTGTTTTCAAAAATAAATATGATCGAGCCAAAATCAAGCTATCGCGTTTTGGTAATTACAAAAACCTAGTTAAAGGTATCAATTTACCTATATTAAAATTCTAGATCAATAGGTCTTTTCATAGTCCTGTAGTAGTTGATGAAAGATAGTGCATTTTATCAATGTATCATCTTAAGGGGAGGTGGGGGGAGATTTTAACTTGTGTGTTCGAAATAGGGATATTGTTTTTTTTATATTATTGTATTGGTCAAGGAAAAATATGTGATTGTAATTTTTTTGGTCACTACTGCTGCATATTTATTTTTCTTTTTTAAGACAACTCCCGCACTAGGGATCATGCCCTGTGTCGCGGGAACCTTTTACAAACATCAATTAACAGACACAAAGAACACCCAGACCAGGACAATAATTTGTGGATCTCACAAATGATTGTCCTGCATGGGGATCGAACCCACAACCTCTTGCACAGCAGCAGCTTGCGCTACCGTCGTGCCACCGAGGTCGTCAAAATCTATTATTCTATTAAATTATATCATTCTATTAATTCAAGAAATATTGGACTTTAGAACAACAGCACACTATCAACCTGGTTTAGTTTTTGGTATGTTCCTAGCAAGACAGTATTATAATATCTTAACAATGTCTTCTTTAGTTTAGTCAGATTTTACGAGAAGTTTTCCAGAAGCAGCTAAAACGCGCCACTCATTTAGTTTTAAAAAGTGTAATTCTTTAAATACAGAGAAGGTACAGCGAACTAGGATTTATCTTCTTAACAGCCCATTAATGTCCCACTGCAGGGACGGGCCTCCTCCCGTGACGGAGGTATACTTGGCCTACTAACACCACGCTCGCCAGACGGATTGGTATAGGGTTTAATTTCAAGTTTTCCTTATTTTTATTTCGTAAAGATAATATTCACTGATAGTCCCATAATCAGTTTTTACGACACCCATGGGATGAGATGACATATTGTATTCTTACTCCGTCACCACACGGAAAGTGTTAAATTTTAAATACAGAGAAGGGACACCGAACTAGGATTTATAATACCCGTATAATCTGCTGGTGGCAAACGAATGAGCCTCCGCATTCGTCAAGCGGTGCCGGTAGAATGCAACAGTGTAATTTATGATAGCACTATTGAGGGCTCAGGTGTGTGTTGCCAGCATTAAACCAAGCTATTTGTTATACACAATTTTAGGGTAAATGTTGGTGTTAAAATTTTGGACAGGTGGCTATGGGTAGTAAATATTGTGTTGTTATGGCGTAATGACTTATATGAATATAAAAAAATATGACAACTAGATGTAGTGATGAAATTAAAAAAAAACATAACTCACATATTCCTCACACTTCTAGACATCTAGACCCAAACTAAGCAGAACTTGTACACACAACACAAACACTCATGTTCGTGTACACAAAGATTTGCATTGAGCGGAAATCGAACCCGAGACCTCTGCGTAGCAGTCATGTTATATAACCACTACGTCACAGAGGTCGTCGTCAATCATAATAGAAGATGTCTCGTTTCATATAGGTCGTAAAAAATGACTAAAGAGGACTTGAAATAAATCCTATACCAGCTCGTTTGAACTGTGTAGTAAGAGAAGCCTAATAAATAAGTTCCTATTTCTTGAAGAGGTCCGTCCTTTTAGTAGGCTAGATTAATATGCTGTTAGGATGAAATTGATTTTCTATGACAAAATAGTAGCTGGCTGGTTAACTATATTTAACAACCAGGAATTATAGTTCATATATGTTTAAACAGTCATCGTATCAGTTAAAGAGCTATGGCTCCACCCGTGTGTAATTAACCAAAAAGTATAACCTACCCTCGTCTCTAAGGTATGATTTAATACGTATTTTTCTATTCCACAGAGTCCAATACTCTGTACTATCAAAACAAAATTAAAATGAACTCAAAGCGAGCTATATTTTAATGGCGCCCAACATGGGACTGAGGTGACAATGAGTAATAGGCCGGGACAATATTTAATTACGAGGTGCAAACGCAATAACGTGGAGCTAACCGAGTTATACCACGTTATGTTTCAAGTACAAGTTAAATACTTAACTGAAACGTATTTATCAAGTTACGACTCGTTTCTACATTGATTAAAAAAAAAATATAGAATATACATAGTCTCACGCTTTATTTTCATGGGGCCAGGCAGAGATTACAGAGCGCTATGTATTGCGGTTCATACAAAGCTGCTTTGCTTCGTCTACTTTCATACATATTGATACATGCCCGTCGGTTCCCAGTGCTACACAATTGCTCTTTCTAAATTATGTCACCAATTTTTTACCTGTAACTCTTTCTAGAGCGCCCCATACCGATGTTACCTAGTACATTAACGCTATAAATTTCTAGTAATATATAAAGACAATTTCAGCAATATATCGTCAGCGTATAGGTAGCACTTAGATGTGTACGCAAGCAAGTATAAGACGTAACTATTCCCAATGTACTATTAAATAATTGAGTATTCTGAAATCAATACTCTCGGAATTAATGACGAAATCTCTCAAGATTTCTAAAGCTTAATTTGTCCCAGTTAAATGACGATAGAATTCTAACTTCCGCTCTGCAGGGACCAACTGAGTCCTAGTCGAAAAGCGGGCGTATAGCTTACCCCCTCTGGGGATTACGAACGTGACGGAGGCGTAACGGTCTGGCGGGCTCCATTATTTACCTCCAGCACACAGAGCCGATGCAGACCACAGTATACTTATACTACCAACATGAACATAGATCAACTGTAATTTAAAGTAAATTTACAGTTCGAGTTTAGTACCCTGTGATCAAAGTTTGCATCTCGTGAGGCAGAATGTAAAGGCATTAACGTTAAGGCATCATGTGCTGATATCCCGAACATGTCACGCACTTTGATATATTAATATCGCCATTAAACTCTGAGACTCTCTTAATCTATTAGTTGATGTCTTCATGAATAAGTAATTATACTTCTTAGTATTTAGGAATTGTTGGAGATTAGGGGACGTACTATATATATTTGCATATCCCTCGAGATAAATTAAGATTGAACGTTTGTATCATAGAAAAGTTTAATATTAAGAAAGAAACAGAATAAAATTTATTACATTACAGACACAAAATTATTCTTAGAAGAAAGATGTACAAGAAAATGTTCTGTTTATAACGAGAGAATACTTGTAAAATATGAGCAAGCCAAAAAATAAAATATCGCTTTGAAAGTAACATGTATAATTAATGAAATGTTTATGGCTATATTATACCGTCAAGACACCTGTCCCCTCCAAGAGGGCCAATAAATCTTTTTCCGATAATTTACTGATTGTTTGTCGCGGCACATAAATTTTCCCGTGACGGCAGAGGCCCTAGACTCTGGCGTTTGCACCTCCACAAGTTTAAGTTATTTATTTGTTTTGCTTCGGGGAATTCATTCGACGATTGGCCGACGGAAGGGAATTGAACATGACTTCCACTCGGTGATGGATAAACGAGGAAAATATGAACAAGTAAATGTGGGTATTCAAATATTATTTTCGTTGAGCGCCCCACGTTGGGCGCCATTAGTGTTTGATTGATATATTGTTGTTTATTAAGATATAATTAGAACGTTAATGACTGGAAGAAAGTTATTTATAGAACAAGCTATGAATAATACGTAAATGATGAAATATTAATATACATCAGTGTAAGATGAAGCGTATAAACTGAAACAGAGTAGTATTAAGTTAAGTATCTTGATGATCCATCATTTGAGAGGCTCGTATATAATGTGGCTTTAATGGACTAACATGGCAATAATTATGAATTAAATAGTTATTAAGATTAGTTACTACGTTATATACCACTGGTGGTTTCACCGGGCTGATACCAGATAGAAACCCACAGCGTAGTTTCTCACAATTATTCAAGGGTTTAGTAAAAGCCGATTATAACAACCTATTGCTATCTATATCTTTACTAATATTATAAAGAGGTAAAGTTTGTGTATTTGTGACGTTGTAAGGGGTAATCTCTGGATCTACTAAACCGATTTTAGAAATTCTTTCTGTGTTGGTATAGTCCATTTATCGGGGAGTGTCATAGATTATATAGTATCACGCGCTATGACTAATAGGAGTGGAGCAGTAATAAAATATAATTACAAAACGGACGCGTTTTTTTGCCGCCCAATAAACAGGTAGTGATATATAATTTTGGACTTAAAAATACAGTGAAAGTGACTAATATAACAACATTTCTATTTTTATACAATGAACATGAAACTCATTGAAAATAACTTTACTATATTATAATAACTGACTTTATCGTACAATCAAGAAGGACAATTAATGAACAAACTTGCGCTTTCTGAAACTAATTTAACAGAAAGGGCGAACTCTAATATTAACGTACCAAGAAAATCAGAATACAATTCAAGGGGCAAATTAACTAAATTGGATAGTACGATTTTGTGAATGTTTTAGTGTCGTCCCTTATTTCCCTAGTCCTTCCTTTCAACTAGATCTAATTCGCCCTTCAATTTGAATACAATTCAATTACCAGACGCGTCAAATGTCTTACGAAATTCTAATTTTTTTCTCTCTTTCTCTCAAACAGGTTTTTCGCTATTTTTCCCCAACAAGCCAATATTTTTTACGAGATTGAATAGATTTTTCTGTTAAACTGAAGACACATTTCAGAAACTAGATAAATACGTTTATATATTTCACAAAAAGGTTACAGTTGACCTTCAGTACATATAATATAAGCTTTTTATCTGAAACATATCACCTATAAGGAGCTTTGCTATTAAAAATTGTCATTTATCTATTAAACAACTTAGCGGACGTTGTTAAACCAGTGTAATCGTTTATGAATTATCCATTGTGTAATTGATTGTAAATGCCTCAATAATGCCATATGGTCAAGAATATTTAACATAACATATTTGTATTGATAAAATACGAGTAACTACGAATATTTAAAATAAAAACCTCTACTTTCTTGAGGTCTTGTGTAAATATACTCAGTAAAGACTCTGTCTAATTCGTGAGACGTTTACTCGGGACCCTAGAGCCTCGTACTATCAGTACTCAGTACAAATCTAGTTAAGATAACGGCGAGCACAATCTTAGTTGTATAAGAGAGATACTTTAGAGATACTTCGTGTAATGTAATCATGACAGCCAGTCCAATGTGAGTAGGAACGCCTTGCTCTAACCTATTTTGTTGTTGATACACTAGTGGCAACGTAACAGATGCAAATGTTTCTTGGTGTTATGTTGGTATTATTGATTGTGTCTCTTAGTCAATTGCCTAGAGCTCGTGTATTTAGCTCGATGACTACAACGCCATTAGGAAGCACAGAGAAACTCAGATGAAATACCACTGACCGGTCATCCATCTATTTGAACGTCTTTGCGGACGATGCTTAACTAGCGTTATCGTTTATAGCTAACTTGATACAAACTATATTTGGCTGCCGAAATTTCAGTACTCCAAACTAAGGTGCCTTCTTTGAAAGCCTGTTTCATCAATAATCTATATCTATATCTATATATTATATAAAGCTGAAGAGTTTGTTTGTTTGTTTGAACGCGCTAATCTCAGGAACTACTTCTTCGAATTGAATTTCGTTTTCAGTTTTGGATAGACCATTGCTCGAGGAAGGCTATAGGCTATATAACATCAAGTTAGGACAAAAAAAAATATTTCAAATTTTGGGGGCCTAAGGACCTACTCATAAGGCTCATGGTCACTCAGAGGTCAATGGAGAGACCTATGTTGTAGCCTGACCTATGGGCCTATTCAGAAGAATCATGGTCACTCAGAGGGCATTGGAGAGAGCTATGATGTAGCCTGACCTATATGGGCCTAATCAGAAGGCTCATGGTCACTCAGAGGGCAATGGAGAGAGCTATGTTGTAGCCTGACCTATGGGCCTACTCAGAAGGCTCATGGTCATTCAGGGGCATTGGAGAGAGCTCTGTTGTAGCCTGACCTATGGACCTACTCAAAAGGTTCATGGTCACTCCAGAGGGCAATGGAGAGAGCTATGTTGTAGCCTGACCTATGGGCCTACGCAGAAGGCTCATGGCCATTCAAGGGCATTGGAGAGAGCTACTTTGGGAGTTTCCCTCCGTGATCGAATCAAAAATGAGGAGATTCGCAAGAGAACCAAAGTAACCGACATAACCGGTTAAAGCACACATAGCGGGGAGAAACGACAGCTGTTTGGGCAGAAAGATTCTGGAATTGCGACCGCGTACCGGAAAGCGTTGGTGTGGACGGCTGGAAGCCAATGGATGAGGGAGGCACAGGACCGCACTAGGTGGCAATACTTGGAGAATGGATATGTACAGCAGTTGACGTCGATTGGCTGATATGATAATGATGAATAAACTTTGTATGAATTATACAAGTTTTTTTTATTTCATTTCAAATTTAATCGCGGACAAAGTCGCGTTTTACAGCTAGTAAATAAATATTCACGGACATCTCTACACAGCGCCATCTGTTCCCAAAGTAAGCTAGGCTTAACCTGCTTGTGTTATGGGTAACAGAACAACGGATTCATACTTATATACTTTTTTTTTTCAATGTCATACAACAGCAGACAATAACGATAATAAATTAAATGACATCAACATACATTCTTAAATGTACGTAGAAGCCACTTTAAAAATGCAGCGAACATATTCCTTATAAAAGCGAGCGTCTTGCACAGAGATCTTATCAACAATAAAAACCCCACCGAACAAAGAAACCGATTTGCTTCCTCTTAAAATACAGCTTGAGATATTTCCCACACATTCACACAATGCCATCTAGTCACAAACTAAGCAGAGCTTGTACTATAGGTACTAGACAACGGATAAACATACTTATATACTTTTATTTTGTAAATACATACATTTTATACATAGAAAACCCGCAGACCAATTCAAACTTTCATGTTTATCATCATATCAGCCAATTGACATTCACAGCTGGACATAGGCTTCCTCTAAATAATTGCATATTACGCGGTCCTGTGCCTCCCTCATCCATCGGTTTTCCGCCTCCATAACCAGTTTATTTATCCACCATGTGAGAAACAATTTATGACAAACTTCTGTGTGTATTATTCTTGTTCAGGTACACAAAGATTTACATTGCGCGGGTATCGAATCCAAGACCTCTGCGTAGCAGCCATGAACCTCTACGCCACAGAAGATAATAAATAAATATTCCTCACACATTCACATAGCGCCATCTAGTCCCAAACTAAGCAGAGCTTGTACTATAGGTACTAGACAACGGATATACATACATAAATACTTTTCTTTTTTTGTAAATACATAGATATTATTATATAGAAAGTATCCAGCAAACAATCATGTTCATGCACACAAAGATTTGCATTGAGCGGGAATCGAACCCGAGACTTTTGCGTAGCAGTCATGTTATATATCTAACCACTACGCCACAGAGGTCGTCAAAAATAAGTATACATATTTTAATAATAAATCAAATAAAAGCTATTTCACTTTCCAAGAGGTATTTATTTCTGATCCGATCTTACTACGTAACAATGTTAATACCCATTTTTCTCGGAAGGTACCTAATGAAGGAGCGTTTGTTATCCCTTAGAATCCCCTCGTTCTTGAAAATTCAGTTATAGCAGAATTACAAACACTTTTTTTGTTTATGTTTATCGAGCTTTAGAGTAGTTGTTTTATTTTTAATATATATTAGCTTTTCTCCGTGTGGTGACGGAGTAAGAATACAATATGTCACCACCATATCTCATCCCATGGGTGTCGTAAAAACCGACTAAGAGACTAACCGTAAATATTATGTTTACTAAGTAAAAAAAAGGAAAACTTGAAATTAAACCCTATACCAATCCGTCTGGCCAGCGTGGTACTAGTAGGACAAGTATCCCTCCGTCACGGGAGGAGGCCCGTCCCTGCAGAGGGACATTAATGGGCTGTTATGATGATGATGATATTAGCTTTTGTTGTTTAAAGGAAGACTTGTAGAAAATTGTAGGGTTAGTGGCAATAGAAATAATATAATATACTTTACATGTTTCCACGCCATCTACTTAGTCCCAAACTAGACAGAAATTATGGATACTAGATAAAAAAAAAAAATTTGTATACTTATAGCCCGAATCGGCACCGCTGCTTATAGCCGGTATAAAAACTCAATTAGAGTTCATCGTTTTTATAACCGACAAAATGAATACTCAGGATCATCTTGTTTAAATTTAGAACAATTTAAACTTAAAACATTCTTCATTCAAAAAATATTAACGTTAAATTTTCAAATCATAAACCGAACTAAAGGTATTTGACAGCTGCTTAATATAATATGAAAGTTACTGAACGTAGAATATAAGCAAGTGTGTAGCGACCTAATTAAAGTTGGATAGTTGAGGTAATTAGCGGCCGCATGCCTCGACGCCTCAACACCCCTTTTACTCCCCCCTCCTTCCTCCCACGGCACTGATAACACCGGAACACGGAAGGCTTATCAGAGCTAAGGGTGCTTCTACACGGCCTAGCTACATGATATTTGGACACGCAAAGTGTGAAACTTTGACTGTTTTCGGGAGTTAGGTTGGCAAGTTAGATTTTATTGCTTTCTTGAGATTGGACAGGCTTCGTGTTTGATAAACCTATCACTTATTGATTTATTCTAAGTTGTAAATACTTTAGTATGTGTTATTTACTTAATGGTTTGTATTGTATTTCTTGAAACGGTAACTACCTACGTGCGTGCGAGTGTATGTATATGAGCAAATGTCTGTTTTACCGCGGCCACGCTTTAATTTGACTTTTTCAATTACGTTTTTTGAATTTTTCCTGCTTTATGCCCTGCGCTTTATTTACTCCTACTACATGGATATAATTTATAAAAGAGATACCTCCAGTTTTATTATACCACCTCTGGAGACAAATATTACATTAAAAATTAAACTCTCTTTGTCCAAAAAAAGGGATATAAAAACGTAAACGAATCGAAATACACAAGAGATTGACACGGGCACGGACATGTTACAAAAAACTTCTATTTTCTAACTTATTCAATTATTCAGACAAAACTCTGGAAACACTGACTGAAAAAACTTCAACCTCTTTTATAACATAATGGAAAAAAAAAGAAATTAAAATGGCTGCCACGCTTTATGGCTGTAATCTATAATAAAATAATTAGTCCCTAAATTGAGAGTTATGAGAAAGTTTGACGACCTCTGTGGGGCAGTCGATATATTACATGGAGGTCTCGGGTTCGATTCCCACTCAATGCAAATCTTTGTGTGCATGAACATGATTGTTTGCATTGGTCTGAGTGTATAATATGTATGTATTTACAAAAAAAAAGTATTTAAGTATGTTTTTCCGTTGTCTAGTACCCATAGTACAAGCTTTGCTTAGTTTGGGACTAGGTAGCGATGTGTAAATGTGTGAGGATTATTAAAAAAAAATTATTAGAGTTTAAAAGTTTGAATTTTATGGTTCAATTACTAATTGGTACAGTTAAAATTTAGTGTTTCAATTTTTGCAACCAAATTATGTAGGCGCATAAAATGAATATTTAGCATAATTATTAAGATTTCTGACTGAAATAACAAAATGTCGGACCTAACCTATTTTTTTAGCGTAAATTGTTTTTTTCATGTTATCCTAACTACCAGTGGCTTGGTCAGCCGCCGCGATGCTATTGGGACACTCTGGTTTTTTAAATGTTGGTTATTTATTTAAAAAAAGAAGGAAAACTTGAAATTAAACCCTGTACCAATCCGTTTGGCCAGCGTGGTCTTAGTAGGCCAAGTATCCTTCCGTTACTGGAGGAGGCCCGTCCCTGCAGTGGGACATTAATGGGCTGTTATGAATGTAAAGTAAAGAAAATTTAGAAGATGTAGATAAAGAATAATAATTATATTATTTGAAGTACTGTAATGTATTTGTTTTAGGACTAAATTAAGATTTAATCGCTTTTCAGAGTCAGTGAGGAACTGGAGAAATTAAAAAAAAAATGGTCCCTCTATATTGAATAAAGTTGATTTACATGCACAATAAACTGTACATGGCGTCATAAATACGTTCAATTTTGTTTATTCAAAAAACAAAAGAGAATCGTCGTCCGTTTTATTTTATATGATATATTATGTTCATAAAAAGGAAATAAACCAATTTTCCGTTTACTACCCTCATCCTTTGTCTCACTCTTTTGTATGTATTTGTTTATTATTCTATCCTTTTCCAACTAGCATAGTTATTATCTATGGTAGCTCTTTCCTTGAGAAATTGCTGTCATTTTTTTTCTTTTGGTTTCTATCGCAAAAAAGATGTGATAATTTCCCGCTTTAGGTAAATGTTATCCGGTGTATTTTTATCTAAAGTGGTGATGAGATGGTGATATTGTTTTTGTAGTGGTTAGTAATTCGTGCGCCGTTGTGATGATGGGAAATGGTCTTTGTTTATCTTAGAAAGATTGTCGTCAGTTGAGACTTGGCGTTAAATTAAATAGAACGGTTTTTGCGTGTAACGGATAACGGAAGTACCTACTCTATTTGAATTCGTTTTTGGAACAGGTTCGAAAGAGAATTAATATATTTTGAAGTGTTTTTAAATATCGATTTTCGAAACTAACACAACGCCATCTAGTTACGTTTGAGATTTATAGCAGGATGGTTTATTTGTTTGGTTTATAACGTTTATCTCAGAAATTACATATCCGAAGTAAAAATATAATATTTAGTTTTAGATTTTACGCTATTAAAAAAAATACAGATAATCTGCCAAATAATTCAAACAAAATGACAAAATTTAAAGAAACCCATTCGCATGTGTACAGATAATTTTCATGTATGGCAACACAACAATAGGCGGTAGTAAGTGTAATTAATAAAGTACGAGCGAGAAGGGTAGATGTGGTGCGAGAGAGAGGGGGATAAGCCGCGGGGTTCTCGTAAATCACCCGCGCTAATGACGCTTGGGAAACGTAGATGTTTAATAACTGGATACGATGTCAGTGCTCGCTATTGGGAAGCTGTCGGTATTGGGAGATTGTTGATGACGAATGAAAAATAGTGGTGGAACACTATGTCTTGGCATCACAGGAGTGTCCTAAATTATAGGACTAATATTTAAGTCAGTATATTTATCAATGAAAGAATTTTTGATATGAAATCTAATAAGTATTCTTCTGGTCAGTGTGGTGCCTGTAGATCAAGTACCTAAAGCATGTGTCATAACTGACTTTGATGACATAAATCTGCTATAAATAAGTTTTTCGTTTGTTCTGGGGTCAAGTGCCGAAAAAGAGGACAGTTTCTTTAAAAAATCTAGCGAAATGCAGCGTAAAAAATATACTTCATTCAAACAACACCATTTAGTCCCAAACAAAGCACAATTTTCAATTAAAGCGCGGGTAGTTTTACATAAAAGAGTCTAAAGAGACAGAGAGGCTCGGAACATTAATTTAGAGATCATATTTAAAATTTATAAAAGAATCTTCTCTTTCACTAATTTCCAAAAAAAATATTTTTCTTTACAAAACAAATTTTGGCATACACACTCCTTTTCAAGTAAACCATCTATTTAAGTGTACATTCACAAATTTGGCAGACAAAATTAACTTTAATTCACCCCTTATAAAGGTGGGTAGCACATAATTCATAATGTTTACCGTTCATACCGGTTTAAATTCACAAAGTTTACTAATGAATAGGCAGTTCGGTACATTCATTAGGTGTTTTGTACAATTTTACTTTTCATATATGAACTTTCATTTACCTTACGTAGGTATGTGGTGGGAAGTTTTGCTTTTGCGGTTTATTAAATTAGCATATAGGTAAAGAGGGGGAGAGAGTGCTGAGTTTCTTTGTGCGATCGAATCAGAAGGGAAGGGAAGTATGGAATGGTGTCAGGGAATGCGGTAAGGCATTTAGTTATAACCAATAACCTTCTGGATAAGACGAGACTAGATACAGTTTCCCTTTAATTAAGGGTTTAAATGATTAGGGCTAACGAGATACTACGCAAAGCAATGGACAAATTGTGCCAGCCAGTTGTGGCTGGCACAATGTGTGCTAAGGTAATTAGATTTTAAAGTCTACTCTCGCACAACAGGGCTTACGCCCTAAGTTCGCGGGAACAAAACATACACAATGAACATCCAGACCCAGAACAATTATTTACGGATCGCATAAATAATTCTTTTTTCGAATGCACGACCTTATCTACCGACAACAAGCTATCTCGACCATAATTACACAACGCGCAAAAAAGCGTAGTCACTTCTGTTAAAACATATATTCGCGTACATAGACCACGGCAACGCTCTCGAAGCGCAAACAAGCAACACTCGACGCACACCTACTTACACATAAGTAGACAAGTATACCTATGTATGCTATAAGTGGGAATATACATGTTCACTTATGTACACGTATATCATCCGATTTATTTACGTAAGTCACTTACAATTGATTTTAATGAAATGTTCGACTGTTTTAATTGAAGAGTGTGTTTTTTTTTAATTATGTTTGCTTTTGACGACGTATTTCAAATTCATGGTATAAAGTTACTTTATTATAGGAGCTCACTGTAAAGTCTATTGGCCCACTACAGAGACGGAGTGGCCCATTGCAGACATGGTATCTTTTAGATTCTCAGAAAAATAAAATAAATAAATAATCCTCACACATTCACACATGGGCATCTAGTTCCAAACCAAGCAAAGCTTGTTGTACTATGGGTACTAGACAACGGATAAACATACTTAATTTTTTTTTTGTAAATAGGTACATACATATTATACACAGAAAACACCCAGACGAATGCAAACAATCATGTTCATGCACACGAAGATTTGTATTGAACGGCAATCGGACCCAAGACCTCTGCGTAGCAGTCATGTTATATATAACCACTACGCCACAGAGGTCGTCTAAAAAGTTTTAAATTAAGTATTCCTTCCTCTTCTTGTCGTAGTTATATAATACCTGTAAACTTTGTTTAAGTCGATTTTTACGACGCTAGGAAGGTTGTTATAACTTATACTTGATTAATTTTACCTATCGCATTGATCACCCACCAACAAGTAACCAAAAAAAGCTCCATAGTCATAAAAAAAATAGATTTAGTCTATTATTAAGTTCTCGCTGACACGACGCTGTTGCCAGAGCAAAATAAACACTACAAAACCGCTCTCGAATGCAAAAATTGTTTACCGATTCCCTCGCCATAGCGAAGCACTATTTCTTTTTTAAAAACTCTATTAAAAACATGCAATATTTTATATCGTCCGTGAGGTGACGGAAAGAATACAATATGTCACCACCCCATCTCATCCCATGGGTGTCGTAAAAACCGACTAAGGAAGTAACCATAAATATTATCTTTACGAAGTAAAAAGAAGGAAAACTTTAAATTAAACCCTATACCAATCCGTCTGGCCAGCGTGGTATTGGTAGGCCAAGTATCCCTCCGTCGCCGAAGGATCCCTGCAGTGGGATATTAATGGGCTGTTAGGAATATTTTATACAACGCGTAAGAAAAATGATATGAAGACCTCCGTGGCATAGTGTGGTTGGAAAATGGTTGCTACGTAGAAGTTAAGGGTTCGGTTCCCGTTAAGTGATTTTTTTTTATGTGAATGTATTTGATTGTTTGCATTGGTCTGGGTGTTACGTTACGTTACAAAAAGCTTTGTACTATTGGTACTATTTTAACATATACTATTAAGTATACTTTTTTTGTGAATACTTGCATATTATACCTATAAAACACTCAGACAAATTAACCATTCATCAACATGCACACAAAGATTTGCATTAAGCGGTAATCGAACCCAAAAACTCTTCGTAGCAGCCTCTACGCCTCAGAGGTCGCAAAATAAAGTTACACAAGCAGTGTCCCTTTTTGAAACAAAACTGTTCAGCTATTAATGCACGTAGCCATGTAAAGCAATATATGCACGGCCGACGTCCGATGCACGCGCCAATTCACATATACGATTACAGTAATGCGATTTCTGTAGCCGTCGGCTGTGTGCGCGAGCCCTTAATTAGCGAACTGACCACTACAATATTCAACCTTATTTTTAATGTAATAAAGTTGAAATTCACGTGATGTTTTTAATTTAATAGCGTTGGCAGGCGGGGTTAATTATATGATCGTGGAATCAAATTTGAGGGTAGGTTCCGGAGGTTATAATGGCTGTTACAGAAATGTGTTGTCTTTATTAAAGGTAGTTTACTACATATCTTCGTTGTTAGTCATTTAAAGAACAATTTTAAGGAGCTTTTGAAGTATATAGCAAAAGATAAGCAATCTTGGAAAAGTAAAAAATCGGGTACATAAATTTATGTGACCTTACGACTGTCATGTCTATAGCTTATCTAGCGAGCATCTAGGTTTAAAATGGTACTACTATGTTTAGTAAGTGCTAAGGCATAAATGATTCCTTTAGACAGTTAAAAATGGTTGGTTATTGATAAATAGAATTAAAATTGAAATTATTAAAAAAAATTAAATTCGATTTAGCTGATTTTGTTTTCACTATACATTATTTTTTTTCTAAATTTAAAATTATTGTTATTAAACGTTATTATTCCAAATTTAAATTATTAAGCTTTTCTTATTATTTTTCTTTTGTATAGTCTAAGAGCCATCTAGTAGTCAAAGAGGTTACCATGAAGCTTATTCCGAAGTCCACTTTTACTACATGCAAAGTGTACTTAAAGTTAAAATAATATATTGTATGCATAAAAACGCATACATATACATATTTTAAGTTCCAGCCTCTATGTAAAAGCGCATAGTCAACATCAGTACACAGTGTGCAACATCCTTTAAGCCTCTTACAATTGCAAGTTCATTCTTTTCAACCGATACATAGCCGCTTAAAGCGCTTTATTCTGGAGCTTTTCGCTGAATTCAGCGGCTGTCACGTTAGTTACGGGAAGGCTTACTAAGGTTTTTATTTTCATTAGGCGCATAGAGCTAAGCGGCTTTGTGTACACAAATATTTTTTTAATTTTACCAAAGTTTTTGGTTTGCGCTGAAATAATTGTGGCTGTAAATTGTTTTAGTCCTAAAAACGTCGTATAATTAGTTATGTAAGAATTCTCTTTGTTCATATTTTACTATGTTACTTGTTCAATAAAAGTGAAATGCACTTGTAAGTAGTAATCTTTACATAGAAAGAAGGAAAACTTAAAATTAAACCCTATACAATTCCGACTGGCCAGCGTGGTATTAGTAGGCCAAGTATCCCTCCGCCGCGGAATGAGGCCCGTCCTTGCAGTAGGACATTAATAGGCTGTTAGAAATCTTTTCAAGAATAGCCAGATTGAAAACAAATTATTTTAACGTAGAAAATGTCGGTGACCTGGCAAGGTAGACACCGACTGACATGACCCTGATAGGTAACAGCGTCATCCCGATGTACCGTTCTACTTACATTAAAAAACCACATAAGAGAATTACATACATACATAAACTGACGCCTTATCCCGTCCGGGGTAGGCAGATAGAACGCCACTTGTCACGATCCTGGCAAACAGATTCGGCCAGAGAATTCATTTTCAACCGACTTCAAATAGGAGGAGGTTCTCAATTCGGTTGTATTTTTTTTTGTGTTTAGAATTTTATATCTAAGCGACTTACCACTCTCAGAGACAGAAGAGGGCGACCGCTCTGCCGTGGACACTCCCGACGAGGACTCTAGCGATGACAGAGAGTCAGCTCGGGTAGCGTGGGCATGCGTCATCGAACTCTCAGAGATGCTCCTGGTGACGTCACGGGGAGATGAACACAGCTGAGTCAGCCTCCGTCTGAGGTAACGCTGTTCCCGCGCCAATTGCTCCTTGTGACCTACATGCCTTTTTTCTCTTTCTTCCAAACTCTGTAACAAGAAGAATATTCTTATTAGGTGAGTTATCCTGCGTCTGCGACAGAATCATGGTTTATCTGTACTGACTGTACTGTAAATCGTTACACATCGACAAGTACAGTAACGAGTTAAGTAGTAAGTTGTTGATTAAGTTGAATTGAATAGATCTCCGTCCTATTTTTTGGCGAGTTAAGTACGAAGTAGCCCCCTCTCTTGCTTCTCGCCAACTTAACTCGCTTAAAATAGGATGAAGATCTATTTAAATCAACAACTTACTACTTAACCCTCTACTGTACTTGTCGATGTGAAGATAAATTTGATTAAAGTTAAAAACACACAATGCGCCATTTTGTGCCAGCGGCGATCTTGTACAGATTTCTATTAAACTAAAAATACTTGTGATGAATTCACCTTTTCTAAACATATTATTTAAACGAAACCAGAGGAAACGATTATTAAAAATATACTTAGGTAAGAATTAATAAATAATAAAAAGATTGCCATTTGTAAATATTTTACGTAAAACTACAGCATTATCTAACTCTACATATCGTTACTCAGGCTCATATAGGCCTTTTTGTGTGGCTCTTAGGAAAATGGCTTTTTCTAGAGCCTTTATACGCTAGGGACCCGTCCGCGGGGAAAAATAGGGATTATATAAGTTCCGGGAACTTGTATCAACGATGAATTTTACTCTTTTTTTGTTTTGCTATTTTTTCAATTTGTTTTCTGGGAAGGAAAAAGCATCAGTAATTAAGTCGACTAATAGGTACGTCACGTGACGCATTTTTTTAATTTTCTGGTCATTATAAAATTACTATTATTATAGCTTAAAATTCTTGAAGGACCATATCACTAATATCAAAGGAAAATATCAACATAAATGTATGCTATTGCAAATAAAATAGCAAAGTATACAATATAAACAACAAAAATAAACCCTCAAACTATTAATATAATATCCGTATATGAAACAGGGATACAAATAAAAACAGTCACCATTTTGGTTTAATTTTGGCCGAGATCAGCGGTGAGAGTCTGGCGGCGTCCTTAGATGATATCGCACCTTGAAAACAAAAGTGGCATTATGCCAAAAACGTTGATTTTGAGTTAAGGACACAGTCTAGTTTATTTCAAAAAAGCGCTTCGAATGCAAAGACATACGTTCTAATAGTTCCAATAGTTTTGCCTAGATGTCGGTAGTGTCAGTTTTTACTTTTAGGTTAAGTGACGACGTGGTAATTGAAAAGGTGGCACTATATCAGTTAGAGCCAAGCATCCCAGTGGAAACGAACGCTGCGGTGAGTAAAAAAGTGACATTTTATGTTTAGTGACATTTTAAACCTAATTTACGTAAATTAATTCTCTACATGAAGCAATACATAATTGGCACTTTAAGTATAGTGCCGTTTATGTAGTTTAAATTTTGCCGAAATAAAATATTTGATTAATTAAAAAATGACATTATATGTTTAGTGCCTTTGTTAATGTTATAGTATTGTAATAATCTTTTAAACGAATAAATACATAAATGGCAAAATACAGTACTAATTACCGTATTTTGATGATTTTTAAATAAAATAAATTTAAATAAAAATTTACAGAGCTTGATTTGACTAAACGATCAAATAGAAACTCCAGAACTTCAGCCGCTTTATCTGAGCAAATTGGAAACCGTGACCCTTGACCATAAATTTGTCGCAATACTTCGAGAGATCATCCACAATCGCCGCTCTCAGGTCTACCTTCTCTCAGACTAAAGTCGTGGGAGATCACAGAAGAATGGCCTACCATAAGGTAGCGTTCTGGCTCCGCTTCTTTTTAACATTTAAACCAACGACCAACCGTCGTGTCCTAATACATCCCGCTTCTTATACGCTGACGATCTCGACGACTAACAAGCAACAAACTTCTCAACTGGCGCTTGCTTTCTCGGCTGGAGAATATACGTACGCAGTTTGGAACCGATCAGCTCTAGCTAGGGTGGTGGATACAGCTTTGAACGAAACCTGCCGGATTATTACAGGTTGTCTCAAACCAATACCGGTCAGACTGGTGTACCATGGCTGGCATCGCGCCCCCAACGATGGGATGTGGCAGCCTCCCTTGAGAGGAGCAAAGTGGATAGCGACCCCCGGCACCCTATGCACGGCTATGATCATATCCTATCACAGCAAAGGCTGAATAGCCAAAAGAGCTTTATAAAGTGCGTCCACCCTTTACCCAGCAAATGCGAGGTGCAATCTTGAAAGGGTGTCTCTGCCGGAACTGTTTGTGCCACTCTCTGAGAGGCTTCCGCCCGGACATGAGTTACCATGGGCTACCTGGAAGTTCTTAAACAGATTGCGAACCCAGGTATGACGAAGCAAGAAGAACATGCTCCGGTGGGGCCTCACGAACAATCGCGGACTGAGTTGCCTGTGCGACGCCCCCCAAACTATGACCTACCTCTGTCCTGGATGCCCTAACACCTGCACTCAGGAAGAGCTAATAAATGACAGCTATAACGCAGTCAGTGTCGCAGAGTTTTAGGGTACATCAATTTATTCCACACGTTTTGCCACCGATACGCTAAGAAGATCCTTAATGTTGATAATTTTTCAATTGTACTGATTGTAACTTACTTTACTTTTGTCAAATAAACATTTTATCTTAGTATTATCTCATAATTTTGTTTTATTTATGTAATTATTATCATAAGATAAGCTATAAATTGCGTTTTTATTCTAAAACAGTAACTAATAAAAAAATCAAAAGTGGCACTATACTGATATTTTTTTTGAAACAGATTTTTCTAAATAAGTAACTTAATTACTCGCATGTTTTCAATAATTATCTAAAAGCCAGATAGTCAAACTGTTAGATGAAACTTATAACCGTGTTATATTTCAGTTATTTGTATTAGATATTGATCACGGTATTAAACCAAAACTTTAAAATGGCCGTACTGAAAAACTACTGTTTTTGTATAACGCCACTTTTGTTTTCAAGGTGCGATATATTTGGCAATAAATCTGCCAAAACTCTGTCCACGGCAAAGCGTCGTCCATTGCTACCCTTATTTTCCTCCCAACTTTAAAATTCTGCCGGATTTTCATACTGCGGTGGATAGATTAATGATTCCATTTTTGAATTGTGTGTGTACGTTTAAAATGGCTGTCAACTTGTTGTTTTTTTTTTAATAATACGTTGAATTTTTTGTTCTGAATTTAAATTTGAATTTTTGGAACTTTAGAGGTACCGTTACATTTAGAGACAGTACAGGTTGCAGTGAATTTACGGGGTTATAGTTTAGAATCTCACGTAGGACTATACTTTGTTCGATCCACAAATGGTGTTTTTGAGCTAGATGAGATGTTAGATCGATCCTGGTTGTCGGTGGTTCATTAAACACACAGCAGTTCATTAAATCACATCCAGAGTTTCATATCCCACAGTCGTCTTCCGAGCCAAAATACGTCTACTGCTTTTTTTCATTAATTTTGTTGGACATAGACCCTTTCAAACATCATGCAATCCTCATCCGGTCCTTGTTTCGTTTGTCCGCTGTCAAATCCCATAATATCCATACTGTAGTGATAAGTCTGATTCTACGACACTCAGAAATATAATGGAAACACTCGGTATTCTTAGTCTCACACCACACAAACAAACAGACAAGACGAGTAAAGTTAATATAAGCTAGCGAAGTTATAAAAGCAATTCCTCAGGCATTTCCCATCGAGTCATCCTAAATAAACAATAAGGCAGAATATAATTTGGATTCGAAAAATACCTTGCAGCCTTACTTATTTTGGCTCATCACAATGCAGATTGGAAAACTTTTTAGATAACCAAATTAATTTATATTTATCTAACAGACATTTCTCTAAAGTTATTTGTTTATAATTCATTCTGTAATTGTACTTGTGTTTATTTTTAAATATTATTGTAAGAAAGAAGCACGTGATCGCCGTGTAAACGTTTGAAAGTGGATGTAGATGGAGTTTTTAAGTAATCTTTAATATTTCAACTAACTAATAATGCGTCTAGTATTGCCTACCGAGGGAGGCAAGTGAGTCGAAATCGATATAAACATGTCAAAAACGGTCAACCAACAGAAACTCATCAAGGGAAACAGCTTTGGTTTTATCTTTGTATCCTTATTTTCGACAAAAAAGTACAAAATTAGGGCATGCTACCTCTCGTAATGTTAGTGTTCCAAAATAAAGTCAAACTTACATCGAAAAGGTAGTGAGGTAATACCATAGTACACAAATAGTAGTTATAGCAAGACACAACATATCAATAAAAAAATAATGAAAACGAAACAGCATCCTTATTGTCAAAGTAATCTCTTACCCAGAATGTCTTAAGTAGGTACTTACGTAACTTAAGAGATCATAAAAAGATCTTAGAATACTTTAATATATGTACCGTATCGCTATTGTTCATGAAAGGTAAGTAAAAGATAAAAAAGATATCAACAAAAAACTTAATTTCGAGGGAGGATTCGGATCTATAATTTTGGGTATTTCCGTCATAGATGTTTTGTTATTCAGACCATTTTAAATATCCCAACTTGTCCATTAATTTATAGAAATTAAGGAGCGATCTTGGTCTATGTTTCATTTACAAAAAAGGGACATCTAAAATGTCTAGTAGTATAGAGTAGAATAGAATATAATATAATTTCGTAATCTTCAATGTTGCAATTCATAGTTTATTGCGTTTAGATATAGAAAAACTGTCTTATGAAATTGGGTGGTGACGCTATCAAAGTTAACAAAGGTCGCATTAGTATATCTACGAAAACAAACCAGCGTCGTATTAGTAGGGCAAGAATCCCTTCGTCACTGGAGAAGGCCAGTCGCTACAGAGAAACATTAATGGAACATGAACAATAACAACACTGGTAGACATTTTCTTTGATAGCCAAAAAGGCATAAGCTTTCACCTCAATAAATAAACAAGATCGGCAATAAACCTTCTTACTACCCTCAAATTAAAATAAGGGCAAACTCGATTGTACCGAAATTCAAAGCAGTCAACAATTTGGCCAACTCGGGAATGTTTTCGACGCAAATGAAAAGTTACCCAGGTTGCGATGTACCCAGGTTAACGACGCCTTTTAATTAGTCCTGCATATTAATCAGTGTAACGGACTAACTTTGGAAACGTACCGATAAACGGTTGGGACTGCGGCGCCATTTTTTTTTCAAATAGGCTAGAAAATCGCCGAAATTGAAAAAAGGCCTTTGATTATGACGGTAGTTATAAATTATTGGTGATTTTATTAATGTTTAGTGATGCGTGTATTAATGCCAATTTCAATTAACAATGATTTTGTCAAAAAGAGATTTTTAATAATCACGCTCAGGGTAATCACTACTGCATCTCAGAAACCATTGTTCTGCATGAGATATAAATACTAAGCTCACCCATAGCAGTTTGCCATGCAATGAATGAAACTGAAACTACACGTGTAGTCGCTGTTTCATTCTTGGCAATTTATATACAACCACGACTCCATTATTTAATATATTAGTATCTTTTCCAGCTTTGAAGGAATCAACAGGGACGAAGCCCCATCATCGGCAATTAAGGAACTGTAGTCTAATGGTTAAAAAATTAAATTGATCAGTAACGTACAAAATCAATAGATACATTACAATGAAGTTATGTAAATTCGAACTAATATAATAAATCAGTACTTGCGTTATCGAAAGCCGTATGTTTTCTACGAAACAATAAATTGTCTGAAGTACACACAGTGTAGCTCCATCAACATATTAGAGTCGTTCATTCGAAGCCTCCTATTTATAGAAGGACGTACTCATTACTTATTCGCAACAAAATTACCTAATGAATAAGGGAATGTAATTAATAAGTGACGCCACTAAATTGTTATTTATCATTTCCCTTCAAATTATCTTCCTACGTGACCTCAAGTAAGCTCCTTCACTATATATCTCTGCTAAAAGGTTTATCCACTCTGAAAATTCGTATATAATAATAAAGTGCTTTCAATAATTGCCGACAATGTTAATTAAAACACGACCGTATAACGTTTACGTAAAGCTGATTTTCTCAAACAGATTTATCAAATAATATTTGGTGAAGCGAGTTTGGAATAATAACGCATCGCTTCATTGACGGTGGCTTACTATACGCTCAATTAGTGGAACGACACACGTGACGCTCCTCGTCGAGTCCTGAACCCCCCCTCCACCCCCTCTTAAGTGCCAGATCCCACTTCAGGCGCAAAATTTTGTACCATTGTTTTATACACATCTCTGTAATATGCAAAACAGGCGAATGAGCTATGAATGCGAAGGAAGTAAAGGAACGTTGTTGACGTTTAGTTTATTGTGTGTCCCATAGGATACCTGTAACGTTTAAGCCACGGTTAAAACAAAATTCTTCAAGAGAAAAGTATTTTAGTACGGTATAACATGTAGCGTTTATTTCATTATTATTTGTGTGCTCTATAATAGCACACGTTGGTCTTACAAATAATTTCATTTTCATCAGTACAGAACACGTATTAAAGTCATATACAATAGTAGAGGAATGTACGGTCCAAGATTCGCACCTTGCGGCACACCCACATTGAGCGGCACTAACATCGTCAGATAATGTAATAAAGCGAAGTTACAACCGAGACAACGGTCCAAGCACCTTGATAAAACATTCTATGATGGTCCCGCACCCCTCGACGCCCGATCTCGCATTGTTTCACCCGAGCGATATTGTCGAATGCCACCTGCCGGTCCTTTTCACCAATGTTCCCAGTTATCTCAATTTAATGATAGGTAGGTGTGTTATGTCAGAAAGTTAAGCCTTATAGCGTCGTATTATTGTCTAAGTTAGAGATATACTTTTCCGAAAATAGCATTACGATTTGTTTGGTTCGTTAGAGAAAGAAAAGGTTGG
Source organism: Schrankia costaestrigalis (assembly GCA_905475405.1). Taxonomy (NCBI): domain Eukaryota; kingdom Metazoa; phylum Arthropoda; class Insecta; order Lepidoptera; family Erebidae; genus Schrankia; species Schrankia costaestrigalis. The sequence goes on from FR997835.1 coordinate 18,175,620, forward strand.
CATTAACAAATTGGCGTATTTGGAGTACTTGTAGTTACTTAGCACGCAAGGCGAAGTAACGAACGTTGCAGAGCGACGTAAATTGTAATGCAAACAATGATCCTTCCATCTAAAAGCTTAAAGTGAAGATATTATTATATTACCGAATAAAGAAAACACCAATTTCGTTTAATCTCTAAACACAACAGAAAGCTTTTTAACATCCCAATGTAAGGTTGAACGGCAAGGTGTACAACATAATGGGGTTACCGAAACGTGACCAGCAACAATACAGTCAGTGGCTTCGCTTAAATTATAAATAACAAGAGATTACGACACTTGTAATTGGGCAGATTCAGGAGTTGAGATAATGCATCTGACACTTGGTCACGTTCGCGAAAAACGACAAACTGTAACGCCGGAGGGGATTTGATTTTATAACTTTGTACATCAAAAGTATTTACCTACTTGAATTTATTTAGCTTTATAATTTTATTTTTTGATCTTGTTAAGTTTTACCACATGACTTTTTTTGTTTAGGATTCTGTTTCATCATGTTAGCCAAGTTTGGGTGAAGGAGGCATAAGCGAATATGGAGGACTAGCTTTTGCCCGCGGCCTCGCTCGCGTTAAATTCGGAGTAGCACTGTTACCCTTTCCTAGACACGGTAAAAAAGTAGCCTATGTTACTCTCCATCCCTTCAACTATCTCCACTTAAAAAATCACGTCAATTCGTCGCTCCCTTTCCCATTTATAATATTAGTATATTATATTCTGTGCATCCTTCATCCAATTGTCCGCATCCTTTTCCAGATCATCGTTCCACCTACTGGTCTGCCCACTATGACTCTGCTAGTACGCGGTCGCTATTTCAGGACATGTATCTTATGTATTCCGTGTGGTGACGGAGTAAGAATACAATATGTCACCACCCCATCTCATCCCATGGGTGTCGTAAAAACCGATTAAGGGACTATTCGTGAATATTATCTTTACGAAATAAAAAGAGGGAAAACTTGAAATGAAACCCTATAAAAACTTGAAATGAAACCCTATGTTAGACGAGCATATTATGTGATCACTATAAAACGACCTTCACACGCGGTATTTTTATATCTTACGTGAATAAACGAATTTTTCTTTCTTTCTTTCTATACCAATCCGTCTGGCCAGCGTGGTATAAGTATCCCTCCGTCATGGGAGGAGGCCCGACCCTGCAGTGGGCTGTTATGATGATGATGATGACCTTATGTGTAGCAGTGGGTAGGAAACAAAGCACGCAGAACCGATGCCAGCAGCCATGGTAGAAAGATTCTGCTTTCCGAATAAAATTTGTCCCAACGATTTAGACTCTCAAAATGAAAATAGGTGATGTTATTCTATTACTGAAAGTTACTTTAACTTTGTCAATGAAGGTAATACGATTAAAATCTGTTAACAAAACTTATGTTAGAATAGGTAACAAGCCTCCTTTCTCAAAACGTTACATTGTTAATTACTAAGTATTCATATTACTAAAGTTGTATTTATACGAGGCGACTTGCCGTGGAGACAAAGCCTAACATTTTTAATCTCAATTACTTGAGGGTGGTCTTTTTCATCATAACAGCCCATTAATGTCCCAATGCAGGGACAGGCCTCCTCGCGTGACGGAGAGATACTTGGCCTACTAATACCACGCTGGCCAGACGGATTGGTATAGGGTTTTGTTTTAAGTTTTCTTTCTTTTTCTTATGAAAAGATAATATTCACGGATAGTCCCTTAGTCGGTTTTTACGACACCCATGGGATGAGATGGACAGTTGACATACTGTATTCTTACTCCGTCACCACACGGAGAATCTCTTTGTAGACTATTTTTGGTTGGTATCGCCACTGTGTCCTACTTAATCCCGGAAAATCAAGCAGTAGTGTGCTAATGTTTCTATTTTCAGATGTAAGGGTACAGTAGCTAGTAAGATTATAAGACTACTAATTTACCAATGCAATAGTACAGATAAATTTTATATCTGCGACAAAATCTTTCTACATTATCCTCGTTCACACAATCCAGGGTGAATTATTGTTATAAACAAGACAAGTAGAGAATAAGGTAATAAGTTGTTGCTGGTCACTGCTACCACCAAATAAAGTAAGAAAGCTTGCAATGAAATGGACATTTTAGAACGAAAGGCACGCTTTCTTACTATTTTTAAACGGCCATGTAATGCATGCAAATGTCGTGCGACAAATTAATGGAATAAATGTCGCCTAATGCAAACGCGGCTGTAGTATACTAAATAGCCGACATTAAAACTTTATTTCTGTTTAACTTCCATATTTTCACGATGGAGTAATTTAATACGAATTCACACCTACGTAGAATAAAACAATTATTATTTTTTTACTAAAGTCGGGTAGGTTTAAATAAATACGTAGGTAGTAAACGCCACTGCTTGGTCATTATGGGTTTTATGGCCCATAATGCGGTCCCTACCTTATAATTCCGACTTTTTCAACTACGTGAAAACAGAAATATATCACGGTATCGATCTTCTAGTGGGAATGACCCGGAGGGGGAAACGGGAAATATTCTATGAACTGGACATACCTATATGTTATATGTGTGGAAAATCGAGATATAGAACTTGTATCTAGAAGAAATATTTTCCAACATGATTTTCTGATATTCTATTTTATTTTTTATTATTATTTGAAACACAACTCCTGTACTAGGGATCAACCCTTGTGTAGCGGGGACATTTTATGGTCATAAATTAACGGATATAAGAAAAGAAATAAGGAAATAAATAAAAAATAATTATTTATTTACTTTTTATTTATTTAATTAACGGATACAAAGCAAATCAGAGGTCAAGAAAGAAACAATTGGTTTTTGCACAGATATATTTATCTTTAGAACATTCAGGCTCAATCGTGTTTTTAACAAACATTAACGTTCTGATATTAGAGAATAATATATGATAGTAAATTAAGTCTAAATTAAAAAGTATAAATGTAAATTTAAGCCCGATTTACACATCGACTAGTACAGTAGCGAGTTAAGTAGTAAGTTGTTGATTAAGTTGATTTAAATATATCTCCATCCTATTTTTTGGCGAGTTAAGTACGAAGTAGTCTCTCGCGTCTCGACGTCCAACTTCACTCGCCAAAAAAATAGGATGGAGATCTACATATTTAAATCAACTTAATCAACATCTATCTCACAGTTAAACTGCTCAAGAAGTTTTGTGAGGCATTGTATTAGATATAATAATATGAACTTTTTAACATAATAAATGATCCATCCATCGAAAGTGCGAAAAGTTGCTGCATGAAATCCAGCACATGCCAAATATACCAAAAAATATACCCAAATGCAAAATATTTAACAATCGACCCGTCAAAATATACGAAAAGAAAAAAAATAAAAAAAAGTTTTAATTTCGTCATCATTCATTTTTCATAGACACAGTATCTTGCTAATGTGTCCAAAAAAGAATATGGCCGTTCTTACGGTGACGGCCCCTTCCATTGATGGTACCCGCTTATTAAATTTCACAATGAAAAGTGAGGAAAAGTAAAAAAAAAGAATCCACCCCTCTTGCAGTATTTAAAATTAGGTTATTCTTAAACAAATTACCCTGTATATTAAACATTATGAGAAAATGGCAGAAATTTTGCAAAATTTATTTATTTGAAAACGATATATTTCGATGTGTAATTTTGAAAATGTTCAACTTGGTTTGGAATTGAATGTTTCATGAAATTAGCTTTTTGTGAATTTTACTTAAACTTCTTAATCGAAAAAGGTCCTTGAATGACGAACAGCAATTGGAAAAAATAATAAAGATATTGTAGGAAGGCTTTTTTTAGTTGGAGTTCCTGTGGGGTATTATAACAATTGTAACTAAAATATACCCTGAATTATCCTTCTAAGTTCTTCATTCAAAATAACCGTCAACCCATTCGAAAATTAAACGCAGCGTTCGAATGTCATTGATTGACGTAATGTCACACAGAGTCGTAACGGAGAGCGCTGATTGGTGCAAGAATTTGACGTTGAAGCCAACTGTATTGAGTGACGTCACGAGATGCATCGCTAACGACAAGCATTGACGTTTAATAAATATTGATTCAGCCATTTTGTTGGCGTGTGATTGATATGGGGTAGTTTGAGATAGCTTGTAACTAAGTTTCTGAGTGTGAAAGATGGTGAGGATAATTATAGCATTGTTTAGCAAAGTTTAAACTAAAAACAACGTTTTTTTAGTCCAAAGATTCCATGCTTTAGTCTTTATTTTGCGCTTTCTAAAAGTGTGCTCGGTCTTGGTGAGATTAGTCTTTAAATTTAAGCTTAAAAAGTCCCCAAAACACAGGGCTAAGGGATGCCTACGGTAGTCTGAAAGTTGTTTCGATAAAAAAGTAATAGTTGCTTGTTTTATAAATAAGGTTTTCATGACTTATAAGAACCACGAGTAGAACCTAAAATTTATCATGAAAGTCTATCGTATTTGCCTTAAATAAAACGAAATTAAAATAAATAACGCAACAAATTACAAATATACATCCTGAACTATTGTAAAATAATTTATATTGTATAAATAGTGGTAGATAAACGCGCTATTATTGGTAACAAAAATGACACATTATCTGTCATTATTTATTACATTTCGGCCGTAAAGTGTCAGCTGTGTGACTTTTATAACCCATAAATAAGTTGGAGCACGCTGTATAGGGCCGTTACTTTATAAGAATTAGTTACTAATACAATGTTGACGTAGGCTATTGTTATTATTTTATAATATGAGCTTGTAAAACACACTGTATATAGATAAAACACATTCATGCATACAAAGATTTGCATTGAGGCGGAATCGAATCCGAGACCTTTTCGTAGCAGTCATGTTAAATAACCACTACGCCACAGAGGTGGTTTCATTAGATCCAGAGATTACCCCCTACAACGTCACAAACACACACACACTTTACCTCTTTATAATATTAGTATAGAAAAATAAGTTGGTGATAGCATGTATTCATACTGCGTTACCACACTGAGAATTCACAATACTTTTTTCTAAATTCACCAATTACCTATGTAGTCCATCGTAAAAAGTAATTATTTCCTTTTTAACAAAAGAAAATAATTTATTATTACGAAAGATTGTAGATACCTTGAATGGTAATTAGCATTACCCTATAAAACAATACTAAGTATGTATTTACTAAAAAAAATAAACACAATAAAAAACAAATATAACGCCATTGTTTTCCCGTTTTATTCGTAAAATAAAACTTCCGAAATTACAAACGGAAACTAACAACTAAAAAGTCGTAAATAATATTATTTATTTGTAATAATCGTAAACAAAAGAACGGCTCACTCACTCGTTCATTCGTTCGTTCACTTTTTAGGGGACAGTTCCATACTTTGGTGCAGTCTCACATCAATTCATAACAAAAGATAATCTTTACGATCCGCCATCGGAAATGAAACGGGCTATGGAAGGGAATCGCTCCATTTAAAACGTAGTATCAGAGAGAGCTTGTTCACATTGTTGTGGAACGATAAATTTGACGTGGCGTTTAATTTTCAAAAACAGTAAAGCGAAAAGAACGTACAGTGAAATTGATTAGTTCTTTAAACTGCTTGTAAGGTTACAGTTACAGAGCTTTACCGCACTAAGACATAGTGTATGGACTATTGTGCGTAATCATGTAAGAACGTTCCTAATAATATATATTATACACTAAACGAATACTACTGAAATACGGAAATGCCTATGCATAAAGGCGCAGAACAGCGTAAAAAGGAAATATGTATTTGGAGTAGGCACATGTCCTCTGTTGGCTAATATAACGATTATAAAACAAATACTACTCATTCTAAAACCATATTAAAGAAATCGATTCAAAATTATATCTGCAGAGAAGTACACTTTTATTCTACATAAGTTTTTATACAGTATCCATAAACCCGATTCGTTCCGAGATAACGTCCGATATTTTTGTCGTACGCATAACGTGATACGAGTCGTTCAATTGCCGTTTGCCGTCAAAATGGTCCGCCATAATGTAAACTCGTCATAAACCTTACTAAGTTTAGTGCAATCGTAAATCAACATTGTATTGCCAGAATAGGTCTGTTTGCACTTAAATAATTCATGGCTTTTAGGGTTCAAGCGAGGCTATAATTTATTATTTTCACACTCTTGAGGCTCCCAGGCAAATTAATTGTTTGGACTTTTCGGAGAGTTTAAAAATTAATTTTGTTTTTATGGAAAGTGGTAGCCTTGAGAGGGAAATTTAGGTGATAGGGTCTGGCTTTAAGTCTTCGCTTGGTTACGTAGTACTAAAAGTAAAATTATTCTGCATTATTGAGCGACGAGTTTCATTTGATAGGGAACAGGAACTACCTACATGCGGAACGAAGAAGAAGATTTAAAAAATGATCAAAGAGCTTATGTGTGTCTATAGGTTCATCATCATACCAGCCCATTAATGTCCCACTGCAGGGACGGACCTCCTCCCTTAATGGAGGGATACTTGGCCTACAAATACCACGCTGGTCAGACGGATTGGTATAGGGTTTAATTTCAAGTTTTCTTACTTTTTATTTCGTAAAGATAATATTAACGGATAGTCCCTTACTCAGTTAATCATTATGAAGTCGGTGTTTCAATTGATATGATGCTCTACGAAGCCAAAATTGGCTGTTTTTTTCTTTACAAAAGTCGATGTGTAGTATGTAGGGCACTGGGTAATATTTAGGGTACTGTACGTCATTGGCAGATCACTATTTCAAGGCAGATCAATATTTACAATATTGTCATTGAAACTCAAACACATTATTGACAACTTCTATAACATTATTTTTTAAGTTAGCAATACCATTGTAATACTTTGTCAATGTATGGTACAATACATATAAGTTTACGAGTTACACAATCATTTGAATTCAACATCAAAAGAATACTTTCAAAATTGGTAGGGTTATTATTGTTATCGCGTCATTGAAATACAAACTTTATTAATAATACGAAAGAGTTGATATTTAGTTATTCATGTTCCTATTGAACCATATTCCATATTCAAAAGTTTCTGCTATACGTCATTTTGTGTCCGCTTTTTATTGCTTTAGCGGAAGATTTACCGTTTCCGAGTGTCCCTTTGAATAATCTCCTCGTTTTTTTTTAATATAAAAAAAATGTTTTTTTAAAAAGTTTTTATAATGAACTGTTTTCTGACGGAGTCTCTTTCATTGGTGTGATGTTTATGTTTTATGAAAAGAGAGTCGTTCGTTAGAAATATTAATTATATTTTCTTGTAAATGTTTTAAAAGGTGTTAATGATGTATACAAATTATGGTATGGAGTAAAATTAACCTAATTTTTTGTTGAATCTCTTATCTCTCACAGTGCTGGAGGGAAATTTAGATTTGCTTGCTTTTAAGACCCACTGCAGGGACGAAATGTCTAGAATGATAAACGTGAAATTGCGAATTACTAATTATTATACGAATTATAACCGCGTTAACGTGTCGCGAGGTCGTGGTTTCAAAACCTATGGGAACATCATTATTTCTGTGTTCCTAACATGTTTGGGCATGGATGTTCAATGTGTTCGTTGTTCGTTGTCGTTGTTCAAGCACATACCGCGAAGAACCGACAGCAGTTGGGGCAGAAAGGTTCTGGAGTGGCGACCGCGTACCGAAAAACGCAGGGTTGGGAAGACCCCTCACACGGTGAACCGACGACCTCGTTAGGACGGCGCGGGAAGCCGATGGATGAGGGAGGCGGAGGATCAAACAAGGTGCCAATATTGGAGTAGGCCTATGTCCAGCAGTCTGAGATGATGATGAAAAGACCCCGCGACTCTATCTTCAATAAAGGAAGCATGCGTTACAGTGTCTGTTCGTTATTGTCCCTCTTACAATGTTTAAACAAATGTTAAAACTATCTTGGTACGACAACAGCGAAACGAGAATAAGTGACAATTTTTATTGTCCCGACCAAAAAAGAAAAGAACAATTAAAAAAAACAAAAATAAACGCGTAATCATAAAAAAATATACAAAAATAAATTGTATCGAGTATCGGCTTGACTAATCAAATAGTACGGCTCATTGGGCCGTAACATAAATAATATTATTTTTAAATCTCTAATCATTTTGTAACGGGTAAAAATAAATATCTTTTTTTGAAACATCCCTCTTTCCCGTTATGATTTTCAAACACCCTTTCATAGATATTATTTGTTTTTATATTTATCAATTGTAATAAGCGACGCTTCTAAAACCTTTTTTTATTTGTATTTTTTTTTGTGTCATAAGCAGCCAATAATTCAAAAGTGACTTACCACTTAAATGTGGTAAGAATAAGACTAAATAAGTCCATATGGGTAAGTTAGCTTTTATGACCAAATTTAAACCTAGCACGTATATTTAAACGCCATTCATACCACCGTATTCATATTATTAACATTACTCTGATCCACAAAAATTTCAAACTATTCACTATTCGAAAAATACATTTATTCCAAATTCAAAAACGTTCAACATTATATACAAGATTCAAAAACAAAAAACATGTACTTATTCTAAATACAAAAATTAAGAATACAAATCAAATTCAAAAACCAAGAACACTAATTCCATATTCAAATGACATTCTATTTTATCTCGTCGACAGCCATTTTCTCGTAGCATCGTCAACTAATTAGACATTGTCAGTAGATATTTATGTGCGTGCAAAGTTCCTGACCTCTATGTAACTGTAGAATAGGGAAGCTATGAGAGGGTAGGTACGATAATTAAACCGAGTAGCATACACCAAAATGTGTTTATAATCCAAAATTAAAAACAATCTATTCCAAATTCAAAAACACAAAAAATATTTATCGCCTATTAAAAATTAAAAACATGTATTCTAAATTCAAAAATTAAGAACACAAACTAAAAAAACAAAGAACATATCAATTCCAAATTCAAATGACATTCCATTTTATCTCGTCGACAGCCATTTTCTCGTAGCATCGTCAACTAATTAGACATTGTCAGTAGATATTTATGTGCGTGCAAAGTTCCTGACCTCTATGTAATTGTAGAACAGGGAAGCTATGAGAGAGTAGGTACGATAATTATACCGAGTAGCACATACCAAAATGTCAAAATATTCACAATCCAATCCAAATTCACAAAATTAAAAACAATCTATTTCAAATTCAAAAACACACAAAATATTTATCGCCAATTTAAAATTAGAAATATGAATTCTAAATTCAAAAATTAAGAACACAAACTAAAATAATAAAGAACATATCAATTCCAAATGCAAATGACATTCCGTTTTATCTCGTCGACAGCCATTTTCTCGTAGCATCGTCAACTAATTAGACATTGTCAGTAGATATTTATGTGCGTGCAAAGTTCCTGACCTCTATGTAACTGTAGAACAGGGAAGGTTATAGGCCTATACTTACGCTATATAGTTAGAGAGGGTAGGTAGGTTAATTATACCAGTGATTAATACCGCTACCCCTGGATTAGGATGCGGCGAAGAGCTTTTATTAATACCAGTTGTACGGCGATTTGTAAAACTGGCTGTGTTGTTGGGGAAATTGTTAGTGGTAGGGATTAATTTATTTTGTGTTATAATAGTGTGTAGCCTTATTTATGCTTGAGTTTAACAGGTTTAAAAAAAGGCATATATCTATTTTGGATCTTTTGTTTTAAAGCGTAATTTTATGTAATAATGTTTAATTTAATAATAACTTGTGAATTGCAGTAAGGAAGGACCTCTACGTAGCATTTGATTACTTAAACCTCTTTTTTTTAAAGATAATTAAGGCTTTTAGGTTGAGATGTCATTGTCAAAAATACGTCAATGATAAACATAAAAACTTGACAGTTAATAAATCCGCCATTTTAGATGACTAATTTAAAATAAGAACACTTATAACAAACGCGCCATTTTAAATGACTAATACAAAATAACGAACGCAATAACCCAGACAAATTGAGACGACAATGTTCTTGGAAAGTACTCTAGCGTGTCTAAAATAGGTAAACAATATAAGATAAAGTTAAAATAGGTAGTGCTTGAACACCTATGTAGAGGTGGGAGGGGGAGACACTCGGGAATATTGGCATTGACTTTAACCCTTTCACTACAACGAAGCATTGATTATGTACTTCAAAACCCTTTCTTCATAGATAATTTCAATAACGCCATTGGATTGAGAGGGCATCGTCAAAAATACGACTAAGATAAAATACAAAAATTTTGACAGTTAACAAATTCGTCATTTTAGATTACAAATTCAAAATAAGAACACTATAACAAACGCGCCATTTTAGATGACTAATTTAAATAAGAACGCTATAGAAAAATCCGCCATTTTAGATGACTAATTTAAAATAAGAACACTATAACCCAGACAAATTGAGACGTCAATATTCTTAGCGCATCTAAAATAGGTAAACAATATAAAATAGGTAGTGCTTGAACACCTATGTAGAGGTGGCAAGTGGCAGACACTCAGGAATATTGGCATTGACTTTACACGTTCACTACAGTTACAAATTGACAACGAAGTTCACATTTTACGCTACTAAATTGAATTGTGAAACATTACATAATATTTTATGGAGTGGTTTAGCATACTATTTTTTTGTCGGATAATATTGAGAATTTTATAGAAATAAAGGCTGTTGTGCTATCATCATAATCATCGTCATAACAGCCCATTAATGTCCCACTGCAGGGACGGGACTCCTCCCGTGACGAAGGAATACTCGGCCTACTAATACCACGCGGGCCAGACGTATTGGTATAGGGTTTAATTTCAAGTTTTCTTCTTTTTATTTCGTAAAGATAGTATTCACGAATAATCCCTTAGTCGGTTTTTACGACGCACATGAGATGAGATGGGGTGGTGACATATTGTATTCTTACTCCGTCACCACACGGAGAATGTTGTGCTATGCATGAAACAAAATATTCAAACTCATTACGAATGAACGTAATGCCACCTAGTCTCAAACTAAGCTTGTACTTCTGTATGCGGTAAGGTCAGGTAATGAGCATTTTACGACCTCTATGGCATATTTTGGCGTGGTGATAATAAAAGACTGGTGCACAGTGTATCCTACAAGCAAAATTGGACGATCACTGTGGCGTATGGGTTATACAGGGTGTTTGGTACATCGTTTGCCAAATTGAAGTAGCTGATAGAAGAGGTCATTACCCGTCTTTCCTCACTCCCCTAGTTGGTTTTAACCTCAACATATTTTAGATATCGATGTAAAGCTATTTTTAAAAGAAAAACCCAATATTTACCATGAACACTTAAATTTTTTTTTAAATTTCTTCCGTAACCGTTCTTTACTTCGAATTATGTATTACACATGTTTTGTAGAAAAACTATTTATTATTTTATAACATGTTGTATACCAATGGAAAGAGGATAAAGTAAGGCATTTATTCAGAAAATGGAAGAACTTTCTCTCTTTTATTTATTTTTTTATTGTACTGTGAAGTTGATCATTGTCTTTAAATTTTACCTGTCTCTATAGTTATAATAAGTCAATAAACAAACAGTTGACGTTTTTGGTGAGCTATTATGAATTTGTTTGATGCTCCTAGTATTAAACTTTAAAACAAAACATATCTATGAGGACTTACGGAAGAAATTTAAAAAAAAATTAAAGTGTTCATGAAAAATATTAGGTTTTTCTTTTAAAAATAGCTTTACATCGATATCTAAAATATGTTGAGGTTAAAACCGGCTAGGTGAGTGAGGAAAGACGGGTAATGACCTCTTCTATCAGCTACTTCAATTTGGCAAACGATGCACCAAACACCCTGTATAACATGACTGCTACGCAGTGGTCTTGGGTTCGATTCCCGCTCAATGCAAACATTTGTGTGCATGAACATGATTTTTTGCATTGGTCTGAGTGTTTCTATGTATAATTGTATGTATTTACAAAAAAATAGTATTTTATAAGCACTAATATCCGTTGTTGAACAAGCAGGTTAAGCTTACTTTGGAAACAGATGGCGCTGTATAGAGATGTCCGTGAATATTTATTATTATTATTAAATAGAAAAAAGTCAATTAATTAATATTTAAAGTAATTTTTTAAAGGTTGAACATCGTATTTTTTTTAAGCACTGACAAATTTATTTGGACGAAGGCTAAAGTTTAAGAGTGACATACTCTAAATCTTATACACAAAGTAATATAATACGTATATAACGTTACGTAAGGATACCTTCGCGGATGAACGAGGACGATCAATCAATGTCTTTATAAATCTAAGACACATAACTTATTCTTTACTTATAAAAGTCAATCGTGTAGGTACAGTCACGAGCAATAATATGTACACATTTTCAAATTTTCTAAACTATCTGCACGTTTATCTAGACATTACAATATCAAAATGAATTCGTAATTTAGAAGAGGTTCCGTACAGTTTTGAATTAATCTTCGAATTTTCAATTTTGGATTGGCAGAACTTTAGATAACTGGTTTACAAAATGCGAAAATGTGTACATATTATTGCTCGTGACTGTACCTGTTTCTGTGTGCGTCAGTTTAATATAAATATTCTTAGTGTCCCATACAAAATTCGCTATTATGCGGATAGTTTTAGTAGTATCATCATTAATATTATAGTCCTCACACTACTCCTAACACCAAGCAAAGCTTGTCCTATAGGTACCAGGCAAAGTAGGCAGTGATTTAGGGATCAATTTCTTCTCAATGCAATGTGCTGGAACATAAATGTGTGCATTGGAGTAAATGTTTTTTGGTTAGGTTAGGTCAGTATTTACAAAACAAAAAAAAGAAAATGATGTTTAGCTATTATCTAGTCTAGAAGCTTTGCTGCTTTGCCAAGTGTGGGACTAGATAGCGGCGTTGTGTGATAGAAAAATATAATATTAACTTTATAATTCAATACAAAGGCAAACCCACCCTATGGCATATACAGACTTCGAGACCTATACCGATTAACTGTTCTTTAACTATATCTTCCTGTGGCTGTCTACAAATACTTAAGATATAACACAACAAAAAACTTCATAAAATTAATCCCCTAAATGACATACTACATCATCCGGTGCGAAAGGGCAATAAGTCAAAAATATTACAGTCACCATCATAGCCACGTTGCATGTTCACGTATATTGTATAGAGCCACATTTATCAAAGGCAGACTATTAATTTAGCAGACAAGGAATACAGAGCGTGTATGACATGCACGCTAATGTTAGGGATGTCGCTTTAGTTAAGTACGTATATACTTAGAATAATTAGTAGGGAAATACGTTTAAATAGGTGTTATTAGCTCAGTTATACAAGCGGGCTAGTTTTATAATTTTTTGTGGAAATAAATGGGAGAACTAAGGTCTCAGGTTCGATTCCCGCTCAATGCAAATCTTTATAAGCATGAACATGTTTGTTTGCATTGGTCTGAGTGTTTTCTATGTATAATATGTATGCATTTACAAAAAAAAAAGTATTTAAGAATGTTTATACATTGTCTAGTACTCAAAGTACAAGCTTTGCTTAATTTGGGACTAGATGGCGTTGTGTGAATGTATGAGAAATACTTATTTATTTATTTAACTATGGAAAATATGTTCGAGTCGCAACAGGGTTCAAGCTTGCGTTTTCCGAGTAAACGTTAGCTTTCTTTCTTTCTTTACTTGTTGAATATAATGATTAAGAGAGAAGCTGTGGAGTAATTATCTTTGTGGAAAAGAAAATAATCTCTAAATTAATGCAATCCATCTGACAAATCGGATATAGAAATCGAAGTTTATTTTAACAATAATAGAAGGAGGCCTGTCCTTGCAGAGGGCATGATTATATGCTAGTATTAAGTAGAACAAAACAGATTTTTTTGTGTGTTAATGTTACCATAAAAATAGAATAAATAAAAATAAAGTAAGAGAGTAGAAGCAACCCTAGAACAGTCGTAATTCATAACGCGATCATCGGAATGTTAATCGCATTGTTTAATTAATATAAAACGCTAAAACACCTATTATTAACATTCATATATTACGTGTGGTGTTATATTAGGAAGAAATAATATTAGTATAGTTTCTTAAAGTAATCCTTGGGTTAGCAGCATTGCTAGGCACCCTAATGGGTAAATATGTTGAAATCCCTGTCCTCTCTGTAGTGGAGTAATTCTAGAGTATTTTTGTGTTCAGGGCTACATACTCTCTTAGAAAGATCTTCATAGGGACTTGTATAATATATAACGTGTGGTGTTGATTAAAAATAAATTATATACAATTACTAATTAAAGTAGTGCCTTGAGAAACTAACGTACTAACGGATGGCCATCCAATCGTTGCCTAGAAAGGAATTGCAGTAGTCATACCAGAGTCTTCCTGCGCTCAGGGTCACATGGTCTCCCGGAAAACTCGCAACAGAGTCTCGCAGAGGCCTCCTTAAATCCTGGCTATTATTTTATCGAAGTATAATATTTAAATATAAATGCTTAAATCAATATTGTTCTTACAAAGTAAACTGTAGTTTTAAGATTATTACAAAGTCTATTGTTCAAAGTTTTATGTATTTAAGGGAAACTTGTCTCGAGAGGTTTGTTATACCAATAGGTAATATACGTCTGAAGCCTAATAATTTGAAGGCTTTAACCAGCTAGTTGCAACTACTGATCGATAAACGATAGGTAAAGCAATACCGGTGAGGTCATTTTACAGATGGGTGGTTCATTATTTTAGAAAAAGCATTGCTTGTTGTGATAGATAAGTCGATGGAGTCAACAGCTTTTTAAATAGATGGGACCTTATATGAATTAGTCGTCGACTAGGAAGGGATTAGTGAAAAATTCCTTCAATAAGAGGGTAAAGAAAGTTAAATGTTTGTAAGTATGTATGTTTGATACTCTTTTACGTATAAACAACTAAAAAAAGTTAATGAAACTTTACCATTATATAGTTTGCATATCAGAATAACACATAGACTACAATATACGAAGATATTACTTGAATTTACAATACATTTTTTCGCGCGCACTAGCTAGTCATTTACAAAGATAATAACGTAGTTACATACGACTTAATAAATTTCAAACTAATCGTTATATCCTCAAAAGCTATAAGTGTTCGTGTAAAATGGCCGTTTTTTGTCCAATAAAATAAAGTTCCTCAAGATTTATTTATAGTAAATCCTCAAGTGAGTGATGGCCTGAAATTTCATTAGTAGTAGATTGATAACTGGAAGACCTTAAACGGATAAATTTAACTAGGGATTAATTAACTTAAGTTATTTATTAGCACGATTAATTTATTTGGTAATTAGTTGATCAGTCTAAGACTACGAAATAAAATAAAGTGGCACAGCGGTATTTCAATGTTCCGTAAGGGTCTTTGATTTGGCTCCCGTTTTGTGTGCATCTACAAATTACTCAGGGAGTTTTATAGGTATAATACAATATTTATGCAAAATATAAGTTCTAATTTTGGTTGAAATTAATTTACTTAGCCAATTTTTTTTTAATTTCTGTAGGAAACAAACCTAGAAATTTAACAATTCAAACTAAAATTACAATAAACAATTCATATTTTAAATGCAATCTCTTTTAAAATTTACTGCAACACATTTATGCAAATTTAACAGTTACGCCATTATATACGCAGATACACGACAGTTATAATTAAATGATGTTAAAGCAACACTAATGTGTGAGAGTTAAGTAATTAGTTAATTTAACAAACAGCTCAAATTATTTCCATGTTTTATGCGCACTGAGCACACCAGAGAGTCATTTAAAACTCACATTTATATTATCGTAAGTGTTTCATTAAAAGTTTATTTTTAGAAAATCTAGATTTGGCTACCGTAGCCTAGAGTTAAAAAGCGGTAAAACGGTTTGCACTTGCGTATAAAATGAAATTAATGAGCACGATATCCGTGTGGTGACGGAGTACAAATACAATATGTCACCACCTCATCTCATCCCATGGGTGTCGTAAAAACCGACTAAGGGACTATCCGTGAATATTATCTGTACGAAATAAAAAGAAAGAAAACTTGAAATTAAACCTTATACCAATCCGTCTGGCCAGCGTGGTATTAGTAGGCCAAGTATCCCTCCGTCATGGGAGGAGGCCCGTCCCTACAGTGGGACATTTAATGGGTTGTTATGATGATGTAATGAATGAGAATGAAAGGGTCAAGACAACGATTTGTTTACCTAAAAATTATCTTGACTTACTTTCGAAACCTCAATCTCGCTCACGGAAGCCGTATACACAACCGTTTTGCCATCATCGAGCCAATTTAAGGTCGATTCACACACATCAGTCAAGTCACAGTTCCGTCATTCTGTCCGTTCCGTGTTCGCTCAGTTCAGTCAGTGTACAGTACAAAAAAATGTGTTCGTCAGCACTGAGACTGAGAGCACTGTGTCGACACAGTGGAGATGCGCTCATAGAAACTGTATGAAAGAATATTTCACACTGTGCCAGTACTGCGTTGCAACTGTGACTTCACTGATGTGTGTGAATCGGCCTTTAGTTCGATGCAGTCGCATTCATCATAACAGCCCTTTAATGTCCCACTGCGGACGGGCCTCCTTCCGTGACGAAGGGATACTTGGCCTACTAATACCAGACGGATTGGTATAGGGTTTAATTTCAAGTTTTTCATCTTTTTATTTCGTAACGTTGATATTCACGGATAGTCCCTTACTCGGTTTTTACGACACCAATGGGATGCGATGGGGTGGTGACATATTGTATTCTTACTCCGTCACCACACGGAGATTAATTAAAAATACAATTTCCTTTTTCCTTTACAACACACCTTCAAATCCACATTTCTCCAACACTAACATTTCTATACACAAGCTAACACAGAACTATAAACTCGTATTCCAACTATCTCATGTCATTATTATCTGCCTAATTCACACACGAGTAGTGTTCGCACAGAGACGTGACACAGTGCCGATTATGCCACTTATCGAGTTGCCAACTAGTGCTGAATATTATACGGCGAAATAATGTATGTAAAGTCTATTTTTTTATCTCGGACACTAAAATGACAACTACTAATGTCAAACGTAAAACTAATATAGCCAGCTTTTAAGAAACAGTGCTGTCCCTGTGTTTCGATTCGTTTTGTAATTATTGTAAAATATTTACGGTTGTTAGTATAGTCGAGAACTAAATGCCTTTATCACCTCTAGAGTTAATGTTAGTTGCATTTCATAAAACTATTAGGGTCAATATCGCACAACAAAACATCAGCTAAATCATGACGATACTTTGACATAATATCAGTTCTCATGTATTAGCAAATAGTTGTTAGATATTTATAAAAACAAATAGTAGAAGTTGCTGATAGAAGAGGTAAGTACTTTATCCTCTTTCCATTGGTATACAACATCCTATAAAATAGTAAATAGTTTTTCTACTTATTTACCTTTCTATTTATTCAGAAAATGGAAGAACTTTCTCTCTTTTATTTATTTTTTTATTGTACTGTGAAGTTGATCATATCTTTAAATTTTACCTGTCTCTATAGTTATAATAAGTCAATAAACAAAAAGTTGACGTTTTTGGTGAGCTATTATGAATTTATTTGATGCTCCTAGTATTAAATTTTAAAACAAAACATAATTATGAGGACTCGCGGAACAATTTTTTTTTTAAATTTAAGTGTTCATGGTAAATATTGGGTTTTTCTTTTAAAAATAGCTTTACATCGATATCTAAAATATGTTGAGGTTAAAACCAGCTAGGGGAGTGAGGAAAGACTGGTAATGACCGCTTCTATCAGCTACTTTAATTTGGCAAACGATGTACCAAACACCCTGTATAATTACGACGACCTAACTACATGATGGCGGGGAGACGACTGAAGGCAACGCTAGTACACACAGCAACACATCAAGTTAAACATTTTCATTTAAAATTGTTTCTTATTTCAAGGTATTAAGGTACATGAGTGTCTAGCTTGATTAGTTGCTGTGTGTACAGTCGCGCGCCTGTAAAAGTGATTTCTCAGCAGTCGCTCAAATTACAATGTTGTGTCCCTACAAATCTAATGAATTTCTCTCTTTTTTCCTTCTATGTCCATCCCTATAATTTCTTGCATGACGTCATTGGCGTATATTTCTATTTTAAGTTTTCGTAATTTTATAACATAAAACAAATTAGGATAAACCACCTAATCGTTAGAAGTCCTACAATTGTTGGCACTTAACCCAGTTGGATCGACCGACCCATGTATGGGTTTCGGGAAATAAAAAATTCTGCCCCCTTTATACGGTTTTATTAAAACAATTTATAAATACTTTTGGAATCGACAGTTAATGACTGTTAGCTGTGGTGACAAAATAGGTAGTAAATTTAATTATTTATATGTAGTTGTTTTTTCCAAGTGAAAATGTCTGTAGTGAATATGGTAAAACATGTCCCTTAAAAAGTGAAATTATATTACATATATTGTTATATTTCTATTAATATAATATCAAAAATATAAAGCTTGAAACATAACAATATTTATACTACAAAGAAAATTCATGCTTTTACTATGAAAATCACTGGTATTTTGCTGAATATCTTAGGAACCCATACATGGGTCCGTCGGAACAACCACGGAATACGAGATTTTCGTAAAACAATATATTTAAAAAAAAATTCTAATTGAATTCATTATTATTCTACAAAATTTTGAATGAGTTGAGAATGGTAATGATCCGATAACGCAATTGCGCTTGATACCGACAAAGATTCTAGAGAAGAAAACACTTCGATTCAAGCCTAAAACACTTGCGAAAATGAGACCATGGTTTATTTCACTGAATCCTGTTTTTCAGGAGAATGAGACTATGGAAAAGACGTTTTGCATCGACGATGCTATAATATCTTTATAACAGAGGTCACAGTTGTTAGCAGTTCACAGGGATATCTCGATCAGGCCGGGATTTTTCAATCAAATTCGATCAAAATCGATAATATTATTTTCAAAACTGTAATAAGTCATAAACTTAATAGTAATACATTTGATTTAATTATAATTATTTAATTTATTATTTTATTTTAGTTGTAAAAACGTATTAGTAAAGTAATAAGTAAAGTAATTATGTCTTCAAGTAATAGTTTTATTTTATTCTAGTTTTAACGAATAAAGAATAAAAACCATATAAATATCAGTACAAAAATAACCTTGTCCAGGGATGGTGATTCGTTTCTATAAAAGAATTGATGTTTAATTATGAATTATATATTAATTTTATTATGAAACAAGATTATTATTATTTTATTATGCAGACTCAAAGATTAATTGTACTTACAGCCAAATAAAAATAAATTATGTACCAAAAATAAATTTTGTTTCATTTACTTACCTGAGTTTAAAATTAGAATTTGCACATTTTATATTATTACTTCCAAAAAAACTGTATAAAATTTAAATTTATCGTTAACTGTTGATAGTGGTGGTACATCACCATACATAAATTGCACAAAAAAAGGTAACAGTAATGATATTTTAGTATTCGAGATTAAAAAACAGCCTATAGTCTCTATTTACCGTAATCGGCGGTACTAACCTATATTTTTATCGGTAAGTACCGGCTGTACCGCATCACTATTTATTAGTTGTAAAAAACAGGCAACACATGAAATGTCATTTTAGTATCTGAGATAAAAAAATAGACTATAGAAGGAATTTATTTTTAAAACTGTGTGTTAGGGAATGGATATATAGGGTGTTAGTTAATTTCGGTGATGTCGTAAATGCCGATTAAAAAACTGACAATTGAAAAGACTGGCCTGTTATAAAAGAAATACATAAAATTGGTTATATATAAAAAAAAAACAAATATAATAATTTTGAAAATTAAATAATCGAAAATTATATTTGTTTTATTGAAAAATAATAAAATAAAAAAATATAGGATATACATTGATATTTATATTCAGACCATGGATTAATTTGTGGATTATAAAAATAGTTATCTTGCTGGGATTTAAAAACGACACCTAGCGATCGACAACTTTCCTACTGAAGCAATTTACGACCTCTGTGGCGTAGTGGTTATATAACATGACTGCTACGCAGAGGTCTCGGGTTCGATTCCCGCTCAATGCAAATCTTTGTGTGCATGAACATGATTGTTTGCATTGGTCTGGGTGTTTTCTATGTATGTATATGTATGTATTTATGTATTAACAAAAAAAAATTAAGTATGTTTATCCGTTATGTAGTACCCATAGTACAAGCTTTGCTTAGTTTGGGACTAGATGGCGTAGTGTGAATGTGTGAGGAACATTTATTTATTAATTTTATATACACACTATACTAAAACAACACATCTAACTAAAGAACAGCACAGCTAAGCAATGTTCCAACATATAAATCATAAGAGTAGAGATTACATAATCTAACTATAATCTATTATGAGCCGTCCGCGTGGAGGCGGTGTGCGAAGCTGTAAGTTTTCCGATTAGCGGCCCTCCCCTTACGTCCGGCGTTACAACACTCCCCCTTCCCCTTTTCCCTTCCCTACCACACCCAACGCCACGACTCCATATCCCCACGGAAATTGTAAATCTTGATGTTGCTCCTTCAGAAATTTATTAACCATAATGGTTAAAGGGGAAAATTGATAATAATTTTGTAAGCTCAAACCGAATGCTTCGTATACGTTACGTAAATAAATAATTTTGGCTTTGTTTACACAATTTCTGGAATAGCATAATGATTAAAATGTTTCTTGTGTGAGAGGAATATCTGTCTATATAAATCATCGCTGTCTTTATATACTTTGTTTTGCTAATTACAGATTAATTTTATATAAATTATTCACTAGCTTTTGCCCGCGGCTTCGCTCGCGACTTTCCCATTTTTGGGAATTGGAGGTTAGAAAGGGGCAAAAAGTAGCCCAAGTTTCTCTCCATCCTTACAACTATCTCCACTTTAAAAAACACGTCGATCCGTCGCTCCGTTATGCCGTGAAAGAAAGACAGACACACTTTCCCATTTATTATATAAGTATGGATAAAAAAACTTAACATAAAATTCTATCCAATCCGTTTAGGCTATATGGTATTACTAGGACAAGTTTTCTCTTAATTAAAGAAAGGCCATTTTTGGCAGCTATTATTGTTGTAATGAAAAAAAATTACAAAGAAAATTTAAAGCGTGAATTCTTAACAAACTCGAAAACTATGTCAGTTTATGAACAAGGCATTCAGTAGTTTGCTTGCTCCTATAAAATAAAAGCGTGAATTTATGTATAGGTTCATCTCTTACTAAAAACATCGTCATTGTAATAGTAATCCTGCAGGAGGACACTTTAAAGCAGAAAATAAGATCCAAATTCGTGCCAGTAAGTATTCCAATTAATGTCAACGTATTGTAACTAAATTAGAAACGTATACGGGTTCGTTGTGTAACATTACTAATGAAAGACTACTCCCATTCCTATTCAGATCTACCAAATAATCATTACGGATAGAATATCCGAGGCACAGAGGGGCATCCCTATACCCACGGCTTCGATTTTCAAAATCCAATATGTCAGCATCTGCCCTATTCGTATCTAGGGATGTGACATTTAAATCCGGAATACGAGAATCGAATAATTCAAATTATTTTCAAATAGAATTCTATTTTTGATTTAGAACTGTTGTTTTTAGGGTTCCGTAGCCAAAATGTAAAAAACGGAACCCTTATAGATTCGTAATGTCTGTCCGTTTGTTTTTGTTTATTTATATAGTGACGGAAAAATAATACACACAACCCATATTTGTCGTAAAAGCTGACTAAAGGGAAAGGTTAATAGATATACTTGAAATAAAACGAGATACTAGCTATTTTGGTTAGAGTGGTAATAGCGCATAAGTAGATAAACAAATTTATTTAGCAGTGGAAGCAATTTACTCGGACAGGTAACATCAAGTTATGTATTAATATCCCTGCAATGGGCCATTAATAGGCTGTGTAATGTATTCAATAATAAAATACAATTTAGTACATAGATACGTGTATAAATGGTCAGTAAAAGGCTTGCGTGAACCCATTTTCAATGCATTAGCATTGACCGATGGAAGTTAGCTTGCTCCATTACATTTGATGATATACAAAGAAATTCTTTTAGGGTTGGAATCTTTTTAGCTCATTTGATTGATACTATACATATTACAACACTATGTTACAGAGAAAAACATAGATTATCTTTAACATATAATATAATTTTAGAAATAATATACTTTATCGAAACTACAGTTTTTAGACAATTGATATTGGAGACAAAAATATATACACTACAAATGTCTATACTTCATTATTTTATTTCAACCAATTCCGTATAAAACTCCGCTTTTCTAGCCCTACTTCTAAAACTCCAGTTTTTAATTGAAACAGAAATACTTAAAGCTGGCGGAGACTCGAATGCAACGACATAAATGTAAGTACTCCAACCATCCGCACATATAGACAGCTGGCGAACGAAATACGAATTTTAAATTCCGAATTTTACGACAAAAGAAAAGATAAAAAAACGGGACAGTTTTAAATTTGGAATTCCGGACTTTAAATTTGGAATTCCGGACTTTAAATTTGGATCCCGGGATTGTGAGTGGCATCACTAGCTGTAACTGCCGTATCTAATTGAAAGCGACGTATCCACGGAGGGATAAACTGCGTTTCGGGTTCGATTGCAACGACGTTAATGAGACTGTACTGGGACTGATAGATTTGTGTTAAAATGTTACGTAAGGGATGTTTTTTGGTTTAATTAAAACGTATGTTTTTTTATAGTCTTTAAATGTCATATTAAAGTCCACAAAAAGGATTTTGATGGACGGAAACTTGAATTAATAATAATAAATATTCACACATCGCTACCTAGTCCCAAACGAAGCAAAGCTTGTACTATGGATACTAGACAACGGATAAACATACTTAAATTCCTTTTTTTTTGTAAATACATACATTATACATAGAAAACACACAGACCAATGCAAACAATCATGTTCATGCACACAAAGATTTGCATTGAGCGGGAATCGAACCGAGACCTCTGCCTAGCAGCCATGTAATATACCGACTGCGCCACAGAGGTCGTCAAGTTATTATCACGTTGGCTAGGCGATAATAGACCTATGGTGGGAGAGAAAGAATACAGCGTATCGGCATTCCATTACTCCACAAAGGTTACATTGAAAGTCAGCGCATTGTTACTAGTAGTCCCAAGGCCTTTGTGAAGGACACCCTTTCCTATATTGGGACATCTACCTTTACAAACTACACCAGGAAAACCTTATACATAAACGCAACCTTTTCCTATAGCATTAAGGAAAACGTAATACATATATATATTTTTTTCCTTTCCCATCAGAAAGACTTCCCAACACCATTACCAAAGAAAAATGCCCAAACATTAACTATTGTACGGTCAGCACAAAAACTGTACAATACAGTACACGTCATATCTGTACGGTCAGCAACAGCGTCATGTTTAATGTGACGTGTAAAACGAATAGTGTCGCGCGGGGGTGAGGATGTAACGGCCTGAGGGGGGTGGTGTAAGTGTTACTATGGGTTCTCGATTGTTTGTCGAGTTTTGATAAGGTGTGAGTGATAAGGTGGTGAGTTGGTTTTGTGTTAAGTAGTTGTAAAAACATGATTTGCCTTTAGTGGCATAGTTATGGACTTAAGCTACACAAAACTAACTTTAAATAACTATTAGAGACACGACACTATTGTAAACAAAAAAAAAATTATATAAAATATAGATATAAAGAGATATAGAGAAGAAAATTTAGTGCAAAGCAAATAGCAAACAAATCAAAAAATATTTCATTAATTGTCCTTTATGTAGGTTCGATTTCCAGTGACTTAAAAAAAAACATGATTTACTACCTACATCCCAAAATAAATAACTCAAAAAAACATTACGAAATAAAAAAAATCTTCCTTTCAACAACAGCGATAATTTTTCAATCATCAAACAATCGAGAACTCGTAGTAACATCGCTAGAACAATAGTTGTGTGACGAATGCGCGCAGCGTCCGGTGTCCGGCCATCGCTCAGGCCAGTGGACAGTTCTCGGGCCGGACGGTCAGGCCAACTCAGGCCATTACGTCAGGCCAGTTCAGGCCATTACGGACAATGTACTGCGATCACACATAGCTCATGTTTGACACCTTTTGTATTACGATGCGATTATTTTGAATGGAACGTTTTCAATTTTGTGTTATACTCGTATATAGGATAGGCAGAACGCGTTACAAGGACTTACAGGGACATAATTGGTGACATGCTTCAGAAAGGACAAAGCATTTAGAACCGACGGTCTTGTGTCCGTGTGGTGACGGAGTAAGAATACCCCATCTAACCGTAAATATTATATTTCCGAAGCAAAAAGCAGGAAAACTTAAAATTAAACCCTATACCAACCCGTCTGGCCAGCGTGGTATTAGTAGGCCAAGTATCCCTCCGTCACGGGAGGAGGCCGGTCTCTGCAGGGGGTTTAATTTCAAGTTTTCCTTCTTTTCATTTTGTAAAGATAATATTTACGGATAGATCCTTAGTCGGTTTTTACGACACCCATGGGATGAGATGGTGGGGTGGTGACATATTGTATTCTTACTCCGTCACCACACGGAGAAAACAAAGCCATAATGAGTATTTAATACAAAGCGACAAAGTACTTAGCAGAAGAGTTTAAACGATGAATTTTATTTAGTTAATAAAAATTTAAAATTAAATTATAAAGTTTAAAATTCTATTAACAAACAATTATTCAAAGTTAATTTAAACTTCATAAAATTTTATTAAAAAGTTTTTTGAAAAAGAAAAAAAATGTTTTCTGCCCCTTGTCCCCAGTTTTTGATAAACCAAATGCTTTAAGGCTGAAAGGCCGAGCGTTTCTCTTTTTGGACTAATTATTCAGTTGTTTTTTTGTGCCTTTTAAGTTTGTTAAATGAGTTTTTAAACATTACCAAGTTAATTAGAGGGGTTATGATTTTTAAATGTATTCCTCAGGGCGCTATAGTGGGGTCTATGTTTTGTGTTTTGTATTTTCAATTCACTTTGTAGTTCCTATTTATAGGATTAACTGATTGTTTACTATTATGACATGCTGTTAATGTAGTTGGTTAATTAAAAAGATATCATCATCATCATAACAGCCCATTAATGTCCCACTGCAGGGACGGGCCTCCTCCCGTGACGGAGGGTATTTGACCTACTAATACCACGCTGGCCAGACGGATTGGTATAGGGTTTAATTTAAAGTTTTCCTTCTTTTTATTTCGTAAAGATAATATAATAATATTCACGGATAGATTTTTAGTCGGTTTTTACGACACCCATGGGATGAGATGTGGTGACGTATTGTTTTCTTACTCCGTCACCACACAGAGAACAAATATATTAATTTAACTAAAACAAAATATATCCTAAAATTACAAAGTTTAATTTCTGCATTAACAATTACTAGGTACCATTGCAAGCATACGCAGCTGTAAAAAAAAAACACGTTTCAACAAGGGCAAGCGGGGATCCTTCCGAGAGTAAAAAGGGGGGTTGAAAGGGGGGGTTGAGAGGGAGAAAGGAAGTGGCGGGCCGGAAACGACGCCGGGCGGAAGCTTACAAACCTTTTGGCTCGCCCTTTGTTTATCAAGGCTGCAATGCAACAATGTAACTAATTCGCAATATACTTGTGAGATGAGGATTAACTATGATATTAATTATTATTATTACTCTTCCTATCATAACTTTTATACTATCGCGTTTCATTATTATAAATCAGTACAAAGTAAAAAGAAAGGACAATGAGCAGAAGTGGTCCAAATTTCCACCACTATTGAGGGCTATGTAAGCTTAAAGTCGACTAAATACCATACAATTTTGATTACTAGGTGAAAAAAATATATTCACTCAGAAAAAAGTTATGACTGTTTTAAAAACACGTATTTTCACACGCACGTGCAAGACAATACTACACGTATAGAGAAACCATTTCGAACTACTACTGTTCTTGTCTTTCTGGAATGCGAACAGTGGGTTGCTGTGCCCACGTCATGGTATTTTTTTTTTTAAAGACAACTCCCGCACTAGGTATCATGCCCTGTCTCGCGGGGACCTTTTTACAAACATCAATTAACGGACACAAAGAACACCCAGACCAGGACAATAATTTGTGGATCTCACAAATTATTGTCCTGCGTGGGGATCGAACCCACAACCTCTTGCACGGCAGCCGCTTGTGCTACTGTCACGCCACCGAGGTCGTCTTTTTTGTTGTTTGGTATTTTGGATAGGCGAGACCCACAATTCTACTTCCAGCTGCGAATCTGGACAATGTTATTGTGGATAAAGACATTATGAGATGTATTCTTTTAAGGACAGACTCCACACTATGAGACAGGAATAAATAAAACTTATGTGAAATATTTTTGTTTTTACATTCTTCCCAGTTCCGTCTGACCAGCGTGGTATTAGTAGGCCAGGTATCCCTCCATCGCGGGAGTAGTCCCGTCTCTGCAGTGGGACATTAATGGGCTGTTATGATTCTTCCCAGTATTACAAATAATTAAAAATAAATATAATCATTGTAAAGATTAAGTCCTTTCATTTGATTTGATGCCCCACATGATAGGGTTTGATTTTT
Organism: Schrankia costaestrigalis; assembly: GCA_905475405.1. Lineage (NCBI taxonomy): Eukaryota > Metazoa > Arthropoda > Insecta > Lepidoptera > Erebidae > Schrankia > Schrankia costaestrigalis. Next base: position 18,202,264 of record FR997835.1, read on the forward strand.
TTAACGTAGCGATGTTCCTACCGCTGCCGCCATGTTGTTTATATTTTGGCTCTTATAGCTTATATCAACTAGAATATGGATGATTTAGAACAAAATGTCATACACCTAAATCAATCGAGTAGTTTAAAAGATATAATGAAATAATGAAGCGTAAAATGGTTTATAAATTGCAAGTTTTCATGGGGTCATAACTTTTTACTGAGTGAATATTTTTGGTTGCGGTCTTCTTATAATGATTCAGACGGCACTGTTCCATCATATGTCATAGTTCTTATTGATGGTGGAAATTTAGACCAAGCTCCATATATTTTTGCCCATTCTCCTTTCTAATCAAAATGTTGTCAAAATTTCCGTTTTATTTCTGCGTAGTCTTTAGACTCTATTTTCTTTTAAAACATTTATTGTTTTAATAATTATTGTTATTTAAGAAATATAGGATATTACCAACATCTAAAGGCTGATTTACACAGGGTCAGTAGACAAGTCAGTCGCAGCGCCAATGTCGGCGCCGCGACTGACTTTAACTGTTTACATGAAGTAAGTAGAAGTGGTGCGTTTCTCACGGTGACCACACGTGTGTGAAGTCAGTGGGAAAAATGAATTCGCGAAAACAACTGAAACGAAGATTTAATTATTTGTTAAAAAAAATATCAATTTTGCTGTTCAATGAGTTAATAGAAATGGTAGAAAATGAGATAACTAAAAATAAACGACCGTAGGTAAGAAAATGGATTGACGATAGAAACGAAACTGGTGGCTCTGCTTTGTTGCTGAAACAATTGCAATTTGAAGATCCTGCGGAGTACAAACTGGTTATGAGAACTTCATTTTGAAAAAAAACGTGGTTACTCTACAACGCAGCGGCAGTGACAAGCACGCAATGACTTGTCTGTTTACACGGGGTTTATTTGGCTGTCACGGGGGTGAGCGGGTGGCGGGGGGCGCCAACTGACTTCAAAATATTCGTGTGCGAATATTCAAGTCAGCGCTGACTTCAAGCCACTGTACTGACTTCAAATCAGTTTACACGGGCTTTTTTTCGAGTCAGCACTGACTTGCCTCGAATTTGAAGTCAGTTACTGACCCTGTGTAAATCAGCTTTAACAAAAGATAAAAATAATAATTATTTGTATTATTAATAAGCCCGTGAACATGGGTCCAATTTAAAACAGCGGATTTTCCCATTTGTTTAATTGTAACTTCTTCCCTGATTGATACTTTTTTTTTCTTTGTTTTAACACAATTGTTAGCTTTAATGTGCGCCATTACTTATACCAAATTTCAATCTATTATGTTTAATAATTATTGAAAACCTAATATTAAAAATAAATGCAGACTATTATCACTACTTTCCATATTTCGCTAGTATAATAATTTTCAACAATATTCTTGCGAGTAATTCCTTACAAAAATGGCGGTTTTCCTAAGAGCACACTCAGATGACATACCGTACACATTTATCAAAACGACAAAAAGGTTTTATTCACAACTATTACAACACGAAACAGGAAACGGATGTCGTTGTGAAGGCGACACCTACAGTGGCGTTAAAAGGAGGCCAAAAATATTCTTTAAAAACTCCTTTTTACAATCTAATGAAAAAAGTTTTTAAAAGGCTTCCTTCAAGTTATTTTGATGATCAAATATTAATCCCCTCGAAATATAATTGTGTACAAGGAGAGTTCTTAAGGCTTATGTAAAATATAACGCCTTTTAAAAATGTTTTATTTATATATTTATTTACTAATTTGTAGTAAAATTCGAATGTAGCCAATGCAGAGACGTGCCTCGCCTGTGACGGAGGAAAACTAAGCCTACTAATACCAGCAAATGTTTTATGTTAAGTTGTCTTTCTATGTTTATGTAGAGATACCAGTGAACTTTACCTTAGAGATTATTACGGCACCCACGGGATCAATCGACTAGCCTATTGCAGTCCACTGCTTCACATAGGTATCTCCCAAAACACGCCACATAACACGCTCTTACGCCTTTCCCATTCGCATCCTGTTCGACCCAGAGACCTTTTTGAGGTCGTCCATGTTTGCCAAGTCGCGGTCTCCATTCTAGGACACGTTTACTTCAAAGATTTTAAATCATCATAACAACCCATTAATGTCCCGCTGCAGGGACGGGCCTCCTCCCGTGACGGAGGGATACTTGACCTACTAATACCACGCTGGCCAAACGTATTGGTATAGGGTTTAATTTCAAGTTTTCCTACTTTTTATTTCGTAAATATAACATTCACGGATAATCCCTTAGTCGGTTTTTACGACACCCTTGGGATGAGATGGGGTGGTGACAATTGTATTCTTACTCCGTCACCACACGGAAGGTTTGAAATAAACATAACAATTTCAATATCAAACAAAAGAAAACGTAAAATAATAGATAAAATAGAGACAAAACAAAATATTAGTTCAGTCAACTCGGCCCCTGCATCGATACTGCCCAAATTTGTACATACATCCCCAATATACTGTACGAAGGCTCTATTTACTTTACTTGTACGTTCCCAAAGTTAAACAGAACTGTACTCGACTTATTCCTAGAAAGGATTCGGCCATTTATGTTATTGTAGGACCGCTACATTTGTTTTTACAAAGATATTTCCAACTAATTGGCTATTTTAACATGTACTGAAATAAGTCATTTTATTAAAAAAAAGTAATTGGAATTTTGTGTCTAAAAAAATTTTGATTTTTTAAAAGACAACAGGACTTAATATGTCCTGTTTGTAAACATATATTTAAAAGACAAAAAAACATAGACTACCTCTGTGGCGTAGTCATTATATAACATGGCTGCTACGCAGAGGTCTCGGGTTGGATTCCCGTTCAATGCAAATCTTTTTCTGTTTCAACGTATAGTATGTATTTTCAAATCATTGGATGCAGATAGCAAGTTATGGCGTTCTACAGAAGAGGTCTAAGCAGTGGACGGATGAAGGCTGATGGATGTATGAACAAAAAGGTATTTAAGTATGGTTTGTCTCTCCGTGTGGTGACGGAGTAAGAATACAATATGTCACCACCCCATCTCATCCCATGGGTGTCGTAAAAACCGAATAAGGGACTATCCGTCAATATTATCTTTACGAAATAAAAAAAAAGGAACACTTGAAATTAAACCCTATAACAATCCGTCTGGCCAGCGTGGTATTAGTAGGCCAAGTATCCCTCCGTCACGGGAGGAGGCCCGTCCCTGCAGTGGGACATTAATAGGCTGTCATGATGATGATCCTTTGTCTATTACCTATAGTACAAACTTGGCATAGTTTGGGACTAAATGGGGTTGTGTGAATGTGTGAGAAATATTTATTTATATTTGGAAGTGTACTATGCCCAGTAGTGGACATCCGTGGCCTTAATGATAAAGTAGCTTACCTTTATAAATCTTTTGGCTTTGGTTAATAATCCTAGTGTGGTGTGTCGCGATGCTTCGGGTCCTAGTGGTACCATGTCCTTTAATTTTTCCAAGCAGCTTCTTAAGTGTGCCCTCCTGTAACAAAAACAGATAAATAGCTTAGTTAATGCTATTGATTTTTCGATGTTTATTCTATCAATTTATAGATTTACCTCCTTACTCATAAATGCCTCTTAAATTTAATCACTGTTTAGCTAGATTTTTATTAGTAAAACCAACATTGTACTTTGGTATAAGGTTGGTTTTGTAAGAATTTAAGCTAATCAATTGACTAAAATTTAAGAGGCGTTTGAGTAAGGGGGTTAATTTATAGATTTAGTTTTGTTGTTTTAAAATTACAATTGTATGTCAATCGGCTGCCAAATTACAGTGGAACAGGACGGGCCAAGTTTGGCTGTAGTATCACGGGAGAATATAACCGCTGAGTGATATCCAAGCATTAGGAAGTTAACGAGAAAGCCACATTAGAAGATGAAGTAGACGAAAAAAGAAATATCATCATAACAGCCCATTAATGTCCCACTGCAGGGACGGGCCTCCTCCCGTGACGGAGGGTTACTTGGCCTACTACTACCACGCTGGCCAGACGGATTGGTATAGGGTTTAATTTCAAGTTTTCCTTCTTTTTATTTCGTAAAGATAGTAGTTACGGTTATTCCCTTAGTCGGTTTTTACGACACCCATGGTATGAGATGGGGTAGTGACATATTGTATTCTTACTCCGTCACCACACGGACAAAGAAATAATTATACATAACATAATTATAATATACTCAAATAAAAAAAACAACAGTCCAAGCATGCTAACATAAAAACTTAATGTATTTGTATTAATAATTTTCCCAGCTAACTAATTACGTGGGAGAACAGAGAGGTGGGTAGTGGCAACACTGGCACATAAATAACAAACACTTTTAGTAATAACACTATAACTACGCGTGATATACGACATAATGTTACATAAAAATGTTACAGGTATTACTCATACTTTACCTTTTATACGGTGACAAAATAGTTATATACATATATCATCATAAATAATAGCAGCCCATTAATGTCCCACTGCAGGGACGGGCCTCCTCCCGTGACGGAGGGACCACGCTAGCTAGACGGATTTTGGAACAGGGTTTTGTTTCAAATTTTCCTTCTTTTTATTTCGGATAAACATACGTAAATATGTACTTCACGTTCATGCACACAAAGATTTGCATTGAGCGGGAATCGAACCTGAGACCTCTGCGTAGCAGTCATGTTAAACATTGTAAAATATAACAATAATAGTGAAAGCGACTATTTTACAGCTTTTTTGCATTATCATCGTCACGACACGGTACGACGGTATGCATCGAACTCAATTCGGTCCATGAAAGAAGCCTGAGCGACATAAAGTGAATGAGATTCCCAATGTTCGGCGCACCATAGTCTGGGTGACTAATTCTCCCACCACAATACGAATAGGACATCAAAAGGCAAGCAACCTAACATACAATACAACATCCGTTTCACAACAATAAAATAAAGCAAATTAAAATAACTTAAGCATAATACCTAATGATATTCATATACAATAATGTGTTAAATTTCAGGATATATTTCAGCCGCTAAGAGCGTATTACATTACAGTTACGGGCGTTTTCACGTTTCAGCGTAAAGTAATGCCTTTGCATTCGCTAAATTTGCGACTTTCGTAGCCCCTACCAAGGTACTTTATTTTATTTTCGACTTCACGCAGGTGAATTCATTATAACAGCCCATTAATGTCCTACTGCAGGGACGGGCCTCGTCCCGTGACGAAGGGATTATTTGCCTACTAATACCACGCTGGCCAGACGGATTGGTATAGGGTTTAATTTCAAGTTTTCCTTCTTTTTATTTCGTAAAGATAATAATCACAAATAGTCGCTTTGCAAAACCATGCTAAATAATCATCCAACCATTTTTGCATGAACATGATTTTTTGCATTGGTCTGGATGTTTTCAATGTATAGTTTAAATGTATTTAAAAAAACAGTATTTGAAACAGTATATATTTTGTTTACCCGTTGTCTTGTACCCATAGCACAAGCTCTGCTTAGTTCGGTACTAGATGGGGTTGTGTGAAAATATGAAAAAAAGATGACGACCACGACTCCGCGTTAGTCAATTTGGTATTCCATCCACATCCATTCCACGTCCCACTAATGTCCCACTGCAGGGAGGGAGGGACCTCCTCCCATGACGGAGGGATACTTGGCCTAGTAATACCACACTGGCCAGACGGATTGGCATAGGGTTTAATTTCAAGTTTTCCTTCTTTTTTTTACGGAAAGATAATATTTATTGGGTATCGTAAAAACCGACTAAGGGACTATCCCCCTTAGTCGGTTTTTACGATACCCATAGGTTGAGATGGGGTAGTGACATATTGTATTCTTACTCCGTCACCACGCGGAGAGTTGAGTAAATCACTTTAAGTACAATTCGAGTGACATTCGAGAACCAATAGTAATGTAACAAATAAGCTTTGTTAGTCTGTTCGTCCCGCGTGCCCGTGAACCGACTCTAGTTGGCTTGGAACAAAGTGCGCACTAATTTCATACCACCCTGTATACAGAACAAAGATTCGGATATTCTTTAACAATGAACATCCTGTATGTACCGACCTAGGAATAGGAGTAGTGGTTTTACTCATCTTTAGTAATAATATTTGTTCATGAAGTCTCCGTGTGGTGACGGAGTAAGAATACAATATGTCACCACCCCATCTCATTCCGTGGGTGTGGTAAAAACCGAGTAAGGGACTATCCGTGAATATTATCTTTACGAAATAGAAAAGAAGGAAAACTTGAAATTAAACCCTATACCAATCCGTCTGGCCAGCGTGGTATTAGAACCTCAAGTATCCCTCCGCCACTGGAGTAGGCCTGTCCCTGCAGTGGGACATTAATGGGCTGTTATGATGATTTAAAATGTTTGAAGTAAACGTCTCCTTGAGTGGAGACCGCGACTTGGCAAACATAGTGTAGGACAAATCCCAGGTAGATGGACCGACGACCTCAAAAAGGTATCTGGGTCGAACAGATACCTTTGGAAGGCGTGAAGAGTGTGTTATGTAGCTCATGATGAGGGAGGCCTATGTCTAGCAGTGGACTGCGATTGGCTAGTTGATTGACCCCGTAGGTATCGTAAAATAAGCTAAGGTAAAGTTCACAATGTTATGATTAAGCATATACAGGGAAGCACAGACAGCGACACCAACTTTGTTTTATACTATATAGTGATAACAGCGTACAAAAATGGCCGCCTAAAAATAACAAAAAAACTAGAAACAAATTGTTGGCAGGTGACAGGAGGGTGCTTTCACTAAAATAAATAAACAGGCCTACGGTACAGAAACGTGGCCGACATATTAAAAATACATTAACTACTTGGAAAAATAATCAGGTACCTTTGTATTTTGTTTGGAAAACGCAAAGCTTTTTTGTATATTTACTTAGCTTTTTTGTTTTTTTAATAACTAGCTTTGATATACATATTTTAGTTTATGTGTGTGATATATAGTGTCAATGTTTTTTTTTTAAGAGACTACTTTTTTACTTGGGGTCGAACTCTATAGCGCCGATTACACTAGACTAAATTTAGTCAACTACATCTTGTAGGAGACTACATCTTGTAGGACACTACATCTTGTAGGAGAAATACTAGTCTCGTTTAATATTCGTTGTTTGAATTTCTCCTCCAAGTGTGTGATATATAGTGTCAATGTTTTTTTTTAAGAGACTACTTTTTCACTTGGGGTCGAACTCTATAGCGCCGATTACACTAGACTAAATTTAGTCAACTACATCTTGTAGGAGACTACATCTTGTAGGACACTACATCTTGTAGGAGAAATACTAGTCTCGTTTAATATTCGTTGTTTGAATTTCTCCTACAAGATGTAGTGTCCTACAAGATGTACTTAGTCTCCTACAAGATGTAGTTGACTACATGTAGTCTAGTGTAATCGGCGCTTATGTTGCGGAGAAGGAGACAAAGTACATGAAGCTTAAAACTATGAAAAGTGGATCCCAAGAATTATTGTCTTGCGCTTGATTTGAACCTACGGCCTCGTGCATGCCACCCACATACACAACCCTATGTACGGCACGCACACACGACCGCATTGCTACTGAAGAAGTTATTTCATAAATGAAAATAATACAATTCTGGAATACACACAGTATATTATTTTCCTTCATTATCATCATCATAGCAGCCCATTAATGTCCCACTGCAAGGACGGGCCTCCTCCCGTGATGGAGGGATACTAAGCCTACTAATACCACGCTGGCCAAAAAGAATTCTTTAATTTCAAGTTTTCCTTCTTTTCTATTTCGTTAAGATAATATTCACGGATAGTCCCTTAGTCGGTTTTTACGACACCCATGGGATGAGATGGGGTGGTGACATATTGTATTCGTACTCCGTCACCGCACGGATATTTTCCTTTATAATAAAGACTAATTATGTTTTGTCAGTAGTGTAAATATTCTTAAATACCGTACCCATTCGTCGTCGACCCACATTCGAGAGCTTAGGTTAACATTGAGATGCTACATGTCTAGATGTCCTAAGTAAATGTTATAATTTGTGTCACATAAGTATGTTGGGGTTCGCAATTAGTAGACACTTTTGATCTTCAATTTTTGTGACGGGTTATATATATTAAGTATGTGTGTAATATCCGTGTGATGACGGAGTAAGAATACAATATGTCACCACCCCATCTCATTCCATGGCTGTTGTAAAAAAACCGACTAAGGGAATATCCGTGAATATTATCTTTACGAAATAAAAATTATACTTGAAATTAAACCCTATACCAATCCGTCTGCCCAGCGTGGTATTAGTAGCCCAAGTATTCCTTCGTCACGGGCTGTTATGATGACAACTCAATTTCAGAGAAAGACATTTTTATTTCAATGAAGATATATATATTTTTTTAAGTTTAAGACTTTTAGTCCCATAGTCCCAGTAGTTAAAAAAACAAAAGCCTTATAAGTCCATTAACAGTAGCCTTCGTAATTACACAGGCGTTTGTCCAACATTATCATAGGAGAGTGCGTCCAATTTATATTTGACGACTTTTTTACGACTTAAGAGTCGTAAGTAATTTATGAGGTAGTAAAACGTTGCCGTGCCTTCCCCCTCCTCCCCCTTGTACTAACCCCAAGAAGTCCCCCCTTAGGCCACCCTTCCATATCGTGTTGATAACAATGTAGTCAAATATTTTTGTTAGGCAATGCCTTGTTAGGAATTTCGTGTTTTTTTAAGGATTTTTAAGCAATTAGCTTTTAATTTAATTTCTTAATCGTTCATAAAAGGCAGAATTTGTAGTACAGTAATGATGGAGGCAACAAATAAATATAATTATAAGCCTATAACATAATATTACATGGCAGTCATCCATACTATAATATTGTTAACCGTGCGATGAGGTCAACAAATAAAAGATTATATTTCAGTTAAAAAAGACTATTTTGGTCTAAGATAGTGCTATAAGGCCGCGGAGCACGTATGTTTGACCCCGTAATTACTAAATAAGGACTGATCGCGAACTAATTGATTTTATTTTTATATTACACGGCACGACGCCGAGGTGTATTAATTGGTGATTGTGCATTTGTACGGTACTGCACCGTACAAATATTATAAATGGGAAAGTGTGTCTGTCTGTTTGTCTATCGTTCGCGGCAAAACGGAGCGACGAATAGACGTGATTTTTTAGGTAGAGATAGTTGAAAGGATAGAGACTAACATATGCTACTTTTTGCTACCCCGAATTTAACGCTAGTATAATACAACACTATCAAGAACTAATAATATGACATCAATAGAAAATTCAACACAAACAGAAATATCAATAAAGCTACAACAACTGCTACGGTTAAACATTCGTAGCGAATCGTAGAGCAAATTAGCTCTACGAATTGCTACGCACACACAAATACCGAATAAACACGACTACCGCCGAACATTGCCGACGAGATACGAAGATACCCGAATGACATCGAACTGAAGTATTGTTTACTTTCAATTTTATTCGTAGCAAAAGCTTACTTCGTAGCTCTAAGCAGCTACGGTATACGTAGACACTGCTACGCTAACTCCCGCACTAGGTATCATGCTCTGTGTCGCGGGGACTGTACAGACGACCTCTGTGACGTAGTGGTTAAATAACATGACTGCTACGCAGAGGTCTCGGGTTCGATTCCCGCTCAATGCAAATCTTTGTGTGCATGAACATGATTGTTTCCATTGGTCTGGGTGTTTTCTGTGTATAATATGTTGTATGTACACAATAGTAAAACATTGAGAATGTATCGTATATGTCTCATATATGATACTAGACAAAGGAAAATACACACATCAAAAAAGTCTAAGCAACATGCATGATATTACAAATTTACCATTTATATTAATTTATTTTACCATTTATTTTAATTATAACGTTGTATTTTATTTTTAAAATAATATTTTTAGGGTTCTATGATGTAAAAATAACAGCTGTTTTCTTTATAAGTTCTTTTAATAACAGAAATTAACAATATTAGAATATACAGGTACATAAAAAACTAAACTTTTTTTTTACAAATTGAAATTTCTTAAGAAAATGAATTTATTGTGAAAGAATAGGACAATTTAATACAAAGTATGGCCTCCTCTGCTATTCAGAACTTGTCGGCAACGATTATTCATTGAATTAATGAGACTGTTTATGTCATCTTGCGGTATTCGCTCCCAATGGAATTGTAGCAAATCCTTCAGCTGTTGGGTTGTTGTCACTCCGTCCAAGTCCTTCAAAACACGTCTCTGGAGCATGTCCCATGCGTGCTCGATGGGGTTGAGGTCTGGCGATTGTGCAGGCCAGGGCAATACCTGGATGTTCTCCGTTGCCAAGTATTCACTGGTTCGCCGAGCTGTATGTGAACGCGCATTGTCATGCATTAACGTAAAATCGGAGCCAAAGGTTTGTGCAAATGGATGGACATAAGGTCTGAGAATATCCTCAACGTAATTTTCAGCGTTCATGTTTCCATTTACAAAAACGAGCTCAGTTCGCCTGTTCTTCATAATACCCGCCCATACCATAACTGTTGAGCCGCTGTATGGATGAACTTCCTGAACGCACCTGATTCTTTCAGTATTTCCGGGTCGACGGTACACTCGCACCCTTCTTGTATCAGGCCTAAACCCGAATCGCGACTCATCGGAAAACATAATTTTATCCCATTGTTCCTGGGTCCATGTTATGCGTTCTCTACACCATTCATTTCGACGAGCGCGATTCCCGTGACGTATCGGTGGGCACCTGATAGGGCGTCGAGCTCGTAGGCCGTACTCATGCAGTCGATTTCGCACAGTTTGGGGACTTACATCAACACCACTTGAATTTTGTAGCCTCAAACTTATCTCTCGAGCGGTTAACATCGGCTGGCGTCTTGCAGTCAGTTGTATGTACCGGTCTTGCCGAGTGGTTGTACTCCTTTTACGGCCTGGATGCTGTTCAGCGGGTTCCCCTGTATTATTGTAGCGCTGCCAAAGACGACAAATAACACTTCTATGAATACCAAAATGTCGAGATACCTGAGATTGATTACTTCCCGCTTGCAACATCCCTACAGCTCTTTGCATTTCATCTGCCGTCAAATGACGTCGCTCCATGACGTAAAGAATATCTAACAATTCAATTTTGTCGCCAACTGTATTTAAATGGTTGGTAAAATTATAAAATCAAGACTAAAACGTAGCAATTAACATGCACTCAAATTCAAACAAATTCGCAGTCATTTGAATTTTATGAAAAAAAAACAAAACAATCGAAATTTTTTTTTTACAACCAGCCAGTATGTCATCAATAACAAAAAAGTTTACTTACCTATACACTTTGAGTGAGTAAATACTTAGAAATTAATTAATATAAATGGTAAATTTGTAATATCATGCATGTTGCTTAGACTTTTTTGATGTGTGTAGTTATGCGACAATAACAGACAATAAATATTACGTATATTTATCAAAATACAATATTATTAAGTAAATATACAAAAATATAGATATTATATTTAGTAAAACAAAGGCGAGGGTCAAACGCTTAGCATCCTCGAATGAGCACGGACCACTTTTAAACTGTGGCTTTATACAACTAGCTATGTCACAGTATAGGTAATGCAGTAGGACAAGTTTATGTAAACTAATAGTTTTTTTATATTGAGAGCGTTGATAAAGATTTAAAATACGTTTCATTTACTTGAATTACAGAGTAATGACTTATTTTTTTATCTGGTAGCGTAGTAACTGAGTTCGGAAAAAAGTACCTTAAAAACGTTATTTCCGTAAAAAATAAACTAAAAAATTAAAAAAATCAAGGTTATCAATTGGTCAAATCAAATCAAAAATCTTTTATTCAAAGTAGTACAATCATATTGAAAATGAAAATGAAAAATTAAAAAATCTTTATTGAACACAACAATATACAAATAATAGTACCCTAGATCCCACACTGGGATACCCCGTGTTGTGGAAACTAGTCTCTTTTCGTCCTTGTACAGTTTGTTGTGATAATTATACATATATATTGTATCTTTTTGACGTCATCTAACACTACTTAACCTAAGTTTATAACATTTCAAAGTTTAGAAAACTTTACCACCTCCTCCAAAGCGCTAGTAGAGAAGAAGCGGCGCAACAAACTCTACTGCTGCATTTTCTTGACGTCATTTTATTTAGTAACAATAGGTAACTGTAAAAATAGTATTAAATAGTGTCTTTGTTATTTCAATGACACATGAAGCTGTGTGCTGCAGTAGTTTAAAAAACTACAAACTATAAACTCAAAATCCAAAACCAAAACGAAATTAAACCACTGTCTCGTTCCTACAACCAAAAAACACGTATGTCCCCGTATCTGTCGGACGAACCCAATCTGTATGCAAAACGTCCCGAGGGTAGAAGGGGGGGAACTCATTTCCTTTCCCCCCTCCCCCCTCCGACTGCCCGGCATTACCCCGGGCACGTCCGTCGTACGAACTGACCCACCCTGGCCTGTCAAAAGATGGATGAATTTGAAAGAATCTCACAGCCCTAAGGCTGTTTTAGGGTTGGCACTCGTTTGTATATGTTTTTAAGTTAACTAACATTTTGTAATTTTTGCAGACATTATTTCATATATGATATTGAACCTAATAGAAAGCTCGGTGTCATTTTCTTTTTGCGTAATACATTTGTGTGTATGTAAATTGTATGATCGTTCATCATTGCAATCTTATGTCTTAACCTAACTAACTAGAAACATTTGGAAGTTTGATTGCCATTAGTATTCTTCTGAAGTATTTGACATTTCTGAAACTTCTATATTACTGAACTAGAACTACTTATTTATAAAATATACATACTCAATAATGGAGTCTTCATGAAAAGAGCAAACATGGTTCTGAAATGTGTCCTGAGAGGTGTACGATGGCCGATCTTTACGTGGCCACTCCAAATGCTATTGAAGTGGCCGCTCACTATTCAAAAAATGTTTAAGTTCTCGACCATTGACACGAGAAAAGAAGAATACAAATAACAATAATTTTCATTTATTCTCTTTTGTTAAATGTTGGTAATATCCTTTATTTCCTAAATAACAAAAATAATTTAAGCAATATATTATGTTTTAAAACAATACAGAGGTCAAAAACTGCGGAGAAAAAAAGCAATTTCATAGGTTCAAAGACCTATTATTATTATGCTTATTAAGACATTGGTGGTTTGGTTTAGCCATACCAAAAAATACTAGATTTAACACAATTGACAGCCCTACCGTTGTTCGTCATGTTAGGGTTAAGCATATCTTAACATTTTCGCACGCCCGATTTGCCTTTGATTTATATTTTTATATCTTTATTGTGACCCTTGAATACAGCCTTACGTTCGACCATTTCCTTTACGTTTTTGAACTACAATCATTTATTATTATATTTATTTCATTTGATTTTTATGTGAAGTGTGATTGTTTATTTTGATTTTATTTTTATAATTTTAATGACATTATTTTGGTTTACCCATTATACATTTGTGTATAATGTGTGGTGACGGAAAAAGAATACAATATTATGTCACCACCTCATCTCATCCCACGGGTGTCGTAAAAACCGACTAAGGGACTATCCGTCAATATTATCTTTACGTAATAAAAAGAAGAAAACTTGAAATTAAACCCTATACCAATCCGTCTGGCCAGCGTGGTATTAGTAGGCCGAGTATCCCTCCGTCACGGGAGGAGGCTCTTCCCTGCAGTGGGACATTAATGGGTTGTTATGATTATACATTTGTTTGTCTTAAAGGTAAATTTCCTTATACAGACGAACTGCAAAGCTAATAACGAATATTCTTAACCTGCTACTCACTCTCTAGTTTACCAACCCGTTTGGCAAACTTAGTGTCTGCCCCTGCAGTGAAATGTTAATCTATCTATACTCTATATTAATATTATAAAGAGGTAAAGTTTGTGTGTTTGTGACGTTGTAGGGGGTAATCTCTGGATATAGTGAAACGATTTTAAAAATTCTCTCTGTCTTGAATACTTAGTCCATTTATCGGTGAGTGTCATAGGCTATATAGTATCACGCTATGACTAATAGGAGTGAAGCAGTAATGAAATATGTTTAAAAAAGGGGCGCGTTTTTTTCGCCGTCCACCGAAGTGGGCACGGGTCAGCATATAAATTATAAAACTTCGACCTAGACAGCGTGGTGTTTGAAAATCATTGTTGTCGTAAAAATAGACTAAGGGACATACTCGTAGGTCTTTTATTACCAAACTATAAGCAGTTAAAGTCTCAGTCCTTTGTACCAACATCATAATGTCAACAGTTTTCCAAACATAGAACTAGATGGCGTTGTGCTTATGTGTGAGAAAAAATATTTATAATCAGCTGATTACAAAGTCAACATCCTACAGAACAAAGAGCACCAAACGTCTCCTATCACCCCATACGACCCTATTCTCCTGGCGTATATCACCATATTATCCCATATTCGTGATACAGTTGTATGAAGAAATGCGATAGTTTTGATACGTAAGCGTAATACATTGCGTGATCAGATAACTGATGGTATTCATACATCATTTATGAAGGTAAGGTTTGTGTAGGGCTATGAAACAAGAGGGTAAATCCGCTTACCCGCATTTCACTCAACGTCGTCAGCGCCATCTATGCAGCGCAGCAATAAACTGTCTATCATCATAACAGCCCATTAATGTCCCACTGCAGGGACGGCTATTATATTTCATTACTGCTCCACTCCTATTAGTCATACCGTGATAACATATAGCCTATAACACTCCCCGATAAATGGACTATTCAACACAGAAAGAATTTTTAAAATCGGTTTATTATATCCAGAGATTACCCCCTACAACGTCACAAACACACAATCACACAAACTTTACCTCTTCATAATATTGATATAGAAGTATAGATGAAGGTTTTAATAAAAAATAAATGGTTCACACTCCACAGTCACCTTGCTTTTCGTCCCCTCGTCTCTTTTATAATAAACCTCCTTACAACTAACACCCTGTCATCATTCTAAACTATGCAATACATATCTCATTAATTTCAATTACACTACAATATTTTTCGTATCGTCATCCGCTTTAATGAGTTTCGTGGCCTAACAGGCGACACGTTGAACAAACGCTACCATTCAGATGCAAACGACGGCTCAGGGCGTCAAAAATATCCGTCCTTTATCAAGTATACTACATACATAAGTATATAGGCGTAAATTCACGCCGTGTTGTTATCGAGGTAGGTAAAGACTACTGATAGCTACACTATGATCCTTAAAAAGGTGCTTTGTTTCGTCTAATTCGGTATCAAAACAGCCCATTAATGACCCACTGCCGGAACGGGCCTCTTCCAGTGACTGAGGGATACTTGGCCTACTAATACCACGCTGGCCAAACCCATTGATAATTTTAAGTTTTCCTCCTTTTTGTTACGTAAAGATAACATTCACGGTCAGTGGCTTAGTCGGTTTTTACGACACCCATGGGATGAGATGGGGTGGTGACACTCTGTATTCTTACTCCGTCACCATACGGAGAATCAATTCGGTATGTAAAGTAAAAGTTTACCTACTCGTATGTCGATTCCAAAACCATTTAGAGATTTTAGATCGGTAAGGAATAAAATCATATTTTTAGTTAGTTGTTTTATTTGCTTAATTAAGTTCTCAAAAGCAACGGCGTAGGTTGTAAGTCAGTCGTAGTAGGTATATATTGGGCATTCAAAAACAGTTTAACACGACTCCTCGCTCACTACGTTCGCGGTCTCGTTAAACTGTTCTTGAATGCCCAATATTTAAAAAAAAAAAAAAAAAAAAAAAAAAAACATGCGTGCAAGCTTAGGTGACAACATTATATATTAAAATGTAATTAATACATTAGCTCATTGTTTATCAAACCATATCAGGGGCTAATCATGAAGTTTGTGAAACAACCGCAAACATTACAGGTAAACACAATCTGTGAAGACGTTTCTAGAACTGTTTCCCGTCATGGAGAATTATTACCTAACTCATTAAGATGTATCATTTGCGGACCATCTAATTGTGGTAAAACAAATTTATTGATTGGTCTTCTGATACACGAAAACGGTTTAAAATTTCAAAACGTTTATGTGTACTCAAAGACTTTGTACCAACCTAAATATATGTTTTTAGAAAAAGTTTTGCAACGTGTGCCGGATATTACGTTTCAAAAATATCAAGGACATGAGGAAGTTTTAAGAGTTCAGGATGCGAAATCCAATTCAGTGATTATATTTGATGACGTTGCTTGTGAAAACCAAAACAACATGCGTGATTACTTTGCAATGGGTAGACATAAATACATCGATAGTTTTTATCTGAACCAAACATACAGTAAAATTCCTAAGCAGTTAATAAGAGATAATGCAAATTTAATTATACTTTTTAAACAAGATGAAATTAATTTGAAGCATGTTTATGAAGAGCATGTTAACACAGACATGACTTGGCTTGAATTCCGTGAAATGTGTTCCAAGATATGGAATGAACCCTTTAACTATGTTGTAATTAATAAGGATTGCTCCAAAAATAATGGGTGTTACAGAAGTAAATTTGATACCTTTGTAATGTTTGATTAAAATAATAATTTACAAAGACTGAATATTTAAGGTTGATATGTTCGTATTATCATTATTCTTCATCCGACTTTCAATCGATATGAAACATGGATAAATCATTAAAAAGACAAATTGTCGATGCTGCAGAAGCTGTAAAGAAAAAAGTACGAAACATGAGAGATGCTGAGATGAACAATAAACAAGCTCTGGAAACAGTTTTTAAGCCTGTTACAGAATCTCTTAACCTGCTCTCCAACAGTAATAATCAAATTAACGATCCTAAAAGAACTTTATTGAATGAAAATACGAAAAGTGAAGCTGATAGTGTTGAATCTGATAGTGACAGTGATAGTTCTTTTCAATCATTGATTGATAATAACAAGGAACATGAAACATCATCTTGGTCGTTATCATCTGAAGCACTGCGCGACATCCCGTTTGGTGTTCGAGAAGATCAAGGGAAATTTATGTTAGGGTCAGCTAACATAATAGTAGGCGATGAATTTATAATAGTAGCTAATCGTAAATATCGAAGTACTCCTGGTTTGAAGCAATTGTTATTAAAAAAAGATGTAGATTTAAGAATAGTTACTGAGAGTGACATGCAGGATTATAAGGCGATGCTGCTCGATACAAACGCACATCGTAGAGACTTCCAACCAAATAAACCAATAAAAAGTAATAAAGGACAAAAATATTTACAAGTTTGTTACGTATCCGTGTTACTACGTACATTCGTTCCGTGACCTCAATCACTTCTCGTGGCCTGAATCAGCAGAATCAGCAGTTGTTAAGAAATCAAGCACGAGGCGCAGCATCAGCAAGTGTGACCGACCAGTTGCAGTTCGATTACGTTCGACCTTATTTTATAGTTTTATATAAAGACATCTCAAGAGAAGAATCATCAGTTATAAATGTTATAATGTAGTCGTATATCAGTTATAGTTCCGTTTAGTACTTGTAAGTTAGTAGTTAGTATAGATAGAATGTAGTTCTAACATCGAACTCGTTCATCTTTAGACTAATTAGATTGTAATAAAAACAATAAATCTCGTTTTTAGTGATTCTAGTTTCCTTCTTACACCCTCCGATTGTGACTTACGTAATTGGCGCAGTCGGTAGGATACTCGCGGGCCGGTTCGCGAGCTTATAGTAGTATCTAATATCGATATTATATAGTACGCGAGTCGCCTGGGCAGCTTTCAAGCAGCAATCCGAGTATCCAGAATCTACACGAAGCCGCAACGGAGGTTATCCAGACATTGATAACACAAGAAGGATTCGGAATATAGTGTATAGAATTCAATAAGAAAAAAGGAAAGAAAAAGAAGCGATGAAAAAATAATTTCCAAATTTATGAAGCAGCAACTACCACGCTGACGCCGCATCATCCGGGATTACATCCAGCTCCATTTCATCCATTACTACTACAAAATAGAGGCAGTCCAAGCATATTTTATAATGTGATTTATAATTAAATAAAGTTATGATCATATTATATTACCGTTATATTACCACACAGGCGAATGAACTATACAGCATCAGCAGTTTAGGCAAAACGAAGTCGAGCTGCGGTCATATGAAACAACTTGAACTATCATCGAAACGTATCCGGAAAGAGAAGACTAGTCAAGAAATGTCGAATCTATTTCATAGATCAGAACTATTCTCTACTTCGTCTTCAAATAGTTGCTGTTCTGAGGGTGGAGATGTTACGTATCCGTGTTACTACGTACATTCGTTCCGTGACCTCAATCACTTCTCGTGGCCTGAATCAGCAGAATCAGCAGTTGTTAAGAAATCAAGCACGAGGCGCAGCATCAGCAAGTGTGACCGACCAGTTGCAGTTCGATTACGTTCGACCTTATTTTATAGTTTTATATAAAGACATCTCAAGAGAAGAATCATCAGTTATAAATGTTATAATGTAGTCGTATATCAGTTATAGTTCCGTTTAGTACTTGTAAGTTAGTAGTTAGTATAGATAGAATGTAGTTCTAACATCGAACTCGTTCATCTTTAGACTAATTAGATTGTAATAAAAACAATAAATCTCGTTTTTAGTGATTCTAGTTTCCTTCTTACACCCTCCGATTGTGACTTACGTAATTAGTTATTAAACCACTTTTCTCACTACAAAATACAATTAGAGACAAACCATTAAAAGGTAAAGGATTGTCATTGAAAAAAATGTGGAAAAAAAATGTAGATTTTATATATTGGGATGATCCAAATGAATTAGTGGATAGATTGAAGTTGTTAATAGCTTCTCGAGATGCTGGTAACACAGGTTTAGATAATGAAATTATATCAATCATTGAGGAATTACGTGAAAATAAAATTATCAATAAATAATTGATTTAAAAAATATTCAGTTCATTTTATTTTCAACCTTGCAATACAACACACTTTAAGCATGAATGTAGACAAATTCGGTCATTATATTCATAAACGAATGCGTTTATCAGAGTTGTTCGAGATTAATAATAACACTTTATTTAAATCTGAAAATGGTGACTTTGATTTGAAAACATCACGACTAAGAGGAATTAGACTGCCTGAGGAAGCTGATGATGTGGTAAATAAGGAATACGTAGATAAAATTAAAGCAGAAATTATACAAGAAATTAATAAATCGCTACACGTTCAAAGTATTTTAAATACAAAGTTTACAAATACTTTGCTTCATTTAGAAGACAAATTTTATACAAAAACCATTGTGGACAAGTTAATTCAATCAATAAAATCATAATGACAAAGCAACAAATTGTTAATGAAATACACAAAGCAGCACGAAAAAACTTTCTTCGACGACCTGTAATATTGAAAGGAATCGATGATTTATGGCAAGCTGATCTGATAGATATGCAGTCTTTGAGAAAAAGTAATAAAGGATATAATTATATTTTATTAGTGATTGATTGCTTTTCTAAATACGCTTGGGCTGAACCATTGAAATCTAAAAGTAAAGTTGATGTTACACATGCTTTTGATAAAATATTAGGTAGTAGCCCTCGCAAACCAAACAATTTACAAACTGATTTTGGAAAGGAGTTTTATAACACAGCTTTCAAAAGTCTTATGAAGAGGTATAATATTAATCACTATTCAACATTTTCTACCAAGAAAGCATCGATCGTAGAGAGACTAATAAAAACCTTTAAAAATAAATTATATAAATGTTTTAGTTTAAATGGAAACTATAGG
Source organism: Schrankia costaestrigalis (assembly GCA_905475405.1). Lineage (NCBI taxonomy): Eukaryota > Metazoa > Arthropoda > Insecta > Lepidoptera > Erebidae > Schrankia > Schrankia costaestrigalis. The sequence continues at coordinate 18,222,059 of FR997835.1, forward strand.
TGGTTAGGATTTGTACTAACAAATATATTAAATACATATAACAATACAAAACATCGCACTATTCAATGTAAACCTTGTGATGTAAATAAATTGAATGAGTTATTAATAACAGATAACATTAATAAAACACATAAACATTTATCTGTTCACTCTAAACCTAAATTTAAAGTTGGTGATAATGTACGCATTAGTAAATACAAACATATCTTTGAAAAAGGTTATACTCCTAATTGGTCTACTGAGTTATTTACTATAAAAAACACCAATAACACGATACCAACAACATATAATATTGAAGATCAGCGAAAACAACCAATATTAGGTACCTTTTATGAACAAGAACTTCAAAAATCTCAAAATCCTGGTGTTTATTTGATTGAAAAGGTATTGAAAAGGAAAGGAAAGAAATTATTCGTAAAATGGTTGGGATTAAGCAACGAAGAAAACAGTTGGATTGATGAAACTGCAGTAACGGATTAAAGTAAAAAATTATAAGATATTAATCTTTGCTTGATTTTATTCACTTTACTTTGAGCAATGCAAGGAGGTGGGCTAGTTAACACTCTTATTGATAGTCTACCGTTTGAACTTCACTTGCCTGGTTATAACTATTGTGGGCCAGGAACAAAACTTCAACAAAGATTATTGCGAGGTGATCGAGGCATAAATAAACTAGATGAAGCTTGTATGCAACACGATATTGCATACGATAACTATAAAGACTTACCTAATCGTCACAAAGCTGATTTAAAACTATTAGATATGGCTAAACAAAGACTTAAATCAAAGGACTCGGGAAAAGGAGAAAAGCTCAGCTCATGGTTGGTGAGCAAAGTTATGAAAGCTAAATTAAAATCTGGTGCAGGTGTTAAAACGTTCAATAATTTTATAACAAAAATAAAATCTACAATTAAGAAATTGAAACCCAAGAATAATAAAACTTTAATAAACATTGCCTACTCAGCCGCAAAGAAACTATTTCCATGTATCCCAAAGATACGAATACCTCGAGTTATACCATTACCAAAAACTGGGGGAATTCTACCTTTAATTCCAATTTTTGCTGGTTTATCAGCATTAGGAACTTTAGCTGGCGGAGCTGCAGGTATTGCAAAAACTGTTAACGATTACAAAGCAGTTCAAAAGGAATTACAAGAAACCAAACGACATAATAAGACAATGGAGACTATGGCATTAGGCAAAGGTTTATACATTAAACCACATAAAAAAGGTAGTGGCTTGTATATAGACTATGCAAAAAACTGAATAAGCTACCTAATCGTCCGTTAACTGATTTAGATATTAAGAAGTATGCGCATAATATCCCTCACTTTCGTGGGGTCTACATGAAAGATCAATTGCCAAGAAAACCTAAAAGGATTGAATGTGCTATCGTTAACTTAGACGATTCAAAAAATGATGGAACGCATTGGGTAGCGTATGTTAAAGTAAATAATTGTTGTGAATATTTTGATAGCTTTGGTGATTTAAAACCTCCATTGCAACTGATGCAGTATTTTAAAGGTTGTAAAGTTTTTTATAACTATACAAGATATCAAAAATTCAATACAGTAAATTGTGGTCATTTATGTCTAGAATATTTAAGGATTTTTTTTAATAAATGATATAAATATTATGTTTACTGTTTCATTTGATTCATTTGCAAGATGTCGCTCACTTTATCGATAACTGGAAATTCATCAGATTTATCTACGTACTATTCTAATAGTTTACAATTAAATGGACAATATGAATGTGCTTTGCTGCATTTTTCCACTTTTAATTCTATTCCAAACATTGATAAAAGAAATAATAAGTTTTACTATGGTTCTGACGAAGTTATTGAAATACCTGAAGGCACCTATGAATTGCAAGATATTGAGGATTATTTAAAGTCTAAGATAAATGATGCTACAATCAAACTACAGTGCAACAACAATACACTAAAAACTACTATATTATGTACGAAAAATATTAATTTTAGTAAAGAAGATACATTTAAAAGTTTATTAGGGTTCAATAATGAGATATTGAAATCAAATAAATGGCATGTATCAGAGCACCCTGTCAACATTATACCCACAACCGTGATCAGGATTGAATGTGATATTGTGAGCGGATCATACATAAATGGCCAACCTAGTCACATTGTACACGAATTTGCACTGAACGTTCCACCTGGTTATCGAATAATAGAAATCCCGAAAAACGTAATTTATTTTCCAATTAACCAAAATAACATAAGCTGTATACATATAAGATTATTAGATATAAACAATCGTTTAATAAATCTACGTGGTGAAGAAATTCAATTATATTTACATCTTAGAAGAAAAAATGATTGACTACAATAAATATATCGACTCACAAACTAAAAATATCAGTCATACACAAGCTATCATACAAAATAGAAGTCATTCAAAGAAAAAAAAATTAACAAAAGAAAATAAGACATTTCTTAAAGCAATTGGGTTACTAAAATGAATATCTTAGATGTTTCAAGCACCCCTACTTACGACAACACTGTTGAAGGAATCGAATTTCATTCTTACAGACCATACGTAACAAGTTTCAATAGAAACGATGAAATCCGTATACCTATTAACCAACAGGATCTATATATACTGCCTTCAGCTAGCACCTTGTATTTGGAAGGAAGTGTTATCGTTAAAAAATTGGACCCTAAAGAAAAGACTAACATCGTTCATTTCACAAATAATGCGTTACTCTACCTCTTCCAAGAAATTAGGTATGAGTTAAATGGAGTGGAAATTGATAAAATAAAAAATGCAGGTGTAACTACTACGATGAAATCGTTAATATCAATGAACGAGAGTGAGTCAAAGATATCTAATGCATGGGGTTGGAACATTGATGGTATAAAAAACATTCACGGGGGTAGTTTCTCTGCTTCTATCCCTCTTTGTAATATCCTTGGATTTGCAGAAGACTTTAAAAAAGTTGTGTTAAATAGTAGACATGAACTAATATTATTACGAAGCAATACTAATCTTAATGCTTTAAAACTCAATACCGGGGAAATTATTGAAGATGTTTTAATAAATAAAATTATATGGCGTGTACCGCATGTTAAAGTATCGGATAGAGAAAAAATTTGTTTATTAAAAATGTTAGAAAAAGATCGAGCCCTGCAGATGGTTTTTAGAAATTGGGACCTGTATGAATATCCTGCTTTACCTACAAGTACAAAGCACACTTGGTCTATTAAAACTTCTTCGCAAATTGAGAAACCTAGATATGTCATTATTGGTTTGCAAACAAACAGAAAGAACAATGCAAGTGCTGACATGTCTCAGTTTGATCATTGCTACATACGTGATGTAAGGGTGTATCTTAATTCAACTTATTTCCCTTATGAAAATCTAAACGTGAACTTTGCTAATAATAGAATAGCTTTATTATACGAGCAGTACACCAGATTTCAGCAGTCGTATTACGGACGTCGTTCAGAGCCTTTATTAAGTGAAAAACAATTTAAAGACTTAGCACCACTATTTGTTATCGACTGTTCAAGACAAGCAGATAATCTCAAAGGCGGTCCTGTTGTGGATGTGAGAGTGGAAATTGAAAGTGATTCGGACATACCAGATCAAACTTCTGCATACTGTTTAATATTAAACGATTGCATAATCGAGTATAAACCATTAAGCAATACTGTAAAAAAAGTATCATGAATTCAAATACTATAATATTAGATCTTCAAGGATTTAAAAATAAAAATAATGACTTTATTGTGAAAGAAGTGGCTATAGCAACGGTAGAACATACTCACATATTTTTAATAAAACCCCCCTACCCCTTCTATTCACTAAATGTTGAAGAAAGAAGACACATTTGGTGGATAGAAAAGAATAGAGGTTATAGGTGGAGTGAAGGTTATATCGACTATAGGGAATTCCATAGAATTATTAAATTGTATTTAAAAAAGAAAAATGTTTATGTTAAAGGATGTGAGAAGGTGAAGTGGGTTCAAGAGTTATGTGACAATATAAGTGTTAGAGACATAAGTAATTGTGAAAGTAGTGTACCTAACTTAAAAAGTCTTAATGATCTTTATTGTAAAGATAATTTTTTGTTTAATTGTATTTTTCATAATAAATATTGTGCATTAAGGAATGTTTTATGTATTAAAAAATGGTGTTTAGAAAATAATGTAAATTTATCTTAGTATTACTTTAATAAAGAGTATTTTTAAACTCAACTATTATTATTATTATTTCAAATACCTAACCAAAACCAAAACCATTGAAACCAAATGAAAATAACAAAGTATTTATAATTATTTATTACCTAGTTAAATATTTTTCTTAATATCTTTAACAAATTACTATACTATAATACTATACTTATTAATTAGTTATACATAACATTTTAACAATACTAGTACTGCTAAACTTTTTAATAATCACTTTCAACCAGAGTCTTAGATATTTCCCTAACTAACGCTTCAGTTTCGTCCATAACACTGTCCATAGAGTCTTTTACTATATATTGTGCGTTTAATATTATATTTTCACTTTCACTGTCACATGTGTTATCACTATTGTTGAGGTCTATCACAGAAATTTTTATTAATTTTATTCCTCGTTGCTGCAGACGACTCATGACGAAGGATTTTGACACTGCTTTTCTTTTTGCTGCTCGACGACGCAGAGAGAGACAACGACGTTTTGGAATTTGCTCTGCAGCTTCTTTACAGTGCTCAGTCTCCTTGATCATTTGGTTATAATCCTCATATGGATCCTGAGCGTATTGAGAGAACAAAATCTCGGTATCAGAGTTCTGAAACAAATTAAAGTTATTTATGATATGAAATAAAATACATTAAATGTATATTATAATAATATAGAAGTACATGAAGTTTACTTACCATTGACATGATGATTTAGATTTAATTATATTATATTAAATTATGTAAACAAATCAGTAATCTATTTACTGCGATAATTAATTAAATAATGAAATAGAATGTGTGTTTGGCAAGTAACATATAATATATTTCAAGTCAGCAAATTTAACAACTATATATAAAGAGTAAAGATATGATTGTTTGTTTGCATTTATTAGGTTTAGGAATTACTGACCCGAATTGATACAAACACAATGTTTTGCTATCTTTAATTTATTGTTTGGTGTCTTCACGTTTAATTCAATGAAAATAATAGATAAATTATATTATTAATTATATAATTATCAAGTATTGTTGGAAGCAAACATAGTATATAATTTTTGTAACATCAGCATTTCCATAATGACCAAACACCTGGTTAGGATCATGTTACATTCATTCTATTTGAAATTTACAAGCGTTTGCTCATGACTTCGCTCACTTCAATTTTATTTATTTTTAAAAGACAACTCACGTAGTAAGGAACAAACCTTGTGCCGCTGGGGGACTTTACAAGCATATAATTGACGGAAACAAAGTACATCCAGAACAACTGTTTGTGGATCGCACAAATAGTTATCTATGTGGGACTCGAACCCGCAACCTCGTTCTCAGCTGTCGCGTTTACGACCGCTAGGTAGGAGGAAAACATTGAAATTCAATAAGTAATAAGGATAATTGTTTATTATTAGGTATATCAAAATAATACAAACACATTTATATTACAAATGTTTTTATTTCACTTTCACTTTTTCTAATACAATATTCTTCTTATAATTATATTCTAATAAGTACAATATATTCTTATTATTTAATTATATAAAACTTTAAGGTATCATAGTATATTTACTGCCAACAATTATTATAACACTCAGTAAAATTAGTACAAAAATGACTTATGTCCCCATGACAATGTAGATATATTATCTTTTAGTACAATACGTTTGTCATCATTGGAAGATAAAGCAATTTTGTTTACAACTTGAGTAAATATTTCGTGTTTCAAAGATCGGAATATAACATTCTTTTTTCGCAAAGATATATTATGCATCAATACTTTGCTATAATCATTAAAATCAATTTTATTTATAACAGATCTCACAACTCCTTTTGCCTTTTTTAGTTCTTTACCTTGAGTTTTTACACAGTATAGTTTAGATCTCAATCCTACAAACTCAACCATAATTTGCCCTCCTAGCTCATCTTTAAATAGACCAGGTATCTTGTTGTTTTGACGAATAATATTATATTCATTATGTTCCTTATAGTTGCTGGTGTCGAAGTAAGATATAAAATTGTACTTAATATCTTTATAGACATCTAATGTTTCTATAGAATATAACAAACTATCAGTATCAGTATAACATAGTTTTAATCTAGACCCATAGAACGGTTTCATGATAGAATAATGAAAATCATACATATGATTTTTAGCTATTTCTAGAACAGTGAACCCTATATAAATGGGTTTATCTAGAACCACTAATTCTGATTTCATTTGAATAGCTACAAAGTTTTCCGTAAAAATAGTGGAACTTTGATAATTTAATCGTGATATTAATTGTTCAGCAGTGTAATACTTTTTAGTTTTATTTCTAGTATCAGTCCACTGATTCACTAAATGAACATTGAGTCTGTTTTCAGTGTTTTCCAATGTTTTTCCAAAAATACTGTTATTCAATAATTTAAAGAAATCCTGTTCAAACGTAGACTTAGCTTTCTGACGTAATTTTGTATTTAAATCTATGTACTCCTTCAAAAAGGGTTGTTGTTTGAATTTAATTACTCTATGAACTTTTTTTAATTGCAAACCATGTCGTAAGCACGTTTGTAAGTGAACATAATGAATTACATATCTAAATTTATCATATAAATTTGGAATTAATTTTGGATTTTTAGAACCACAAGGCGCAAATTTTTCTGGACAAAAGGGTAGATCGTTGTGAGATTCATGTAAATTTTCTGGATACATTAAGTCTACTTCTAAAATATAACCATACTCAGAGTTATGAGGAATCTTAAAAATATTTAGCTTTTCTATTTCAGCTTGAGTAATCAATTTGAAATCAGAATAAGGTAAATATGAACACATTGCAAAACCATACAAATTATTACAATCAATATACAATAAATAATTATCAGGGATTGATGAATTATAATTTGGTAGATACTTGTTATTTGCTTTAGAGTACCTATTAGAGCAAAGGCATACGCCACCACGAATGCCACTTTGAATCATGCGTATTATCTCCAAGTCGTCTATAAGTTGTAATTGTACTTTCGTTTTAAGTAACATTGCGTCAAAACTTAAGCTAGGAGCAGTTACATAAAATGCAGGATCTAATCTATAATTAATTTTGCATGTGCGGCGGAAATTTTCAAAAATATCTGTTAATAAAATGACATCAGTTTTAAGATAAAGATCTGTATATTCTCCTAAATTTTTTATGTGAAATGCTTTCCAGATACGTTGTGCATGTAAATATTCTGACTCAGAGATAATGTTATCAGTTAATGTATTATAAAAGCTATGTCTAGGTGGTAATCGATCCTCGTTGTAACTATTCCAATTTCTCATGTATTCATAAGGATATACTCCTTTGCGCCTTAATAAATCAATATGATCATTTTTAGGATAAAAGTAAGATAAGTGAATAAAATCTTCCCTATTTAGATTTTCAGATAATTTTTCCAAGCTAGTGCATAGAAATTTAAAAGAATCAACAAAACGAACTGGTATATATTCTTGATGACCTACCTCGAAAAATTTTGTAAATGTCACATAATTTTCCTTATTTTTTGATATAACTTTGATTCTGCCTGGTGTTTCTCCTAACTGTCGTATAAATAAGTGGCTGTCATATCCTGATAGATTATGGAAAAATATGGGAACAAATTTCGGTAATTGAAATTGAATATTGCAGAAATTATGGCAAACCCCGCGAAAACGCCCCGTTAGGTGGCAATGGTCTTTTACACGGTCATCGAACAGTAATCTATCACAAATATAACAGTTTTTCGAGGTGTCAACAATATTTTGCTCTTCCCTAGATAACTTAATCATAGGAACAGATTTTTTTAAAATATTATATATTTTAGTAACATCTTCATGCAAATATTTTATAAATAATTCAACACAATCTTGACCACGGTATGTTACATATCTGTTGAGAGAACTATCATAAGAGCACACAATATAATAACCAAACGCGGCTGGTAAATGTTTTTGTAATACAGTTGTATATTTGAAATTAATTTGAGCATTATTCGATATGGGTTGTAATAAAGATTCAAAATCAGCATAGATGACGAAAGGCATATCCTGCATTCTTTCGTAATGCTTAAATTGGATTACAGCGCCTGGGTCTGGTAGAACAGTTCTAATACCACCACAAATATGACTACTTAATTTATCTTCGTCATGAAAAAATATCATACACTCGTCACAAAAATATATCTTATCATGATGTTTTGTAAGCTGACTTCTAAGCAATCTACTCATATGTTTTATTAAACAATAATGACTTAAGTCATTTTTTTCTATTATTAACAAATTTACATGATGTTTTTTTCTAAAGTCTGTTTTGTATAAGGGTCCAACAATGCTTGCTTTATTACCAAGAGCATAGACATTAACACTTATATTTTTGTTATTTTTTTCAAATATTTTAATGTCTGAAAATCCTACTGGAAATGTCATCTCCTGAGTGTTTAGTATATTTTCAAAATGAGGATATGAAGAAGTTCTATGAGCATTGTGTTTAGCGGGAAATAATGCTGCTACGATACTCCATAAAAAACAGAACGCATCGTTATTTTGTATATTTATACATGCGTGTTTAGATTTGATCCATTTAGGCAATTCAATAAATCGTGAAGCTCTTAAAGGATTATATTTATTAATATTGACTTCTAAGTATAAATTTCGTAGAAAAGCCCAGCCACTATCTTTTTCTTCAAATTCATCGATCTTTGTTGTAATACTGTTAACTGCGTATGAAAATAATTTATTAAAATCGTAATTTTTAAAAAATAATATATTTTTCGTTCCAAATGATTTTATTTCACAAGTATCATTTTTTGGTAACGTGAATTCTGCAAAAAGTTCAAAGTTAACTTTGATAGAATGATGTGTAGTTTGAAGTGCTGAGAGTAACTGTTTCACACGATTGGCTAAACTCATCAAAAATTTGGTCGGCGGAATACTTTCATCGCCTTCAGTCTTTCCTAAATTGTGCACTCTGTATGATACAATGCGATTCTTAAATGCACTGCTTATTTTATCAATGCCAGCAATTAATGTAATAGAATTATTATTTTTATGTATATTACTTCGTAAATGAGATGCAAATACACTACTATTAATAGATAGACTACAATCTGTACAATATACTGTTCGTTTGACCATTGCTATATAAAAGTAGTAATTAAAATAGAAAAAATAAAGTTAATCTGCAAAATAATTAATACTCAAAACTATCAACCTAAAAATCTAAATTACACCATTCCCTTATAATTGTTTATTGATTGATGTTACGTGTTTTAATAATAAATATTAGTTTTAAAAATATAAAAAGTGACACATATTATGAAGACAGATAATCTAATAGGTAATCAGAGAGTGACGGAGAATAAAAAATAAACAAGTTTAAAATTTTTTGTCGGCGTAAAATGTGCCCTCATTACCAAAATGGCTCCTACACTCTCTAATCACCGTTTTCAATGGCTCTAATTCAGGACAGTCCGACTGTCCCTGATACTTCAGAGATACAATCGCTCGTTTCCAACGATCCTTGGGATCTAGTTGAAGAATATCCTTCGTGTTAAATATTTTAATTTCAACGTATACGTCACCGTCGAAGTTTGCAGTGCGGTGCACCACCCCGTTGGCAACACGTCTCGTCAACGCTGACTGCAGAACCGGAGCACGAGTCGTGTTCACCTCTTCGTCACTGTCAGACAGTTCCCACGCTTTACCTCCTTGCGACGTTCCTGGGCGGTGCTTTTTGGTTGCAGGAGTTTTGGCCGATGTCGACTTTCGCTTAAGCTTCTTATTGTCAATGTTTTTAGACCTGTAATTATTGATAAATAATACTTATAAATATATCACCACAGCGTTTAAGTTCTAGTTGCATACGTCTTAACGTGCGCGACGTGGGTTCAAACCCGTGACCCTCTGCACAGCTGACCGCTGGTCTCCACACCGAGCTAGCGCTGTTATACTTTAGTATAAGATGTAGTTACTAACTTTAGTAAAAACAGTAGTTACTAAGTGGTGAATAAACAAATTAAATACATACTTTGTTTTCGAAATGGGTATCTCTTCGAAGTCAGAATCCCTTGCTGTCCTGCTCGCTTTGGCAGTACGTTTAGTATAGCATTCTGAATACTCGGAGTCCGACCTGTAATTAAATACGAATTGAACAGTTAATATACCTACATATCTACAACCAAATTACACTTGACTAAAATTAGCACTGAACAGATTAATTTGCAAACTATTTCTAAATTTAAAAAGTGTCAAAAGAATATGATTACAATTGTACAAGGTTTTTCATTTTTTCAATGGTACCCCTTACGAAGGGTACACAGAATAAAGAACAACATAGGCCCCGCACTTCGTTGATTACAGAACCCTATATCTATGAATCAAAAACAACTAGGTAATTAAAATATAATGTTGTATAAAATAAAGTAAAAAAACTTACGAACATTATTACTTATATGAGATGATTTTCGAGGTGTAGAGCAGAACAGAAGCAGCAGGCTAGCGGCTGCGATTGATATCAACGAGCGGACGATGGGGTGCAGCAACACTGATGAACTATCTCACAGGGAAGAACTAGGTACTTGCAGCTAGTAAGAGGTGGTGGCGCGGAATGGATTTAATAAATTTAAAAAATATTAACAATATTTAGTTTTCTTTTCTGAGGTTGAAAACATTTTTTTTTTTGTATAATGTTTTAAAAGTCCCGCACTAGAGAACAAACATTATTTTATATGCAACAATTAAGTTTACGACCACTGTATTATTACAATTATTATATTTATAACATCAAAAATATCGTACGATGTGACGAATATGTTGCGAAATTCTGTATAAGCACTTTGGTAATGTTGCAAGAAAGTAATCTGATGCCTCATTTACGTAGGTACGTATTGCGAAATAACTTTATTAATTCTAATACTATCCGATGCCTGCGACTTTGCTCATTTTTTAGTTTTTTATGCAACTATCTATAATCACCATAACAACCCATTAATGTTCCACTGCAGGGACGGACCTCCTCCCGTGACAGAGAGATACATGGGTTACTAATACCACGCTGACCAGACGGATTGGTATAGGTTTAATTTCAAGTTTTCCTTCATTTTATTTCGTAAGATAATATTCACAGATAGTCCCTTAGTCGATTTTACGACACCCATGGGATGCAATGGGGTGGTGACATTGTATTCTTACCCCGTCTCCACACGGAAACTATCACACCACATATATCTATAAAATACTTATTTATTTAATAATGTATTAAATAAATAAGTATACTAATATTGTTGTCGTTATATAACATGGCTGCTACGCAGAGGTCTCGGGTTTGATTCCCGCTCAATCGTGCAATCGTGAACATGATTATGTTTATATTTAATATTGTATGTATTTACAAAAAGGAAAAAAACCTTTATGTATGTTTATCCGTTGTCTAGTGTCCATAGTACAAACTCTGCTTAGTTTGGGACCAGATGGCGTTGTGTGAATGTGTAAGAAATATTTATTTTTATTTAATGTAACAACTCATCTTATCTTACTACTTACTATAAATGTTGCTTACTTTTTCAGGCAAAAACTTCTAAATCGATTGCGATGGAGCTTAGTATTTAATATGTATATAAGTAGCTATATTATTGTATCAGGGAATACCCTGTAAAAATAATGTATGATGGTAATAAATAAATAAGATAATAATAAATAGTATGTAGACAGTTGGGGAACTGGATGGACACAGTTATGCTGTTTTTTATCTCGACATACAGAATACTATTTCTTAATACAAACACAAACAAATCCATGTGAACGGACATGTTAGTGTTAAGTTGCGAAATTTATAAAGTTCTTTTAATTGACTTTGTTGACAAAAAACATTTTGCGCCATATCAATTTACCTTGCGCAATTTTAGCAATAAACTTACACGGGTAAATGCTTAGTTTCCCTAGTCATCATTTTTATGTTTTGTAAGTACGATAATACATACCCGACATAAAGTAGTGTCAATCACATAGGTTTACATTGAATACGATCAATTTTTAATTTGCAGGGTATTACTTCACTGTTAGCTTATAAGCAAATACATTTTGGTTAGCAATCATTCTCTCGTGCTGATATAATATATGGTTCACTACCATTGCCCAGTTACTGGTTTTCAGCAAAAATCGAGAGAATCAAATACACAGTTCAGGTGTCCTCGAGCCAATCAGGTCACGGAAATGGTATATGTGTTAACGTAATACCTAAGTACGTGGAGAGACACGAGACAATCTGTCCTGAACTTTGAATTACTGAAATGAAATGAATGAACTGAAATACTTAAATGAAATGAAATAAAAGTAACGAAATGAAATGAATAAAATGAAATGAAATGATACTTTATTTTGCTATAGTATAATACAAAGCTACAATACTGATTAAAATTAAAATTTGAATTTGGAATTTTGTAGAGAGACATGAGACAATCTGTTCTAAAATTAAGTTAAATGCAGTATCTTATAGTTCAGGTGTCCTCGAGCCAATCTGGACACGGAAAGGGATTTTCCTAATACCTAAGTACGTGGAGAGACATGAGACAATCTGTTCTGAACTTTAAATTACTGATTTAAATTTAAATTTGAATTTTGTGGTGAGACATGAGACAATCTGTTCTAAATTAAGTTAAATGCAGTATCTTATAGTTCAAGTGTCCTCGAGCCAATCTGGACACGGAAAGGGATTTTCCTAATACCTAAGTACGTGGAGAGACATGAGACAATCTGTTCTGAACTTTAAATTACTGATTTAAATTTGAATTTTGTGGTGAGACATGAGACAATCTGTTCTAAATTAAGTTAAATGCAGTATCTTATAGTTCAGGTGTCCTCGAGCCAATCTGGACACGGAAAGGGATTTTCCTAATACCTGAGTACGTGGAGAGACATGAGACAATCTGTTCTGAACTTTAAATTACTGATTTAAATTTGAATTTTGTGGTGAGACATGAGACAATCTGTTCTAAAATTAAGTTAAATGCAGTATCTTATAGTTCAGGTGTCCTCGAGCCAATCTAGACACGGAAAGGGATTTTCCTAATATCTAAGTACGTGGAGAGACATGAGACAATCTGTTCTGAACTTTAAATTACTGATTTAAATTAAAATTTGAATTTTGTGGTGAGACATGAGACAATCCGTTCTAATTTTATATTACAAATTGGGCATTCAAAAACAGTTTAACGAGACCGCGAACGTAGTGAGCGAGGAGTCGTGTTAAACTGTTTTTGAATGCCCAATATATACCTACTAGTCGTGCATATGCAATGTAAAGATCACAGGTTCAAAACCTACACGAGATAACTTCACTTACATAACATTGCATGTAATAAAGAATCATCATAAATCATCATAACAGCCCATTAATGTCCTATTGCAGGGACGGGCTTCCTCCCATGATGGAAGGATACTTGGCCTACTAATACCACGCTGGCCAGACGGATTGGTATATGGTTTAATTTCAAGTTTTCCTTCTTTTATTTCGTTAAGATAATATTCACGGATAGTCCCTTAGTCGGTTTTAACGACACCCATTACATGAGATGGGGTGGTGACATATTGTATTCTTACTTATACTCTTATAAGTAGAGTGAGAAATATAAGTTATAAAACATATTAATAATAACTCCACATGTACTAGTCTACTGTGTAAATCACAAATTTTATATTAAACTGCGTTTTAATTTACTTTGAGCGGTCAGAACTGTATGCTGCAGAATGTTTTACATGAGTTACAAATGTTTATTACTTTTGTATTTAAATATTATGTTTCATTCAAGCATAGCCTGAAGCTTTAGTTTTAGTATGAAAAACTATTTTGCGGCAACTAAAGATAGAAAAATAAAATAATTCTTTGCAGCAAAATATAAAAAGTTAACACAAGGAAACTTAAAAATTTTTTTGCTAACTGTTTCGACTAAAAGAGGATTTTTATGGTAAACGGGCGTTTTGTTTGGACATATGACCCATGGCGTACACAAACGAAATATGGCGGGATATGTAGTTAAATATATCTTTTACTAACTGGTGTAGGTCCCACTGTTGTGGGGTATGGGAGAAAGGAGAAAAATGAAAATGTTGTTTATTGTTTTTATAACCTTAATAAAGCATTTTGAATATATTTCAGTAACCTATTTAGCCTATTTCGATAATACTTGGAACAGTAGTCTGTTTAAAACAACACTGTTCACATTATTACGTTTGTACCCAAATAGCAAAGAAATAAAATCACGTGCTACATAAATATTTTTTTGTTCTACTGGATACCTACAGTTCGCGCAACCTAACTTGCCGGGCTGAAGTTAGCTTTCAGAGAAGTTTGCGCATGTACAGGAACAAAAAAATCACCCACTCCCTATGTTCCCGGTCATTTAGTTCCAAATATGACATCTGCTCAGCTGATTTGCAACAACTTCAAGCCGGTCACCTTTTTGTCTGCTGTATCATCATCATCATAACAGCCCATTAATGTCCCACTGCAGGGACGGGCCTCCTCCCGTGACGGAGGGTTACTTGGCCTACTAATACCACGCTGGCCAGACGGATTGGTATAGGGTTTAATTTCAAGTTTTCCTTCTTTATATTTCGTAAAGATAGTAGTTACGGTTATTCCCTTAGTCGGTTTTTACGACACCCATGGGATGAGATGGGGTGGTGACATATTGTATTCTTACTCCGTCATAATTCAAATTCAATGCGTGTTATTAAACCGTTATAATTCAAAACTGTTGCTTTAATTTCATTTTCTACAAACATAATAATGTTCAGTTCTTGGTTATACCTACTTAAATAAAGCCAAATAACTTTTTTCTCCCGGTAGATACATTGTTTTTTTTTATATAATTAGAAAAGTGGTATTAAAGTCTATAATTTAAAACTAGTTTGGTGTTTGTACGCGAAAAAAATCAAAGTGGGTCAGATTTGCCCTGTTACCGTTATTTAATTTTATTATTAATTGTATTTACTAATTTTAACTTTTTTATTTTAGCTTTTATTAAACACTACTGTTACTTTATTATAAGTAAGCAATTAATAATTTAACCAAAAAAAACATGAAATAAACTGAAAAAAAAACCACGTTAAAAAAACTATTCACAAAACATAAAACAATTTGTTGCTGCTAACATACAAAAAATAAAATAAAAGGAAAATCCTCCTCGTTAGATTTTTTTGTTCAGCTTTATCGCGCGATCTTCAGATTACGAAGAACGGACATCAAACAAATGAATAGTGATTATCGCGCGTGATTATCTACAGTGTAATCAATTTGTGTGTATAACTAGACTATGTTGGCTATTTTATGTAATGAAAATTGGCTAGTGTGGTAGTGAGGAATATTAAATGTAGTTATGCAGTTTTTAACTTGATAAACGTTAAGGTAGGTAAAAAGGGATATTAGACTAGTTTAGGTTGCGTTGAAACTGCAATCCCAAGTTTTTTTTTAATATGTTATCATCATATCAGCCCATTAATGTCCCCCTGCAGGGGCGGATATCCTCCTGTGACGGAGGGATACTTGGCCTAAATAATACCACGCTAGCCAGACGGATTGGTATAGGGTTTAATTTAAAGTTTTCCTTCTTTATATTTCGTAAAGATAATATTCACGGATAGTCCCTCAGTCAGTTTTTACGACACCTATGGGATGAGATGGGGTGGTGACATATTGTATTCTTACTCTGTCACCCCAAGGATATAGACAACCATAAATATACTCCATAAATTAACGAAAGAAAGGCAACGGACGGTCGTCTAAAAACAAAACAAAACAAACTTCACTCGCGTCGTGAACATCACTTTGCCGATCTGGACTTTACACTCCGTTTAAAGGACCCAATTTCGATATGTTACAATATATACGATCTTTAAAGCTAATTAATTATATGTAACATAATATACTTGTGTTATATATTATCAATCGTTATTGCTGAGGGAAAAGTATTAATCAATAATCGGATATTTCATTAGTTTTACTTAGAACTAATTAGTAAGGAAGAACAATAATATAAGAAAATGTCTACTAATATTACAGAAGAAACGCTTAAAGGCAAGTTGTGAGTTCTGATCAATATACTGTGAGTTTAAGCAACGTCTGCGTGGTCATTCAATGTGCGGGGGCAATTGTCCCACTGCAGGGACGGGCCCTCTCCCGTGACGGAGGGATACTTGGCCTACTAATACCACGCTGTCCAGACTGATTGGTATAAAGTTTTATTTCAAGTTTTCCTTCTTTTTACTTCGTAAAGATAATATTCACGGATAGTCCCTTAGTCGGTATTTACGACACCCATGGGATGCGATGGGGTGGTGACATATTGTATTCTTACTCCGTCACCACAAGGAGAGATGTGATGTTATATTTCAGCGAAATGAATTAATATTAATATTCCTCACACTTTCACACGACGCCATCTAGTCCCAAACTAAGCAGAGATACAACAGACAATATCTGACTTAAAACTAAAGCTGAACAGACATTATTACTCTCATTGGAGTGGCTAGCATGTTAAAATTAGTTAGTACTACCTTCAAAGAAAATTATGCAAAAAATGGACCGCTAAATCCGAACCAAACGTGTAAAACAAAGCAAATAAAATTAATATATCGTAGAATGAATACTTTAATAAGCAAGGGCTACATTGATCACTCATTTTTCTCTGAATGTGCTAAGAGCAGGATGACCGATTTATAGCATTAGCCCTTATCAGGACTGTCACATGTATGACATGCGTCATTTGCACGAAAATAACACTTCTATAATAAAGAAAATTGAGATATCAATGTTACCCAACGACAATCAAAGTAACCCCTGTTTACCAGTACTGCAAGTAAAATTAAATTTTTCACTGACAACATTTACATAATCTTTTTCCAATAAAATGTGGATGCATCGTGTTGTAAACGCAAATTGAAACAAAGGAGTGTTGTGAGTGAAGTTCCCTCTGACGGGAAATGCTTCGGGGCTATATCTGTATACAAGTATATAATCCTGTAGTTTGTATATATGTTGTATACAGATTGTATATATAACATAGTATAAGCGTCCTGCATAGAGGGACCATATATAAAAGGAAATTTTGTTAAAGACATTTCGCAATAGGTGTCATAAGAGCCGACTAATCTCTGTAATACCCGATTTACACATCGACCAGTACAGTAGCGAGTACTTGTCGATGTGTAAATCGGGCTTTAAAGACAGAATGACAGCTTGAAAGAAAAGCATGATTAGATTCTAATACGAACTCTTTGGCGTAGTGGTCATTTAACATGACTGCTACGCATAGGTCTCGGGTTCGATTCCCGCTTAATGCAAATTTTTGTGTGCATGAACATGATTGTTTGAATTGGTGGCATAGATGGCGTTGTGTGCATGTGTGAGGAATGTTTATTTATTAATTTTTATCACAAAAACCAATTCTGACTTTTGTTATCTCATCGTTTTAGCCAGTTAGTTTGAGACTAGATGGCGTTGTGTGAACGAAGTAAGGAATATTATATTAATTAGCCTATAGGATCTATCAAGCCAAAGCTTTATTATATAAGCCATTAATAGTTAAAACCTCGAAAACGAATTTGCTTTATGTTATTTACACTATATTAGTAGGATTCGGGAGGGTGGCCAGCCTCCCTCACCTCCCACATTCCCAGAATCAATTTCTCTTTTACAACGCTCACTGAAAAAATGCAATGCAAAATATTTGTATGAAAATCCGTGTAAATTTAATTATTGTTCGCTTTTTTTTTCTGTTTTATCCTTTTTACTAAAAGGCTTTGTGTCAGTGCGTTACGAATACAATCGTGTATACTTTTTTTTTCTGTATTTAAAAATTCGTGTTTCGGTTTTCATATTCGAGTTTACTTTATCGGCTTCATTAGTGTACGTATATTTCTTTTTTAAAACTGAGTTTTTTGTTTTAATTATTTATTTTTGAAGCTATTATTTTTGGCATATGACATTGGGACCGTATGATCAGTTTCATAATGTTAAGCTCCGCGCTTGCCCATAACTGATGCAGAAATAATCGGTGCTTTAGTAATACTTACTAAGATTTTTTTAATATTTGGAAATCCCGAAAGGTTTTCATGACACTGATAATAAAGTTTTGACACCGTTAGCATAGTACAAATATATACAGTATTTCGACTTCATAGAAACGGACGAAACGCGAGTTATACCTACACGCTCACAATAGCGATGGCTTTGCGAAGTGAACAGTCGCGACTGTGCCGCAGTAACGAGCGGGAAAGTAGGTAAATGTAATTAAAAAGCTGGAGGTGGGCAGCCCTATCGCATGTTTACGTACCGCGCAGCCGTAGGCATTTATAATAAATATTCGGCCGAGATAGACTACTGGTTGTACTGTGCCGATTGATACGATCAAGAAATATTATTTCTACTTCCAAAACTTACCAAATCTTAGGGATCAACGTACTTTTAAAATCGCTTAGGCTGCACATTATTTACCTGTGAACAACAAATATTATGCTTAGTAACATTACGAATAAAACAAATCTAATATAAGCTTATAATACACCCATGACAAGGACCCAGGACCGACGATCTGATAAAAATTGCGAGGAACCGATAGATGTCCGTGTGGTGCAGCATAACAGCCCAGCCAATTAATGTCCCACTGCAGGAACGGGCCTCCCCCTGTGAGGGAGGGATACTTGGCCTACTAATACCACGCGGGCCAAACGAATTGGTATAGGGTTTAATTTCAAGTTTTCCTCCTTTTTATTACGTAAAGATAATATTCACGGATAGTCCCTTAGTCGGTTTTTAATCCGTCTGTATTCTTACTCCGTCACCACACGGAGAGAATTCAAACCATGCCCAGCATTGGGGCATTCCCGAAATGTTATTGATCCCAATCAAAAGTACCAGGCTTGTATAAAACATAAGGAGTTCTTTCTATACTATATAAGGGTGTGTTTACAAAGTGAGCAATGTTTTTCGCAGCGTTAGCGTACCCGAGATAGCTCTCAGGAGAAACATTCGTTGGTTGCTTTGCTCGTTAAACTTGCGCCAATTTATTAAATGCGATATATAGTACGTTAGTAGGTTCTGTCCCGTCCTTCTACTAAGATTTAAGGGTACAATTTAGCAACTTTCTTCTTACAAATGATACTATACCATTTTTCAGATCTTATGGGTACGGTGACGTTTAGTATTTGTCATTACTAGAGATGTAGTAACACTAAAATCGTTTTTAAAAATACCGATTATATATCTAACCGACATAATATACAAACAAGAATAAATCGATTATGGGTACAAAATAAAAAAACTTTATTTTTTCAAAAATAAATGATTCGTCCTTGATTCGTACTTGATTCGTCACTGACATGAATAATTAACTTAAAATCGTCTGAATTAATATTAATAATGAAAGGATTCCAGTCTCCTCCACCTCTACAGCCTCCAAACATGCAAGGTACAATTCGGAAAACCTATTATGTTTTAGCCGTCTAAAAAGACGAACAAAATACTTTCGCTACAAATCCAATACACCAATGTGTCTTATCCACCAACACGATACCAAACCAAGATACCATTCCATATAATTTCACAAAAACTTATATTTATAAGAATTTTGAAATGTAATTAAGGAATATTTAATAAAAAAATTAATCGATTAATCAATTTAATAAAAAAAAAACCGATTTTAACAATTTTATTGTGTCAATCTCTATTGAGATTCGTTCCGAGTCGCGCATACGATTTTAAAATTTATATGTTTATATTTTACATAATAAGGTTGAAGATGGTATATAAACCAAATATTTCATATAATTTTATTAAATAATCACGTCTAAATAATATTTTTATTTTTCTATCAGTTCGGGTTCATAAGATGATAGCTTTTATTTTGAATTTCTACAAAAGTAAACTAAGTAACACGGAAAAGATGAAATGTCACCGTACCGTTCCTGTCTGATAATAACTATACATAGATTTTTCGGTGGCGGATAGTTATTTGTAACGTGTTTTCTATGAGCTATTTTGAGATTTTAAAAATGTTGTAGTTTTCCGTGGGTATGGAGTAAGAATATACAACAATATGGTCCCATATCATCTTATGGCCCCATAGCAGCTAAACATTCTTAAAAAATATTGCATAAACATAGTATGTATCTTTATTATTTTATAAAAATATATTAATTTCACCTTATTGCACCTACCATTGAATTTTCTCTGCACCACCCAGAGTTTGGCTGGAAGAAATTGCCTCAAGGCATTAAGCCCGCCATTGTACACTTGTATATCATGTGCAATAAGTATAAATAAACAAAAGTTTCTTTTTTAATTCTCTTCTTAAAAAAGGCAATTAGAGATCAAACCCTGTGTGGCGAGGTCATTCATAGACAAGAGACTAACGGAAGCAAAGTACATCCAGGCTCAAGAAAGATATTATATAACCGCGCAAATAATTATCTTACGTGCTATTCAAACCCGCGACCTCTTTTCAAATCACACTCATCATTTTTAAACCACAGTAGGTACTCCTTTTACAAACAAGAAATCATGTTGATACTTTCAAATATTCATAGTAAGTATAAACATTGAAGCGAGCGAGTTGGATTACGACTGTAATTAATCGGGAGTGTGCCTTCGCGACAAGACCGCCCCCCCATCCCCCCAACCTTACACTCCTTTCTCTCAGACTTTTATTTCTACCAGCAAAACCTCTATTTCATTAGTAAGCTACAAAGACAGAATAGTTAGTAATATTAAACGCTCAATTGAGTCGTATTTTTTTTTTTATACTTTTTTTATTTGTTTGCTCATTTAGTAAAAAGTTTTTATAACGTTTATAAAAGTCTCTTGCAACGTTTTTTTTTTTTTTTTTTTGTTATTGTATAAGAAACGTTTTTATGTTTTTTCATGGTTTATGTTTTTATATAACAGGTTAGTGTTTGTGAGGAGGTTATGTAATGTCACCATTTCGACTGCAGAGAGAGGTTAGACGACCTCCGTGGCGTAGTGGTTATACAACATGACTGCTACGCAGAGGTCTCGGGTTCGATTCCCGCGCAATGCAAATCTTTGTGTGCATGAACATGATTGTTTGCATTGGTCTGGGTGTTTTCTATGTATAATATATGTATGTATTTTATCCGTTGTCTAGTACCCATAGTACAAGCTCTGCTTAGTTTGGGACTAGAAGGCGTTGCGTGAAAGTGTGAGAAATATTTATAATATTTAATGAAAGCTCTATCGCAGGGAAGCTGAAGAGCACATAGGATATCCAGCCTTAGAAATTTTGAAGTTAATCGACTACTATGTCATACAGGTATCATTATAAACAAACATTGGGGACCACAGCACCACCACTGATAGGTTCCTTGACTCCTGTACTTAGCTAGTTAGCAATAACTTCAACATATAAAACTTAACAGCACTCATAAGTAAAATATGACTGCAAGAAAACTAATTCTGTAAAGTGTTATAACAATATAATTAGTGAACTGCTCCATAGATAGGGTTCTTGCACTCGGGACGTTTAAAAATATCGCATTATCATTTGAGTCTTAAAGCCATATCATTTCTCTGTTAATATTAAGAGAATCAACGATCTCACAGTTAAACTGCGCAAGCAGTTTTGTGAGGCAATATCACAGATATATACACACCTCAACAAAGTCTAGGGATATTTTGTCAATATTTTGTATTAAGTTGTGAAACTCAAAAAAAATTGGTTTGTTTTTAATTCTTTTGATAAAAACTTACTTTGTTAACCTTTTTCAACCATTCTAAATTTGAATTCGAAAAATAAAATTAAAAATAAAAGATTTACGCGGCTCGAACGTAGTCAAGTTCGAAAATTTCATTTACCAACAGTAAGTTTTGACTGCATTTTTGTGTAAAATTTAAGTTTTATAACAATTTAAACGTTTATTTCGAATGATTAATATTGTGTGCATTAAGCAGCGGCGCCATTTCAACATAGAGGAAATGTTAAGGGCAGTAGGCATGCTCCCAGCTGCGGGTACTGAGCATAGTATTGCTGAAGAGATTGGAACAGCACAAAATATGAAATCAAGGTTATGGTCACGTTATCGTGCTACTGGTGAAGTGGCTGAAAGATATCACAGCAAATAGCCTATCACCACTCAACGACATGATCGATTTTTGCAAGTTCCCGCGAAAAGGCAGCCAAATGTTACTACCATGCAGCTGGCTTATAGGCTCCAGCTCTTGGTGGAGCCTCTTGCGGGTGACCAAACTGTCAGAAGAAGTCGGCATGAAGCCCACCTTTATGCTCGCATACCGCTTTGAACTCCAGCAGTACATTGAGCAAATCGCGCACGATGACTAGAGTGAGGTCGTGAACATTTGCTCTGCAAAGATGACCTGTTATCTGTAGTGGTGTTTAGACATGAGTCCCGGTTCGGTTTTCACTCGGATTCACGAAGAGAACGTGCTTGGCGAGTTCCTGGTTGTGATAGCCGTCTACAACATCCTCAGAAAAACTATTCATACCACGATAGAAAAATTATGATTTGGACGGGAATTTGTGTCGGTCGAAGAACAGAGCGCGTTCTGATCAGAAACACCATGACGGCTGAAAAATAACTTAACGAGTTGCTAGAACTAATAATCTACCCCTGTAGACTACAATTAGGCCAAATGTTTAAGCTCATGGACGATAACACCCGTCCGCATAAAGCGAGAGTGATGACGAGCTGGTTGCAGGAGCACGACGTATCAATTTTATGCTGAACAACTCAATCGCCTTACCTCAAAACCATAAAACACGCGTAGGACATGTTCAAAAGAAGGGCTTTGATGAATTTTCCTGCATAAACTTGCGATGGAAGAGCAACTTTTTTTGTATCCTAGTCGGACCTGTAACATTATACCGCATCCAGACCTGGATAACTTAATCCAAGCATGAAAAACCGTTGCAGGACCGTTATTTACGGTTTTTTTAATGTACTGACTACTGATTACTAACATAACAGTTAAAAACAGATTAATTTTCGATTATTTTCACTTTTGCTTAAGAAACAAATCCATTGTTAGTTTCACTAATTTTGCAAATTTTTTATTTATTTGAATAAAAAATTATTAACGCAAAAATAATACTTTTATTTAATTCTGGATTGTAGCTTGATAAATGACCTTTATAAAAATATAAACATGTTGTATGTTATCTTCAATAATTTTGGAGTTAATTGAGAAAATATCAAATATCCCTAGACTTTGTTGAGGTGTGTATATGTGATGTGACGTATCCGTGTGGTGACGGAGTAAGAATACAATATGTCACCACCCCATCTCATCCCATGGGTGTCGTAAAAACCGACTAAGGGACTATCCGTGAACGTTATCTGTACGAAATAAAAAGAAGAAAAACTTGAAATTAAACCCTATACCAATCCGGCTGGCCAGTGGCATTAGTTAGCCAGTGGCATTAATAGGCTGATATGATGATGATATATATGTGAATCTTTTAAATGCAATAAATGATCCATCCATCTATCTATATCTATCTACCGCTTAAGGGATGAGATGGGGTGGTGACATATTGTATTCTTACTCCGTCACCACACGGACAACGGGCATTTATCTGAATATTCCATATTAATCTGTATATACCTGCAAATACAATATGTTATAAATCAACTTATTGTATCAACCTACTATCACACTAACTAAAATACTTGGTACAATTTCAGCTATCCAATATTATTAAAGTTTCCAGGAACGTTAGAATAGTCATATCATATACGTACCAAATATTTAAATAGCCTATTTAAATTAATAGGGATTTAGTTAATCGTTTTCCAATTCCGGTTACTAGAATAAAATAGAAACTAGGTTATGTAAATCCTATTAAGTAATATTATAAAAGTTTTAAAGTAGGGAAAACTCTGTTCCTTACGTTAAAACTACTGAATAGATTTTAATGAAAATTTACAATAATATAGCTAATAAATGAAAGGTATTTTGTGAATTGTGCAAAATATGCAGACTAAGGGTCGTAGCACATATAACGTAACGTAAACGGATCGGCACCGTATCAACTCGAGCCGTTCAGTATTATTTGTATGTAGCTCCTTACTGCAACGCACACTAATCGGCATCGTAACGTAATCGGATTTTTGACATTTCCGATTACGTTACGTTATATGTGCTACGACTCTAAGTCGCCGCTACTAACTAGTGCAAAAATAATTGATTACAGAGTCGATCAGTAGGTTCAAAGTCAGTTTTGTAAAAGGTTTTTTTTTATAGTTCACATATTTCTAAACCGACAAGTGTTGAAACATATTTGAACATGTATACGTATTATTGGTCGTGCCACTTGCACAGAACGGTTGGTATCTAGAAATACGCCATGTTTGATGTTTAAGATACAGTCGATAAGAGATTGTCATTGTGGAATAAAATGTTTTAAATGTTTTAAATTTTGTGTAGAATTTATTCTGAGTTTTAAGTAATTTTTATAATTATTTTTTTCAACAATATGTCACCACCCCATTTCATCCTATGGGTGTCGTAAAAACCGACTAAGGTGACCGACCGACGTGAATATTATCTTATCGAAATAAAAAGAAGGAAAACTTGACATTAAACCGTATACCAATCCGTATGGCCAGCGTGGTATTAGTAGGCCAAGTATCCCTCCGTCACTGGATAAGGCCCGTCCCTGCAGTGGGACATAAATAGCCTGTTATGACGATTACATAAATTTTATACCTCTCTAATTTCAAACAAATAATACTAAAACTTATAACAAAGCAGAAACAAACAAATAGCACTCGAACAACCACATCGAGTGTCACAGGCATAGAACCTGCGCCCGTCAAGCACGTACGACCACCAAACTTAGTAACGACCACTTTACTACAACTTAGAATTTATGTACCTATTGGTAAAAGTTTCATATACAAAATAATAATAATATTCTTCACAGATTTACACAACGCCATCTAGTCCCAAACTAAGCAAAGCTCTGTGCCTCTGTGGCGTAGTGGTTAGTTAACATGACTGCTACGCAGAGGTCTAGGATTCGATTCCCGGTCAATGCAAATATTTTTGTGCTCATGCACACTCAGACCAATGAAAATAATCATGATTATTTTCATTGGTCTGAGTCCAAATCTTTCCCTTCAAACAAAGGTATAAAAAAGTAAAGTATTCAAAAAGTATAAGCCCTTTTCCTTTCTCGTGTATCATATATGGCACATTCACATTATTTTACTGTAGTGTCTGCTGGCAAAACGGGCAATCTGTTAAATACCCAATATTACAAAACATTCTACCTGTGGTGACGGAGTAAGAATACAATATGTCACCACCCCATCTCATCCCATGGGTGTCGTAAAAACGACTAAGGAACCATCATCTTAACGAAATAAAAGAAGGAAAACTTGAAATTAAACCCTATACCAATCCGTTTGGCCAGCCTGGTATTAGTAGGTCAAGTATCCCTCCGTCACAGGAGGAGGCCCGTCCCTGCAGTGGGACATTAATGCGCTGTTAGGATGATAAATGACACGTTCACATTATTTTACTATTGTGTCTGCTGGCAAAACAGGTAATCTGTTAAATACCCAACATTACAAAATAAATGGTATCTAAACAAATGTAAGAATACCCACACAAGCGTAAAGAATCAATAAATTATATTAATTATCCGTTGACCCGTTGTCGTGTCTTATTTTGTACATTGTCTTTGATCATTTAGGGGTCGTCTATTTTGAACGTGACCTTTAACGGTCCCCTGAGCTAGCCTCGTGGTGTTATATTGGTATTGTATCATATTGATACATGATCGCGCAAAAGTAGGTAATGTCGGTAGGGAAAGCCTTACATTGTCATATCAGCCTATCAAATGCTGGACATTGGCCTCCATTTCCACAGGACCAAATGGGTGACATTTTTCAGAAAGGACTCGGGAACAACGGAATAGTATAAAAATGTGTATGCATTTACATTTATGGTGTATGTATGGTGTGGATGGTGGTGACATAATGTAATCTTATTCCGTGTGGTGACGGAGTAAGAATACAATATTTAGTCGGTTTCTAGGACACCCATGGGATGAGATGGGGTGGTGACATATTGTATTCTTACTCCGTTACCACACGGATGCATGCACAATTGCCCAATGCAGAAATTTTTATTTTGTTTAAACATGTACAACCATCTATAAAAAAACCTACATCAAACTACAAAAAGGTATGTATATAAAATCAAATCTCCACTTAATAAGAGAAACTCCAATTCTAACTATTAGCGTAAACGCCGCTTTTACGCACTTCTAGGAATAATGTGTAAACGACTTACGAAGAGAAAGTAATAAGGGGCAATCATTAAATATGGCGCTTAATTGACTTTACCTGTTATTAGTTCAACGGATCATTATTCTATATATTTTATAATGGCGTTTTATAAAGCCACAAATGCCTAGCAAAGGGCCAAGTAGATTAGAAATAGGAAAGTTTACATAATGCCTATTTATTTATTTTAAACCTTTACTCCCGCACTATCATGATAGTAATATGTCTATAACTATGAAATTGCCGCATAATTAAGTAAGAATAATTATTATTATTTGTATATGTAATAAGCCTGTAACTATGGGTCCAATTCAAATCAGCGGATTTTACCATTTAAACAAATATAACTTCTTCCCTTTTTTTTTGTTATGATTAAAATGCTATAAGTTAGCTAAGGTGTGCGCTATTACTTATACCAAATTTCATTCTATAAAGTTGAATATGAAAAACCTAAGAAAACGTTAGTATTAAAAATCAAACTTCGCATAACATCTGCATACAAAACGGCAATTTCATAGGTAAAGACCTATTATATCAATCATGTCTTGTGTTAAGCGGACTTCACAAACATAAATATACGGACACAAGGAACAACTAAACCCAAGACTATAATTTATGAATTGCACAAAGAATTTCTCCGTGTGGTGACGGAGTAAGAATACAATAATATGTCACCACCCCATGTCATCCCATGGGTGTCGTAAAAACAGACTGACTGACTATGCGTGAATATTATCTTTACGTAATAAAAAGAAGGAAAACTTGAAATTAAAACCTATACCAATCCGTTTGGCGAGCGTGGTATATAGTAGACCAAGTATATCTCCGTCACTGGAGGAGACCCGTCCCTGCAGAGGGACATTAATGGGCTGTTATGATGACAAAGAATTGCGCTGCGCATAATTAGAACTCGTGTTCTTGTACAGGGCAACCAAGATAGTGAACTCTTCTGCTACCGGACCTAGCTAAGAACCATTGACCCAAACCCAACCTATTATCGTGCTAAGCTAATCCTTGTACCTATAACCGTTTAGCGCACCAGTGCTGGGTACATACAAACACACACACACACACACACACACACACACACACAAACACACACACGCTCATATATGAGGAAGTTATTTTATGAAGAAAATATAATAAGGCCATACCTACATACTGGTCATACACATTAGAACGATTGTTCGTAATTCAAACGACACATACAAAAAATGCGCTCGCATTTAGAATGCGGTTACGGTTACATTGTTTCAAAGAGCGGACTGTTTTATTATTGGTATGGTGTTGGGGTATAAATGGTACCATGGTGTCACGAATCCATCTCCTCACATCAATCGCACACTGTGATGTGGATGAAAATTTCTGTAAAGTAGCATTAGATAAGTCGTAAGCTATAGAAGACACATAAATTACTTTGATTTAACCACAATCTGAAATTTTAAATAAATGTAATTTTTTCCAACGTCAAATTTCAAAGATAAAAATTAATTTCACCATTTGACATTTTTGTAGATTCTTGAATTTGTATACATTTCTCAAAGGTCAAAGACTAAAGTCTTTAGTCTGTGGTTGACATGACGCCATATATGTTTACCTTTATATTTAAGTCGTAATTAATGAACAGTATCAATACTTGGTTGGTATGTTAAGTTTTCATTCTTAACTACATAACATTGGCTCCTAAGGTTTGTCTGGAAGAAATCGCTTTTAGCGATAAGACCGCCCATGTACCAACTAATAGTTAATTGTAAATATGTTCTTTATTTTTTTTGGTGTACAATAAAGCTTATTTGTATTGTATTTGTATTGTATTGGCTGTTGAGTAAAAGTCCTTTAGTCACTATTTTCATACAGTTGCAGTCTCCTTAACATCCTCGCGGTAAGATGGGATAGCCACACACACACACACATATTGTATCCTGTATCTTACAGTGATACCTTCTAAATTTTTCATTTCCTTAATTTCTATGCATAATTATGTATGTATTTACAAAAAAAGTATTTAAGTATGTTTATCCGTTGTCTAGTAGGTAGCCATAGTACAGTCACGAGCAATAATATGTACACATTTTCAAATTTTCTAAACTATCTGCACGTTTATCTAGACATTACAATATCAAAATGAATTCGTAATTTAGAAGAGGTTCCGTACAGTTTTGAATTAATCTTCGAATTTTCAATTTTGGATTGGCAGAACTTTAGATAACTGGTTTACAAAATGCGAAAATGTGTACATATTATTGCTCGTGACTGTACAAGCTCAGTTTGGGACTTGATGGCGTTGTGTGAATGTAGAAAAAAAAAATAATACGCTTTTACGACAACCATCGATTAAAATAGGTTGACGACATCAATCAATCAATCAAATCAATCAACTAGCCCATCGCAGTCCACTGTTGGACATAGGCCTCTCCCAATATACGCCACAGAACTCGGTCCTGCGCCTTCCGCATCCAGTCCGACCCAGAGACCTTTATGAGGTCGTCGGTCCACCTAGCTGTTGACGACATCTCTTTCTTTCTTCTTCTTTATCTTTGCAAGTTCCCAGTTGCGTCCACAGCTCGAGAGCCATGGAGCCTGGGGTCTGCTTTCCGGCTTCTCTTTCTCCACTTCGCACGGTCTTCGGCATCCTTTATTGCAAGGCCATTGGCACGCATGTCATCCCTGGCGACGTCAAGCCAGCATTTCTTGGGTCTCCCTCTTCTGCCGGGTCCAGGCGGAGGCGCCATGGCTAGACATCTGTTCCCAACGTAATTTGCCGGTTTCCGCAAAACGTGACCGTACCAGCGTAGGCGATTTTCCTGCAATTTATCTGCTATGTCACGGACATGAAGGCTGCCTCGGATGCGGGAGTTTCTTACACGGTCTTTCCTTGAAACCCCGCACATCCAGCGCAGCATTTTCATTTCCGTGACACGCAGCTCCTGCTTGTGTCGCTCAAGCACTGGCCACGCTTCGCTACCGTGTAAAAGGACAGGCCTAATGATGGATTTATAGACCTGTCCCTTCAACCTCACCGGCATTTTGGGGTCACAGATGACACCTGTCACCTCACGCCACTTTGCCCATGCCGCACTTATGCGAGCCTTGACGTCACCATCGATGTCACCGGACATCATCTACCCATAATCCCTTACCAAACAGAGATAAGAGATTTAAAACAAAACAATCGCCCACACTGTACACTGACCCTAAAAAAGCGGATTGCGTGACAACACTTAATAAATACATTAAAGTGATTAACATTACATTTAGAGTTTTCTTTTTTGTATAATCAAATCGTTCCGTGCTCATGCATAATACGGGAACGCGATGCCTACATCAATTTTACGAATGCATTCGTTTATGAACTGAAAACATGGGTTTTTTAACGTACATTCTCTTTTTCAGTATGTGAAGTGTAGAATTTAAACGTATTTCATTCATATTTGATTTTGTTTTTTTCTATGGGGTCTGCCTCGTACATATGAAAGAAAAAACAATAAACTATTATCGAAACAAATTGAATGAAATATATTAAAAACTGTGAATATTACCATTACATAGAAAGAAGGAAAACTTGAAATTAAACCCTATACCAATCCCTCTGGCCAGCGTGGTATTAGTAGGCCAAGTATCCCTCCGCCACGGGAGGAGGCCTATCTCTACAGTGGGACATTAATGGGCTGTTATGATGATAATGATATTAAAAACATTCAAAGCTTTGCATTTTTTTTCGCGTCTTTGGCTGCCATGCCACCTATCAAATATAACACTTTGAGATACACTAAGTAATGGGCAAAAAGAGTAACACCAAAAAACCCATTTTATCCAAGTAAGTATTCATTCATTTTTGAGAGTCTATTTTGTAAGTTCATCCTCCCACTTCAGGGGGGAACTCCCCATGTAAAGCGCGACTCTAAGTGATTAAAATTGCGACTAAGTACAGGAACACAGAAGGGCGAGTGAATTTAAATAGAGGATAAGACAAAGGCGACCCTGGATATCTTGTAGCTGGGCGACGAATATGTCAGATGGTGTTTTTTGAAGTGTTGGAATATGTTTTTTAAAATAGAAGTTAGGGTTTTTATTTAAGTGATAAGTATTATGGAATTTAATAAGTCTTCGTAATAATTTGTGGAACACAGAATTTCGTGATTACTTATAAGTATCTTGACGTCCACGGACACGATACTTTAAATGGCGACCTCTGTGGTGTAGTGGTTATATAACATAACTGCTACGCAGAGGTCTCGGGTGCGTGTGCATGAACATGTTTGTTTGCATTGGTATGGGTGTTTTCTATGTATGTATTTACAAAAAGAAATAAAAATGTATTTAATTATGTTTATCCGTTGTCTAGTACCCATAGTACAAGCTTTGCTTAGTTTGGAACTAGATGGCGTTGTATGAATTTCTGAGGAATATTTAAATATTTCCAGCTTGCGCCTTCTTGTGCCTACATATGATATTATTTCTTAACAATTCAGACAGACAGATAGTCTGATTAGATGTGCGATAACATGTTTACTGCACAATCATATTTCTGCAAGAGCAAAAGAGGAAGAGGCATTACACAGGGGTAAGCAGAGACTTCTAAGCGCCATTTCTACTAATAAATGACAAATCATAAAAGCGACCACGGCAAGTGCAACCTGTGCCGAAATGTCAAGTAAAATAAAGGTAAATAAAATGCGCGTTAATATCCCGTTTATATTATATTTATAATAATGAAACGCGATAGTTTAAAAGTTATAGATCATAAAAGATCTCCAAAAAGAAGTAATCTTCAGCAAACGAATTACTTAAAAACAAAATCCTTAAAACAGTACAGTCATCCTATATTCCACAAAGAGAAATCAAACATAGCGTATCAAAGATCTATTCAATATTTGTATTCGCTACAAAACAATGCGAGACACTGAACAAAATGCCACGTGTAAAGTGCATAGGGGCATACACGGAGCTTAAGTGGCAAATATGCGCGTAAAGGTTACTTACGTATATGCACTTGTGTAGGTAGAAAGGTTATTTAAAGTTTAAACGGGAAGTTTTGTGTGTGTTTTGTGACATTTTCTGTGTCGGGATTGAGTAGGATTTTGTGATTTTTAACTCATCTTATTGCAAGAATGTCCCACTGTAAGGACGGACATACAAGTTGTATGATACAACGGGTCCCTGGTAAGCTAAGCTTTCTAATAACACGCCGCTTAGTCGGATTGTTTGACAGTTTTTATTTAGTTCTAATATTGGTCGAACTCGACAACGAGCCAAGCCAAGCATCATTATAACAACCCATTAATTCAAGTTTTCCTTCTTTTTATTTCGTAAAGATAATAGTCACGGATAGTCCCTTAGTCGTTTTTTACGACACCCATAGGATGAGATGGGGTGGTGACATATTGTATTCTTACTCCGTCACCACACGGAGATTCGCAAGAATGCTTATAACAAAATTAATGCTTAAATCTATCAAACTGAGTCCGAACAAAGCTTTAATTTATCCGTAACTAATCGTATTTCAGTAAACACAATCCTTACAACTGTAAGACCCCGTCATCTTCAACACCCCAGCATATTAGAGACCCCAACACGTTTGACACCCTACACTTGCCCGGTATCGGACGGTTATGAATTAATTATAGGACAACGCTTACAATACACGCATTCAAATGTTTATCTTGGGTAAGGTTGATTATTATTTTGGAACGAATGATTAATGTATCTAGGGCTCTCGTTCTTATGAGGTGGCCAGTTTACCTACTTCAGTAAGACAAGGGTTAACTAGTTACCCAGAAGAGATGTCGATAAAGGGTTTCAATTTTTTTTTCCATATAAGCGTGAAAAATTATAAATAATAAATAATCCTCACACATTCACACATCGCCACCTAGTCCCAAACTAAGCAAAGCTTGTACTATGGGTACTAGACAACGGATAAACATACCTAAATACTCTTTTTTTTTGCAAATGCATACATATTATACATAGAAAACTCTCAGACCAATGCAAACAATCATGTTCATGCACACAAAGATTTGTATTGAGCGGGAACCCGAGACCTCTGCGTAGCAGCCATGTAATATACCGACTGCGCCACAGAGGTATACTGCGACATATGGCGTATATAGCGCGAATTGAACGAGAAATCAAGGTGATTTGAAATTACAACGGAGGGGTTTTTGACTTAGGGTGTAAGTGGACGTTACCCGTTTAAAACATATTTAATTTTGAAATTGTATTTCTTCAAATTCTAAATTATTAATTATATTTTTCCAAATTCAAAAATTTAAAGCGTATTTCTCCAAATTCTAAATTTTTATTCCATGTTGTACATGTTTGACTTCGATAATTTAATGTTCTATTTACTCACACACACACAAGAACTTGGTGAAAAGAACGAATAGATGCAGGAATGAAGGTGACGGAAGGAAGTCGTGCAATTACCGTTGAAAATTACAAGAGATTTTCGACTTACTTAGGGTGCAGCTGGTTTTAAGCGTTCCATTTCATATTCGAATTTCTATTTCTTCAAATACCAAATTTAAAATTCTATTTTTTCAATTTCGAAATTTGAAATTATATTTCTTTTAATTCTAGATTTGAAATTCTATTCGCATATTTGAATTTGATAATAGATGTTCTTATTTATTTATCTTCGAAATATTATAATTATTTATATTTTTAACTTTATTAGTGTACAACCTAAATTTTTTAGATTATTTTTCTTTCACAAAATACAATTTTCTGATTACTTATAAAATATATTTATTTATTCTTCTTATAAAAATAACCATTATATTCCCCAAATTTAACACAAAAAATCATTATTCTAAACACAAAGAGATGCAATTTAATAAATTAATAGTTCACCTTTTTCACAACAAAAGTCAGTAGGAAGGTTCCGCACATACATTTTGTTATATTTCACGCCAACCGCAATCCCATTTGGTGACGATCCCTAATTCTTGTTCGACAATGGCCGAGAGATGTTTACCTTTAATCCTTGTTTAGTAATGTTTTCTATAGATATAGGGATGATATAGTAAGATATACGATACGATATTTGACGACCTCTGTGGCGTAGTGGTTATATAACATGACTGCTACGCAGAGGTCTTGGGTTCGATTCCCGCTCAATGCAAATCTTTGTGTGCATGAACATGATTGTTTGCATTGGTCTGGGTGTTTTTGCTCCGTGTGGTGACGGAGTAAGGAACCAGTGTGTCACCACCCCATCTCATCCCATGGGCGTCGTAAAAACCGACTAAGGCACTATCCGTGAATATTATATTTACGTAATATAAATAAAGAAAACTTGAAATTAAACCCTATACCAATCCATTTGGCCAGCGTGGTATTAGTAGGCCAAGTAACCCTCCGTCACTGGAGGAGGCCCGTCCCTGCAGTGGGACATTAATGGGCTGTAATGATGATGATTATAACTATATAAAATCAAACGCGAAAGTTTTAAAGATAATAAGAAGATTATGTTTACAGTAAGTATATTTCGGCTCCCGTTGATCGCATTTCATTAATAAATTATGTAATATTGTATTATTATACATTACATTGTTATAATAAGTATTTATAAATGATTGTAAATATAAGTATGTATGCCTGTTGCCTGGTACCCATAGTACAAGCTCTGCTTAGTTTGGGACCAGACAACATATCTTATATTGTTATGTAATATTTTATTTTATTTTATGAATAAATTTGATTTAACTTGATTTATTTCTAGGCTTCGTAATTCAGTATAATAGTGAGGTATAATATAATAAGTAGTGGTGAAGCTATTGTGCATGCCTCCGCATAATGTTAGAAGCTTTATGAACTCTACATTCCTATGTTGTTGAGGAGAATTGCACCTGGAGGAGTTTCGCACGACCGACACTGCGAATGTATGGATCAATTATTTCATAATTTTGAGGTAAAGAAAAAATTTTTTTTTCTTATTTTGAGGTACCTATACAAAAAAGGATTTTTTTTAAATTTTTAGGTACTTATCTCAATTTCCAAATACAAGGTTTTCTGATTAGTAAAGAAACAAATTGTAAAATCACGGATAACCGAATCACGCAATGAACACGAAAAAGCGTAATGTCGCTGGGACTTAACACACATAAATAAATTTAACGTATACAAGTAACATCCAAAATTGAGACGACCTCGGTGGCGTAGTGGTTATTCAACATGACTGCTACGCAGAGGTCTCGGGTTCGGTTCTCGCTCAATGCAAATCTTTGTGTGCATGAACATGATTGTTTGCATTGGTCTGGGTGTTTTCTATGTATAATATTATGTATTTGTATTTAAAAAAAGTATTTAGGTATGTTTACCCGTTGTCTATTACCCATAGTACAAGCTCTGCTTAGTTGGCATTGGATGGCGTTGTGTGAAAGTCACACAAAAAAAACACGTAACACGGGTAAACATATCTAAATACTTTAAAAAAAAAAATACAATGAGGAATACTTAATTAAAATTGTCCTACGTGGGTTTCGAAGCCGAGACCCCTTACATGCACGCCGCTACGCAGGCTGTATATTATAGTTCTAGTATAGCATATCTACTTGTGTAGTATTAAGTAAAATTGAGTAATTTCTACGTGAGTGACTGACGGGGCACAAATAACATTTTGTCGCTGGTCCCGTTTAATGAAAACGGTCTATTGTTGTCTATACATCTACATAAGCTACTAGGTGCACCTGTATTGTTGTTATTTAACATGATTAACATGACTGCTACGCAGAGGTCTCGGGTTCGATTCCCGCTCAATGCAAATCTTTGTGTGCATGAACATGATTATTTGCATTGGTCTGGGTTTTTTCTATGTATAATATGCATTTATATAGGAACACAAAAAAGTATTTAAGTATGTTTATCCGTTGTCTAGTATTCACAGTACTTTGCTTAGTTTGAGACTAGATGGTGTTGTGTGAAAGTGTGAGGAATATTATATTATTTACCAAAAATGTAACTGCTTGCTTGCCACATTTCTGCCTATACCAATAGCAACTAAGCTTACCTACTACCATTTAATCGCTGCACATCAATATAATGTCCTAGTATCGTCCCACAGAATGTATCTTGTTGTCTAAACAAACTATTTGTGCTCCTAAGTCACGTAGACAAACAGGCAAGGCTTTCCTACGTTTGTTTTGGACGTAGGCTTACCCCGTCTTAGAATATACCTACGATGTCTTCGGACAACATCGGGTAGGTTCGGACATCTTCGGATTATAAAGAGAAATGTAGGGAATCGTTTGACTACAATTTATTATTAGAGATAAAACGTTTTTACAATTTATATTAATCCTCCTTATAAAAAGTGATGCGGGTGGCAAGATGTCCAGCAGTGGACTTGATTATAATTACGGATTTGTTATACAAAATAATTCCACTGCAGGGACGGGCCTCCTCCCGTGACGGAGAGATACTTGGCCTACTAATACCACGCTGGCCAGACGGATTGGTATAGGGATTAATTTCAAGTTATTCAAGTGTTAATAAATAAGCATTTTGAGTACTGCACATTTTGCGACCTGGACATTTAGAGATCTGCACGTTTTGCGACCTGAACGTTTTACGTAGCCTGCACATTTTGCGACTTGCACATTACTATAAATTCAATAATTCTTACCAGCTAAGTAGAGTTAGAGAAGGTTTTGTTTAATTACCTGAAACAGAACAAGAATTTAGATTTATAAATACGAACAATAAAAAAAAACAATTATATCAGCGGTAAGGAGGTTTTACAGCTTTCTGACCTTTGTAGCATTTAAAAAGAAAAATGACAAGGACTCTTCAAACTATCACATTTGCACATTTTAAATTTAAATTAGGAACAATCAAAAACTCTAATGTCAAGTTAATTAATACGTTTGACCACAAAACGCCATAAGCAAATATCTATCTACCCTCAATAGAAAAAAAAGCGAGTCATTTTTCATCAAAAATCTATATTTTTTTTTACCAATATGTCAAGCGTGAATGAAGGCTATCCCCCAGAGTAAATATAACCCGAAGTAATCAACACTTCTATTTAGACTGAAATTCAACATGGCGCTGGGGAAAACCTAATTTAAAATGGGCAAATACAATTTTTGTGTTTTGAAATTAAATATTAAATCAGTTATTAAAAACATGTGGTGACGATGTAAATGTTATAAATTATGTGGTGTCCGCGACTTCGTCTGTGTCATCATAACAGCCCATAAATGTCCCACTGCAGGGACCTCCTTTCGTAATGGAGGGATATTTGGCCTACTAATACCACGCTGGCCAAACGGATTGGTATAGGGTTTAATTTCAAGTTTTCCTTCTTTTTATTTCGTAAAGATAATATTCACGGATAATCCCTTAGTCGGTTTTTACGACATCCATGGGATGAGATGGGGTGATGACATATTGTTGAAATAATTTACATTTAAATTGTCATAATTCAATGTTCCCCACATTGATTCAGTGATAGAAAAGCAGTACTCGGAACCGACGTGCATTTATAATGCGATAGATAATGTACTAATATGTACATACGGCGCATACATTATCTGCGTGGTGACGGCGTAAGAATACAATATGTCACCACCCCATCTCATCCCATGGGTGTCGTAAAAACCGACTAAGGGACTATCCGTGAATATTATCTTTAAGAAATAAAAAGAAGGAAATCTTGAAATTACACTTTATACCAATCCACCTAGTCAGCGTGGTAGGCCAAGTATTCCTCCGTCACGGGAGGAGGCCCGTCCCTGGAGTGGGACATAAATTGGCTGTTATGACATACGAAGCAAAGCAATGTACGCTAAGTATTCTCTGCCTACCGTCATGCGAATAAAGCATGAATATATATATATAAAGATAAGTATAGTGTATCAAATAAACTACCATTCAAGTCAACAATAAAACACCGAGGCGTTAATCGATCGCACTTGCAACCGCAGCTAACAGCATGACGCCTTGCGAAGCCCTGTGCTAACCAATATCCTGTGATATGTGGTCAGGACAGAAAACTAGTTAACAACACTGTCTTTTTTAACTATGGCAAGACAAAATATAATTTATTTTAGTACGGGTAAGTCTGTACTGCAGTTTGATAACTTTATTAGATGACTAGCTGACCCGTGCCCACTTCGCTGGGTGGCAAAAAAACAGCGTCCCTTAAATACTTTACTGCTCTACCCCTATTAGTCATAGCGTGATACTATATAGCCTATGACACTCCCTGATAAATGGACTATTCAACACAGAAAGAATTTTTAAAATCGGTTTAGTAGATCCAGAGATTACCCCCTACAACGTCATAAACTCACAAACTTTACCTCTTTATAATATTAGTATAGAAAAAAGGATTAGAATCATCGTTAGTAAAAACACGAAAAAGCTTGATTAGCATCACTATATCGGCCAAAAGTAATCTACTGCTAGATACTTACCCCCTTACTCATAAGCGCCTCTTAAATTTAATCACTGTTTAGCGAGATTTTTATTAGTAAAACCAACCTAATACCAAACAAAAACGTAAGAATTTAAGCTAATCAACTGACTAAAATACGTACGTTTTTACTTAAAAACGTAGTGTAGGACGCCCCCCAGCTAGGTGAACCAACGACCTCAAAAAGGTCTCTGGGTCAGACTGGATGCGGAAGGCGCAGGACCGAGTTCTGTGGCGCTTGTTGGGAGAGGCCTATGTCTAGTAGTGGACTGCAATAGGCTAGTTGATTGATTTTTTTGATTGAATTGACTAAAATTTAAGAAGCGTTTATGAATGAGGGGGTTACAGGCCTTCTTCAAATGTTTTTACTGCTATGGCTAGTATCCATAGTACAATGTGTAAAGAATTTTACTTTTTTTTTGTCCTTTCCCTTCTCTGTTATTATTTTACTACACTGGCGGACAAAAAAATCGACTCACTTCATACTTTCTCATTTAAAGTGCCCTAATTTCAAAATTAAGACCTAAATTCTAATTTAGATCTTAAATTCTTTAAGTTCTAGGTGTTAGCTTTAAAATGAGTACAAATAATGTTAACTTGCACTCATTTTCCTTAAAAGAAAATGGGGATAAACTTTATGAGTCCTAAAACTTGAAGAATTCAGTGGGAAAATTTTTAACAAAAAACAACATAACATTTAATAAAATCTTTATTACAGAATAAAAATCATTTTAATACCTAGTGTTACCCCCCCTAGCCCTTATAACTGCTTCCAATCGGTTCTTCATGGATCCAATAAGGTGCTTCACCCTTTCCTGCGGGATGCCATTCCATTCTTCTGTTAAGGCTGCTTGAAGGTCATCTCTTGACCCTGGTGCAGGATTTCTAGCCCGGACTCTTCTCTTCAGCTCATCCCATAAATGCTCAATGGGATTCAAGTCCGGACTACGCGCTGGCCAGTCCATAACAGTTATACCCACGTCTTGTAGGTACTGCCGTACAGCATTTGAGCTGTGTGGACGGGCATTATCCTGCATCAGGATGAAGTTATCGCCAACGAAACCAGCATATGGAACTACGTGGTCCCCCAGGATTTCTCCGATGTACCGATCTGCAGTCAATCCTCCTACATGGCGGCCGGTTTCAATGAAAACCAAGTCGGTTTTTGCTTCCAATGAAATACCAGCCCACACCATGCAGGAACCACCACCATATGCAACAGTTTCTGCTATGCGGCATTGTGCGTATCGCTCCCCCGGCCTTCTGTACACTCTTCTTCTTCTGTCACTTCCATGTAGACATACTCTGCTTTCATTGGAGAAGAGAACAGAGCGCCACTGATCTTCCGTCCAATCAACGTGTTCTCTCGCAAAACGAATACGGGCTGCTCGGTGCGCTGGAGTCAATTTGGGTCCTGTTGCTGGTCTTTTTGGAGTCAGGGTAGCTGCCTTGAGTCTTCTTCTCACCGTCCGGGAACTGACAGCTACTCCACGCGTTTCTCGGAGCTCCCGTTGGATTTGAACCCCGTCGAGTGAACGATTTCTCAGTGAAGTGCTGACGATGAAGCGATCGTCTCTCTCTGAAGTGGATCGTTTCCTACCGGAACCTCTTCTTCGTTCAAAGCCACCAGTCTCCTGGTACCTTCGGTATATTCTTGACACCGCTGACTGGCTCATATTCAGAGTACGAGCCACTTGACGTTGACTCATGCCCTGTTCCAAGAGGGTAACAGTTTGAGCCGCTACTTCTGGTCTTGTGTCCATATCTGGGAAGTCTTCTTGCTTGGAAATTCTGTAGATGTGTACCTGTTGACGTTTCACGGTCAACTGATAAAGCTCATAGGGGTAGGTCGCTTTTTATACCCCCTGAAGTCGCGCAAAATCAACTGAGTATACGAGCATAAAATTATACAGTTAACGTTCATAGACTACTGTTAGGTTATTTGAGAGTTAAAACTGCGATTATTGCTCTTTTTTTTAAGTTTAGACCTAGAACTTAAATAATTTAAGACCTAAATTAGAATTTAGGTCTTAATTTTAAAATTAATACTTTGAATGAGAAGATATGAAGTGAGTCGATTTTTTTGTCCGCCAGTGTATTAATAATACAAATACTTCAAACTTCAAAACTAAATAAGAACAATCTATTAACTCTGTAGTAGCTTATAAAACTATAAACCAAAACAATATTATTAACCCACAGTTAGTTCACAGCCAAAGGTTACAAGTTAAAATGTATTCCTTCAGTAAACCCCAGACAAAGTTAGATGAATCGGCTAGTCAACAACTAAACCATGGACCCCAAGACATCTCTTTGATCACAAATTAACTAAGATTATTAACATTTCACTCGGATAAACACAATTCATTTCTGTGCGAATTTAATTGGATGGCTAGATAAATATCTTGTGAGTTTCTGACCGCTTGAAGTGAATGTTATGTCCGCTAGTGGACTGATGTTGAAGCCTCGTCTTTTGGTTTAATTTCGGTTCGTGAAGCCGCAAGAACGCAACCGGTCAGTGATGTGCGGTTATGTTGTTAGCGTGGATGTATTGTAGCGATTTTATCACTACACCTTCTTTCAATTCGGAAAATTGCACATACCTAAAAGC
Organism: Schrankia costaestrigalis; assembly: GCA_905475405.1. Lineage (NCBI taxonomy): Eukaryota > Metazoa > Arthropoda > Insecta > Lepidoptera > Erebidae > Schrankia > Schrankia costaestrigalis. The sequence goes on from FR997835.1 coordinate 18,262,596, forward strand.
TAGTCAGTACTGTTTCTTTGATTGAGATTAAGTTAGCCTACCAATACTACGCTACGCTAGCCAAAAGGATTGCGTTATGGTTACACATACAACATACTTGATATACGAGATATCATGCTTTCTTCTTTTAATTAGTAACATTTATAAATTTTATACACAGCTAGCTAGACATATAGAATGGCTAAGTAGTTTTCAACACATAGCATAACACATAATCCAGTTGTTTTCCGTAGTAGTCAATGATTCATTATCCAAAAACCTCATAAGCAGAAGCGATTTTCAATCCGCTTTCAACAGAGCCCCACCACTTCCTTAGAAATTGAAATAGCGCGTCCAACCAATCCTACCGTTACGGTAACTTGTATTCTCATAGAGACATCTACTTTGATGTGTGTATACCTTATTCCCTTGTCTTAAGACACATTTTTTAATGATAGTTGTACACTTTGATGTCTTACTGCGCCTTCATTATATAATGTGCAGTACTACACTTTCGATATAGACAAGTTGTAATGAAAATAGTACTTTAATGTTTTGTTTAGTATTTTGGTATTTTGGAGTAAGTATAGTGACTTAGCCTTTAAATAAGTCTTAGTCTCAGAGTGGAACAAGAATATCCATCTCATGTCATGAGTGTTTTAAGTGTCAACTATTTTTCTCATAGCTACCTTTCCTAAAAGGTAGCTATGAGAAAAATAGGAGGAAAACTTTAGTCTATACTAAATCTTAGGGGCAGCCTGATTCTGATCAGTGTAGGAGGCCTGTCCCTACAGTAGGTCATGAATGGAAAAAAATATGCAATAATATTCTTATTAAAAAACCGACTCCAAAACTAGAGCATTGATACACAGAAACATTAAACCTTGTTACATAAAAACCCAAATTATAAGCGTTTTTTTATAAATTCTACCATTATTCAATCGATCATCTAAATTAGCTAACAAAAAAACAACCAAATTAAAAACATTTCGGACACTCATTTAAAAACACTAAGCATTAGGAGAGTTAACATATTTTAAGCTTAGCACACACTAGCGTGGCGTTACACAGATCCATTAAGCGGCGTACACATGATATATGCCTACAAACTGTCACAATTGAATTATCTTCCTATGTTATATTGTACTAGAATAGGCTGTGTTTGTAAGCGATTTTCTGTATAATCTAAGTTTTGGTTATTATAGAGAGGAACTAAATAATGTATGGTTTGCGTTATTCAATTGTCTTGCACGCGTTCGAATCCCAATCGCGTTAAATTCGGGGTAGCAAAAAGTAGCCTATGTTACTCTCCATCCCTTCAACTATCTCCACTTAAAAAATCACGTCAATTCGTCGCTCCGTTTTGCCGTGAAAGAAAGACAAAGAGACAGACACACTTTCCCATATGGATTCTTACAAATACCGAGCTGGTCAAATAGGTTGATGTCAGGTTTTCATGTTAAGTTTTCTTTCTTTCCTATTAATCTTAAACATGAAATAAAAGTTCATTAGTCACCTTGGCACTCGTGGTTTGGGATAATAATAAACAGTTTATCTAATAGGGTAAAATAGGGTGCTTAAATTATATTTCTCCGTGTGGTGACGATGTAAGAATACAGTGTGTCACCACTCACCACCCCATCTCATCCCATGGGTGTCGTAAAAATCGACGAAGGGACTATCTGTGAATATTACCTTTACGTAATAAAAAAAACTTGAAATTAAACCGCATACAAATCCGTCTGGCCAGCGTGGTATTAGTAGGCCAAGCATCCCCCCGTCACTGCAGTGGGACATTAATGGGCTGTTATGAAATCATATTCTTGGCCCGACCACACTTACACGTTTATCTCCAGATTCCGAACCAAAGTTACTTAACCCATCTTACTTACAGCTGCAACTGGTGTTATTTCTATATGAAACAAATGTCTTTTCATTAATGAATCACAGCATTGACTATTAAATAGTCAAAGATTTACGATCTCGGGAACAGTAATTTTATTAATGGGTACATCTTGTTAAAACCAGGATCTAAAGAGACTATTCATTAATAACATACAATGTTTTAATTAACATCATCCATTAGACATCCGTTAGTTTTAAACGATCTGTCTGTCGTAAAGGTTTTAGTCCATGGCTGTTAAGCAAAGGTTTCAGGTTAGATTCCCTTTCGTTGCCAATATTTTTGTGCAAGAATCAATATGAATAGTTGCATTGGCATATTTGCATAAGAATATGTATTAAAGTATATCATTATCCAGTACACATAGTACAAGCTCAGCTCAATTGTTGTCAAATCTCTAAAGCCCAATTTACACATCGACAAGTACATACACTAACGAGTTAAGTAGTAAGTTGTTGATTAAGTTGATTTGAATAGATCTCCATCCTATTTTTTGGCGAGTTAAGTTAGCGAGACGCGAGAGAGGGGACTACTTCGTACTTAACTCGCTATTACTTGTCGATGTGTAAATCGGGCTTAATACAAAAACTTTACTTTGACTTGACCAGAGAAGCCATACACGAGCAAATCTTTCATAAAACTCTAAAAAACAAACCCCATTTCAACACACCCAATTTGACACGCAAAAAGAAAACTGAACAAAAAACACAATTAAGCGGAAAAAAAAGTACAAAAAAAAAGAAATCATAATTCATTTATTTCTCTGTCAAGTTTATTTACCCGCCATTGTTGTTGGAAGGTTATAAATGAAAGTTTTGTTCAGATTGCCGTTATAAAAGGTAACACACCTAAATTATTGCTCGGCATTTGATATAAGATTACTTCACGATAATTTAGTTGTAGCAATTTAATTAAGTATACGATACATGTTTATATACAGGGTTACAGGAAAAGTCGTGCTAGATCCGTTAAGGGCGTGGAGTACCCATCATTTCTGACTTATTTTACTATGAAACACCCTACCCTAAACTTAACGCTTTTCGAGATATTCGGCTTTTAATTTTTTTATGAAAAATTGCCGATTCTTAGGCTACTAAATTAATTTTTTATTTTTTTGTGTATCTTAATATTATGTTTCTCTTTTTCATTATTGCATTTTTACAAGGGTAATAAAATGCTTTAGGACGTCAATAATAAAAATAGTGCATAAGTTAATTAAATGGACCGTAGTAGACAAGTAAAGGTTTAGAAAAACAAGAAAATATTGGAAAGTTTATTTTTCTCTAAGCCATAACTAAAAAAAACATTATGGGAATTGTTCAGCAGATGTTTTTCTAAATATCTACGTTTCATCAGCTATCTAACGAGGTATAGGGTTTGTATAACATTTCGTGGAAAAAAAGTCGTTTAGACGCTAGTAGCAGGTCTAACGGTCCCGCGTTTATTGTCCTTCAAGTTGAAACCAGACAAAGTAAAGATTTATGTAGGTGCGAATGAAAGAAAAAATATGGGAATACAACAGGGAGTATTGTTTTGGTTGTCAGTCTGATTTTGTACTTCGTACATAGTAGATGTGATATCGTTTTGCTCTTTTTCTCGACTTGGCTGTGATTCTGGACTATTTCTTCTGATTTGTGACTACTGTGCTTGTTAACCGGACTCTGATTTGTACCTCTGATACGAAAGTGTTGAAGATGACGTCCTACACACCTGAGGAATATGCTGATATGCTTATTTGTTACGGATACTGCCGTTGTGTGTCTGCGCAAGCTCGCAATGAATACATAACTCGCTACCGAACGTCGAGTACCGGATGTGGCCGTTTTTGACAGAGTTTATCGAGCCGAATCCAGTTTCGTCTGTAGAAGACTTAAGAGAAAGGATTGTGAATGCAGCAAACAAAATAAGGATCACGTTGACCACTAGAGTAGTGAAGACTGGTCTCCGTAGAAGGATGCGACAATGTGTCAGAAATAGAGGCGGCCATGTTGAACATGACCTGTAAACAATAAAAACTTATGAGAAAACCTCAATAAATAACTTTTCTTGCTCACGTATTGTTTTATTTTACTATTTAGGGCTAAGTAATAATTTTCTTTCTTCTTCTCTGTCGCCTATAAAACTAACTTTTTTTCAATGGAATTGAATAAAACCTTAGACTGTTATACCTCGTTAGATAGCTGATGAAACGTAGATATTTAGAAAAACATCTGCCGAACAATTCCCATAATGTTTTTTTTAGTTATGGCTTAGAGAAAAATAAACTTTCCAATATTTTCTTGTTTTTCTAAACCTTTACTTGTCTACTACGGTCCATTTAATTAACTTATGCACTATTTTTATTATTGACGTCCTAAAGCATTTTATTACCCATGTAAAAATGCAATAATGAAAAAGAGAAACATAATATTAAGATACACAAAAAAATAAAAAATTAATTTAGTAGCCTAAGAATCGGCAATTTTTCATAAAAAAATTAAAAGCCGAATATCTCGAAAAGCGTTAAGTTTAGGGTAGGGTGTTTCATAGTAAAATAAGTCAGAAATGATGGGTACTCCACGCCCTTAACGGATCTAGCACGACTTTTCCTGTAACCCTGTATATTCCTCACACTTTCACACAACGCCATCTAGTCCCAAACTAAGCAGAGCTTGTACTATGGGCACTAACATTATATAAATACTAGCAGCCAGTCCCGGCTTTGCACGGGCAAAAAAAATGAAATATAGCCTATATCACTCAGGAAAAATGTAGCTCTCCAACAGTGAAAGAATTATTCAAATCTGTTCAGTAGTTTCGGAGCCTATTCAATTCAAACAAACATACAAAAAATCAAACTTGTCCTCTTTATAATATTACTATAGTACTATGCCAGCAAAAGCCAAGTTTCCCTTTGGAAAAGCTCTCTTTAATATGTAATGTTGTAAGAATATTACAACAAAAGGTAAATTAAAATCAGCTATCATTTCCGAGTCCACATCCTTGCAAAAGGAAGTTTATAAAAGAAAACCAATCTAATAACATAATTGCGATTCGTATTTTAAACAAAAACAAAGAACTAAGAATAGCTTAACGACTATTCAGTGATTAGCATAAACAATTAAAAAAACTAAAAAAGTATCTACAATACCAGAATTGCCAAGCTACGGTAATACTCTAAATATCAACAAACAAAAAACACAAAAGAATTTAAAATATTCCTTCTTTTTTTTGCAAGTAGGAACCCTAAAAGCGAATATGGAAATTCGGTCTGCATTAGCCAAACGGTTACAATAAGAGCTAAATACTCCCTGAAGTATGGGTAGTGGCATACTGGTTTGGCATGGCAACACCCGGTTTTACGATAAAAATTTAGTAAGAATTTGGTCACTAACATTTTAACTGGTGGCTTGTAGAACTTAAGCCCGATTTAAAATTCAAATAAAGCTTCTATATACAATATTATGTATTTACAAAAAAAAAAAATTATGTATGTCTAGTACCCATAGTACAAGCTTTGCATAGTTTGGGACTAAATGGCGTTGTGTGAATGTGTGAGGAATATAAACACCCTTAATCCTAGTTTATTAACTCGAAATGATAGTTTTTTAAATCGTTAAGGTCTATTGGGGGCTTGAACAACTCTCGACCCAGATTAGCCACTAATCAATGATTAAAAATGACCTTCAAATATTGGCATATAAAACAAACAGTATTACCAACATAAAAATAAAACTGTCAGAATATAATTTAGTTCAAATACAGAAGCCGGTATTCGTCGACTCTGAATAGGTCTAAAGGGAATCGATAAAAAAAGTTTTCATCTAGTACTAAATTTATGACGGTCCTGCCTTCTAGTTCATTAGGTTTATTGAGATATTTTAAAAATAAAATATTTTATTTTTTAACTTGTCACTTTTGTACTTTAAAACTGACTCTGTGTCCAGTATGAGACTGTCGACCACGAGGTCGCGGATTTTAATCCCACGCAATATACTTTTCTTCGTATGGCGACGGGGTAAGAATACAATATGTCACCACCCCATCTCATCCCATGGCTGTCGTAAAAACTGACTAAGGGACTATCCGTAAGATCTTTACGAAAAAAAAATATTTTTTTAAATATATTTTTATTACAAACTCTACTTATTTTGTGTCAAGATGGCATTGTATGAATTATTTACATAACATCAATGTAAATATCAAACTCCATTAACACAAAACCATTAACTTTGCACAAAGAGCGGTCTTACAAGCACTAACGTAACCCAACATAAAACAGATTCGGTTTATACTAACACTAAAACGCTCCATCAAAACACGGGGTACAATGTACCCATAACGTTTGAGCTCGCATTCTCATGCAAATCGCATAGGATTTAGTTAAGTATTCACCTAAAGGGTTAACTAGTGCATTAGGCATGTGGGTGGTTAGTGCCCGGTGTTGTTTTAACTATGTAGTAGAGAGAAAGGCGAGCAGTGGTGTAGTGGTTAAATGGCTGCTTCTTAAAGGTCTTCGATTCTGGCTAGATGCAAATCTGGGTGCATGAAAATTATTGTAAGCATGGGTGTAATAGTGAGTGCTTTATTACGTATTACTAACTGACCCGTGCCTACTTCGTTGGGCGGCGAATAAAACGCGCCCCTTTTTTAAAATATTTCATTACTGCTCCACTTCTATTAGTCATAGCGTGATACTATATAGCCTATGACACTCCCCGATAAATGAAATTCAACATAGAAAGAATTTTTAAATTCGTTTCATTAGATCCAGAGATTACCCCCTACAACGTCACAAACACACAAACTTTACCTCTTTATAATATTATATGAAATAAATATGTTTAAAAAACGGACGCGTTTTTTTCGCCGCCCAACGAAGTGCGCACGGGTCAGCTAGTTTTTAATAAAACCATTCTCTAACACTTTTTAATAAAACCATTCTATAAGGTTTACACAAAAAACAGGTTAGTTTGAAATTAGATAATGGGGATATTGATACAACTCTTAAACATATCCGTCAATAAAAAAAAACATTCCAATTTGACGAAAAAAATAAAAGTATAGTAAGCATATATACGTATACTATTACAGTTATCTACGACAGTAATACGTCCCATCAAATTATAGGTATTGGGTAACCAGTAACCAATCTGGAACGACAACCGATACTGTTTTTACGATCATTTAATCTTGAACCGGTATTCCGTTTTATGTGACCCTCGATTGAAGACCCGTTTATGACCCTGTGTGGACGAGGATCAGGTCATGACCTCTTTAGTGGCGTATGGGAGGGACCTCTTGTATGTAATGTATGTACAGTAATTAATTTGAAATCCTACATCCTATGTGTTTTTATAGCCCTTTTTTGGTATGTTACTCTGTTTAATAGGTATGTTTATATTGTATAGTACAAGAAAAAAAAAAAAAAAGGCATATGTTAGAGAGGCGTGATTGTGCGAGTAAATTTAGAGAACGAGTCATAAATAAAATGTTAGAAATGGGACAGATGAATGAGCGAAACGTGAATGAATGTTGGAGTGAGATGGCAGAGTGTATCAGAAGTGCGGCAAAATATATTTTGGGAGAATCAAAAGGAAGGGGTATAATAGATAGAGATACGTGGTGGTGGTCAGATGAAGTACAGAATGTGTTGAAGGAAAAGAAACTAAAGTTCAAGGATTGGCAGGGTGTGGATGAAGAGGATGTAAGTTTAAAAGCAGCAAAGAAGAATGAGTATCATATACTAAAGAAAAAAAAAAAGATATGTATAGTACAAGCTATGTGTAGTTGGAGAAAAATATTATGTATGTAAGTGATAGAAGTAAGAATTGGTGGGCACGGTCCAAGGTGTCACCACCCACATCCACCCTGTATGTAAAATTTGATCAATAGAAATTGTGCAGATATAAATTTGTACGAGATTATGATATTAAAGCCCATTCTAAGCCTAGCTAGGGACTTTATTAGTAGGCCAAGTTTTCCTGCATAAGTAGAGGCCTTGTCCTTACAAGAAATACAAAAACATACTTACATTATTTATCAAAAAGTCATAATAAATTTTCCATCAACAATTCACCACCCACCAACCTTACACATCAAACTTTAATGCTATTGATTTGCAACTTTCCCTTGGGAACTCGCAACTTTGCTAATTACACGGACCTCTCGTTCTAACTTAGTCGTGTTAGAGCGAGATAGATGTATTGTAGTGTAGCTCGCGATATCAGCTTTCCACACCATTACCTTCAATGCATCTGTGACGTTCGCATTTATTATTGTTAATGGTGAAATATATTGACATTAAGAGCTCGCCTTTCTGTTTGTAAGAAAGAAAGTATCATGTTTACATTTTTTACTACTAAATAATTTGGCTTATTAAATATTAAAATGGCTGACAAGCAAGCCATGTGATTTGATCGTTAGTATGAGTTTGTTTACCACGCTCCGTGTGGTGATGGAGTAAGAATACAATATGTCACCACCCTATCTCATCCATTGATGGGCTGTTATGATGATGATGAGTTTGTTTGACTGCACCGAATTTCGAGATAGACTGTAGTTTAGTCTAAAAGCGCCATAAACGCGTATAAAGTCAAGCAAAAAGCACGAACGCGCAAATGCAAGGATAGCTTAACACAAAGCAACGTAACCCTTCATTCACTCCAACAGCTAAGTACGCTTTTAAATCCCTGCAATAACACCCTTCAGATACATTCTAACTAACTTTTACATTCACGTACATCGCTTATAACGAAACACAAATAGTGGTATATCAGTTAACCCTTCATTGCCCGTGCATCGTAGTGTTTGCGAGCCAGGGGTCTCAAGTACCCGGGTGTCAGAACGCCTAGACATTCGCAACACAAACACCACTCAACAACAGGGGGGGAATGTTTGCCCCCAGCGTACAAAATGTGACTTTTAATCTGGATAATAGCACAGTAATAAGCTTGCTTTTGATTAAAATGTTACTGCCGAATAGTTTTCAACAAGAAAACTCTGCTTTCAGTGTCAAAATTTAAGTGACGGTAATTTTAGTTTGAGAAGTACTCTAGGAAATGCCTAGATTTGATATGATCCTTTAAGTATTGTGGACGCAATTTACCTAAGTGTTGTGGTGATAAATTAAAAAACAAAATATAAGAGAAGGGGCTCTCGTCCCTTGAAGCGCCCTAAAAGGCGACCATCGGCAGTTTAAATACACATAGTACTATTCCTTGAATTTGAATCAAATTTAGTACCTAGCTGTTTGATTAGCGTGGTGTTAGGCCAAGTTAACCTTTACCACAGAGATAAAATTAAATGATATGATGATAACCCATCATGTATATTATTTAATGATTAAGATATAGGTAAAGTTAGCTTTCTGAGTAACACGTATTGGAAAAGACTTTTGTACCAAGATTTTCTACTTTAAAAAAAATGTTGTCTATGTTTGAATGTTTTCCAATGAAGCAATTTTACGAGATCGCTACTTCAGAGCAGTTTTTGGTAGACCGTTTCACTATTTTCAATTCAACTTTTTAATGTAAAATATTAGTAATTTTAGGAAACTTGACGCAAAACCCGATGTCAACTCATTCGACCTTATATTTTCAGCACTTTTTCCTTGATAGAGATTTAACCTTACTAATAGATTGATAAGTTAAAACTCCAATATCGATAATCGAATAAAAAGCCCACACTTAATAACCGCACGTTAAATAACGTAAACCTTGTTATACAGCATCGACATTAAAAAACTGAAAAACCAATTTAAATAACCGGCGGTAACGTTACATAACGGTGAAAAAACTAAATGAAAATCTGCCCACAAAACTGCCTAGTTAAATAACCGTTGGGTATTTACATACGTATGTCGAGTAGTGTGTTGAACACCGCTCGATATCGGCGAGATGAGGGTTATAAGTACATACCAAATACAGACGTATCGGGTGCATATCCGCAGGGTTAAATATGATTTGGAAAAACATATTTTTATATTTGTACCATCACGGTGGTCAAAGAAAGAACTTTTTGCACTAGCAAAAAGTACTTACTTATATATTTTACTTTAAAGGTGTTGTTGATGACTTATCCTTTGACAGATTGTCCTACTGATTTTAGTCTGATTAGATAGATGGGTATAGAGATGTCTACAAACCCTACTAATCTCTATTAGTAAAATTTTACGAACTCAAATTCAATTTCTTCACAAAGCATTGGCTTTGTTAATGTTTCCATATCTATGTATGTATTTTGTAAAAAGTATGTTTACCTGTTGTTTACCAAACATAGCACAAGCTGTACTTAGTTCAACTGGTAAAAATACTATTTCACCTCGCCACTGTAGCAGTAGTAGGCTTCAATTTTCTCTCCATTACTTCCTACAATAATAAATGTATGAACGGTAGTAAAACACAAGAGCTTTTTGAGTCTCTAATGACAGGATATCATGTTTATTTCACGTCTAAAACTTATCGTTTCTACATCGTTAACGCCCGCATCGAATGAAGTACTAAACGATCTCCTAAAAGCTGTTTAAGGTCCATTACGAGGGAAAATACCGAGGCACTTAAGGAGTGAGGAATACCACGTAGGGGGGAGGGAGAGGGGAACGAATTTTCCGGAGTACTTTTTCAGATTAAAATTTTGGCATCGGCCAACCGGTCGGTAATGAAAGCTGTACGGACCATTAGCCAGAGATTCGCCCTTCCATTAGTTGTTCACGATCACAATTACAGCAGTTGGTGAGTTACGGGTGTTACGCAGGACCCGACGGGGTAGAATCGACCCGGTCAATATTGATCGGCGGTTGACGGTTAAACACGGTAATGACCTTCAAGATATTTTAATATTAGTTTTTTAGTGTAAGTACAAAAATGATTTTATTTAAATTATTTAATCTAGATGAAGGCAAAGCCCTACCGTTTAGTTTAGACCTTACCTACATAATAAATACTGTAAGCTTTTTAAAAATGATAACTTAAATACCTTGCAGGTAACTTCTTCAAATCAGCTTCATATTATAACGTACCTAAAAACAATAAAATATCAAATTAATAAAAACACATTTTTAAGTTAACGATAGTTATGTTTGACCATTCCAAGATAATATTATGATGTCAAAAATCACGTCATGGTACGAATAGTATAAACTCTAGTCTATAGTATAATAATATTATAAAGAGGTAAAGTTTGTGTGTTTGTAACGTTGTAGGTGGTAATCTCTGGATTTACTGAACCAATTTTAAAAATTCTTACTGTGCTGAATAGACCATTTATCGGGGAGTGTCATAGGCTATATGATATCACGCTATGACTAATAGGAGTGGAGCAGTAATGAATTATGTTTAAAAAACGGACGCGTTTTTTCGCCACCCAACAAAGTGGGCACGGGTCAGCTAGTTTGTTAATAAAGTAATAACATTTTGCATGCTCGAATGACCGTATCCTTTTTTTTACAAGCACTTATTAAAAAAAAAATCGTTTAAAATAATATCTTTTTTTATTTAACATATTATTTACTGAATATATTAAAGTAATAAACATTGTCTCTTTAATTATAGTAATAAAACGTAATATATTTATCATTATAAAACACCCAGCGGGTGGTTTATTTTACTTCATACATATTTAAACTATCGCGTATATGCTAAAAGGACCGGGGGCCATGACTGACGGCGATGTATAAAAATCGTTCACACACCAGAAATCTTGTGAATATTGCCAAATTTGTCCATTTGGCAATATTATGTGCTGTTGCTGGTTTAAAAATGTGATGTGGCATTTTTATTTTTATTATGGAAGTTCTTAAAAACATATTATAAAGGCGGACTTATGCCTTGAGAATTCTCTACGCGGAGATAAATAAATTGCTTTTATAAGTTCAGAACCTTTCTGCCCTGACTGTAGTCGGTTTTATGTGCTTGCCCTGTCCACTGTCATTTTAGAAAGCTGAGCTTTGCCACTTAAAAAAATGGCTCTTGCATTTGCTTGTGTTATGTACTGGTCAGCACAATTGTATAAATCAGAATAAAAAACACGCTTACGAATCATGCCAAAGGAATTTTACTGAAATAAAATGAATTCTACATCCGATTATACGAGTACAGCTTAAAATAACAAACAGGGCTATAATAAACAAAATATACTATGTATAAAAGCTTAATACTCGATGCAATTTAAAAAAAGTAATCCCTTATAATCCTCTTTCGATACAAACATATTTTTTATCAAAACATTAAAAAAAAAGAACCATCGTAAATTTTTAATCTGAAATGGCCGCCAAATTTGAAATTCGAACGATATCGTTCCCGCGTCTAGTAATGGCCTACAATGATGTATTTTATTAAAATGCTATAAAATATTTGTGTTGGGCGCAAAACTCGTGTGCGCCATGAGTTTACGAATAAATCGTATAAATTTACACGTACCCTATAAAGTGCTATTAAATTTGTTTGATTACATATTAGGGAGGGGTTGTGATTTTGTATAAAAAATATTTTGAATTTTATTGGATTCCTAAAGGTTTGATGGTGAAAACGGTATATTTAGACATAATCGCCATTTCAAAAGTAGGTCATATTAGGTTTTTTTAATAAAGGGCAAACCGACCCATCTGACGGTTTATGCTATACAGGATCGTATAACATTAGGACAATACATGCTAGTTTAATGTCCAATAATATACTTACATTATCAAAAATTAAAACTATGTGAACTATTGAACATTAACATAATAACAAGCGTGGCGTCAACGAAGACCCCATGCTTTACATGTTAAGAGAAAGCTTTACTAAAAATCAGAAATAAATCAAGAAGACTTTATCCCCCTTACATAAAAACGTCTCTTAAATTTAATCACTGTTTAGCGAGATTTTTCTAAATAAAATCGTAAGGATTTAAGCTAGTCAATTGACTAAAATTTAAGAGGCGTTTATGATTATGGGGGTTGTTCATTGGTAAATCTGTCTTATATACTCGTAAATAGGTAATATTAACCAAAAAACAAAGCGTGTATGTTAAAAAGACATTTAAAGTTAATTTATTTAAATAAAAAACCAGTGTCTCCAATTCACATTTCGATTAACAAAGCTTAATTCGTAATTCGAATCGTCCCGTGTCACGAGATACCGCCAAAAAGTATTTATTAGTATAATGTCGCCATAATAAAAAAATATTGTGTAATTATTGTTGCTATTATTTTTTATTTTATTTTCCGTGTTCAAGTTTCTTATTTATGTGGTTAGTGATGTATAGGCGGATATTGTGATCAATCCTAGTAATATGGGGGGTCCAAGGTTCGATTACTTATGTACAGATGACACGTAACCGAAGAAACATTGCTCTCATACTCTTTTAAAAAACCTTTATCCGTAAGTAGTGACTAAAAATAAAGGATGACTCCACCCTGTCTCTTCCTGGAGTATCGTAAAAGGCGACTAATGGCTTACGCAGACCCGGACGGCATGGCAAGGGATTTGATTTCGTATTTCTGTAACAGTACGGTTGAATGTCCATTAGTAAAAATTAAACCGGTGACTGGTCGACCCTGACATTAAGTATTTTTCATTTTTGGTACACCACTTATTTATCTAGGGGATAATTTAGTTGAGCGACGTTTTTATTACTAGAAAACTTTATAAATGTGATTTGGTGCTCCCACTTTTGTGTACTACCTACAGGACGAATCTTCTAGTTTAAGATATTTAAAAATTTATATTGATCCTTTAGTGCAATCCTTAGTTTTTATATGGTATACAATGGTTGCAGCACTTTGTTACAGTTATAAAATTGTTGTAAAATTATAGAGACGTCTAAAAAATGCTGCTTTAGAGTTTGTTACGCCGCTTCTTCTCTACTAGCGCCTTGGAAGCGGTGGTAAAGTTTGGAAAACTTTTAATATGTAAACTTAGACTAAGTAGTTTTAAACTGACGTCAATAAGCTGTTATTTTGTAACATTATGTTGAAAAATAAAGAAACTGAAACTGAAACTAAAATCCCTTGCCATGCCGTCCGGGTCTGCGTAGGCCCTAAGAATTCCACGCCGAGTGATTGCATCTATTTTCTAGCCAGTTATATTTGTCGCAAGCTTGGATATCCCTTTGTGTTATGTCAATGTCGTTTTAACACACATATGGATCCAGGACACACATTTATAGTTCAGGAATACCTTTAAAAAAATAGCTACTTAAACTAGCTCAAAAAATTAAAACAAAAGTAGATAACACTAACTAAGAAAAAACTCAAGCTATCATCTTTATAAAGTTATTTCTCCAACTTATTTGCTATGGCAACACTGCTCTTACTAAAGGTCTAAGTAGTACTATAACGTTTGTATTTCTACTTCTAGTTAGAAACAATGTATTTGTTTTAATCTTAGCTAATAAATGCAGTAAAATGTTCAGCCCACCGTCCATTTGCTAGCGGCCATTTGCCTTTGTTGATTCAAGTAAGGCAACTAACTGACGAAAACATTAAGAACGAACAAAGGAACACGCTTATTCTTAATTTGAATTCGAAAATGGAACTTTTAATTCGTTATAATGTATTTAAGACGTGGAATAACGTTTGTGTTTATTTTAAAAATAGGGTAAAAATTATGTTTAAAATAACAAACAAACATGGGTAATATACAACGCCATTTATTCTTAAATTAAGCATAGTTTAACAATTGCTGAAACTCATATTATACATACTTACTCTTGCTTGAAAATCATATTTAATTGATCAAAATACGAGTACTTCCCATTAAACATCAAAAACATTGAGTCAAACATCCTAAACAATGACACCTCCGAACACTATATTCAAGTAACAACATAATCCCACAGTAATTGATACAGTATATACCAATAAAGTAAGACATTGACATGCAAAACTACTCCCATGCGCCGTAACACGACGTACTGCACTTAATCTTAGCACACAATTACAACGTCTATTTGGCTTAACACCCGTTTATCAATACCCCAAATTGCGTACGACCGTACAACGGATATTTACGGCACCCAATCTTAGTATCTGGAGACGTCTACATCAATGGCCGAGCCGTAAATTAGTGGCCTCCACCACAGAATTAACATAATAAAAAGGGAGCATTCATATGCCGCTCGTAAATAAAGTTTTATGGCCATCGCTCTAATGCGTTCAAAAATGTCGCCGAGAGGGTGCCCGCCGACCGACGTCGAAAATCGTGCAAACTTTACAACACCAGGAATTTCACACACTAGGGTAACCAAAATAGAGTATACATATTAAGGAGAAAAAAGCTTTGTAAAGATGCTACATGACACTCAGTAGGCTGTCTATCACTAATTGAAATAAAGCGTGAGTGTATTAGAGAAAAAATTAAGTAAAAAGAAAAATATACCACATAAGTAAAATTTAAGCAAGTCCTGGCGACACAGAGCTTGGTCCCTCATGGGATAATTAAAGTATAACAAATAAAATGTCTCTCAGGAGTCTTTGCCTACCCCCACACGAATTAGGCGTGAATTTATGAAGGAAAAAATCCGTACGCGTATAAAGCCCGCATGCATAGATAACTCGATATAAAAACGCCATTAAATTTACGACCATCGATGTACGTACGCGTCAAGTCATCAAATATTTTATGGATAAATATGTATGTATGTATTTTTTCCGTGCGTGCATTAATTCCTTTATTATACTCCATACATATTTTTATATAAACATGTAATCTCTTGGTGAAATTCATGAATATATTTTCTTCGATCGTAAAAAAGTGTAAGTGCGGTATGGTAAAATAAACAGATGACTTCATGTGTCTGGAACTTAGTACTTAGAGTATGGAAATTTATTTTTTATTGTTTCCCTATACACGTATAAAATAACACAGACTTAGATTAATATTAAATTATAATAATGATATAACTCACATAGTAAGACAAAGACATGTAGTCTTAAACTACGAGTCAGTTCACCTTGTACTATGGGTACTAGACATCGGATAAACATATTTACTTTTTTTTTAAATACAATCACATTTTAGCTTAATTCAAATATGCACATTTAAGAGACAATTCCCGTACTCTAAATAAAGTCTTGTGTGTCACACAGGGTTTGATCCCTGGCTTTTACAGACATCAAATTAAGACACAGCATCCGAGCTCAAGACAATATTTTTTAGATCACTAAAGTCTAGTGTGGGAATCGAAACTGCGACCTTCAAGGCAGTTGCATACGACCGTTTTGCCACAGAAGCAATTCGTAACCAAGGTTGCTTTTGTATTCCAAACACCAAAAATAAATAACAATTTCCCATCATAATATCAATAAAATAAAGCACACTAAAGTCTAATATAATAAAAAGGGATTTTACCAAAAACGTTAGCTTACCAACCTTCATAAATTTTTACATTTACCCAAAGCGAGTGCAGTGTTGCCAGTGTTAAATAATGTCCGGGGAAATGTAAACTTATGGTAACCGTCGTGTATGAACGATTCGGTGGTTTAATGACACACACTACCACATTTCGGGGTAAATAGCTTGGAAGACTTTTTTTTATATAAAAAGAATGTCATTGATAAAATCAGCATTGTCACTTTTTGATAGATGTGACCATTTCTTTTTGTGAATTATTAAAATGCGTTGTCATATTTTTATGTAGATGTATAATATGGCGCCTAGGTTAAATAAATAAAAAAATACATAGGGAGATTATTTTACCTGGCCCTCTCTGTGGCGTAGTGGTTATATAACATGACTGCTACGCAGAGGTCTCGGGTTCGATTCAATCTTTGTGTGCATGAACATGATTGTTTGCATTGGTCTGAGTGTTTCTAACTATAATATTATTATGTATTTACAAAAAAAAAGAATTTAAGTATGTTTATTCGTTGTCTAATACCCATAGTACAAGCTCTGCTTAGTTTAGGACTAGATGACGTTGTGTGAATATGTGAAAATTATTTATTACTCGATCAAAAGAGTTTTCATAGACATTGGTTCCTATAAATGAGTATGTTAGACGAAAATTTAGCCTTCAGAGTCGAAATAAAAAGGTAACGACAAGTTTGTATTTATATTTACGCGTGGTGACTTAATAAAACCATGTTACTATCCCATCTCATACCATGTTTGTATTAAAACCAACTAAGGCAATGTTCGCAAAATAATTATTTATACTAAAATCCTTTAACAATCAGACACTCTTGAGAATTATGTTAGTGACCGGAATGCCTGGATTTAAAATACGTCTATGAATTAGGACTCGCAGAAAAATTACTTTGGTCGATGTGAAGTAAGGGCGTCCCTCTGCCATTTGTATCTTCCCTAATTTTAGTTTCTTTTTTGCTGCTCTTATTGTCAGGACTCGTCATGCTCACTATAATGTCATTGCTTGTGGTGGCGTGGAGGCCGGGTCAATCCCTTCCCTACAATATGGCGAGGGGGTTGATGGCTGACCTTTGTGTTATACTCGTGAACGGGTGCTACTTGGGGTGACTGGTCGACCCTGACATTAATAAATTTACATTTTAATACACGTCTGAGTTTTTATTTAAGGGGTAATTTGGCAGAGCGACGTCTTTATTACTGGATAGTTGTTAATGGATGTGATTTGGTGCTCCCACTTCTATGTACTACCTACATCACGACGCTACCTTTATAATTGAATAATCCTTGGTTATGGTTATGTATGGTATACAATGGTTGCAGCGCCTAATTACAGTTATCTCCTATGTCAAAAAATGACGTCAAGAAAATGCAGCAGTAGAGTTTGTTGCGCCGCTTCTTCTCTACTAGCGCTTTGGAGGCGGTGGTAAAGTTTTCAAAACTTTGAAATGTTAATAAACTTAGATTAAGTAGTGTTAGATGACGTCAAAAAGATACAATATTATTGTACTACTTTGAATAAATAAATGAATACTGAATACTGAATACTAGCAATTTCTCCATGACTGCATAGGCCTCATCCCCTCAGTGGGGCACTGTGAACCAGTTATGTACTTTGTATCCCAAAAACACGTAAAAAACTTTTGCAACTGACAGAGTCAAACGATACAATAGGCAACATTGCAAAGTAAAAAATTAAAAAAAAAAACAAAGTAAAAAGTATGGATACCCTTTTATGATTTTTTTGACGGGCACGTGACAAATGCTGTGACGGGGTACAAAATAAAAATTAAAAAGAATTTGTTTTTTTTTTACTCTAGCATCTGACGTAAAATGGAAAACTATTTTATTTAAATACAATATGTCAAAGCAAGGTTCTTCATGATTAATTTAACTGTTCACAAGCAAAACTATAGGCCAAGCTAGTGAAGAATAAAAAACATTATACTTACCAAACAATAAAAATTTTAACAATAGTAATACCAATAACTTAAAACTTTATTTAAACAAAATAAGCTTAACTTATACCATAGACAAAATTAAATGACAAATGTTTCTCCCTTTGTTAACTAAATAACAACATTGTCATCTTAATTTCTAAGCTTCATAATTAAAACAGTAAAAGTAAAATACATCTTTGTTACAATCGAGTAAAACTTATTCCATTAACAAGACTTGTAAAACTACACTTGTTCGAGTTTACATCGAACACTCAGCATTTTTGCATTATTGCACAACTCGCAATAATGCGCTTAGTATCTTTTGTACTAATTAATTTAAATCAGTTCGTGTTCAACTCTGGTTAGAGACGTCGCGTACTCATAACCAACAACCATAACCAATAACCATTTTATAACCAGTTTTGTATCAGTTTAAAGTTATCCGAAATAAATAAGTTAACAGAGTGTTAATTACTTAATACAATTTAGTGTTTGTTATATGTGTACTTAATCATTAAATCATTTGTTAACTTACGTGAGACTTTAATTAAACACCATTATAATCCCGTGAAAGTGATAGTGCGGTCACCATACAAACTAGCACCTCTTTCTACAACACTAGACTGCAATAAAATAACGACTGAAGAAATACTTAGGCGGGAGATGAACTTGCAACTATGTTACAGTATACATTATATTGCGCAATAACATTTGAATGATACTATTAATTCAAATATCCGTGTGGTGACGGAGTAAGAATACAATATGTCACCACCCCATCTCATCCCATGGGATAACCGACTAAGGGACTAACCGTAAATATTATCTTTACGAAGTAAATAGAAGGAAAACTTGAAATTAAACCCTATACCAATCCGTCTGGCCAGCGTGGTATTAGTAGGCCAAGTATCCCTCCGTCACGGCAGGAGGCCCGTCCCTGCAGTGGGACATTAATGGGCTGTTATGATGATGACACGTTCAGTCCATAATATTTCATAATTCACATTGCCCAACATAATATAGAGTTTGAAAGATGCTTTAGAACAAGCTCGAATCTTTAATTCTCAAAAATTTTACAAATAACAATCCGAAAATCTCACAACAAAAAAATATTTAAAAAAATGTCCCCCGCGTTAAAACAAAACCAAAAACATTTGACACTTTCATTTGTTCGCAAATGAAAAATAAAGAGGCCGCGGGATGTTAGAGAAGTCATCTCTGAACGAATTATGATCTTAAGTAGATAATAAAAGTGGCAATACTGCTTTTGACGCGCATTGTTGGACAAGTTTGCCGCGCGCGGCATAAATGTTTATATTGAAATATCGCTTTGTAATTGTAGGTTTTTGTTTATACTATTACAGTTATTAGACATTTTATTATGAGATATATTATCGGACATCTATGCTTACTCCTCTTTTTATATAGGACATGAAAATATTTAGAAACCTGATGAATAGCACGAATATAGTACATGGATGAAGTCACTTCTTCTTCTCTCGTTTCAATGGTCGTGAACTCAAACATTTTCTGAATAGTGAGTGGCCAGTCACTATTCATGGCTTCACTTAGTCGGCATTACTCTTTCTGGATGGTAAAAGGAGGCATTACTTAGCGGTTACTTTAACTACATACTTCGCTATATTCCCTACTCTATCTTAACCGAATTTGGTAAGATCCTTATAATCTTACTTTCGTCATACGTGCTAGTAGTCTTTAGGGATGTTAGTTTTTCCCGGTATGCGGTACCGTAAGCTCAATCCATAACAACACGCTTATCTAGAAAGTTAGTACGATTTTTGACGTTTTTCATACATCTTTGTATGAATATTATATAAACGGGATATTAACGCGCATTTTGTTTACCTTTATTTTACTTGACGTTTCGGCACAGGTTGCACTTTATATAATATTTATAATAATGAAACGCGATAGTTTAAAAGTTATCTTTGTATGAACTCGTCTACTTCTTCGATGTTAAATAAACAAACTACTTATATTAAAATATTCTTCTAATAAAGAAAAAAAAAAAAAAAAAAAAATATATTAAAATATTCTGCTACACCATATTGTAAATTTATACATACATCTTTTTCATACAATATTAATGTCATACAATAATTACATGCAAACTGTAGAGCTACTTAAATCGTCCGAAATCACGGGCCGCCTGAGCAATTGTGGCCATTTGACATTTATGGTGCAATTTATATTTACGTCGGGTACAAAGCGACCCCTTATCTCGAAACCCACATATACGTAGGGTTGCCACTCTTATGGGTCTATCGAAATTAATGTGTGTTGCATTAACACACGCATACACAAAAAAAAGCTTTTATTAGAATTTCTTTTTTTTTGGTATTTTTTATAAATTCTATCAAAAGTTGATTTTTAAATTATTTCATCTTTCAGCAACAGACAATACACCAAAGAGGTATGAATTAATATTTTTTTAATTATTTAAGTAATACCCATGCGATAAGATACTGCATCTTATAACGATACTAAACATTGATATTCATCCACCTCACCAAAGAAAATACAAATACAAAATCATTTATTTTATTTATTTATTTACAATCTATGCATACGATTAAATTGTTGTTCAATGGAAAGCTTAATTTCTTAAGGCATTCCCTTCCAGCTAACCTTTGGGTGATGCAGATTTAAATTAGTAGTAAAATGAATAATCAATTTCCTCCCAATTTAAATCAATTAAACTAAGTGACATAAATAATCTAGCGACAACCCTAAAGCCCACTGATACCACAGTCGAGAGCAAGCAGTAAATCAACTCCGCATTGTTCGTCAAATAATTGGTATACGGTATGCAGTTCCGGCAATATGTGATTTGTATTCCGTATACAAGACTTTCCGTTTGCCACCATTGTTATGTTGAAAGAATTTATAGATAAAACATATTATGCCCTTTTGTTACGCACGGATTATTCATTTGGCTTAGAATATAGAGTGAGCTTAGTGAGCTTAGTGAAAATCTTTATTTAAATCTGACGTTTACGATGCAGTTCGACCGTTAAATTTGAAATGTTTAGGATGTATACTTTTAAATAAAGAACTAGCTGTCAATATGGCTGATCTTTGGCTGATGGATTTTTTTACACTGCTGCGAGTTATGTAAAGAATAATGTTAAATCAAGGATTTTGTTGAAATAAGAAAAAAAAGTGTAACAATAATCAGTTTAGCGAGCATAAAAGAACATTATCACGTTTGCAACGCACAACCAACATTCTTCAGCTTAAAAATCAGGTTCTTTTAAAAAGTTTCAATCTAAAAAGCCAAAAGAACCTAATTCAAAAATCGAATGACTTAATTTAAAAATGGCGGCACCACGTCATCTTCTGAATAACAATTATCATCAACATAATTATCAGTCAAAGACTATCTACAACTGAACTTAAACCTACTCCACAGCAAACGATCTTGTGGCCCATCCATCCACATTTTATCCACTCATACATTTATCAAGCTAGTGGTTGAATACATACATATTACATACATACATTATAGTATATGAGGAGATGTTAGTCGGTCGCTCGGATGGCAAGGGAGGTTTAATCGAGTGTGACTCGTTTGATGCACGTGGAGCCTTCTGGAGCTAATTCGCTTTCTGTGTTGTCATCTAACTATATGACTACTAGTATAAGATGTGTGGCTGTATAAGCATATTAGAATAATACTATCGGGTATTAACGCGTATAGATTTCGAGTAGACTAGTCTACTACTCGTGACCATGGCTGGTGTAACCTGGCCGAAACGTCGAGCGGCTCAAGGTAAATAATTTATTATTATAATAATAAAATGGAATGCGAAAGTTTTAAAGTTAATAAGCATATTAGATGTAATAAACAGATCATTCTGGGTCGCTGCAAGGACGGGCTTTATCAACTGGTGTGTGTAAAAATGGCCTGCTAATAGGCAAGGATAGAAAAAGTTAGATTAAAGTTTAAAGCTCAAGACAACAGGCAATTATATTTCTTTGCCTATGTTGATCAATAATACCCCACTACAATGATGGAACTTTTGCCAAGACAAAGGAAAACTTGCCTACTAAAACTACACTAATTAGACAGCTTGGTAAACGGGTGTATGTTAAGATTCCTTCTTTTTGTAAAGATAATATCTAAAACTATACCATAGTCGGCTTCTAAAACTCTCACGGTATGACATAGAAAGATGATTTGTCTTCTTAGTCAGTCACTACGCGGTAAATACAAAAACACATTACCTAAATTACAGTATTCTCAAAAAAAGAAAGCACAATTTTTAATCCAGAAGAAAACTCAAAATAAGCACACCATAAATTAAACAAAAGACTCATAAACTAAAGAAAAAGTATTGACAATTTCCGTACTCCATTATGGACATTATGCAACATTCTCTCCGTCCAGCGTTCGCCACAAACGACTCCATCCCTTCCATTCGTCATCCAATACACTTAAAGCAACTTAAGGCACATTTCCACAAATTATTTGCGTAAACAAAGAAAGGAGTGGAGCGGTTGCCAAAGAATACATCAAAAAGTTTTTTAACTGCTTTGCAAAAATTACTGCTTGCTGAAAACTATATATTCGTGTAAGTTGTTCATAGATAAATGATTCGTATGAAATATGAAGGGTAGTTGAAAATCTTTTGGTAGGTAGATCGTGAGTTAACGAGTATCCGATGACTTTGCGTTGAAACGAATATTGGTGTGTGGTCCAAAGTGAAGAATGATAACTTTCTAGCAAATCTTAACACGTTCTCAGTGCAGTGTACCATATATGGTACACGTGCATTGTTTTACTATTATGTCTGCTGGCGGCACTGTGAAAGGGTTAAATATGAGATCTTTACTAGTATAATATGCCTCTCATGAGCTAGGTAGAGCTTCCAATTCGGGGATTTGATAATAAGCAGCACATGTCTAGTTTTTTTTTCAACAACATGGACCGAACCCTGCGACGCGACGATGCTTAAGAATTTTCCTTGTACGATTATAATCTATTATTTACACACTTCTATTTGTAAGTAACTAGTAGTGACTATGTCTTTTATTAATGCTAGTTGTTCGTTTGTTTGTTTGTTTGTAGTTATGTTAAGCGCCGATTACACTAGACTACATGTAGTCTAGTGTAATCGGCGCTTTAGAGAATTTTTTTTTTCTTTTTGGGAAAGTTATTATAAGAAATTAGTTAATGGTATAGTAAATGTAGGTTAATTGTTGGCAAGAAAAGGAGGTTTCTTAATTTGGAATATCAATAGATGAAAAACACATTTAACACGTTCCCAGTGCAGTGTACCATATATGGTACACGTGCATTGTTTTACTATTGTGTCTGCTGGCGGCACTGTGAAAGGGTTACAAACGTATTATTGCAACTTGTTTAAAGCGCTTCATAAACCAAAAGCAGTGGACATATTATAGTAAATAGCGCTCGCTATAGAGGCTAGTAAAATCGTACGTATTACAATCATAGGAATAAAAATAGGACCAAAGAAATAAAAAAATTAGTCCCCTAAGATTCTCACCAAACAAACACAATACAACACTACATCGTATTACTTTCAAACCACAATAAAAACAATACGACTTTCAATGCATTTTAAAAGACTCAACCAGATGAATAAGTACACAAGCTATTCAAAGAAGTTTTGACTAATGACAGTTCTTCATCAAATCATTGTATCTTAGATTGTGTACAACGACCACAGATTAAAGCGTTTCTATATATTAAAAACCTTTTTGTTTCAACTTGAATATGCATGTGAACTATTATAGGCCGACCGTTTATCTCAGTCCCCGCCTGCGGTATGAAAGGGACGAGGGGGCGGGGTAGCGGTGTCCGTTATGGTAGCGTACACAAGAGCTATATCGAGTTGGTTGCTATGCCAAATAAAACAAGTTTTTACAAAAAAAAAACCGACTTCAAAGACAAAAATTGCACTAAAAATTAAAAAAAAATTAGTTGTATTTTGGTTTTGCAACATTAAATCAGACATTCTTTTTACTTAATTATAATCTAAAGAATAGGTTCTTTTAATTATTGTAAAAGGTATTGTTAAGGATATTTCTTGAAGAGTCTACAAATATATTTATTTGTAGATTCTTTAAAATATAATCAAATTATTACAAATAATGTAATATTATTGTTATTTTTGGAGTCGGTGTCAGCCACGATAATTATATTCTATTTTATATTCCTGACTTAAAATTTAAAGAAATATGGCGTCGTGTTATACACAGACTAAAGACTAAGATGAGAAAGTACTACGAATCAAAGACAATTACTTAAAATTAAAAACCATTTAAAGTGATCAGAATGTTATATACAGAACTTTATTGCCTTTTCTAACGACTTTGTAGACAACATTTTGCATTATTGATCCTATTTGCGAATTACGATTTTTTTCAATTGACGGTGCTGGTTAAACGCCCAAAGTTATGGAAAGCTTTAATCAGTTACTAAATAGGTATATTAAAACGAACAATAATAAGAACAATAATAAGAGCTTTTTTATTTTTACACACTACCATAACGGACACCTAGTCAGTATGTCAGTATGACACTAGTGCAGTAAGCTAGTCCGTCTTCTATACAATTTACAAATTTCAAAGACGGTGGCGTCATCTTGCCATTTATACTCGTACTTTCTAAGAGAAAATATGCAATCTAAATAATTACACAATTTAAAGCCTGACCAGAAAAATAAAAAAACCTCTCCAGGTATTTCCTACCTACCTACCTACCTTCCTTTTCTATTATTAGTATTCCTACCTATTAATACTATTATAATAAATACTTATTATATATCCTAAAGGATATAATTTCAATATTTCCTTCTTTTTATTTCATAAAAATAAGCTAGCTAAAAATTAGAGCTTTGTTGTGATGTGATGTAGTTCGGGTCACAGTATCTAGATGGCGCCGTTTTGCCAAAAAATCAAGAGATAGCTCTCTCCTTTGTCCTCGTCCCCCGCGCACCTCTATTACCGCAGGCGGGGTCTGAGTTAAACGGTCGGCCTATAGGTATACTGATTAAGTGGTATAAACTTGATTATATTAGTAGGTTAAAACTGGCGTAGGCGTAGGATGTTTGTAGAGTACAATAAGTACTTGGTTTTTGTATTGATAAAGACGTCAAAATCGAGTAATGGCTTAGTTGTAAAAGCATTAGAGGTAAATCAGAGTGATACGAGTTCGGGTTATTCTAGACAACAGAGGCTGAATCCACAGGTCTTTGGTTCAATTTCAAAGATCTAATTTTTTGCTTTTTTTTTTATTTTGTAGAGATAATCATAACAGCCCTTTAATGTCCCACTGCAGGGATGGGCCTCCTCCTTTGACGGAGGGATACTCGGCCTACTATATATAGGTATAGGGTTTAATTTTAAGTTTTCCTTCTTTTAATTTCGTAAAGATAATATTTACGGTTAGTCCCTTAGTCGGTTTTTACGATACCCATGGGATGAGATGGAGTGGTGACATATTGTATTCTTACTCCGTCAACACACGGTAGAGATATTATCTAGAAATTATTAGTGGGCTTTTATTTTGAATAAGACCGGTTGGCGACACCACATAATCTTTCTTTGTGTAGTGACGGAGACGAAATTAGATGTCAAAAGATAAATGACGTAAGTAAAATTCAATAAGTCGACCAAAGAAAAGAAAAAAAATGCACTTTAAAACTGTCACATTAAAACAACAAAAAAAGAAAAGAATTTTAATTGTAATTAAAAGAAATAACAATGATATAAATTGCACACTAGCAACAAATACTAAAAAAGATCCATTACTTTTAAATTGTTATTTCAAAACATGTAATAAAATACAATTGCTATGTGCATTAAGGAATGCATGTTGGTGGAATAAACAAACAAATAAATCTACTATCTAAAAAGAAATCTTTTAATCTTTACAAGATTAAAAAGACTTTAGTCTTTGGGTATGCTGTCATTTATAAATGTCACACTAGTTTTTTTTAAATCTTAATGACATTTACAATTAAACATGTTTTATTTTTCAAACTAGCAAGTTACCAATGATCATCATCATCATCATAACAGCCCATTAATGTCCCACTGCAGGGGCGGATCTCCTCCCGAGACGGAGGGATACTTGGCCAGACGGATTGGTATAGGGTTTAATTTCAAGTTTTTCTTCTTTCTATGTAAAGGTAATATTCACTGGTAGTCCCTTAGTCGCTTTCTACGACACCCATGGGATGAGATGGGGTAGTGACACACTGTATTCTTTCTACGTCACCACACGGAGAAGAAACATCTGCTAAACTACAACTACTTTCGCAGATGACTACACAACTTCAATAACAATATAAATTCATTTGCTATACATAATATATAAAGAGTAAACGTTGCTCCTGTCTAAAACAGTATTCTAAGTAATAAATAAATATCCGATTACTCCGCTAAGGGTTGGACCTATGTCCCTGCGTAAGCCTACTAAACACCCCGGGATCTAACGTAAGCCTGAGCCTCGTGGAACAAAGGAAATAATAATTAAATACACAATCAAACAGAAAGGCATCTAAACTGTAGGTATTAAGTAGATGTGATGGTGAATAATGGTAATTTTCTAGCTAACCGTAAATTTTTTTTGAAAATCTGTAAATGGTAATATTTTTTTTTTAATATTATGGATAGTCTCCTAAGACCAATCTTGTAGCTTCAACGATTAAGGTACCTCCCTTGGCTGCCCCAATGATATTTTCCACCTTGTATAGGTATTGATATAATGTTCATATTACGACCTAGTTAAATTACAGAATGAGGAAGGCAGAGGGCCACGGAAAGTGGAAATATTTAGAGAAAGTCTATGTCCAGCAGTAAACGTCAATGATATGATGATGATGTATATATTAATTTTATAATTTTTTTTTACTAAATCCTCTTGTGACCTTGAAAAACTTAACCTTTTAAAACCACATTGCCTAGACAGAGTGGTATAAAATATCTGCGAACTTTAGTCGTATTTTACGAAACACGTGGGAAGAGTTGGTCGATTCTTACTCTATCACCACACGAGCCACAAAAATTACAAGATTGATAGCCAATCTCGTGATCTATCAGCCTGCACCCCATCTTACATTTCGTGAACAACATCCCATAAGCTTAGCTCCAGACGCCGGTTTTGCGCACGTGAATTTTAGTATTCCTGGCACGTTCCCTCCATCTTACCGGCCCTTAAATATCCCATTGTCCTCTAATCTGGAGCTTCTTGAGGATAACGTAAGTTGCTATAGGATTACTCTCTCAAGGTCAGGTCTGGTCTTCATCATAATTTTTGGGGGCGCTTTTAATAGCTTACTGTCACGGCATGTCATGTCAATCACATACGCTGTGCTTCTTTTGTAAAAAGTGACTAGTTTTTTTACTGTTTAGTACGGTGGATCTAGGCCAAGGCCCATATTATGTGTCTATAATTATCCTGCAAGTAATAGTGTACAAAAGTTAATAAAATAAATAAGACTTATGCAATAGGCTTTATATTTTTATAGTATACTAGCTGATGCCCGCGGTATTACCCGCTTAATTGTTATTTTACACCATAAACTACCTATATTCCAAATTTCATCAAAATCCATTTAGTAGTTTTTGCATGAAAGGGTAACAAACATCCATCCATCCTCACAAACTTTTGCATTTTTAATCAGTATTCATTTATTTATTCAAAGTAGTACAATAATATTGTGTGTATTGGAGGTGACAGAGGTATCAAAAATTTTCCCTCCAAAATAATATGACGTCACAAATCATCTGTCAAAAATTCTGTGACGTCACGACTCATCTGTCAAAAATTCTGTGACGTCACGACTCATCTGTCAAAATTTAATTCTGTGACGTCACGACTCAGTGTTCAAACATTCAATGACGTCACGACTCAACTATCAAAAAATATTTTCCCGCCAGAATACTGTGACGTCACGACTCATCTGTCAAAATTCTATGACGTCACGTGACCTGTGACGTCACGACTCATCTGTCAAAATTCTATGACGTCACGGGTCACGTGACCAAAATTCTATGACGTCACAGGTCACGTGACACAGCTTTCCCGCCAAAATTCTATGAAATCAAAATATAATATGATTGCTAATAAAAAGTAGCCAATGTTCTTTCTCAGGGTCTAAAGATTGTCTGTACCAAATTTCATCGAAATCCGTTCAGCGGTTTAGGCGTAAAAGAGTAACAGACAGACAGACAGAGTTACTTTCGCATTTATAATATTAGTATGGATATTTATTGTTAAACATCTCTGCATATGGTCAAAAATGAAGTTACCAATAAAAAATACAAGTAACTAACTTTTGGAGGAGGCCTATGTCCAGCAGTGGGCGTCTATAGGCTGATATGATATGATAATAAAAAATACACCACACCATAACATGAAAAATCAAAAAGGATTTACGTACCTAAACTAAAGATTGACAGATAATACAAGACAAATGTCAAACATTTCAAATTCAGAACACAATATTTCTATCAAAGAAGTGTACAACTCAAAACAAAAGACTAATTTAAAATTCGAACAACTAACAGTTACCCAGCCGTTTATTTTTTTTTCTACAAATGACTTGCGACTAAGGATCGTTTGTAAACGAAACTGCGTATTAACCCGAAAGCGCTTGCTAATAAACAAAACGCTTGCAAGTCATCCGCCAGTGAGTGTTTTAAATTTATGGTAAATGTAATGACGTCACTATTTTGTGCCCCGTGAGCAAGTTGAATATGTTTTTATACAGCAAGAAAAATTAAAATAAAACCGCAAGTTTTGTCATTCAAACTCTACACACGGTAAGCAAACGTCATATGAGACACTATTTGCGTATATTAATATCTAAAAATATTATTTGGTATGTCCGTAAACGCCCTTAGGGCTCTTTCAATTTAGCCGTTTCGTGCCGTACGGCTGCCGTGCGTGTTTCGAACGGCAAAGCAACATTCGTTTGTTTTCATACAAATCTTGCCGTACGTAAGTGTATGTAAGAGTCCCCGCGACGCAAGGTTTGATCACTTATAGGGATGTTAAAATAAACCAGAAACACAAATAAACTTCATAATAATAGCTCGTCGAAGATTGCATGTCGCCTCAGAGCCTTTCGACAGCCTTGGTTCTAATTAAAACCCGTCATAAATATACCCGTGACCTTTTAAAAATAAATGTGCAAAGTTATGAACAAAACTCCATGACGGTATTAGATTATAATGGTTATTTTTTATAGAATTTTCTAATGTAGAAAAAACGGCTTCAAGACCAACAACGTTCAATTTCGTTTACATAGATGACACTATAATTTCATATTATTTTTTTTAGGGTTCCGTAGCCAAATTGTAAAAAACGGAACCCTTATAGATTCTTCATGTCTGTCTGTCTGTACGTCCGTATGTCACAGCTTTTTTTTCATAAATCAATGGTACGGAACCCTTTGTGCGTGAGTTCGACACGCATTTGGCCGGTTTTTGAAATAAAAATTCATTTATTAACTCCTTTTTAATACAATTTATGCTATGTTTCTGCCAATTGTATTATTTTTTAATTTTACATAATATAATTTTTACCTATAAAGCTTAGGTATAACTAGAAAAATCCGAAAAGAAGAAAGAATAATTTTTAATTTGACGACCTCGGTGGCGCGCCGGTAAAGCCAGCGGCTGCCGCGCATGAGGTTGTGGGTTCGATACCCACGCAGGACAATAATTTGTGAGATCCACAAATTATTGTCCTGAGTCTGGGTGTTATATGTGTCCGTTAATTGATGTTTGTAAAAAGTCCCCGCGACACAGGGCATGATCCCTAGTGCGGGAGTTGTCTTTTAAAATAAAAAAAAAAAAAAAAAAAAAAAAATTGTTTGAAAACTACTAACTCCCGAGATACAAATACATTAAACAACGTTCTATTTTTGAAGTCACTTTCACAAATGATTTCAAAAACCTTTCCGTACGCTTTTACCCAAAACTAAAGGCAAACTATTAACAAGGTTAACGAAAGCTTTCATGTCCGAATACATTTGTTTGATTAATTATTAAGCCACGTTATAAACAGTCATTTATATGAACAAAGATTTTGTTCGACTAATGTAATTAATTTCAGCAGAAAACGCCATTATTGTTAGCGGTATATCGTTTAGCTGCGATTTAATTTCATTTTAGTTATCAACAATTATTTTGATTATTTATTCGTGTTGTTATCCACTCGTCTGGCAAGACAAAATGGCGGAAAATTGCACATCTGGCCAACCTAGGTTATAGGGGCATTGCTAGGATAGCGTTGATTCTATTTCACGTCGAATTCAGCCGAACACGCAGATCAGAGGGTTAAGTTGGAGGCTTATGGGCCACATCATTTTTTTATTAAAAAAAAAAATTAAGAGTAAAATATTATTTTAGGTAGTAAGGTACTAGAATAAACTAGGCGCTAACGCTTAGCTAAACTAAGCCAGTAGTCAATTTATAAACAATATGGCTGGTTAAGAAACGGCAGCAAGGTCATTCCATAGATGGTCCGCTCAGTGGTACTTAATCGTGTGTACTCGGTCACAAGTAGGTCCTGGACTCCTGTCCTGGTTGTCGTCATAGTGGCACATTCGCTAAGACACGCCAGAGCCCTATTGAACAACTACATCAGATTGGCCACTAAACAAATGATATAAAAAGAAATACTACAAAATGCACACATCTATTAGTCAAATAAGACCCGATTGCTGCTTACCCGAGGCATATTAAATACACTTGTGCAGTTAGAATACAGGGTGTATGTAAGAGTTTAGGAAATATAACCATTTCCATGTCCACTTTTTTTAACCCCTTTTCGTCTTGATTATAGTAAAAGGGGTGGAGTTAAATACAAGTCGTATTATAAGTATATTTTTTTAGTTTACAATGGGTTATTATCAGTTACCAAAATTAAGCTAAAAAAACCATGGAAAAAGAAAACCAGCTGTTTTATGACAAAATTTTGTTTTAATTAATTTTTGAACGTAATGGGCCAATCGTAAAATAAAAAAATACGACATATTTATAATCTTTAACTCGACTCATTTCAATCAGTTTTATGGCGTAAAAAAGTAAAAAAAGAAAATTAAAATAGACATTATTATCTTCTAAATGTTTTAGCTGATTAAGTTATTCACGAGATATCTTGTGTTAAAATTAATACGCCATACAACTTGTATATCTACTCACTGGTACAATTACATAACTTTAAACTATCGCGTTTCATTATTATAATTATTATATAAACGAGATATTATTAGCAAGCTATTTACTTTTATTTTGCTTGACGTTTTGCCACAGGTTACACTGGGCCTGTACACCCTGTATAATGAACTAAGTACACAACGTCATTACATACTATTAGCTACTGTTGTCCATTGTTTAGCATAGTAACAATCGAGTGAATTAACCGCCATTATGTACTGAATAGTGCATCTAACATTTATTATGTTTTGGTCTAGACTTTGTAATCTAGTTTGTGCAATAAGGTTTATTTTAAAAAATACCATAGGATTGAGAATCTGGGTTGACTTTTTAAGCTTGCTAAGAAATAAATTAAATAAAATTTTTGAAGTTGTGCCACGTTTGGATTATGGATCAACACAGACAGACGAATAGATTTGAGTAGTAGATTGGTTTTATTTTTCTCCTCTTATTTACATTGGACAATACAACGCGGTTTTTTTTGTGCTGTGGCGTTTGTCTGTGTCGATCTATAATTTTAACTGTAGCTTCAATTTTAAGTAAACGACGATTTCAAACAATTTGTAATAAATTTTATGAAATGAAGCATTTTGAAATTTGTTAAAGTCCCTGCGATACACGACATGTACCTAAAAAAATATCAAAATAACAAACTTTACGATTTTCTCATTTACTTAATAAAGCGAGCAACCTTCACACTTGCAGACCTCTACCTCTTCAAAACAAATACGTAAGAGAAACACGCATATAATATCCATTACCGTATTTCTTAGCTTATCAGTTCAACCCGCATCGTACGCACTGACCAATGAATAGTGTCAGCGGTTCATAGCGAAGATATCGCACTTAATTTATACACCATAGGTATAAGGAAAAGGTGTCTTATCTGTTTAATGTCTTTATTATAAGTTTTTGGGTGTCCCACTGCAGGGACGAAGGGGGAATTCGAATTCGAAAAAAGTTGGACCAATGCAGGGTATCGAGTTTTCATTTTTATTTCCTATGATGTAACATTGATGTAACACCTTTATTGGTCTCCGTGTGATGACGGAGTAAGAATACAATATGTTACCACCCCATCACATCTCATGGGTGTCGTAAAAACCGACTATCCGTGAATATTATATTTACGAAATAAAAAGAAGGAAAACTTGAAATTAAACCCTATACCAATCCGTCTGGCCAGCGTGGTATTAGTAGGCCAAGTATCCCTCCGTCCCGGGAGGAGGCCCGTCCCTGCAGTGGGTCATTAATGGGCTGTTATGATGAACACCTATATTCCGTTTCTTTTTGTAGCGTGTCTGTGTGCAGCAGCTATCATGCACTAAAATAATTATTAATTTAGAACCAGCAGTTTCTGAGATTAGCATGTATAAACAAACTATTTGCCACGTCAATTTAAACACGGAACGTCAATTTTCAAATTTAGAACAAAGGCGAACAAAATGGCGTTTTAAATTAACAGATCAAATGCCAACCATTAGAGTTGTTACTTTGCAATTAAAATTGATTGTAAAGTTATTAGGAAGGATCAAGAATAAATTATAATTAGGAGCTTTCAAAATCAGGTACATATATTTATTTTGTAATTAATTAATAAATAGTCAATTAATTATATAAAAGACTAGCTGACCCGTGCCCACACGCGAAAAAAACGCGTCCGTTCTTTTAAACATATTTCATTACTGCTCCACTCTTATTAATCATAGCGTGATACTATGACACTCCTCGATAAATGGACTATTCAAAACAGAAAGAATTTTTAAAATCGGTACACTAGATCCAGAGATTACCCCCTACAACGTCATAAACACACAAACATTACCTCTTTAAAATATTAGTATAGATATAGATTGAGTTTTAGTTTAATTTTATTAAGTAGTATTTTTGTAATAGGTATGTGACATAATATAAATAGAAACATAAAAAAAAATAAGTACCTAAATGTAGGTGCATACGAAATTACATGCAACCAGAGTAACTTCTAAACGCGTTACAAAAAAAAGTATGTAAGTATGCTTATCCTTTGTCTAGTGCCCATAGTACAAGCTTAACTTACTTTAGGACTAAATCGCGTTGTGGAAATGTGTTATCATAACAGCCCATTAATGTCCCACTGCAGGGACGGGCCTCCTCAAGTGACGGACAGATACTTGGCCTACTAATACCACGCTGGCCAGACGGATTGGTATAGGGTTAAATTGCAAGTTTCCCTTCTTTTTATTACGTAAAGATAATATTCACGGATAGTCCCTTAGTCGTTTTTTTCAACACCCATGGGATGAGATGGGGTGGTGACATATTGTAATTTTACTCCGTCACCACACAGAGAAATATGTAAAAGGAGTAATTATTATTACAAACACACACACATCCAACAAAGAAATTGACGAAATTATTGACACACAATCTGCTCCAAAAAAGCCCAAGTTCCTTTTCAGCAATAAAGCCTACGTACAAAAGTATATTGTTTGAATTGCACGAAACAGTAAAAAAAAGACAGATATTCAAAGATATTACAGTAACAACTTTTATTGCAATTGAGACATGAAAGTTACAGATGGTACCACTAGTTTACTATGAATAAATCTATTCGTAGGAAACACTGGGTACACAATAAAGATATATGTTATTTATGGGAGACAAGTAAAAATGTTTTTCATGTTGACGTTACTTCGCGTAAATCAAATTGGTAACTGTTGATGTAGAGTCTGCAACAATAATATTGCTTTTTGTATGCGTAATTTACGCTGGGTTGATAGTTTGTTGCTGATTTTCGACTGGTATAAACTCTGCAGCTGATTTAGTAGTTCTTAAATATTTTTGTGTTTTCGCTAATAAAGAAAATTAGCTTTTGATGCACTAATTCCTACTTATATGTTTTTCGACATCATATTAGACTGGTAGCTTGGTACGTCCAATGAAATTATGATATGCCTCCAACAACTTAATTCACTCTAGAGGAGACCATCTCCTGAGTCGAAGCGTAATTAACTAATTAATTAATAATTAATTAATTAGCTAACTGATAATTAAACAGATTGGCCTGTTGAGTATTATGTTAAATTTTCTTTTGTAAGCATTCATCTCTTTTATTTTCGTAGTGATAATATTTGCAACCCTTAAACTAATATTAGTATTATTAATTCAAAATCAGTAAGAATAGACAATTAACTATAGATTTTGTACAATAATCATATCGAATGAATATTATAAATTTAAAGGATCTTTACAATCACGCTTAGAATCAGCCGCAAACATTACGCCTACCGTGTATTCTATATAAAGCATATAAGAGTAAGAGTAGCGACATTTACGCATAAGTTTTGACGAGTCCAGTCTGTCATGTTATTAGTAAGTTATGTTACGTTACGACTCACTACAATGCTTTATGAGTAAAGTAAAATTTGCAACTTGTCGATGTACTGAGCTAAGTTATTTGCCAAGTGAATAAACATTATTGTTTACTTACTTACTTATATTTACAATTGTAAGTTTGGTAATTTGAATACGAATTACTTTTTTGTGTTTCTTTTGTTTTTGTTTTGTGATGAATTGTGCCGAAGATTGAGTTGGGTTAACTAACTTGTAAATATATGAGTACTGTATGTTTTGCAGTCTATATTCAAGTAAAAAAAGGCTTGTATTTTGTATGAACAGGAAAATCAATTATTTGGCGATGTTTTATTTAATTTTTTCAGCTTGTGCTCCTGAGTCCACCGAGTCTCATGTTTTGTGCTTTTGCATGGACATTGATTATGATGTAATGTTTTTACAGGTATAGTAAACTGAGTAACCTTCCTCTCATTTTATAATTAGTCTAATGGTCGATCTTACCCAATTAGTGACAAAGAACTTCGTTTGATTAATTACCTGCAACAAAATAAATAGCACACATTAGCAATATTATATGCACAAAATGATACAACACTAAATTCTGTATTATATTGTAATGGACACTAAGTAAGTAGTAGTTATCCCTGTGGTGACGGAGTAATATTACAATATGTCACCATCCCATCGCAGCCCATGGGTGTCGTAAAAACCGACTAAGGGACTATCCGTGAATATTATCTTTACGAAATAAAAAGAAGGAAAACTTGAAATTAAACCCTATACCAATCCGTCTGGCCAGCTTGTTATTAGTAGGCCAAATATCCCTGCGTCACCGGAGGAGGCCCGTCCCTGCAGTGGGACATTAATGGGTTGTTATGATGATGGACACTAAGTAAACTTGTATGCCTCATATTTTCATCCCATGGTTGTCGCTAAAAATCGACTATTATCGTTGGAAGTGGCCCGTCACTGCAGTAGGACATTAATAAGCATCTATAAATAAACGCTCAACCTATCTACTTCCTCAAAACACTATCACAATAAAACTCATATATATATACCTTTACCCATTTATTTTTCAATTACGTTCGCATGATTACTTATAATTATAACAAAATAAGGTGCCTTATGGGTTTCCTACAGCCCCGTGTATTACTCGGCTGTATAATTTTATAACATTAAGGTAGCTAATGATCATAGAGACTTTCGTATAGCACGCGAGTTTCCGACTAACCCTTTACAGATATAAAATAGCATTATTTGTTACATTGAAATTAAACTTAGATAGTTATTGTGGTTCCCGGAAGTGTAGTGAGGACTGTAGGTTTGCAATAGAAATATAACTGCTCTAGTAAGATGAAAATCTATACTAATATTATAATATATAATATGAAGAGATAAAGTTTGTGTGTTTGTGACGTAAAAAATATTTCTATGTTGAATAGTCCATTTATCGGTGAGTGTCATAGGCTATATAGTATCACGACTATGATATGATATAGTATATGACTAATAGGAGTGGAGCAGAAATGAAATATGTTTAAAAAAGTGTCGCGTTTTTTTCGCCGCCCAACGAAGTGGGCACGGGTCAGCTAGAAACTAATATAAAGAAATAATTAAATGACTTACAAATAAAATAAGTTCTTTTTTAAAACTCATTTTCTCTATCATGTATTACTCGACTCGCGGGGACTTTAACAGAAATAAAATTAACGAACATCTAGCCATACAAATAATTGATCTAGTATGGCACTCGAACTCACTACCTCGAGCACGGCTGCCGTACACAATCGCTTTTGGCAGGTACTAAGTACGAGTAACTAATACGAGTAACTGGTAAGAAAACCGAATCGTTGAACAGTGTTCGACTCCTACATGCCCATGACACTAACAGCGCTTAGCATCAATTGGGCTTTCCAGACGTTAAAAAAAAACAAAAAATAAATTAATATTCACGGAGATCTGTACACAGCGCCATCTGTTCCCAAAGTAAGCTAAGCATAACCTGCTTGTGTTATGGGTAACAGAACAACGGATAAACATACATAAATAAATAAATACATACATATTTTACATAGAAAACACTCATACCAATGCAAACAATCATGTACATGCACACAAAGATTTGCATTGAGCGGGAATCAAACCCGAGACCTCTGCGTAGTAGCCATGCTGTAAACCAACTATGCCACAGAGGTCGTCAAAAAAGGCTACAGAAAGCACGTGCAGTCGCAATAATAGCGAAATGTCCGATGTTAACGACATGCAATGAAACATCGAATCGACCGGTTAAGTGTAACACCGATCGGTTTAACCTTTAGTTCAACGATTATTGGTAATGTCTATGTCATTTTATGGTTTGTTCGGGACTTATTTTAGATGTAATGTTATGTTAGATTTATGCTTTATATAACATCTATGTATTGTGGTGGTGTTGGAACTACTCAATACATGGGTTCGATATTATAATAATACTATCGGGTATTAACGCGTATAGATTTTTCGGTCACGAGTAGACCATGTTCAGTCTACTCGTGACCATGGCTGGTGTAACCTGGCCGAAACGTCGAGCGGCTCAAGATAAATAATTTAAGTGTTTACCAAAAATCTATACGCGTTAATACGCGATAGTAATAATATAATAATAAAATGAAACGCGAAAGTTATAAAGTTAATATGGGTTCGATAGTACTATGATGGACTCTATGGTAGTTGCGCAAAGGATTTGGATTCAATTCCCAAACAATGCAAATCTTTGTGTGCATGAACATTATAGCTTGCATTAGTCCGGGTGTTTTTTATATATTTATATTATGAATGTATAGACAAATAATTAGTAAATAAGTATATCTATTTGTTATCTCGTACATGAACTAACATAACTATACAGGTTCGATATAAAGTTAGGAAGTAGAATATAATAATTAATGTATTTTATTTCGCTAGCAAGAGCAACTGTGGTTTCGTGGAAAATTTGGCATCATTTCCTAGTACGAAGAGTAGACGATAACATACCCAAGGGAATGCGCTATCTTCATAATAAATTTGATCAAAATCGCGGATGTGGTTTAATACGACTAACTTACTATAATTTTGCGTTTAATCATTTTTAACTAATTCCAACAAGAGGGTTATCGATTAAATTAATTTATTTTATGTTATTGTTATTTTTGTTTTTTACAATATGTCACCACCCCATCTCACCCCATGGGTGTCGTAAAAACCGACTAAGGGACTATCCGTGAATATTATCTTTACGTAATAAAAAGAAGGAAAACTTGAAATTAAACCCAATCCGTTTCACCAGCGTGGTATTAGTAGGTCAAGTATCCCTCATTCACAGGACGAGGCCCGTCCCTGCAGTGTGACATTAATGGGCTGTTATGATGTGCCTGAAAATATGAATTTTCTGCCTGCGTGAGGTTTCTGGTTCCAATATCATGCAATATAAATAGCATGTGTGATTTACAAATAATTGTCTAGACTACAGCCTAGAAGTCCTATAAAAGTACTTAAAAGTTATTCTTAGTAGAGGCAACAGTTCTTTTAAAAGTTACTAGTAAACTACACCATGAATCAATAAATTAATGCTATTTTTAAATCAATTATAATATGCATTTAACAATTTATAAAAGCTACTTATTGCATGTTTTATTCACCTTCAATTAGTTGTGCAATTACGTTCGTGTAATAAATACAAATAGTTTTAATAGTGTAATATTTTATGTACTCGTATTTCAGCTATGAATTATTTCTAACTAAAGTTGTTGAATCTAATAAATACTTAAAATTAAGCTCTAAAACTAAACTTAAAACCAAAAAGAGACTAAAAAACCTAACATCTAAAACATATCAAACGTCAAATAGAAACCGAAAACTGTGCGGTTAAAATCGACCACAAAAATAAAAAGCCACAAAAGGGAGGCTTTTAAAAGAAAACACAGTTGTTAGGTGACCGCTTGCCGATCGCGATAGCCTTCGTCGACATTGTGCCGGATTTATCGTTGCCCACAGTGCCCACTTAAGTCCCACACAGAGAGGTAAAAAGGAAAGTTTAAAGTCCGTAGTGAAAATGTCCGACTTGGGCGTATGACTTTTTATGTTACTGTACTTAAAGTTGATTGGGAAAAATGTTTTCGACTTTGATATATTGGTTTTGAAACAAGAGTTACATCGTTAAGTATGTACT
This sequence comes from Schrankia costaestrigalis, assembly GCA_905475405.1. NCBI lineage: Eukaryota > Metazoa > Arthropoda > Insecta > Lepidoptera > Erebidae > Schrankia > Schrankia costaestrigalis. Next base: position 18,301,488 of record FR997835.1, read on the forward strand.
TCAACCTTTTGTTCGTTACGGTCAAAATAAAGATTGTGTGCGCGGACATTTTTTTTTCGAGTATTCTTGTGTTTGGAGGGGTTTAGCTATGCAGGGATTTGTACTTGTAGGTGAAGTGGGAGTGAGAAGCCAAGAGTTATATTGACATGTTTAGTGTTTGTTGGACTTGTATTGTATTATTTGGGATTTCAGAAATTTTTCAATATGCAGAGATATAGGCCGTCTCCAACGCTATAAACCATGCTTGTTGGCATGCTAGTACCATGCTTACAGAGTCTTCTTTGTTGCAAAATAAAGAAAAGAAAGGGTTTGTTCCTGGTCGACTTTTACTAAGTCTTTGTATCCTAGCAAAAGCCGTGGACGATGTAAAACGTTACATCATGTATAGTCGAGAACTAAAAGGCTTTATCACCTCTAGAGTTACTGTTAGTTGCATGTCATAAAACTATTAGGTTCAATATCGCACAACAAAACATCAGCTAAATCATGACGCTACTTTGATATCAGTTCTCTTGTATTAGCAAATAGTCGTTAGGTATTTATAAAAACAAATAGTAAAGTCAACGTTATTGCCTGTTACTAGAGCATATTTTCGGTAAAACGTTTTATTCTAATGAATTTCTCTCTTTTTTCCTTCTATGTCCATCCCTATCATTTCTTGCATGATGTCATTGGCGCATATTTCAATTTAAAGTTTTCGTAATTTTATAATATAAAACAAATTAGCCTAATCGTTAGAAGTCCTACAATAATTGGCACTTAAGAGTTAAAAGTGGGTAAAAAGAAAGAAAACACTATAGATTATTCAAGTTCAGTATGATTATTCAAGTTCAAATATTATTCATTTAATATTTTTATCATATTTTATTTATTTCATGTGTCAACATAGCAACAATAAATTTATCAGAATCCTTTTATTGGCATTAGTGCCAAAAATATTTATTTAATACTATTCAATCACATAATAATGATTAAGTATAAGCAAAGATTAAAGTATTTTATCATTTTATGATATTTTGTATTTTAGTCTGACACGAAGTCCACTCTTAAGGTGCCAACAATTGGGTGGCTTATGGCTAACGCAGACCTGGACGGCATGGCAAGGGATTTTAAAATGATAAATTTGCTTTAAAATGATGCCGCGGCATTGAAAAATCTTTTTCAATGGCATCATTTTAAAGCATAGCAATTTATGTCGTATTTCTGTAACAGTACGGTTGAATTTCCATTAGTAAAAATTAAAATCCCTTGCCATGCCGTCCGGGTCTGCGTTAGCCATTACCAGCCAATATTTAAATTCTATATTTTCAGTTTTTCTGAAATGACAAGCTTGTAATGTCACAAGTAACAAGTTGACTTTAATTTTAAATTATTTAATGGTTTTTCATGGTTTTTCACATACAAACTCTACAGTTTAATATAGTGACATTTGTATTGAGTTAGTTGATTTTATTATTTATTGCGTTGAAGTGAAAGTTTAAAATAGATTGTACTTTTAATCTAAGCATAGTTTTGAATACGGTTAACCAATGACTTCAAGCTCACGCATAAACATTAAATAACGATCTTAATGAATTTGAATTATGATAGAATTTTTTGTCAAAACTGATAAAGCCATTTTGTTTTCGACTATACTTAAAAAGCTAGGAAAGCTATAAACTCAAACGCTATAAAATAATCATAAAAGAAATTGTTTATTTTCGAATCGTGCATATAAACGAAATTTCATTACCAGGAATAACAATCGGCCTATATTTTATTTAAAAAACTACATTATAAACACTTTAAAGTTGGTACTTATAATATCAATACAGTTAATAAGTAAATAAAGGTTCATTATTAGTAAGCTTCGTCTACTGAAGAACATTTCTCTCTACAAGGTCGTTAGTGGTCTCGGGAAACCATTAGCGGTTACACCAAAATAAAAGTATAACCTTCTATTATACGAGTACTTAGGTTATCTACTTATTTCAACTGTGTACCTACCTACATTCGTCCAGTATCAATATATGAGATATATTATATAATGACCTCTTTGGCGTAGCCGATATATAACATGGCTAATACGCAGAGGTTCTCCGTGTGGTGATAGAGTAAGAATACAACATGTCACCACCCCATCTCATCCCATGGGTGTCGAAAAAACCAAAAGACTACAGGACTATCCGTGAATATTATCTTTATGTAATAAAAAGAAGAAAAGCTTGAAATTAAACCCTATACCAATCTTTTGGCCAGCGTGGTATTAGTAGGCCAAATATCTCTCCGTCACGGGAGGAGGCCCGTCCCTGCAGTGGGACATTTATCGACTGTTATGTTTATGTATGTAATAATATAATAGTTTCAAGTGATTGTATAAATGAACACTTCGCGTGAACATTAAAGGATTAGTGATATGTGGGTTGCACGCAACACGCACAACCTCACACCAACAGAAACCTTTATGTATATCTTCTTAATTAAATAAGTAATAATAACTATTAAAAGCCTATATCTATCCCACTGCAGGAGACCCCTCCCCCCTCTTTTGACTTCCATTCGGTGTATGGCTTTTTCTGCCTAATATTTTTGAAGCCTTATTCGCTATCTTCTTTGGCTCTCCTCTTACTGTCGACTAGACTACTCTGTGGTTATCCTCGCCAACCATAATAAAAATGCACAGAAAGCCATTTAGTCTTTTTGGGATTTAAATAGCGGCTTCCATAATCTATACTAATATTATAGAGGCAAAGTTTGTGATGTTGTAGGGGGTAATCTCTAGATCTACTAAAACGATTTTAAAAATTCTTTCTGTGTTGAATAGTCCATTTATCGGTGAGCGTCATAGGTTATATAGTATCACGCTATGACTAGTAGGAGTGGAGTAGTAATGAAATATGTTTAAAGGATGAAAGAATGGCCAGCTAGTATTTTACATAATTTTAATTCGCGCTATTCTGCTTACCCTTAAAAGGCATAATAAGAAATTAGTACTACATTATCTTTTATACAAAATATTGAAGGACATTTAAGGCTAGCGAAAATTTTAATCCAAAGATCAAGGACGTGATACTTGATTACATTAAAAAAGCCTGACATCTTTAAAAATATTCGAACATAGAATAAATTTTACTTTCTTTATACAAGAGTGTTACTACAATTCTACAAAAAAAAGAGTTTAGTTTATTTAAATATTAACATGTTCATCGCTCTCCGTGTGGTGACGGAGTAAGAATACAATATGTCACCACCCCATCTCATCCCATGGGTGTCGTAAAAACCGACTAAGGAACTATCATCTTAACGAAATAAAAAGAAGGAAAACTTGAAATTAAACTCTGTGCCAATCCGTCTGGCTAGCGTGGTATTAGTAGGCCAAATATCCCTCCGTCACGGGAGGAGGCCCGTCCCTGCAGTGGGACATTGATGGGCTGTTATGATGTTGTTCATCGTGGGTTACGAAAACATAACACTTTTATTGTTAGTATAGGAGTTACAAAAACATACTAGACATAGACAATCGCAGACATTCGTTTTAAAGATAATTATTTAAAAAAAAACTCGAAATCTTGACATGAAACAAAAAATAGCTATCCTCCGTTACTGAAAGCAGCCCGTCTTTGCAGTGTCCCGGTATAACTAGCTACTGTGTTATCGAATGTAACAAGATTTTATTTCAGAACATAGTAATATATTACCCCGCTTTTCTCACAACCCGCTCGAATGGCCAACCATACGTCCGATTTTATCGAAGCAGAGTATGTAACACAAAATGGCCGGTCCGTATTCTACATTGTTCGTACTATCACGCTCCTTATCGAATGGGAGGAGGTAGGAGCACATTAATCATGTCCAAATCGCGTAAATTTATCTGGGAGGGCCAGAGCTGTCATATCGGAGGGAATTAAACGGAGGAAAGTAAAAAAGTTGCTTTATACTTTCTTCTGTAAGTATCGATTTAAGTTGGGGAGCTTTGTGGATTGTTTTAATAGATTTAGACCGCTCACTTCTAACGCCATCTAGTCCCAAACTAAGCTGAAATTGTTTATCAGTAAGTAGGTGGAATAAGACAAATTACTGGTCTGTCAAACATACATGACACACTGTAGGTACTTGAAAATATTTAGACCTAATCAAACTACCATATTTTTGATGGTAAGTAGGTATTGTCTTTACGAATAAACAGAGGTAAAATCTTTATTAACATTGCCTTACTAAGCAGTATACGATAGAGGCAACAGATATGCTTACATACCAATACAGACCAATACTAACAGTCATCATGTTCATACATTCGCATTGAGCAAAAATGGAATCCGAGATAAAAAACCTTATAAACCTACCTTAAAACCTTCACATAGTTTCAAAAAATATTATTTTTAAATTCAAGATGACAAAAAGTGATAACACTTTTTATAACCTATAGGACGTGGAATCAGTTGAACATAAATTGTAAACGCGACGACGTCGTCGCAACGAGTAGAATCGTCAAATGGTGCGGACGAGATACGTTTTAGATAGGGTTGGCGAACCCATCTTAACTGGTTCAAATCTTTATGTTATACCTATTTTAAATCTTACATTTTAAGCTGAGATATAAAAGGGAAAAGTATATTTTAGCTTTACTTCTATACCTTATTAAATAGCTTTGATAAATTATAGAGGTTTGGCCAGTTGCAATCAGTTTCATAAACGATCATCATCAGCATAAGAGCCCATTAATGTCCCACTGCAGGGACGGGCCTCCTCCAGTGACGGAGGGATACTTGGCCTACTAATACCACGCTGCCAAACGGATTGGTGTAAGGTTTAATTTCAAGTTTTCCTTCTTTTTATTACGTAAAGATAATATTTACGGATAGTCCGATAGTCGGTTTTTACGACACCCATGGGATAAGATGGGGTGGTGACACACTGTACGTATTCTTACTCCGTTACACACCACATTCATAAACGATAATGCTGATTAAACAAACGTCGGCGAAGTCATTCTATAGATCCATCTATATTCGCCGACATTGCTTTTCAGTGGTTTTTCATCTGTGCTTCGAAGAACAGGTAAAAAGTCGGTCCCTGCAGTCGTCGTAGTGATACAGTCGTTAAGCCATAGGTATAGGGTTTGATTTCGGTTTAAAGTTTTCCTTCTTTCTATGTAAAGGTAATGTTCCCAGATAGTCCCTTAGTCGGTTTCTACGACACCCATGGGATGAGATGGGGTGGTGACACATTGTATTCTTACTCCGTCACCAAACGGATACATACATAATCTACATACATAAACTCACGTAGTAATCTCTAAAATAAATAAAGACCTGGTAAAAAAAGGGTAAGCAGCCAAAATATCACTCTATAAATAGAAGAGGCTGGTCACTAAAAAACCCATAGCTTTTTTCATGAAAACAAATATTTCATATTATCAACCATATCAAAATCATGACAATCTCCAGAAACACACCAGTTACCCAAAAAATGGGGATTATTACATGATATATACTAATAACATTGTCATTGATACACATCTAAAAAACACTTTTACCCCTGCTTAATATATTACCCCGTAAAAGGGTAATTTTGTGAAAAAATTAATTAACAGGTCATATGAAATACTTGCAATAACTTATGGTTTAGATGCATAAGAGGATGATAAGAGATTGACAAAAGAAATTTACAGCGTGAAAGTAGTAGGTAATGTTGCACTAAAACACTTACAGGGACATCATTGGTGATATGACGACCTCTGTGGCGTAGTGGTTATAACATGACTGCTACGCAGAGATCTCGAGTTCGATTTCCGCTTAATTCAAATCTTTGTGTGCATGAACATGATTGTTTGCATTGGTCTGAGTGTTTCTATGTATAATATGTATGTATTTATATTATATATTCACACAACACCATCTAGTCCCAAACTAAACTGAGCTTGTACTATGGCTACTAAACCACGGATAAACATACTTATATACTTTTATTTTTGTAAATACATACATATAATACATTGAAAACACCCAGACCAATGCAAACAATCATGTTCATGCACACAAAGATTTGCATTTAGCGGGATTCGAACTCGAGACCTCTGCGTATCAGTCATGCTAAATAACCACTACGCCACAGAGGTCGTCATCAGATTGCGCATATAATACCTTGTTAATACAATGTATACGCCTCTTAGTATTAAGAAGATAATTAATATGATATCAGAGGGCACGTTTATCTCAAGGGTATTGCCTAATCCCACAACATTTATACGAGGATCACGCGACTGTGTTGAGTCACTGTTCTACTTAATGTTAAGCTTAGTAGCACCCTCATTATCTTACGTGGTATTTGTGAGTTTGTTTGTTTATTACATTATTGTATGTATATGATATCTCCGTGTGGTGACGGAGTAAGAATACAATATGTCATCACCCCATCTCATCTCATGGGTGTCGTAAAAACTGACTAAGGGACTATCCGTCAATATTAAAAGAAGAAAAAGAAGGAAAACTTGAAATTAAACCCTATACCAATCCGTCTGGCCAGCGTGGTATAAGTAGGCCAAGTATCCCTCCTTCACGGGAGGAGGCCCGTCCCTGCAGTGGGACATTAATCCTGTTATGATGATGAAATTATGTAAAGTATTAAATACATCCCTGGTACTCCAAATACATTAAAAACGTCAAACAGAATATCGTCGAGTTAAATTTGATATTTTCGTATTTCTATATAATAGGTAGTAGTGACAGACTGATATTGCATAATGCATATATTTCTGTAGACACTCGACTCTCTCCCCCATCACTTTATTATATTACAGTAAGCAGCTGATACCTACTTTTACTTACAAATCAGCGAAAACTCGATCGACGAACAATTTAAGGGGTTTTCGTATCGTTGCTTACTATGTAGGTTGTTTTTTTCTTGAAAGAATGTTGCTACAGTAAAATTATAAGTATAGAAGTTAGTCTATACTAATATTAAAGAGGTAAAGTTTTTTGTGTGTTTTTTTTTTAGGTGTTTGTGTCGTTGTCGTTATAGGGGGTAATCTCTGGATCTAAAGCCCGATTTACACATCGACAAGTACAGTAGCGAGTTAAGTAGTAAGTTGTTGATTAAGTTGATTTAAATAGATCTCCATCCTATTTTTTGCCGATTTAAGTTGGCGAGACGCGAGAGAGGGGGCTACTTCGTACTTAACTCGCCAAAAAATAGGATGGAGATCTATTTAAATCAACTTAATTTTAAAATACTACTTAACTCGCTACTGTACTTGTCGATGTGTAAATCGGGCATAATGAACCGATTTTAAAAATTCTTACTGTGTGAATAGTTTATTTATCGGGGAGTGTCATAGGCTATATAGTATCACGCTATGACTTATAGGAGTGGAGCTGTAATGAAATATGTTAGAAAAGGGACGCGTCCTATGTCTAGAAAGACGTTCATTGGTTGATATGATGAAGTTCTTCAGACATCAGACTCCTATCACATTACCTATTTCCAAGACTTATCCAAGGGCCTATTCAAAACACTTCAAAACACAAACGGGTGATAACCCGTGTGTTTTGAAGTGAAGTTAAATATGCATGATAATGCATATTTAAAAAAGCTTTCGAAAATCTCCTATTTTCTGAAGCCAATTATATAATTCAATCTCAAATGACAATTAAATACAATGCCAAATTTATTTCTTTAGTAACCCATCAGACTACGCCATACGCTAATCATTCATACATACATAAAATCACGCCTTATCCCGTCCGGGGTAGGCAAAGACGACAGAACGCCACTTGTCGCGATACTGGCAAACAGATAATCATTCGTGTTATTATTTACGAAAACTATACTTCTATTTAAAATCTCTACAATAATTTTGGACAAGGAATCTTAACAGGGTGACATATAACCGGAGATAAAAATCACACGTACTGGCACCGCACGCGGCTCTGCCTGCCAAATTATTAACATAAACACCATGTGTCCACCCGGTCCTACATATACAGGGTGTGCATGAAAATGGCGCATTTATTTTGAACAAAAGGCAGACATTTGACTAAGCAGCAACCAAAAAAATCATCAAAAAATATCCATCTGTTTAGGAGATATGACTATTTAAATTTTTAATTTTTTACCCCTTTTTCGTCATAAATATTTACAATAGGAGTGAAGTAACGATTGATTCATTCGTTACAAAAATAAAGCTAAAATCCATGGTAAATAATTGCAGATTTTTTTTCGAAAAGAAAAACGAAAGACCATGTAAAAAATTTGATACTTGAGTCAGGACTCGAATCTGCATCTTACCACCACTACTAAGCCATCCGAGTCCTAGTCTCGATAACCAAATTAGTCTTTTGCTTTCCACGAAGCCATTAGTGACGAATTATTAATCAGGCAATTACGGCCACTGCTGGACCACATCATAACAGCCCATTAACGTCCCACTGCAGGGACGGACCTCCTCCCGTGACGGAGGGATAGTTGGCCTACTAACACCACGGTGGCCAGACGGATTGGTAGTATAGGGTTTAATTTCAAATTTTCCTTCTTTTTATTTCGTAAAGATAATATTCACGGATAGTGGTCCCTTAGTCGGTTTTACGACACCCATGGGATGAGATGGGGTGGTAACATATTGTATTCTTACTCCGTAACCAGTTCACCACACAGAGAACTGGACCTAGGCTTCCCCTATTAATATTGCCACACTGTGCGGTCCTGTGCCTCCCTCCCGTTTTTTTTACCTTGTGAGAAAATAAACACGCTAATTCTAATGTACACCCTCTACATATATATTATTGACTATTGCAATTTTGTTTCTTGGCCTCTGCCTCGCTTTCAAATTTAGACGACTATGTAAATCAAGATTAGTACTACTCCGAGATTCGAATGTGTATTCCTAGATTAGTATTGGACGTTGAACATGTGTTACCTTTTAACTCGTTTCATCTTGTATGTTAGAATATATTTATGTTCCTAATTTGAATTTTGAATTTTAAATTTGGATCGTTGTAATTTTGTTTTTAATATTGTTTAGGCTATAATATCGAATCTAAATAAACTATGAATGGATAAGGAGATTAGTTAAGGCATTTTTTAGCTTTTAAGTGTGAGACAACAATTGGACTACCTACCTAAACTGATGGTTGCTTTCCGATGTTGAGTATGATCGATTTGAATCTGTGTCTTCGGGATAGTCACAATTGAGCCTATCAACATAACCGCGCTTTAACATCTAACGGTCTAACTGCAGTGATAGCAGTCTCAGTCTTTTAGCCACAGTTGGTCAACAAATTGAACGCTGATCATGATTTTATGGCAATTTTTCCTTCTTTAGTTTTCGTAATGATAATGATATCTGCGACTATTTCCTGAATCAGTCTTTAAACTAACCAAAGTATAAGATAAGACTGGTGACACCACCTTATCTTACTTTATCATCATCATCATATCAGCCAATTAACGTTCACCACTGGACATAAGCCTCCTCCAAATATTGCCATCTAGTGCGGTCCTGTGCCTCTCTCATACATCTCGGTTTCCCGCAAAACAGCTATTAAACAAACTAAAAAGTATCAAAAAAGCAAAAATCAATAAGTACAGACATATAGTATCGAAGAAATATAAACTTGTACCGATTTTCGTATAAATGTTTGTAATATGTATAATGGCGACAGTAAAGTGTTCGTAAATAATAAAATGCAAAATGTGTAATGATCGATCGAGCAATGGCTGTGGGGGTGGCGCCACCCTGTCATACTGTACACTTATATGTTTAAAGGTGATTCTATACTTTACTTACTGTGTAATCACGACTTGTAGTTTGGTGAAGAGCGGTATTGGGTTCGATTTCTGATTATCTGCATTTATTTTTGTGCATGAACATGGTCTGAAAAACTGTAGTTGTGTAGAGTTTAGTAGTCTTCGACTGCTACGAAATGGTATGGTCTTCGAGAACTTCTATGAATTAGAGGTATGTATTTAAAGATTTTTCTGGTGGTGACAGAGTAAGAATACAATATGACACCACCCCATCTCATCCCATGGGTGTCGTAAAAACCGACTGAGGGACTATTCGTGAATATTAATATGTTAACAAAATAAAAAGAAGGAAAACTTGAAATTAAACCCTATACCAATCCGTTTGGCCAGCGTGGTATTAGTAGGCCAAGTATCTTTCCGTCACAGGAGGAGGCCCGTCCCTGCAGTGGGACATTAATGGGCTGTTACGACGATTTTAAATAAAAATAAAGTGTGTGTCTATACTTTGTCTTGTCCCATAGTACAAGCTTTGCTAGAGTTTTTTTGAAGGGAAAAGATAGCGTTAGGTGAATATATCCATACTAATATTATAAATGGGATAGTGTGTCTGTCTGTTTGTCTTTCTTTCACGGCAAAACGGAGCGACGAATTGACATGATTTTTTAAGTGGAGATAGTTGAAAGGATGGAGAGTAACAAAGGCTATTTTTTTCTTCTGTGTTCAGGAAAGGGGAACAGCGCTACATCGAATTTAACGGCGAACGAAGCCGCGGGCAAAAGCTAGTGAGGAATAAAGGGAAGGAAAGAAAAGATATTTATTGCAAAAGATTTACATTTCGGAAAACAGAACAAAATTAATTTCAATTCACGTCTTTAATTTTGAAATTACGTATAACTTATAATAAACATCATTCTTGCCACGTATAACTCATAATAAATCTTTATTTCCTTCAAACATAAAACAATTTCACAAAACATTATTTCGAAAACCCAATAAATGTTTAACAAAAGTCGTGTCTATAATCGCCTTTACAATGGATTTTCCACTCAAGTTATATGGCAGGCTGAATTAAAATTCACTTTGCCTTTTGTGCCTCAATAGCTACTGTCGATAGGAAATTACTGGCAGACAATACGTACGGCCCGACTAGCCTTTATGTAGTACATCGAATAGGGGATCAGATTTTGTAAGTATGTATTTAAGGTTTTTAGTTATATTGGGAGCTTATTTGATAATAATTGTAAATATATTTTTGTATATAGTTTTTTTCTTATTTTGTTTTTCATTCTTATTCTGTTCAAAATTTTTTATAAATAGAATATTATAATATGATTTTCAACTTGATTTTATCGTATTGGATTTAATTGAATTTTGAATTGTATACTTCTAATATTATTCAAAACATAGATATCTCACTTTAAATTTATTTTTTAATTTATATTTCCAATGTTGTTTTTAATTTAGGGCGCCTTCAAATTTGCCGCTAAGTGTCGCGCGGAGGCAGCGCGACTGCAGCGCTGCGGTCGCGCTGCCGTCGCTAGGTTTGAGAATGGTAGTGTTGTGTTTTAGTTTTACGATGGACTCAGACGAAAATACACTGCTCTTAGTGTTACTATTAAAAAGAAAAAGTATTCTAAACAACACTAGTCGATCGATGAACGAATGCGGGGACGCAGCGCGGGCGTAGCGCTGCAGTCGCGCGTTTTTTATCTCTATGAATTTACAAAACAGCGCGACCGCAGCGCTGCAGTCGCGCTGCCTCCGCGCGACACTTAGCGGCAAAGGAGAATGGGCGGTTTCGTCCCATGTGTTGTAACACTTTGTGACCTATATCATTTGAAAGATCTTAGCGAGTGCTATGTTTTATTGTATGGGCATGACTCCGTATCTCGTGCAGGGAAACTGTTATAGGGTTTTAAAAAATAAAAAAAATAATTAAAAATGTCTTAACTAATTGGTCTTTTAATAACTACTACTAAAGAGATTTAAAGGTAGAGCCTACATTGACCCAACACCCTCTCTGCCACCATTGTAAGCGCAGCGTTGAGAAGATTGCAGACATGTAAAATGTGATTTACGGCAGTCTTTCTGGGTAGAAGAGTTCTTAAGCCTTCAGAAACGTTTGCACAATTACATGGACAAAGAAAAAACAGCTCCCTATGCTCCCCGCCATTTTGTTCCAAATATGACATCTGCTCAGTCAGTTGCAACAACTTCAGGTCGGTCAAATAAGTTTGCGCTTAGTGTAGATGCAATTATAAACTTACTGGTGTAGTGTTGCAGTCTCTCCAACGATGCCAAGTACACCAACGATATTTCATAATACTGCAGTGCTTAAGTATACGGAAACGCCATTATGTTGGCTTGTCTCGAGGATGGATTATCAAGAACTATGAATTTGCAGCGAGGTATAACGAAAATGGTGTCATGTCATAGACCAAGGAGGACCTCAATATAATGCTCGATGACCCTAATAGTATCTCTCAATAAATGGACACGGACAAGACCAAGATCATGGCAAATGTTCATGTTGCACCCACTTCAATCACGGTTGGAGGCGCTACACTCAAAGTTGTCCTCGAATGTATTTACCTGGGACAATCAGACCAGATAAGTCCAACTTCGAGAAGGGGGTCACTCGTCAAATCACAAGGCTTTTGGTCATCAACAGGGGAATGGAGAGAGCTTTATTGGGAGTTGGCCTGCGTAATTGAATCAAAAGTGAGATAATCCGCAGGAGAACTAAAGTGACCGATAGAGCACTCAGGATTGCCCGTTAAAGGGGTGACATAGCACGAAGAACTTACAAATGACGATGAGGGAGAAAAGTTTTCGAAAAGCGACCGCGTATATCGCGTGATATCGGGGTGGCGCCAAGTGATAAGGTAGTCACAGGATCGGCAAAGTAAAAATATTTGCAGGAGGCCCACCTCCAGCAATGGACGCCTATTGGCTGAGTGTTGTTGCTGAGCTGTACTTTCGTGTTTTCAATATATATTGAAAGATATGTGAATAAAACAGGTATATTTAAATGAGTTGTATATTTATAGGTTCTCTATTTTGTCTCATAAGTTTTTTATCCATAATCTAAGGTGTCATAACATTTTGTGTCCTAATCATCATATGTCCGAATGGTAGCTAGCCCTAAATTCATGTCATATAATATCACTTGTCCGAAAACCTAAATCCCTAAACATAACATGACCTAATTTATTTTGCTGTAACCATCACAATCTAAATTATTTAAAAAACATAAATACTATATTCTAGTTTTACCATACCATACTAACCTAACCTAACCAACTGTTTCTGACTTTCGCCCTAATATTTTATTTTAGGACATGTGACTTTATAGCAAGAAAAAATAGGATATGTAATAATTATAGTACCCCATTTTAGGACACCCAAGTATTATAGGTAAAGACGATTAGGTCATATACGATTTCGTATACGCGAACATTATGGAAAGTGATGATTATAGTAAACTTGTTTGGGATTGTGATTTTCGGACGATCGATATTCGGAGAAGAAAGGGACTACCATATTTATACTGTCATTATTATTATGACAACCTTATCAACATCAACAGCTATGTAGAGAAAAATGCGATGAGGATTTTTATTTTCTCAACCTCAACTCTATAACGTATCTATACATTTACGTAAGAGATTTATTAATACTTATTAATAACGGTCTAAACTAACGATTACTGTCTGTGAATTGTCTACAGTTATTATAAGTGGAATAAGTTTAATGTGTTTCCGTGTCACAAAATGTAAAAAAGTACGATTCAAGCCTTATTTGATACAAAAATTATTTTATCATTAACAGCTCAGTACTTTTGACCTGCACACAATTTTAATAAAAAAAATATATATTTATAGAAAAAAAATCTAGGTGAACATGTTTATGCTAGTCAACAACATGTTACAAAGGTTGGGACGCAGAGAGCAGATGTCATATTTGGAACAAAATGACGGGGAGCATAGGGAGCTGTTTTTTCTTTGTCCATGTAATTGCGCAAACGTTTGTGAAAGCTTGAGAACTCTTCTACCCAGAAAGACTGCCGTAAATCACATTTTACATGTCTGCAATCTTCTCAACGCTGCGCTTACAATGGTGGCAGAGAGGGTGTTGGGTCAAAGTAGGCTCTACCATTAAATCTCTTTAGTAGTAGTTATTAAAAGACCAATTAGTTAAGACATTTTTAATTATTTTTTTTATTTTTTAAAACCCTATAACAGTTTCCCTGCACGAGATACGGAGTCATGCCCATACAATAAAACATAGCACTCGCTGAGATCTTTCAAATGATATAGGTCACAAAGTGTTACAACACATGGGACGCACCCCATATAAAACTGCCCATTCTTCTTTGAAGGCGCCCTTAGAGTTTGTCATTATTTTAGTATGTTTTTTTTATTCGCATGCTGTGGTTTTCCGTTATTACAAAGAAATACACGCATTGTTCCTGTAGATTTTTTTATTAATTTCTAACGTGTATTGCCTTTGTTGGAGACCCATAAAATAAATATATAAATAAATTTATTCTCCGTGTGGTGACGGAGTAAGAACACAGTGTGTCACCACCCCATCTCATCCCATGGGTGTCGTAAAAACCGACTAAGGGACTATACGTGAATATTATCTTTACGTAGTAAAAAGAAGGAAAACTTGAAATTAAACCCTATACCAATCCGTTAGGCCAGCGTGGTATCAGTAGGCCAAGCAACCCTCCGTCATGGGAGGAGGCCCGTCCCTGCAGTGGGACATTGATGGGCTGTTATGATTAAATAAATTTATATTTACTAAAAACTACTACTTTAATTAGTAATTTATTTGTAGAAAAAACCATGATCGTCGGTTTTGAGTGTTATATATTTTCCTTTTCTGAAGTATGACACCATTTATGTCCCTGTAAGTCTATTAAGGTTTAGGACGTTCCCTGCCAAACGTTACCTAACACATTTGCGCTATAAATTTCTTTTGTCAATGTTTCCAAACAAAACCACCTTAACATACTTTTCTTCGATATATAGAGTAATACGTAATTTATTTTAACAAAGTTTTTACAAAAGAAAACATAAAAAACCTTTACCTGTACACGAAAATAAACTGTCATCAACAAAGAAAAAGATAAACTAAGAAACTTTTAGACTCACAACTAAAACTTAGTTTTAAACTTAACCCTACAGTAACCGGTACAAATAACCGTTTTTACGTAACGTTACTTTATCTATTACATTCCTTTTTGTTACGTTTTTGTTACGTTAATTTATTACTAGGATTAGGGTAGTTAGAAAAAAATCCGCAAAATTTTCATGGTAATTAAAAAGATTATTTTTTTGTGGTTAATAAATTAATTATGCAACATTAGTTATGAGGCGAAAGTCATTAATTTTCATAATACTATAAGGAAAGATTTTTTTATTGTGAAAATTATGCAATTAACTGGGTGTACATGAGACACACCATTCACGAAGCCTAACTTTACTAAGCTGGATCAAAAATAATCATAGTTTGGTCGTGTGTAAAGTAGCTTATGTATTTGTCAGAAAAGGCACGTTATTATTTTAGTTTAGGATTCAATGGCGCAAAATTTTTGTATAAAAAAAATATAATTTATTTCAACCATCTGCTTCCGGCTGATAAAAAAACCATGAAAGAGTGGTAGACACCCCATGAATATTAGGTCACCATGCAATATAATTACAATATAAATTTATATTTAACCAAACTGAAAATTGCTATAACAAAATAAAAAGTAACACAAATGAAAAATGTATCTTCCTTTTTATGGTTTCTTTTAAAAACATACAATTCTATAGTTTCCATGTTTTTACTGTAAAGAAAATTCGAGCATCAGTTCGAGTCGTTTCAATACTATTTATACTGGGTTTCCCTTTGTGAAACCAGGTATCTATATTCAATAGTTCTATTTTACTCTTTTCTTTACTCTTTCTCCGTACCTACGTTATATGTGCAGTATCGACGACGTTTTATTTAAAAAAAAATAGTAAGGGACTAGGGATTGTTGTCTATGTTAGAGATATTTAAAAATATCAATTTACGGATATTATTAATGTGCATCTACCCCCTTACTCATAAACGCCTCTTAAATTTAATCATTGTTTAGCGAGATTTTTATCAGTAAAATCAACCTTATACCAAACAAAACCGTAAGAATTTAAGCTAATCAGTTGACGACCTCGGTGGCGCGCCGGTAGAGCCAGCGGCTGCCGCGCATGAGGTTGTGGGTTCGATCCCCACGCAGGACAATAATTTGTGAGATCCACAAATTATTGTCCTGAGTCTGGGTGTTCTATGTGTCCGTTAATTGATGTTTGTAAAAGTCCCCGCGACACAGGGCATGATCCCTAGTGCGGGAGTTGTCTTTTTTAAAACAGAAAAAAAAAAAAAAAAAATTTAAAAGGCGTTTATGAGTAAGGGGGCTAGTCTGTAAGTCGAGATTTTTTGATCGCACACATATGGATCATATTTTCATCATTTTTTGATCATCGCGTGTTGGGAGAGGCCTACGTGTCCAGCAGTGGACTGCAGTTGATTGATTGATTGACACATAATTATGGATCGTCTTTCGTAGCATTTAAACTGGTGACCCCGTTTACAGAATGCACATACATTATAACCTAATGCTTTATTATGTATCTAGACTCAGGACTCTCCGCGTGGTAACGGAGTAAGAATACAATATGCCAACCCCATTTCATCCCATGGGTGTCGTAAAACCAACTAAGGGACTATCCGTCAATATTATCTTTACGAAATAAAAAGAAGGAAAACTTGAAATTAAACCCTACACCAATCCAACTGGCCAGCGTGGTATTAGTAGGCCAAGTATCCCTCCGTCACGGGAGGAGGCCCGTCCCTGCAGTGGGACATTATCCCTCCGTCACGGGAGGAGTCCCGTCCCTGCAGTGGGACATTAATGGGCTGTTGTGATGAGACTCAGGACAACTATTTGTGGATCGCACGAAAAATTGTCTTTCGTGTTTTGGTTGAATTGCTATTCGACCTCTTGACATCATGAACCACATCCACATACACTATTAAAAAGAAACATAATACACATTACGTAACAACAAAACAAAACAAAATAACTATTACGCAAGAACAAACAACAAAAATCCTCCAATATTTACAGGGAAACTAGAAAATTAAGTTAAGGGAAAAAAAACTCAATACCATGTCACACTCTTGGTGTCGTGTCCTTAGGTTCTCGTGTTGCCAGCCTCAATAAAAAATGTCCCCGACACGTTTGCACAAGTAATGCTTGCGTCAACAATGCCTAGAAAACTCGTGAAGGGAAAAATCTTTTAAGCGAGGATAACGTTTCTCTTTTTAAAAAATAATAAAAATGGCGTAAATTTTTTTTCCGTGATTTTTGTGCTAAAGAATATTGTTTGCTGAGTGATTGTATTGAGTTTTTAGGGAAAATGGTTAAGGATATTGTTATTTTATTTACTTAGTTATAACTTATATTTGAGATTTCGTAGGCGTGGTACGATAATTATTTAATAATCCTCACTTTAATGATCTATCTTTAAACTCAGTTGCAGTTTATTTTACTTTAAAATCGTACCTACTTGAACCAAAGAAGTAGAATGTGCTCGTATTACTAGCGCGGCTACATACCTGAAACAAATGAAAAATATTATTAGTAAATAGATACATAATAAAACCTATACAACTCTTTCATGAAACAAAAAAAGAAAACAAATTCAAATTCCATCATTCGAAAAAGTATTCATTCTTTATCAACAGATGGCATTACGTTCTACGGAACATCGTAACAAATTATTTTTAAATGCACATCGAAAAAACACCACACCCTAACAAGATTTCCTTGAACATCACCAAAATCTTTTGAAGACAAAGACAAATCGACAGTTCATATAATATACGTACGTATAACATAATTCTTCTACTACTAGCTTGATTGTTTCTTCGTTTCATTCATCTTGGGAAAGCAATTTGGCGGGAACGTATAGAGGCGGAGTGCTATCAATAAAAAAAGTACCGCGAAAAGATTTATTTAATGTTAATGCGTGTGAAGGAACGCCGAGGACTGGTACAGGGGACTTAATTATGCGAAGTGGGGTTAACTGAGTTTGTAACCATCGATCTATCGATATGTGTTCGGGTTTTAGTACTTGGTTGTAATTGGTAAATTGTTGATGTGATTTATTGGTTTATATTCATTATTTAGACGAGACTAAATGGCTTAGTGGTGAAGTGGTATTTTTGGGTCGGTTCTTATCTCAAGCAGGACATTTACTTGTGCGATCCGCGAATAATTGTCTTGATCCTGGGTGTCTTTTGGTGTTATAAGCATGTCTGTAATTAGCCTCGCATTATTTAGTGCCGGATTTTTATACCTTATTTGTTTTTTTTTTACTTCAAAATTTTAGGAAAAGTTGTCCAGATATTAATTTTTCTTTGAAAAGTCGATATGCGTTCAAGTCGCAATAGCAGTAAATGTCAAGATGTATTCTTTCCTACTAGACATCTCAATTTGATTCCAAAAAATACTTAAAAAATTGTATTTATACAAAAATGAAAACTAAAAGCAAGAATCACAGAAAGTACCAATACAAATGAGTTCCACATTTTCCAACAAGACACACACAATTAAGAATTAACATAGTTTATTTAACACAGTACGGCACAGAGTTACTTGTGTGTATATTTGCAAACTGCATTTATAAACCCGTGTTCCAAACTTGAATCGTATTAATTCTACAAAACATTATAATACATCATATTACAGAAACAGATCAAGCATTGGAAAATGTATTTTATTACAAAGGAATAAGGAATATGTGTATAGTATATAACATGTACGCTCAGAAACAGATCAAGCAATTTTCATTGGAAAATGTATTCTATTACAAAGGAATAAGGTATATGTATATAGCTTGTATATACCGATGTCATATCCCTTTGATGCTGCGAATGATTTTGAATTTCGTAATAACGTTCCGTTCGCATTCATGTTAAAATACGTTTCGTTTGACAGAATAGTTTTAATAGGAATCTCGAATGGATATTATAAAATGAAGTACAAATTAAAATGAATTTATTTCCCTTTAAGTTGGTATAATATCAATATCAGTATTTTAATCAATATGTCGATGTAAATGGACGTTAACAAACATTTTAAAATAATTAATCTTATATGTATTTGTAGGTTTATTTTAATAATTGGTTTTGTAATGTGGAATTGATATTTTCATACTATTCGAATGATTGAGAGGGAAATAATTAAATCTAGGCCTTATACAATTATACACATTAAATATATTTTTTAATAATTATTCCTGCAAAATATGATTTCAATTTGAGTACTTAATTGTTTTGGTATGAAAATCACTAGCGAAACTTTATCGTTGTTAATGTTAGTGTATTAAATTTTAGACACAGTAATTAGTAACCGACTTATAAAAGCAAATTAGTTTAATTACACAAAACATGTATTTAAATTAAAATGTAAGGGCGCTCATTAATAACCTAAATAAGAGCGAAAATATCAAAACCAAAAACTCTTACAAGCTAAGATACTTTAGATTACAAATTAAAAACCTTTAATATGATGTAACATAACAATTTAAAAAAAAAATAGTTAAAGAGCTTTCATCATAACATAACAGCCCATTAATGTCCCACTGCAGGCACGGGCCTCCTCCCGTGACGGAGGGATACTTGGCCTTCTAATACCACGTTAGCCAGACGGATTGGTATAGGGTTTAATTTCAAGTTTTCCTTCTTTTTATTTCGTAAAGATGAGATCCACACGGAGAGTTTTAGCGTCGGAAAATTAAAATATGTTTTAATATGAAAATCATTTACTTAAAACTTTATTTTACTACATATACGAAACTTCAATTTAGAGTAACTGACAAAGCAATAATTTAACGACTTACCCCCTTACTTATAAACGCCTCTTAAATTTAATCACTGTTTAGCGAGATTTTTATTACTAAAACCAACCTTATGCCAAACAAAACCGTAAGAATTTAAGCTAATTTATTGACTAAAATTTAAGAGGCGTTTATGAGTAAGGGGTACAGGCAATAAGTAACGTATTCCCATTCTCAAAATAATATTATAAACAATTACTGTTGTGGTATAAGGACTATTTAAACACATTTATTCTTCTATACATGCACTTATTTGTTTATAAACCAAGTAACCATCAATATAAATCGATCATCGCCTCTTTTAATAAACATAATTTAACTTTCCCCAAATTATATTTTAAACAATTGTAGTATGAAAACTGTAAATATAATTTTATACTACGTAAATATATGTCACTGTTTCTCAAAGCAATCAGTAACCAACTCATATAATAAATCTAACTTAAATATTCTACGTTTAAATAGTTGCGGTATGAAAACAAATTAATAAAACTTCATACTACGTACACACAGCAACACATCAAGTTAAACATTTTCATTTGAAATTGTGTCTTATTTCAAGGTATTAAGGTACATGAGTGTCTAGCTTGATTAGTTGCTGTGTGTACACATCCGTAAGTGTTTCAATTCTAAGACTAGCCATTAAAGCAATCACTCACCGACTCATGCATTTAAAATTGCACTCGTAAAGCTACGAGAAGCTAGACGAAACGTGAGTCGTAAAACATTTATGTATTCCTCGACAGATGTTACGCTACTGCTTACTATACATTGTAAATAGTTTGAACATATTAATAGTGTTATTTGGAGGAGCTGTTGATAATTTATCCTAATTAAAAATGTAATATTTCAACTGCCTTGGTGCCACCATCACCAATCGAGGTACTGGTCATGATTTCCGCGCAAAATAATTATTAGGTTGTACGTGCGTGTTCTCCGTGTGGTGACGGAGTAAGAATACAATATGTCACCACCCCATCTCATCCCATGGATGTCGTAAAAACCGACTAAAGGACTATCTGTGAATATTATCTTTACAAAATAAAAAGAAGGAAAACTTGAAATTAAACCCTATACCAATCCGTCTGGCCAGCGTGGTATTAGTAGGCCAAGTATTCCTCCGTCATGGGAGGAGGCCCGTCCCTGCAGTGGGACATTAATGGGCTGTTATGATAATGATTACACAAGGTGAAAAAAGTTATTAACGTCCTCGCGACATAGGGCTTACGGAATTTGTCTTAGGAAAAAATACGTCTAAATATCATTGGTTTAATACTTTATCGCTTCCCTGTCTCGTGTATCATATATGATACATTCGCATTGTTTTAATTTATATATTAATATTTTGTCTACTGGCAGGACAGGCAACCTGTTAAATGTCCTATAAGAAGGACAGATTACCTTCAACAACGAAAACGAAAAACTAAAACATTATTTCAATAAAACAGTAAATTTATTATGGTATGAGGTAAACACGGTATGAAATGAGGTATTATTATGACATTTTTCAAAAGAAAAAATCACACGTTAAAGTCAAAAGAATGACATGTCAATAAAACGTCAATCTTTCTTGATCCTTTAGTGCTTTTTATTTTTCATCGCAAAGTAATATAACGCTTGACAGAGTTTTGCTATGCGTTGACGTAAAGGCCCAGCGGCCTATTTAAAGGACTTTATTTTGTTGATATTTATTCAGTATGTCATGACACCTGATTTTATTTGACGTTTACTTTATTTCTTTTACTTTTAAATCAATTGTTTTTGAAGTGGAATTGTTGTTTTTTTTTAAATGGAACTATTAGAAGCCTATGTCTAGTAGCAGGCGTTTTTTGATTGATGATAAAACAATTATTGCTGTCGCTGTCCGCAGTTGGATTTCAGCATTATCTAGAACTAGCTTTTGCCCGCGGCTTCGCTAGCGTTAAATTCGGGGTAGCACCGCGCTACCGAGGCAGCTACTCGTAATATTATTCAGTTAATAAGCTTAATTAGCACACATAGTCAATATCAATCGGAGACTGTATCTGTTTGAAAATAATAATAATACCTAATTAGTATCGTATGATACGATAATAGTAATTAATATTGATATCGTATAGCAAATGTAGCTTAATAGGTTAAATAATTATAATTTAATACACTAATTGAATGCATATTTAGCTACAGTTGCAAAACCTACCGCGCCTTCTAGATTGTCTAGTAGTAAATTTTAATTATCCGTGTGGTGACGTAGTAAGAATACAATATGTCACCACCCCATCTCATCCCATGATGTGTCGCAGAAACCGACTAAGGGACTATTGTCACGGGAGGAGGCCCGTCCTTGCAGTGGGATATTAATGGGCTGGTATGATGATGAGTGCTGGCTGTTATCGGTTTAACTTCTTCCTCTTGATGTACCACTTCAGAGAGAGGCTTCCATCATGAACAGCAACTTACTAATTATTACTTACAATTAAATTATTTAACCTGCAGGTCAATTCTCGAAACATACTATTTAATTTAACTTAATTTTTAATTTATTTTAATTTAATTTTTAATTAACCCAAAGTGGTATTCTTGTCCGGTAAAGTAAAAGTTAAAATTAAGTTAAATGGCAAAAAAGAGTTAAATAACAGAGTTGCCAGTTTACGGTATACAATTTAAAAGATTGGAAATTTTAATAGATTTTCTAACACGCCATATACAGAAATAAAACATTAATATATAAATCAACTACAGGAAATTATCTTCGGTAAATTAAAATATTATAAGTTCCGTAAAATTCTATTCTAAGAATAAAAAAAATGAAAATCAGGGTCTTTGAATGTAATAATGCGATATCCCTAACTTGTTTTTCCCGCTCGATTCGCTTCCCTCGCGCACGCGCACTGCCGCTCCTAAAACAAAGGCAAAGGTTTGACGTTTCTTATTGACAAGACTACCCATGTTAGCGCGAAAATTACATGAACTGTCACTTTAAAAATTACAGAATAGTTACAGTACGATTACATTATTTTAAAAAGATTTTAAATTATAAATACAAGAATACAATTGTGACAATTTGACAACTAAAAGTTAAATTAACTTAATTTTTAACGATTTTAAAGAACGAGAATTGACATGCTCTCTAAAACTTAGTTGTAGATTCTCAATCAATATTTGATTTAGCCATTCAATTATAAATTAATGTAACTAAGACAAGCATCTCGATATTAAGACGCCATGTTGTTTTGTGTAGGTATAGTAAATAATGGATTATGTTAGGAGTATATAGGGAGTTTGATTGAAGGCTAAGTGTTTTGATGCTCCTTAATAAGTAATGTATGATCGAGAGCCTAGATGGCGTTGTTTAGGAAAGCGAAATGTTTTCCAGTGATTCAAAAAACATTACCTCACTACGATTCGCAATCGGTGAAACATCAGAATAGGGACACGGTTAGTGTTGTGTGCAAAATGAGGGTAGAAAGAAAATCTTCTACCTCGGAGAAGGAGTTGTGACATTGCTGCATCAGTCTACTCGTGACCATGGCTGGTGTAACCTGGCCGAAACGTCGAGCGGCTCAAGATAAATAATTAAAGTATTTACCTAAAATCTATACGCGTTAATACCCGAGAATAGTATTATAATTATAGAAAACTAGCGGCCTGTCCCGGCTTCGCACGGGCATTATTTTTCCGCTTTTCTGTTGAAAATTTTCCTGAATTTTCTTTGCTATAAACCTCACGGAGCCCGAGACCTTTCCAACGAATGCAAAACCGAGGAAATCGGTTCGTGCGTTCTAGAGTAATAGCGTCAGGAAGGAAAACCCGACTTATTTTTATATAGTAGATATATTCGAATCTCTACTTTTTACCACACAGAAAGAGAGATGAAAAGAATGGTCTCATTATAAATTAAAATAGTAGAATAACAAAATATTATTATATACTTTACGTGTCAGTGTAGTAAAAAAGCTACACAGTTCTGCGATAATAAATATGAATAAATATATTCCTCACATATTCACACAACGCCATCTAGTCCCAAATAATAAAGCAAAATACACAAGCAAGCAACATACATACACATAATATCATGAACATCCTTATCCCACATCCATCCAATATCCGTGGCTTCTCTTACAGGATCTAATAGTGCAATAATCGACCGTTGTTCTATCAATTTACTGCCTAATAGTACAGTTAATACCTTCGTATAGGACTCTATGCCTTTGAAGGTAGATTACATAATACCATGTGCGGTTAATAGTACATATAAGGGTATATTTGAATTGCTTATACATACAAATGTTTGACGGTTATTATATCAATGATTTGAACTGTAAATTGAATTTGGAAACTATGTGATCTTAATCGGAATTAGAGATGTATGTACTATTTATAGGACGTTGGGAGTTTAGTATGGAATGGCGTTTGTTTATTTGGTTTCTAGTTACTTTAAGGGTACTTAACATTACTCTATTTTGAATATAAATAGTTGGTGTGTTGTTTCTCATAATGGTGACTAAATCGCGTGGCAAATATATCATCCCAAAGAACATAGGGCTCCTACAAACATTTCAACTATCAATCGACCTTTATAAGGTAGGAAGTCCATCGCATGCGTGTTCTTTTGTAAAAATAGCTTAGCCTTGAGCCCTGACAGGCAGGAAGTATCGGGATGGAAAACATAGTAAGTAATATTTACCGACTAAAAACGACGGTGTACCTTTCCCATCATGTAAGCAGAACGCGCTGGGATGCGACTTAACGCCCTGACCGACTTTTTTAAGTTTTTCAACATCCTATATATATTATTATACCAATTACAGTGTAGTATAAGTTGTTATATTAAATAGTCACTTGTGTATAATATTAGAATACGTTTCTAAAGTAAACAGGTCGCTGTCACTTAATGAGCTAAGGCCAGTCCAATGAGATGGTGACGAGGGTACAATTGTTGAAAATTCGCGTCAATATCAGGCCTTATTGATTTCTATGACATTTTGTATAACTGAATAGCTGTAAGAATCTTTTAAAATAAGAAATATTTTAATATTACTTTTGCCAATAAACAGCTGCTTTTAATTTCAATATGGCTTTTAGTTTTATTTTAGTAAGTGATAAACAGCTAACCGTAAAATAAAAAAAGTCATGTAAGCATAATCTTCCGTAGTCCCATTTGTTAATGGGACTACGGAAAATAGTCTTTACTTCAATATCTCTTATCTGTAATCCCATTAAATAATAGAGTTGTATAGGATCGCCGTGACATTGATTCTATTTCAGTTACTTTACATACTTTTTGATTATTAAATAAATTATAAAATCTTTTTACATGATTGTGATTTCGCTGTTTTATTTGTTTTTGCTTCGTAAAGTTATAACCTACCTTCTGTTAAAATGAATGCGCCTATTTTCAAGTATATCCTATAGTTTATATTAACTTTACATATGCTCTCATTGTGCATAAATTAAAGACAAATAAACGCATAATACGTGCGCGTACCCACGTGCGCTTAGCGAGATGCAGTCTGATGTGTAAGCGCGCACGACCTTGCGAATGACCTCAGATGACCTTAGTACAACTCTACTATTGGACGTTATGTTATACTAACATTCTACGAGTATGTTGTTTTTGAGTTTATACTTTTATTTTGTTAATTACTAACGTCAAGTATCTTTATTATTTTGGTAATGTTTCATTAAAATATATTTTTAAAGACTTCTTTCACACTAGAAATCAAACAACGTACCTTACTTAAATAAATAAAATTAAATAAACAACATTCTAGCACAAGAAGATTTTAAGAATAATGTTGTTTTTAATATTACACGGTTATTTTGTTAATTACTAGGTAAAATCAAAGTCAAATATCTTTACTATTTAGGTAATGTTCATATACTTACACATTTTTTTAAACTAGTCCCTCACTAGCGTTGAGGCCAAAGTCTTGGAGATTTTTACGAACATGAATTAACCTACACAAAGAACATCCGTGGATCGCTCAAACTATGACTATTTGAATTTTCACTTTTTTTCTTTTCGGTATAAAAACGCTACGAAGAGCAAAATATAATAAATACCAACTTATAATTTAATCATTTTTTTATTATTTTACAGTTAGATTATCCATTACGTTAATCCGTTTAACCATGTAAAAAAATGTTTTGCGTACCTATATAGTCCAAGAGTTGTTTAATTTAAGACTAGATGGCGTTGAGTTCAGTTCCGTTAAAATAAAGATTTATAGAACAAAAGAAGGTGTTATTAAGTTATTTAGATTAGAAAACCAGTCGTCAATGTCACTTTGAATGTTAAATAGAAACAAATGAATCATAACGAAATTATGCAACTTGTTTACTTACGTTTATTTTTGTTTTAATTTAGTACCTACTAGTTGTTACCGGTTTTAGTAAATAAACATACTTCTATTTTTAAATGTATAATAATACACATGCAGTATATTTCATCAAAATCTGTCTAGTTAAAACACCGCGATAACACCTGTTGAATAAATCTATACTAATATTATAAAGAGGTAAAGTTTGTGTTTGTTTGTGAGTTTGTGACGTTGTAAGGGGGTAATCTCTGGATCTAATGAACCGTTATAAGAAATTCTTTCTGTGTTGAATAGTCCATTTATCGGGGAGTGTCATAGGTTATAGTGTCACGCTATGACTAATAGGAGTGGAGCAATAATGAAGGACGCGGTTTTTTTGGCCGCACAGTTATCAGTTCTAGAGTTGCAGGAACTGTTTTTATAGTCAGCAAAAACAAACTGAGTTTATCAAAAAAAATTCAAGCGGTCTAATTTCTATTCTTAATCAGTTACTGTAATGTTCTTTAAAATTAACGTATTACTTTTTTACCTCAAGAAACACACTATTCATTACAATGTTAACGACAATAAATTAATAAAGAATACATCATTAAAAATAAAAAATAAAGTATTAACTAAGAGACAGAATCTCACAAATCACGTCATGTAGTCAACAAGGTCGTATGCGCACGCGCCGAGGTCAACACTCAGGCCATGAACAAAATGCAACCACTGAACACTGACAACTGTAATGCAACTGTTTCATTGTTTAAATGGGATTTAATTGTTTATCGTTACAGCCTTTTCAACTCTTTGCGACCTCTTTGGAGTAGTGGTTATATTACATGACTGCTACGCAGAGGTCTCGGGTTCGATTCCCGCTCAATGCAAATCTTTGTGTGCATGAACATGATTGTTTGCATTGGTCTGGGTGTTTTCTATGTATAATATGTATGTATTTACGAAAAAAAAAGTATTTAAGTATGTTTATCCGTTTTCTAGTACCCATAGTACAAGCTCTGCTTAGTTTGGGACTAGATTGCGTTGTGTGAATGTGTGAAGAACTGCAGGGATGGGGGAAATAAAATACTAGATGGGTCTTGGCGTCACTACATTGGATTACCGTAATTTCCTGCCAATACCGATCCGATGGACCCTGGTCTGATTGGTGGTGTAGCGACTAAAGCCCGCGCAGATACTCAAAGCTATGTTGGTGCAGAGTAGCTAGATAACACCATATACCATGCGCGGTATATGGTAACGGTGGAATAAGTATTTTGTAAAAGAAATTCCAAAATTTCTTTGCGTTAGAACTGGATAGTCTTTGAAACATATAAAACAGTCCCATGAAGGCTATGTTGCCCCTCCCTCACAGAGCGCACAAAGGCTTACACTTCTACCTAAAACAACGAACCCCATACTGCAACTGCAAGTCAACATAAAATAACAATTTATCTTATTTACCATACATACATACACTTGCATTAAAAACCAACAATATTATTTACTTAAATGAAAACCTACAAAGTAAAGAATAATCTGTATTGCACAGAATGCACAGAATAAGTAAAACTGTGACTCATTGTCGTTAGCTCTATAGACAAGGCCACGAGCTACTTCAACAATGAGGTTGGCATTAACAATAATACTTCTTTGATCTTTTAAAAAGAAAAATAAAAAAAACAAATTTCGAACGTGATTCGAATACTAATGGAACTCACGTTTTGAAATCAAATTTAGAAATCGAAGTGTAACGGATTTTCAATTTGTTTTATTTTATAATTCTTTACGTTATTGTTTTTAATCTCTGGTATTTGTTTAAAACTTGCTATTGCCCATCATGTTTCGTTCTTCATGCTCATCAGAACCTCAAACCTTGGGCAAAACATATAATTTTTTAAACAAATTCCAGCAATAAATATCCACAAAAAAACCTTTCAGCCTTCATCATATTCGTAGGCTTTTTAAATCTCCCTTTACCAAAGCTTTATTAATCTAGCTTTGACAAAATTCGATTACATTTTACATCTATGTAATCCGATGTATGTAGATTAATCCTCCGGGCCACAGCCACTGCGATATTCATGATTTGAGTAGCGCTGGTTTCTGGTAAAACCGCTTTATCTCTCAGACATAACTGGTCTACTGGACATAAGCCTCCCGAAGGTTGCACCACTCCTTCCAGTTCTTTGCCCAATACGGGCATTTTAAACATAACTCTGGAATCTAGATTAATTCATTCAGTTTTATATCCAGCAGTTTAACTGTGTGCATAGGTTTTCAGTTATTTTTTACGACACCTTGCCGATGATACGAAATAATAACACACATTTTTATCCTTAGCCACCGTTTGATTATTTTTTTTTATAATAACTGTAATGTGGTTGTATCCAACCTGTAAGAAAGCGTGGATCCAATCCAAGAATGATCTTAAATTACAAACAAAAATTATTTATCAGAAATCAAGCAGTAAAAGCAACGCCCACAAAATAGACGTCACATTCTACACACAACTCGAACTCATCTCTACATCACGCAATCATTATAAATATAAAATATACGTCACAAAAGTGACATTGTATACAATAGTAATGGTCAATGTCAATGTCAAAAGCATTTAAAAACGTGTAATAGGTGATATCGTGTTTACGTATTATAATATAATATAAAAATATTATGATATTATCATAATATTTTTATCACTACGATAAATATATATTTACCTATTATTATATTAAGTCTTTAAATATTTGAGTTTTCATTTAGGTTAAGTTAAAGGAGATATTATAATGCAGTTTGTAGTACGCAAGGACGGGTCTACTCCTGGAATAGATAGAAAGTGGGTCTTGGTACAACGCAGGCGAAGTAGTTTTTGCATATTTCAAGGATTCTTCTTCGTCTTCCATCAGGTTCGATAAGGTCATATTTATAACAGCCCATTAAAGTCCCACTGCAGGGACGGGCCTCCTCCCGTGACGAAGGGATACTTGGCCTACTAATACTATGCTGGCCAGACGAGTTGGTATAGGGTTTTTTTTTTAATTATACTAGAATCCTTCAAGGTAGAAGGGCTGCTGTGCTTACGATAAAAAAATAGTATACTATATAAAAGTTAGCTATAAATAAATTCTTATGTAGTCCATATTACATAACATAGTAAATAAGAACGTAACCCACTGACTTACATAAGCAGGTGTAACATAACATCATTTATTTTAATTAAAAGTCATTTGACATCTGTCTAAATACGGATGAGTGACATGTCAGCCAGAATGACGTGTCACGATTGAGTGTAAACTTTTTAATATGTTGTTTTTTTTTTAATTACGACAGTGGAGTCGTAAAATTGATTTATGTTACTATTGTGCTTTTAATGTTTCGTGAAAATAATTTGGATTATCTCATTGATCTGGCTGAAGAGTTCAGAGGTGTGTGGGTGGAGTTTTATTAGTGTTTTTTTATATATAAACACGACAGTATGACCTTGTCCGTGTGGTGACGGAGTAAGAATACAATATGTCACCACCCCATCTCATCCCATGGGTGTCGTAAAAACCGACTAAGTGACTATCCATGACTATTATGTTTACGTAATAAAAAGAAGGAAAACTTGAAATTAAACCCTATACCAATCCGTCTGGCCGTGGGATTAGTAGGCCAAGTATCCCTACGTCACTGGATGATGCCCGGCTGTTATGAAGCTGCTAATTAGTCGGATCGGTAATGAGTTTGTCAAGTTTTCCTTTATTAGTTTTCGTAGAGAATGATATGTTTAAACTTTCCCTTAATCGTCTTTTACAACATCCATGAGACGGGGTGGTAAAATCGCCATTATTTTTTACACCAATCCTAACACAAAGAAATCTTTATAAATGTTTAAATTCTGAGAATTTACGACGTCTTCTTTCGGATCGATGGATGAAAATTGGTACGAGGTATCCTATTATACCGGCAGCCCATCAAATCAGTTTACGACCGCGGGGTAACTTAACCGTGTTACCATGAACGTGTAAAATGGCGGACCGAATGACATATAACAAAAACTGAAATACACTTAAAATGGCAGTTTACTCGTACAATGAACTTAGTCATAAAGTTATATAAGAAAATTGACATTTTTGTGGTGACATATTGTATTCTTACTCCGTCACCACACGGATCAAATTTAAAAAGATTACTTACATCAAATAACAAAACCATTGCAGTTACAAGTAATCCGTTCATCGTTGTCGTAGGACCTTATCTAATCAACGTAGCAACACTATGCATTACATCATACGAATAACAAACAACGAGTAAAAACGTATAAGTGTTTACTTAATATCTGATTGGTAAAAGGTGATAGTGGTTGGTATTATTATGATAAGGACACTTTACTGTAAAGGTCTTTTATCACTTTCAAGGTGGTCTGATGTTCAATGATATCATAGAAGCCGATGCAAGAATTTTTTTATACTTAAATAAATAAATATTTCTCACACTTTCACACAACGCCATTTAGTCCTAAACTAAGCAGAGCTTGTACTATGAGTACTAGACCACAGATAAACATACTTCTTTTTTGTAAATACATACATATTATACTTAGAAAACACCCAGACCAATGCAAACAATAATGTTCATGCACCGTGTTTATTTATTTATTTACTTAGCTATACTTAGTGGATTCACACTAGTGATTTCACATTCCTACGTCACAAAACACAGACAAAGTGCTTAGGTTACCGTAGTGCGAGTAATGTTACAGCGTGACAATACGTCATAGGTTACCTTGTCACCTAGCTTGGTGCACTGGGTTACGTAATAATGGGTTTATTATTAAGCATACTACCTATGTATTAGATTATACAGTTCACAGATGCTAGGCAAAGGGCTTGGGTTCGATTCCTGTAGTATCTTTATATGCATGAACAAGAATATTTGCATTGGTCTGGGTTTTTTCCATGTTGAACATGATAATTATCTTCCCTTAGTCGGCCATTACGATACCAATGAGATCAGTCACCACACCGAGATGTTATGCTTGCAAATTTCTGTTTGTCGATTCTTACGACACCAATAGTCTATACTAATATTATGAAGAGGTAAAATTTGTGTGTTTGTGACGTTGTTGGGTGTAATCTCTGGATCTACTAAACCGATTTAAAAAAATATTTCTGTGTTGAATAGTCCATTTATCGGGGAGTGTCACAAGCTATATAGTATTACGCTATGACTAATAGGAGTAAAACAGTAATGAAATATGTTTAAAAAAGAGACGCGTTTTTTTCGCGGCCTAACGAAGTGGGCACGGGTCAGCGTATGAGATACAGTGGTGACTATACATTTTTCCTTATTCCACAACGTAGGGTAATGCTTGTAGACTTTCTTTAAGTCAATTTTCACTACACCTACACGCCGAAAAGTGTTTATATTATACAAAAAACTTAATTTCAGCGTACCCTAAATTAAATTCAACAGAAAATGATTCTATATACATAGCTACAAAATCTCACAGAAGCATAGCGCCAACATTTCCAAGAAACCTTTATTTGATTCCACTCGTAAACACAGCAACTAATCAAGCTAGACACTCATGTACCTTAATACCTTGAAATAAGACACAATTTCAAATGAAAATGTTTAACTTGATGTGTTGCTGGGTATACAATAATGAGTGTTTCCACTGAAATCTAATTATCAAACTGTAACTTAACAACGGGTGACATTACTGAGATATTACATATTATTGTATTGTTATTACGTTTTGAGTTATTGTTGTGGAAATTGGGTTTCATAGTTCATTTTGACGACCTTTGTGGCGCAGTCGCTATATTACAAGGCTGCTACGCAGAGGTCTCGGGTTCGATTCCCGCTCAATGAAAATCTTTGTGTGCATGAACATAATTTTTGCATTGGTCTAAATGTTTTCTATGTATAATATGTAAGTATGTATTTAAAAAAAAGTATTTAAGTATGTATATCCGTTGTCTAGTACCCATAGTACAAGCTCTGCTTAGTTTGGGACTAGGTGGCGATGTGTGAATGTGTGAGGAATATTTATTTATATTTATTTGTGTTAAAATTATGTGTTAACTTTTTGTTGGATATCTTGACGAGCGATGTATAGTGTAATAGTTATTGTAGGTACTAGGCGTTAGTCCGAGTTTGATTTCCGCTTGAACATGTATGTTTGCATTGGTCTGGGTTTTTGCTATGTTGAATTTGATAATTATCTTCCTCACCAAACGGCCCGCATCGAAACGAATTTTACAATCTTTAAACGAAATATCTAGTATACAGTGTTTAAAGTTTATATTACCAAGTTAAGGGGAAACACAGCCACAAAACATGTTTATCAGGTGCTTAGTATCCATAGTAGTTAAAAGCTTTGCTTAGTTTGGGACAAGATGGCGCAATGTGAAAATGTGAGTAGTGTAAATTATTACTAACATTTACATTAAGCTCAGTTATTTAAGTACAGTTACTATCCGTGTGGTGACGGAGTAAGAATACAGTGTGTCACCACCCCATTTCATCCCATGGGTGTTGTAAAAACCAACTTCGGGACTATTCGTGAATATTATCTTTACGAAATAAAAAGAAGGAAAGCTTGAAATTAAACCCTATACCAATACGTTTGGCCAGCGTGGTATTAGTAGGCCAAGTATCCCTCCGTCACAGAAGGAGGCCCATCTCTGCAGTGGGATATTAATGTGCTGTTATGATTTACATTAAGTTCAGTTATTTAATTAAAGAACATTAGTTTGTAGATCGCATAAAAAATGTCATGCAAGGGAATCAAACCTACGACAACGCGCCACTTAACCAATAAGCTATGAACAACAACCTTACAATATTTTACCCCACATACACATGCATTATGTAAGGTAACCCTGTCTGGAGTCAACCAGACAGTGTGGCGACTGTCCCCCCTCTCCCCTTCGCACCTCGTAACATGAGAACTAAAAGGCTTCTATACACCGTCCGTGCTAACAATGTAACACGTCATCGATGCATCTATGTCTAAATATGTTAAGTTTTATGGAAATTGTTTGTGGTTTTTGATTGAAAGTAATGTTTAGTATATTAAAAAACATATTTTTTAACAGAAAGTATTTGGTATTAGTAGGCCAAGTATCCCTCCGTCACGGGAGGAGGCCCGTTCCTGCAGTGGGGCATTAATGGGCTGTTATGATGATTTGATATTTACAATGGTTTTCCTGTAGGTACCTGGATATTCTTTGTGATTGTTAATTTAATCTCTGTTGAAGTTAAAAATATAACATAATACAATATAAAATAAAATATAACTATTAATTATTAATATCTCCGTGTGGTGTCGGAGAATACAGTGTGACACCATCACTACCTCACCCCATCCCATGGGTGTTGTAAAAACCGAATAAGGGACTATACGTGAAACTTCACGAAGTAAAAAGAAGGAAAACTTGAAATTAAACCCTATACCAATCCATCTGGCCAGCGTGGTATTAGTAGGCCAAGTATCCCTGCGTCACTGGAGGAGGCCCGTCCCTGCAGTGGGGCATTAATAGGCTGTTATGATTAATATATTTCCGTAGATCTAAAAACTTGATCTTAGTTCTCTTTGCAAGGATGTTATCGGTTAGTGAGACTATAAATATGAAAAAAAAAGAAGAAATTATTTTATACTAAGGAGGTTTTCACCCATATCTTCCCTGACATAGTTACATAAAAAAGAAGATTTTTTCCTAAGAGTATTTAAACAAGTCAACTTCCACCTAATCGTTATATATCAATCACTTTAAGATACACCCTACTCTCCCGGGATGTACAAATTTACAAAGGGATCCTTCTACCTGTATCGACTCACCCCATTCTCCCCTTAAAAAACATCATTACAAACAAGTCAATTATAAAACTTTTCTTTCAAACTTAATCATTAATAACATAAAATATTCCAACAAAAATATTGATAATAAAGAATTGAAAAAATTCAAATTACTTATCGCAGATGAACGGGCAGAAATAATTGATTCGTGAGGGGGGTAGGTGAGGTAAAGAGGGGGGGGGTATAAGGGAGGGCGAGCCTTAAAGCTTAAGGGCAGAAACGTACGACACGATTTTCAACTGTTTTTAAGATATGTTTAATAGGCCATTTCGTTAAGAAAGTTAGGAAGTACACGGTTTTAGACTTCCTTTTTTTTTTCAAATAAAAAATAAATATTAAACGATCTCATGGACGTTACTAGACCTAAGATAAAGCACACTTCATAATAAATTAAAGTTAAACTTTTTATAAAAAGTGTATTAACCCATAATTAAGTGTGTCTTGAAATTCGTTTATGGGAAACTTTGCAAATGTTATCTTTACAAAAAAACATGGAAAACTGACAGGGCCTGCAGTTGCGGACGACTTCAATGATTCCAGTCGCCATCCAGGCCATTTATGGGTGAGAAAGAAACACCGTAGTTCAACGACCTCTAGAAGGTTTTCCCACGTTAAAACAAAGAGGTTATAATAATAATAAATAATAATGTTGGATCATAGGTCTGATGCAGAAGGCAGTACTGCTTGACACGTCACGTATTGTGAGTAGGTTCCTATCTCTGGAGCCCTAACCACTAGTAGCATGTTCCCTGTACCCGATACAGGTAAGGATCTACCTTTTTTTAATTTTTTTAAATGTTTTTATTTTTATATTTAAAAATGTAAATAAATAATAATAATAATTACTACATCTGTTCCCAAAGTAAGCTAGGCTTAACCTGCTTATGTTATGGGTAACACAACAACGGATATTAGTACCTATATACTTTTTTTATTTGTAAGTACATACATAATTATATATACATTGAAACACCCAGACCAATGCAAGCAATCATGTTCATGCACACAAAAAATTACATTGAGCGGGTATCGAACCTGAGACCTCTGCGTAGCAGACATGTAATATACTGACTACGCCACAGAGGTCGTCAAATTCCAATCCTTCACTGTAGAAGGACCCTATCATGCAACGAGCCGTGTGGTGACGGAGTAAGAATACAGTATGTCACCACCCCATCTCATCCCATGGGTGTCGTAAAACCGACTGAAGGACTATTCGTGAATAATATCTTTACGAAATGAAAAGAAGGGAAACTTGAAATCAAACCCTATACCAATCCGTCTCGCCAGCGTGGTATTAGTAAGCCAGGTATCCCTCCCTTACGGGAGGACGCTCGTTCCTGCAGTGGGACATTAATGCGCTGTTATCATGCAACGAGCTTTTAATAAGTCTTATACATCCAGATATTTAACATAAACTAGTACATAACTAGTACAATTCAGTCTTCTTGCGATAGTCACGTTCGCTAAGCCTCAAAACGTATTCTACGAACAGGCTCGACTAGAACATCAAAACGGGACGTGATCCACAACGGTTTGCCAACTAATACACAGCAAACATGTACCTAATACACAATATTACAAGAAAGTAAGTAAATAACTTATATTTTTGGAAAATATGATAAGTTTATTATAAAAAAGGAAGCAGGTATTTTTTGGTTTTGAAGATTTTGTTGATTTGTGCTTGGTTTAAGTTGAAGAAATAGTTGGAAGCTGCCGTTAACGTATGGTCAACTCTGGTTAAGCTTGTTCAGAGTGGCTGCAAAGAGTGCGCAAACAGCGCGCAGATACCTGCTCAGGAGCATACAACTTAACCATCCTCTACACGGTTGCTAACGATTGCGCATCTAACTTCCCGCGTGTGACTAAGTGTTAATTAATTTGAGCAAGAACAAATTCCTTCTTGAAAACTAAAAACTCATGCCTAGCTTTGATGCTATACAGATTTTTGGGCCTGTTCACACTAGTGCGAGGCGAGATTGCGGCATGCACGCGGAGAGCACGCTGCGAATAGTTAGCTGCTAAAAACCATACGCGGCGAGATAGGTGCGTAAACGTGGCAATAAATCGTGCCGTGAAATTGCAGAAAAATCGCTCGTCGCATCGTCTTTACAAGCCATAAACAAATATATCGCTGTACCTTGTTCAGGACAAGTTCGACAGTGAAAAGTAAGCCTTTCTATGTGGTTTCGAATCAGGTGTTAGGGCACTCTAAATGTACTGAAATTAATCCTTCCGTCCGTCCATATTAAAATCAGACAGAGTAGAGTACTATATGCCATTAGGATAGTGCTCTAACTTCCAATAGGCTTAATAGCTTAAGGTTTCCATGAAAAGAAAACATCGAGAATATTCGCAATAAAATATTGGACAATGAGCACAGATTCTGTGCATGCACAATTTGCATGATGCAACTGACAACAAGGTACAATGCACAGATTTTACATACATTTGCATAATTACCCCAGTGTTTTCCATGTTTAAATGTAATTTAATATTATATCTATTGATATTTTATAATTAATCCCAGTACTGGGAGGGACTGAATGCAACACAGAGTTTCGTTATTAAACACTTTACTCGTATCATTCTGTTGTAAAAGACGAATAAGGGACTCTTATTTAACAACATGAAATAAAAAAAGAAATTGACCAAAACACCATCATAACAGCCCACTAATGTCCCACTGCAGGGGCGGGCCTCCTCCCGTGACGTAAGCATACTTGTCCTACTAATCAAGGCCAGACGGATTGGTATAGGGTTTAATTTCAAGTTTTTCTTCTTTTTATTCCGTAAAGATAACATTCACGGATAGTCCCTTAGTCGGTTTTTACGACACCCATGTGATGAGATGGGATGGTAACATATAGTATTCTTACTCCGTCAACACACGGAGACCAACTTTCCACTATTCGCTAAACCAACTTAAAAAGACTTTTTAAGTTGGTTAAATAGGGATAGTTTTTTGAGTCAATTATTGGAAGTTCTTTCCCTGATGATGCTAATATTATTTTTTTCATTTACGCAGCAAATACCATATTCCAACAGGCAAACACTCAAAACAGTTTCCAAAACCCCAAAATCAGTATTCATCAAAATTAAGAGATACATTCAACGTCAAAATGAATTAAACTTAAGCAATGGAAACCAACGCTAATTGAAATTAAAATAAGCTAAAATTATTTGAGCATTCAACCCCAATACAAACATCTTCATTTAATTTATCATTTACATCTACATTTACTTTGGGGTCTACAATTGGCTTGTTACAGCGTTTTGAAATGTAATTGATACTTTAAATAATAATAATGAAAATATCACACAAATTCATCAAGTTCAAAATTAAGTATCGCTTGTACAGTCAGCCCCAAAA
Organism: Schrankia costaestrigalis; assembly: GCA_905475405.1. Classification (NCBI taxonomy): domain Eukaryota; kingdom Metazoa; phylum Arthropoda; class Insecta; order Lepidoptera; family Erebidae; genus Schrankia; species Schrankia costaestrigalis. The sequence goes on from FR997835.1 coordinate 18,338,661, forward strand.
GTCGCTGAACACATTTTAAATTCCAAAACTGCTGAACACTAAAAATGTCATAAGTCAGTGTCGCAACAAGAGTACAGAATAAGTTTTACATACGAAACGACCATAACACGCTGAACACGGTTATTACAAAAGTAACTGAACCCTAGTATTTTTAAAAGTAACTGTACACTAGTATTCCCAAAAGTATTTGAACACTAGTATTCCAAAAGTAGCTGAACATCATTAAATACAAAAGTAGGTTAACAAATCATATTTTCAATGTTATTGCCTGTCAATCTACTTTTGGTGTTCTTGATGTAGAGCAAATTTTGGTCCATTGACATGTAAAATAATTTGACAAATGTATACCTAGGCCATAACCAAGATAAAAAAACGTTGTAATTAAACCTCTTTGAACAAAACTTATCTGTTCTAAAAGTTTTTATTTTTTTTAAAGACGCTTATAGTATAATACCCATAAAGTAGGTTTTAATACGAATTGACGCGTATGTACAGCTATTTTTGGAATCTTAGGCGTTCAGTTACTTTTAAAAATACTAGGGTTCAGCTACTTTTGTAATAACCGTGTTCAGCGTGTTACGGTCGTTTCGTATGTAAAGCTTATTCTGTGCTCTTGTTGCGACACTGACTTATGACATTTTTAGTGTTCAGCAGTTTTGGAATTTAAAATGTGTTCAGCGACTTTTGGGGCTGACTGTACCTGGGAGTACTAGACAACGGAGAAACACGTGTATAAAGGACTAGCTGACCCGTGCCCAATTCGTTGGGTGTCAAAAAAAACGTGTCACTTTTTAAACATATTTCATTACTGCTCCACTTCTATTAGTCATAGCGTGATACTATATGGCCTATAATACTCCCTGATAAATGGACTATTCAACACAGAAAGAATTTTTAAAATCGGTTCAGTAGATCCAGAGATTACCCCCTACAACGTCACAAACACAGATTTAGGTTTACGGCAGTTTACCATAGGGTTGACATTAACCTGGAATAGAAACCCCCAAAAAAACCTAACAGAATGAGATTGGAAAACGCAAATTCAGTCCAGGAATAAGGATAACGAATGGTAGTCCCAAAAAGACATCACTCTATCGCCTTTCCACACGTAAAAAAACTAGTTATATGGAATAAATACTAACATAGCGAGCAATTTCTCCGTGTGATGACGGAGTAAGAATACAATAATGTCACCACACCATCTTATCCGATGGGTGTCGTAAAAAACCGACTAAGGGACTATCCGTGAATATTATCATTACGAAATAAAAAGAAGGAAAACTTGAAATTAAACCCTATACCAATCCGTCTGGCCACCGTGGTATTAGTAGGCCAAAGATCCCTCCGTTATGAGAGGAGGCCCGTCCCTGCAGTGGGGCATTATGATGATAGCGTGCATTTTAAACTAACAAACATTCCCAAAGTAAAACGAAACACGATACAGGAATGCTTTTATACAGGCATTGGAGCTATTAGATTCTTCAAGGGCATTTAAGCTTACAACTAAGTAACTAAAGCTCCAGTACAAATTGTTTGAACAACTTGAAATTTGAATACTTTATTATTAACTTAAGTAAGTAGTTAAAAACTTATTGTTCGAAGAGACTGGTATTGTATTTAATTCAATTTTGTTTTATGTATTAAATTTAATAATTACAACCAAAGATCGCTCCAATTGTGTCTCATTGTAGAGACGTAATTGTTCCAGTAACGGTGTGACTCTAACGGCCGAATACTCAAACGTCTTTTAAAAGTAAAGCGGCACTTACACTAGAAATTCTTATATAAATGTCTAGTTTAAGCGCCGATGTACTTATACATAGAAGACGTTTGAGTATTCGGCTATTGGTGTAATAGCACGGAGGCCAAACTTCAGTTAAGTATAAGGGTAAGTTCAAGTATTCATCTTTTACTTTCATATCTGGAAGCAAGCTATGACAGCCCCATTACATCGCGAGGTTTCGTTAAAACCAGCTTAGAACCTCGTTAAAGTATTTGAGTACGACCTTTTTTAAGGACAGGATTTCCCTCACACATTGGACCGACGAAGTGGTTAGGATGGCGGGAAGCCGATGGATGAGGGAGGCTCATGACCAAGCACAAGGTGGCACTATTTGGAGGAGGCATATGTCCAGCAGAGGACGTCAATTGGCTGATATTATGATGAAAATGATTTCCCTACCCTCAAAATAAATTTGTTGCTATGTAACTATCAACAATTCAATATTACCGACAATATTATTTATATTAGGACACTAAGGGCCAGATTCAGAGACCGCACTTTGACTTTACTTTAGCAAAGTCTAGTTATTATCTCTGAATTTGAACAACATTAAAGTAATCTTTTCGCATGAAAAGTTTACTTTGTAGTAATAAATAATGAAAGTAAACTTTTTCATGCGAAAAATTACTTTAATGTTTTTCAAATTCAGAGATAATAACTAGACTTTGCTAAAGTAAAGACAAAGTGCGGTCTCTGAATCTGGCCCTAAGTTTGAGTTAAAGTCTATTTTTTTATCTCAGATACTAAAATGACATTTCATGTGTTGTCTGTTTTTTACAACTAATAAATAGTGATGCGATACAGCCGGTACTTACCGATTAAAATATAGGTTAGTTCCATCGATTACGGTAAATAGAGACTATAGGCTGTTTTTTAATCTCGAATACTAAAATATCATTACTGTTACCTTTTTTTTGTGCAATTTATGTATAGTGATGATGGCGTCCGCGTGTCGTCCCTCGTATTTTTTTTAATCGATCCGCCGTGACTATTGATAGATATTATGTCGTTGGTTGACCGTAATCAAAACTATGCTTAGATTAAAAGTGCAATCTATTTTAAACTTTCATGTCAACGCAATAAATAATAATATCTACTAACACAATACAAATGTCACTATATTAAACTGTAGAGTTTGTATGTGAAAAACCATTAAATAATTTAAAACTATAGTGAACTTGTTACTTGTGACATTACAAGCTTGTTATTTCAGAAAAACTGAAAATGTAGAATTTAAATATTGGCTGGTAAGCCAACCAATTGTTGGCACCTTAAGAGTGGACTTCGTGTCAGACTAAAATATAAAATATCATAAAATTATAAAATACTTTAATCTTTGTTTATACTTAATCATTATTATGTTATTGAATAGTATTAAATAAATATTATTAGCACTAATGCCAATAAAAGGATTCTGATAAATTTATTGTTGCAATGTTGACACATGAAAAATAAAATATGATAAAAATATTAAATAAATAATATTTGAACTTGAATAATCATATTGAACTAGAATAATCTATAGTGTTTTCTTTCTTTTTACTTACCTTTTACTCTTAATTGCTAACAATTGTAGTACTTCTAACGATTAGGTGGTTTACCCTAATTTGTTTTATATTATAAAATTACGAAAACTTTTAATTGAAATATGCGCCAATGACGTCATACAAGAAATGATAGCAGGGATGGGCATAGAAGGAAAAAAGAGAGAAATTCATTAGATTAAAACGCTTTACCGAAAATATGCTCTAGTAACAGTCAATAACGTTGACTTTACTATTTGTTTTTATAAATATCTAACGACTATTTGCTAATACAAGAGAAACTGATATTCTGTCAAAGTAGCGTCATGATTTAGCTGATGTTTTGTTGTGCGATATTGAATCTAATAGTTTTATGACATGTAACTAACATTACTCTAGAGGTGATAAAGCCATTTTGTTTTCGACTATACTAACAACCGTAAATATTTTACAATAATTACAACACGAATCGAAACACAGGACATCACTGTTTCTTAAACGCTGGCTACATTATTTTTACGTTTGACATTTGTAGTTGTCATTTTAGTATCCGAGATAAAAAAATAGACTTTAGGTACACATAATTAATGTATCCAATATTCAGGTACACAATATACGACCTAGATAAGCTAAATAAAGTAATTTGTTTTTATGTTTACTTTAGTTTTTTATTCAGTATAGGTAATTAGAATTGCGTCTTCGTGTGGTGACGGAGTAAGAATACAATATGTCACCACCCCGACACCCATCTCATCCCATGGGTGTCTTAAAAACAGACTAGGATTATCCATGAATGTTATCTTTACGAAATAAAAAGTAGTAAAACTTGAAATTAAACCCTATACCAATCCGTCTGGCCAGCGTGGTATTAGTAGGCCAAGTATCACTCCGTCATGGGAGGAGGCCCGTCCCTGCAGTGGGACATTAATGGGCTGTTATGCTGCCAACTACAATACAAGGACACAAGTTTCTGTAATCATATTTTTACTTGTTCACTTAACATATTTTGTTTACATACTCATAATGTTAAATGAAGAGCTTCAGGCTCCTCGTTTTCTTACCATACTTAAAAAGATAAAGAAACATACGAATCCGCCAATATACAAACACGAAAAAGCACTAATCATATAAAAAACTCGCTACTATCACTAAAATAAAAGATAATATCTTAACCCTACACCACTGAATATCATCACAAATATAAGCGTAAAATAAATCTGAATATCGCCAGCGGCCATTTATAATAAAGGCTAATAAAAGCTTTTTAAAAATAAACTAATAAAGAGTCTATTTAAGTAGGTAATTATTTTATTAAGACTGTAAATGAGCAGTCAGGCTGGAGACGGGAAATTGGGTCGTTAGCATTAAGCATAATATTGCTTCCAGGGGAAAATATGAGCTAGCTAACTAGTACCTACCTATATAGTTTGTTGGTTATTTCTTACTGTCTTGTTGCTAAAGGTATTAAGCCCGATTTATACATCGACAAGTACAGTAGCGAGTTAAGTAGTAAGTTATTGATTAAGTAAATTCAAATAGATCTCCATCCTATTTTTAGGCGAGTTAAGTTGGGAGAGGCGAGAGAGGGGGCTACTTCGTACTTAACTCGCCAAAAAATAGGATACTATTAATTAGTGTTTTATTTTTGTATGTTTTTCTGCAAATAAATAATTTTTCTATTTTTATTTCTTCCCTTCCAAAATCACCAAAATAATAGGTACAATGGTTTCTTTACACTTTATACAAAAACAAAACATCACCCAACAATCTAGAAGCACCTTTTAAAAATTCTCTAAACCTGCACTTCACAAACTCAAGTCTTTAATACAAAATAACTAACGTAGAACCGACTGCATAGAGCTACATAAATATTTTATATAGAACTGACAACTACTGGCTGACATGCAAAAGGCTTCCACTGGGAATATCTGTTATCTTCACTGGGCTTTAAAGTACCCAGTGACAGCAGGGACTTAGGAAAACGCTGTGCAAAATTTTCGTATCTTATAAATTGAATAAATTAATTTTGCCGACAATTTTACTATGAGTACTTGTCTGTTCAGCTTGTGGTTTTGTTATACGTATGACAGTCATACTTTTATGAACGTAGCAGTTCAGTAAGTTCTGTTATTTTTAGTTTTAGAGACAATATTCAGACTAGGAATCATGGCTTCTGTAGTATGAATATAAATGAAAATATTGGACTAAAAAATACCCCGACTTAAGACCCTTTACGTGGCTCACTAGCGCCGCCAATAAGTGTGATTGTTATATGTCCCACTGTAGGGACGGGCTTCCTCCCGTAACGGTGAGATACTTTGCCTTAGAGACGGAGAAATACTTAGCCTACTAATACCATGCTGGGCAGATGGATTACTATAGGGTATAATTTTAAGTAGTCCTTCTTTTTATTTCGTAAAGATAGTATTCACGGATAGTCCCTTAGTCGGTTTTTACGACACCCATGGGATGAGATGGGTGGTGACATATTGTACCTATTCCGTCACCACACGGAGTTATAAAAGTACGTAGAATATATACAAGAAAATTCCCAGACAAGCACAATCGTGGTCCGTGTAATATCGAAGGTAGCTTTGTTACATGTCGTTTATTATTCTCTATTTCACAATAATCGTTACTGCGACTACCTGCGCCTGTTAGGGTTGGCAAACAGGTGAATTTTATTGAAACTTTGACGAAATAAAGTAGTTGTTAGCGTTAGCGTAAGTCACACATTTTTTGTGCATGATTGATCAATTAGAACAGCCCATTAATGACTCACTGCAGGGACGGGCCTCCTCCCGTGACAAAGGGATACTTGGCATACTAATACCACGCTGGCCAGACGGATCGGTATAGGGTTTAATTTCAAGTTTTCTACTTTTTATTTTGTAAAGATAATATTGACGGATAGTCCCTTAGTCGGTTTTTACGACACCCATTGGATGAAATGGGGTGGTGATATATTGTATTCTTACTCCGTCACCACACGGAGGATCGATCAATACAACACTCATTATGTGACATGAGACTGTTTGCGGAACAGTTAGTAATAAGTTGTTGTATATTTTTTTTGTGAATGTGTTATTGTTTGAATTTACTGTAAATAAATAGATTTTCTTTTTTTCTATGTTATAAAATAGGTATAGATAAGTGTATTTTATATTGTATACTGGAAGAACGAGAAAACGTGTCCCATAGTTACCACGATGGGATTGACGTCGAATTTCGTGTAAAGTGCTTTTTTTTTTCTAGAAAATAATTACTATTTATTAATCTGTAACTGTTTATTAATCTCATCTTAAACGAATGAAACGTACCTGGAACAAAGAAAAATCCCCATTAGTTTCTTCAATTAAGCAAGCATTTATAAATAAAAAATAAAAATTGTTTATTATCAGACATTGTCCATAGATTTCATTTCATTTACAATCACATATAAAAATTACAAATAACAAAGTACAGATAGAATAAATGTCAATATAGAACAGTTTATGGTAAAAGAACATTATCAAACAATAAACTATAAGTAACAAAACCATTCTAACATTCCAATTAAAATATAATTAAACAAAACTTAATTAAAATCAAACAAAACGTTTACCAACCCTAAACAATACGAGGCAGAGTAATATTATTTATCATTTTTCTTGTGCCACAGACTCCATTGTTGGCTTTCACAGTTATCGGAAATAATATTAATGAACGCTTATAGTTTGCCATGGTAGCGTATAATGGTAGTACCCAGACCGATACGGGCGATACTATTTATTGAATACTATTGCGCTTAGCCTCTGCAGTTATGTGGACAGAGTTTCTCAACGTTGCAGGGGGTCGTGACCTAACGTTTGATTGCAAATACGTGACCAGAAAGACTGTGGTTTAATGTGTTTTCTCAAAATATTTGTGGCGTAAGCTTTTGTTGGAGTTATTGCTTTGTAGAGATTTAATTTAGTTTGAATGGAAAGTTTTGTATGAAATACTTATTTTTAAAAATATTTTTTTATTTTTATTTTTTATTTATTAAACAAAAATACAACTAACTTTACAGGATTACCCTAATGCGATAGTGTATATCCAGGTGCTAACTTACAAAATATCTATCATAAATCTATACTCATATAAATATGTACATTATCCTTAATTAATATTCATAGATACTACACAATAAGTTACTCTTGTGAATTCGTTCAATGAACACGAAAACAAGTCAATTCTGTTCGCAACAGTGTTGAGCTTTATGACAATACATTTTGTAGAGATAACATCTGAAAAGGCAAGCACTGGATTAATAAACTATAACGGTATTTAAGCAACGTTAAGCATAGATGAGTGCTTCTCAGTGGTATTTCAACTGATCACTGCTGGCCCCGAGCTTCGAAGTGCACGAAAAGTTGATCCCGGCTGTTGTCGTAGTGACAAAGTCGATAAGCCACGTCAGAGGCTTATGACATGAAAAACTCTACCAGGTTAGTCACTAATTAAACGATAAAGAAGGTAAAGACAGGAATTTAATAAAAAAAAAATTAATATGTTTATTACAATATAATAACACGCTCATCATTAAAACAATCCGTCAAACTGCATAGCAGTTTGTTGGAAGCAAAATGGATTTTTTTACAAATTAGCTCTTAAACAGAAAATGTTGGGATACATTGGCTCTGTTCTAATAATGCATGTAGAGTAACTGAATAAAATAGCTTTGTCTCTCTCTTATATTCCTATGTATGTATGGTAATGTGTATGATCTGTATGTTGCATTGTTCCATACAAACGTTAATGTTACTTAAGATACATTTACGTTACCTGTGTGCGGAATTTAGTTTTGTATTTTATACAAAAATGCTAATCTGTTGATTCTTTGTATTCAGATTTGCTATTTTATATTAACATCGTAGAAAGTTTGAAATTTCCTTTTTCTGTTTAAAACTTTTTTAACATATTTCATTACTGCTCCATTCCTATTAGTCATAGCGTGATACTATATAGCCTATGGCACTCCCCGATAAATGGACTATTCAACACAGAAAGAATTTTTAAAATCGGTTCAGTAGATCCAGAGATTACCCCCTACAACGTCACAAACACACAAACAAACAAACACACAAACTTTACCACTTTATAATATTAAGTACCTATAGATAACTCCTGCTCTAGAACTCAAGCCTTTATCGCGAGGACTTTAATAAATATGAAATGTAGGGACACAAAGAAATCCAGAATCAAGACTATAGTAGTGAATACGCAAATATCATCATCATCCTCGTCATAACAGCCCAATAAGGTCCCACTGCAGGGACGGGCCTCCTCCCGTGACGGAGGGATACTTGGCCTACTAATACCACGTTGGCCAAACGGATTGGTATAGGGTTTAATTTCAAGTTTTCCTTCTTTTTATTACGTAAAGATAATATTCACGGATAGTCCCTTAGTCGGTTTTTACGACACCCATGGGATGAGATGAGGTGGTGACACACTATTCTTACTCCGTCACCACACGGAGAACACAAATATGAATTAGCATTATTAACTTACCACGAATTCAAGATTTGTCTATTCAAGTACATAAGTAACAGCGGACAATAGTAACATAATACCATGCAACTTAGATAAAGACCTAACTTAGACCAACTTGTACAACATAAGAGCTTGTCTGTTAACTTGAATGGGTATCTTACATCAACTTGCCCAACTTGTTGTAGATAAGGTTCTATATATCTAGACTTGCAGTGAATATTGTCTGTGATTAGCTGTCAACGCCTATACAGTATACTAACAGCTAAGTCGAAATAGCTAAATTACGGATCAAAGACAGCTCGATGTGTGAGTGTGGTTTGGATGAAGGTTCCCCTGATCATATTTTTTTCCAATGTCCGTTAATGCGCTCTTCATTCTATGATTACATTCCCCCTCGTATACCTCGTCCTGTTAATTTTAATAATATTCTTACGTATTCTAATTCACCGTTTATATATGTTTTATGTAACTATATAGAGATAAACAACATAAAACTGTAATGGTTTTGTCATTTTAATTCTTTGTTCTTATTTATATTCTTATATTAATATCTACCTTTTTAGTACAGCACAGAATAACACGTATTTATGTATAACAACAAATTTTGATTACCTTGCTCGTCTACTAAAAGTACTGTTTTAACTGGTCATTGGCGTAATCTTAGAATCGCAATTAAAAAAAAAAAAAAAAAAAAACTCGAAATAGGTGATCCTACTAATATTATAAATGTGAAAGTATGTGAGGAATGTTTGTTACTCTTTCACGCAAAAACTACTAAATGGATTTTTATGAAATTTGGAATATTGAGGGTGTAGAATACCATTTAAGCTACTCATACAATGCTGGTGAAGCCGCAGGCATCAGCTAGCCATTTATGTATATTCTCCACATTCACACAATGTCATCTAATCCCAAAGTAAGCAGTGCTTGTACTATGGGTACTAGATAAATATATTTTTTATTTTTTTTTGTACATACAAACATGCATATTTTATGTATATAGAAAACACACAAAAAAGAGATTATTCCTTGTAATATATTTAAGTATGCCAAGATTAGATATAATTTAAAACCAATAATAAGATACGTTCATTAATGTAATTTAATTACGTCTTACAAAATGTCATTACAGTGTGACAAGCATTCAAGCAGTGTGACAAATACTGAGCTATTTGATTAATAATACAAGCTGGGTACAGTTTTTCTGAATCTGAATTAGAAGTGTTCGATTAATAGATGTACTAATTTGGAAGTTTTATTTATATATTCTGCTTCTCAATAATCTTTTATTTTCTTAATTCTAACATTATTTACTAAATTCACATTTTCGTTATTTATTGTTTACTTATGTTTTTACGAGTAAAAAAAAAGTAGCTAAAATGTTTGAAAACCTAGCCATTTTTGCAGTTTGACATGTTTATACTTTTCCTCATGCTATCTTGAATAGGATATAGTAAAAAATTTAACCCTTTACATTCACAATTAATGAATAACTGTTACATTATGTCCACACCGGTTTTTTTAAACAATAAAACTTGATAGAATATTTCAGATAAATATTGTGTTTTGTACACACAGCAACTAATCAAGCTAGACACTCATGTACCTTAATACCTTGAAATAAGACACAATTTCAAATGAAAATCTTTAACTTGATGTGTTGCTGGGTGTACCTGCTGTTAGGGGTACGTTGAAGGGGTCTAATAATATATGACTATTTAAAAAAGTAGAGCGTGAATTAGATGTTAATTTTAATTAGTTTTCTGTGTGAATTTTAGAACTGTTTATGTTAATAACGTTGGGTTAATTTTGGTTTTAACAACGGTTGTTAACGGTAACAAGAAATTAAAACAAATATAAAATACTTAACAATACACATATAATAAATAAATAGTTAGAATAAGACAAAAATTATTGGCAGAAAGAAAACCGAAGAAAGGGAGACCTTTTTTTTCCTTGCATATACGTATACTCTCCGTGTGGTGACGGAGTAAGAATACAATATGTCACCACCCCATCTCATCTCATGGGTGTCGTAAGAACCGACTAAGGGAATAACCGTAACCTACTATCTTTACGAAATAAAAAGAAGGAAAGCTTGAAATTAAACCCTATACCAATCCGTCTGGCCAGCGTGGTATTAGAAGGCCAAGTAACCCTCCGTCACGGGAGGAGGCCCATCCCTGCAGTGGGACATTAATGGGCTGTTATGATGAAGAATAAGACAAAAATTATTGGCAGACAGAAACTCGAAGAAAGGGAGACCTTTTTTTCCCTGCATATAGGTATACATTTTATAACGTCATTATTATTTATCAAATGAAAAAACTTACTAGTAAAAATTAACTAAAATAGTTTAAAATATATTAAACAAAACAGTTAGCGTAAACTGGCCAGTAGCCAATATGCCTACTCACTGGGGACTCTACCGTGACCGCTGTCCCCTAAAACACGTTGCAAAATGTTACTTTAATTATAAAAACATATGGTTACATCACTAGTCCTATTATATTACGCTAATCAGTTAGTTCTATCAATAGTGTTGTGATATATATCAGTGACTTATTGTTATTTATATTAGTTTAACAGTGGGAACAGAGCGATAAAGCATTCATTATGCTGGTTTTTTTTAATATAGTTTTAATTTAAAATTGCCTATTGCTGGGACGGGTTTGATTAAGAGATCTAGTGGAGTATTGATATTTGCTCCGTAGATGTTGATAGAGAATAAGTAATCTTTGTAATAAGTCCATTTACCGAAATTACTATCGGAACAATGATCGCCGAATCAACATTACATTATTACTTATTTAACAAATAGATAATTTTATTATTTAATGTTGAAAAATCATTTGATTATGATATTATTTTATATATTATTATTTCTTGGTAAAAAGACTCTTGTATCGCGAAGTCTTTTACAAACATCAATTTAACCTACACAAAAAACATCTAAACTCAGTACAGTCATCAGTAGATCAGACATATACAGCAAGGAGTGGAGGGTACAGGAACCATCCTAGTTCAGGTATCAACCCACCATAGTATATTAGTATTCTTGGTGTATAGTGTTTCATAAGTGTTTTTGTATTTGTGTTACCAGTGTATAGTGATAAGTTAGTTAAGAAACAAGTAATAACTATCTATGTGTACCTGTATTATTGTGCTATGGTGAGAATTAAACATTTTATTTTATTTTTATTATATGATTTGTTCTACGTTCCAGTTAAAACAACAGACTATGAATCCACAAGCACAGATTACAAATGCAACGCGTGCACTCAACGTACAAGGTCGACAAAGATGGCGGCCGCTCTTATTTTTACACATCTATGCATGACTCGTGTAGCTATAAAATATATTATTAAACTATTTTAATAATGAAAAACAACATCTTTATTAAATACTAGCTAGTGCTCGTGTTTGATCAGCTGCGTGGGATTAGTATTTATACTTATTTTTTACTTATACTGAGGTTCTATAATTATTAGACGTCCTAATTTTTCTTGCAATAAAGTCACATGTCCTAAGATAAAATTAAGACAAAAGTCTGAAACAGTTGGTTAGGCTAGGTTAGTATGGTGACCATAAGACGACCAGAAACATAATATTATTATTATTTTATGTAAAACTAGAATATAGTATTTTTTTTAATATTACAGATTGTGATGTTTATAGCAAAAATAATGAGGTTATGTTATATTTATGGATTTAGGTTTTCGGACAAGTGATATTATGAGATATGAATCTAGGGGTAGTGTTGTCATTCGGACACAACGATTTGGACACAAAATGTTATGACACCTTAGATTATGGATAAATAAATTATGTGACAAATAGAGAACCCCATCATAACGACTGTGTAACTACATGCCGTCGCGACGGCAAGAACCGACTTTTTACATGCCTTAAAAAGCATGTAACGTTTAGATGAAATACCACTGAGTGGTCACCCATCTTTAGAATAACCTCGCGCAACATAGCTTAACCATTATTATTATCATTTTATGAATCAGCCATTGCATCTGGTTAAGACCGCTTCATCAAAACATTACATAAGTTTAATAGAAACATTGGTAGAGTACTTACAGTATTAGTACGTTATTATTTTGGCAAAGTATCAAATAGCTCAGGTGAATGTCATGTCCAGTATTATACTATCATCTATTACTAATATTATAAAGAGGTAAAGTTTGTGTGTTTGTGACGTTGTAGGGGGTAATCTCTGGATCTAATAAACCGATTTTAAAAATTCTTTCTGTGTTGAATAGTCCATTTATCGGCGAGTGTCATAGGCTATATACCTAGTATCACGCTATGACTAATAGGAGTGGAGCAGTAATGAAATATGTTTAAAAAAGGGACTTGTTTTTTTCGCCGCCCAAAAAAGTAGGCACGGTCCAGCTAGTGTTGAATAAATGTCTTTGAGAGTTTGACTCCTTTTTATTGACATAATGTATTTTTACGTATACTTAAATAAAATGAAGTGTCTGTTTGTAACATTAACACGGTTTTAACTAGTTACGTAAGAATCTTTACGCGATCCTTATACCAAAAATAACATTAAATTTATTCTGACTATTGTGTTGTTAAAGCGCGTTACATAGGATACTTTAGTTTAGGAAAAATAAATAGGGTTCCTATTAGGTTGATAACAATTTTACTTATGGAAGGGAGACCAACCTTGCAGACAAAATTTTTCGATATTCACAAGTGATGTATCCCAAATGAATCATCATAACAGCCCATTAATGTCCCTCTGCAGGGACGGGCCTCCTCCGGTGACTAATACCACGCTGGCCAGACGGATTGGTATAGGGTTTCATTTCAAGTTTTCCTTCTTTTTACTTCGTAAAGATAATATTGACGGATAGTCCCTTAGTCGGTTTTTTCGACACCCATGGGATGAGATGGGGTGGTGACATATTGTATTCTTACTCCGTCACCACACGGATTATATCCCAAATGAATAATGGTTTAATTTGATTTATCAATACAAAATGTCATGCATTAACATGACCACAAATACTTACTGAAGCCTGACACAATGTACGTCAGCTGTGCACTGGCCCGTGTCTCTCTGTACTCTATGGTTCGAGGTCGCAATCAACCATAGATTAATGACAATATAGAGACTAACTTTTAAGATGGCCACTTGTTATTTAAAGTAGTAAGAATTAGTACCTCCATTACTTGAAACTTTTAAAACATGCCTTTAAAGTGCTGAAATAAAGCTAAAGTACTATGTAAAAAAGCAGGTGTTTTTATGTCACTTGGAATTTTTTTCTTTATTTTAGTAAAGGATGATCCAGTTGTAAAATTAAAATACATCATCCTTGTAACCATTAACTTGTAAGCTTGTAACTAAAAAGATTGTAATGAAGTTATGGAAGTGCGGAGTCTCCTAACACAGACAATTTCTAGTCTAAAAGGAGGCTCCAATCACAATTTAATGAACAAATGTAACTTGTTGAGGAAATAAACATTTTGTATTTGTGTTTTCTATTAACTGCATTTTTTGTAATAAGTTTAATGACGAAAAGAGTTTGAAGCGATTGAAAATTGAAACGGTCATCTCTTAGATAGATATATTTCAGTTTCTGTTTCTCCTTAGTACAGTCACGAGCAATAATATGTACACATTTTCACATTTTGTAAACCAGTTATCTAAAGTTCTGCCAATCCAAAATTGAAAATTCGAAGATTAATTCAAAACTGTACGGAACCTCTTCTAAATTACGAATTCATTTTGATATTGTAATGTCTAGATAAACGTGCAGATAGTTTAGAAAATTTGAAAATGTGTACATATTATTGCTCGTGACTGTACAGTTATACACCTTGTTTTAAAATCATGTGCGTTTTTAATGTACACCCTGTATATTATATTTAAATTATTTTCATTATTTGTATTAGCTATGGACCGACGACCTCAAAAAGGTCTCTGGGTCGGACTGGATGCGGAAGGCGCAGGACCGTGTACTGTGCCGCGTGTTGGGGGCCTGTACAACAGTGGACTGCAATAGGCTAGTTAATTAATTGATTGATATTTTTGTATTAAAAAGTTTCATAAATTAAATTTTAATTTGTTAATTAATGATTTGTTTTTATTTTTATATTGTATTTGATTTTGTGTTTATTTTTTTTTATTTTTGATTTCTATTTTAACTTTATTTTAGTAATTAATTTTATTGTAATATAATATAATTTTTATGCAAATAATTCTCGATAGTTTGTGTATATTTTTGTGTTCTATTTTGTGTTAACTTAACATTGTATAATTGCATGCCGTGGCAGCCTTTAAGTAAGGCAGCACTATATTATGTATTAATTCACATGTTTATATTCGCAATTGTGTTAGTGTATGCTTTGTTGGTTGTCCTTAACAATAAATAAAAAAATAAAAAAAATAATCAATTTTAATTATAATTTATATAAAAAAAAATATAAAATAAACAAATCTAAGTACAACATTGTAAGGTATCAAACATTATATAAATATATATTTTTGTGTCAGCCCGACATATTTAGGTGAGGGGCATACGGGCGAGTGCGACAGTGATTTGTTTGTAACATCATGAACAAATCTAACAAAACATGTTTTTACCATTATCACGTTACAAATATACATACGTTTTACTGCTTTTTTTATAATGTATATTACGTAAAGTAACTTGGGAAGGATTTTTAACAAAATATCGTTATGTTTGAAACAAAAAATAAATAATTAAATAATCCTTATACATCGCCACCTAGTTCCAAAGTTCCAAACTAAGCAAAGCTTGTACTATAGGTTCTAGACAACAATAAACATACTTAAATACTTTTTTTTGTAATAATAATATAATATGTATGTCCATGACTAATGCAAACAATCGAGTTCATGCACACATAGATTTGCATTGAGCGGGTATAGAACCCGAGACCTCTGCGTAGCAGCCATGTTAAATAACCACTACGCCACAGAGGTCGTTAAAAAAATTGATACAAGGTTTTTAGTTAAGTTTTCTTACTTATATTTTCGGAACAAGTTGTCAAGTTTCTTACTTATATTTTCCAAAAAAAGGTTTTAAGCAAGTTACTTGCAGCGTAGACGGCCTCTAGCTAAAGAGACCAACTACCTGGCAGAGTATTACTCACTTGACCTCTTTGAACGATGTCACTGATTACTTATCTTATGGATTAATAATAAATCTACTTTAAAAACTTTATCTAATAACTTAATCTTACATATATTTATAATAAGTACACAATATTAAACGAAATGTAAACAAAACGTTATTTTTATCATATTTTGATAACAAGCTAATGATGTCATTGTATCACCAACATAAGACAAAAAATATGATTGCACACTTAATATGTATTAAGATTACCTATTCATGCACGGAAATCCAAAAGCCGATTTGTTAAAAAGACACAAGATGGGTTAGAGAAACAGCTTACAGGTGGTCTGAAGATTTGCAACTATGTCAAACACGCTGACAAATAATACATACCTACCTACCGGTAATTCCGTTTTTGCTATAATAACCAAAATTATTTTATTATGTTATATTTTATTAATTAGGCTAGCAATTATACCACTGATGGAGCCTGTATCCAGGTGGATATTTGGGTTTAGATTCTCTTGTCTTTAGATTATCCTGAACTTAAATGTTCTTTGCATTAAGCCCTCACTACTTAACTCGCTACTGTACTTGTTGATGTGTAAATCGGGCTTTAGTGAAAATTTATTTTTTTAAAAGGCCCTATGGCACTACCCTAGAACGGAGACCGGGAATGAGTGTAAACCTTAGTGTCGGTGTTGACTTTTTCTACTAAACAATTTGTACGTAGTCTCTGATTCCCAACATACTCTGTAAGGTGCGCGGGAGTGGGGATCGGCTTTAGTCAATGTCAAGGACGCGCTATACTAAATAGCGGCAAATACTAAAGTAGCTAAATTAGTACACGCCGAATATTACATTACGTGATTATTACGAATGATCATCGGTTTAGCGTAACTAGATATTTATGTCCCACTGCAAGGACATGGCTTCTCCAGTTACTAAAGAGACTTTGGCTTTTTGTATTTATTCCATTTCAATTGTATATTATAAATTCACCATGTAATTCAACGGATCTCTCTCACGGAAGAACATTATGGTGCTGACTTGACTTCGTAAACGAATGCAAGTTCGTGTTGCAATGGATTAAGAACAGTGTGTCATTACCTAATTTGATCCGTTCTAAATTTGGTAATACAACTTAAACTAATGGATAGAAAATGCCTTTATGTAGTATTAGTAGGCCAAAATTCATGCGTCACTAGGCGAGGCCTGTTTATGGAGCAAAACATCAATAGTCTAATAATGATAATTTCCATTACATCTATGATGCACTACTACAATAGTTTTTGCACTCGGCAGGGATCATCTCTGGATGTATCATATTGTACGTTCAGAGACGGTATCTGCCCTGTGTATCCATTACCAGATTAAATATCTCTTAAAGGGCCTCTACGTCTTGGCTTCGGCGCGATGTATGTCTTCCAAAGAACCGGGTGTCCAATAGACGCGACTGTTATGGAAAAGAGAAACGTAATAATGATAATAATTACACAAAATCTGCTCTACGTGTATCTTAATACTCTATGGTAAGCTAGATGCGCGGGAACAGAGAACACACGAGTACCGCGCGTGCCCTATGTCAAGGTTACGTTCAGAAATAGCTAGCATAGCTAAAATACGCGGGAAATCGTTCTACATAGTCTGTAGATCTAAATATTTTATACTTAATACAGTTTAAGTTTGTTTTATAATTACATATATTATTAACTATTATACTATTCCTATTATTTAATTAAAAATATCACTGTTACAAAAAAAATATTTAAAATACATCTGTATTTTGTTTAATGTAATCTGATAAATTTAATTGAAGTTCTGCCAAAAAATTGTTGTGCATTTTTGTAAATACATACACATTAAACACAGAAAACATCTAGACCAACGGAAATATTCATTCAAGATTTTCATTGAGCGTAAGATTACCTTTTTTAAGTATATTGTCGTGTACAGAATAAAAGACTAGCTTAATAAACCAGGAATCGTTTGACACGACCATTAATTTTTATAATGAACCCGAGGTGCACTTGATAATGCGTCAACGTTCGCGTAAAATCGGTAATAAACCCGCAATTACGCGCGCTCGTATAACCTCTCACGAAATAAATGTGTTTTACGCGAAATACAATCAATTCCAAGAGTTGTTTTTTCGAAAGTGTATTTGAAGAAAATCATTATAATTTCGTCATGAATAAGTTTTTACTTCGAATGTAATGCGTTTATTTAGTAATTAGTGGGTTTTTGTTATATTTCAGGTAAACGACGGACGACTTGGTTGATAGGCCGCAGCAGGTTTTGAAGAAATGAGGTTTTAGAAACGTATTAAAAATATCTAAAACAGTCAAACTCACGAGCTGAGAAATAAGGAAGACATAATTATCCATCAACCAGAAATAAGCACAAGTGTCATAAGTACGACAATGATTGTGTAACTTTTTAAATCCACACAACTTTTATCACACAAGTAAAAATTCCAATTACATAACCTGGAAGAAAAGTATCAACAAACTTCTTAAACCAATGAAAACATCTACAAAAGTAAAAATTATTTACCAAAAAAAGAATTTCAATAAAAAAGCATAAGTATCATTATTTTAAAAAGCATTAAAACTCAAGTTGTTTTTTTTGGCAAAGCACCTACTCATAATATTTATTTTCACATTTCATGTTATCACAAAATGTCATACATGCATTTGCTAATTAAAAAATCACGAACGTTTTCCAGCCAGCTGAATGTCATTTTACAAAAATAAAATTGTCTAGGTCGCCCCAGCCACAGTACAACCAGTAGTCTATCTCGACCGAATATTTATTATAAATGCCTACGGCCGCGCGGAACGTAAACATGCGATAGGGCTGCCCACCTCCAGCTTTTTAATTACATTTACCTACTTTCCTGCTCGTTAATGCGGCACAATCGCGAATGTTTACTCCACAAAGCCACCTCTATCGTGAGCGTGTAGGTATAACTCGCGTTTCGTATGTTTCTATGAAGTCGAAATACTGTATATATTTGTACTATGCTATGTTATGTTTACGTAAGGTATTGCAAAATGCAACTATGTCATCTACATATAGAAACGGTGCTAATAATAGAACATTGCTGTTTTGTTTTGTTTCATTACTTTTACTAGTGTATTAATGTTGGCTTAGTGTTTGGTATTATATTATACATATTTGTTGTAGTATCATTTCATATCATTCGACAACCTCTGTGGCGAAGTCGGTATATTACATGGCTGCTACGCAGAGGTCTCGGGTTCGATTCCCGCTCAATGCAAATCTTTGTGTGCATGAACATCATTATTTGCATTGGTCTAAGTGTTTTCTATGTATAATATTATGTATTAATTAAAAAAATATTAAGTATGTTTATCCGTTGTCTAGTACCCAATAGTACAAGCTTTGCTTAGTTTTGGACTAGGTGGCGATGTGTGAATGTGTGAGGATTATTTATTTATTAACTATTTGATATATTTAGTAACAGGCTGTTTCCGAGATTAGGAGACCGAATGAGAAATGAGGAGATCCGTAGAAGAGCTCAATGTCGATTGAATTGGCGGTAAGCAGAGTACATAGTACGCAGAACCGATATGTGCTAAAAGTATCTGGAATGGCGACCGCGAACGACGTTATGTAGGTAGACTCCTCTCAGACAGTGAATGGACGACATGGTAAAATTCTATACCAATCTGTCTGTCAGACGTGATATTAGTAGATTTGCTTCCACAACTTGAGATTGGCCTTCATCATAACAGCCCATTTATGTCCCACTGCAGGAACAGGGCTCCTCCCGTGACGGAGGGATACTTGGCCTACTAATACCATGCTAGCCAGACGGATTGGTATAGGGTTTAATTCCAAGTTTTCCTTCTTTTTATTTCGTAAAAATAATATTCACGGGGATAATACCCATGGGATGAGATGGAGTGGTGACATTATTGTATTCTTACTCCGTCACCATACGGAGGTTGTAGATTGGTCTTAATACTTTTAAATTAATTGGCCTAATTAATTGGCTGTAGTAAAAATATTTGTAGACTCTTACAAGATCAAGGGTAATCGTAATAAATTATATTCTAAATCCGTCAACACACAAAGAAAAAAAAATCTAATAAAATACGTAATCAAATCTCAGCGTCTATTAACAATATATAGTTAGTTATAAGTTTTTACTAATACACACACACACATACACACACGCCAACCATAAAAAGTGTAACAAAAAATCTTGATACTAGCGCCTCACTTATGTCATCTTAACCGACAGTTGTTAAGGACTAGGCAGACGTGCGACTTATTTTTTATTTACTGTCTTCATTTTTGTATGGGAGGGTATGAAATAAGATTGTCGAATATTTCCATTGTGAGGAAGATAATATTATAATAGTATAACTGTTACAGCCAAAGTAATAAATATGAATATTGTACATAATAACTAGCCATTATGTATAAGGGCTACTCAATTTAGATAAAGTGATAAATGTCGCAGAATTAATCACATTAACTAGCCATTATATATGTCATAGTACTGGCAAAAATACAATATTAAGGCAAAAGTCAGAAACAGTTGGTTAGGTTAGGTTAGTACAGTGACCAAAAGACGCACGAGCCGAGCGAGCGAAGCGAGTGTGCCGCGGCAGCGGCCGGTGAGTGCAAGAAACATTTTTTTTATGTAAAACTAGAATAATATAGTATTACTATATTCTAGGTCACTGTACTAACCTAACCTAACCAACTGTTTCTGACTTTTGCCTTAATATTGTATTTTTGCCATATATAATGGCTAGTTAATGTGATTAATTCTGCGACATTTATCACTTTATCTAAATTGAGTAGCCCTTATACATAATGGCTAGTTATTATATATAATATTCATATTTATTACTTTGGCTGTAACATAACTATAACTAAAAGGTTTAACTATTTATACTGTATATATCTGTTTGTTTCCCAAATAAAATAGGAGTACAAAAATGCTATCATAGTAGTACATGCTAATAATTACTCATAAAATCAGCATCAGGATAAAATAGGTTAGTAACATCATCTTTGTTTGTGTGTGACTACATAGAGCACTTAATAAAAATGGCCAGCCAAAAATGAAATTAATTGAAATTTGCATAAAAATAGCGCAGACATTTTCTTTTATTTATTCTTCTTCTTAATATACCGTAGTTGTAACTTATTGATGCCACTTAATTCTTCTTAACCTAAGTTTACATTCTTAATAGTTTACTAAACTTTACCACAGCTTACTAGGCACTAGTAGACAAGCAACAAACTCCGAGACGGTACTTTTCAGACGTCAATTTCTAATTAATAATAGATACAAATATAACATTAAAGATACTGAATACAATACTCTATAAAAAATTGCAACTAATAGTTGCTCGTCTACACAAACGAGTCGACTGTTGCTAAGTGAATTTTGGCGAATAAGTAACTACAGTGGTTTTACGACGACCGATACAGACAAAAAATAGCTACTGGTCTTGAATCTTGGTACCTTGAAGTTGCTACGCTGTGGTCAAGGTCACACAGGGGTCATTGCTATGGCTCTTAGTATATAAGTAGGTACCTTTTTTATTGGTTTTAGGCGGCAGACGAGCGAGCGGTCTACTTGATCATAAGTAGTTAGTAAGAATCTATACCCTTTCCAGCGTAAGTTTAGCTTTTTGACAGTTCACGTCCATGAAGTTTCGTAATATTTCCGCTTATTTCTCGAACAAATAATATTGTATTTCATGGATGTACTCATGTTTTTCTCGGTTACCATGGTTACTTAGTGATGGACACTAATAACGATTACAACCATTATAAAACAAATTACAAATAATCGGTAGATATTAATGCTATGAATAAACCTGAACTCTTCATAATACGTTTATAAAATGTAATATGATATTTTAGATTAGCTACAACCCGCCAATGTGTCTCGATAAATTATGTATTTTAAATAATACCGCTAACTATAATTATATAATTTTAAGCTATAGGCTAATTCGGAAAAATAATAATAATAAAGAAAAAAACAATAATATTATGTAAAAGATGATGTAAGGATCCAAATGTGTAAAATAAAGCAATTTGGAAAATCGAAAAATCGCTTACAATCGAATGGCATTACATTCGAAATACTGTTGAACGTCACCAATGACAATCTGTCAAATGTTGTTAAATATAATGGAAGGGGTATAGTAATACCTAAGCCAATATGCTGTCTATCGTAAACAAAAGCTATTAACTCTCATATCCCTGTAATTAAAAGCTACTGTACTGTACAGTTGCTTGAAAGTTAAGTTAAGTTCTTGCTTATAGTTGAATTAAAAGGGGACTGCACTGGTACCAAACTACACAATGTCTTTCTCAAAAGACTTACAATTATTCATTTGCCTTTTTCGACTACCTTAGGAGTCCAACTTCCAAGCTAAAACTGATTTTAATAAAATTCCGTGTAAAAGTCGCTAATATTACAATAGACTAAGACATAGGCTACTCTTTATCCTATTATAGTCTACCTGTTAGGTGATCAAAAAATACAAACATGGCCGCTATAGCTACTAGTCAATAATAAACAAAACGTTAATAACTAGGTACCCTCAAAACATTTTGATATTAAGTAACGAGACAGAATATATATTTGAATAAATTGTACGAACGCGACACAAAAGATGTAAAACACGAATAATATTTGCGCTGGCAACAAATAGTGATATACGGCCACGCAATGGCAACACCACGGACATTAGGTACGTGCAAATGTGCATGTCACAGATACAAAAGAATATATTATAAAAGAGTTTTACACACGTGTAATGTAGTTCCATCTTTTTACGTTTTCTTCCCATTCGTGTGGTGACAGAGTAAGAATACAATATGTCACCACCCCATCTCATCCCATAGGTGTCGTAAAAGCCGACTAACTGACTATCCGTTAATGTTATCTTTAACGAAATAAAAAGAAGGAAAACTTGAAATAAAACCCTATACCAATCCGCCTGGCCAGCGTGGTATTAGTAAGCCAAGTATCCCTGCGTCACGGGAGGAGGCCCGTCCCTGCAGTGGGACATTAATGGGCTGTTATGATAAACCATTTATGCTCCATTGCAGAGACAGATCTCCTAAACATAGGAAACTTGGCGGATTTGTACAGGGTTTTATGACATATGATCTATTAGTCGATTTTTACAACACTCATTTGATTAAAATGGGGTATGTATTTAACCACATAGGAAATATATATTACCAAATATTATTTCATATTTGTACTTCTCTAAATTTTCTTGCCTAATACGTGCTGTCCTAGTTTTTGCTCTCTTGTGTAAACTGTGATAACTGTGCAAAAGTCATAGCGTATAAATAAATATAAATATTCCTCACACATTCACACAACGCCATCTAGTCACAAACTAAGCATAGCTTGTACTATGGGTACTAGACAACGGATAAACATACTTAAATACGTTTTTTTCTTTTTTGTAAATACATACATATTATACATAAAAAACACCCAGGCCAATGCAAACAATCATGATTATGCACACAAATATTTGCATAGAGCGGGAATCGAACCCGATACCTCTGCGTAGCAGTCATGTTATATAACCACTACGCCACAGAGGTCGTCATCATATAAATATACTAATAGTATCGACTCATCCGTAGAACAAAGTTCGATCTGCAGATAGCTAGTTTTCATTAGAAGCTAGATTCTAGAACAATGAGACCTAACATTTTGATTTAGTTACATACTATCAATATGCAAACCACTTTAACATACTTCTCTCGATCTTTAATACCCTAAATACAAATAAAAGATGTATTACAAGTAATATAGTTTTAAGTCATGTGTAAAAGGAGGGAGAAAGCTTGTATTTTATGTTAAAGAATTCCAAGCATTCACAGTGCGACCAAAGACATTTCTTTCAAGATTAAATAGTTTACTCGCATAGTCTTGTCTAGTTATATTTTTATCAGAGAATATCTAAATAATTCCTTTGACTCCTGGTTGGTTTTTTTTTATATGATGGAAGGCAAACGAGCCAGCAGGTCACCTGATGGTAAGTGATCACCGCCGCCCAACACCAGAGGAATCACAGATGCGTTGCCGACCTTTAAGAAGGGTGTACGAGTAAGCTCCCCAAGTCGTAACGGTACGGAAATATCGCCCCAGCGAGCTTGAAGGTGTAGGTGATTTTCCACCATAGGGGCGGGACGAGGAGAAATTTGTATGGCAAATTTTCAATTCTCTCCTCGCGCATCTTTGGTGGAAACAGTTTGGATTGAAGAGAATGTGCAAGGCGAGAGTTGAAATATTTGTTTATGTAATTAATCAATAGTATCGACTCGAAAAATGATAAAAACATTAACTGGCAAAAGCTAACATAAAAGTAGGTATAACAATCTCATTTCCTTATATAATTTAGTATCAAATTCTCGCATACATAGAAATATAAGGTATGAGTAATGAAATCAATAAGAAATATTTGTGTGTGTAAAGAAGTATATCTGTAAGTTTACACGTGAGTTACAGTCGTCACCTCTGTCGTGTTACAGTATCGTTACTGGGTTACAGTTTGTGTTTTACTACCACAAAGAGCTAGAGTGTGTGCTTGTAATTATATGCTGGAAGTGGCAAAAGTTATAATGCAACTGTTTTTAGCCTTGGTGGCAAACCGGACGTATATGTAATAATAATAATTATCTTTGTGATCTTCCCTTAACTAACCGGAGCCTTGATGTCTCGATAATTTCAAATTTGTAAAAATCCCCGCTTATCCCTAGTTATGGAGTGTAATACACTGGATATTATTTTTGTACTTATGACAATATTACTTATGGAATTTCATGAATATGCAATATCACTTTTCGTCAAGTCACTAAGGAAATTCTGAAAAATATATTATAATACCAAGAACTCCAACTCCAAAAACATAAAGCCCGATTTACACATTGACAAGTTACGTAAGTACGAAGTAGCCCCCTCTCTCGCCAACTTAACTCGCCAAAAAATAGGATGGAGATCTATTTAAATCAACTTAATCAACAACTTACTACTTAACTCGCTACTGTACTTGTCGATGTGTAAATCGGGATTAACTCAAATATTTAAAACAAACACAATAAAACTTGACTGGCCAATTATAAACTACTTATTCTGGTTATCCACCCATAACCAGTCTACAAAGCCATTCTTCAGAGCCGAGCGGCAAGCGTGATATGCTATCATCCTATGCACCATCCAGTACCCACCCAAACATCCATAAACAATATCCAACACATTATTTACTGCTTAAGTATAATGACTATTTCATTGACCATAAACAATTTTATATCTATACAGGATCGTTATTTGATCCTGATCTGATCGTCGCGTGAGCCGAGCACATCGTAGAAGGCGTTGTAAAATGGTATAACTTATTTTACACCTTTCTTCGTTGTAATCGAGCTGTTAACAGGTTATGGACTGTTTATTATTGGTAGCTAGTTCAGGGTTACATTATTGACGGATTGGTAATAAGATAAAATAAAAAAATAAAAAAAATACGTGTAAAAGAAAAAAGCAGGAAACAGAAACAAACTTTCATTCTTAAGTGTGAAAAAAACAGGAAAGTATATATTTAATATTATTTTAAATAAACAGATAAACGGAGAAGTAATAGAAACACTTCTCGTAAACTTCCTTGGTCGCATAAGAAAAGCGAAAAGACCCGCTTTTTTTAAATAAAATAATATAGTTAAGTATAAAATACTATCATCATCATCATTACGTATGGCTTTGAACCCTATCTATACATGTATATTCAGCTGGAGGAGCCAATCTCTTATAAAATACTATTTACGAAATATTCCTTAGACAACTGCCTTAATGCCTAGATGAGACCCTGAGGCCCATCCCAGCTATAGTTTATCAACAAACTGTTATCAAGGTTATCATAATTATTTTAAAAATAAAAGAACTAGTATTACAAGCTTAATGAGTTTTACCTAAAAGTCGTTTAAAACAACCACAGTATGGTTCCTTTATCACCCACAACCCTTTCCTTTCCCTGTAGTAAAACATCCCTTTATTTTAATGATGTCATTTGAGATTTGAGTATAATACATCGTTTACTAATTGCTAGAATTACGACGAAAACTTTGTTTTTGGTAATTAAAATTTTATTTCCGCATTAAGTATTAACCATTTGGGCAGATGGGGATTAAACACGGTTAAAATATTATGACAAAGGAGCTTAATTAGTATATAATATTTAAATATAAGTAAATATTCCTCAAACAATATCCTTTAATTTATTATTATTATTATTTTTATCTTTTGTTTTTTTTAACTCCTTTTTAGGGGGTAATGAACTGTTACACGGGCCTAAACCAAGTGTAGCAGTTTATAAAATCAATTCAATGTTGAGGAAGTCAAGAATTTTCGGGTAAGACGACAAGTATTCAAAATGGCTGCTTTTTGTAGTAAGATGGTAGTCGAAACTTGCATTTGAAGAGAATTAAGGCTGGTCAATAGAGATTTCGGGATAACGCCTGTTGTTGAGATGACAATTGGCAAGATTTTGACGTTATCAACTTGCCACTGTCTTTTTATTTCAGAAGCTAGGTCTACGTATTTAGTTATTTTTTCGTTAAATGTACTGAGTAGGTTGTGTGTGTTGCAAACTGCTATGTCTATTAAATACACGATGTTTTTTGTTTTGTCTAATAATGTTATGTCCGGTCTATTGAAATGTACAGTTTTGTCTGTGATTATTGTTCTGTCCCAATATAATTTAACTGAATTGTTTTCTAAAACTGTCTCTGGTTTATATTTATAGTAAGCAACTTTCTTGTGGATAAATGAATGGGTGTAAGCTAGATTTTGATGAATTATTGATGCTACTTGATCATGTCTATGTTTGTAATCGGTTTGTACTATAGATTTACAAGCTCCGGTGATGTGTTGTATAGTTTCAGAACTACTGTGACAACGCCTACATAAATCAGTGGTTAGGTTTGGTAGGCGAATTATATATTTTTGGTAATTACGAGTATCTATTACTTGATCCTGAATAGCGATCATGAAGGCCTCTGTTTCTGGAAACAATTCGCCTCTTCGTAACCATTCGTTTGACGCATTCTTGTCTACGTGGGGTTGGTTAAGATCTGCTAAGTGTCGCCCGTGCAATGATTTCTGTGACCAAATATCAATTTTCTGTTGTCTACTGGTTATTATTGGTTGAGTAATATTGTTACTGAGGTTAAGTGGGGTTAATTTCTTGTCTATTGCATTTACGTATTTGTGGAGTTCAGAATTTTCAGCTTTGTCGTGGAAATATGTTCGCAGTTTGGTTACCAAAGTATTGTGTAGATTTTGTATATCGATTAATCCTTGTCCACCATCCTGTCGCGGTAGTGTAAGCCGTTGAACGCAAGAGCGAGGGTGATGTTTTCTATGCGTGGTCATGTGGGTGTTAATCATGCGCTGTAGTTTTAGTAAATCGGTTTGAGACCAATTTATAATTCCAAAGGAATAAGTAAGAACAGGGATGGCGTATGTATTGATAGCTTTGACAGTATTGCGTGAATCCAGATGAGTTCTTAAAATTTGGTTAAGCCTGATTTTAAACTTTTTAGTCAGATCTAATTTAGTTTCTTTTTGTTGTATTTGCTTAGACTGATGGAATCCTAAATATTTATATGTATTGTGTTCGTCCATGTGTTCTATTTGTTCACCAGAATTAAGAATGTAAGAATTTGGTTGTGATTTACCTTTAACAATAGAGTGTATTTTGCATTTATCAACCCCGCCCAAGTAACACAGAAAGCATTTTAACAAGCAACAAGTGAACTTATATAGAGCTTAAGACCCGTACAAACTCTTATATAAGTTCACCGAGCGTCTTGAAGCTGAACAATGGCATTTGAAAATCATTGTAATGCTTTACGCTGTATAACAGTTGGATAATGGCATATCAGAATGCTTTTGTAAAGCCTTTAGCTATTTTTAGTGCTTTTGGTTCTACAAAGACATTTTAAAGTAGTTAATAAGTGCTTGAAGCTGTATTACAGCACAAACGTGAACCACTATAATGCCATGTAAATCCGATATCCAGCTTTAAGCTGTTTTTTGTGCCTTTTGCTGTGTAAAAGCACTTGTAAGGAGTAAGTAAAAGCTTAATGCTGCTGAACAGCATAAATGTGAATCAATATAATGCTTGCATTTTAAAGGAAGAACTGAGTGCTGTTGTGTAGCTAATAGCTCTTTAAACAATCACACGTGAGTAGTTGTAATGCTGGTGGCATTAATTGGGCTCACCGGGCTGCTTAAGGCTGACCACCATTATGTAAATATTTTATAACCAAAAAATATTTTCTTTCGGATCTATTTATAAAAGGAATTGTCATTTAAAATATTTATATAACTTAATTTAATACAGTACAAGCAAAACTATGATTGTATTTATTCAAAACTTATTCTGTACTAGGAATACACATTTGTTTTGGTTTTACACACATCATTTTTATAAAACATTTTGTATGAAAACCACAAAATATCGAAGGCGCGTGAAAATTTTCAATGAAACTTATATAAACAAGTACAGTAAACTACACTGCGCAGTAATATTTGAAGGCAAGAAATAACAAACGAGTCAAAAACTTATCCGATGAATTTGTTTTGATGCAAATTATAATATGGCGTCACTCACTGTTTTATTTTGACCGTCTTTACTTATTCTTTTTTTGAATGTAATAATTTACACGCAATAATATAAAGTTTCCTAAGTGTGAACACTTAAATTGCTCCAATAATTCTTTTAGCACATTTAAATGCTAGTCTAATGCTTTTGTAATGCCGTTGGCATCTTCACTATCAATAATTTTGCTATTATAATGCTTCTGTAATGCAATAGGCTATCTCATTGACCATTTTAGTGCTTTCTTAATGCGATTGGCAATATTATTGACCAAAATGATGCTTCTTTAATCCGATTGACATCTTTCTTGACCATAATAATGCTAATATAATGCGCCAGTAATGCTATTAACCAGCTACTGTGAACCTATATACGGCATAAAGCTGTATAATTTGTGCCCAAATAAGCATTACAGTAGCCATATAAACGTTTATAATGCGACTATAAAACTAACTCAAAATGCTAAAAGGATACAAGAATACTCTTATTCGGCCCTTATAATGCTTTGATGTGTTACTTGGGCGAACTGCATGTGTATATCTGTAGAGAATGTTTGTGTGATGTCTGCTAGCTCCGTAAGTTGTGTATTGTTTGTAGAGTATATTTTAATATCGTCCATGTAGAGTAAATGTGATATTGTGTGGCATGAATTGTTGTGTTTTAGTTTGAATCCTATGTTTGTGTTGTTTAGTAACTCTGAAAGCGGGTTTAACGCAATACAAAACCATAACGGGCTAAGCGAGTCTCCTTGGAAGATACCTCGCTGAATTTTAATCGGGTCCGTAGTTAGGGTGGAGTTATTTTGTATTAATTTTAGACTCGTTTGCCAATGAAGCATAGTAGAACTTAAAAATGTTATTAATGTAGGATGAATTTTATAAAGGTGTAACGTATGAAGTAACCAGCTGTGAGGGACTGAATCAAATGCTTTTTTATAATCTATGTACATCGTGTGAATATTTCTTTTGCCTATGTGTGCTTGTTTCATAATTATTGTGTCTATTGTTAACTGCTCCTTACATCCCTGACTACTTTTCCTGCAACCTTTCTGTTGTTCTGCTAGTACTTTATGGACATCTAAATGCTTGTAAATTAAATGACTAATACATCCTGTTATGATTTTGTAAATAGTTTGAAGACAAGTAATGGGTCGATAGTTAGCAGGATTAATAGAATCTGTTCCTTTGGGTAGCATATACGTAATGCCATGAGAGATAAAATTGGGCATGGTATGTGGTGTTTGTATAAAATTATTGATGTGATTGTGAATGAATGGGTGTGTGCATGTGAGTTTCTTATACCAATAGTTGTGAATGTTATCGGTTCCAGGAGCTTTCCAATTATGTGTGCGTTTAATGATTTGTATGAGAGTATCAATAGAGATACAATCAGAGTTCATATTGTTAATGTGTGTTGTGTCTCTTAAGTTTGAAAACCAGTCAGCATTGGTTTTGTGTTGTACTGGGTTTTCCCAAATGTTGGCCCAAAACTGGTGTAGGTCTTGT
The DNA here is from genome assembly GCA_905475405.1 of Schrankia costaestrigalis. Taxonomy (NCBI): domain Eukaryota; kingdom Metazoa; phylum Arthropoda; class Insecta; order Lepidoptera; family Erebidae; genus Schrankia; species Schrankia costaestrigalis. The sequence goes on from FR997835.1 coordinate 18,368,781, forward strand.
GATGATGGTAAAGTGGGAGAGGGGTTAGTGTTATTACTGTTACTGTTACCTAGAGATCTATAGAATTGTCTTTCGTTGTTTTTAAATGTAAGATTTTGTTGCTTACGTTTCGTGCAAGCCATATAACGTTTTAATCTGCTAGAAGCAGCGTTTAACTTTTGTTTTAATGTGTCAAGAAAATGTTGTGGTACTGAATTAGGCTCTTCATATTGTGAATGGGTTTTGTATTTAAGTTTAATTTCGTTTACAGTATTTAATATCTTTGGCTGCCTATTTCCTGCAATATATTGTGTAAGTCTACCTATTTCTAGCCTATACTTCTTTATTTTTTCTTCTATTCTTCTTTGCCATGTAGGTATTCTATTTTGTTTATTAATTCTAGTGTTGTTATCTAACTGAAGCCTAGTCCCATTGCATATAGCCGCTGCAAAGGCTGATGAATAAATTATAGTGTGGAGTTTTAAGAAATCTAATTCATGGTTTAAATGTTTCGGTATTATTATGTTATTAAGGTGGTATATAATTTGGGAGAATTTTCGAGATAATTTCTGTTTAGGAATAAATGGTCTGCTTTCTGGGTCTGTATTACTGAAATGTGACAAAGCTTTATTAAATTCTACTTCAATTTGGCTAATTTGCTGGTTTTCAAAATCAGGATCAGACAAAGTTTGAGTGAAAGGTTGTATTTGTGTAAGTGTAGCTAGAGTGTCCATTGAATTTTGATGGTCGGTGTTTTCGACAATAGTTTCTGTAGTGTTAAGTGTTTGTGTATTAACGTGTAATGTGTCAAGTTCCAATTCAGTATTGTATTCGTTTAACTTTTGTTGAACTTCTGCTTTTATGTTGTTTATTTTATTTGTATAAATTTTATTGTTAAAAAGTATTCTTCTTTGGTCGGCTATTCTTTGTTCTGTAATATGTGACAATTGTGGGTGTTTTTCTATGAATATTTCATGTAACTTTTTTCGGTAGGCTGTCTTATCTGTTTCTAATTTAGTAACTTCAAAATAAAATCTGATAATGTCGTCATTCATTTCATCTGACCATCTAATTCTACTACTTGTCGTACTGTATTGTGTAAGCATAGGTGTAGTTAATTGTGTATTAGTGTAACGTGTTAAAGAATGATTAGTTGAATGTGTATTAATTAACTGATTTATCTCATTAAATATTTCATCAAAGGTGGTTTGTGTTAAGAGTTTCCTTCTAAGTATTGCCCTTCTTTGATCTCCTACTCGTTGTCGCGATGCTTGCATATCAGGAAATTTATTGTCAAATTCTTGGTGAAGTAATTCTAAATAACTATTTAATTGCGTCGTCTCACATTTCGTGATTAATAGGTATGTGCGCCATATGAATCGGTTCATATCTTCGGTCCACCTTTTTCGCGCACGTGAAGGGCCAGCAGTGGATGCAGGCTTAGTGGCTAATGCCTCCTGCACAACAGCTGTTGACCTTATAGAACGTAAAGTAATTGTAGATGAAGGAGATGAACATGGTGAGGTATGTGGTGAAGAATGAGATGAACGAAAGAGTGAATGAGTTGAAGAAGGTGATGGTATGTCAGAAAATGGTGAATGTTCAGAAAGAGTGATGATAGATGAAGGTGAAGATGATCGTTCGGCTGTAGTATTTTTATCGAGGGGAACCCGCCTGTTCAGTCCCCCGTCGCCCACGGTTCGCATGCTGTGACACCCAGCGTCGGCTCCAGATGTGCCCCGGCGTACTCCGGGTAGCGGCCGTAAATTATATTTACTTGGTCTACTTTCCATCAGGTTTTTTGGGGTTTTGGGATCGTTAGTTGGATAGGTGTTATTATTATAAATAATCATCAAGATGTTAGTGCGATTTAAGCGGCAAAAGATGTTATATGCAATATTTCAGTACCCGGTATCCGTAAGCCCCCCCACCACGACAAGGTGATCCCCTGGGGGGGTTATTATTATTATTATTTAATTAATACCCGACAATCTAGTAAAAATTGCGAGCAACCTGTCATTTTCTGGTGTCCTTTTTACCAATACAAAAAAAAAAATATAAATAAATATTCCTCACACATTCACACAGCGCCATCTGGTCCCAAACTAAGCAGAGCTTGTACTATGTACACTAGACAACGGATAAACATACTAAATACTTTTTTTTGTAAATACATACATGACCAATGCAAACAATCATGTTCATGCACACAAAGATTTGCATTGAGCGGGAATCGAACCCGAGACCTCTGCGTTGCAGTCATGTAATATAACCACTACGCTATAGAAGTCGTCATATATACATTATTTATGTATTTATACAAGACGAAAGAAGGACACAAGAATTTCCATTGAGTGGTAATCAAATAATCCAACCCGCAACTTTTTCGTAGAACTTCTATCGCAATCTTAACACGTTCCCAGTGCAGTGTACCATATGTGGTACACGTGCATTCTTTTACTATTGTGTCTGCTGGCGGCACTGTGAAAGGGTTAAATTTACATACTACATAAACTGATGTCTTATTCATAGTGTTATCGATAGGCAGAGTCTGCTAATCGCCAAATACTACGATACTAACGTCATACATTTACACATGCCCGTTGATTCCTATCGCTACGCACTTGCCCATAACAAAAGTAATACTACATTAGACGTACACAACAATAGGTAAAGCCAAGAACGGTACAAAGCCATAGTAATTACTGTTACAAAGGAGTAGTACACACTGCCAGCGGATAATCCGTCGTGCTCTTGTTATCCAGTTCTAATCCGTAGCTGCGTGAGTTGGACAAATCCGCGGGTGTGTGTTAGTATTCATGTTTATTTTATACTATCTATACTTACTTCTTTCTTTTTCTTTCTTTCTTTACTGTGATATTATAAAGAGGTAAAGTTTGTGTGTTTGTTTGTTTGTGTGTTTGTAACGTTGTAGGGGGTAATCTCTGGATCTACTGAACCGATTTTAAAAATTATTTCTGTGTTATATAGTATCACGATATGACTAATAGTAGTGGAGCAGTAATAAAATATGTTTAAAAAAGGGACGCGTTTTTTTCGCCGCCCAACGAAGTGGGCACGGGTCAGCTAGTATATTATAATATGATAGCCGTAACTGCCTCTGTAAGAACACGGTTGTGCAAGCGGCTGCTGCTCGAGTTTGCGGGTTCGGATCCCACGGAAGATGAGAAGAGAACTATTTCTGTGTTCCACAAATTGTTATGTTGAGCTCGTTAATTTGATGACTGTAAAGGTCCCCGCAACACAGGGCATGACCCTAGTACCGAAGGTGTTTTAAAAACATTTTTAAAGAAATGTAACCATGGATTCTTACTGCATATAAAAAAGAGAATACGTTTTATAAATTAAGGTAATTAACGAATACATTACGTTTAAGAAAACTAGTGATAGATATAATAAAATTTACATAAATTAAAAAATACTCGTTTTTTGTGAATAAATTGAGAGTATCGTGATTTATTTATTCAGTATTATCTTTACAAAATAAAAAGAAAGAAAACTTGAAATTAAACCCTATACCAATCCGTTTGGCCAGCGTGGTGTTAGTAGGCCAAGTATCCCTCCGTCACGGGAAGAGGCCCGTCCCTGCAGTGGGACATTTAAAGCCATGGTACTTTTATTAACAAAATCATACCAATAAATCACAGGTGGTCCTAGTATTCTGCTTGGCAAGAGAAGCATAGTTTTGAATCCATATTAAAAACATTAGCAACTAGAAAGAAAAAAAATCAAAATTTTACCTTACCAAGGTGGAATATTTGGAGGTCCAATCGGTTATCAATAACCTAACCGGTACATACCGCTTCCGGTTAACCGGTACAACCGGTTAAATGTTTTGACAGTAAACGCGCACACGTGGGCTTGTGCGTATCACGGTAGCGAGGTGAGTGGCCGAGTTATGACCGCCGCAGTTAACTGTACGTCGCGATGATACAACCTGTTTAGGCTCGCACCATTTATGTATTTAAAGTTGTTATAGCCTGTTTATGTCACATTGTAGGGAAGAAGTAAAACTTGAAATTAAACCCCATACCAATCCATATGCCCAGCGTGGTATTAGGAAGCCAAGTATCACGGGAGGAGGCCCGTCCCTACAGTGGGTTAGATTTCTAATATCACCCTGGCTGGCTGAACTGATTGGGGTTTTTTATGGCAAGTATTCTCTCTCTCCGTGTGGTGACGGATTAAGAATACAGTGTGTCACCGCCCCATCTCATCCCATGGGTGTCGTAAAACAGACTAAGGGACTATCCGTGAATATTATCTTTACGTAATAAAAAGAAGGAAAACTTGAAATTAAACCCTATAACAATCGGTTTGGCGAGCGTGGTATTAGTAGGACAAGTATCCCTCCGTCACTGGAGGAGGCCCGCCCCTGCAATGGGACAGTAATGGGCTGTTATGATGAGTCGTTATAGCCTGTTTATGTCACATGGTAGGAACATGCCTCCTGTTATAAGTTAGATTTCTAATATCACCCTGGCTCGCTGAACTGATAGGGGCTTTTTATGGCAAGTATTCTCTCTATCCGTGTGGTGATGGAGTAAGAATACAGTGTGTCACCACCCTATCTCATCCTATGGGGGTCGTAAAAACGGACTATCGACGATATGCGTGATCTTCTTCTTTATCAAATTTCAAAATCCTTTATTTCGTAAAATTTATTACAAATTTTTCGAAATCGTCGTTTACTAAAATTGAAGCTACAATTAAAATTATAGATCGTCACAGACAAACGCCACAGCACTAAAAAAACCGCGTTGTATTGTCCAATGTACATTAGAGGAGAAAACTAAAACCAATCTACTACTCAAATCTACTTGTCTGTCTGTGTTGATCCATAAATTCCAATTTTTTAAATGCATAGAGCCATAGCATAGCAATTCTTTGAAAATTCAGTTGTGTTTACGATTATCGTTTGATTAGTGTTGAACTAGGGGTCAAAAGTTATTCAAGCTCTGCCCAAAGCTCCCTTACGTGACTTAACGCAGCCAGGAACTAATTTCTACGTGCCCTCCAAAGAAACTCACTGTAAAAGATGGTCTAATGAAAATAGTAATTAAATCATACCGTATAATCATTAAATCAGCATGTCAATTCTCGTTCCTTAAAATCGTTAAAAATTTGGTTAAGTTATCTTTAGTTGTCAAATTGTCTTACCTATTGTGTGACAATTTGACAACTAAAGTTAACTTAACCGAATTTTTAACGATTTTAATAAACGAGAATTGACATGCAGACCGTACTTTACTATATAGCACTGTAAACAAAGCAACTTTATTGTCAACCTAAGAATTATTACTTATTTTTCTAACCAATAATAAGACAGAAAACTACTCAACGATTGCTATAAAGTCAACATATCGAGGCACACATTATATATTATTAGATGACATAATAATTTGTCGCAAGTGAAAGTTTTGCCCTATAACAACGCCACTAAGTCTTGGGGGCAGTGCCATTTGTATTACATTCCGAACAATAACATAAAATACGTTATGGCAAATAAATTACATTTAGATTGCGACGAATAAAGACGTATCTGCTGTGATGTAAGGGTGTGTTTATATTAGCTGTGTCTTTTTTGCGTGTTTTTTAAAGTTTAATTGGATCTGCAGATCTCTGGATGTACATCGCTCGCTATTTCTTTCTTTTTTCTTTTCTTTTATACAAGACAACTCCCGCACTAGGGATCATGCCCTGTGTCGCGGGGACTTTTTACAAACATCAATTAACGGACACATATAACACCCAGACTCAGGACAATAATTTGTGGATCTCACAAATTATTGTCCTGCGTGGGTATCGAACCCACAACCTCATGCGCGGCAGCCGCTGGCTTTACCGGCGCGCCACCGAGGTCGTCAACGTTGTACAAATTTTATTCTAGTAATTAAATGCAGTTACACATGAACTATGACCAGCAGTGGACGTCCATAGGCTGATATGGATAGATGGATGGATGGACATATGAACTAAAAACTTCTACGTGTTTACAGAATAACAATACTTATACGATGTTAGCACCTAATTTCATTCCGCGAATGACGGAAAATTAAGTTATCCGTGGCAAATCCAAAGAAGGAAAACTTAATATAAAACTCTTTAACAAGGTCAAGCTCTGTTTAGAAAGGACTTTACCATACACACTCTGGTACTGATCGCAAAAATAAGTTAATATTCGAGTATGGGATTCAAACAAGTAAGCTCGTGCAAGCAGTCACATTACCAGGAATAAAAGATTAGTAAATAAAAAAATTGCGTGTGGTGATGGAGTAAGAATACAATATGTCACCACCCCATCTCATCCCATGGGTGTCGTAAAAACCGACTAAGAGACTATCCGTGAATATTATCTTTACGAAATAAAAAGCAAGGAAAACTTGAAATTAAACCCTATACCAATCCGTCTGGCCAGCGTGGTATGAGTAGGCCAAGTATCCCTCCGGCCCTGAAGGAGGCCCGTCCCTGCAGTGGGACATTGATGGGCTGTTATGATAAAAAGATAAGTAAATAAAAAAATTACATTAACTAGAAAATATTTTTTGCTAAATATTATTACACAATGTGCCCTCGCCTTTATCGTTCGTTAAAACGTTCGTATTTCCTTTTTTGCGGCAACAAATCTTTTTTTTTTTACGCACTTATTAACATAATTGCAAACGTTGAGCAATTTCGCGTATAATTGAATTAATTGGGCACTGACAAATTACAATCAATTTCCTTTGTAATTTTATCATTACGAATTATTTACAAAAATTGCAATATAAAGGTAATTCTCTAAGACGACCTCTGTGGCGCAGTCGGTATATTACATGGCTGCTACGCAGAGATCTCGGGTTCGATTCCCGCTCAATGCAAAACTTTGTGTGCATGAACATGATCGTTTGCATTGGTCTGAGTGTTTTCTATGTATAATATGTAGGTATTTACAAAAAAAAAGAAATAAGTATGTATATCTGTTGTCTAGTACCCATAGTACAAGCTTTGCTTAGTTTGGGACGAGATGGCGATGTGTGAATGTGCGAGGATTATTTATTTAATTTGGTATTGCGTGTATCTTACTAAAGGCAAGGTAAGAGAACAGAATACCGCTTATGTGTTGTAAGGAGGTTCTTAAACCTACTATTGGGTTGTATAATGTCCATGGTAATAAATAGTGAGATATTTCAGGGATTAGATCAGATTATTCATATGAATGTGGTGACGGAGTAAGAATACAATATGTCACCACCCCATCTCATCCCATGGGTGTCGTATAAACCGACTAAGGGACTATCCGTGAATATTATCTTTACGTAATAAAAAGAAGAAAAACTTGAAATTAAACCCTATACCAATCCGTTTAGCCAGCGTGGTATTAGTAGACCAAGTATCCCTCCGTCACTGGAGGAGGCCCGTCCCTGCAGTGGGACATTAATGGGCTGTTATGATAATTCATATGAATATCAAACGCTTACCAGAAATTAAAGATTTGTTGTAAATTAATGTTTTGTAGTGTGCGAAAACAAAAAATTCTTATAAGTTTTGGGCTGCCATTTTCTTTTAATATTTACCTGAAACAAACATACACATAATATTAATTATTGTATTTATTAACGGTATTTGTGTAAGTTGGTGTGCAGTAAAGAATTATCTATCTATATATCATTATAAAATAAAATTATAGGTACTGGCACATATTGTCTCGCACCTAAAGTTGACAACAATTCGAGCGAAGCCGTGAACAACAGCTAGAATAACTATAAATCTATTAAAATGATTAATCTATATCTATACTAATATTATAAAGAGGTTGAGTTTGTGTGTTTGTATGTTTGTGTGTTTGTTTGTGACGTTGTAGGGGGTAATCTCTGAATCTACTGAACCGATTTTAATCATTCTTTCTGTGTTGAATAGTCCATTTGTCATAGGCTATATAATATCACGCTATGACTTATAGGAGTGGAGCAGTAATGAAATATCTTTAAAAAAGTGACGCGTTTTTTTCGCCGCTTAACGAAGTGGGCACGGGTCAGCTAGTATTATATAAGTTAGTTAAACAAAGGGTGGACATACACTAACCCTCGCAAAGAGTTTAAGTCTCGCGGGGCAAACGCTATTTGTAGGCTTTTGTCACGAAATTGTCTCTTATCTGATTAAATGGAAAATTAAAAAGGTTGTATGTATAATTAGGGTATAAGTAGAAGCGTGTTTGGTTTGAGATTTATGAGGATACAGTTGCAATCCGTGTTGTGACGGAGTAAGAATAGACCACTAGCCTTTCCCAGCAATGGGATACATAATAAACTTTAAGAATAATAATTAAACTGCGATAAAACACAAAAATAAATATTTACGGACATCTCTACACAGCGCCATCTGTTCCCAAAGTAAGCTATGCTTAATCTCGATACCTCCTAAGCATAAAGTCGGAACACATTTTTTAACGAAAATGATATTATTAATGAAATTGAACAATATTAACATGTTACATATACCTGTGCTTAAAAAACATAAAAATACTCATTAATTATTGAGATAATGAGTAGCTAATAGTCTTATCAAATAAACATTCCCGCGCAAACAGCCGTACGGCGACTTAAGCCGATGTGCGGCGAACGACTGGCGGCGCACGGACCAATCACAGCACAGTTACGACGTCGTATGACATGTAGTGAGCTCAAAAATTGGAATTGTGAAAATAATAGGTTTTTAAGGCTCATAATAGTTTCCTTAAGTGTAAATGAGGTTATAGTTATAACAAATTAGTGAAATGAGTAACCGACGCTCATCAAAGATATTGAAATTAGTTTTAAATGATCCAGTACCTAACAGCAAACTAATAACGGCCGATGAACATAACAGAAATGGTAAGTATTAATGAATTTACGTAAATTTTTAGTCAATAGTATGTTTCTTTACATTAAAGTATCATTATGATTAATGTCAATTTGTTAGTATTCATTGCATTACTAGTAAGATTCAAATTTTATCGGTTCCAACGCAAAACGTCGGATCGTCTATGTTACGACTCTATGCGCCGTTTCATTGTACGCACATTAGTACAATACGACTTTTTACTATTTATTTTTTTTACACTCTGGGTCGTAACTTAAAGTAAAGACCTTATGCGTTGCTTTAATTTGAAATTATTTATGCGTATAAGAACGTATCATTGACTTCAGTCCTTATGCGTTGTTACAACGAAAAGATATAACTATTTGCGTTAAAATAATCAATAAAAACCTGGTTAAAATGAATTTATTTCGTACTTCAAAGTATAATTATATTGAAATAATATTGTCTTCTCTCAGAATCGCGAATAATAATATATTACAAATATTTAAAAACATTTTTTTAATTATTTTTTTAATTATTATATTTTTCTTTCACAATCTTTTACATTTTTAAATATAAATACAAAAAGAAGGTAGACCCACCAGCATCGGGTACAAGGACCAACCTACTGGTGGTTAGGGCTCCAGAGATAGAAACCTCCTCACAATGCGTGCCGTGTCGAGCAGTACTGTCTTCTGCATCAGACCTATGATCCAACTGCCAAGCGCGAGTCTCCGTAGATGTTGAGAGAAACTCTTTGGAATAAGTCCATTCACCGAAAGTACCTACTATCGAAATAATGATCGCCGAATCAACATTCCAAATGTCGACAACCTCGTGAGCCAAGTCCAAATATTTTGTTCGTTTGTCTTTTTCGGCTTTCACAAAATTCTCGTCATGAGTAATGGTGACATCGATTATCCTTGTACGGCGCTCTGATTATCGATCAGATCTATCACCACAATTTCTGACTTATTGGCAACAATAGTCCCATCAGTGATGATAGATCGGTCCCAATATATCGTGACACTACTATTTTCGAGAACTGGGTCGGGTACATACCTTTAATATGGTACTTCTGCATCGACAAGATGATATTTATTTAAGAGCTAGTTGTTGGTGGACAATTGTGGCTACTTGGTTGTGTCTATGCAAGTATTTACCATTCGCAAGACGAGAACAACCAGAAACAATATGTCTGAGTGATTCTCCGGGACAGTGACAAGCCCCACATAATATATGTCAACTGTACCATCGTTCAAGATATATTTCCGAAATTCTTAGTCATTACGACTCTGTCCATAATTGCAAATACAAACTATTCAGTTTCTTCCAATGACACCAGGACACAGATGATAATGTGTCAACAATGTAAGGCCCGGTAAAAACAGCGATGCAGTCTTTGCTTTTCCATATTTCTTTACGATCATCGATAGTATGTATTATAGGTTTGCGTTAATTCTCTTTGCCCAAACAAAGCGGAGTAAACACGACATCTACTGACACAACATCTGTATGTATATCCGCTTCCGTAGTGAGAAAATATTCTCTGAGATTGTACACCTCACGATTGTAGAGGATCTAAGCACTTAAAAAACCACGACGCCACTCTTTTGTGGAATGTACAATCTCATTACCGAAGAACGCGGTTGATGCATTCAATGTGCGGTTCGCAGAGTTCGAACTTTCCTATCCAAAGCTTCTAACTCATCTGTGTCCAATTTAGTATGCTAAAAGAGTACAGTAAAACCGGCATGACTGCCAACAGTTATAGGTACGAACTTTATTGCCCCCTGCCAAAAGCGTTCCCGTAACTGTTGTCTCATGTCTGTTTCCGTTATTCAAAAAGCCTGTAACATAACAAGATACCTGTATGTGTTGGATGGAGAGAGACCTCTAAGTTTTATGGAATCTGAGAGTTGTAACTCATCAGATTTACAATCTCACCTCGCCTAACATGCATGACAGCACATTTATCCACACCAAACTCCATTTTAATAGAATTATTTAATTTTATGATTATATCCGTGAGGTGACGGAGTTAGAATACAATAAGTCACCACCCCATCTCATCCTATGGGTATCGTAAAAACCGACTAAGGGACTATCCGTGAATGTTATCTGTACGAAATAAAAAGAAGGAAAACTTGAAATTAAACTCTATACCAATCCGTCTGGCCAGCGTGATATTAGTAGGCCAAGTATCCCTCCTTCACTATTTTTTTTTGTTAAAAACTATTGTGCCACACACAAGAAGAGACATGGTCCCTACAACACAGGGAATCCTAGTGTGGGAACCACAGAATTGTTGAACAAATTGTAATTTCTTTTTGTACTAATAAATAAATATCTAAACTCAAGGGAGGAGGCCCGTCCCTGCAGTGGGACATTAATGGGCTATTATGATAATGATTACCTGTAATAATTTGACTGATTTTCATTTAGGTGTTGTATTGATAATGACTGTGGTGCAATTTTATTTATTGTGTCAAGGATTTTATTTTGTTTTTAATGATTTTAATAATGTTGTTAGAAGAGACTTTTATTTTGTTAAATTCATTTTTTTATTGAATAAAACAAAAGTGCATTTATTTTTTATTTTTTTATAAAAGAACTGCATAAATATGTTATCTCAATAAAAAACTAAACTAAATACACATACATTTTGATGTAATGAATTAAATTTAAACAATTTTTGATGTGGTTTTTGTTTTTTAATACACTGGATACGACCTTCGTTTTGAGACATTATGATAGATGGCACGCAGCATAGGGTCGTATTTTAAACATACGCGTTGTAAATGCAGGTCTGATCAACAGCATATTTATGGTCGTAACAAAAAGATACGACTTTTGTCCTTCGAGTATATAGTCGGAAGTTCTAAATTGGGCTATATCTATTTAATTATTAATTTTATCGCAACTATAGCTCAGCATCACTTTCTTATGAATAATATTGTTCGCATGGTATAACAAAACAGTTGAAAAGGTTAACCGGTTACCAAAACAAAAAAATGTTCATTAAAACGGCTCTCCTGTAAAATGTGAATTTTAGAGTTAAGACCTAATGCGTTGGAGGGGTCGATCTGCTTGTGTTATGGGTAACAGAACAACGGATATTAATACTTCTTATGTACTTTTTTTTATTGTAAATACATATATGCTATACATAGAAACACCCAGACCAATGCAAACAATCAGGTTCATGCACACAAATATTTGCATTGAGCGGCAATCGAACCCGAGACCTCAGCGTAGCAGTCATGTTATATAATCACTACGCCACAGAGGTCGTAATAATATAAATATGAGATAACTAATATACTTAACAAATTAAGAAACCAAAATAAACATTCCTAGAATAAGATCTCCAACCGTCTATGGTAGGTACTCTACAAAACTCTATCAAAGACAAACAAAATGTCGCCCGTATAAAATAAACAAGTCTATAAATAGAATTTTCTAAAGGCTTTTGTGATTTAAGATAACAAAATATAGAAATATAAAGTTACACGACGACGAATACTTTGGGGAGTGAACTAACAGACAGACATATTGCCGGCTAGACGACTAGAAGTGAGGGCGGCTAGAACTTGAAGTTTAAATGTTGAAAAGGTATTATACAGCGTGGCTCATTCAAATCGGTCAGTATGGGAAAGTCTTAATTTTTTATTCTTAATTCTTTATTCATTTTAGACATAATGTTTCTTAGAGACATTAACTGCTTAAGACCTACAGAATCGATATTTAAATAGAAAAAGTAAAAGTTTATCTTTGCAAAACAACCGGGTTTGATTCCCCGGCTGGGTACAGTATCTTTTTCAAATGTATGAATGCCGTTTTTCTTTTTATCAAAATTGGTGACATGGTTCCTAAGAACAAATCTTCGTATGACTTATAGTTTAAGACTTTCCCATACTGAACGATTTGAATGAGCCACTCTGTATACTATGAATATATGACTTAGTGGTTGAGGTGATCTATTGACAAGCTAGTAGGTTTGATGTTTGTATAAGTCTACTATTTTTGCGTGTGTTTCTTTTTTAAAAACTCTGCTTAAAACTGCATTGTATAAACACAAAGGGTAATATTATAGCTTTTAAATTGTTCATTAAGGTTAGAATTAAAAATATTCTAGTTATCTATTTAAAAATGAAGGTAATAAAAATGTTGCTAGTTGAAAAAAAACTGTAGTAAACTGGTACCGTAACTTACCCTATATTTGACTTTTACGACGTGCGTTTTAAGGGAAGATAACCAGCTGTCTTATAATACCATAAAGTCCTTTTACGGGCCCCCGTTTTAATATGAAAAGAGTTTTTTTTACAAGCAACGACAAAAGACCGATTATCTATGATTTTTTTATTTATTGGCATATTAACGAAACGTGTTTATTCTGCCAGGAATTTATGGGAATTTATTGTTGACTTTAAACATACAAAGTACGTTGATAGAAAAAAGTTTATGATGCGTACGTAATTCTTTTTTATTAAAGGTTTTTTTAAAGCTGTTATTAAAATGGAGGTTTTTAATAAAGCATTTTTATACATATTCAGTCGATTTATTTAATCAATACACAATTTTTTTTTAACCGTAGGCAATTCGCTAGTACCTAATATTCTTTATCAGAATTATGAATTAGTAGTACATTTGCACATTGTAAGGTATTTTCCACTTAAAAAAATTGTTAAAAATAAAATAAAATGTTACAAGAAATAAAATCAAATGAGTTGGATATACTCGTAGAATAAGTAAATTATTTGATATATTTTGTATTTCAACACATTTTATAATCACCTATTCGTAAGACTTTTTAGACAACTTAAACTGACACTAGGTAAAAGAAAGCAGCTTGTTCATATAGTAAAAAACTAAAATAAGCATCTCACACAAGTACCTAACGGTCAGTTTGTCCCCGTTGAAATATCTTCGCAGTCATATAACTAACTTTAGATAGGTATATATAAGTACAACGTATGTAAGCGACGATGCCACAGTACAACCAGTAGTCTATTTCGGCCGAATATTTATTATAAATGCCTACGGCTGCGCGGTACGTAAAAATGCGATAGGGCTGCCCACCTCCAGCTTTTTAATTACATTTACCTACTTTCCCGCTCGTTACTGCGGCACAGTCGCGACTGTTCATTTCCCAAAGCCACCGCTATCGTGAGCGTGTAGGTATAAATCACGTTTCGTCCGTTTCTGTGAAGTCGAAATACTGTATATATTTGTACTATGAAGATACTGTACGTCCCATCACACAAGATATCTCCCACTCTCCCTAGTTATAAAAACCTTATCAGGAATCCACCCGGCATAGTTACTAAACAAAATTGGATCCGATAAAAAGTTTCTACAATTTTTTTTTCGTGAGTAGTAAAAAAGTTATCACTAGAGATCGCCTCAGGCGAATGTCATTGAAATTTCAACAACGATTTTGAGAAGATTGTTGCAGAGTCCCGAGGGGACTTCTGTACCAATATTTAGAAGACTTAGGTACGGGGCTTTGTATAAACTAATTTTTACGGGGATTATTGACGGCTTTTGCGGCGTAGTAGTTATACAACATGACTGTTACGCAGAGGTCTCGGGTTCGAACATGATTATTTGCATTGGTCTGAGTGATTCTATGTATAATATGTATGTATTTACAAAAAAAAAGTATAATATCCGTAAATTAAGTAATAATATCCGTTGTTTTGTTACCCATAACACAAGCAGGTTAAGGCTAGCTTACTTTGGGAACAGATGGCGCTGTGTAGAGATTTCCGTGAATATTATATTATATACATCGTCGTATCGTATTGACAGGTCCTAACTCCTATCTATGACAACCACGGTAAAAGGTGCTTTGAAACCTAAACAATTGACCATTGGATTAAGCATCATGATTGAAGATTAAATAGTCTTAAACCGCAATTAAAATTAATTCTGTTATCATGAAAGAAGTTATATTAAAATAAAACAAATACGAAAAAGTTGACACACATATGTCACCTTTTTTGTCAAAATATAATATTATACAGTTAGGGTCACAAGTACCTCTACAGGCAGTGTGACGGTTACCCTCCCTACTAAATTATTTGTCTCATATTTCAAGCACGTACGAATCAAATTCAAAATCATTCGGTGACAACACTCCCGCCGCGGGCTAAGGGTCTAATTAACCCACATGGGAAAAATCGCGACAAAAATATACATTGTTTCAATTCATTGGCGCGCGGTATAAATTTCATATTTCGACTTACACACCCCGGAGTGTTAGAAAGCCCACGGGGTGTCGAAAATTAAATGTGGTTTTGGAGGTGAACGGCAAACGAGGATGTAACAGAATAGGCTCTCATGTACCCGAGCCCTCACGACGGACACCTTTAAAACTGGCGCAAAAATATATTATGCAAATTGAGATTTATACGCGCACCGAAGGGAGGGAGTTCCGAAACAGAAAGTATCTGTGTTATCTTTACCTATATAAATAGAGATTGCTTGTTTTCCTTC
Source organism: Schrankia costaestrigalis (assembly GCA_905475405.1). NCBI lineage: Eukaryota > Metazoa > Arthropoda > Insecta > Lepidoptera > Erebidae > Schrankia > Schrankia costaestrigalis. The sequence continues at coordinate 18,384,102 of FR997835.1, forward strand.
AACATAATCTTGGAAATTACTTTGTATTTTCTTTTGTTATTCTAGCAAGGCAAGTCAATTTTGAATATCAGTTTGATGCCAGTAAAATCAAGACAAAACATTGTTGACATCAAATCTGTTATACCGTAAATAAATATACTCGAACTATTCGACCAAAACAAAACTAATATTAACTTCCAATTAGTTTTATAAATACGAACGTATAAAAACGATTTCAGGATTTGGACTAAACTAAAGAAAAATAGTAAACAGCAAAATGCGAGCGAAGGACAAAATTACCCATCCCAAAAGTATTTGTAGACGGCTTAATAAGAAGCGCGTAATTATCCGCAAATCCTTCGTCGGGAGAAGAGCCCATATCCGTAAAGGACTTGAGCAAACTCAGTTTGGGTACTGCCAGTAATAACTTTTTGCGAAGTATGCTAACCTAACCCAACATTGAACGGGAGTTTCTTCCTACATTATATTGACGGCGACGTATATCTGTCGATGTGTTTGCATTTCCGCTTAGTTACTGTAAAATGATTCGACTATTGGGGAGACATCCCCCTTTGTGATGTCCATACAGCCTTATAAATAACTCGTTATGTTTACTGAAGAACCTTTGATTTCCAAGTAAGTATACATAGTTTAAAAAGGTAGTATTTAAAGTAGTGTTAGAATTTCTATTTACAGTAGAAAAGTTATGACTACATGAGCATACCTAACAAGCTTTTTAAGTTATATGAAAATTCTAAAAACGTATAGTTGCGGTGATTTTATAATATGTAAGCGTATGAAAGTTCAAGCTCGCTAGATAAGATATGATTACCACTAAATTATGAAACATATAAACACGAGAACACGAAACTTGCGAGTTATTCCCTAGTTCATATCAAAATTTTAAATTGAACTATAAAGTTGCTTAATTCAACCGGGGTTGGGAAGGGGTGAGATATATTTTTAAACGTAAATGTGGCAATAAGCGGCGGTGCGGGAGAGAGAAAGTCGATGTGAAAACTCTAGCGGTGACGTAAATTGCTACAGCCGAGATGATTCGTGGGGACATTTTTATTTTGCATAGCGCTACCTTGCTTACTGTCTCTTCTATATTAGGTTAATCTAATACTTCTATTATAATAATGATGTGGTGCGTCAAGCAAGCATCAATATTCAGTGCGTTGGTTAAGTTCATTAATTTTTCATTGAATAATTGAATACATCATTTATTTGTTCGCGTGTTGTACGGAAATTAATAAAAAAATTGAATTGGATTTTCATTGAAATTATGTTGAGAATTTTGTTGAAAATATAGCCTATTTAATGGTTAACCGTAGCCATTACTAATTTTCATTTATTTACCAATATTAGTATTTCATGATATACCGGCATTATGTTGGAGCGTTTTCCTAGTGTGTCAGTAACTGGTCGGAAGTCTGTCGTTGTGCAAATACGCTCCCGCGTGCGCCCCACGCTCCGCTCGCCGCAAATTGAATCGTGACGTAATATTTAACGTAGATATTTTGCGCTACCCTCGCTCCAGCAAAATTACGCGACACAGCCTTGCTCGGGAATAACTTATCATATAGCTCGTTTAACTCAGCCATCAATAAGTCATCGTAGAATAATTTTATTTTGATGTCGACTAGAACTCGGCTACCGTGTAATTCATTTCCGTAAAGTAAGTCATGTAGATAAATTTATATCGAAATACACAAGCTGACGACATCGCTCTGTAATATTAGGAGAATTTTATTTTAGAACAACTTTGGATATGGATAAATAAGGAACTTTACATTGTCATTCCTTTCTGCTGTGTTGTAAAAGTAATATTTAAGTTAGTAATAATAAAGTTGTAGAAATGTGTGACTATCTCTTGAGAGATGTTATCAAATAAATCTTATTTCATGACATTTCGAGTAGTTACACAAGTTGCCTACGTATGATCTTCTCGGAGATATCCTTCATTTGAATAGCAAGTGCAAAACAAGCTTTTTGTGGACTTGTGAAAGCAGAAAAAATACAAAAGTAATCGAATCATAATGAAATCTGTCAGCATTTTGTTTAGGGCTATGTCTTAGGCATGCTATCTTTGCAAAATTGTCAAGGTAGTTCATGGTAATAGCACATATTTGCTATACAACAATAAAATACCACTATTTTTTTTGTATGAGCTGTTTGAAACCCTATTCCAAAAAGATGGCTTTTCTTGTGAAGGGCAATTACTCACTCAACCTCCAGTGGGTAACAACTCTGGCCAGTCGGTTAAAACAGACTTTGTTTTGAGTGTTCCGCCTGTCTGGACGATATAAAGTTTTCGAATTTCCCTAATTTCTCTTTTCCCTCAAGTTCTTTAATCCTTTGTCACCTAACGGAAACTTTGTATACTCCGTATTTTTTTTTACAACTGACTTATGATAAACTTATACAAAAAACACTATTTTATTTTACAATCCTACCTTCATTATACTGCATCAGACATCTTCTACACCATAATGCGTGAATACACAATCCACAATATAATACGTAACTCGTATGCATGTACTTGTACAAAGGCTCTTGTAAAATGGGCCAGGCTTCTTCAAACGACACTCGTGCCGTGTTTGCCCGACTCACTCCCGTACGTATCGCTTCCCTGATATCGGCAAACAATTTACACGTTTCCTATACAAGATGTATTTATGTATGGAACAAATCTTGGGGAGGTGGGGGTCTAAAGTACCCGTGGGGTATAAAGTACCCGTGCGCGCGTTCACAGGGTTACCGTGTGATGTATTGCTTGTTACGTGTGTTTTTGTTTGTTTGTTTATATGGTAACGAGTGCAGTGCAAATGTTAGTGATATGACAAATAGTGTATGTTTGTGTATGCGTTCTGATATTGTATTTGTCACGTACGGGGACATCTAGTTTTAGATTTAGCAGAGACTGTGGGAAATATACAGCTGATAATCGTACCTATATGTATATTGTTTTGAATGAAAATAATATGGCGTACAGAAATAGTCTGTGCGTAGAGGTCTTAGGTTCGAATCCCGCTTAATGCAAATCTTGATGTGTATGAACATAATTATTTGCACTAGCCTAGGTATTTTCTAAGCCTAACCGATTTGTTTAGTTTGGAACTGGGATGTCATTGTGTCATTATACGAGAACAAATCATTATTATCGAGACCTATATCAATATTCATATTCACACCCCTAAAGATTTAAACTCATCTGGAATCAAACACGAGACCCCTGCCTACCCTACTACACCACAAAATAATCTATCAATGGTCATCCAATCAAAAAATCTCTCCATCACTTTTATGTATGAGTCTCATAATCACTCATACACACTCACACACACTCATACACATACAAAACTTGTACCAAATCTATTTTTTACACATCAATGAGTGGTCTTTGGTTGTCGAAACTAATAAACGTTATACATTGGCCTGTCAGGACGCTTTGCTGGCCAATAACTCAACTGTTAGTATTTAATGCAATCATAGGCCAAAACGCTAGGCCGAAATGTTCCATTGATCTTTTATTTATGGAAAAGGCAATGTTTATTTGTAGTTTTAGATCAAAGAAGTATTTTTTAATATCTTTGTGTGTTTTTAATTGTGGTCAAATTTTTGTGTGCATAAATTTTTGTGTGCATGAATTTTTTTTATGCATTAACTTACTCACGCCTTATCCCGTCAGGGGCAGGCAGATACGACAGAACGCCACTTGTCACGATCCTGGCTAACAGATTGATTTGTATGACATCTATGTATAATATTATGGACGTAGCAATTGACGCAGTTACATGGCCTGCTGGTAAGTGGTAACGGCCGCGCAATGTCAGAGCCAAGCAGCTACCTATCCTAGACATACAAGGTGTCAAGTCTTAGCCTTGTACTTTTACTAGTTACCTATTATTACCTCTTTTTTTGTTTACGCTGGGGTAAAATGCTTACGCATTCCCCTCTCGTCGGGGGATGGGAGAGGTATGTGAGGCTCACAGGGGTAACCCCCCAGTGCACCTACTAAAAGTCTCCAGGAGCACTCCTTCATCGTCTACTTAGAGGAGCCCTGGGGAACCGGCAGAGCCTTTGCTACTACCCTGGCACGTAAACACAATAATGTTTTCACTACTATTTGGAGGTGGATTAATCAGGCACAGTGCATGTATGAATGTATGTGACTGTGTGTACACACACAGTCACAGTGTGTGTGAATTTTCCTGTCTATCATTCGTGGTAATAAAGCTAAATGAGGCTAAAATATCATTACGTAAAATACACTAAACTACAAATCTACCGTATCCAGTAGTTCTCTGTATCAGTGTATTTGTGACGTAACGCATCGAGCTGTCATATCGTACTACTGTACAATTACTCATCACCTGCGGCCGTCGAACCTTGATACTGTAGCTACTGGCAGTTTAATCACTACACTTATTTACACTACATGAAGGTTTTGATGAAATGGGTAAATTGATCTGATTTGGTTTGATTTTTGATATTTCGTTTTTTGTATTTTTCAAAAAATGTAACTGAAGAGACGCTATTTTCGTGATTGAGGGAACCGTAGCATACCTACCAATACCACGCTGTCTAGATTAAATGGTAAATTTCATGTATTATTTTTTTGTTTTGTTTCATAACCATATCAGCTAATAGACGTCTACTGCCGGGCAAAAGCCTCCTCTAATATAAAATACATACATTTTCAAAATACACTAAACTACAAATGTACCGTATCCAGTAGTTCTCTATATCAGTGTATTTGTGACGTAACGCATCGAGCTGTCATATCGTACTACTGTACAATTACTCATCACCTGCGGGCGTCGAACCTTGATACTGTAGCTACTGGCAGTTTAATCTCTACACACTTATACTACATGAAGGTTTTGATGAAATGGGGAAATTGATCTGATTTGGTTTTTGATAATTGGTTATTTCTGTTTTTATTTGTCTTTTGATTGTGCCTCCTATAGTAAAGTTACGCTAGGGCCTCTGGTGCGCGTGGGTGACAGAGTAAGAATACAATATGTCACCACCCCATCTCATCCCATGGGTGACGTAGAAACCGACTAAAGGACTATCTGTGAATATTACCTTTACATAAAAAGAAGAAAAACTTGAAATTAAACCCTATACTAATCCGTCTGGCCAGCGTGATATTAGTAAGCCAAGTATTCCTCCGTCACTCTAGGAGGCTGGTCCCTGCAGTGGGCCGTTATTGGCCTGTTATTATGATTGTGAATCAAACTTCAAATATACGGAAAACGTGTAAAATTATAATTATTTATAAAAATTCTAATGTTAATGACCTTAACCTATGTTTCTAAAAGATTACAGCACAGATCAATGGCCTCATTAAAAATCATAGATTACTAAATAGTTGTTCAAATTTACATCGTTCTCATGAATTTATTTCTTCCTATTAGTATAACATGCGAAAGACATGCGAAAGTTTTGTATGTGGGTATGTCTGTAGCCTTTTTACGCTAAAACGGCTAAACCAATGTGAATACAATTTTAGTTTGGGAGCCTTGGAAAGATTTACGTTGAGCGGAAATTTAACGCAAGACCTTAAACCCGAATAACCTTGAACCCAAAACATAATTATTAAGTTTACAATAATAAATACAAGAATACAACATCTCAGAATCTTTAATCATGATGAAGGGTAAATTGGCCTAACTGGTTTACTTATACCACTCTGGCCTAAGCATAAGTATATTCCTCACACTTTCACACAATGTCATCTAGTCCCAAACTAAGCAGAGCTTGTAGGTACTAGACAACGGATACACATACTTAAATACTTTTTTTTGTAAATACATACATAATTATATATAGAAAACACCCAGACCGCAAACAATCATGTTCATGCACACAAAGATTTGCATTGAGCGGGAATCGAACCCGAGACCTCTGCGTAGCAGTCATGCTATTTAACCACTACGCCACAGAGGTCGTCAAAAAATAAGTAACCATAATATGACACCCACTTTTCCATTCTTTATTTCCTTACAGTTAAAATTAAACATCAAAATAAATAGTACACACAGCAACACATCAAGTTAAACATTTTCATTTGAAATTCTGTCTTATTTCAAGGTATTAAGGTACATGAGTGTCTAGCTTGATTAGTTGCTGTGTGTACATACATCAAACGAGCCTAAACACAAATTCAAATATACAAAAGCCATATTGTTTCGGCATCAATTACTTCAAACGTAACAAACACATTAATTAAATAGAAACCAATTAAATCTTAGTAATTAACGTAAATACACTTTAATGTTAATGGTAAACAAGGCTATTATGTAATCCTTACATAGTATGAAACAAAATCTTTATCTCTGTCTGTACGTCCCTATAAATAAATATTTCTCACACATTCACACAACGCCATCTAGTCCCAAACTAAGTAGAGCTTGTACTATATACTAGACAACTATATACATATTATATAAAGAAAATACCAATGCAACAATCATGTTCATGCACACAAAGATTTGCATTGAGCGGATATCGAACTCGAGATCCATCCCTACATATGTATGCTTAAATATTTACGATAAAACTACTAAACGGATTTATTAAATACATACAGTGATTCAAGGGGAAGGTTTACATGTATAATATTGTTGAGAAACACTGAAAAATTTAAAGGCATTACATCCGTGCGAAGCCGAGGCAGGTTACTAGTCATTAGGTAAATATATATATAGATATAGGTATATAACTGTTGTCGTGCCTTCGCAACCAGATCGCCATTGGAGAGTCTCCATTTCCTACCATATAAGGGACAAGTAACAAACCAGTTCGTTTGCCAGAGATTCTCAACGTTTTTAATACTATTGACCCCTTATAAGGTCGTCGGTAACACCGCTATGCTCATTTAATCTATCTCTAAAGAGTAGTGAGAAAATATTATTGGTTCTTATTTATCATTAGGTATGCAACGTGAAAATCTGGTACATTAAAACACAAAAAGGGATGGTATCTCAACTCTGTGATGTAATGGGCAAATAAGGTTTTCTTCTGACAGATGTCGTAGTACAATATTGACTAAAGAATCTGCCATGTTTTGCAATATTACAAACATCAATTTAGCGGACACAAACAACAATTCAGATACAGGCCAATATTGCTTATCACACAAACCTACGAGAGCTCGCCTTTAACATAGCAAACGCATACGATGCCAATTAAAACACTTTGAGATCCGCAGTCGCAAAGTGAACGTGGTACCAACCCAACAAGTTACAAGTTTGGTATTAGATACGTAGGTATACCAAGCATGGAAATTAAATTTAATGAATATAGTTACCAGTGTAATCCTATAAAGGATAGTTACACTATTATATTCATCGTTATAGGATAGTTTCAGATACGTAGGATTACGTACAAAAGGTTTTGATACTTGGATATTTAAGTACGTATGTCACTGTTAAAACTATCATCGGAGAGTATTGGGATAGTTATTTCTTCGTTATGGGGTCTTAGTGTATTTGTTTTAGGCTTAAGTTTAGTTGTATCGTATGAAAATAAAGACCTTTTAACATTACGCTGTTCAGATGGGTTGGTATAGCACTTTTGTCTTCACCACGTATCCTCTGGTGCCGTTAAAGCCGCTTATAGGAAAGTTCGCAAATACATATAATGTCTAGAAAAACAAAATACAGAAAAGTTGACTATACCAAACCATGTAGCCTAGATTGTATTAAAAGGTCATGTTTTATTCTATAACACCATCCCTGCATTGGACCATTACTGAGCTATAATAATGATATAAAAAGATAATTTCCTTAGACAGGTTTCTATTAACATTTCCAGTACTTACTAGTCTGTTATTGAACCTAGAAACGAAAACGCTACTCTGACCTCGCCAACTATTCATAGAATATTAAACAGGAAATTTATCGCTAACATTAAGTCCTAGACTAGGCCTAGCCTAAGCATAACTAGACTAGAAAGCCCTGTAAGTCTAGATATAAGACAAAATTCTCACTTAACCGCCATTTTACGACAAACATTACTTTCTATGTGAAACGTAAACGTATTTATGTTGATCTTTCAAATAAAAAATATATAGAGATCAGTGGGTTATTGTAGGATAGAGATGACATGATATCAATTAACTAAATAAGCGGTATTTCTTTATAAAAAAACATTCTCGCACGGGCAATCATACCATACAATCATACGGGGAGGCATACAGTTACCACGTTGGCAAAATGTTTCTGTTAAGTTTTAGAGTTACCAATTGTTAAGACAGTGAACCTTAAAAACCTTATGTCATGCTGTTTGGCCCGCATGGTATTAGGATCCTATGATTCCCTTTCACTGTCACAGTCTCTGCTGTGGGACATTGTGTTTGTAGTGTTAAAATAAAATAAAAAATAAATAAATATTTTACTGTGATATACACTTTCAACAGTGATATTTTACACACTTTCAACAGGCATCTCTAAAAGTTACTACCCCTATAAGTTTCTGTTTATATCTTTTTCGTATAACTTTTTCAACTCGTAGTAAAAGTTGTTGGATTGCATGTTTATGAAAACGGCTACTGAATAAACATAACTGGAAAATAATCAAAACTGAAATAACTCGAAAAATAACCCTTTGAACGATGACATTCTTTACATACATACGCTATCGCTTAAAACTCATTAAAAAGTTGAATAATTATTGCAGCCCAAGAATGTCCCACTGCAGGGACGGGTCAAGATTGGTCTGGGGTTTTTTGCCAAGTTTTTCTAATTTGTCAGAGTATTTAATTTTACTCTCCGTATTAGATCGGGGGCTTGTCACCAACAGGTGTAATCAGGTTTAAAACAAAAAATAAACAATCACTTGACACAAATTAATTCAATGTCGTTTACGAATGACACAATAACATCAGTTCAGTTCAGTCAAGAGTTTATTTTATGTTGTGTGAGAGTATAAGAGTTTATTGTATGGTTTATTTGGTCAAGAAATGACTGAGTTTAGATCAAACATTAAAACAAACCCATAGTGTTGAGAACCTCTTTTAAAGTCAGTTAAGAAACACGCTGCGGATAAAAATATTGTACAAAATATAAAGAAAAAGATGTCTTCCTTTCTCTTGATATTTTATTTAGAATTGTTGATGGTATCTCGGTAGATAGATTTAGTGCAAAACGCCGCGAGCTACCGTTCCCTACTATATGTACTCGTAACCGTAGTACAAATATATACAGTATTTCGACTTCATAGAAACGGACGAAACGAGAGTTATACCTACACGCTCACGATAATGGTGGCTTATGTAGGCTGTTAGGACACTACATATCGGAGATTGGTGAGCCCAGACCGCCCTACATCATGTAGTCTCCTACAAGATGTAGTGCACTACATGTAGGCTAGTGTAATCGGCGCTTTATACCTACACGGTCACGATAGCGGTGGTTTTCGGAAGTGAATAGTCGCGACTGTGCCGCAGCGGGAAAGTAGGTAAATGTAATTAAAAAGCTGGAGGTGGGCAGCCCTATCGCATGTTTACGTACCGCACAGCAGGCATTTATAATAAATATTCGGCCGAGATAGACTACTGGTTGTACTGTGTCGTATAACGTTAGGTACATATACAGTATCTAATATGCGCTGTGCTCTTACGAAGTCAAATTAAATTATATAAACTTGGTTTGTATTTTATTTAGTAAATGGAATTTTAAAATATTGTGTAATATGTAAGTCATGTTATAGTAGTAGCTATAGTACAAGTTTAGGACTAGCGACTACTTAGATGACGTTGTAAGAAATAGGGTATATTCTCAAGTTGTTATAACAATTGGTTAAGGTCGGCAACGCATCTGTGATTCCTCTGGTGTTGCGGGTGTCCATGGGCGGCGGTGATCATTTAACATCAGGTGACCTGCTGGCTCGTTTGCCTCCCATCATATTATTATAAAAAAAATATAAAAAAAGTTATTTAGTTTTTATTTAAAAAAGTTAGGAATCTAGTGAATCATCCATGTTATTAATAATCAAGGATATAACCATAAATGGAATCGTTTATTTAATACAATTATTTACACAATTATTTTTTCTTACATTCTTACCAACCTCGCAGTGTCAGGCTTAGTCTACCTATCGCACAAAATGGGCCTTCTAGAGCACAATAGTCAGAGGGGCTTAGGTTTGATATTGAGTTCTCCATCTCTTATGTTAAAAGTACGTTTGCTTGTTATCATCCTTTGTCGACTTACCAGGCGAAGAGAACGGATTTAGGAAGTGCCACAATGGCTTCGTACTTTACCTGTAACAAATAAAACAATAAATTATTTTAAGTTCTGAGCCCATTAATGTCCGACTGCAAGGACGGGCCTCCTCCCGTGATACTTGGCAATACCACGCTGGCCAGACGGATTGGTGTAGGGTTTAATTTCAAGTTTTCCTTCATTTTTATTTCGTATTGATAATAATCACCGATAGTCCAGTCGGTTTTTACGAAACCCATGGGATGAGATGGGGAGGTGACATATTGTAAGTATTCTTACTCCGTCACCACACGGATAGGACGTGAACGTGTCCGTGCCGTAGGTCACGGGGATATTTACAAATTAATATGTGCAACATCAAACGCAAACGTGTACTAGAATGAAGACAGTCGCTCGGCGTAGGACCCCCAGCTAAGTGGACCGACGACCTCAAAAAGGTCTCTGATTCAGACTGAATGCGGAAGGCGCAGGACCATGTTCTGTGGCGCGTGTTGGGAGAGGCCTATGTCTGGCAGTAGACTGCGTTTGGCTAGTTGATTGATATCCAATACCCCGACCTAAGAAAGTCTTTTGTGCATTCCACAAGCTATGGACTAGTACGGAGTTGGAACCCTTTACACCGCAGTCGCATAACGCGACACGTAAACATGTATTTCCAACACCCTGCTGCTTCCTAAGAAAAGGGTTAAAACAAAGCCAAAATATTCACAATAACCTAACAGAATACATTTCCCGTCATCTCTACCTACCCCCTCACAGAATGAAAGCGCTATAAAAGTGATGTAATAATATAAAGTGAAGCTATTTTTAAATGGCGGTCGATTATTGTCATTACGCGAGTGGTCCTTTGTTCATCGTAGGCGCGAAATGCAATAATGTACGAATGCACGGCTTAGAGGGCCTTCGGGCCACTAAGTCAGAGGGATAAAAGTTACAGCTCTGTAAAGGGGTGAAAATTAAATCGATAAGATGAAAAATGCAATTGATTTGTGTGATTGACAACAATTACAAACCAGTTACGATTTAACATATTTTTATGACATCGCAATAACATATTTTTTTAATACATACATACATAAACTCACGCCTTATCCCGGCCGGGGTAGGCAGAGACGAATAATAGAAGGTATTAACTATTTTAATGCTAAAAGAATATTATTACATCCTACTACATTAATACTAAGCTACAAAATTGACAGCATAGCGTTTAAACAGTTTTACTTATGGGATAACTTTTCCCCATAGTCTGAAAATTACATAAATAGTCAAATGTTTCTCTGTCGAGTTTTGTACTACTCAGAAAGTAGCTACGAGTACCTTTTTTACTTCATATCGATCTTATTAGTGATTGTCTTAAAAATAAAGCTTTATCAGATATATTTTCATAATAGCTTCCGCTTTTAGGTTCGTGGATTGAAGAATATCTCGGAAATTTAATTTTATTTTCATTTTCCACGAAACGCTAGCGAGATTTTATACTTTTCTAAGAACTGAAATATTAGTAGCAAGGCAACAAGTCACGTACTATGACGAGCTTTCTATCTCTGGAGCCCTAACCACCAGTAGCTTGGTCTTTGTAGCCGATGCTGGTTGGTCTACTTTTTTTTTTAATGTAAATTAATGTGATAGGTAATATGTAGATAAATATAACATGACATCCATCTAATAACCCAAAAATAATACTCTAAAATTACTTCGTATAAATTGCTGACACTAGCTGACGCATGTAACATAACCCGCTTACTTCATGGCCTCGATGTAATGGTGCTTTGTGCGGGACGCGCAGGGCGCAGGGCCGTCGCGCGATCGATACGATTCACGTGCGCCACACGAGCGCACGGCCAATTCTTTGTTCTGCCAACTTATCGCCCAACACTACCCTTTATTAACTTCCCACTTCTATATTAACACTTTTACTTGTCACTGTTTAATAGACTACTCAGTTTTTGGACTATAATAATTCTTTTGTTTAATTTTAGTTTAGTATTTCTTAAGTTTCAATGGTGCCGAAGTCGCGGTAGTGTTAGCAATGCAAACCTTAGGGTTATCAATCAACTAGTCGCAACGCAGTCTACTCAAGGACAAAGGTCTCTCCCAACACGCGCCACAGAACACAGTCAAGCGCCTTCCGCATCCAGTCCGACCCAGAGATCTTTTTGAGGTCGTCGTTTTTTTACCTAAGGGTTAAGCATGATTAAAATTATTACATCAAGGCCAGAGAAGATCAGTTTGAAGTTCTCTTGCCATTCGGTAGCCTGTCTTCTTTATTCAGATTACTTTCATTGTTCGGTACAGGCAGAATCAACCAACTTTTCATCACTTAGACAGGTCCAGTTTTCGAGTCCCTCGTAGGACAATTATTTGTATAATCCACGAATTATTTTCCTAAGACTGGATGTAAGTAAATATATGTTTTTAAATCACTCCATCGTCGGTACGGAAGTTGTCTTTTTGAATGGTGATAAAAAACAAGTTTGCATAAAGTGGTGGGTTCGTTAAGTAAGTATTAGAGGTAGCATAGCAACTGAGTGAAATAGAATTTAAAAAATAATAAAAGTCTGTATCAGATCATGAGCATATCAGCTCTTAAGTATCTCATGAAAAGAAGGATGGGATGAGTATGGCACGAGATCGCCTGCCGTGGAAACAGTTAAAAGAGGCTTATAATGACCAGCTGTGGACATCTTTTAGCATAAATGATGATAATACATAGAACACATCACAAACCCATAGTTCGACTTATTGTACAGGCATCAAACCTGTCTCCTCTGTGTAGTAATCATATAACCACTACACAAAAAAATATTTATTGAATTCCATATCATCATCATAACAGCCCACGAATGACCCACTGCAGGGACGGGCCTCCTCCCGTGACGGAGGTATACTTGGCCTACTAATACCAGACGGATTGGAATAGGGTTTATCAAGTTTTCCTTCCTTTTACTTCGTAAAGATAATATTTACGGTTAGTCCGTTAGTCGGTTTTTACGACACCCATGGGATGAGATGGGGTGGTGACATATTGTATTCTTACTCCGTCACCACACAGACGTTTATTAAACACATTTATTAAATTCCATATAAGTAAATTAGATTCCGCTATTCGCTATTCCCAAAAGGGTAAAACATATCTCCTTAACATACAAAATAGAATTGTAGGTATTAGTTCGGTTTAAAATTCCTTTTTGTTCATAGTGCTTTAAGGCTAAGAGCATGGTCATTCGCGGAGCGGAAGTTTATGTTATTGATACAAACTATTGATCTACTAGAAAATGAAGCAGATATTATTCTTTTTTAGAAATATTAAGTGCATATACATTAGAATATTAGAAATATGAAATACCTGATGCAATTAATCTACATTTAATTTATATACTTATAAAAAATGTTATGGATTTTGACATTAAATTTTAGCTAGTTTTCTGTCGTTTCGGGTAGAGAAAATATAGTACATTTAACTCTCCTGCGCCAAGTATTGTACAAGCTTATTTAAGAAGAACCTTTACACAAAAACCGTATGGTCAGTTTTGGTTCGTCTGACTTGTTTGGTATTTGTAGGAGAAAACTGTCTTGAAGTTATTACGGTGAAGAGACGTCTACGAAAAGGATATTAAACAGTGTGTATGGCATGGTATCGCTACGCTTATCGCTACGCTTATCGCTACGCTTATCGCTACAACAATGGCATCAACCTTAAAAACAACATTGTAACAATTTGGAGCGTTTTCGTCGAGCGGATTTGTCAAAGTCTTATTGGGAGCTAAGTAGTATTTGTTATTTTGTCTTGCTATTCCAACAAAAACTTAAACCTGACTCAAGTTTGGAGCGTGTCATTGCGGGTCGATATCAACTTAAACTTATTTTGGAAAACTAAGTTTTATTTTTCAATACAATTTTGAAACATATTTTCAGTAGATTTCTTCAAGACTTGATAATAAATAATTGTCTACCTGAAATAATCATTGACGGTATGGAACCTGCTGGAATGCGTAAATACAGTCAAAGAACGAAGGCAACGGATGGTAGTCATAAAATGGCTAACTCCATGCATCGATCATATTGCCGGACAATACGTGTACAATAAGAGGCAAAAATATATACACACCACAAAGTCTCATACGACGTCACCATTAACAAGAACATGTACCTATTCCAATTCTAAATGTTCATAATATGAGTATACATATTTATTTGCTCAAGAACGAACTCATGATTATTAGAGATTATTAGAAACTGCAATAAAAATTATGTGTTAAAAAGTAAAAACATTTGTAAAGCCACTTGGGAGGTAATAAAAAAGGAAAGTATGTGTCCTATAAATTCACATTACACTAAAAATCTAATTTTAAATGATACCTTGATTACTGATCCATTAGTCATAGCAAGTACCTTTAACGATCATTTCATCTCAACGACTAACATCATAAATTCTGACATCCACAACACAATTCAAACACATAAACAAGTGAACTCAATTTTCTTATCACCTGTAGATGAACCATACATAAATAGGGTCATCATGTCGCTTAAAAACACACTATCTGAGGGATATGATTCTATAAATACCAAAGTAATTAAATCTTGCAGCAACCAATTAACGCCTATATTGACTACTTTAATAAACAAGTCACTGGAAACAGGGATCTTTCCAAGTAAACTAAAATATTCTGTAGTTAAACCACTGTACAAAAAAGGTGAAAAGACTGACGTGTGCAACTATAGACCAATCGCTATATTGCCAATTATTTCTAAAGTTTTTGAAAAGGTAATGCACGACAAATTAACATCTTTTCTAAATCAACATAAGATCCTAACGGATAACCAATTTGGTTTTAGAAAGAATAGGTCCACTAGTGATGCTGCATTTACTTTGGTGAATGAAATTCTTTTGAGCACAAACAGTAAACATTACACAACAGGACTGTTCTTAGATATGACGAGAGCATTTGATTTCGTATGTCACAATCAACTGTTGAGTAAATTAGACCACTACGGCATTAGAGGCCCTGCTCTAAATTGGTTAAAGTCATATCTGGAGGATAGACAACAATGTGTGGATGTTGTCCAACTAAACAGTGACAATATAATACAAACACATAGGTCAAATTATAAACAAAATAGAGTCGGAGTCCCGCAGGGGAGTGTT
The DNA here is from genome assembly GCA_905475405.1 of Schrankia costaestrigalis. Classification (NCBI taxonomy): domain Eukaryota; kingdom Metazoa; phylum Arthropoda; class Insecta; order Lepidoptera; family Erebidae; genus Schrankia; species Schrankia costaestrigalis. The sequence continues at coordinate 18,399,471 of FR997835.1, forward strand.
CTAGGACCCTTATTGTTCATTATTTACATAAATGATTTGCCTCAAGTCACTAAACATAGTACTATCCTTTTTGCTGATGACATCTCTATTATAGTAAAAACAGACAAAGACATGACAATTACAGAACATGAAAATGAAATTAATAGCACACTGACATCAATTATACAATGGCTTAATATTAATAATTTAAGAATAAATATATCAAAAACAAATTTTATTAATTTTAATAACTTTAGACATCATAATATAAATGTAACTTATAATGGTCAAATCTTACAGGAAGTAAATTCTGTGACTTTTCTCGGTATAGTTTTAAATAGTGATTTAAATTGGAAGGATCATATAGAGAAAGTTACAAGTAAAATAAACAGTTTCTCATATGCACTCTATAAACTTAGCAAAGTAGCCAGTAAAAGTACTGCTTGTATAGCATATTTTGCCTATGTGGAATCGGTGTTGCGATATGCTCTGGTGATATGGGGAAATGGTACAAATATTAATAAAGTATTTATCTCACAAAAACAATGTATAAGATCAATTTGTGGGATAGCACCTGATGTAAGCTGTAAACCATATTTTAAACTTTTAAAAATACTTCCACTTCCTTGTCTCTACTTATTGGAGGTTGGGAAATTTGTGAAACGCCATCCAGAATTATTTAAAAAAGCTAGGGATATTATAAGCAGAACAAATATGAGAAAACCAAACAGACTGGTACTAGACTTTGTCCCAAGAAGTACTAAAATGACAAAGAACAGCTATATTATGTGTGTTAATATATATAATAAAATACCCGAAGCTATCAAAGATCTGCCCCTCAATAAATTTGTACCTGCTTATAATGACTGGCTAATGCAAAAATTGTTTTATTCTGTAAGAGAATTTCTAGAATATAAGGATCTTAAGACATAACACTATATAAATTGATCATACTATTAATTATTTTATTATTACTATTTATTTTTTATTATTACTATTTATTAATTGATATCACATTATTAATCAATTTACTTATATTTAACTGCATGTCAAATGTAATCAAACATCAATTGTAAATTTATCAATAAAAAAAAAAAAAAAAATAATATATAAATTATGCTAAGTTAAGTAGGTAATTTTTGAAATTTGTATGCCATAATCATGGCAAAATGTGTCTTGCACTTTACAATTTTTGTACTTACACTTCCATCTCTGTATACCACATTTTATGCAAATAAACATTTTCATTTTCATTTCATTTTCATTTTTCATTTAGCAGTTGGCAGTGTACATGTTTATGCTTCTTTTGATGAATACATATTATTTAACTTATTGAATACGTATTTATTAACACAATGTGTACATAATATGAACAGTTTTTGTAATACATATTTATGTTCTTGTTAATGGTGACGTCTTATGAGACTTTGTGGTGTGTATATATTTTTGCCTCTGACTGTAAGTATATTCAATGTTCAACCCATTTAGGGTTTATTGGTCGGAGTAAACTAGGGGTTGGCGCTATCCAGGCGGATATTAAAAAGCTCAAAATATGAAAATTGGTCCTGAGACCATAGGTCGCCTCTTACTCTCTACAAGTACATAAAAACATGGAGTATTGTTTGTATATTCGAAACAAACTATAGTGTGCTCATAAACCAAATTACTGTCCCTGGTGGAACCTGATCCCAGCAGCACTACGTAAGGATTAAACAGAAGCATTAGTTAGACAGATAAATAATAGTCTGTCTGTACTATTCCAACAGATAACAAATAAATGAATATTTCAATCGGCAGAATGGACTTTGTTGAATGAATAAGCCGACTATCTGATAACTTTATCCGTCCGTTTGATGCCATTCTCTCTAACTATTATTTTGTTTGATTTTGTTGAAAAATTGTCGAGGCAAAGCTACGAGATTTAAGCTCGCTTTGATGTTAATCGTCATATTTGTTTGAAACATGAAAGGGCTCTAGTTTTTGGAAAAAGGCTTAGTTTTATGTTCAGATGCCTTTTTTGATATATGTGTGAACTGAGGGCCACTGACATCCTACTGCAGTCTATTTAGTAGAGACTGATCCCCGGTTTCCGAATGACTGATCAAGTAAAAATCTACTAATCAAGTGTCAATTTTTACGACACCCATGGGATGAGATGGGGTGGTGACATATTGTATTCTTACTCCGTCACCACACGGATGCTTTTTTTGATAATATATCTAAACATAAAAAAATCCTACAATTATTACTTATTCTCCTAAACAAAAATAGTGTAAGCCTTCCACACGATAAACTATGATAGTCTTGTGCAATATTCAATAGTTACAAATGCAATAGCTTCGATTTACTGCTTCTTCACAAGTGCTTCGGCAATTTCAAACGATGTATTATTATATACTAGGCATGTATCTGTACACCTGTCGCTTGCACAAGCAAATAATGTGTGCAGAGATTGTATAACTTTATGGCTATACTTTCTAGTAGATATACCTTATTTACACATGGTATAATCCTAAACTCTTCGTGTGGTGCCGGAGTAAGAATACAATATGTCACCACCCCATCTCATCCCATGGGTGTCGTAAAAACCGACTAAGGGACTATCGGTGAATATTATCCTTACGAAATAAAAAGAAGGAAAACTTGAAATTAAACCCTATAACAATCCGTCTGGCTAGCGTAGTATTATTAGGCCAATTATCCCTCCGTCATGGGAGGAGGCCCGTAATGTTCCACTGCAGGAGTGAAACATTAATTGGCTGTTATGATGATTTATGGGTATATACAACTCCTATAGGACCTTTTTCTAGTTTTTTTTAAAAGACAGCTCTCGCGCTAGCGTTCTTGTGCAATATCGCGGGCACTTTCACTCTATAATAATAATATCAATGTTACATACATTGTCATCATCCAGGACAGTGTTCTAAACAATCTCTTACACGACCTCTCATTTTTCACGAGGTGAAATCTAAAACTTTAAGAGCTGTCAGTGTCCGGATTCAATTTTAGACTCAAAACGACTATCACCACAAAAGGTGACGACCTCTGTGGCGTAGTGGTTATATTACATGACTGCTACGCAGAGGTCTCGGGCTCGATTCCCGCTCAATGCAAATTTTTCTGTGCATGAACATGATTGTTTGCATTGGTCTGGATGTTTTCTATGTATAATATGTAGGTATGTGTTTACAAGCTTTGCTTAGTTAGGGACTAGGTGGCGACGTGTGAATGCCCTCCTCCAGCCATAACTGTATTCCCCTAACAGAATCCAACGGATTTTGACGCCTTTGAGAGTGAATTTTGTTTTAATTTTTTTTATTTACACTGTACTTCTTTTAGACCGAAAAGCTCAAGCCCAAATCTTAGTTTATACCAAGGTTAAACAAAAAATAAATGACCGATTAAATACTTAACCATCAGTTTGAAAGTAATCTCAAACTTAACACAAGGTTAAGATAAGCTCTTGTGTAATTATCGTGTCAATTGAGACCTTCTTATGCAGGTTATATCTACTAAATATACGTGCAACATGTTAAAGGTATTTTGTTTTAAAATACCGCAATACATACTAACCCCCTTACTCATAAACGCCTATTAAATTTAATCACTATTTAACGAGATTTTTATTACTAAAACTAACCTTATGCCGAACAAAACCGTAAGAATTTAAGCTAATCAATTGACTAAAATTTAAGAGGCGTTTATGAGTAAGGGGGTAAATGTTTTCGTCACAACAATGTACCTACGGACAGCGGCTGCCGAGCATAAGCTCGTAGAATAGAAAACCACGCTATTCTATTTATTCTTTATTAGTTCATAATTGTTCTAAGCATAGCTATGTACTTTGTGTCCGTTAGTTTTATGCCTGTAAAAGACTCAAAGCCACAAGGCATGATCCCTATAGCGATTACATAGGGAAAGACCCAAATGGTATCATAAAAGTCGATTACAGGATTTTTATTTTATTCAAAATTGGAACAACGAACAGCTACATTATAGATATACACATTGAAAAAAAGTAAAAAAAAATCTTATAAACAATAATGCAGCCCACAGCGCTGTTCACAGATTACCATAAATATATATATATATATATATGCTGTATGTTGACTCTTAGAATAATATGTTACTGTTTTATTTTAAGTTAAAGAATACTTCATATCAGCCTATGGACGTCCACTGTTAGACATATGCCTCCTCCAAACGCTTCCGCACTTCGCCGAAACCTTGTCCAGTTATTATTTTATAACCTAAAGCCGAACGTCCACCGCCGGCTAAACTAAGTTGGTTTAGCTTAGCTTGCATAGTTGAGCCAGTTTTTCATACATGTGCGTCCACCGCAAACTATGCCACATGTATGAAAAACTGGCTCAACTATGCGAGCTAAGCTAAACCAACTTAGTTTAGCCGGCGGTGGACGTTCGTCTTAAAAGGCAGATGAATAATATTAAAGAACGTAAGTTATTAAGGAGGTCATACATTTCGCAATCGCGGCATTATGCTTTCAATGTGCAACAGGCTAAAAATAAACTCGATTTAACGAATATGTGTCATGTACCCTTACATGCGATTACTCGATATAAAACAGATGTAAATGTAACATACGAATGTGGTATCGATTTAATTTTTAAGATTAACATTATCGGATTTCATAATTTTTTTTTAATACACACATCAAAAAAGTCTAAGCAACATGCATGATATTACAAATTTACCATTTATATTAATTAATTTCTAAGTATTTACTCACTCAAAGTGTATAGGTAAGTAAACTTTTTTGTTATTGATGACATACTGGCTGGTTGTAAAAAAAAAAATTCGATTATGTTTTGTTTTTTTTCATAAAATTCAAATGACTGCGAATTTGTTTGAATTTGAGTGCATGTTAATTGCTACGTTTTAGTCTTGATTTTATAATTTTACCAACCATTTAAATACAGTTGGCGACAAAATTGAATTGTTAGATATTCTTTACGTCATGGAGCGACGTCATTTGACGGCAGATGAAATGCAAAGAGCTGTAGGGATGTTGCAAGCGGGAAGTAATCAATCTCAGGTATCTCGACATTTTGGTATTCATAGAAGTGTTATTTGTCGTCTTTGGCAGCGCTACAATAATACAGGGGAACCCGCTGAACAGCATCCAGGCCGTAAAAGGAGTACAACCACTCGGCAAGACCGGTACATACAACTGACTGCAAGACGCCAGCCGATGTTAACCGCTCGAGAGATAAGTTTGAGGCTACAAAATTCAAGTAGTGTTGATGTAAGTCCCCAAACTGTGCGAAATCGACTGCATGAGTACGGCCTACGAGCTCGACGCCCTATCAGGTGCCCACCGATACGTCACGGGAATCGCGCTCGTCGAAATGAATGGTGTAGAGAACGCATAACATGGACCCAGGAACAATGGGATAAAATTATGTTTTCCGATGAGTCGCGATTCGGGTTTAGGCCTGATACAAGAAGGGTGCGAGTGTACCGTCGACCCGGAAATACTGAAAGACTCAGGTGCGTTCAGGAAGTTCATCCATACAGCGGCTCAACAGTTATGGTATGGGCGGGTATTATGAAGAACAGGCGAACTGAGCTCGTTTTTGTAAATGGAAACATGAACGCTGAAAATTACGTTGAGGATATTCTCAGACCTTATGTCCATCCATTTGCACAAACCTTTGGCTCCGATTTTACGTTAATGCATGACAATGCGCGTTCACATACAGCTCGGCGAACCAGTGAATACTTGGCAACGGAGAACATCCAGGTATTGCCCTGGCCTGCACAATCGCCAGACCTCAACCCCATCGAGCACGCATGGGACATGCTCCAGAGACGTGTTTTGAAGGACTTGGACGGAGTGACAACAACCCAACAGCTGAAGGATTTGCTACAATTCCATTGGGAGCGAATACCGCAAGATGACATAAACAGTCTCATTAATTCAATGAATAATCGTTGCCGACAAGTTCTGAATAGCAGAGGAGGCCATACTTTGTATTAAATTGTCCTATTCTTTCACAATAAATTCATTTTCTTAAGAAATTTCAATTTGTAAAAAAAAAGTTTAGTTTCTTATGTACCTGTATATTCTAATATTGTTAATTTCTGTTATTAAAAGAACTTATAAAGAAAACAGCTGTTATTTTTACATCATAGAACCCTAAAAATATTATTTTAAAAATAAAATACAACGTTATAATTAAAATAAATGGTAAAATAAATTAATATAAATGGTAAATTTGTAATATCATGCATGTTGCTTAGACTTTTTTGATGTGTGTAGGTCAGTATGTAGTCTTTCGTGTGGTGAAGGAGTTTGAATACAATGTCACCACCCCATCTCATCTGTGTAACATCGTAAAAACCGACTAAGGGACTATCCGTGAAAATTATCTCCTCCTTTCGTGATGGAGGGATACTTGGTCTATTAATAAGACGGATTGGTATAGGGTTTGATTTCAAGTTTTCCTTCTTTTTGTTTCGTAAAGATAGCATTTACGGATAGTCCTTTAGTTGGTTTTTATGACACCCATGGGATGAGATGCGGTGGTGACATATTGTATTCTTACTCCGTCACCACGCGTGAATATAATTATTAAGCTATATCACACGGATAGAACCGCAAGCAACAACACATCAATCAATAATAAAAAGCAACTTCTAATAAATGTATTTCTCTTGAAACAGAAGTTTTAACCGGCTCCGCTTATGGCAGGGGGGCACGCACACATTATGTGGTCGGTTGGTAAACGCAGCGACCACGCATGCACTTTAGTGGTCGATCAGACTTGCCACACGAAGCTTAAACACCTACCATTATGGGATTTCATCGTTATTTTATTATTGTTTTCATTTTAATTTTATAAAGCCTATTTATTTATTAGTTTAATTATTTATTATCATCGTGAATAAATAGCCTTTACCATAGTTATTCATTTTTTGTGTATGGTCACCCAGATGGCTATGGAGAGAGATAAGTTAAGATCGAGTAAGAAATAAGGAGATACACTGGAAAATCAAAGTGACCGAACCAACATAGCGCTCCGGATTGCCCGATTAAAGTGACGGTGGTCTGGACACATCATCATGGGCCTTGGCGTCTATTTCAGACGATTCATTTATTGCCTCGTGACACAAAACCACATAAAACTGACATCCTTTGGGGAAGATCCTCGTCGCTGATATGGGCTGATAATCAGACTAAATAAGAATACATGGCATCAGTATTGGATTCAAATTCGATGCCTTCCAAAGTACCTCATTTTGACCACAACGCCATCTAGGCAGTATTTTACAAGTAAATTATATCATTGATGTTTCAAAAGAAAGTAGTTTAGTCATTATCTATATAATGGAGCTATTAAACTGTAAAACTGTTTGGTTCTTATTCGTGAAGTAGCTCCTGAACCTAATAAATAATTACATTGTTTTATAAATAACTTTACAATGTTTCTTTTGTTATGTCTCGAATGGAAACTTTCATTTTTATTTTTGTAGATGGTACACGAGCAAGCGACCTGATGGTAAGTAAGTGGTAACCGCTATTCAAAAAGCTTATCAATGCCAGAACATAGCTCAGTTTACCACCCTGTCTACCTACCCTAGGACACATTCTGTGATAATCCTATAAAGGCTATAAACGATTCTTTCGTTTCCACCATCTACTATATAAAAATAAGTCGGGTTTTCCTTCCTGACGCTATAACTCCAGAACGCACGAACCGATTTCCACGGTTTTGCATTCGTTGGAAAGGTCTCGGGCTCCGTGAGGTTTATAGTAAAGAACATTAAAAAAACAGGAAACATTTCAACAGAAACGCGGGAAAATAATGCCCGAGCGAAGCCGGGATGGGCCGCTAGTTTTTTATAAAATTAACAAATGAAAATAGTGAACTTGTTAGTCACATAACAGTCCATTAATGTCCCACTGCAGGGACGGGCGTCTTCCTGTGACGGAGGGATACTTGGCCTACTAATACCACGCTGGTTAGTAAGTAATAGAAATATTTTAAGGATTCTTATGTCCAGCAGTGGCCGGCCATTGACTGATTTGATAAATTTTATCATAACCAAATATAATACTTAACCCTTTCACTGCCACACACATAAACAATTCAAACAAAGTTCATACACTCACACACACATACACAAACACAATCAGCATAATCGTATTATAGTCAGTGGACATTGAATCTGTTAAAATGATGGATAGCCGGTAAGGTAATTTAGTTAAGCTTAATATTCCAGAAGGTACTCCATTACGGAGTAAGCACTGGGCCACTAAAGAGATATGTGTGCAGAAGTCCATTTACATGCAAAGTGAGTTTGAATTAACAAGAAATTGCTTATGTACTGTATTTATCGAAATGGATAGGAAATAGCAAGTGAAAGTAAAAATCTGGGTTTTTATCTCTGTATGGTAACGGAGTAAGAAGACGTGTTACCAACCTCAAAGCATTCCATGGTATCGTAAAAGCTGACTAAGGGAAATGCCATTCCGTTTTCTCTTTATCACCCCCAGACCAATGTAAACATACATATTCATGCACACAATGGTGTGCATTAAGCTGAAATCTAATTCGACTTCACTAAGCCACAGAGCTTCTCAAATAACACAAAAACACACAGGACGGCCTTCTAAGGACGGCGGGAAGCCGATGGATGAGGGAGGCGCAGGACCGCACAAGGTGGCAATATTTGGAGGAGGCCTATGTCTAACAGTGGACGTCGATTGGCTGAGATGATGATGATGATGACACAGGTTGACTTCTGTAAGTATCTGTCTAATGACAGAGGTTTATATCCGATATATCTACTTATATATTATATCCGCAACAGATACGTCGCTAGAATAAATCTGCTAAATTTATTTTTACAAACCATTCAACTAAGAAAATACTGTTTCATGGAATAGACATTACCTATTGAACAGACAAACTTTGTGCACGAAGAAACAACTATTACGGGTAGGTTTTTTTTTAAACTTTTGTTATTATAATACTACTAAAATTATAAATGCGAAAGCTTGTGAGGATGTATGAATAGATGGATGTTTGTTACTCTTTCATGCAAAAACTACTAAACGGATTTTGATGAAATTTAGAATATAGGTAGTTTAAGGTGTAGAATAACATTTAGGCTACCTATAGCATGCGGGTGAAGCCGCGAGCATCAGCTAGTTTAATAATAAGTATATAATTTATAGCGCAAATGTCAAAATGCCCTGGAAAAACTGACAGGGACATAGTGATACTTATCGTTCAGAAAGCGCAATCAATAAATGAGTATAAACGAAAAAAAAGCAAATTGGTAAAGACATGTAAGCTAATCGAACCCAGGTCCTCTGTGTAGCAGCTATAGGCCACATCACAGAGGTCATCAAACACAAGAACAAAAAAGTTAACTTCTATCTCCCGAAATTCGATCTCCAGTAATGAAGACATCAATGAAACTAATCTCCCAGAAAACTACACACTCAACCCTTCAAATACACACGGACTAAAACAAAAGCCATCCGTCATTCGTAACGTCAAGTAAACAAACATTACGTCGTACAAGTTTAGTCGTTAGCCTCTTGAGTCATTAGTCACTGGGATTACATTCGCCGTCCACACGTCGCGTATTGATTGCTCGACACACTGGTCTTATTGACCCCGCCTTGTATACATTGAGAATTATTTCGTAATAACGCATTCGGAGGGTTGACGGTAAAAGTTATGGTATGGGAATTTTCAATATCAATAAACCTGAACATTCTTTAGGAAATGATTTAGGTCTTTTTTTGTTTCGAGGTGTTACAAACGTTTTTTTATGAATCAAATTGGTATCGGGCAAAAAATACATAATTATTAAAAAAACTCGGTGGCAAAGTAATCGTGTTTGCGGCTACCGTGTTTGAGTGTACAGGCTCGAAACCCACGCAAGAAAATAATACTGAGACAAGACTGCTACACCAAAGGTCACGGATTTAAATGCAAAGTTTTACGTACATGACGATACGATACAATGATTATATTAATCTGGATGTTTTAAAGTAGTAAGTAGGTTTATTAAGTTACGAGCTGGTACCCATAGTAAAAGTCTTGCTTGGTATAGGACTAAATGCTGTTATGTAAATGTGTAAAGAACATAATATATTTTGATTATGAAGAATCACCTACATCGCATAGTTATTTACGTATTAACTAAAATAACTGCGACCTTCGTGGAGTTAATTTATTTGGCATACTCTATCGGTCACTGATACCAACAGCGCGTTAAGGGTTAAGAAATCAGGTATTTTTAAAATAAATTAGGTATATTATATTTTACGGTTGTTTTAGCTACGGTGGTCATTAAAAGAGAAGTATGCGGAAATCATTTAACCCGATATAAACGAAATAAAATTAAAATACAACCAAATTAAAAATCTCCTCCTCTTTTTGAAGTTGGAACACTCTCACTGGAAGATTTGTATGAAAACAAACGAACGTTGCTTTTGCCGTTCAGAAAACGCACGGCAGCCGTACGGCTAAATTGACAGAGCCCTTGTGATGTTTGTAAAAGTCCCCGCGACCGCGACTCAAAGTGCGGGAGTCGTCTCTTTAAAAAAAAATTAAAGATAAACGGACGATCGTGAATCACTAAAATTTTATACGGTGTCGTATTTGGACTCAAAATGTAACCAAGTGGAGATAACCACGGGGCACTTTCTCTACGGTCTTAACACTAGCTGAGGTAAAAGCGGTACCTATACTTTTATACAGACTGCAAAACAAAAAGGAGGGTTTTTTTTCATGTTTGTGACTCATGACTGCAGAACTCACTACAGTTCAACAAATCTAAAAGATACAGTATGACGTTTCATATTTTTCAAACTGAAACAACTTTGTTCATGCGTACATTATTCAGTTTCGAAAACCTTTTTCGTAAAACCATGAATTTAGAAAGATTTTATTATTGTATCTAAAAATGTACAATTCTTAATATATAAACTTAATTGAAAACTTTCAAACAAAGCAAAATAACACATATTTACATAGTAAATAATATCTTATAGTTCTATTCTTGACCTCATAGCAAAGTCACGTAGTTAGGTTACTGCTCGTAGTGTTGCGACTCTTCGGATACACTTGTATGCAAAAAAATCGTTTACATATACGAAAAATCGTTATTATCGTTAGACACGTAACTAACTATTACTCGACGTGGTCGAAGGTGACGGGAGGCAACTTATTAAGGTCTTAGTAGTTAATAAAAAAATTCTAAACATTACTTTTATCTAATTAATTATAATTAAAATAAAAGTAATGTTTGGAATTTTTTTTTATTCGCAGATTAGAGAATTTGCAATATGTGGTGTTTTTTTACAAAAGGTCCTTTACTAATAATGAGATTAATTATTAAAGTGTCTTAAAAATCGGATATTATCGTAATCGATCTCTTAAATTTCGGATATTATAGTAATCGATTTTTTTATCCCAACCTTATTATTCAATTTGTCAGAACTGTCATACCGTACCTATTAAATTTGTTGGACTTTAATTAGAATTATTTTTTGTTGTTTGAGAGAGTACCTAATTTTCCATTTGGTTGTCATATCAAAACATATGATTTTTTTGTAAATGAATGTGAATTTCGCGAGAAATACATTATTATATTAGTGCTATAATATTTTATATCGCCCAAAATGACCAAAATATGAATCCGATGATTTAAAATATCCACATTTTACCCTAAAACGAAAACTTTATGTCACAAATTGAGCCGTCTAAGACCATACGATCTTTGCCCCACTTTTCCTTCCAAGTCAATATTTCTCTAGCTAACGTGTTAATCTTTCATTCCTAAGATGTAGCGCTTCCAAAATTCATCAGGTCCTAAGCAGATATTCCATAGTCTTCATAACGCTTAAACTACTACGTCAGTCAGCTCGAGACTATAGCCAGTGTAACCTATGCCGAATCGTCAAGCCAAACTAAGGTAATCTTCCCAAGTATTTATACATATAAACCCTGTCCTTATAGTTAGCTGACACGTGCCCACTTCGTTGGGCGGCGAAAAAAAGCGTCCCTGTTTTAAACATATTTCATTACTGCTCCAATCCTATTAGTCATAGTGTGATGTTATATAGCCTATGACACTCCTCGATAAATGGACTATCAACACAGAAAGAATTTTAAAATTCGGTTCAGTAGATCCAGAGATTACCTCCTGCAACGTTACAAACACACAAACTTTACCTCTTTATTATATTATTAGTATAGATAATAAAACAAAAATAAAACAGTTATATACACACACTTTATATATTCTGTAGTACATAACACGAACGCATCAATGTGTAGTTTCTGCTGTGATACGGGGTCATTGAACTCGCGGCCTCGCGATACGCAATACTGGATCTTCTGACACTTGTTTCTAACATATTTAATAGATACTACGCGTATTACTATTTGTAAATGTCCAACTAAGAATATATAATGTTGGTATCTTTTTCTTGTCGTAAAAATAGGACTAAGAAGAAATCTACTATATAAAAATAAGTCGGGTTTTCCTTCCTGACGCTATAACTCCAGAACGCACGAACCGATTTCCACGGTTTTGCATTCGTTGGAAAGGTCTCGGGCTCCGGGCAAAGAAAATTCAGGAAAAAATTCAACAGAAAAGTGGGAAAGTAAGGCCCGTGCGAAGCCGGGATGGGTCGCTAGTTCAGTATAAATATACGACGACATAATGTTGCGTATTACAGGTTAACTGCTACACTAAAGTCTTGAGTTCGATTCCCTCAATGCTAGGGATCATGTACTGTGTGGCAAGGTCTTTTACAGGTAGAATTAACGACGACCTCTGCGGCTTAGTGGTTAAATAACATGATTGCTACGCAGAGGTCTCGGGTTCGATTCCCCCTCAATGCAAATCTTTGAGTGCATGAACATGATTGTTTGCATTGGTCTGGGTGTTTTCTATGTATGTATTTACCAAAAAAAATATTTAAGTATGTTTATCCGTTGTCTAGTACCAATAGTACAAGCTCTGCTTAGTTTGGGACTAGATGGCGTTGTGTGAATGTGTGAGGATTATTTATTTATTATTTATTTATTTATTCTCCTTTGCCTCCCTTACTCAAAAATTCCCATGAAGCTTTGACCGTCTGAGGAATATCTAGGTATCTCCTGTATCTTCCGCTATAAGTCAATTCAAATTTCAATCAAAATCCGTCCAGCAATTTCGTAGCTTAGTAGTCCCTTTTATATCCATAGATAATTTATGACGTACAATAATTTATAAATTCGCAGAGAAGGCTGGCAACATTAGCGAGGCCATTATAGCAGCCATTTCTGACAAGTATCTACTTTGATATCGTTCAAATTATAATATCCATTCGTTCCGTCAAAGAACGGTGCGTTTTCGAACGAATAATTTAAGTAATTGTAGGAAGATGCTCGAAGGCAATGATATAAAATATTTAAGTATACATTTGTATAAAGCTTACGACTTGAATATCCATGGATTTTAGTCATTTCTCCTTTATTATTTTAATATTTTTACACCTCCGTAAGGTGACGGAGTAAGAATACAGTGTGTCATCACCCTATCTCATCCCATGGGTGTCGTAAAAACCGTCTAACGGACTATCCGTGAATATTATCTTTACGTAAAAAAAAGAAGGAAAACTTGAAATTAAACCATATACCAATTCGTTTGGCCAACGTGGTATTAGTAGGCCAAGTATCTCTCCGTCACTAGAGGAAACCCGTCCCTGCAGTGGGACATTAATGGGCTGTTATGATGACCTCTGACGTGGCTTAACAACTGGGTCACGACGACGACAGCCCGGTCTGACTTTTTACTGCCACTTCAATTCACGGAGACGTTTACATGAAATACCACTAAGCGGTCACCTATCTATGCAATGACCACACCGATGCTGCTTAACCATCGTTATCGTTTAAGAATCAGTGATTGTAACTGGCTGTGAGAACCTTAGTAAGTCACTTAACATTACAAGAAGAGGTTTATTATGATATAAGCGTCTCTTTATTCAAGTGGACCTTAAGTAAAACAAGAGAATTCGCCTAAGTCCCCGTTAAATTGAAAACGTTCCAGTCGAGCGCTAACGTCACTCGGTTAAAACGGTACCCGGCAGCAACAGTACGTCGGATCGCATTAACCATCGCCCTTTGTCGACAACGCTCGACGCGTATCGCCCTTTCACTAACGTTTACAGACATTGCTGTGCGCTCAGATAACGATGAACAAAGCGCTCCCGCCTGCCGAATGCCAATTCGGAAAATGTGCGCACACCCGTTCACCCCTGTGTGTTACTATTGACTATTGACTCGACTGCAAGCGCGAGACGCACTCTGACACATAGACAACGGACGCCCTCTATGCTCTATGATATTTCATTTGAATTTGGAATGTCGTGTTGTCGGCTGAGGCTTATTTATTACGTCATTACTTTGGCGCTAGTTTACTATTTGTGTTTTGTTTTCTGAACGAATTTATGGTATGTGTTGTAGTTGTTAAAAAAAACTTTGGAATATTTATGGTTTTTAAATTAATTTTGCGTTCGTTTCTTGTTTATGTGGTGCGGCAGTAAGAATAAATGGTATGGGAATGTCCAATTACGTGGATGTCGCATACCTTTGAAAAACTTGACTCAACTCGAAATCATCCCATCTATCTCACCAGCATGATACCCAGCTCAGTTTCTCGCCTTACTAAGAATACATAGTGTCTCCAGAAACACTAGGAGACACCATGTATTGTTACCAGAGAACAGACACCACGCTGGTCAAAGTTTTGTTTCAAGTTTTCATTATTTGCCAAAGAACAGAGACATTGAAAATTAACAATGTGTTCTTAAGAGACTAGATGTGATGGTGATATGACACTCTGTATTTTTACTCCACCACCGCACAGGTATTTACTTTATTCTCATATTGGGCAATGGACGTCCACAGCTGGACAAAACCCTTCTCTAAATATTTCCACCTTGCATGATCTTGTGCTTACCTAATCCATGAAGATTATTATTTACAGTTAAGTATAATAAAAAGAAAGAAAACTTGAAATTAAACCCTATACCAATCCGTGTGATATTAGTAGGCCAAATAACCCTCCGTCACGGGAGGAGACCCGTCCCTGCAGTGGGACATTAATGGGCTGTTATGATGATGATGATAAGTAATATTTTCATAAGTCATATAAGTAAAGTTGTAGACAAAAGTGCAGTTTTCATATATTTTTCATTGAGAACGTTATTTTCTTACTCTTATTTGTTTGGCCCGAGCACAAGTCGATATTGCACCTTTGTTATTCGTTAGTTTTCTTTCTATAACAATATACTTTTCAATATTACCTATAGATTGTTTTCATTGAACTTTCTTTCAACTAAATTATTATAAAAATATTGAATTTATCTTCTTAATAGCATTTTATAATAGGGTTTATTTTAAGTTATTTTTCTTTGCTAATGCTATTAACGTTTAATAATAGCCTTCTTTGCTTTTTACGTAATTGTTCGTTTTATTCTGTGTTTAGTTGGAAGGTTTCATTAGCTTGTAAAATTACAGGGTTAAAGGACATCATAGCTTCATACTTTCAGGATAGGCAGTGACTGAGCTTTGCTCAGGTCTTACTTAAGTCCATGAGCAGCGGTTACCAACAGAATCGCCGCTTGTTCATCTAAAAGCAATAACAAACGTAAAAGAGTCACAACGCACTGTCAGACTTGTTTATTAAAATATTAAATATATATTAGTTTATAGATTAATTTTGATTGATAAAATTAATAACATTACATTTTCAACATAATTTTGAATTATGTATGTTGAAATGATAATTTATAACTGTTCTATTTTCAAATAACATTTGACGTTCTTTTTAATAAATCAAAATTTACATTCTATTTTCAAAAAAAAATATTTAGAATTAATAAATTTAAAAAATGTTCTATTTTCAAAATTCATTTATGAATTACGTTGAATTGATAAATTGAAAATACGAAGTCTATTTTCAACTTATTATAAGAGCGGACAGTGACAAGGCTTGGCATTCAGAAAATCCGCTGACAAGAAAAATTCTCGAGTAAATCACGGCGGGTTTCATAGACACGGTAACTTAATTAGATTCTGTAGTCGGCGGCCATAAAGGGAGAACCTCCAGCATCGCCCACAAGGCTAATAAATAGTACCTTGTAGTACAGGTTTACTATCCATAGAGTAATAATAGTACAGTTGTGAAACTTATACCTACTATGTTGACAAAGTTTGCTTCTTTAAGGCTTAGTATATTATACGTGAATTATGTTTTAAAGGTTTTAATAGTTGTTTTTAACGACTTCAAAATGAGAAGGACGTTGTCAATTTAGTTGATTTTTTAATCATTATCTAAACTCGGTAATTTCTTAGCCAATTAAAAAATACATTTTTATGTTCAAAACAAAACAAATTTTATCATATTTGTTTTTGTAACTTGTATTTAGTTACGGCTGGCGAAGCCGTCCGCTTTTGTGAATCGATTTCCAAAAAACTGAATATAATGACAAAAGTGATCATATATTATAAAATAGGATACTATTTGTATATAAGGTATGCTTGTACTATCTCTGTTAGCTGTGTTTTATAACACATATTATGAATATCATGAGAATCGAATCTAAAAAACCCATTGCATCAAAAAACTTACATTACAAACAGTCAAAATATCAAAACCGTAATAAATAAAAACACACTGTGGTAATAGTTAGAAATCTAAGCGAGCGAACGGAGCGTATCGTTCGCGGACTTTCGGATCGGTTCAGATACAGGCGGTTCATTGACCCCGCGCACGCGCATGTTCGCACACAGAGAGCGGCACAAACACGATGTAAAAATAGCCTATGACGTCATTTGTTTATCATCGTACGCAAGGTTACGAGGCGAAGAGAATGGTGACCACGTTGAAAACACGCCTGTGCTTATACTTGTAGCGTACTCCGCGCGTAATAATTGGTTATTCAATGTTTTAACTCGTACTCCCACGGCTGGGATAAGCCTTGTCCAGTGATGGAGGATCTTCGTGCTTCATAGGACACGTAATAAGACGGTTTTGGATTCCTACTATTTTACAATGCTGGGATACACCTTGTCGAGTAATAAAGGGTCTTTGTGCTTTAGAGTGCGCGTATAAAGTCGGTTTTAGATGTGGTCGTAGTGACACAGTCGTCGAACCACGTCAGAGGTCTGTGAGCGGCTTGAACAACTCTTGACAACATGTAGGGTACTAACCAAACGGTAAACAGGAATCTTGTCCTACAAACACTATGCTTCCTGAGTATAGTGTTATATTAGGTCTTTACCTTATAAAATTCCCGTTTTGTATGAAGATTTTATCAGAAGTTTGATTTTTCATACTAACGTTTTCTTAGATTTTTCTATAATTATTAAACATACTTAATTTTTTTTTATGTTTATAGGCATTTCATAAGTATTATTTCCCCGTTAGTTCGCTTTTACAAATGATTTTTAAAGGCAGATGACCGCTACGCAAAGGTCTTGGGTTCGATTTCATGCAAAACGTTCCAAGCTCGACCATTAACGTTTCCATTGGTCTGAATGTAATGATAATAATGTGTACTGTCTTAAAAAAGTACTATAAGTATGTTTCAACGTTGTCTAGTACCCATTTCTACGCAAACATGTAGACAGTAATACACAAAAAGTTTTGCATTAAAACGAACCCGGGACCTCTATGCAGCAGCAGCTATGAACTGAAACTACTACGGTGCAAAGGTTGCAAAACCTTACCACTGAGCGGTCTTCCATTTATTGAATAACCTCGTCGACTTTCTTAATCAGTATTACCTAACAGCCATTTCTTAAGTATAGATAACGTTAACTATTTGTATTAAGCGATAACAGCACTTAACACAAACAAAATAAGTGTGATATTTGTATAAAGATAATACAACTATTCTTATCTATTAGATAAAAAATAATATGATTTTACTTTTTCTTGTTTTTTGTTGTGACTGATAAGTTAACCTTGACAATGAAATGAAATTGTTTAATTTTGTTGTTGATTTAAAATAATCAGAACAATATTATTGACCCACTCCAAGGACGGGCCTCGTTTAGTGAGAGATAGAAACTTGGCTTATTAATACCTTACCTCTTTGATACCTGGTTAGATAATCCTACTAATACTATAAATGCGGAAGTTTGTGAGGATGGATGTATGTTTGTTACTCTTTCACGCAAAAACTACTACATGGATTTTGGTAAAATTTGTAGGTAGTTTAGGGTGTAGAATAATATTTAAGCTACTCATACAACGCGGGTGAAGCCGTGGGGATCAGCTAGTATTGCTATAAAGGTTTTACGCCAAATTTAGTTTCTTATGCGTTTGCAAAAATACTCTTTGAAGAAATATTTTTAGTCGGCCTTCGCCACCTGTGGGAAAAGATATGATGGTAAGACACAAACACACAATTATCGAGGCCCAAGCCAATCATATGCAGGTCACACAAATAAATTATAATCTATTTAGTTCCTCAGTATTCCGAATATTTCTTATATTATCACATTTAAGAAAATTATATCAATTGTTACTATCGAATAGGAATAATAAACATGATATAGACATACATTTACCTACTTATATAGTACCTATATATAAAGTTGTTTGTTTGTTCATCGACAAAGTGTACACTTCATAACTTATATATTGTTATCTAACTTAAATTCAACTATTGTACAAGTTTAGTATTTGCCAATCTTTTGTTGATATAAGCTACCAAGTTTTCACATTTATAGTCATTCTGATCCACGTATTAGTGTCGTGATATTAGATATATGTTATTCGTAATTACATACATACATACACAAACTTCATACATACAAGAACTTTATCAATGACGTAATCTTCGAACGCTGACTACTCTATTTTATTTGCTTACGTATCCTAATACTCCTTCTTCATACCAATCGGTCTGATGAATGTCGTATAAGCAAGTTTTCCTTCGTTACTAAAGGAGCTCCACCCCTGTTACAGGGACCTAGGAATAGGCAGTCATGATGGTTTTCGTTCTATGCAAGGAAATTATCTGTGCGATTTTCAAATTGTTGCAATGTATTCGTGCAATGTATGTCTGTAAAGCGCAGATTACACTAGACTACATGTAGTCAACTACATCATGTAAGAGACTACATGTAGTCTAGTGTAATCACATGAAGGACAGTGTAAACAGAACGTCCTAACACTAAAAAGTTAGGACGTCCTTATGTAGGAGACTACAATGTAGTCTAGTGTAATCGGCGCTTAAGTCTCCGAGCCACAGTGCTTGGATCCCTGATGCGGGAGTTTTTGAGAAAAGACAAAATGTTTATCTGTTTGGTGACAGAAGCCACCATATGTTGATTACAACAACAGCTCCAATATTTTGTCACATAATTCTTATTTTCCACCAAACCCTTTAAAAGAACCGAAACTGAAACGAATCGCTTACACCAAAAACAAACTGAAACAGAATCGAACTACGAGTAGAAACATAAAAAGCAATCTCAGTATGAAATACGAGTACATTATACTAGAACTGCATTTTACAATACATTCACACAACACCATGTATGTTAGATTACAGGATTATAATTTTCATGTACATACAGTTCTACGTTTTACTCCAAAGAGAGAAGAAGGTTATCAATTCGATTGTATGTTTTCATGTTTTTTTCCTCACAATCTAGTTAAATAAAAAATAATTTAAATTTTTGTCTACAAAGTTTTTCCCATAAAAATTCCATTGAAATAGGTTAATTAAAATAAAATTAATTTGTTTATTTTATGAAATAAAAGTAAGCACAAAAACTCTAGAATCGATTTTGAACTATGAAATTAATTCTGCTATAGTTTTAGCAGGACTTCCACCTCAAGAAGAGGATTGTTCCCGAAAGTCTTTTTAAAACGATTTTCCTGATATACACTTTTGAATATGACCTAAAACCTAATAAAATTTAGTTACGTAATTCTGTGCAATAGTAAGTTAGAAACACTATCGTGTCTAGATGATATCGAGTTAACCTTTCACGAATACTATTTTGGTAAGCAATCGTAACTTAAGTAAATAGTGCCTGGTACTACACGCTTAACACTTATTGACTCTACTTATTTACATACAACTTATGTACCTATTTCTTTTTCAAGAGAACTCCTACACTAGGGAACAAGCAGTATAGTAACACTAAGACTAACCGTTCTCCGTGTGGTGACGGAGTAAGAGTACAATATGTCACCACCCCATCTCATCCCATGGGTGTCGGTGTCGGGCGGCGAAAAAAACGCGTCCCTTTTTTTAAACACATTTCATTACTACTCCACTCCTATTAGTCATAGCGTGATACTATATAGCCTATGACACTCCCCGATAAATGGACTATACAACACTGAAAGGATTTTTAAAATCGGTACAGTAGATCCAGAGATTACCCCCTACAACGTCACAAACACACAAACTTTACCTCTTTATAATATTAGTATACTCGTAGATTAAAAATACCTATATAACTTAATTACAAACAAATACATAAGTACCTCTGCTTATTACTAATCAAACGTTTAAGTTATTTCGTATATTTAATCCAACATTAAGCAAGTAATTATGGGCACGCATGCTTTAGCGTTTCCATGAACATGTTATGTAGAAAATGGCATTACACTTTCGCATTCATATAAGTTATGTAGTTGATATGCAGGGAATCGAATAGTCTAGTTATTGATGAGCTCTTTAAAGTTAGTTAGTGGTCTGTAAAACTACAGAAATATAGATGAGAGCCTTTTTCGTGTGGCGTCACCACACGAAAAAGGCTAGTAAGAATACAATATGTCACCACCCCATCTCATTCCATGGGTGTCGTAAAAACCGACTAAGGGACTGACCTTAAATATTATCTTTACGAAGTAAAAAGAAGAAAAACTTGAAATTAAACCCTATACCAATCCGTTTGGCCAGCGTGGTATTAGTAGGCCAAGAATTTCTTACGTCACGGCAGAAGGCCCGTCCCTGCAGTGGGACATTAATGGACTGTTATGATGATGATAAAATGAAGTCGTTTTTTCTGTCCCTTGTCTCTTTGTATGCTAAAATATTTGAAACTACGCAACGGATTTTGATGCGGTTTTTTTAATAGATAGAGTAATTCAAGAGGAAGTTTTATATGTATAACACATGCATAATATAGGTTAGAAATTTATATTCTAATGAAGTTGAATTTAAACGTCGTTTAAGGACATTCTGTAGTAGGTGCCCGTGCGGAGCCGGGGCAGGTCGCTAGTTTTGGCAAAGTAAACGTGTGTGTGGCTGCCGTACTCGTGCCGTGGTTAGAGTCCTACGATAGCTCATGACAATTAATTTGTGTGATCCACAAATTATTGCTTTACATCTTGATGGTCTTTGTGTGCGTAACCATGAAAATATTTAAACCAGTAATACAATAACATGCCATAGAGGCAGTATATTATTATTATAAATACTAACAACCTCGATAAATTAACGACACCATCAAAGGGAATAACCCTTACCGACTCGTAGTCACACCAAGGTTGTCACACCAGTGTGACAAACAGTAATCTTTTTCTTGTTAGTCACACTACTGATTTTTCAACATCATGTATAACATAATTGCTAGTGCAGTGCCTACATAGTAAAATCGTTTGCCGACAATTAATAAGTACAAGTTACTACAACCTCAGCTATAGAACTGACCGGTTGGAAATACATTGATATAAAATATGTGATTTGGTGCTCCCACTTTTATGTACTACTTAGGATGCTTCCTTATAGTTTTAGATATTTAAATTTATATTGATTCCTTAGTATATTCCTTTGTTTTTATGCTTATATATGGTAAACAATGGTTGCTGCACCTTATTGAAGTTACAATGTTATTAAATTAAATACTCTAGAAATAGCAGTTAGTTACGCCGCTTCTTCTCTACTAGCGCCTTGAAATCGGTGGGAAAGCTTGACAAACTTTTAATATGTAAACTTAGATTAAATAGTAGAATAAATGAAACTGAATAAAAGAGAATTTGCATTGAGAACTAAACTCAGTGTTACAAATGTTAAAAATGTTTTGTTTGGTTTATTCTTTGGTATAGGTAAGTTCGTCGTTTCCAGAAAAGCCGAAGATGATACAATTTAATCTTGGTCTTTTTCTGGCACTTTCTAAACACAGTAGTACCTACATACTTTGATGATTTCAATATAAAAAAACTTAGTACTGTATGTGGACATCACTAGTTTAGAAATAAATACATTAATGGTGTGTCAAAATCAGTAGCGTGACAAACAAGAAAAGGATTACTGTTTGTCACACTGGTGTGACGAGCTTGGTGTGACTACGAGTCGGTAAGGAGAATAACCTTCATAGTAAAGTAACTAAAACAATTCAAACCAAAACCAATTACAAAAACAACATAATATACCACAACACAAACCACAACATTTGAAAATTAAATATTATACCATTCGAAAAACCCAAAATTTAAGGGACAAAGAGACTTTGTAAGCCAGTTAGAATGATGAATGGTATTCTGCAAATAATTGTCCTTCCGAACTAAGGGCGGGGTTCTGCGGGGTGTACAAGAGGCGCGGTGTAGGGACGGAGGGGGGGAGGGCTCTAGGTGGGCGCGGCAGGGCCGTGACGTCAGAGCCCTGCGGTCAACGACCCGAACAGCTGACACAGACGCTTACAACACACGTAACTGTAATACTAATTAAGGTTTTAACGCCACTGACACATTTTCTTATTTAAAACAGGTTGTGTTTTTAGTGTTTAGGTTCGATGTTTGTGTGTGATTTAATATGTGTATTTTTTTGTGTATTAAATTATCAAAATGAAGTGTGCAGAAGGCGATTTTGTTTTTGTTTTCTTTTTTTGTTGAATTAGACTAGTCCCCAGATCTAGCGATCATGCCCTGTCTCCTTAAAAACATCCTGGGGACCATATCAGACACAAAGAACATACAGACTCAGGACAAGAATTTGAGGATCACACAAAGAATTGGCTTACGTAGAATTCGAATCCACACCCTCTGTGGATCTCAAATTCAGTGCCTGTTAGGCAGTCAATACTTACATAACTAGTTTTCTAAGGTCTCGTTAGATCATCTTAATTCATAACAGCCCATTAATATCCCACTGCAGGGACGGGCCTCCTCTCATGACGGAGGGATACTTGGTTTACTAATACCACGCTGGCCAAACGGATTGGTATAGGGTTTAATTTCAAGTTTTCCTTTTTTTATTTCGTAAAGATAATATTCACGGATAGCCCCTTAGTCGGTTTTTACGACACCCATGGGATGAGATGGGGTGGTGACACACTGTATTATTACTCCGTCACCACACGGAGTATGCTTAGATGTTTATAAGGAAATACGTATAATCGTGTCTCTCTTACGATGGGTCATTATAACAGGACTTTAGGTCTTACAGAGAAAATGTCAAAGTAGTAAACATGATTGTATAGATAGAAGATATGCGTAGTGGATAGTTTTGATTGCGGTTCGATTATCGTTACATACAAATATTTGTAGTTGTTAACATAGGAAGAAATGTTGAGTTATTTTATATTTAATAAAAAAAATACTTAAATTACTAAACCTCACACTAGGACTATTAATGTTTTTGTGTTTGTCTTTTTTATTTTATTTATATCTTTGGGCGTTTATATTATTTACTTATGTTTTTTTTTATCTATATTTGTTGATCAGAAAAAAATATCTTTATTTTCTCTCTTGGATATTCCGTAAATCTACATCATTTATCTACAAAAAAACCTAATAAGTAACGAAAAAGTACAAAATTCCATAACTCAACTCAAAATCTATTTACGTACCATCAAATAGCGTAACCTCACTTGTAATAACAAGCGACTAATTTAAAAAGTATACCGTTTTCCTTACTTTAGTACAGAGTAGAGAGACTTTTCAAACTTGCAGCTTTATAAGGTCGCTAGGTCTAGAATATGTTAATAAGAAATACGGGGAGTTCCCGACGAACGACTAAACTTCACTCGACGAGTTCGGAATATGAATTTCTTGATCTTTTATCTGTTTCTTTTTTTTTTAAACGTTTTTTCTTTGTTTCAATTAGATTAAGGTTCGTATACAAGATTGATTTAGTTAGATGCTAGATGACATTGTGTAATTTTAAGAAATGTTTTCACTACTCTGTCCTATCATAACATCATAACACAGCCCATTAATGTCCCACTGCAGGAACGGGCCTCCTCTTGTGACGGAGGGATACTTGGCCTACTAATACCACGCTGGCCAAACGGATTGGTATAGGGTTTAATTTCAAGTTTTCCTTCTTTTTATTACGTAAAGATAATATTCACAGATAGTCCCTTCGTCGGTTTTTACGACACCCATGGGATGAGATGGGGTGGTGATATATTGTATTCTTACTCCGCCACCACACGGAGACACTCTGTCCTATGTCTTTCATTAATTGGTTGCCCGCCTGCTTTACAAGATTGTCGATCCACCACATGAGAAGTCTATCTATCAACTTTAGTTATTACAAGACCTTTAGCCCCAACGGCGTTGGGTTCTCTGTGCCAATCTTGGCCATTGCCACATGAGAGAGGCAATCCAGCGAATGTTATAAAGCCAGCTAAATACCAGCGCAGAGCTCTTTAGAGGTCATCTTTATACTTGAGCTTACGAACAGGGGACCGAAATCTACTATATAAAAATAAGTCGGGTTTTCCCTTTCTGACGCTATCACTCCAGAACGCACGAACCGATTTCCACGGTTTTGCATTCGTTGGAAAGGTCTCGGGATCCGTGAGGTTTATAGCAAAGAAAATTCAAGAAAAATTTCAACAGAAAAGCGGGATTTTTTTTTTAAATGTTTCATAGATCGAAGGCATCTGGTGGCGAAACTGAGTTCGCCGGGTTTGCTAGTCTCGTATAAAAACGAGTACATAAACATAGAGCACATTATTACAATAATAACTAAACCATCATCCGTGTGTTGAATAAGAATACAATATGTCACCACCCCATCTCATCCCATGGGTGTCGTAAAAACCGACTAAGGGACTATCCGTGAATATTATCTTTACGTAATAAAAAGAAGGATTTTACTTGAAATTAAACCCTATACCAATCCCTCTGGCCAGCGTTGTATTAGTAGGCCAAGTATCCCTCCGTCACGGGAGGAGGCCCGTCTCTGCAGTGGGACATTAATGGGCTGTTATGTCGATAAATAAACTGCAACATATAAATAATATAATACGAGGTGCCATTTCCTAGCAAATTGTATGAAAGTGGCACGAGACATAACATGATGATATTTCACAAGGTATTCGTAGAATTAATAATAGTTCGCCATTACAGTCTCGTTAAAACTATACTGTAATTATTCTGTGTTGCCAGGGTTTGATATTACTGTTTTGTTGAATCACGTGAACCTAGTTTGATATTGTAACTGTTTATTAATAGACACAATATGTATCATATATGTTACACGGTACAGGAAAGAGTTAATGTCCTACTGAAGAGATGAGCCTATTCTGGTCATCATCATCATAACAGCCCATTAATGTCCCACTGCAGAGACGGGCCTCCTCCCGTGACGGAGGGATACTTGGCCTACTAATACCACGCTGGCCAGACGGATTGGTATAGGGTTTAATTTCAAGTTTTCCTTCTTTTTATTTCGTAAACATAATATTAACGGATAGTCCCTTAGTCGGTTTATACGACACCCATGTGATGAGATGGGGTAGTGACATATTGTATTCTTACTCCGTCACCACACGGAGAACCACCTATTCTAGTGATGGAGGGAAAACTTGATGTCATGGTCGTCGCGATAGGAAGCTGTCACCAATTGTTTTGCCGTCAACAGGTTATTGTCCTAAGCCTGGATGCTTTTGTGGCCGTAGGATAGATGTTTGTCAATGTGCTGGGGACACCAGGTACCCAGTGCAATAGTTGCCCACGCGTGTAAACGACGGAATAAAGTATTTTTTGCTACTATGCGTTTATTTCTGGGCTGTAATTCGTGCTTTCCATCGGGCTTAATACATTCAAATTGCAGTGTTTTATGTAAAAAAAAACCCAAGCATATTAATCTCATAGTACAAAATCTACTAAGTTTGAGACTAGAATAGCGTTATGTTATATCCTTTGAAAGGATTTCAATAACCATAAATCTATTAAAGGAGTTATTGACACCATATAACCTCATTGTCCAAATAAGTATAAATAATGAACAAAAAAAAGTAAAAAGGGTCAGTGATCCATCCCGATATAGAATGTATATACGATACTTACCTTTGACAATCTATTGTTATTGATATCTTATCATTTACTGAGGGTTTTGTAATACACAAGTACCTATATATTTTAAGAGTTCTAAGTAAATATGGATTAACATCATTGCCACAGTAATAAATCATTTTATTATCATAACAGCCCATTAATGTCCCACTGCAGGGACGGGCCTCCTGTCATGACATGATACTTGGCCTACTAATACCACTCTGGCCAGATGGATTGGTATAGGGTTTAATTTCAAGTTTTGCTTCTTTTTATTTCGTAAAGACAATATTCACGGTTAGTCCCATAGTCGATTTTTACGACACCCATGGGATGAGAAGGGGTAACATATTGTATTCTTACTCCGTCACCACACGGAGAAAACTCATTATTAGTTTGTATTTGAACCTCGTGACGCTCGTTTTCTTAGTAAGTACCACATGATTGATAAATAAAGGTGTCGAGTTCGATTATCCTTACAATGAAAATTAAAAAAAAACTTACTCCGAAATATATGAAATTAACTGTATAACCAGCTTTACCTGTGAACAAGACATAAATAATATTAATTATGATACTTATATATAAACATTAAAAAAAAAAACATCGAGAAATAAAATGTGGCCGAGAGCTGTTATGATGAGTCGAAGGAATAAAAATACAACATCCCTTTCCTTAGTAAGAGGAAGTTTGAAAGTGGCCCACCGGTGGCAGGAAAACTACGTGGCAACCGGCTGTCATGGTATGGGCATGTTATGCGAAGGAATGAGAATCATGTAGTGAGGAAGGTGTTGAACATGTATGCGGATAAATATAGGGGAAGAGGACGACCAAAGAAACGATGGATGGATTGTGTGGAAGACGATATGGCTGCGAAGAGTGTTACTTGTGAGATAACGTCCGACAGGTTAGTAAGGAAGAAGAAGACATGCTGCGCCGACCCCAAATAAAATTGGGATAAGAGCAGGGAATGATAATCCCTTTCCTTAGTAAGATTTTACTACTCCCAACACATCCCATACGTGTGCTAAAAGGCGTTATGTT
The DNA here is from genome assembly GCA_905475405.1 of Schrankia costaestrigalis. Lineage (NCBI taxonomy): Eukaryota > Metazoa > Arthropoda > Insecta > Lepidoptera > Erebidae > Schrankia > Schrankia costaestrigalis. The sequence continues at coordinate 18,426,795 of FR997835.1, forward strand.
ATGAAAAACCAATGACTGATATCTTGACTTGATATAAAACCTTATACTTCATCCATTTCTCCAGCGTGGTATAAGTAAACAAAGTACATATCAATTTTAAATAAATAATTTTGCAAGTACCTACTCTACATACACAATCTCAATACTACCTAATCTTTGAATACAAATCTCTAATAAAATTTATATCAAATGAATTGTATACGATATAATACGGTATAGAATATAAGAATATAGCAAGATTGAACAAAGAGTAAAAGTTGACAACCAATTTCCAATCGCACCCTTCTTCGTGGAATACAAAATTTTCTAAATTACCGTAACGTAGACACGTATTTTTTTTAAAAAAGAATTCACCTTATTTTTTTTTTTTGCTCTTCCGTGAAAATTGGTTATTACGTTCAGAAATAGGTCAAGTGGCAACATTCAAACGACATCCAAGCCATCAAAAGGGCGCGATTTAAAATATTCGAAATTAAAAATGTTTTCTGTTTATATCTTGGTGATTAAAAACTGACAATGATATTTATAATTTTACTAGCTGACCCGTGCCCACTTCGTTGGACGGCGAAAAAAACGCGTCCCTTTTTTAAACATATTTCATTACTGCTCCACTCCTATCAGTCATAGCGTGATAATATATAGCCTATGACACTCCCTGATAAATGGACTATTCAACACAGAAATATTTTTTTAAATCGATTCAGTAGATCCAGAGATTACCCCCTACAACGTCACAAACACAAACTTTACCTCTTTATAATATTAGTATAGATTATATCTTTATTGGCAGTCTTGCGTTTTAGATACGGACTAAGAATAGACAAGCAGGTTTAATGTCACCTCCCGTAATGAGGTGAAAGCAGACCATTAGGCATAGGTACTTTTTGTCATTAAAACGAAGACCCTTGGTTTCTATTCTATGCTAGTGGACCAAAGGTGAGGTCAAGCCCTGTCTCAGGAACTACTCAAATAACGACATATTATTTTGACATATTATTTTTAGCTTCAATCAATCAACTAGCCTATTGCAGTCCACTACTAGACATAGGCCTCTCCCAATATACGCCACAGAACTCGGTCCTGCGCCTTCCGCATCCTTCCATATTTTTAGCTTACATAATATAAAATAAAGGTATTTATAATGTTACTGGTACTCTACCTAGCAGCCATAGACACATCACTAAGCTACAAAGGTCGTCAAATCTATTCCTATTTTGAATTCTAAAGCCCTTTTCATTTTCGATTGAGATAGTATATTGTTCCTTTCTGTGGCTATTTGCATTCTACTATTGCCTACGAATATACTGTAGGATCAACGGGGGACACCTACACAATGTCCTTTGATCCGTGATCGCGTCTCGTCCGTTACGGAACTGCGGTCATCCGTCCAATGTATGCGGCCTCCTTTACCACTGTTTTAAAACCTTTTTTAAGCACGTATCTAATTAATCTCCGTGTAGTGATAGAGTAAGAATACAGTATGTCACCACCCCCCCGTCTCATCCCATGGATGTCGTAAAAGTCGTGCCGACTAAGGGACTACCCATGAATATATCTTTACGAAATAAAAAGAAAGAAAACTTAAAATTAAACCATATACCAATCCGTCTTATTAATAGGCCAAGTATCCCTCCGTCACGGGAGGAGGCCCGTCCCTGCAGTGGGATATTAATGGGCTGTTATATACATACACATAATATTGTATATCTTTGCAAAATAATAACTATAATACTAATCACCACGTTCAAACTACTAGCTGATAATCAATACAATAAGTACATATATCTAAACAATATATCAGGGGTCATTGTTCACAAGATATAATGGGCTACGTAAACCCGATACTCCATATACGTAAGAACAATAAGTACTAAACTATTGACATAGTTGTACACGTCAACGACATACAACCACCCTGGACTAATAGTTTGTTAGGTATAAAAATAGCCTTAAGTCCGATTTTCACATCGACAAAACAGTAGCGAGTTAAGTACTAAGTTGTTGATTATGTTGATTAAAATAGATCTCCATCCTATTTTTTGGTCAGTTAAGTTGGCGAGACGCGAGAGAAGAGGCTACTTCGTACTTGTCGATGTGTAAATCGGGCTTTAGTGACAAAATAGTTGTGACTGTGGCTGCCGTTTGGTCGCGAGTTCGTAAGTATTAAATTTCCAAGATTACATGGCATAATGGCGTTGATTTGCCTCTTTATATGGGCAAGAAACAGCAATAAACTTACTAAAAAAAAATAAGCTTGAGCATACATCCTTAATATCCCATTGTCGTTTATCTATACTTCTACTCGTATACTAATATTATAAAGAGGTAAAGTTAGTGTGTTTGTGACGTTGTATCTCTGGATCTACGGAACCGATTTTAAAAATTCTTTCTGTGTTGAATAGTCCATTTATCGGGGAGTATCTTAGGCTATATAATTATCACGCTATGACTAATAGGAGTAGAGCAGTAGTGAAATATGTTTAAAAAAGTGACGCGTTTTTTTCGGGGCCTAACAAATTGGGCACGGGTCAGCTAGTGTTATATAACCACAACGTCACAGCGGTCGTCAGCCAGCCTTAATTAATATCCCATTGGCGTTTATTATAAAAAAAAACAACTAAACACAAATTGAAAAACAAATTAAAACAGCAACACGTTAATAAAATCAACCCCACAAAACAAAACTGAATCCGTAGCATAATTAAATTCATAGTAGTTACAAAACTTTTGTATATGAATAGTTTATAGTACACACAGCAACTAATCAAGCTAGACACTCATGTACCTTAATACCTTGACATAAGACACAATTTCAAATGAAAATGTTTAACTTGATGTGTTGCTGTGTGTACAAACACTTCGTACTAAGGCTATGTATTCACTAGCGACAAATGGTCCGTACGTGACGGTGGGACACACACGTGGTACCAAAAACGTGACGGGACACAAGACGTAAGGTACTAAGAGTACTGTACTGTTATGTAAGATAAGATAAAGGAAATGCTTCTTTGTGTAAAGCCTGATTTACACATCGACAAGTACAGTAGCGAGTTAAGTAGCAAGTTGTTGATTAAGTTGCTTCAAATAGAACTTACTACTTAACTCGCTACTGTACTTGTCGATGTGTAAATCAGGCTTTAATGGTTTATAGGTTTATTTAGTGATAAAATATAAATGAATAGTACTTTTATTAACTTTAAAAGAAGATGAGGATATCAATTCTGTTGTATTCTTTAAAACTTATCATCAAAATTGTTTTTATATAAAAAAATATGGATTCTCCTTATAAAACTTCCAAATTTCATTCTTTTGCATTATCTATACTAAGTAACATTATAAAGAGGTAAAGTTTGTGTGTTTGTGACGTTGTAGAGGGTAATCTCTGGATCTACTGAACCGATTTTAAAAATACTTTCCGAGTTGAGTAGTCCATTTATCGGGGAGTGTCATATAGGATCACGCTATGACTAGTAGGAGTGGAGCAGTAATAAAATATGATTTAAAAAGGGACGCCTTTTTTTCGCCGCCCAACGAAGTGGGCAAGCTGGGCGAGCTAGAAGTAATGACATTTTATCTTTTTAGTCTTTATCATAATTAAAACAATAACTTTTATTCCTAACTGACAACCCTAAACAAATGCACGTCATTTAATAACACCAAATATAAACAAAACAGTTGTTATGGTATGCAAGTCGCGTGCATACGAATCGCTAGACAACGCAACTCGCTTATGAACGCCCCGCACATTTAATTAGGGTTGTCGCCATACATTACTTTGGATCAATACCATGTCATGGTTGTAGAAAAAGGATGTCATTTTATCTACTACAATAGTTATAACAGCCCATTAATGTCCCAATGCAGGGACGGGCCTCCTCCCGTGACGGAGGGATACTTGGCCTACTAATACCACGCTGGCCAGACGGATTCGTAATAGGGTTTAATTTAAAGTTTTCGTTATTTTTATTTCGTAAAGATAATTGTAACGTAATACGGATTGTCCCTTAGTCGGTTTTTACGACACCCATTGGATGAGATGTGGTGGTAACATATTGTATTCTTACTCCGTCACCACACGGAGGATGTGTAACATATACGTTATCTTAATATATACATATTGGGAGTAAAGCAGTATTATAAACCAAAAACAACAAAATAAAAATTCTAGTACATATAGCAACAAAAGGCTGTATCGTTGTGAAACATTTTAATTAGTTAAATAGAAACAGTAATTGCATAACAAGGATTCAACAAACGCGAATAACAAGTATATACCTATATAAAGTTCAATGACTTGTACGCCTATACTATACTACTTTATAAATTTGAATAAATAAAAAATACTAGTTTTTTTAAACACGTTGACGTATAAACCACTATATCATAGTAACTGTTTTTATGGTGATAGAGTAAAGAATCACTATCATCTTTGTAACTGTCGTAAAAAGCGACTAAAAAATACTAAAAAAGGCCTTTACTATGGGATCTTACTGGCCGTTTTCCATGAGGTGGCATTAGGTCAATTTGACTAGCATAAAAAAAATAAAAAAGTTGATTGGCGTGCATTCAAGTCTCATCTCAGACATTAGGTAGTATGTGCGATCCACAAACTGACCTGTAAAACTCAAACCCGCGACTTTACACACAGCAGGCACATCACTATCATACGTAAACTTTGCGTAGATTTTGCGCAAAACTAGCGTGCATCGGATGCGTAAAACGTAAGTTTTATCGATATGCCGCGTGCGAAGAACAGTTAACGGGTCAGCCTCGGTAAAGTAAACAATTACGATAGCATTGTTACCGCGGTCGTTGAACCCTTCACCCCCCCCCCTCTCCCCTCTCTACCTGTAAGAGGGGAGGGGGGGTAAGTATTACCAAATCGTGGTAGCACTCGTGCGCATAACATAAGACACGAAATAATAAAACATTGGCATGCGAAATACGTTTGTATGCCATATTTGGTAGAAGCATATTGTTTGTAACTAGACAAGTAACTGAGTTGATACTGTTATTATGTGCTAGGCGTTGCCTGTGTACTGTGTCGCGTAGTTCGATGTCATTTCTGACTACATTAATTCATCTAACAGGGTTTAGGTGTTACATAAACATTCATTGTAATCGGGTACTTAAAACGTAGTGTAGAGGAGATTCAGGTCAGAGCTAATTTTTACCTATCATAACCACGTCTTTTCATCAGGTCAAATTACAACAAATATGAATATATAAAATGTTAAGCATATTTAAAAAAAAAAGGTTTTTCTTGTGTTAAATTATTCCGGCTAATGTTACTGGTTTTCCATAATATAAAAAACTAAATAACCACTCTTACGACACTCATGGGATGAGATGGGGTGGTGACATACTGTATTCTTACTCCGTCACCACACGGAGACTACAGTATTTTTTTTTTATAAAATAGCTAGTTATGTAATCACTTGAACCGTCACAGATACAAAATATTCTTTTTCATTTATCACACAGTCCGTTTCATATTTCATGTTGTCTTGGGAACGGACCTCTAAAATCTTACAAGAAAATATACTTCCATTTTCACGGCGCTAAACAACACAGATCCGGACCATAGGACAGGTAAATACAGTAGGTTATCTCAACAATGAACTCCACTTTTGATATATTTTTAACAGACTTCAAAAAGAGGAGTAGGTTCTCAAGTCGGTTGTATTTTTTTTTGGGTTTGTTACCTAATTTCTCGAAAACGGCTAGACCGATTTAAATTTTTTTTAACGTGTGTAATTTCCAAACAGATTATAGGACACTAAGAGACGTCAGGGAAATGGGCATGATCAAATTGACTAAAACGCGACACGGGTTTTCCTACTTGCCATTTCTCTCCAGATAGCTTCCGTCCTATGGATGTAGCATATTGCGGGGACTACACAGTTATCAACGAATAAAACAGCAAAGAATATTTAAACTTAAGACAATCATCATAATGTATGGGTCAATCATTTATGGGTCGGACCAATTATTGCCTGTGATTTAAACTTGGGACCCCGTTTGCTTTGGCTATGCTCGCTTTCTTAAGCCATGTCTATCTGTACGTTTTGGCCGGAATTTGTATGAACATTAACTTCTGTTCTCTCTGTACTATGTCCGCAGGGAGGTGGGTGACTCAACCTTTTTTACTCTTCAACAGAAAAAAAACTCAACAAAAACTCTTCAATACATCAAAATTGTCCATCGAAAGGGAAACTCGAGTAGTCGATACAAAAGTCGATAGTTTCAACAGCTATAGGACATTGTACGTGGTAGGGATAAGTAAATTAAGGGGCCTTAGGGGTCTTAACGGACGGGATAGACCCGATACGATACGACATGTGTGGGTAATGCGATAACGTGGCTGACTCACTGATAAGATTGTGATGTTTAAGATTACTTGATTGTAATATAAAGTATGGTGTTTTTGCTTGTGTGACCCGTAATAATAAAAAATAAATGACTTTATAACATATAAAAATAATGTTATACATGAATTGGCTAAAATTAATTAAAAGTTTAAATAATTGCTTTTAAAAATTAATAGTGCCGACTAAAATAACAAAATTTTACTTTAATTACGATTTTTTTTATGAAATTAAACGACCATTTAATATTGTACTGCTTTTAATCTAAATTTATATTTTTTTTAAATTAATTTAAATAAAATTACTATACAGGGCCCAGTTTTAACTGACTGTAGTGAAAAAAAAATGTACTACGCGAGTTTGGCAAGTTATGCAAAAAGTTGACGCATTTAGTAAGGATTCCAAAATGGTATAATACTTGGTAAATTGTTACTCATATCATGGACAAAAAAAATGCTTTTTAGTAAAATTTGGGAGCCGATTCCAATGCTGGATAAGTTAAACGGCTAAGTATAGGTTGTCTATAAAGTCAAGAAATTAAAGTTTGAGGAACTAAATTGTTCATGTGTCTGGCAACACTGAAATTCCAAATAAACTTGTACATGAGCTGTCATCGAGTAGAAGTTGCGGAACGGTTTCCATTTGGTGATTTTTATAAGTTCATTAATCTACAATAAACTAATACTGACTTCCGAAGAACAACATAAAGAATGAGTAGAGTAAATCAAAGTGGCACGCGGGAAGTGATTTTTGATGTTCTTTATCGATGTTTGACGGAGCACGAAGCTGCTCAAATTTTATGTGATTTGGATGATATTTATTGGCGAACTGCAACTTTGATGGGTATGTAATCGTGTTACTGTGTTTTGTAATCTGTCTCAAGTAATATATTCACTCCATTTGCGATTTAGAGACCAAAAACAGGCATTGCGTACATAGCATCTTTTTAGGTAAGATTGTCATTGAAAGTAAGAAATATTGTAGTACGACCTATTCTGTTGATACATTATCAGTTGCATTAGTATAATTCAGTCAAGATTTATCCTAATTTTGAATTTGAATTAATTGCTTTGTCTATATTACGGTTGATATAACTAAACTAAGTATGTCACTTTCGCATCAACTGGTCTGTCGACAGTGAATAATTAAATTGCAATATTTTATTATTTTTTTATTATTTAGTTCTTAGTAACTCCATGTTAAATGATATCTTGTTAGTTAATATTTAACACTGAATAAATTTTAGTTAGGTATTGCAGTTATTCTTTCCATCCCATTCTTTGCCTGTATTTTGTGTCTAGGTATGTCTAAATTTTTGTAAAAGTATAATCAAATGTTTAATCAACATAACTTTTGTAAAATTTCAGGCTCCAACCAACCCTCAGATAGTTGCAGGTGATAGCTAGAACTGTGATGGATTTTAATTGTAGTCTTGAAGTTCTACGCAAAATTTTAAATGCAATAGGCCTACAAGAAATGCCCTAGTAATATAAAAATCGAGATTTGCCTGAAGAACTAAGGAAAGACACTATTTATCATTCTTCATACAAGGTAACCTGTATAATAAAGCATATTCTTTTGTATAGTAATTTTTCTCTATAAAATAGTTAAAATAATAGTTTCTAGCCTATTTTCCCTTTCTACTCCTCTTTGCCCTCTATACGCCCCTCCAAATAAACCAATAATCAAATCTTTTTTAATAATAATATTAGTATAGTTAGTAAATCAGTGGTTTCCGTGTAGTGACGAAGGAAGAATACAATATATCACCACCCCATCTCATCCCACGGGTGTCGTAAAAACCGACTAAGGGACTGTCCGTGAATATTATCTTTATGAAATAAAAACAAAGAAAACTTGAAATAAAACCCTATACCAATACGTCTGGCCAGCGTGGTACCAGTAGGCCAAGTATCCAGTTATGATGATGATGAATTGATATATAAAATAACAGAATATTTTATAAAATCATCACTAACAAGTAACTGTTTATGTTCCCGCAGGTCACAAAATGTTGGCAATTTCTAAAACGGGAAAAAAACTTGGAAAAACAGTTGCCATCGCGTCGAGAAGCTCGAAATGGCAAATACTGACGATAATAGCAGCAGCAAAGAAAGCTTTAGTGATGACGATGAAGGTGGCAACGAAAGTTATCTCAACATCGAATATTTAAAAAATCCTATGATGAAAGCGATGAATAAATCTCCTTGTTAACTGTGTACATGCGTTTTTATTACTCTGATTCAATCCGTTAATTTATTCTAATACCCATACCATTCTAATAGGTGAATTTTGACCCATGTAGTTTAGGGTTGGTGTATGAAATCGATTAAGAGATTTATCGATTTAGATAACAAGCGATTAATCGATAATCGATTATTTTTTAAGTTTGGTATACATGTGGCAGCAGCCATATAGTAGCAGCACTAAAATTAAAACCATAGAACATAATTGTTTTGCAGAAGTCAAAAATTACGTTATGGCTCATAATTCTTACACTAAATTATGTTACATTCTATGGCTCAAAACAACTGTCAAAATTTAAAATGGCTTGACTATAGTGCATATAAAACAGAAATAAAACATCGTCATCTAAAATGTTTAAAGGGTTAACACTACTTCTATAAAGGTCATGTTATAACAATTATTCAAATTTCTCAATCACTTAGGGTTTCAACCAATGAAATGAATTATCTCATTATGAGTTGTGTGAATTTCTTACTTGAGTATTAAATATAATGTGTTTCAAAATTACTTATTTTATTTCAATAAATTACTAGTATGAAAACTATTTTCTCAGACTAAATAGGGTTGCTACGTGTAGCACAGTGGCGGCCTCATTTATTTTCAGGACTTTATAGACAGAGTGTAATTGAGCCGGAAAGAGTCACCATATCAAGTGAAAAGTAGTAGAAACTGTAGTACTAGTTGAAAGTGTCAAAAAGTAACTTAGATTTTTTTTATATTTTTCTGATAACCAGCGTGACTTGCCTTATCGCCCGGTTTCGGGTTGGCATCGGGTTTAGGGACAGTCTGTACAGGAAAAGATCACTTGAAATAAAAGAAACGGATTGTAAAACCCAGTATAATTACAATCAATTTCTGTCCGACCGAGTTATACAGCACCATTTTCACTAACTTTATTTACTCTAATGTTTATGATTAAAAGGCTCATTAACTATTTCTCTTTATATTGCGAAGGAAGGAAGCTATATATTGTTTATTTTTATTACTTTTCTTTATGATTGAGCTCGTTGCCAGTTCCGTTTTTGTACTATATTTGTGTAGAAAGAACTATGGCGTGACAACTTTATTTGTTAAAGTAGGAAAGCTTGAGTTTTGTAATTTTTAAATGAAATATTTAATTGTTAGGTTTGCAGTACTTGCGGTTTGGTAAACTCTGCCTACTCCCATGGTAAAGGCGTGAGTTTATGTACGCGTTGATTTGATCGCGTACTTCGCGTCGCTTTCGTCGCCCAACGAAGGACACTGCGTTAGTTTCAATCGATATTACAATTTCTATGAAGTAGGTAAGGTAAGCAAAGGTAAGCGCGTATGATTAAGTAACGACGGGTTTGTATGAAAATGTATGAATGTAGACGAAGCAGTTTTGTAAGGATCGTTGTACGCTTAGTAGTCCCTATCTGCTCCTATGGGAATAAGCGTCAGTTTAAATGTATGTATGTAAAACAAGATTACACACACACACAAGATTACATAGAAAACAGAAACAAACTGACATAGCGAATCTCAATAAAGTTTAAATAGTTACCACAGACCACATTTCTTCATAGTTCGTGCTAACCACAGATTCATTAAGGCGATGACTTACACTCGCTAAGTATTATAGCCTTGTATTTTAACCAGCATGTCAATTCTCGTTCCTAAAATTCGGTTAAGTTAACTTTTAGTTGTCATGTTTTTGCTATTGCAATTGTAATCTTTTGTGGTCGTGTTAAAGTTTTATTTAGAGTGTGACAATTTGGCAATTAAAAGTTAACTTAACCGAATTTTAGGTACGAGAATTGACATGCAGTTCCCTTGTATTCCATAGTCAAATTCGTTTTAATTTTTCTTTTTTCAAAAAAATATTTTGATTCATCAACAATGTATGGATCGGGTAAGGAATTTTACCGTGGGATTCAAACGTGTGGCCTCGTGCACAGTATCGTCTTTATGGTGCGGGATTAAGAATTAGAATGTTACTACCTCACTCCATTTTATAGATATTATTAAAAAAATTACTAAAGGACAATTACTTTACAGTAAGTATCACTAGAGAAAATGAAAAACTTTACCCTTAAAAAAAGACTGTAGGTCAAGTTTCCTCCATACCTTTCGAACACGCATCCCAGCAGTGGGTCAGGATACAACGACAACATCATAACAAAACTCCAAATATGTACAAATAAAAGAAATAATCCAAGCTTATTTTTAGGTAAAACCTTAAGTTGTGCGGATGTGCCGTAAGATTCGGTTTGTACGTTGAGGAAATTCATTCTCAAATTGGATATTGTTCAACCTCCTGTTCAATAAGCCACGAGTACTTTCCTCAAATTTACGTATACATTTATATTGTAAAGATGATGAATTTGTCTGTTTGTACATGCTTACCATTTAACTTTTTTGTTTTTTGTAATTTTGGCAAAAATAATTGTGTTTACGGTTGCCTCCGAAGAAGTCGTGGGCTATAATGTCATGCAGGACAATTATTTATGCGTTACAAATTATTGCGTCTAAGTATGGATTATTATTTGTGTCTTTCGAATGTATGTTTAGTTAAATGTTCAAGACAAAGGGCAGGCAATGTCCGAGAGATGAATTTTTATCCTACAAATAAAATATTCGAGACAGCAGACTAGATAAATCTTTGCAAATATGTAGTAAGTATGTAGTCTCTAAAAGAAATTAGTACCTACGCAAATAAAAGAAGAAAAACATAAAATACTGAACTAAATCATTTAGCTAGCTAGGTATTAGTAGGCTAATTTTCCTTTAATCACTGGAGGAACCATGTCCTAAATTTTACTACCACCAGTAAATCAATTTCCATCCATCCATCCATATCAGCCTATGGACGTCCAATGCTGGACATAGGCCTCATAAATCAATTTACTTAATTACAAACACAATGTCATCGCCTTAACGTCTCGTAGAGCCGGCGCAGATATCAAAGGTCATACAACAGCGCGCTCGACCTGCTTCGATCCCCAGCGTGCCTAGCGCATTACCTAACTAACTATCCTTACAGTACAGGAACTTGTTTTATTTTGTTGTTCAAAATATATTTTTTACTATGATTTGTTACAGCATAAAAAAATTACAGTTGGGAAATTTTGATTTGGTGAATCAAAAATATATTATAAGAGGTTTTGTCACAAAATCTTACTAGATATTATGTTTGTTGCTTTTTCACACTCAAACAGCTCGACCGATGTGATTTTTTTTGTAAAAGAGCTAGCTAGCACATTAATTAACATAAAGGATATTATTTATTGAGAAACATCATGGCGTACACACAAAAAAAGAAGAAAAACTTGTTATAAAAGCCTATTCCTAATCAGTACACTTTCCCGTAAAGAACAACACGTCTTTGTAGTGGGTCATTAATAGATTGTTACTAAAATGAAATAAATTCACATTTATTCTAATATTCAAAATGCTCGGCTTTACATTATATTATATTACCTAGAGTATTTGTTCATCCACCGGACCCGTACATCTTCCTTTGCGTTGCGCATTCATTTCCCAACTGCACTATTATTATTCTATGCTTACAAATACATCATCTAGTGCATACTACTTTAATATTCATACAGAATTCACATCGAGACTACTTTGTTGAATATTTTCAAGATGTTTTCCTTGTACTATTCAAATTTATGAATATATTTCACACGTTATAACTCTAGGTCACACTTGAGACTTAGAAAGAGAGATAGAAATTTATTTATTTTAGAATAGAAGGTGGATGAAAACAAATAATAATAATACGAAAAAAAAAATTGTCTTTTATTTTCTATTTATTAAAAGGGCGTTAAATAATGTTTAAACATTTATATAAGAACTTCGTTGTTTAAAAAACCATGATATATACAAGCTTCTAACTAATAATAACTATAATACCTGATTAAACCCTCTATAAAATATAAATAAAACTATAATACCTATTTTATTCACACATTTAAACAGCTCAATCTAATACCGAACTTAGCACACCTTATACTAAGAGTACTAGAAAACAGATAAACATACATATATTTATGCAGTTACATACAAAAAATAAATGCACACCCAACATAGGAACATACAAAAAAAAAGTATTTATGTATGTTTATCCGTTGTCTAGTACTCATAGTACAAGCTCTGCTTAGTTTGGGACTAGATGACGTTGTGTGAATGTGTGAGGATTATATTATTATTATATTATACAGACGAAATCTCAAAGACGTATAAATCATATTGGCCGCACCAAGTGAAGTGAATCAGATTCATCTCAACTAGACTCACGCAGTTAGAAAGTGTACACAACTACGCAATATGGACATGCCTTCACGTCATGAATAGAAATCGCACTTGGGAAGATAAGTTTGTACCAACTCTTATGAGAGTATGTTCCCCTGGTAACGGCTATCTGATATACAAGGGACGAATCCACAAGCTATTTTATTACTATCTACTATTCTACATAATATTATTTTGTCTCAAGATATTGATTGACTTTATTTACTGTACTATGTATGTATTCTATTATATAACAGCCCATTAATGTCCCACTGCAGGGACGGGCCTTCTCCCGTGACAGAGGGATACTTGACCTACTAATACCACGCTGGCCAGACGGATTGGTATAGGGTTTAATTTCAAGTTTTCCTTCTTTTTATTTCGTAAAGATAATATTCACGGATAGTCCCTTAGTCGGTTTTTACGACACCCATGGGATGAGATGGGGTGGTGACATATTGTATTCTTACTCCGTCACCACGCGGATTTTACGGACTATTCTATTATACTTCTGTATTAAGCAATCGTGTATGAGCTCGCGGTTTCGAACTTAACATTAATAATTGTGTGACCAACAAACTATTGTCCTGAGTTAATAGGACTTACTGACAAATTTTGAGAACTGAAATGTCAGCTTATTCGACACCCGTTTTTATTTTCATACATTTTCAATACAATCAAAAGTCCCACACAATCCAACCGTAACATTACCAATAATTCAGCAATTCAAAGTCAATCTACAATAATATTTCATAGCTAGATAGCAGAAATTTGATAACAAAATATAACATTTGTTCTATTCATTTGGCACTAAAAGATAATACTATTTTACCATAACTAGCCAGAACAAGCCATAAATAAATCCATTCATACCAATCGAACTAACATTTCAACTATAGAAAACAGTATTAAGACCGACATTTTCATACCGAGATTTGCCATCTCTTTCGTGTTTAAACAATTGCTGTATACTCTTCTCTGTCTGGCTTACAGATTCGCACGAATGTGGCGTATAGTAAATTCGGTGATATATACCTTCGGCTAGCGTTGGGACAGTAAGAGTCCATATTTCCTAGTTTTTAGAGTGAACCCCGCTGTTTTCCACAGAGAAATGCGTTCTGCCCTCGCAAACGTAACCGCATATATCCTTTTGGATTAGTAAAACGTCCCATTTTTTATTCCAGTAATATGATTTGGAAGGACTGATAGGAATTGCACTTGTAGGGGGTATAAAGTTGGAGATTTATTTAGAGGTTCGGTTTAATAGTAAGTGTTGCAATCTGGTGGTCAAAGGGGAATCGTTTTTGGTAATCTATGTTTTATAGTTTTAACAATGTGTTAATGTTTTTAGGGTAGTTTTCTGTGATATTGGTTTTTTATGCAACTGAAGAAGGGTTATATTCATATTGATTTAATCCTTTGCAAACATAGGTAAGTACATTGGTGATTAAGGTATAATAAGTCCGCCATGTTTTGCCTTGGTTAATTTATATAATGTCATCAAATGCAATGTCATTTAGTCCTAAACAATGTCAAGTTTATGTTTTAAATATTTATGGTAGTTTTTATAAAACATATGTATAAATTCACGATATTTAGAAGGTAGGTAGAAGGATACAGTTCAGTACAGAGTTATGGGATTTGACAGGTTGTGCGTCAGGGTAACGAGCGCAATGCGATGGCACTCTAAGATTGCAATCTGATAAATAGTATAATAATATAATATACTATCCTACTAATATTATAAATGCGAAAGTTTTCGATGATGTATAGATGGATATTTGTTACTCTTTCACGCAAAAACTACTGAACGAATTTTGATACCAAAAAACATTTATTTTCCATCTGATTTATGAGTGATACACATATTTCGTGTCACATCGATATAAAGCCATCACTCTTCTGCTGACCCCATTCCTTGCATATGTGTCTGCGAAGACGAATTTGAGACTATAATCTAACACCATTTAATAGGTGGACAAGGTATCAATGAAATAGATAGTGGCTATTTAATGTGTCAAAAAATATCGAAGACTACCCTTACTAAAATTTCCTTACACAACGCAGACAGGCAACCTTAAGCAGAATAAGTAGTACGGATATTAGGCATCGGATAAACATATTTTTTTAAATATCTACGTATTCAATAATTTAGCTATTCAAAGTAGCTACTAGCTACTGTACCTACTTGGGAACCTACATGATACATAGAAAATAGCAGGACCAATTCAAACATTTATGAACACAAAGATTTGTATAAATCGAGAATTGAACCTGAGAATCAGACACATTAGAAAAATGAAAAAAAAAAAATAATTTTTTGATGCGCCAACAACCGACAGAAAAAAAAACAAAAATGTCACCGATAGAAATGTCTCCATTATGCAGAGACTAATTAAATCAAACTCGGCAATAAGCGAGGTTCCTACCCCTTATTTAGATTGCTACCATGTAAATTTATTTTCTACCATTCGTATTATTTTGTTTCTAAATGAATTTTGTGTATAACTGGCATACGACCGCGACGACCCGACATCTACAACTTTATATAAAATTATTATTAAAGCGTACATATACAAATTACATTAATGAAATGATATAATTGAATTTAAAAAACTTTACTACTGTTTGTGTTTAGTTTTAAAATTGTATTTATAGAAGAATTTTGTTTTTAAGTAAGTTATTGGGAAATAAGGCGATCACACAATCACGTCTTGATCATATCTTGGTTGTATACTAGGCTATGTATCCTTTGAATACCAATGTCATTCCTCTCCTCCGGTGATTAATTTGTGACTAAGATCAAGACATTACTAAAACTAATTTATGAAAAAAACTCTTCATTAAAAATAAATCATACAAGTAATTACCCAAGTCAATAAAGATGAAGTACACATACATTTCACATAACATACGCATCAAATTCCACACTAATTAACAGTGCGAGGCACGCATCATAATATTTTCATTCGTATACAAGGGGAATACAATCTTGGCATATTAGTTTCTAAGTGCGTATCAAAGACTGCGATGAGCCAGGAAACCAGTAGTCTATCTCGGCCGAATATTTATTATAAATGCGCGGTACGTAAACATGCGATAGGGCTGCCTACCTCCAGCTTTTTAATTACATTTACCTACTTTCCCGCTCGTTACTGCGGCACAGTCGCGACTGTTCACTCCGCAAAGCCACCTCTATCGTGAGCGTGTAGGTATAACTCGCGTTTCGTCCGTTTCTATGAAGTCGAAATACTGTATATATTTGTACAATGCTCCTGTTATACGTCACCCTTTACAAAGAAGATATCGTGACAAGTAATTAAGAAGCGAACCACGCTTTGTGTCGACTTCCCCTGGGACAACTCGGGGGCTCTCCACGCCTCTCCCTCACTTACATAATTTCTCTTAACTGCATAATCGATATCAACGTGTCGTACTTGTCCCGTCTAGACGTTGACGCGATGGTTCATAAGTCTGCAGTCGTATTGCATTCAAGTGGTTTCCCTGTGCAATGTCGTATACCTCGCGCAGCTTCTCAAGAGTCCTATCACGTGCTCAGCATTCTCTACAAGCGTTAACAAACATCGCGTTATATACCTACAGTTTAATCGTCTATATAAAATTTGATACTTAGAAGCGGAAAAGTATTTAATTGAGTATGAATGTGACAATGTAACGGCACGGGCGAGGGTTCGAGCCAAACCGAGCGCGTCTCTGTTAATGGGGTCAACGAAATTGAGAAAAGTGAAACGGTGGAGTGGGCCGGACGGGCATTTATTACCGACCGGACCCGACAACCCTCGCCCGGAGGACGCGCCCATACAAGCGAGAGAGATGACGCCTATTACAAATAGCAACCGACAAACAAAGAGAGAACTAACATTAGCTTGCGAGCACTAAGTGCTTCATTCACTCATTATATGTTTGTAATTATATCCGTAGTCAAGCTCGCGTCTGCCGGTCAGCACCCAGGACCCGTCTCGGTCGCGGACAGCCTCTGTCAGTCCTCACGACCGCACAGCTCCTCGTTTATAAGAACTATAAATAATTAATTAGCCGCACCGCCTCGAGGGACGCGTTCAGTTTACCCACATCAAGCCTGTGACATTTTAATGGCCTTTTAAACGTGCATCCACGTGAGCCTTCAACCCACCACTGTATATTGCATAAATAATTGAATATCGACTCGTTACAACCATACTAGAGACTATACCAGAAAATATTGAATAATTATTTGTGCTTCCAATATCGGTATCGTGCACAACAAAGACAGATTCTGTTACAAGAGAATGGCCGCAGGCTGTGTCTCCCTACGTACTCGTAACGTAAATCGGTGCATCCAATCACAGAGCGGCGGCGGGGCTCTAGATACGGAGTTGGAAATCAGTTTGCCACTATTGAATTATACGAGAGCTGCAGCCAGAACGTCATACGCCAAAGTTTAATCTCCCGGAGCGGCGGACGGGCTTATTATGCAAATAGTCCGCGCGTCCCCTCGGTCATCTTACAGTCACGTACGTCCCGGGGTGTCACAGTATGCCACCGAGCACGACGCGCTCTGCCCGCGACATATGCTGTTTACAAATCCGACACGCATCCGCTTAATAAAAGTAAATGCGAGACCGCGCGACCTCTGACGCTCGCCGGACCTTCGCTAAACAATTTCCATGAACCGAATATCTTCATTACACGATAACAAAATGGAAGCTTGATGAAGATAAAATTATTTGACTATCAAAAGGCGGGGGAAACTTCGACGACATCAATTTATTGCCGCCGAATAAAGTCCGACCTAAAATTCAAGAAAGCATCGAGAGCGTCTGCAACGTTCGTTCGAGAGAGGAAAATCTAACTCTTTCTTTCGTCGAGAGCCAACCCCCGGCGAGCGTTAATTAAGCGAAAATCGAAACGTCAAAGCTCGACTCGAGCTTTATGCAAATTTACTAGAATTGACTTTCGTGTCGACGGCGTTAGAATTTTTACCGCTTTCAGACGATTGTTTGAACGAGGTAATTAGGGAAGCGGCGGAGACACGTACGCGACGGTCTTCAACTTTCTACAGACGACGTCTCGTTCGAGACTTATTCATTTAGCGGTGGCCGTGGTGAGTGCGTGGAGGCGACTGCGAGAACTAGAAACAAGGGCAAGCGTAGCGCACTGTGTCGCCATTACCGTTACACACGACCCCGGCCGGGCATGCACCTCCACGATATCACAGTAAACACAACACGCGTATATACACATAAAAAAACTTTAGTAATTACGATAGAAAATTAACACCGAATTCTGTAGCAACAATATAATCGGTAGAAGGGTGAGTAGTACAGGGAGTTTTTGTACTAGTATCGTGAGAATGGGCATTTAGCGGCTCGGGTTATTCGAGGCGTATCGCGTGATATCATTACAACATTATATTGCTACCACAAATTTCTTTGTCACTTAACTGCTACAGGATTTGTTGGGTTTATTGAGCGTGACTGTGGAACGCGGACCGCTTTGACTATTATTTTGCAGTCTCATTTAACTAAAATAAGAGCTATGACTTTTAGATTTTATCTTAAAATACAGTCGCTATATTATTTACATTACACAGTTCTGAGTTTGTGGGATTACAATACATTTATTTATATAACATTCATATTACATTTTGATTCTCTTGTAAACGGCAGAGTTACAATCAGAATTGAATAAACAGGAGGCAATAAATAAAAATTGTAAAAAAAATACTAACCTGTTTAGGGTAATGTGTAAACTGTAATGAGATGCATAGGTAACTATAAATAAATAATTTTTTTTCAAATTTTTCAAATTTCAAAATACTTTATTTCATAAAATTTATTACAAATTGTTTGAAATCGTCGTTTACTTAAAATTGAAGCTACAATTAAAATTATAGATCGACACAGACAAACGCTACAGCACTAAAAAAGCCGTGTTGTATTGTCAAATGTAAATTAAAGGAGAAAAATAAAACCAATCTACTACTCGAATCTACTTGTCTGTCTGTGTTGATCTATAAATAGGGACAACCCTCAATCTCTTTCATTACTATTTTTCTGGCTAACGTAGTATAAGACCAACTTTCTTTTCGTGACTAAAGCAGACTCGTCCCTGCAGTAGGACATAAATACTCTATCATGCTATACCAACAATTTAACGTTAGAAACAGTCATTAACAAAACACTAAATAAGAACTATTTGGGCGAAACACCCGCAGTATTGTATTTACGATAACCGCATACAAAACGATTGTTTTAATTTCGTTTCATCATAACAGCCCACTAATGTCCCACTGCAGGGACGGGCCTCCTCCCGTGACGAAGGGATACTTGGCCTACTAATACCACGCTGGCCAAACATATTGGTATAGGGTTTAATGTCAAGTTTTCCTTCTTTTTATTACGTAAAGATAATATTCATAGATAGTCCTTTAGTCGGTTTTTACGACACCTATGGGATGAGATGGGATGGTGTCATATTGTATTCTTACTCCGTCACCACACGGAGTTATTATTTCGTTTCGTTCAACATTAATATAACAAACTAGCCTCGGGACACGTATATCATATTTATTTCGTTCACAAATCAATATGGTTGGAATGATTACTGGCGTGTGGGCTTCGAGGTTAAAAAGAGTATAATGGTTGGGATAATTAGAGACTTGAACGTGGAGTAATTGGAAGTCTAGGGTGGTTAGATATATTTATGTTCCTCACACATTAACACAGCGTTTATTAGACCTAAGTAGATATTAATAGGTATACCTATAGGTAATACCTATGAAATTGCCGTTTAATTTCTGCGCAGTCTTTAGCCTCTATGTTCTTTTAAAACATATTACCCCCTTACTCATAAACACCTCTTAAATAAGTCAATTGATTAGCTTAAAATCTTATGATTTTGTTTGGAATAAAGTTGGTTTTGCTAATAAATATTTCTCTAAACAGTGATTAAATTTAAGAGGCGTTTATGAGTAAGGGGAATATTGTTTAAATAATTTTTGTTATTTAGGAAATATAGCTAGATCCTTTTAAGCTTGCACACGTTAGCTAGTTCTAAGGTACTTTAATCGCTTTGTATTATACCTACCAAAGGAAAAAGGGGTGACATTTTGGAATATTTTTGATTAACCTTTTACAATAGTGTGAACACAGTGTAATATAATAACTTTAAAGAAACTGTAATGTTTAGGAATACATGCAAACACTCTATAACGTCAGCGATAACGCTCTAGAGGGGGGCTTAACTACTCTAGTAATGTATACAATAAATAACCGGATTCATCATCAATATCAGCCAATCGACGTCTACTGCTGGACATAGGCCTCCTCCAAGTATATCTACCTTGTACGGTCCTGTGCCTCCCTCATCCATCGCTTTCCCATCGTCCTAGCTAGATCGTCGGACCACCATGTAAGGGTTACATAACCGGCTTATTTCATTAAAGTAACAATTGTCTTCAAAAAAAATAGGGGTGACATTTTGGACTATTCTTGATTAACCTTTTACAATAGTGTGAACACAGTACAATATAATAACTTTAAGGAAACTGTAATGTTTAGGTATACATGCAAACACTCTATAACGTCAGCGATAACGCTCTAGAGGGGGGCTTAACTACTCTAGTAATGTTTTCAAGGACCACCACAAAGGTTTTTTATAACGCGGTCAATGTATTTCGTTGGGTGGCGTTAATGTTTGTGTATATTATGAGAACTGGTTTTGAAGTAAAATGATAAAGCTTTTAATTAAAATTACATAAAATTTGATACACAGTATACCAAATGGGGTTGAGTCGTGAGAAGAAAATGGAATATGGAAGAAACACTAACCACTGTTTTTAAAATAGATCAATTTTTTCAAAAATATACGACCCCATTGCAGGAGTTATCTATAAAAAAACAATATCTATTAAATAATGTTTATTTGAAACTTGGGATAGAGATACCACGCTGACCTAACGAGTTTGTATCTAAATAAGTTCTCATTATCTAATTTCCGTGTGGTGACGGAGTAAGAATACAATATGTCACCACCCCATCTCATCCCATGGGTGTCGTAAAAACCGACTAAAGGACTATTCGTATATACACACATCAAAAAAGTCTAAGCAACATGCATGATATTACAAATTTACCATTTATATTAATTAATTTCTAAGTATTTACTCACTCAAAGTGTATAGGTACGTAAACTTTTTTGTTATTGATGACATACTGGCTGGTTGTAAAAAAAAAATTTCGATTATGTTTTGTTTTTTTTCATAAAATTCAAATGACTGCGAATTTGTTTGAATTTGAGTGCATGTTAATTGCTACGTTTTAGTCTTGATTTTATAATTTTACCAACCATTTAAATACAGTTGGCGACAAAATTGAATTGTTAGATATTCTTTACGTCATGGAGCGACGTCATTTGACGGCAGATGAAATGCAAAGAGCTGTAGGGATGTTGCAAGCGGGAAGTAATCAATCTCAGGTATCTCGACATTTTGGTATTCATAGAAGTGTTATTTGTCGTCTTTGGCAGCGCTACAATAATACAGGGGAACCCGCTGAACAGCATCCAGGCCGTAAAAGGAGTACAACCACTCGGCAAGACCGGTACATACAACTGACTGCAAGACGCCAGCCGATGTTAACCGCTCGAGAGATAAGTTTGAGGCTACAAAATTCAAGTGGTGTTGATGTAAGTCCCCAAACTGTGCGAAATCGACTGCATGAGTACGGCCTACGAGCTCGACGCCCTATCAGGTGCCCACCGATACGTCACGGGAATCGCGCTCGTCGAAATGAATGGTGTAGAGAACGCATAACATGGACCCAGGAACAATGGGATAAAATTATGTTTTCCGATGAGTCGCGATTCGGGTTTAGGCCTGATACAAGAAGGGTGCGAGTGTACCGTCGACCCGGAAATACTGAAAGACTCAGGTGCGTTCAGGAAGTTCATCCATACAGCGGCTCAACAGTTATGGTATGGGCGGGTATTATGAAGAACAGGCGAACTGAGCTCGTTTTTGTAAATGGAAACATGAACGCTGAAAATTACGTTGAGGATATTCTCAGACCTTATGTCCATCCATTTGCACAAACCTTTGGCTCCGATTTTACGTTAATGCATGACAATGCGCGTTCACATACAGCTCGGCGAACCAGTGAATACTTGACAACGGAGAACATCCAGGTATTGCCCTGGCCTGCACAATCGCCAGACCTCAACCCCATCGAGCACGCATGGGACATGCTCCAGAGACGTGTTTTGAAGGACTTGGACGGAGTGACAACAACCCAACAGCTGAAGGATTTGCTACAATTCCATTGGGAGCGAATACCGCAAGATGACATAAACAGTCTCATTAATTCAATGAATAATCGTTGCCGACAAGTTCTGAATAGCAGAGGAGGCCATACTTTGTATTAAATTGTCCTATTCTTTCACAATAAATTCATTTTCTTAAGAAATTTCAATTTGTAAAAAAAAAGTTTAGTTTCTTATGTACCTGTATATTCTAATATTGTTAATTTCTGTTATTAAAAGAACTTTTAAAGAAAACAGCTGTTATTTTTACATCATAGAACCCTAAAAATATTATTTTAAAAATAAAATACAACGTTATAATTAAAATAAATGGTAAAATAAATTAATATAAATGGTAAATTTGTAATATCATGCATGTTGCTTAGACTTTTTTGATGTGTGTATTATCATTACGAAATAAAAAGAAGTAAAACTTGAAATTAAACCCTATACCAATCCGACTGGCCAGCGTGGTATTAGTAGGCCAAGTATCCCTCCGTCACGGTAGGAGGCCCGTCACTGCAGGAACTTTAGTGGGCTGTTATGATGAAGTTCTCACAATACTCTAGGTATAAAATAAAATAGACATCCTGTATTCTTCTTATCCCAGCAAAAACCGATCATAAAAGTCATTAAAGAATAAATAAAATCTAGTTTCTTTCGAATACATGGAAACCTTTCTGCAGAATCATAATTTCCTGAATAACTTGTCCTAATCAACATTTTTTGTATGTAGTTAAGTACCTGTGTATGTGTTTGTATGTAATAGTGACAAGAATCGAGATTATACTAAGGTGGTTTGGATGAGTGAATGGATGATAGGAGATTGACAATGGAATTATATATGTAAAGTCATTACGTGGTACCCCCCGAAAACAGCAGAATTTTTTTAACAATTCGATACCGAAAATATAAATTAATATACCTAAAGGACATCTTGTCGAAAATGAGTATTATATCGTATGATGTAATTGCATACGTATTATTATTATCGAGTATTATAAAAGTGTCCTTTACATTAATTCATATTTCCGGTGTACCTACATAGATTATTCATCATTAGCATTATGTCATCTTTTAATAATTTAGGACAGTAAATGAACCTTGTAATCGCGCATGTAATAAAATGTGTTACCTAGCCGTAAGCGCTCTAGAAACTAAGTCAGTCTGTATTACCTTCTTGTATCGAATACTTCTGCAGTAAAATAATCACTCTACGAATCTTGAGTTATCATTTTAACATCCTGAACATCACCTTACTCCGAGATACAGAACACGCATAACACATCACACCAAGTGGACAAACCGGTAACACGACCATTTTTTTTAAAGATTCTTTTAAAAAAAATTGGTCGGTTACCCGTTACCGAGCATGAGACCCTGTTCGTTATTCCTCTATATTTCTCACCATGTAAATGTAATGTATAAATTTCCCCGAGACAGAAGATTTAATCCCTAGAGCGGAAAATATTAAGAAAGAAAAACAAATAAAATAAGAAAAGTGCGCAGAATGCGGAACCAACTGATTTGTATGAAAGAAAACCAAATCAATTTTGTTACGATCACTGTAGATGCGCAGGACCACACAAAGTGGCAGTATTTGGAGTAGGCCTATTTCCAGCAGTGGATGTCAATTGATTGATATGATGATGATGATTATTATGACTGTACATAGATTACCATAGTCTGCCTATCTCCACGTGGAATAAAGCGGGAATTTTCACATGTATACTATAAAAACAGTGCTAAGCTACTTTTAATTTCTCGCCATACATCAATGGGACACGCCCAAGGATGGGACAGAAAATAAATGTGAACGATACGCAATGCGTTTCATGCAAAACCTAGGGTTGCGCGGGGAATAACCGGTTATTCTGACTAATGTGTCATAAGGACGACAAGTCGTGTAGGTAATCTGTATTAATATGGCGCAATATTATTGATGTATAACAATAGATGATGAACAAATCCTACTTAATTCTAATAACGCGAAATTTTGAAAACAAAAAAAGGATGTATGTCTGTTACTCAGTCACGTCAAAACTACATAATGTTTTGTTATAAAACTTTACTATAATATAGCTTATACGTAAGAATAATACATAGGCTACTATTTATTGAGATATCGTTTTTATAATTGGAGGATATTTATTCAGAGCATAAGATAAAAGCTGGTGCCTACCCTGACATAAAAGCTGTTATGTCCCATAGGTTTGTAATTTAACTGGCTACAGTAAACTTTCACATATTTTTTTTATATTCCTCACACTTTCACACAACGCCAGTCCCAAACTAAGCAGAGCATGTACTATGGGTACTAGACAACGGACAAACATAATGTTTTTTTTTTGTAAAAACATATATGTATCTTACACATAGAAAACACCCAGACCAATGCAAACAATCATGTTCATGCACACAAAGATTTGCATTGAGCGGGAATCAAACCCGAGCTCCCTGCGTAGCAGTCATTTTCAATAACCACTACGCCACAGAGGTCGTCAATTAAACGGGCATATCAGTTGTATTAACATAGAACAGATGTAAGACACTGACGTAGAAAGTATCTAATTCAAAAACGTATGGTACACATAAATACAAACATAAGTGAACTAAAGTTAAAAACTATTGTGCTTAGATTGGGACTAGATGGCGTCTGAATGGGTGAGGAATATCATATTAATTCTGTAGTTTATACAACTCTCCATATACATTAGCCACGTGTAAAGTCAACCCTGCTACCGTCGCACCGTGGAGTGCGGTAATGGACATATAATATGCCTGTCGTCACCCGACCATTATAATGTTATTTGAGGGCAGAAATAATTGCTCAGTCAGACTGTTTCTGGCTAAATTCTGTTGCTAACCGTTTTATACTTTAAGGTCGATGATCTTTTATATAATTTATATATGATCGTAGTCTGTGTGATATATTAGACGCAATGGTATGTTATGTACTATTTATTATCTGTAAAGGTATAAATATGTATGATAAATATAACTAATATATGTATACCTAATTATAAAAAGTTTGTAATTATTCAAAAGCCGATATTGTTCCAGAGCAATAGACTCTTCGAACGGGATTCCATTTTATTCAGCTCGTGATTGCCAATGATTATTGAAGGCATCGAGATCATTCCAAAGAAGCAAATCAGGGCAAGGATTGTCACAGAGTGGACTCTAAGCAATGACATTAAGTCTATAGACATTAACAATAATAATTATCTAAAAATAACTCTAATACTATTTCGTTATAAGATATAGAGAGAAATAAAACTATTTATCTCCAGTAAAGCATAAAAAATAATAGTTGAAGCTAAAGTTATTTTTTGTTTAAGAGTTAAAAAAAGCCTTCTAGTTCCAAACTAAGCAAAGCTTGTCCTATGGGCAACAGACAACTAGTGACGCGATTAATTATTATTTTATTAAATACATTAATATTATACAAAAAGTATATAGCTACTATGCCATTAGGCCGTCAATCTAAATCTAAGAATAAGTCAAAAACAACTTAGATATTACTTAGTGAACGTAAATCGATTAAAAACTTTTTTTAGTTTGGTAAAAGTTACGAAAAAGATTACCTAACGTCTAACTTTTAATAATCATGACATTGACTTGAAGTATCGAAAATGGCGAATCATACAATAATAATGAAAATATAACTTTCTTTTAAAGTTTAATTGGTGAACTGGTTCAGTAAAAATGCGGTCGTTTATGCGACTACAGTGCAGAAGTTAGCGGGTTATATTCTCACGCAAAATGAATAATATTGTGCGTTTGACGACCTCTGTGGCGCAGTCGGTATATAACATGGCTGCTACGCAGAGGTCTCGGGTTCGATTCCCGCTCATTGTAAAACTATGTGCATGAACATGATTGTTTGCATTGGTCTAAATGTTTTCTATGTATAATATGTATGTATTTACAAAAAAAAATGTATTTAAGTATGTTTATCCGTTGTCTAGTACGCAAAGTACAAGCTTTGCTTTGTTTGGGACTAGGTGGCAATGTGTGAAATGTACATGTGTGAGAATTATTTATTTATTTATTATTTAAAAATCATGTGGACTTTGATCACCCAGGTCAGCAAGTAATTTAAGTCGAATAATTCGTTCTGGATTAGGATGAACTTATAGATATAAGAAAGGGCGCCGGAATTGACTGGATGAGATATGCAGAGGACCAGAAGTAGTGGTACGAACTTGGGGATCTCTATGTCCAGCAGTGGACCGCTTACGGCTGAGAGAGACAGAGAAGTATTCCTCATATTCCTCACACAACGCCATCTAGTTCCAAACTAAGCAAAGCTTGTACTATCGGTACTAGACAACGGATACATCGGTATATGTGAACCATTTCAACAAGTCAACACATTTTTTCCAACAGTCAAGTAAACTCCGATAGAAAGACTTGCTAACTACCCCTACAAAAAAAGCACATCCAGTAAACGATTTAACAAAAAAAATAAGGCATCCAAGAAGGCTAATTACCAGGGTAACAGGGGGATGTGTCTAAATGCACGGCAGGCATTACAGTAGGTAACAATTATAAATTCAAGGAACAGCTCACTCGTCTAGCCAACCCTTTGAAAAGGTAGATTTTGATGCATCAGAGATGCACTCAAGGGCGTCTGCGCTTTCAACATGGCAGACGGTTTTGTTGCTTTAATACTGAGATACGCTGGATCTTGGTACATTCAATTGTTCGTGCATTGAAATGATGTCTACGTATTATTCTCTTGTCAAAGGTACGCGCCATCTTGAATAGAATGGTAACGTTGAATCTAACTTGTGTGTAGTTTGAGGTTATGTAATTTTACTTTTAATATAAATTTTGATGTGTAATTCTATTAAACATTGATATTAGATGGTGATGCACTAATAATAATAAAAAATTTAGACGTCATGCGCGTTTCGTAAAAAGCGACTAAGAGAGATTTGAAAACAGTATAATTTCAAGTGAAGGGTAATTTTGAATAAGCCCTGTGGTTACTACTACTACTAATCTGTAGTAACAGTACCAGTAGATCAGTTTTCGGAAGAGTTCTGTCCCTGCTTTAAGACTTTAAACTAGCACAAGAGATGGAGTTAAAAATATGTATTATTTTTTATTATGTCTATGAAGATACTTACTTATATCACATCTAACCCCCTTACTCATAAACGCCTCTTAAATTTTAGTCAATTGATTAATTAGAATAGACTCTTAAATTTATTGGTATAAGGTTGGTTTTCGTAATAAAAATCTTGCTAACAGTGATTAAATGTAAGAGGCGTTTATGAGTAAGGGGGTAAAGATCCAAAAACTCATAGCTAACATTTCGTAGGTAATATTATTAAATTAGAAACATCTTTGACTACTAATTTAGTATGTTATTATTAATCCAACCTTCTGTCAAGATGTTTCCTTACCTTAATGTATATTCTCGAATATTCTAGAAGACCCTGTCAGTTACAAATACAGTGAATTTGAATAGACATTTATTATTTAAAAAGGCATTTTTTGATTATTATAAAATTCACTGAAGGAACAAAGTTATTAAACGCATTTGAACTTTACTTCTGTTGTTTTACAGTCTATTCTTCAGCGTCTGAAATGTGCAAGTTAATGTACGGGCTTTCTCCTATCATAGGGACTATGCCTATTTATCGTGGCTTTTTTAGGTTAAAAACCTGAACTGATACGGCACTCGATACTACCTCAAACCTCGTGCAAATCGTGAATAGTAATGGAAAGTCCAGAATTGAAGGAAACTGATCCAGTCAAAAAAACAATTTCACTCCAACATCATTACCTTGGCGGTCTGGCCAAGCACTTCTTCACACTAGGTTCGAAGGTTGGGACCAGATAGCCCATGTAAACAATGATTATATATTCATCATCGCCATCAACATTCATTACAAAAGACATTCACACTGTTTCCACTGCTTGTTTTCCTATCCGTCTCACAACCCATTTCAGATTCTATTAAGTCAACAGTTTTTTTTTTTTAATTAAGACAACTCCCGCACTAGGTATCATGCCCTGTGTCGCGGGGACCTTTTTACAAACATCAATTAACGGACACAAAGAACAGGACAATAATTTGTAGATCTCACAAATTATTGTCCTGCGTGGGGATCGAACCCACAACCTCTTGCACGGCAGCCGCTTGCGCTACCGTCGCGCCACCGAGGTCGTCGTTAACCCGGTCGTTTATCTCACTACTTTGTCTATCAAATGTGAATAATGTGATGTACTCATTTTTTTGTCCGAATTACAATGAATCAAGTATGTTTAAAAGCGGATACAATGTTTGACAAAACGATAGCATATCGCTTTCTTAGAATAATATTGAGATACATAGTATTGTTAAGGAATTGATACAAGATAAGATCTGCATTATATTTAAATATTTATTTAAGTAACACTTAATTCTATGTAGGTCAGTGTTTGAAATAATATACCAGGGGGTAAACATATTAGCCACTTTAAAGCAATAAAAATTAATATGCAGCTTCCAAGAATCATATATCTTCTTATATCTTGTATCCACCACGTAGCAGAATCGAACTGGGTCGGGTCTCTGTCGAGCTGTTTTTGTCGTTATGTCTAATAAAATTATGGCTAAAGAAATTCGGGCATAAGAATATTATGACATGTAATTTTCGGGCAAACAATAGATAACCCTGTCAAAGTCCTAAAAAGCGACACAGGGCATGATCCCGAGTATATAAGAAAAAAGTCCTTTAGTGATAAAAATAACTATATACCTTTTTTCTTTCTCTCATTTCCAACATCCAAGTATAAAACACAGTTAAGTAAGTAACTTAACGGCTGCTATACAAGAGATAAGTAATTTACTTTCCGCATTAAGTCGCAGTCCCAGGTGCTCACCATATTTTATAGCCCAATAAATATTACATTTATTGAGCTACTTCGTTTTAAAACGACCTATAATGTGTTGCGGTTAAGTAACACTTAATTAAGTATATGAGTGGTGGAAAAGTGGTGATATTTCAATTGTCACCACCCTATCTTATAACTAGAGGTAGTTGTAATGAAAAGTCACAAAAAAACTTAATTATCATGCTTCGAAAAAAAAAAGAAAAATATGTTGTCTAGTACAACCTCTGCTTAGTTTGGGACTAGATGGCGTTGTGTGAATGTGTCAGTATACTATACCCATCCCCTTGTAGCCGTCCACTTCCTTATCAAATAATTGTCTTGCGTGGGGATCGAAACCACGACCTCTTGCAGCACAGTCGCTTGCGCTACCGAGGTCGTCTTCTCTTCCCTCCGTGGGAAAATGGCATGAGTTTATGTATGTTATGTGTAAAAGCATAGAGTTATGTGCAAAATATAAATATTCACGGACATCTCTACACAGCGCCATCTGTTCTCAAAGTAAGCTAGGCTTAACCTGCTTGTGTTATGGGTAACAGAACAACGGATATTAGTACTTATATACTTTTTTTTTGTAAATGCATACATATTATACATAGAAACACTCAGACCAATGCAAATAATCATGTTCATGCGCACAAAGATTTGCATATAGCGGGAATCAAACCCGAGACCTTTGCGTAGCAGTCATGTTGTATAACCACTACGTCACAGAGGCCGTCAAATAATAATTAATATAGTTTGCTTCTATACCTACAGCATCTAAAAGTATCAGTTTAACGCTCACCTACGAAATCGAGATATATTTATCACATAACAATAACAAGTAAAATTATATTATATTGTTAAAAAACGTTTCCTTAATCTATATACCTTACTATGTAACTGCCTAATTAAAAGTTTTCCTACAATAAAACAGAACACAGAAATAAAAGGAACTCAAGTGGAGTACAAAGATTCCCCTGGAATCGGATAACTTACAGGCGGTTACAGACTAGCGTTTTTCTAAAGTCCGATTTACACATCGACAAGTACAATAGCGAGTTAAGTAGTAAGTTGTTGATTAAGTTTATTTTTGTTACTGTATATTATTTATCAATAAGTTGGCAAGGCGCGAGATAGGGGGCTACTTCGTTCTTAACTCGCCAAAAAAATGGGATGGAGATCTATTCAAATCAACTTAATCAACAACTTACTACTTAACTCGCTACTGTATATGTCGATGTGTAAATCGGGCTTTAGATGTATAAGGTAGTTTTTGCCTACGTGGTACCATGCGCACCAAACTTTTCTTAAAGCAAGCATTGGTGCTTGCTTTTAGAAAAGTTAAATGAAACACAGACTTATTTTATTAACATGGTCTCATTAAAAAATACATCGTATGATTTTTTTTTAGTAAACGTAATGTTACAGGACCGCACAAGGTGGCAATACTTGGAGGAGGCCTATGTCCACCAGTGATGATGATGAAACATAATGTTTAATTATATGAAAATTACTATGACTATTTCATTGTGCCTGCTCAAACTGCTATACCCCTTCCAGCGTAAGTTTAGCTTTTTGACAGTTCACGTCCATGAAGTTTCGTAATACTTCCGCTTATTTTTCGAACAAATTATATTGTATTTCATGGACGTACCCGTGTTTTTTTCAGTTACCATGGTTACTTAGTGATGGACACTCATAACGATTACCACCATTATGAAACAAATTACAAATAATCGGTAGAAATAAATGCTATGAATAAACCTGAACTCTTCATAATACGTTTATAAAATGTAATATGATGTTTTAGATTAGCTATAACCCGCGAATGTGTCACGATAAATTATGTATTTTAAATAATACCTAAGCTAACTATAATTTTATCATTTTAAGCTATAGGCTTATTCTCTTAACATAGAAGAAAGAAACAATAATAAAATGATAATGTAAGTTGATGTAAGGATCCAAATGTGTAAAATAAAGTAATTTGAAAAATCGCGAAATCGCTTACAATCGAATGGCATTACATTCGAGATACTGCTGAACGGCACTAACGTCAATCTGTCAAATGTTGTTAAATATAGTGGAAAGGGTATAGGTGCACCTATTAATCTTTGCATTAGGACGTTTATATGCTGTTTTGGTTTTAGCATCTTACAGCAAAATTATACTAATAGTTTATATTATTATCACGTAAAATAGGCCACGCGCTTATACTAGCCTGAAAACGTATTGACTCGTAGGAATTACTTACTTACACGAAAAGCGCGTCAAAACGCTCGTCGGAAACAGCTCTTACATCAAATTTAAGTAGCAAATGCGTTTGGTTTTATCTTGTTGTTAGTAAAGCGAGGGTAGCTCCTGTACATGTATTGATTGATGACCGAACACGAGTAAGAATTCTATCTAGAAGATGCCTTAAACATTTTACTCGAACCAAAGCACACAATTTTGCTTTTTTTTTTTGGTGAAAATGATGCTTTGTGCATACAAAAAGGGTACAAGGACCCTTGTTTTGGGCTGGTGCTTGGGTCTCATTTGTTATTTAGGACTTCCAGGTAACGTTCTACTGACTTAAACCTTCTCGGTAGCCATGTTAGGACGTCCAGAGAAATTTTGAGAACGCAATAGCACCGTCTAGAACACCGCCCACACAATTTTGCCTGGACATTATGATACAGCCAAACTCGATAATGTACACGGTATTTGCAAACGTTACGGTAAACGCAATTTTTATTAACATGTGTGAGTTATAATATTGTTGTGTGACGGTATATACACGTAGTATACCGTCACGCACTAAAAACAGCCGAATAATTCCTTCGCTTAGAGGTCTTTTCTCAAGCCTAAGACCGAAAACAAATATACGTGAATACGTTTGTTCTATGGACACTTCTTGTGGTGACGGAGTAAGAATACAATATGTCACCACCCCATCTCATCCCATGGGTGTCGTAAAAACCGACTAAGGGACTATCCGTGAATATTGTCTTTACGAAATAAAAAGAAGGAAAACTTGAAATTAAACCTTATACCAATCCGTCTGGCCAGCGTGGTTTTAGTAGGCCAAGTATCCCTTCGTCCCAGAAGGCTCGTTCCTGCAGTGGGACATTAATGGGCTGTTATGATGAAGTTGAGACAAGAATCTAAACATCTTGCCTGAAGAAATGCCTTACCATAGCAAACGTTATAAAATCGCTTGCGTAATCTCAATGTAATTAAGCTTCATCCCTATCGATAGTCGATAGTCAGTGAGCCCTACATAATCAGTACATCTCATCGAATACTCAATTAACATCCCTACACATGGACCGGAGATTACAGTATAGCAAACGTTATCAGATCATTGCACATAGCCTACGCGTGTCATGGTTTTACTATACAGTTCGACGCCCATAACGAATACGAACCGATTGCTATTCAATCAAATCCCAATGAATTAGCAACAAGAGAGAGGGTTGGGACTTTCAATCAAGAAACGGGTACTTCAAAATTAAAATTTTTGAAGTCTTCTAATCAATAAAGACTTAATGCCTCGATGGCAAAGCGGTTCTGTATGCGGCTGTCGAATTCCACGTACGACAATTCTTTGTGCCACCCACAAATTAGTGTCCTAAGTCAGGATTTTATTTTTAAGGTCCTCGCAACACAGTGCTTGATCCCTAGTGCGAAAGTTATCTTTGAAAAAAAAAAAGAATAAATTACCAGCAACAAAAAAGGGTTACGACATCCAATCAGCGAACACCGATATTTAACTCCAATGGTGTACTTCAAAATCAACTTTTTTAAGAAGTCTTCAAATTAATAAAGACCGGGACAAAAGCTATGGTGAAGGAGGGAGCATTTCCCGAAGACAATGGTAGTAATCAAGCCGGTACGGGCATGATTACCGCGAGAGCCGCATCCCCCCCTCCCACCTCCTTATACCTACCCCGCAAGCTCTCCGGACCTGCTACACAATTTATAAGCTTACGACAAACAAGGTATGTATCAACACAATGTACGATAATTAAAACGTATTGAAATTTACACGGCGATGTACATGGCACTCAGTAGTCTCTGCTTACTACCTTGGGAGTAAGGCGTGAATTTGTATGTATGTATGAATATCATAGTTTTAATTCCGGACTATACGGCACTGAAGGCTGTCAATGTCATGCTAATGACGGGTTTGAAGCGACTAAAACAACACCGTGTTTATCCTAGCTGTTATGTGCCGGGAAATCCAGGAAAGTCGTAGAAAGACTCCTTTGACGGACATTGATCGCCTCAATGTCACTGGGAAGTGCGATCCCTTGACTATGGTCTGGACAGACAGGCCCAGCTTCTTTCTTGTCTAGCTTCTTTATTGTCTTGACCAATTGAACTTTAAATCAAAAGTTATAATATCAATTATGGATTTGGTGGATTTTGTTCTCATATCAGCCCAAACTTCTGTTAAGGACTTCCTATAGCAAAAAAACCCTAACTTGGTCTACTAAAAGAACTCGCCAAATGTGTTAGTACAATAACCGCTGAGTTAATGTCAACTTAGCAGTCCCTAAGGCAACTTCGAGATGAGATCTAATGTTGACATACAAGATTACAGAGACCCTCACAAACGTATTTATCTTAAAATAGGTTAAATCCGTCTTTTACAGAAAAGGTGTCATAACTTAAGGTCTAAATTTAAAATAAAATATGAATTCTAGAATCTTGTAAAACACAAAATTTGATAAAAGTCTCACAAATGTAATTAAGAACATTCAATTCATACGAATGTAAAGTAGTTCGCTGCATTTCATTAGGTTTGCGAGAGTGCCTTCCAACGCCCGATGTCATGTCTTAGCAACGCAATTACTTCGAACTATTCAATGTTACGGATGTGGTTTACAGCGATAACTTTTTTTTATATATTAGTGCTTATATCGAAAGTTATTCAAACTGTCCATAGGTTTTTGTCTTGGGATTATTACTCTGTCACTACGATAACAGCCGGGACCATGACGTCAGCAGCAAGTATCGTCCAGACGAAATACCACTAAATGGTCCCAAACCCAAAACCCATACATACAAAGATCTCATAGAGGTTACTTAACGAGCGATATCGTTTATGAATCATTGATTGCAATCGGGTGCGAGCTGCTGATAACTTATCATAAGGATAATCAGCTCTTTTTTTAACCTAAAAAATATTCGCGCGAAAAAGAAATTGTAGGTCCCATTCAAAAGGCAAAACGAAACGCATCGCTACAGAATACACGGGACCAAATTCAATTTGCAAATCTTTGCTGAAGGCGAAGACGGAATCAATTTATACGATCGCCTAAGCGAATTACGTCATTCCGGTGCCGAATATTGTTGAGAGCAAAAAAAAGGCAGCAAGGTCGGTTAGTTGCAGTCGGTTCACTTGCGATCTCGACCGGTCGGTGGCGATACATAAGTGTTGTGGACCATATCGGCGTCGTGTGCGCCGACAAAAGTCAAGGTAAACCGGTCCGCTGTAAGTACGTTCTTATATCAAGGCGAGAACGCATGCGAGTGACCTTGAGTTGAACTGATTTCTTTTCATCCCCGTAACTTTTATTAGTAGATTGGTTTTTAAATTTTGTTATTTTTTTGGCTTAGTAGACAAAGGACTTATTCGCAAAATGACCTGTAGTCGTTTTTGGGCCTATTCGTGAGATACCCTATTCGTAAAACACCCTTTTCGTTCAATACCCTATTCGTAAAACACCCTTTTCGTAAAATGACCTGTTCGTTAAATACCCTATTCGTAAAATACCCTATTCGCAAAAAACCCTATTTTCGAACATCAATCATTATTTGAGGATGTAGGCATAATCCATAGTCTAAGTGTATAACCAACTTTTCGCAGTCGGTTAAAAATAGGTCATTTTAAGAATATGTCTTTTTAAGAATAAGCCATTTTGCGAATTAGTCTTTATAAGAATAAGCCATTTCGCGAATAGGTCTTTTTAAGAATAAGTCATTTTGCGAATTAGTCTTTATAAGAATAAGCCATTGGACGAAAAGGTCCTCTTTTTAGGTGTAAGGCGTTTTGCGAATAAGTCCTTTGTCTACTAAGCCAATATTTTTTTATTAAAACTTCACTAATTACCCCTGTGTTTACTAAATTAGCTAGACAGCTAGCTTAACAATCAAATTAATTGAAATCAGCAAACATGGTCGCGCCAGGCCACGTAAGAGGTGGCAAAATGATCTAGACAGGTTCAAGTTGTTTTCATGCCCATGGACCGAGCAAGGTGGAAGTCAAGGAACGTCTTGTCCAGCAGTGAGTTAATATAGACTTACACTTACAAACTATAGTTTCTGCTAGAGCTTCACTAAATTATTAGGCGTGGTATTGAATAAAACACTGTAACCGCTTATGCATTAAAATGCACCTACTGTCAACCCGTCATAATCGATACGTCAATTAGTAATAGCCACGTGACAGTTCGCACATTATTAGTAATTATGACAGTTCGATCGAGGTCGGTGAAACTTTGTATTATTTTCTTTGGCAGGTGTCTGTATTGTATAGTTTCTCAACTACGGCACCCATAAGTAGGCAATTTTAACACGTTTACTAGATAATAATGATATTCCTTACACTTTGACACAACGCCATCTAGTCCCAAACTAAACTGACCTAGTACAATGGGAATATGTATAAATATATTTGAGTTTATTTATGCATGTAATATATAAATGTAAATAGATATATAAGTACTTACGAGGCGCATGTATGACTCGCTTAATGAATGTGGACGAGGCCGAATCTGTTTGCCAGGATCGTGACAAGTAGCGTTCTGTCGTCTCTGCCTGCCCCGGACGGGGTGAGGCATAAGTTTATGTATGTATAATTGAGTTTATTTGTGCATGTTATATATATATTTAAATAGATATAGGTACATATAAGTACTTATGTGCTAAGATATCGCCGTAATGTCGGACACTAGTTATCAGTTATCACGCACGCCCACTCGACATAATTTACTCTTTATATAAAACAATAGGTACGTATTTATATCTAAGAGATAACGCTACTGTTTATAACATAACCAGTGTTTTGTATAAACAGGGATAAACATATATTTATTTATTAAAATAATGGGACCTGCGTTGTTAAGGACTTTGCTGAACTGACTAAGTAATATAATGTAGTAGTTATAGTAGACTTCGTTGGGCGGCGAAAAAAAACGCGTCTCTTTTTTGAACATATTTCATTACTTACTCCAATCCTTTTAGTCGTAGCGTGATACTATATAGCATATGTTACTCTCCATCCCTTCAACTATCTCCACTTAAAAAATCACGTCAATTCGTCGCTCCGTTTTGCCGTGAAAGAAAGACAAACAGACAGACACACTTTCCCATTTATAATATTAGTATGGATGACTGCGAAGCAAAGGTCTCAATTTCGATTCACGCTCAATTTCACGGAACTAGAGACGCCCAATATTAAGGCCTACACACATAGACTGTATCTAGAAAACACATGTGCTGACGGAGTAAGAATACAATATGTCACCACCCCATCTCATTCCATGGGTGTCGTAAAAACCGACTAAGGGACTATCCGTAAAAAATTCGAGACGAAATAAAAAGAAGGGAAACTTGAAATTAAACCCTATACCAATCCGTCTGGCCAGCGTGGTATTAGTAGGCCAAGTATCCCTCCGTCACGGGAGGAGACCCGTCCCTGCAGTGGGACATTAATGGGCTGTTATGAGAAAACACATTTCTTTATAACAATTAAAATAATTTTTTTTTTGTTTTGCATTTTTTTGTTTTATATTTACTTAAAATATTGATTTTGTTCATTATATTGTTTTTAATTGCGATTTATTTTTTGTAGATTATTCTGATTTTATGTTTATTCTGATTTTAATTGTTAGTTTTAGTTTCTAAGTCTATTTTAATAATATTCCTACTCAATTTTGATTTGATGTTATGTTAATTTTAATTTAATTTTATTTTATTTTTAATGAGTTTTTGTTTGTTTGTTTAATAAAATAAGTAAATAAAAAAATTTAATTTAATTTAATTCTAAATATGTAAATTTTGATTGTTTAATGTAATTTATAGTCTCATTTTGGAGTTTGATTGTTGCTGATTGCGAAGTCGCTTTTGACTTAAATTTTGGTTATGGTTTTTATATTATATATATTTTTTTTTATATTTTATTGTATATTTAATTCTCAAGCTAATTGTGATTTTATTATTCTTATTATTGATTTCGATTTGTTTTTAAATATGATGATTATACTTACCTATTGCATGTTGTATTCACCTATAATTAGTTGTGCAATTATGTTTGTGTATTGAAAATGATTTATGCTATGTAAGTATTATTGTAACAGCTGTTGGTGAATCTAATAAATAAATAAATAAATAACTCAATCGTAAGTATACGTAACAGAATCCTACTTATCAACGCAACGCAAAAAACGTCTTGAACCATTTCGAAAGCTCAATCATTTTCCTGGATTCTTAGTGGGAGGCGTTATAGTAAATGGTATTTGTTAGATTCGATAGCTACCCCTCGCTAAACAAGGGTGGGCTTTATTCTTTTGTCTACCTTTCAAAGTACCTTCCTTCAATCATTCCTAAGCTTTCCTCGCTCAACGTTTTGACGAAAATTCTTGACGACTTCAGAAATGTGTGACGGTGCTTAAGCCGGGATTGATTGAACTGAAAATGTTAAGTATTTCTTTACGTATTGATGTATTGTTTATTTAGTCATTATTTTGATACCACTCTGTGTGACGTCAATTTAACCACACCTTGGTAATTTTTTTTTTCTTGTTAAAAAAGACAACTCTATACTAGGGATCAAACCCCGTGTCGCAGGAATTTTTACAGACATAAAATTAACATTTATGAAATGCATACAGATCCGTGTGTTGACGGAGTAAGAATACATATGTCACCACCCATCTCATCCCATGGGTGTGGTAGAAACGGACTAAGGGAGTATCTGTAAATATTACCTTTACATAGACAGAAGGAAAACTTGAAATGAAACCCTATACCAATCAGTCTGGCCAGCGTGGTGTTAGTAGGTCAAGTAACCACTTCGTCACAGGAGGAGGCCTGTCCCTGCAGTAGGACATTAATGGGCTGTTATGTTGATGATGAAATGCATACATTAAAACTCATGACAACAATTCGTGGATCCCGCAAATAATTGTTTTGTAAGGTATTCTAACCTCTTGCACGGCAGCTAAATAAACGACAGCTTTACTCTGCATGTCAATTTTTGTACCTTAAAATCGTTAAAAATTCGGTTAAGTTAACTTTAGTTGTCAAATTGTCTTATCTATTGTATGACAGTTTGACAACTAAAGTTAACTTAACCGAATTTTTAACGATTTTAAGGTACGAGAATTGACATGCTGATCAAAATTCGGACTCTATTCTGCGCAAGTCTGTAGCAACTAAACGGTTAATATTAAAACGTTTAAGCCTAGATTATCAACCCGTAACGAAGAAACTACGTGACGTGAATTTAGAAAACGTAATATCTGACAAAAAATATTTTATTTTATTATACCTACGTTATAATTAGAGCTCTGCTGGGACTGTTAGACAATATTACGACTTAGATAATAATTAATTTGGAATTTCATTTTAGGCTTTTTTATATTCTGAATAAGTTTGAGACCAGTACTATATAATAATATTATCACCTTGATTGACTATTGGTGAATTACCGGTCGCTAAAAATATTTTTAAACAGATACTTGCTTGAATCTAGCAATATTTAACACGCGCAATCTTACTTGTCCAACCTGAAGTTAGATTTTCAGTGACGTTTGCGCAAGTAGTCACTAAAAAACAGAGTGCCATTCCCGACACTCACCGCCTTAGGTACTCATAAACGCCTCTTAAATTTAATCACTGTGTAGCGAGATTTTTATTAGTAAATTCAACCTTATACCAAACAAAACCCTAAGAATTAAAGCTAATCAATTTACTAAAATTTAAGAGGCGTTTATGAGTAAGGGGTTTAGTTCTAAAACTGGCATCTGCGCAACCAACAACTTTAAGCCCTCTTATATAACGCGTATTGAGATATACGTAAGTCGGTGTTCGATGCAAACATACAACATAGATTTAACAAAAAACTTAACACGTCTACATTTAAACTAAGAAAAAAGTTATGCAGTACAAATAGTTTTACCATAAACTAATGTTTTAATGTCACCACTATCTTATATGGGTGTGTCTATACCACTTCGTTTTAGCTCATACCGCATATGGTAAGTAAAATAAGGTTGAATATACTGTGTAGGTGTGCGTGGGCGACTTTCTAATAGATATTTTTGACGTGTGCTAAACGTATGGCGATCTAGGAAACCAATAATTAAAAATGTAAACAGCGTAGTGACATAACCACAAAATATACAGGTCTTCTTCTTTTTCTGTATCAAATCAAATTTTTCAAATCAAATTTATTTTTATATAAAATATTACATAACAATATAAGGTACTTATAATATAATTTATCAGTGCCGACTGGTCCCAAAATAAGCAGAGCTTGTACTATGGGTACCATGATATCGTTTGGTTAGAGCTCCTACACACGAGCGGCATGTTCCCAAGCAGCTAGTAGATCAGCGTTTTAAACTACAACGGCAGACTTGCCGTTGTAGTTTAAAACGCTGATCTACGAAGTTTTAAACCACTTTAAAACCACATAGGCCTATGACGTGGCTTCACGACTGTGTCAGTACGAAGACAGGCGGGACCGACTATTTAAGTGCCTTAAGGACGGAGACGCTCCGATGAAATACCACTGAGCGGTTACCCATCAATTTACTGACCTCATCTAGTCCTATCTTATTCGCTTACAATAATTATTTTTACCATAACTTTTAAGAAGGCCAAGAAGTGTAATATTTTTTTAATACATAATAACATCAGAACATAATATGTATATCAAAGAAGGTTACAGTCGAAGCAAAAGCCAAACGCTTCTAATACATATTTTGAACACACATTTAAGTATCGAAGACACAATAAATCCTATTTCTAGTTATTGTCAATAGACACAAAGGAATCACTTGACATTTATTTCATAACTGTAATCTCAAGAAAGGGTACTTCTTTATTTAATATATGTGATACTAGCTAATGCCCGCGGCTTTACCCGCGTGGTATAAGTAGCCTAAATGTTATTCTACTGCCTAAACTACCTATATTCCAAATTTCATCAAAATCCGTCCAGTAGTTTTTGCGTGAAAGAGTAACAAACATCCAATAATAATCTGGC
The DNA here is from genome assembly GCA_905475405.1 of Schrankia costaestrigalis. Classification (NCBI taxonomy): domain Eukaryota; kingdom Metazoa; phylum Arthropoda; class Insecta; order Lepidoptera; family Erebidae; genus Schrankia; species Schrankia costaestrigalis. The sequence goes on from FR997835.1 coordinate 18,467,106, forward strand.
CTTCGTGGTATGAGAAACCCAGTTTTTCCTTAATCACTAAAAGAAACCTATCCCTGCAGTAGGATATTCACGAGTCGTGAGGATAAAACCATAGACATACAATACATACATTTGACGACCTCTGTGGCGCAGTCGGTATATTACATGACTGCTACGCAGAGGTCTCGGCTTCAATACCCGCTCAATGCAAATCTTTGTGTGCATGAACATGATTGTTTGCATTGGTCTGAGTGTTTTCTATGTACTATATGTATGTATTTACAAAAAAAAAAGTATTTAAGTATGTTTATCCGTTATATAGTACCCATAGTACAAGCTCTGCTTAGTTTTGGACTAGGTGGCGATGTGTGAGGAATAGTAATCATTTATATTTATACCTAATAGAATCGTAGCAACTCGTCGATAAACCACAACTGGTGAAGCAACATAGGCGCGGTCTATCCATACATGGAGGCCAGCTTAGACTCATATGAGCGTCTTTGCTATTCGGAATACACGCAAAACACTTGAGCGGTCACCCATCAATAGCATAACCTCGTTAACGTTACTAAACGTTTTGTTTCATCATAACAGCCCATTAATATCCCACTGCAGGGACGGGCCTCCACCCATGACGGAGGGATATTTGGCCTACTAATACCACGCTGGCCAGACGGATTGATATAAGGTTTAATTTCAAGTTTTCCTTCTTTTTATTTCGTAAAGATAATATTCACGGATAGTCTCTTAGTCGGTTTTTAGGACACCCATGGGATGAGATGGGGTGGTAACATATTGTATTTTTACTACGTCACCACAAGGAGCTACATTTTCTTTGATGATGATGAATCAGTGTTGCAACTAGCTGTGGTCGCTTCAAGTACAAAATAGTATCGAAAAAGCAACATTGTCATACATAACAACAGCAAAAAAAAGTTATCTATGACAAAAAAACCCACATAAAGATAATAAAAACAATAGCATTACCAATATCTTATCTTAACAAGCCCTTTTGTGTTAAATTTACATTAGAATTTGACACTAATGACGTATAACAGTGGCATTTACAAGAAAATTATGACATAACAGATAAAAAAATATGCTAACAATGCTATTTATATGCTATTTCGGTTAGTTTTATTGCTTTTTGTTAAGTGATTACCTAAGGCGTCCCCCATACTTGGAGACGGCGTTCCTCAGGCGTGTAAGCGACGCTTACGCAGCTTCGACGCCGCGAGCGCGCTGCGTTAGCGTCGCCTGTACGCATCACTTAAGCCGAACGTCCACCGCCGGCTAAACTAAGTTGGTTTAGCTTAGCTCGCATAGTTGAGCCAGTTTTTCATACATGTGGCATAGTTTGCGGTGGACGCACATTTATGAAAAACTGGCTCAACTTTGCGAGCTAAGCTAAACCAACTTAGTTTAGCCGGCGGTGGACGTTCGGCTTTAATCCCCTTCAGTCAAGTATTGTTAAAGACGGTACCGAAACTGACGGAAACAAAAGAAGGCAGCATGAGTAGCGGTTGAAGGGGTAAGATGCGTGTGACTTGTGTAGAGCGAGTACGCAGCGTCCACGCGGCGTTCGCGTCACGAACTAACGCGTTTTTGTTTTGGTCAGTCACAACATGGTCTCTAAAAAGACTTGACTGAAAGAGGTTTAGTGGCGTACACGTGGCATTAACGTCGCCAACACGCCCGATGAACGCAGACTCCAAATGTGTGGTTAGCCTTAGCGCGAAACATAATATGCTTTTCTGATAACGTTATATCGTATTGCTATATTATGTTGAAAGCTGAAAGCTAAGCTGTTGCTATATTATGTTTGAGCTGTTGAAGTGAATGTTTAAAATAAATTTTGTTATCACTCGTTCAGTGAGTTCATTAAACTTTTGAACTCATAGTATTATTTATTTGTTATTTTAAAAGCAGTATTGTAGTGTTATTTTCAATATATTACTCAATATATCTCTCTATGCTCTACTACTTTGAAGCGTAGCGTCATCGTGTAGTGGGTTCGATTCCTGCTCAATCAATCTCTGTGTAAACGAACATTGTCCCGGCTTGGACTCTGGTGTGTAATGTTGGTGTATTCAGGTTGTGTACGGGAGACTGATGAAAACAGCTTCTTATTAAATAAATATACTGATTTAATTCTGGTTCTTTACAAGTTTATAATATGACGAGATTATGTAGTAAGTATACAGAGTAATACAGAGGGCGGCAGATTCGTGCGTCGTTTTATTAGCAAAGCGCGGCCGGCGCAGGAGACCGACCGGCTCACGTTGTCGCGGGGTGGGGGCAAGCACTGCGGGGGGTTAGAGGGCGGAGCCTTAACATCCTCCCCCCGTTGAAGGTCGTTCCTTCAACTCGTCTCCATCTTCTTCTTCAGCCGGTTCCAGTAGCGGACATAATCGATTTACTGTTCGGCGAATGATACCATGGGCTGTCCTCACGTCCGCAACTCGACTGACACCGTCGATACCAGGGTGTAATTTTTCTATACGTCCTATTTTCCACTTTAACGGCGGCAGATTATTTTCTTTGATAATGACCATATCTCCAGTACGTATCTCCATGCCTGGTTGTTGCCATTTAGTACGATGCTGAAGTTCAGTTACATATTCATGTTGCCATCTCCTCCAGAAATGCTGTCTCATCTGTTCTAATTGTTGGTATCTGTGGAGACGATTGCATGGTACATCTGTCAACACTGGTGAGGGAAGAGCTACAAGTGGTTTGCCGACGAGAAAGTGGCCCGGGGTGAGGGGAAGGAAGTCATTTGGATCCGATGACATGGGAAATAAGGGTCGGGAGTTCAATATCGCTTCTATCTGAACAAACAAAGTGGACAACTCTTCATAGGTTAAATGCCTATTACCTAATATTCTTTTAATATGATACTTTGCCGATTTTACTCCCGCCTCCCATAGCCCACCAAAATTAGGGGCGTACGGAGGGATGAACGTGAATTTCATACCCTCTTCTGAACAAATTGTTCTTATTTCATTTTTCCTTTCAAAAAATAATTTATTTAATTCATTACTTGCTCCTAAGAAATTGGTCGCATTATCGCAATATATTAAACTAGGTTTAGATCTGCGAGAAATAAATCTTCTAAGTGACAAAATAAAGGCTTCCGCACTCAAGTCACCAACAACCTCTAAATGCAACGCCTTTGTTGTAAAACATACAAATACACAGAGGTAACATTTAGTTATTTTACAACCCCGTCCTTTCCTATCTGTAATGAAATAAGGCCCAGCCAAGTCAACTCCCGTGGTTTCAAATGGAGTACCTGGCTGGAGACGCTGTTTAGGTAAATTTCCCATTATGGGAACTATAGACCTTATTCTAAATCGTTTACATACTATACAATTATTTGAAACATTTCTAGCCACCTTTCTAGCGTTAATTACCCAGTAATTATTTCTTACGGTCGACAACATCATCTGCGGACCGGCATGCAATAACCGGTTATGGCAATTTTCAAAAATAAGTCTTGACAATCGATGTTTAGAATCAAGCAATGCAGGATGCTTCTGTTCGTACGACAGAGAAGCATTTTGAATTCGACCACCTACTCGAATTAACTTAGTTCTTAAATCTAGAAAGGGACTCAAGGATAGAATCCTAGACTTCCTATTCAATATTTTTTTTTTTATCAACAAATCATATTCATCTTCAAAGGAATCTTGCTGTGATAAATAAACTAAAATATTCATACTTTCATTTAATTCGTCCGCGTTTATACTTCCATTCACTATTCTTAATTTTCTATCCTTCAATCTACAATTATTAATGAATCTAAGAACATAAGCCACTGTCCTTTGCAATTTACTTAAATTAGAATAACGTTCAAAATTAACTATATTTTGTTTTATAACGACCTTTGTACTTTGTACAACTTTAACTGACAAACTACTATTCAATAAACTATTATCTACTTTAGGCCAATGGGACCTGTTCATAGACAGAAATTCAGGACCATTCCACCACATTCGGTGAGCTTTATCATTCAATCTATCTACTCCGCGCGAAACTAGATCAGCTGGGTTTTGATCGGTTGGTACGTATGACCACTCACTACTTTGAGTTAGTTTCTTTATTTTATTTACTCGATTTGATACAAATACATCTAAGTGACGCGACGACGTGTTGCGTAACCAGCCGAGCACAACCATCGAGTCCGTCCAGTATACGCATCGCACGACAGTACCTCGCCACGCATGAGTCACCTTACTACATAATTCTGCTGACAATAAACTGGCAGTCAATTCAAGTTTAGGTATTGTGACCCCTTTGATTGGCGCGACCCTTGATTTCGCACAAAGTAACCGAACATGAATCTTCCCAAGATGATCTACAGAACGGACATAGGCACATGCACCGTATGCCGACATTGATGCATCGGAAAACATATGAATTTCTAGGTCGGATGCATTTTTTGCAATTACTTGACGCGGAAATTCTAAACACGTTAATGAATTCATATTCTTTACAAATTTATCCCACATAATTCGTAAGTCATGTCCTACAGGTTCGTCCCAACCCGTTTTACATAACCATAACTTCTGCATTATTAATTTGGCTTTTATTACAAAAATACTTAACAAGCCCATGGAATCAAAAATCCTTGCAATACATGACAAGATGTTACGTTTCGTAATCGTCTGTTGTTTATCTACTTGTACCGAGAATCTTATGACGTCAGATTCAGGTAACCATGTTAACCCTAAAGTGCTCGTGATTGTTTTAAACTCGGAAACCGGTTGTACTTCATTTACCTTATTTTCAACCCATAACTGGTCAGCATTCGATCTAAATTTCCTTAGTTTAAAACAAGCGGAGTCTAATGTTTGTGTAACCTTTCTACATAAATAATTTAATCCCTTTTGGGTTTCATGACCCGTTATCAAATCGTCCATGAAAAAATCATTCTTAATTACGTTTCGTACCTCCAAGTCGTCACATTCGTCCGCGAGGTGAGAAAGACAACGAGTACTTAGGTACGGTGCGGAAGCGGTTCCGTACGTCACTGTGTTTAATTGTAAATGTTTCATGGGTTCGTTCTCGTTCTCCCTCCACAATATCATTTGGAGGTGACGCTGATCCTCTGATATTAAAATTTGGCGGTACATCTTTTCAATATCCGCGGTTACAACGTAATTATGTTTTCTGAATCTAAGCATAATACTAAACAAGTCTTCCTGAATCACCGGTCCTACCATTTGGATATCATTCAACGACAACCCGTTACTAGTCTTCTCAGAGGCGTTAAAAACTACACGTAATTTTGTGGTTTCACTTTTCTCTCTCAAAACGGGGTGGTGTGGTAAATAATAGCCAAAGGGAGGTACTTCTACTTCTACTAAGTGGTTCAAATCTCTGTACTCATTAATAAATTCAATATACGGTGCCTTCACTTTAGGTTGCTTATTCAATCTCTTCTCTAAATTTACTAAACGTAACTTAGCCTTATTAAAAGAATCTCCTAATTCGGTCGGAGATATATGAAAGGGAATTTTAACGCAAAATCTACCATCCCTTGTTCTACACATATTCTCTACAAAATGTTTTTCACAAAATTCTTCTTCTTTACTAAATGGTACCCTTTGAATTTCTACATCTTCAATTTTCCAAAACCGTTCTATTTGCTCACTAAGGCTTGTAGTTAGGTTACACTTTACTTCACTTGCAATATTACAAATGTCTATGGGACCAGTAACAAGCCAACCTAACTTCGAATACTGCAAGACGGGAAGACCCTTTCCCAATTTTACTTGTTGACCGGTCACCAGATCCCAAAATAAGTCCGCTCCAATTAAAATATCTACTTCAGACGGCTCATAAAATCGAAAATCTGCTAAATTATCGAATAAGTCCCGTGGAATATTCAATTCATTTACCTTTACAATTACATTCGGTAACAAATTCGTAATTTTTGGTACAATCATACATTTAATTTCTGCACAAAAATCATTACGAATCGAAGTAAATTTAAAATTGCAACTTTCGGCTAATTGCATCTTCGTATTACCTATCCCCAGTACAGTCAGGGATTGTTTACTTCGTTCGCAAGATAATCCTAACTTACTACAAAAATCTTCAGTTACTATTGAGATCTGACTGCCAGAATCTAACAGGACGCGCGCAACATAATATTTATTATTCAATTTACTAAACACTCGAATGCGCGCGGTGGATAATAGTACGTGTCCGCCAGCTGTTGTTGATAACGAAACCGGTTCGGCCGCCGCCGCCGTCGCTGTACCTCGCTCGCCTACAGCACGCTTAGGCTCAGCGGTTAAAGGGGCGGTCGGCTGACTAGACGGTCGTGCATTCAAATCCGAGTGCGTAACACCGAACGAGACCGACCGCGTAGCATCATGCGAATTACTATTATTGCTACCGGCTGTATTATTTTCCGTGTATTGAGATTTATTTCTATGAAGCAAAACATTATGTTTGTATCTACAAATTTTACAACCGTTGGCTTTACAATTATAAGCCCTATGCCCCGGGCTAAAACAATTAAGGCACAATTTATTTTTCCAAACTACATCATTTTTTTCTTCCAAAGTCATAGAAATAAACCTTGTACATTCAAACAATCTGTGATCCTGTTTACAAATTATACAACTATGTTTACGATTATTTACATTGTAACCTGTTTGCGTAGACGTAACAAAACTAGATGATTTTTCCATCCTATTCTGGCCTGGTTTACTTGGCTTGTCAGTCTCTAACACTTCAGCGCGATCACGCAAAAACTTAAAAAACTCTTCGAGGGTGGGAACTTCTCCCAATAGCCCTTTATGCTCTTTCCATTTTCTACTCGTTTTACTATCAAGTTTACTTACAACTAAATGTATTATAACTGTATCCCAATGTTCTACGGGCTGTTCTAAAGCCTTTAAACCCTTTAAATTCTTAGTGATGGAATCCATCATGCACCGCAAAGACTTATCCGACTCCCTAGTTATATTCTCAATATTAAATAATGAAGTCATGTGATTGCTAATTAAACGACGCTTATTATTATAAGTTTGACACAACAAATCCCAGGCTATACAATAATTATCTGCACAAAACGTTACGGACTCAATTTTTATTGCAGGACTACCTTCCAATGATGATCGCAAATAATGAAATTTATTTATTGGTTCTATGGAATTATTCTTATGAATCAACGATTCAAAAGTATCCCTATACTCTAACCATTGCGCATAATCACCATTGAAAGTAGGTAATTTAATTGTAGGTAACCTTACAGCTCGGGTGAATGAATCAGCACTTTCGAAACTATCGCCCTTTTTTAAACTTTGAATTGCTATACTTTTTCTTCTTTGGCTTATTTCTTCTATTTTATCTAAAATACAACGCCCTTGTGAGATCAGAAAATAAAATTGACCTTCAATTTCCGAACGCACCTTCATTTCTGTGTCCGGGCTTTCCGACTCAATTTCAATTTCGGACTGCAAGTCATCGAAAGTGGAAAAACATTCTTCTAATTTTGATAATCTTAACCTCAATTCAGATATTTGTTGGTCAGTTAAGAGTTCGAAAGCTTTTATTCCGTCTAAATAGTTGCTAAAAATTGTTAATCTACCTTTTATATAACTTCTACGCTTAACGGGATCGGACGATTTAATCTGAGCTACAGACATTGCGATAATCAGACAATATTCTTACTACGTTGTGTTTAATTTCAATTAACGAAAAACTATACCCAGGTTCTATTCATCTACACCAGAATATTCGAGAAATCCACTAAATTATTCACTAGAAGCACAATGAAAATAAAGGAGGTAGAAAGGAAAGAAAAAGGAACGGACTCACCAATCGTTTCTTCTATATCTTCCGTTATACTCTCTCTTCCAGTCCTCTGTACCCTTCCACAAGCTCCAGATGCTTCCAATTTCTCAATATCCTGGTCACGGCACCATAAAATGTCCCGGCTTGGACTCTGGTGTGTAATGTTGGTGTATTCAGGTTGTGTACGGGAGACTGATGAAAACAGCTTCTTATTAAATAAATATACTGATTTAATTCTGGTTCTTTACAAGTTTATAATATGACGAGATTATGTAGTAAGTATACAGAGTAATACAGAGGGCGGCAGATTCGTGCGTCGTTTTATTAGCAAAGCGCGGCCGGCGCAGGAGACCGACCGGCTCACGTTGTCGCGGGGTGGGGGCAAGCACTGCGGGGGGTTAGAGGGCGGAGCCTTAACAAACATGAATGTTCCATTAGACTAAGTGGTTAGATGTATGCTAAACAGGTGATAAATACTTCATTGTATTTTTATAAAAACATACATATCATATACAGAAAACAACCATTTGATTTATTCGGGGATCGAACCCGCGACCTTATCGTACCCATCAAGCACTCTAACCACTACACCACAAAGGTCTTTAAAGATAAAATGGTAACAGTAAATTGAACTGTATAGGTTATAAAGTTTAGCCAAACAATTCAGACAATATAAGCGATAAAACGTAATTAACTATATTCATTAGTTAACCTAAATTAAATTAACATTATAATTGCTGTATTTGTAAACATTACGCACTTATGTCACGAAAATTTTGTTATCGTAAGCCAACGAACGAACATTCCTATACGCCATTAATATTTTATCGACACAAAAATGTCAAAATAAGAAATCGACAGATATTATTATATTTTCAAAAAAAGTGTGTTTCTTTATGTAGTACGAGTACTAGCAGCCCGTTCCAACATTACATTTAGATTTGTTAATTTAAGTAAGGATGACCATTTTTTTTCGCTCAGACCAATGCAAATAATCATGTTTATGCACACAAATATTTACATTGAGCGGGAATCGAACCCGAGACCTCTGCGTAGCAGTCATGTTAAATAACCACTACGCCACAAAGTTCATCAAAACACCATAATAATATATGTAATGGCACTAAACAGAGAAATTTAATATACGTCTATAACGATTTTATAGAATCTTTTTGAAGAGTTTTTCACCTCCATTCATCCACACTGAATTTCAGTCGCGATCTTATCAGATTATTAAGTATTAAATTCACATTTTCTTAAGGCGTTTCTGAAGGTTAATAATAATGTCGATAAGTCAGTCAAATCTCTTAAATTTATGACATATTTTAAAGAGACTATGAAGATTTTGTTACTGTGCATGTGTTTATGTATTAGGTTATGTGGTAACGGAGTAAGTTATCGTGGTATTACCACTTCATCTCAATGTATGAGAGCTGTATTTAAAGACAAGTTTTTAGTTATAATCTCTACGTCATATTTTTTAATAATAAGCTGTCTGACATTATACTACTACATTACATACATTTCTTTTACATTTATGATTCACAACATAAATATAAATTTTTTGAGATAAGAGCCAAATAACTTAACCAAACTTCCTTTAAATTTCTATAGGAGTAAATTGTTAATACATAATTATACTCCTTTAAAAAGTTTTAGTCAAATTAGCCAAAAAATTCATGAGTTTTGAGGAACACATTAAAATTATTCAACCAAATTGATAAATAAATAAATGTTTCTCACACATTCACTAAGCAGAGTTTGTACTATGGGTACTAGACAACGGATAAACATACCTAAATACTTTTGTTTTTTAAAAATACATACTAATTATACATATAAAACACGAATGCAACCAATCATGTTCATGCACACAAAGATTTGCATTAAGCGGGAATCAAACCCGAGACCTCTGCGTAGCAGTCATGTTATATAACCACTACGCCATAGAGGTCGTCAAATGTTCTACCCTTACTTCTACTATAGGAAGCAAGCAAGCACTAGAATCTGACGTAAAAATGCTACACAAATCTTTCCAGCCTTTATTTTGCTGTTCATTAACTCCAAATAGCCATACCTAAACATTTAATATCATTTTATAAAACACAACACAATACATAATTACTTTGAAAATTAACTTTAAAAAATGTAAGATACAATAGTAGTCCCATTATACCATAAACTAACAATAAGGCGATATAACAATAGATAATTTTACATTCAAGAGTTTAGAAAAAAATATTTACCGTATACTTCTTGAACGGTATAGTTCTTTATTTTTTTTTTTGTTGTGTGAATGTGTCAGGATTATTTATTTATTTATTAATACTATGTTAGAAACACATTTGCTTTTCACATGAGCAGTAATAAAAATATGTTTAAAAAAGGGACGCGTTTTTTTCGCCGCCCAACGAAGTGGGCACGGGTCAGCTAGTATATATGAAAAAAAATATAACTTTTAGTTGTCTATAGTACAAGGTCTTCATCATTTAGTACCAGATGGCGTTGTATGCGATGAGACAACTATTACAATACTGCGTCAAAGCGGCCATCAGATACACTAGGTATAATCTACTGTTGTCAAGTAAAAACAATTGTATGATTATAATCTAGTTTTTTGTCAATACACGATACAGAGCTAGTCACGCTAAGGCTTTGCTGCGTGTGGTTGCAGACAAACTGTCTGGCTAGATTGTTATCCGACGGCATAGCAACTATTTGCAGAAGTGACGAGAATGCTAAATGGTTGTGACAGGCTTTGTATTTTGTTGTTGCCTCTTGGACTAGCTATAGATCAATTTTTTATTTAATCATAACAACCGTGACGGAGGGATACTTGGCCTACTAATACCACGCTGGCCAGACGGATTGGTATAGGGTTTAATTAGAAGTTTTCCTTCTTTTTATTTCGTAAAGGTAGTATTCACGGAAAGTCACTTAGTCGGTTTTTACGACACCCATGGGATGAGATGGGGTGGTGACATATTGTATTCTTACTCCGTCACCACACGGACTACATAACGTAGCTAAAAATACTATTTCGTATTACTATACCACATGCAGTATTACTTTACAGTGGCTGTCATTTAACTAAGTAGCTGTACCTTATAAATGGATGTTTAACTTGTCTTTTTTCTTATTAGCAAATGTAAGTAGTTGCTGGCTCGGTTGCTTCCCATTAACTCTAAGTAACGTCAGCAAATAAATTGAGCCCCATTATTTTAATTTAAGAGGAACGTTCTTAAGGAAAAGAAAATTCCTATAACTTGTAAACTCTCTTGTGACTTGAGAAAATACTTTTTTGTTTTTACTTTTTTTTTTCGCTGATGGATTGCAGTAGGCTTTATTTGTAAGGATCGTGCAAGATTTTTAACGTTTTCTTTTGTTATAAATATGTTTTCTTTTGACGGGAATACGTCCCAGCATTGGACCATCTCTTAGAAAAAAACACTTAAATAAAACATATAAGATTTCTCTTCAAACAAACGCAATCCCAGAGCAGTAAACCTAGATATATCAAAGTAAAGGATATGTCGTTAAATTCAGCTAAAACATGATGAACTATATAGTTTTGGGGAGGCAATTTCAAGGAAATCTACGCAGGCTGAAAGGCAGAACAAATTTAAGAAGTAAGGCCTACTTAGATAGCATCGTAAGGGTATACGAGTTAACGATTTATTTGTGTGAAGGCTTTTGTGGAGTTGAGAGGTAGCGATAGCGATTTTATGTTGAAGAGAAGTTTTATAGGCGAGTAGGATTATGATGCATCGAGGGTTTTTTTATTTACATTCATGTGACAGACTATAAAGTAGCTATTTGTAAGTAGAAAATGCCGGTCATTATAACAGCCCATTAATGTCTCACTGCAGGGACGAGCCTCCTCCCGTGACGGAGGGATACTTGGCCTACTAATACCACGCTGGCCAGACGGATTGGTATAGGGTTTAATTTCAACTTTTCCTTCTTTTTTTTCGTTAAGATAATATTTACGGATAGTCCCTTAGTCGGTTTTTACGACACCCTTGGGATGAGATGGGGTGGTGATATGTTGTATTCTTACTCCGTCACCACACGGAGTATTTAATACGAGCTAATAACTATACTTAACCCAACAATACATACAACGATAAAACAAAATTGTTACCCAATCTGTTAAACAAAAGCGTATCTACTACATACTTACATATAGCAAAGTTTATATCTCGTAAACAACATTGTTCTACTTTAAAAACAAAACAATACCGGCCAGATATTGATCACTATCTCTAAGATAGAAGTACTTGGCTTGTAATAAATCCGAGTTTTGAAAAATATCGAAATGTGACTGTGTTTAGGTGGAAGAGTTCGAAAATATCAAAATGTTATTGTGTTTAGGAGGGCAGGTACAGTAGAGCTAAAGAATTAGTTTGATCGAGAGAACTATGCTAAGAAGATTCGTACACGATAGTAGATTAAAGCCCGATTTACACATCGATAAGTACAGTAGCGAAACGCGAGAGAGGGGGGCTACTTCGTACTTAGATCGCCAAAAAATCGGATCTATTTATGTAAGTAACTAAATAAATAAATAAAAGTTTGTTTTTCTGATTCAATAGTCTGATTTAAATCAATATTTTAATTAAATGAATAATTCGGATAACGTAATCAATTATTAACGGATTATTATTTGCTTTGACTATTTTTTAATTATTTTGCGATAGCATGCAGGCAAAGTTAAAAAGATATGAATTATAATTTTGTCGACCTCTGTGGCGCAGTTGGTATATTACATGGCTGCTACGCAGAGGTTTCGCACAATGTAAATTTTTGTGTGCATGAACATGATTGTTTGTATTGGTCTGAGTGTTTTCGATGTATAATATGTATGTATTTCCAAAAAAAAAAGTATTAAGTATGTTTATCCATTGCCTAGTACCCATAGTACCAGCTCTGCTAAGTTTGGGACTAGATAGCGTTTTGTGAATGTGTGAGGAACATTTTATTTATATTTATTCGACTTCTAAAATTAAACACAATAAATGCTGTATATAAATAATTTCCACAGAAACAATACACACAAATACACAGTTACAGTACAAGGTTTCTAATGGTGATGCCATGTTCCACCACTAATCACATTCCGCTTGATATAAGGTTGTGACGTCAATAATAACATCTATGTTCAAACCTTATTCTATGTATATGAATGACGATTTGATCTTTACTAATATTAAAGGTAAAGTTTGTGACGTTGTATAGGGGGTATCCTCTGAATCCGATTTAAAAAATTCTTTCTGTGTTGAATAGTCCATTTATAGAGGAGTGTCACAGGCTATATAGTATCACGCTATGAGTAATAGGCGTGGAGCAGTAGTGAAATATGTTTTAAAAAAGGACGCGTTTTTTTCGCCGCCCAAGAAGTGGGCACGGGTCAGCTAGTGTACAATATAGCTTTTGGTTTTATTTTATGTAATTTCTACGCCAAAAATAGTGATGAATGTGAAATGCATATTGTCAATTTACCAGACTTACAGATAGAAGCCATACGCTACTGTGTTCTTAACAACTACTGTACTATTAACAACAGTAGTAATATGTACATAGTAAATAGAATTGAAGAAATCTAACAAAAGAATAAATACTTTCTTATTGCGTAGAAACTCTGTACAGCGCGAGCGTTAAAAATGGCTATTTTGTAAGTAAACTGTTATTATATATAAGCAAATTTGTCGTCAGTAGCTTCATTTTGATGTCACGTCATCGTACGACTTTTGCCATCCAGTCTCAAAGGAAAGCCAGCGCTGGTTACTTTTAACCAGCATTTTGCTGACTTGAGACTTTTTTGCAGCAAAGTTAGATATTAGTTATTGTAGGTATTCTTGCTTCAAATACACAATTTTCTATTTTTATTCTTCTAGAGTTGATTTAAATAGATCTCCATCCTATCTTTTAGCGAGTTAAGTTGGCGAGACGCGAGAGAGGGGGCTACTTCGTACTTAACTTGCCAAAAAATAGGATGGAGATCTTAACTTTAAAACTTTCGCGTTTCGTTTTATTATTATATGTTCGACGTTTTGGCCAGGTTACACCAGCCATGGTCACGAGTAGACTCGTGACCATGGCTAGTGTAACCTGGCCGAAACGTCGAGCGGCTCAAGGTAAATAATTTAAGTGTTTACCAAAAATCTATACGCGTTAATACCCGATAGTATTATTATAAGGATGGAGATCTATTCAAATCAACTTAATCAACAACTGACTACTTAACTCGCTACTGATCCTGGACTAACTTTTACTTTTCACGTACAAAAATAAATAGCACAATAATGCACAAATAATTAGGTATAACTATTAGAACAAAGTATTTGATGTAACAATACATAAAGTCGCATTGTATACAATATACACGTGTGGAATATAATATACTGACTCATTTAACTACGTCATAATTACGCATTAAAATATATATTGTTATCGTAGAATTAGAGAAAGGTAATTGAATGTGCTACATATATTAATATCTAAACTAATATTATAAAGAGGTAAAGTTTGTGTGTTTGTGACGTTGTAGGGGGTAATCTCTGGATCTACTAAACCGATTTAAAAAAATCTTTCTGTGTTGAATAGTCCATTTATCGGGGAGTGTCATAGGCTATACAGTATCACGCTATGACTAATAGGAGTGGAGTAGTAATAAAATATGTTTAAAAAAGGGACGCGTTTTTTTCTGCTCTACGTAGTGGGCACGGGTCAGCTAATCATAAAATTTAATAACTAAATTAAATAAATACGTTTATTTTGTTCTTGTTTTAGTGTAATTGGTTTACCTGTCATATTTTGATGGAAAACGCATCATCATCAAATAAGCATTAATCATAGCTTAAAAGAGTAAGGGAACATGCACTGATAGCATCCTACAAATACTCCGATAACGTAGAGCCATGCTAAGCGAAGCACGGGTTTCATTGGAAAATAACCGAAAGCCAAGACTGCTTGGAATTCTATTAATTATCTCAAGCTCAAAATGAAGGTAGAAAAAACAGAAAAATTGTTTGATGTGAATTTAGATCTTTCTGCAGACGACCTCTGTGGCGCAGTCGGTATATTACATGGCTGCTACGCAGAGGTCTCGGGTTCGATTCCCGCTCAATGCAAATCTTTGTGTGCATGAACATGGTTGTTTGCATTGGTCCGAGTGTCTTCTATTTATAATATGTATGTATTTACAAAAAAAAGTATTTAAGTATGTTTATCCGTTGTCTAGTACCCATAGTACAAGGTTTGCTTAGTTTGGAACTAGGTGGCGCTGTGTGAATGTGTGAGGATTATTTATTATTATTTATTACAGACCATTACTTTCGGGTTTAAATAAGGCAGTTTTATTAAGTATTCATAATCTATCATAACAAGAATATAATCAAGTGCATTAAGAGAAAGTAACATAAATGTAAAGAAAACATTTTTTTATAACACAATGAAGCGTTTACGCAACGTCCATCAATCACTTCACACATAAGCGTTTGGTAGAAAATTCTTGAACGAATCTACACAAAACCTTTTTACGCGCGAATGTAGTGACGTGTTTTTTACGTTATGGTCTCGCGTTTAGTCGATTTTAGAATCGAATGATTTAATTCGAATAACGTTTAGTGACGGAATAAGAATACGTAGCGTCACCAGTGCGTCTTATAAAATCATCATCTCATGTTCTGGTTTAAGAAATCTTGATGTAAGAACTTATACTAATCCATATCGGCAATGATTAGTCGGCTTAGATTCTTCCATCACTACAAGAGGTCCATCACTACGGGGAGGTTGTAGAGGGACATTATACGCTGACAAAAGTCTCTCTTGATGTTACGCGGTGTTCTACGTGGGCGATGAAACGCGACGCGATGCTACACGCGACAAGTGTCCTACATGATTACGTCGCGGACGGTCACATAGGACACAAGTAGGGTACGCGTTTACTTAATCGCGTACGTCGCGTTCGTCGCCCACTTAGGACACCAGGTTAGTGCGCTTAAACATGGCTGTTATTTGGTCTGGGTTTTACTTTGTATATTAAGTATAAACATATTTAATAAAAACGTATATAAATATTTTTATATACGTAGTACAAGCTGAACTTTGTAATTGATGGCATTATGGCGAATATAATTAATTTAAAATTTATCTTCAGTTAGAACAGTATTATACACGGAGCGGTATCAGGACGTTAACGCGTTTAAAAACTAACCTTTTGTCATAAAATTTATCAATAAATTATTTACAGTAACTGAACTAACTGCTTGCAATAAATATGCTATTAGAACGTGCACAATCTCTGTCAGTTTTCAATGCAGTTGTGAAAGAATGTTATCCTTGTATACTTAATTATATTCATTGGTACTTTTCATGTGTTTGTTATTGAATATATTTTTAAAGTTATGTTTTCAACCATCAAATCAGCTCTTGTACGCTTCTTTTCAAAGACGAACACCTTTAGTATGGAAGAAAACTTGCCATATAGGTACCTACACCACGCTACTCATACGAGTAAGTATTACATTTGTATCAAGTTTTGCTAGAAATTGATTTTTGCTGAATGGTAATTAGCACTTATTTAAACTGCCTTTTACGATAAGTATCTCTAAAATAAAAATATTGGTGATCATTCATTCAAGGCATTCCTATTTCGTCAAAATTATACTAACACAAAAATGTTGTTAGCAAAAGATGTTCATTATAAAAAAAAACATTTATTTCTTACACAGATAATAACAAATAATACAATAATTAATACAAAATGTTTTTTTTTGAATTCGTTTTAATTATAGTTATGGTCACTATAAAACAATAGCCCGAAACTTCACTCTTATTACACATTGTAACGATTAGCCACAATGTATAATTAGAGCAAATCCAAAATCAATGAATAATATTCAATTTAAAATGATTCCTACTACTAATTAAAAAGCTTACTCTTATTTCATTGTAACTTTCTCTTAACAAAACTAATCGATAACTATTCATAGACAACACAGAATCGACTTAAAACTTGTTTTAGTAAACTGCAACTTTGCACATCACTAACAAAGTGTTAGTTTATGGAGGAAAGTTTCCTTAGTTTGTTAGTTTAGTCGTTACAAGCTTTCAGAATAATCACTTTGTAAACTATATATAGTGTTTATTATGTAAGAATCTCTCAAGTAAGAATCTCCTCCGTGTGGTGACGGAGTAAGAATACAATATGTCACCACCCCAACTCACCCCATGGGTGTCGTAAAAACCGACTAAGGGAATAACCGTAACTAAGTACTATCTTTACGAAATAAAAAGAAGGAAAACTTGAAATTAAACCCTATACCAATCCCTCTGGCCAGCGTGGTATTAGTAGGCCAAGTAACCTTCCGTCACGGGAGGAGGACCGTCCCTGCAGTGGGACATTAATGGGCTGTTATGATGATGATGTAAGAAAATCGTGTTTTTTATAGTAACAATTAAAAATCTTTGATGCTACTGTCGCAATGGACTTTTGTCACAAGACTCACCTAAGGGATTTAAAAAGAGTTATGTTTTTCAGCGATTCCATAAAAATAAGAGGGTGCACGGGAGAACCTAAATAAGGATTGCCAATAAAAAGTGGCGACTTCTTGAATGCCAATCGTACCAGCTACCAAATATTTTGAGTCTTCTAAAAACCAAGCTAGATTTCCCTTATCTCATTAGAGGGCCGTCCTAGCAGTAGGGCATTAATACGCTATTTATTATACATAAAACAGCAGTAACAATATACAGTTTAAAGTAAATTGGAGCATCATTACATGCAACAAGCTATTATTAGTGTTAGAACAATGGATACTGACGGAGCTAGGTCGTATCTAACCATTATGTTAGCTATCATGGAATTATTTATTAACATTTTGTAGTTTAAATCTCATTGTAAAATAATTATAATGGATAAATACTGACTATTTATGCGAGTGGTGGTGTATAAAAATGCGTGGTGTCACCACCCCATGTCATTTGGTACGCCAAATCTCCGAAAACTGTATTTTTTTTTACTTGGAAGATTCACAAAAATTCCGTTTGTAAAGCATCTTGTTAAAAACTTTATTTATTTCTTTTTGAAGTAGGTTATGTTATAGACACAAATAGGCATTTTTTTTAATCCTCACACATTCACACAACGCCATCTAGTCCCAAACTAAGCTGAGCTTGTACTATGGGTACTAGAAAACTGATAAACATTCCTACATAAATATCTTTGTTTTTTTTGTAAATAAGTACATACATATTATACATAGAAAATACCTCAGACCAATGCAAACAATCATGTTCGTCACACAAAGATTTGCATTGAGCGGGAATCGAACCCGAGACCTCTGCGTAGCAGTCATGTTATATAACCACTACGCCACAGAGGTCGTCATTCATTCCAGTCCATTTGTAAATATTCTAGAAACAGTGTCTAATTAGTCCTTCCAAACCCACAACCAAAGTAGCATCATAACCTCCTCAATCCCTCTGAAACATACTATAGTACACAGATATCAACTGCATAACCATAGTACAATCTCGTATAGTACATATACAGTACGCTTACTCATGAACATCACGTGTAAATAGTACATAGTACCACGTGCTGACTTGCTTTATATAGATGATTGACGTCTTAAATGCGAACAGCACATGCAAGATTAGTTTTTAGTAATTATGGCTGCTTTATTCTGTGCTAAAACGGAAACTTCTTTAGGATAGGATTTATCCTATCCTACTAATACTCGTATTCTCCGTGTGGTGACGGAGTAAGAATACAATATGTCACCACCCCGTCTCATCCTATGGGTGTCGTAAAAACCGATTAAGGGACTATCCGTGAATATTATCTTTACGAAATGAAAAGAAGGAAAACTTGAAATTAAACCCTATACCAAACCGTCTGGCCAATGTGGTACATATTAGTAGGCCAACTATCCCTCCGTCATGGAAGGAGGCCCGTCCCTGCAGTGGGACATTAATGGGCTGTTATAATGAATACTCGTATAATAAACGCGGAAGTTAGGATGTATGTTTGTTAATATTTTACGTAAAAACTACTGCATGTAATGAAACTTCACAATACTATACCCTAAACATTAGTTATTCGTTCGTGCCTAAGTTATAATAATATCAATAAGTTGTTATTTTCTAACATTATGTTGAAAAATAAATAAACTGAAACAGAAACTGAATAAAAAAAATGGTCTAGTCTAAAAACATCTTATTTTATTCTGTATTTCTTTATACATTGATGCAGTGTGCACTTGTTATTGATTTTTAGACAAATAATACTCATTTCCGGGCTACATCATGTCACTTCCGGTATCGGACCTAGAAGATGTTTCACAATTCAGCTGCAATATTTTAAATAAAATTGGTTATCATTTGGTTTTTATCAAAAAATATGGAAATTGTGTGAAATGATGTTTCACAGAAATTCCGTAAAAAAAAGTTAAACGTAATTAAGTAAGTATTATATTATTATAATCGGTATCAACACTCTGGATGGAGTCAACCATTTTAATTAGAAAATTATTTTTACAGTTATTATGTAACAATAAACGCGAAAGAAAAGTCTATACCAATCTGACTGATCTGCGCAACATTATTATTAAGTTACAAGATTAGGGCCATCCTTGCAGGAGGACGCTTTAGATAATTGAAAAAGTAAAAAACACAGTTCTAAAAATCTTTATAACAACTTAAAAAGCAGTTTAAAAAATAACGTTATATATTTTTTAACATAATGCTATCTACATTGCTATATAACATTTCGTTATAATAAGCAAGCGCCCCAGATTCGCTGCAATCGCGTAATCCATCACATTTTATTATGGAAAGTAATACGAAGGAAGATGCTAATCTTACTAGAGGATCGTAAAGTCAGTGAATAAAATTTGAACAAATATCGTATTTGAATTTACGTTTTAGACTAGCTTTTCTTTGTAAAAGAAAAACCTTATCTCTCTCTCTCTCTCTTCCCAGCTATGTATCCCACATGGTGGTGGGGTCAGCTTTCCTTACATTTCTCCTCCACTTTGCTCTATCCTCGACATCTTCGTCAGTTACGTCGCATTCCCTCTTGTCCTTTAGCACTACATCCCTCCACCTAGTCTTAGGTCGAAATGTAAAAGAAAAACCTAATGTCAAGACAGAAATTTTAAACGTGTGCAAAACTAAACTGATTTTATGATAATGACAGCTGTCAGTGTCATCGTCATTCCACGACGAGGTCTAACTAAAACCAGATGTTATTCCTAGCTGTCATTTGCCTGGGGTTTCAGGCATACTCAAGAGGGTAACCCTAGAAACTTCCGCGAATATTGATCGCATATATGCCTTTCCATCCGGTACCGGGGCGGCAGCTACTATTCGCATTGAACAAGTTACACTACCATCTTATACTGCTGTCACGTAAACAATTTAAGCTAGTCATTTACCTAAGTTGTCAGATTAAAATTTACTAAATTAGTTGGCAGCTTAGGTCAAGTTTCTTTTATTAAAAAAATAATACTGTTACTACTACGGAGCATCAACCTTATCACATCAGATTATAACTCTAGGAGCTGATATCTGATCAAAAACAAGAGAAAATTAATTTTACTTAACTGTTACGATTTGATAACTCAGTAATCATTCCAGCCAGCAAATTTGTGCCTCACAGGCTCGGGCCTACTCTAGTAAAGTAGAGAGAGAAGAGGTTTTTAGCACATTTCTCTTGATAAATTCTTCTAAATTACATATATTTTTACCTATAAAGCTTAGGTATAACTAGCAAAATACGAACAGAAGAAAGACAATGGAAAAAATTGGTACTCGATTCCCGCGAGTTCGAGTTCCAATTTTTTTCCATTGTCTTTCTTCTTTTCAAATTCTTCTAAGTCAACTTTTACGAAGAATAAAGAGGTTGTTCTAAGCCCGGAGTGAATATTGACCACGTCGAACAAACAAATTACCTACACCATCCCACAATTCTAAAACGAAATTGCATATGCTCTAAATAACGTTATAGCTAACCGCGATAGTTATAATATTAATTAAACGTAGGTTATAAATAGAGTAGGCAGTGTACTTGAAACGTTCGTATCTCGCTGTTGACAACACCCATTGCGTTGATTTAGTTGTTATGACATGTTGCTATAACATAATAATTTATTGCTATAGCCGCGAATATGTTATTGATGTAAAACTTCATTAATTGCTATTAATTTTGTTAATAAATTAGATGCTATATAGCGTTTACGTTTTTTTGTAAAAGGTAATTATTTATTTGTAATTAGAATAATAAACGGTTTGAAATGCTTCAACGTAAACATTTTGTTGAAAAGCAGCATGAATGTTAGTCGTTTATTTCTATTTTTTTTTATTTGACCTACAAGAATGACTCTATGCTGCCAGCCTATACTCTAAGCATTCAATAGAGTCCAAGAATGGCAAGCACCATGCCAGCTACAATATTTGTAAAGGCATGAATGTCTCCACTATGGCGGCTTTAGAAGATTTTTGTAAGGACCCGTCTTCTTATTGGTACGCCTTTCTTTTTGTACTCTAAAGCCAACTTCGGCACTAATGTTGGAGCCCTGTGTCGGGACTTATATACGTGAAATAAACGGGTACAAGGCATATTCAGGTCCAAGGCAATCATTTTTTGTTGATATTACTTACAAATAATTAATTTGCGTGGAATTAGAACTCATAACCTCGCACAAGACAGCCGAATACACGATCGCTTTGTCACTGAGGTAGGTAAATGTAATCGCACTGACATTAGTTCTATCCGTTCCGAAATATCTTGGGCGTGTTTAGTATCTATGTATGCTTTGAGCTCCCTTTGTACGTAGATTATTAGGACTCTAGACATCTGGGTACAACACCGTGAGGTTTAAGTCGATTCGAGTCCTACTTGCCCAACAGCCTTTCAGATACCAGTGGCATAAAGTCCGTTGGAGATTCTACACGTTAAAAAAGGGCCTAATTAACGTCTGAATAACTATCAAGTAAAGATAACGAACAAAAGTCTAATTTATAACCATCCATAAATTACTTAATCAATGTTTCCATCGTATTACCTCTCATTGAACAAATTCAATGATGAAAGCGACCTAGCAAATACGTACATTCCCCTCCATTATGGGGTCATGAATAATTTAAAATTTCATTACGCTGTCTCAACTCTCACAACATTCATCATTCTTAACTTAAATATACAAGATTTCTTATAATATTCTATAGATTGTTACTTATGCAACGTATTTTATATTAAACGTGTTTCACGTGTTTCTATGTACAAGATATTGTAAGTACAAAAGATCAAAGAACTCATATACATATGTAATAGCAAATAGTCTTAGCGACGGGATAACATAAAACTCGGGCTACCACTACCAGTAAACAGGGTATAACTTTGTTACTCCTACAAAACGAGAATAACAACCTAGCTAACTAGTTACCGGTTCTTAAATCTTATTCAACGCTAGTAAATAACTATCTTGGCTAACTCGTACGTATATCTCGCTATGTTCTATATCTTTAGGGCTATTTTGTAGTTAATTCAATGTCATTAATGTTATTTGGATAGGTAATATAAACAGTGGTGTCCTACAGGTAGTGGATGACGATGGGCAGCATCACAGAGTGACGTAATGAGCCAGCGGTCTGCCACCGACCATGGCAGTGCTTGCCAAATGGGTTACGAGCGTCACCCGCCCCACCCGCGCGCTCACGACACGACTCATTACGAGTATGCACTCTTTCCCTTGTCGACTAGACGGCTGCCAAGGTCACTGCGCCACGCGATAAAGCATCGCGCCGGCACCGGCACTCGCCCGCAGAGCCGAGCGCATACAGAGCGACTACTCTTCTCTACTATACCTACATAACAGCACTCATTACTTAATACCTACGTTATCATTAAATAATAAAAACACTCACCTGTTCTTTTCCAACTCGTTATGAGTCGTCCTGGAACAAAAAACAACGTCACTTTTATAACACCACGTATGCTTTATAGCACCACTATAATTCATCACATATTCATCACTGCACTAGCACTAAACACCGGCCGCACACTCACCTGCTGCCCTGCGATTTCTTCGTCTTCGGCCGCCTGCCGCCGGACCGGGATTCTTCGTACGCCGGCAAACTCGACGCGTATCCGTGCTCAGCTTCTGCAACAAAGTACACTGCCATTCCGTCAAAATCAGCTGATTATAGCACGGCAAAAATAGACGGGAGCCATGTTGACGTGTGCGTGTAGTTGCACTCGATTGACAATTCAAACAAAGAAAATCCAAATCACCTCTATCACGCCTTTCGATGTATTCAGCGGCTTCGAGCAGAGCAGCAATACTCATATTTATTGTATCCCGGTTAAGCACAGGTATTCACAAACGCAAACCGACTTTATTCGATTAAAACTATAAATAAAAGTATCTATGCGCTCCGAAGTTCACGACTGCGTTTACCGATGTCAAAAACACACTAGTCGACTCGGGACGCGCGACCGTGTGAAGCGGTTCGTGATTTGTCGGCGGCGCTCGTGCCCCGCTTCGTGAGCCAATCACGATGCAGCAATGCCCACAATAAATTACCTGGGTCAATCACGTGAACTTTGTGTTTCCAAACAAAACATTTTTTTTCTATGCGCTCTTTGTAGTGTAGTTGGTTATTGACGAACTTTTATTTTCTTGAATAATTTGTAATGCATGTCGGCTTCGCACTGAAGTGCACTCACAGTATTGACTCGACTTTACTATAAATCAATGTTATAATATTACATGCATGTTCTCCTTTCATCGTGCAGGAAATAAAAGTTTTTTGACGTTTGATACGAAGCGGAGCCGCTAACTAACTTTATTGCATTTTTATATCGCTTTAATTTGCTTTCTATAATGTAGTGATTTAAATAGCAGAATAAACTATCAATAAAAGACTATGATTCACATTTGGGAAACACTTTTAATATTTAAAATATTTAAACATGTTTTGAGAGTTTCATTTAGTATAGTCAGCATGTGAATTCTAGCAAATATAACGGGTAACAGATGTTTTCTGGGCTCCTGAAAAAAGGAGAAAGTTTACTTAAATATTGTGTTAGAATCTAATTGGAATATTCATGATTATTAACATTCAAATTAGCATTATTCTTTCAATTATACTTAATAATATATGAATAAAATATTAAAATTAATGTGATTTATTACAAAATTATTTACGAAGACTTTAGAAACTGACAGGTTTTTCCAAATGTAGACATTTTGCAACACTATATTATATAAGTGTGACAGTTTTACTTACCACAAGTATTCTAGTTCTTCTGTAATATTGGCTAAAGACTCGAACCAGGGAACATAAGAAGCCACATATTAAATGAGGTCTAAACTCACAAGATTCTCCTTTGACATCAATGCACATGTCCAAAAGTGATGGGAAACCAAGAATGTGATTAAATATTAAACACCATTCATCCTGCAACATAAAAAACCTTTTTAATATGGTAATTTAAAGATTATTTTAACTAAATGATACTGGAAATTTAATGATATACAGTTTTTCTTTCCTTGAAATATAATAAATTACTTACAGAAAAGATAATTCAGAAATACAATAAAACCAGCAGAAAATAACATCTTTAACTCAATTAATATTAAGAATACACAGAACTGTTTCTAGTTTCAGACTTTAATATTAACTATATCCGTTAAAAAAAACCATTATGTATTAATAAACTAACCTCTTGTGTCAATAATGAAAAATCAACATAATCAAATTTAGGCAACTCCAGATACGTCCCCGCACATACATTATCATTGTAAGTCCTGATTATAGTCTCCAATCGTGCACAATTGTACAATATGAATGATGCACCTGTAACCATATGAAATGGGTTTTTTATTAGCTCACTCAATTGAAGGTTACATTAAGGTCATTGCAAGCAATTCTACTTTAATAAGAAATATAATCATTTAATTGTTCATTGACAATAACAGACTACAGATAATTTTACATATTTATTTTTTATTGGTATAATTAATTTTATATATTGGTATCTATATAAACATTTTTATGACAATGAAATATGAAATATAATGTATTCCTCACACATTCACACAACGCCATTTATTCCCAAACTAAGCAAAGCTTGTACTATGGGTACTAGACAGGAGATAAACATACTTAAATACTTTTTTTTGTAAGTACCTACATTCATATTAGAAAACACCCAGACCAATGCAAATAATCATGTTCATGCACACAAAGATTGTCTCCATTATTTATACATTTACTTCTTATATGGAAATATAAACAAGTAATTTAATTATAAGGAAAGATAATGTTACCATACCTTTACTAGAACCAACTGCACAATTATCAAAATTAATTTTAACAGCACTGCTCGGTTTTGTTTGTAATAATTCAAATGCTACTGCCGATTCTCCCAAATGTGATATGAATTCTTTCCATTTTGAATCGGTTGTGACTCTCATACCATACTTGTGTTGAGCTATCAAAGTCATTTCAGCTTGCCGTAACCTAAAAATGGAAAATATATTGAACATTATTCTTACATATTTACTGTAAAAAGGCTGTAAATAATTCTGGGGGCTTTTAAAATAATAATATTATTCATATTTACCTAATAAAATCATCACCACTTATATCTTTTTCTTTTGCTCCAGTTTTACCATTCAAAACGGTACCACAGAATACTGTAGAAATATTAGCATGTTTGCTTGTAGATTTACATGTAACCAATACAGATGTGTCTAACTTGTGTACTGCACTAATATTTGTAATAACATTACGAATATATTTAGTGCGTAAAGCAGTAATATCACTTTCATCTTCACACAAAGAGTCTAAGATAATTTTGGAACAATAGTTATCTATTCGCTGTTTTATTAAAATATTATTTCTTAACGCCTCCGCTAAGCCTACACGTATTGCACTAGGTCTATGTAAAAACAAATAAGTACGACCTTTGTCTTCTCTTACATGGTGCAAATGTAGATCCCAGTTTTTTGACTCTTCTACAATACTATCATGATTTTTATCTATTGCTTCCAATATTGTTGCATTTTCTTTAATACTAACGAGATCACAAATAGAAAATTCATGCCAAGATTGCACAGAATTAGGAAAACTAAACTCGCCGTGTGTCTTCATATTTTCGTTGTGTTTTTTGACAAGAAGGCTTTTTGCATCTTTTTCTTCTCCGGTCAAACACTTAAATATATTTTTGGTGAAAATCTCTAAGCTATTTTCGATCATTTTATTTAACGATACACACAAAACTTTCGATTATAATAAATATAATAACAACATAAACACGTGCGACATGACAACTGCCAGTATAGAATTTTGACAGTTGATGACATTGACAATTGAGCTAACAAATTGACAGTAGTCATTTTTTTCATCAGCCGCGGTAAATCTAAGATTTTTAAAACAGCCACCGAAATGCAGACAATAACTTTAGTTAGGTATTTAAAATTAAGAATGACTGTTTTATTTAATAAGTCATAAAAAGTGCCAATATTCATCGATAACCAAATATTATCACTCCATCTTTTGCCATACAGGTGTCGTAAAAGTTAATTTACGTGTAAAAATAATCATTTCAATTTTTCAATTTTATTACAGCGCTATCACAAAGTTTTTATTGTAAATAATTTGAGAAGTTTATAATTTGTATCTTTATTTCCATTTTTCACAATGAATTACATTTTAAAATATAAATATAAAAACATTTAAAAATATTAAAAAATGGTAGACCCACCGGCATCGGGTACAGCCTGTACCCTGTACCGTACAGGGACCAAGCTACCGGTGGTTAGGGCTCCAGAGATAGGAACCTTCTCACAATACGTGCCGTGTCAAGCAATAATGCCTTCTGCATCAGCCCTATGATCCAACTGCCAAGCAACTTATAATTTTAATGGCATTGGTTTTTTGTTACCTCTCATGTTGTACAGTCAGCCCCAAAAGTCGCTGAACACATTTTAAATGTCATAAGTCAGTGTCGCAACAAGAGTACAGAATAAGCTTTACATACGAAACGACCATAACACGCTGAACACGGGTATTCTAAATGTAGCTGAACCCTAGTATTTTTAAAAGTAACTGAACACTGGTATAGACAAAAGTATCTGAACACTAGTATTTCAAAAGTAGCTGAACATTATTAATACAAAAGTAGGTTAACAAGTCATATTATCAATGTTATTGCCTGTCAATCTACTTTTGGTGTTCTTGATGTAAAGCGAATTTTGACATGTAAAATAATTTGACAAACTTTAATGTTTTAAAGCTTAATAATATTAATAACAATTTTACAATGATATGAAACAATAAAAACTCTTATTACAGGCATTAGTTCCGGAATGAGTTTCTTTTAATAAAAATTTAACTACAATTACAATTCCCAAGTTCCTGAATTCCTTTTTTTTATTTCCGCTCTAGGAATTATGTTTTGTCGCGGGGACTTCACAAATATCAATTCAAAGGACACAAAGAACATCCAGACTCAGGACAACAATTTGTCGATTGCACAAAAAAAATCCCACTTGGGAATCGAACCCGCGGACTCGTGCACGATAACTTTATCCTCGACCGTCACGCACCGAGATAGTTGAATTAAATTGTTTTATTTTATTTAGTTTAGCTTAGTAAATCTATATCATGTAAGCAGATAAAAAAATAAATACACAAAACTAAACAAAATGAAATAATCGTGCACGTGTAAAATTTTACGTTTTGTAAATTTTTGCGCGTTAGTAAAAACATTTTTAATAGGTTAAATATTATAGCTATCTATACCTAGGCTATAACCAAGATAAAAAAAACGTTGTTTTAATTAAACCTCTTTTGAAAAAACTTATCTGTTCTAAAAGTTTTTACTTATTTTTTTAAAGATGCAGGTAGTAAGTAGGTTTTAATACGAATTGACGCGTGTGTATAGCTATTTTTGGAATCTTAGGAGTTCCGCTACTTTTGAAATACGAGTGTACAGCTACTTTTGAAATACTAGTGTTCAGATATTTTTGAAATACTAGTGTTCAGTTACTTTTAAAAATAATAGGGTTCAGCTACTTTTGGAATAACCATGTTCAGCGTGTTATGGTTGTTTCGTATGTAAAGCTTATTCTGTACTCTTGTTGCGACACTGACTTATGACATTTTTAGTGTTCAGCAGTTTTGGAATTTAAAATGTGTTCAGCGACTTTTGGGGCTAACTGTACATTTTACAAAAATAAGTATTTATATTTTTTATTTTTAAAATAGCTACTTGATTGTATAACATTAATTAAAGAATATAAATAGTTTATGAAAACATGTAGATATATGTCGCATCAAGGGTGTCCAAAGTGAAAAGCATTACGTCTTCTTCACATTTCAACACTATTTTAAACTAAACGAAAGACGACACGCACTCTAACGAAATATGATTTCAATTTAAACTGACTTTAATTAAAGTAAAGGTTACAATCACTTGAATAGAAGAAACAAACACGCGCGTTGGCACCGGGCGCCTGCCACGGCTCTTCGAACTAGTGTTGCAACAATATATCGAACTATCGATAGTACTATCGATAGTATCGATTGTAATGGCGATAGTCACAATATCGATAGAACTATCGATAGTATCGATCATATCGATACTATCGATTCTATCGTTAGTATTTGATATACAGTAGTATTGATAGGCATCAATACTATTGATAGGATCGATAGTATTGGTTTTCGATACTATCGATAGTCTCGATAGTATTGATATTTTATTATTAATACTATCGATGGTATCGATAGTATCGACACAATTGTTGCTCTTATTTTAACAAACAATCGATACTATCTACAGTTTTTAAAACTATCGATAGTATTGCACTATTGATAGTATGTAAAAATTCAATAGTATTACTTTTGCGTTATAGTTAACGTGGTGGTAACTGCATTAGCAGAACAAAATTAATTATGTATTTACATTATTTTTCCTGAAGTTCCTCAAGTTCCTCCTCCTCCTCGTCTACAACAGTAATTGCCGGCCACGTAAACCATAATGCAAAGGTAATACTATTGAATGTTTGCAAACTATCGATAGTGCAATACTATCGATAGTTTTAAACACTATAGATAGTATCGATCGTTTGTTGAAATGAGGCCATCAATTGTATCGATATTATCGATAGTATTGATTATAAAGCATCAATACTATCGATTCTATCGATACTATCTAACAGTAATACTATAGAATAGTAAGTATAGTATCGATAGTATTGATGCCTATCAATACTATCGGATCTCAATTACTAACGATACTGTCGATAGTATCGACACTATCGATATTCATATCGATACTGTGACTGTTTTACAAGGTCAACTATCGATAGTCAAACTATCGATAGTTCTGCAACACTACTTCGAACTAGACTGAGCTAGCGCTCGGTCTCCCCGTCCGTTCTCGCGGCATCCCCACTACCGACGATCGTGTCCAAGTGGAAGGGCGCTTGCGTTTCCGTTCACATACTTAATTGTGTATTGAATCGATAGCTGGTGCTGTGAGTTGAAGAATTAAATTTCCTTTGAAAAATATTCATTCTTACTAAAAAATAAGCTTTAAAAATTTGGTTATGGAATACCGCAATAATGTATATCTAGTCCTTCTAGTAATGGCGAATAAAGACTCGTGAACAGGCAGTTTTATGCATATTAGCTTACGTTGCTGTGACGTTGACATTTACTTTATTTGTTCATCTGGATTCATTCATTGTCAGTTTGACAATCATTCATATTGTACCTACGTAGTGTAGTTTAATTTTCTAAAATCGTAAATTCTATTTTAATTAACAGCTAGTCATTAATAATCGTTTTTATAACATAGAGTATGTATAAAACTGAAAAATGATTTTAACAAACAAATATATTATCCTTGTCTGCGTAACGTGGCAGTTGGCAGTAGTCTCCGCAGCAGATCATCTACTTGAAGGTATTTATTGTGGCAAAGAAAACTGTTATGAAGTTCTTGGAGTTACAAGAGAAGCTAAAAAAAATGAAATTGCTAAAAACTACAGGCAACTTGCTAAAAAGTTTCATCCCGACATGCACAGAAATCCTGAAGCGAAAAAAGAAGCAGAGGAAAAGTTTAAAGAGATAGCAACTGCTTACGAAATTTTACGAGATGATGAAGAAAGATCTGACTACGATTACATGTTGGACAACCCACAGGAATACTATGCTCATTACTACAGATATTACCGGCGGCGTATGGCACCAAAAGTAGACGTACGTATTGTAATTGCAGTAACTATTACTATTATATCAGTGATTCAGTACTACAGCGCGTGGTCTAAATATGATTCAGCTATAAAGTATTTTATGACAGTGCCAAAGTATAGAAATAAGGCTCTAGAATTAGCTAAAGCTGAAATGAAAGAAGTACAAGGTAGAAATAAAGTGAAGAAATCTAAAGCAGAACAGAAAGAGGAACAGGACAGATTAATACGAAAAGTTATAGAAGAAAATATGGATATCAAAGGAGCATATGCTAAGCCAGAAGTAGTAGATATATTGTGGGTGCAGTTAGTTATACTACCTTACACTATTGCGTATTATATTTATTGGTATCTTAGATGGTTTTGGAGGTATACTATAATGAAGCAAGCATATGGTGAAGAAGAAAAGTTATATTTAATTAGAAAATACATGAAGCTTGGACAGCATCAGTTCAATGCTATTGAAGATAAAGAGAAACAGGAATTTTTAGATGAAGAACTATGGATTAAAGAGAATTTTAAAGTATGGAAAGAAATAAAAGATGAGGAAAGTAAAAAGGCACTTGCAGAGAACAATAAGTATAAGCAGTACAGAAGGTATATAAAACAGCATGGAGTGGGAAGGATGACATTTGATGATTCATAGATATATCTGATAGTTGTGACTTAATTTATTATTAAACACCTTGTCCCCCACAAGCAGCATTTTATTATGTTTCTCTTAGAATAATTTCAAGCACCAAAAATGAAAGGAACAAATAACAAAAAAAATAAAACAATTTTTACACAATTTGTTACTTTTTTATTATCTATTTGTATCAACATGTACTAAGATGATTTCAATACAATTAATCATACAACACTTTCATAATTTACAATCATCACAAATGGCAAGGCATACAAACATCTTAGTGTTCAAACATACACAGAAGCAAGGCAAGTTATATAAACAACCAT
Organism: Schrankia costaestrigalis; assembly: GCA_905475405.1. Taxonomy (NCBI): domain Eukaryota; kingdom Metazoa; phylum Arthropoda; class Insecta; order Lepidoptera; family Erebidae; genus Schrankia; species Schrankia costaestrigalis. The sequence goes on from FR997835.1 coordinate 18,498,131, forward strand.
AATTTTATATGAGACAATTTTATAACATAATACATTGTTCATATTATACAAAACTAAACAAAATTGTGTCTCATTCAAATTGATAAACAATGAGATCTTTTAATTAATAACTTGTTATGCAGTAGACTGCACATATAAGCAATTAAATTGCATTGGCAGTGCTTACAAATCCTTAAATATAATTTTTAACAAGAATTCCATCGGCAAAGTAATAGACTTGAAATTTAGAATACATTGTAATTTTTTACAGTCATTCAGCTACCATATACGGGCATACTTTTTCATATAATACAGGAATAGGGCACCATTCATTATGGTTGTGTCAAAAAGAATAATCAGTAGCAATTATGGTGATTCCTTTCATGGGCCTTCCATTCTATAAACTAAAAAAAAAATAGTTACCAGTACATTGAATTTAATAGCTCCGTTTTATTGCAATAAACTTGCGTTGTAACCACACTATAGGCAGTATCGCATAGCAATTAAGTAAACTTGGGTTATCAACTTCAATATTACCAAAAGAAATAAAAAATTTCACGCCTGACTGATTTCAACAAAGTTAGTGATAGTTTTATTGAAATAACGGGACCTATTACAAAATTATTGACCTTGCTGTAGTCAACATTGTCAATTAATACCTTTTTTATTCATTTCAAAATTTGACATTTATTCAAAGGGAATTTCAGAGGTATCTTAAGAAATAGGTTACTTAAACCTGTTTCTTAAGTACAGTTCGTGCAATCTTAGTTAACATTGGAGAAGTTAGCTTCTAGAAACGTTTGAGCATGACAATCAAAAATGACATTTGCTTAACCATTTGTAACTTCTAGCAAAGAAACTTAGATTGCGAGTACTGTTTCTTTAGAAAAATTAAATTCCTAAGGTTCAAAATTATTCGTGGCCGTTGTGTTAAAAGTATTATGAGAATGTTGACACAGAACAACCATTAAACATATGGTACTGTATTCATTGCTTAACTTTATAGTTTATTTATTCAGATTTCTTATGTAATGTGCATTGTTAATTATTTCACCATCAATTTGTACAATATAATTATTAATTGCTTGTCATTGTATTTCAATATATTAGTCATTTCCTATTTTTTATTACGATTATATTAACTTGCAAAACTACTAAAAGTTAATAATAAAATATCTACCATTTTATAGTATTTTCAACATTATTCTTGTTAGTGATAAGGTTGAAAATTGGTTACATTAAACTTTTAGTTAGTTTTGTAATTGGTAACATTCTATTGCTTTTAAGGCCTGTAGTGTTGGGACTTACACTGCCTTATTACAAAATACGGTCTAACTATAAACCACGATTTATTACGTCACAAAACCACTGTTTTTGAAATTTGTTATTGCAAAATCAGTCTTAACGCTAAAGCGTTAAAACTGATTTTGTATTAACGAATACAAAATCATAAATTTATTAATACAAAATCAGTTTTAACACTTTAGAGTTACGACTGATTTTGCAATAACAAATTTCAAAAACAATGGTTTTGTGACGTAATAAATCGTGGTTTATAGTTAGACCGTATTTTGTAATAAGGCCGACAGAGTTTTAAAAATACTAATTGAATTATGTATAGTTTATATTAAAAAGTCGCTGTTGAAGGTTGCAATTCCTTATTACAATTATGATATCAAACTATTAATAAAATGAGTATTATGTAGCCATGACAGCGACTTTTTAAACTTATTGTCGACTCAACAAGATTCTTTACGAAGAATTTTGGTTCAGGTACGTAATTATGTGGCAAATTAAAAGAATTCTTGAAGAGTATGACAATTGAAAGTGTAAACCTATTACAGGATTTATATTTTGTATTTAATTCCTCTGATAAACTCACAGTTAAATATTAAAAAGTGTTGCCAAAAAAATATTCTAAATTTCCATCATGACTCAGTTATAGAACTGAATATAGTAACAACTAAGAAAAATCAGATTTATCTTAGTAATTTTCAATTCCAGAGAATATAGGAGATGAGATTTAAATATTTGTACAAAATTTACAATTTAAATTGACATTAATAATTCCTCACATAACTGTGGCCGTATATAAATCCGTATCGCTAGTGTAACATCTTGCTACATCCGTATCATAGATCCGTTTGCTGTATCGGATGTAGGATAGATGTTATACTTGTATTGCTTTGCATAGTTTTATGCAATAATAGCTACTTAATAAACAAATTATTACTTAACATAATGTAATTTAAAAACATAGTATGTACTTAATTTATTATGCAATGTTGATAATGGTGACCTGCACTTATTATCTATAATTAAATAAAAATTGATAACTTTGTAATGCATTTAACTGTTCTACGTATTTAATATAAAACTGTGAGTTTTCAAGTAAATATAATATATAGACATAAAACAAGGTATCTACGAATCGTGTTACATTATAATAATATATATATTTTGTACATACAACTTCTCAATTTTAATAGATAATTAATAAGTACGTTACATATTTACACAATACATTTATTTAAATATAACCTTTTACTCCAATTAATAAGGTATATTATCGCACATCCGCATCGTCACATAGATACAATATATTTATGTCTATCTACATAAATAGTATAAGTACACAAAATAATGATTCTAGTCTTTTTCAATGTGCTATTTCGTTTCAGATCGTTAGTATGCTAAATATCATAGTTATATTATATGTCGTTGGTATTTACACAACAGTTTGATGTAAAAATAAACAAAAAGTATCAAGAATTAATATGTAAAACCATGGGCACCTGTCTGTTAAAATACCTAGTCGAAAATCTTAAAAACATAATAATAGTAACCGTAAATAACCGCATAATAATAAACTTACGTGAATTATAAATACAAAATATTAAATAGGCTAATGGAATAATAAAGAAGAGTATTAAATAATTGAATAAAATAATTTAAATAAATTTATAATAAATCAAACTAGCTGCCTATCAATGTTTGGTACATATCACAATATCTACCTATCCAGAATATAAGTGCCCATAATAATTTCGGAACGTATGAAAGTTATTATTAATGTGAAAATTTCGTCAGAACTTCCTTGAAATCATAGTATACTCTATCACTGGTTCACATTACAATATCTAAAGCGACAGATTTTACAAACTGCAAAACTTTTAAAATAATTTGCATCGGGATTCAGTTTAATCAAATCGAATCAATTAGATACACTTTTGGATTGTTTTGATATTTTCAAAAATATATAACAACATACAATATCATACTTTTATGCAAATAAATTGAGATGTTAGTTTTCATAACGTCAACAGAGTCGAAATATATTTGATTAAAATAATTGCAGCTCTTTAGCAGATTTAGGTATAGAAAGTCAAATTATAAATAAATTATAGGTCATTTATACAAAAAGAAAAATTCAAGTAACAGACATAAAATCAAGAATTGTAAAAATATTCAATCAATTATTTTTCACAAGCGTTAAGCAGACTTTACAGTACACATCACTGATCCGGATTCAGCGGTAACATCGATTCACTCACACCTTGCACAGTCCCAATATAAGTTCCTGTAATAAGTGTAGTTGTGCACATTCAGTGTCGGAGCCTGCGCGTGTCGTGCGGCGGCCGCTTGCGTCGCGCGGGCGGCACGACCACGTGCAGGGCGCGGCCTCACACCGGCGTTTCATGATCCGTCTCCTCTATCCGCCCCAGACGCCAGGCGTTCGGATCTGTCGCTGTACAAACAACAATAATCAATACAAAACTTTCGAATCTCTCAATCAGATCGAGTCTTCATCGAAATTAGAGTTCCCAAAAAATATCTTAAAAGCGGTTAGTGCTAAGGAAATTTTTAATTCACGATTCAGACCCGACTTTAGTGTTAATATTAGTAGGTAGTCATAAAAATACACATGTCAAAATAGCAAATATTAGAAAAATCGCACAAAAAGCATGAAATAAAACAGGAAAGGTGGTTTATGTCTGTTGCATTTCATGTTACTGCGTTGTTATTTAGTGTTGCAAGAAGGAATTATGCCAGTTTGACATGTGTCAAGTGCTTAGTGTACACAAATACCGTTAGTGAAGACATAAATATATACCCTGTAAGACCGTCACAATACTAGCCAACATTCACACAAGCAAACATCACAAGGTACCGTCTTGTGCACGTGTCGATGACTCTCTGTCCTTCACATAGAACATAAAATGTATATTCCAACATTTAAACCCAAAAATAAAATAATGTCTGAAATTTACTTTATGATTTTACAAAAATCTAATTTAAATTAAATTATGATTTGTGTGTTATGTATGTGTGTAAAACTAAAGCAAATTTCAAACTAATTTCTGACAAATGGAGCAAATAATTGGCAACATCTAATTTACAACATAAAAAAGTGTAATTTCGCAAGCGGACAGTGCATTTTGTGTGGATGTAAACTAGAAGAAGTGATTTATTTTACAGTTTGAACCACTTATTTTGTATTTATTTACAATATGATTATAAAGTTTTGACTTCATGTAATTAACTTTTTATGTTTAATTTTAAATGAGTATTTCAGCTCGTGGCTTAATTGCGTATATCGTAAGATGAAAGTTTGAAATGTGGTTTAAATTAAAGAAGGTGGAAAAAGCTATTAGTAAAATGATTAGTGTCAATAGGAAAGAGGCAAAAACTAATAAAAATTAAAATATTTGGCTTTCAGTATTAAATTTGTTTAAATCTGATAAAAATATGTTTATTTTAATTATGATAGTTTTTACAAAATTGAATTATATTAAATAGAAATGGAATACCTACGTCAAAGCAATATTTAGATAGGTCTTCTCAAAGCCATATATTTCAAAACACAAATATATGTGATAAAATTGTGAAAACAAAGCAAAAAAAAAAACAAAAGTATTTTACCTTGACAGTCGATCTTCCAAACATGCTTTGGTAGGTCGGACATAGGAGCGGATAATAGGATATTTCTATACTGAATGTGATTGTGTGTTATATAATACTTATGTGTATCTGATTTATATTTAATTATGTACTTATAAAGGTAACACTATTCTTGGTTAAAGCATTAATAAACTTCTACGCGGTTAGAACACAACTTGAAAACACTTAATATTCTTTAAATCCACTAGTTCCAATAGGTTTTAGAATGAAATGAGATTCAAACAATTGAAAATTTAAATAGTGATAACTCTTATAGGAATAGGTATTTTTTACGTTTTTTTAGCAAATTATTAAGTATTAATCTTCTTATCTAAAAATTATTTCTTTATTATTTTAAAATCACATCTCGCAATTGCGATCAAGCTGTATGCCGTGAATCTGGCAACACTCGACTGTCACATTACTTACCCGAAATGTTAAGACGCGGTCACTTCGCTACTTAAAATTCAAATTGTGTTAATAACCGCCTATCTAACTACAATTATCATCACATGCATATTATAATTCTGAATATAATGATATTCCTATTAATACATTAAAGACTAGTATCAAAATAGCTGATAATATGACCTACGTAGCAAAAAAATAAACTTGCTTAAGACATATTTATCGTAATCCTATGTCGTCAAAACTTGAAATCGAAGCGATATAAAGCACAAAAACTATTATTAAGATTATTATTATAAACACCCATCAAAAATCTTACAATTGCTACTACTTATACTGCTTAATTTTATTAATTACTAACTAATAATATTAGCGGTAAGTGCTATATTAAAATCATCTTTTTTTACTTTTTCAAGTGTTTTTTAACTTTAACAATTAGCATTAAAAAGCTATTTGTTATTTGACAATGAACTGCTTGTACTTGTAAAAATATATTATTTTTACTATCCTTAGAGTGCATAAAAACACTGAATATCATGTGTACTATGTACTATTGGTCCTTATATTCAATAGAGAAAAAATATTCTTAAAATGAGACTTTTCGGGATTAAAATTTATGGTGAGAGATACTCCTTAGTACTATGACACCATAGACTATACTAAACTACATTACTAAATGTCAAATGTACTGTCAATATATTAATGTCAGTAGAAAAACTAAATTTAGCATGGATCATTTTTAGGATGTAAAGTGTGATAAAAGAATATACCTACTTGATCTAGAAATATAATAAGAGTAATACTGTAAAATGTTTACATTAACAAGAATGTAACATTTAAAGAGAGACGTTGAAGTAAGTATCAAAATATGTGTATTTTTTTTTCAGTGTTTCAAAATGTGTAGAAAATATGTACGTATACAATTAAAAAAATAATGTGGGTATACACGTCACGACATAAATGTTCATAATATTACTAATATTATTTGTATTTCTATTTATATAATAAATTTTGTATTTTTATTGAATCCCTACAAATTATAGAACCTAAATCTAATATTACAAAAATAGCTCAAACTTTTTAAAAATACACTAAAAGCTTACCTAAAAGGCATGATAAATTTTAAGGCATTCGTTTAATATATTCCAAGAATCCTAGCTCTAAAATTCTAAAATTTAATTTCGTAAATGTGTATTTTTAGTTGAAAATAAAATACTTTTACGAGGAATTTCATTACTTTTTACAGCTAAAAGGATTTTTTTTTGTGATTGTACACAACATTTCTAAACAGCTTTAGTTTTCTTCTTACAGAATGTAATAATCAATGTTTTAAGAGTTTACCTCTATTGATCTTAGATTAAAGTTTAAAAAAAAACAGTATGTTTACACAGAGTGTAAGCAAAGTAATATTATTAAAATTCTTATTGAGTTAAATGTCCTTTAGTCTAATCTGTGTGGAAATGTACGTTGTATACATGAGTGAGTAGTAAAAAAAAAAGGACCTAAAACATTTAAAGTTTTCCTAGTGCTGCTGTTATTAGTGCAAGAATTAATTTAAGATTCGAAGAGGGTATAATCGTGAAGTGTCAACTATAACAAGGGATGTTAGGGAGTGAGGATGTCGGAGTCACATGTGTCGCAGTAAGGCGATGTGTCTCGATGACGTCAGTCAGCAGTCGTGCGCGCGGTGGGCGGGGCGCAGCAGCGGGGCGTGCTCGCCTGTGACGTCACGAGCCACCAACACCACACGTCATCGACACGGCACAACCACAACACCATACGAACGAGTTACGTACAGTCCCTTATTGTAACTAGACGAGAGGCAATCACGCGAGGTATTGCGCGCGCAATCTTAATTGGCCGGCCTGAAGTTAGCTGTCAGAGACGTTCGCGCATGTACAGATAAAAAAAAACTACCGCTACCCGACATTTAGTTTTTAAAATAATATCTGCGCAGCTGTTTGCATCAACTTCAAACCGACCCACTTAGTTTGCGCATACTGTACATACGCATTTTATTTCTTAAGTAATAATTGATTAAAATACAGTGTAACCTCGCGTCACTCTCTCTCGTATTTACTAGTTTAAAAAAATACCTTAGTGCAAATAAAAAAAAAGTAATGTGATGATTTTAAATGTTTAACTAGCAATACTATGAAAAGGGACTTTACGCACGTCTATTCATTAGCTAACATCAATTTATACCATAAATGTGTGTTACTTTATTAATACTAGGTACTAAAAAACTACAAAAAATACTAAGTACTAAGTAAATAAATGAAATAATATTAACTAGAAAAATAAATAATAAAGTATCACACATTCTAAAGTAAATAACAATAAAATGAAATAGAAACATTTATGGACAAAAATATATAAAATTTATATTAAGTCATTTCGGTCTTAACACACTGACGTTTATTTAAGCAATTACTACAAAAAAAGTGACAGTTCTTTAATTTAGTAATTTTTAAAAACAGTGCCTATTCCACGAAAAAGTTAATAACATCAAATTCGGCCTCTACCATACCAACGAGTTGTATTAAACTATGTAAAATAGGGATAAAAGGTGGAGTATTATTTTAAATATCCATAGACTACAGTTTTTGAACAGAGCTTAATTTTGCTATTTTATTGGTACCAAATTTTTTTGTAAAATCTAAAAGCAGATAGCGGAACTACAAGCTAAATCATTATAATAGTTGGCCAACATAACCATATTGATTAAAAACACAATTCAGGTTGGCCATTGACTAGATTAATAGATTATATGGAGAATACTATCTAAAAACGGTTGTAAGTAGGCACCTCGAAAGTCTTAATAAAAAAAAGGCATAAGAGTAATAATAAATTTGATAATCGAAACATCCGTATCAAGATCCGAATCTTCGTTGTTACGTGACTCAATCACTATGTTTGTAGTAACTAGAGTTAATTGCTAGAAATGTACGGCAAGTGTGTACAGACTGAATAATAAAAAAACTACCATTTTAGTTAAAATGATTTCCTAGCTAGTAGTAATGATAATCATGCATGATATACTTATTTTATTTTGGGTTATTGGTTATTTTATTGTGATATAAATAATATATTTATTTATAAATAAAAAATGCATATTATATATTATATTATAGAAAATTCGTTAAATAATAATTAATTAATATTCTGTAATTTTTAATTCTTCTAATTCTTTTATGTATATGGAAATATACATAAAGGAGCACCGCGTGTATTTTAAAATTGATTGTATCTACAGGACATATTTCACGCAAAAAAATTAAATAAGTAACAAGCCTCCAACTAGGTGGAGTTTAATCAATTTTCTTATGGTTTTTGACTTGCTAGTCATAGTAGGTTAATGATAATAATATTTATTTTCAGAATAGTAATGAAATTTCTTTTCATGAATTAAAGGCAATGAAAAACTTAAGTAACGGGAAAAGCATATACAAAAGATAATAATGGTGGTCTGTTTAATCGCCATAAAATAAACCAACAACCCAAAACGTACGACTAAATCAATAAGTAGGCATTATACCTTGGAGCTGTCTATTCAATAACGCCGTGATACCGGGCCCGTCTCCCGCCTTCTTCACAACCAGCATTGGCTTATCTTCACCCTCCTCGTAACTGTTCGGCAGGTGACCGTTGCTTACTCCCATTGTTTCGCTCACCTGGAAACATAGGCAATGATTTCAGTAAATTACATAAAAAATGAATTATAATTTACAGTACTTAAAAGCGTTTACAGGGCTCACTAGCGCCGCCAATAGAAAAAAAATAATAATTCGCAAATAGGATCATTAATATAAAATGTTAATAACGAAGTCTTGAGAAAAGGCAATAAAGTATTTGTATAACATACTCTCAACACTTTAAATGTTTTCAATTAGATAAATTACGCATTCGTATGCGTTTTTTTTTAATGCGAAATTTAACTAATTGAAAAACATTTATTTAACATGAAATAATTCAAGTTAAAGGTAATAAATATGTGCTCACAAAGTACCTTTCAAGCTATCATTTATACAGTTTCCTGTCATTCATAGAAAACCAATAATTGCTACAAAGAATATTACGATTCCAATGAAAAGGTAATATTACTTTTGACATAGTAAGGTTTCAGTGAATCTTTATGAGAACGTATAAAGCGCCGATAACACTACCCTATAATCTATTTAAACGGACTTGCTTTAAAACGTAAACATATATGGCGTCGTGTCAACCACAGACTAAAGACTTTAGTCTTTAATCTTTGAAAAATGTATAGGAATCAAGGACAAAATTCTATAATCTACAAATGTCAAATGTTAAAATTAATTTTATCTGTGAAATTTTATGTTGGAAAAAATTACATTTATTTAAAATTTAAGAAAGATAGTGGATAAATCAAAGTGATTTACGTGTTTTCTATTGCATAAACGTTTAATGCTACTTTCCAGAAATGTTTATCCATATCAAAGTGTGTGATTGATGTGAAAACTAGTGAATTTGCAATATGTGGTGTTTGTTGACAAAATAAATCAAGTAAGGATGAATACGGTATACATGTAGAGCACTACATGTTGTCTAGTGTAATCACATGTAGGCTGTTAGGACACTACATATCGGAGATTGGCGAGTCCCGACCGCCCTACATCATGTAGTGCCCTACACGATGTAGGGCCCTACATGTAGGGTAGTGTAATCGGCGCTTAAAGACTAGCGATTTTATACAGTACTAGCGATTCGTCCCGACTTTGCAGGGGTAGAATGATTATACTCTGTACTATTATAAATTTGACGACCTCTGTGGCGTAGTGGTTATATAACAAGACTGCTACGCAGAGGTCTCGGATTCGATTCCCGCTCAATGCAAAGCTTTGTGTGTATGAACATGATTATTTGCATTGGCCTGGGTGTATACTATGTATATTAAGTACATATTTACAAAAAAAAAGCATTTACGTATGTGTATCCGGTGTCTAGTACCCATAGTACAAGCTTTGCTTAGTTTGGGACTAGATAGCGTTGTGTGAATGTGTGAGAAATATTTTTTTATTTAATTTATTTATTTATTCACTCTTTATTGTATACACCGTTAAAATACATAGTAAAAAACATTAGGTACAATACAGTAGTGATACAATAGGCGGTCTTATCGCTCCCGGCGATTTCTTCCAGACAACCATTTAATGTTTTATACATAACACATTCCTCTTGAATCACTCTACGTATTAAAAAAAAAACACTCGAGAATCCTTTGCGTAGTTTCAAAGATTTAAGCATAGGTACGTAGGGACGCACAGACAGCGACTTTGACTATGTAGTGAATACGGTTGTATTAGCATAAGCGCGCTACGTTTTGAGCTGTATAATACAAAAGCTACTATTCCTAACAGATTTACATAATGCCATCTTAGGATCCTTTCACACAGACCGGCTCGGAGAGGAGTGCAGATTCTTATCACGTTGAAAACAGAGATTTAAGTATTTGTAGTAAGGTTTATTTTTGCATCTGCACTGCTTATGTCATTAAGAATACTCGAACGCGCTTGGTGTAAAATAATAAGAGGAGCCGATCGCGTACTTATCTCGTTCATACAGCCGGTCGGCTTTTTCGCCTAAAAAAGCCGCAGCCGGTCTATGTGAAATAGTTGTCGGTTCCGCTCCAAGCGTCTACGGTCCGTTTTGTGTGAAAAGAAAATCCGCGGCGATGCTCTCCGAGCCGGTCTGTGTGAAAGGACCCTTATCCTGTTTACTGTTTTACTATTAACTACTAGGTACTAGAGCATGTAATACTTTTATACTTCTCTTTGTAAATATTTATGCATATAATATTCGCGTTGAGCATGAATCGAACATGAGACTTCTTCCTAGCAGTCTTGTAATAAAACCAGAGGTAGTTTGGTATAAAACCTGACTCGCATACAAGAACTTATTCAGTCGTGTTTTATACTCGTAACATTTGCAGTCAAGAACAAGCTAATGAGCAAATTCTGATCATCATCATCATAACAGCCCATTAATGTCCCATTGCAGGGACGGGCCTCCTCCCACGACAGAGGGAAACTTGGCCTACTAATATCATGCTGGCCAGACGGATTGGACTATGCAAAGCTTGTACTATGGCGTTGTGTGAATGTGTGAAGAATATTTATATTTATAATGTCCAAATTATTATTAGTAAACACTGTATTAATTAAGTAAAATTATAATTGACTATTAAAAGCGACTAGTATTTTTTTTACCAGATTTTCTTACCATTTAACCAGATCAACGACTGTGCCAGTAGCTTAAAGCCATGTTTTTTAGAACCTAGACAAATAAATAGTTAAAAAAAAAACAAGTAAGTCATACCTGCATTAACTTATGCACGACGTCCCTCCCAAGTATGTGATCGAACACTGCTTGCAAGAACGCGTCAGACATTATGCTTAACTTCAACTTGTCTCGGTGCCACACAAGCACGCGTGACTCTTCCATCGCCATTATTGATACCTGGAAAATTTAGTAAGCAAGGTTTGTATCTATACTAATATTATGAAGAGGTAAAGTTTGTGTGTTTGTGACGTTGTAGGGGGTAATCTCTGGATCTAATGAACCGAATTTAAATTTTTTTACTGTGTTGAATAGTACATTTATCGGGGAGTGTCATAGGATAGGTAGCATCACGCTATGACTGATAGGAGTAGAGCAGTAATGAAATATGTTTGAAAAAGGGACTCGTTTTTTTCGCCGCCCAACGAAGTAGGGACGGGTCAGCTAGTATACAATAAGAAAAGTATCTGGTAAGTAAGGGACTAATAGTCTGCTGCCTGGAAACGATACTGGTCACGGAAGAAAAATCAAGTGGAAATGCAATACAACTAATTCACTATGGGAACCGCTGTCGCCAAAAAACAAATAAACTACTAACAAAAAAATAACATAATATGTAGCTGATCCTATATCTGGGAGTGAACCTTCATTTACTATAAATAGAAGTAATTTTGCTGTAGCGCAGATACTATGACATTTTGTAATCTGAAATAGATTGAATTTTCGAGTTAATTCCGCCGTCGTCGTCGTCCATAGATGGCGGTTTTCGCAGTTCTGGCAATTATATACTTTAAGAAGTTGTTTATAAAGGTGATATTCGCGTTATGTATTACCTACGATCTCAGCGACAAGTTACGCGTACCAGCGCGTATTAGTAACACGCTTGCCACGCCTAATTATCACTTCCCAATTGATTTTTGTTCTGTGGGGCCGAAGCAAAGACATAGAGGCCATTTAAGAGATATTTAATATGGTGATGGATACACAAGGCAGATACTATCCCTGAGCGCACAATATGATACATTCAGAGATGGTCTCTGCCAGGTGCAAGACTATTGTAATGCAACACTATGGATGCGATGGCAAGCATAATTATTATTATTACACTTTTATTTTTTTATAATTATCGATTGAAAATCATAGGTATTACTATATTATATACCTATGATTTTTTTATATTTTATACCTCTTGATAATAATTCAGATATAAGTATATATCAATCTTCATTCTGCTATACGCGGTAACGAGGTTAAAATTACTATGATTGGCACGAGTCGTCTGAGTTTCTTGGCGACTTTATTCTCAGTGCTCTATAATCATCTCTGTCTGCTATTCTACTATGTTGTTGAGTTTGGCTGGCGTTTGTTTATTTGGAAGAAAGAAACAGATAAGCCACTGCCAACCCGAATCTTTTTAAGTCATCATAACAGCCCATTAATGTCCCACTGCAGGGACGGGCCTCCTCCCGGGATTGAGGGATACTTGGCCTACTAATACCACGCTGGCCAGACGAATTGGTATAGGGTTTAATTTCAAGTTTTACTTCTTTTTATTTCGTTAAGATAATATTCACGGATAGACCCTTAGTCGGTTTTTACGACACCCTTGGGATGACATGGGGTGGTAACATATTCTATTCTTACTCCGTCACCACACGGAGAAGTCTACAGTAATTTTAAGTCATACAGATATCTAATTTCACTAGGAACTTTACCTTTTCACCTAAACACATTTACACTTTGGAGGTAAGTTAATTCATTTATAAGTGTTACTCTGTTACCTAAATGAATAAAGACATTTGACTTTAAAATATAATAATACATAATATCATCCACTCCAGAATCCGAAAGCTAACACAGGCTTATCACAAAATAACACAAGACCTAAATATAAATCCTAGATTATCAAAACAAAGGAACGCTCAGAATCATGTGAATAGTGTATAATCTTAAAGTTCTTTTGTACTGTTTATCTGTTAGATGTGTTAGATGTGGTTTAAAGGTCAATTAAAGGTTACAATTTAGGTGACCTGAAAATGTTCCATTGTAGGGATGTTACTTATTACCAACCGTTTATATATTTCTCTAGCAAATTCGGGGAACTCCGTTTCGCGACCAGATGGCTTCGTTTTATGTAACATTTAAAAAAAAAACCCCGCTTTTCTGTTGACATTTTTCTGATTTTTTTTACTATAAACCTCACGGAGCCCGAGACCTTTCCAACGAATGCAAAACCGTGGAAATCTGTTCGTGCGTTCTGGAGTTATAGCGTCAGGAAGGAAAACCCGACTTATTTTTATATAGTAGATTGAAAGGATGAATCCCTTCTGTTATGAAAGTAATTTGGACTTATTACTAACATGATGGCTACACAGTTACGCTGTTGGTGTTAATTACGATTGCAGACTAAGAACGATTACTTAGTCAAGAAAGCCAAGTTGCCTACCCTACACAGAAGTTATTACATTTCCTAACCCTGCAATTTCAGTAGTAACTGTAGCCTTCCGCCTAACAACACTTTTATAATACGGCTTGGAGATAATTTAAGGGGAAACAGCAATGGTACCAGCCCATACAGACCCTTGCCTGCATAATATATCTTAAAAAATCTCCGACTCTTAAGATACAGGTGCTAAACAGAGCCAGAATATATTATATACCAATACAGAAAATTGATAATTAAGGTTTTAAGGTCAATGAGCCTACCACCTGGCGATTATGCATTCTTACGCCATCCACACACAAAATATAAAAGCTTACATAACAACAACACATACGCAATAAAAGTAACCCATACATAACTAAATGCTAATAATATTATACACACTTTTACTTATTATACAATGTAGAAACAAAAGATAATTAACCCACGCGAAAACTTAACAAATTATATTTATGTTAATGCAAACGAGAGTGAAATCATATCAGTTTATTAACTTATATAAAAGTAAAATTAAACTTCATGTGGTGTCGTAAAAGTCTACTTAGAGACAATACTACGTATAAATAAACTATAACGCATATACGATCCTTAGATATAAACGTAAAAATCTATACTGCCTAGTCTCTGCCAGCCCTCCTTTTGCCAAAAAAAGACGAATCGCTTACAGAAAAAGACAACTCCCTCACTAGAAATTAAGTCGAACCCTAAAAAGTTATCAAAATCTAAGGTACCCTAGTTTACGCGCCGTAAAATTAACAATCCAATAGTCAAAGTCCCATAGAAATCGGTTCAGCGGAACAAACAGACACAGACAAAAATGTTTTAATTGTGATTTTCGGCATTGGTATCGTGTATATATTGATGATATGCAATTAGTGAAAAACCGGGGACTTCATATTACAAACAGACACTCCAATTTTATTTATATGTATAGATGTATCAATTTATCGGATATTAAACCGACGACGGATAGAAGCAATCTTACATTATGTAAAACTAATATCCCGTCTTATTTCCTTTAGATAAATAAGCAAGCGTGTACCGGGATCAAACAGAGTTGAATATTATGAACATCAAACAGTTGCTTTTGAAGAGCATCGTTTTAGAATAATGTTAATGTAGTAGTTGAAAAACTGTGATGGATGAAGGAGGCACAGGATCGCACAAGGTGGTAATATTTAGGCCTATGTCCAGCAGTGGGGCTGATATGATGATAATAAGTAGTCTGAACCCTCACGTTATGGATAAACGACCTTGTCATAGCGACAGCCCGGTGGGAAACCCATGGCTGAAGGTGGCCTAATGTACCGTTTTCTAAGGTTCTGATATAGATATTTCTGTACAATATTATAAAGTTATAAATATTATTTTAAGTCTAAGTTATAAATACGTTATTTAATGTTCGATGTCATCATCATCATCATAACAGCCCATTAATGTCCCACTGCAGGGACGGGCCTCCTCCCGTGACGGAGGGTTACTTGGCCTACTAATACCACGCTGGCCAGACGGATTGGTATAGGGTTTAATTTCAAGTTTTCCTTCTTTTATTTCTTAAAGATAGTAGTTACGGTTATTCCCTTAGTCGGTTTTTACGACACCCATGGGATGAGATGGGGTGGTGACATATTGTATTCTTACTCCGTCACCACACGGATAATGGATATACGGAACGTTCGATGTAAAACCTCTTTATTTAAAATACCTAAAAATAAATATCTAAATTACACCTAGATGCACAATAATATTCCTGATATAAATAAATATTACGATATTAGCTTATAAAGGTCAATTGGTAATAAAATGTTATTATTAGGTTTATTTTATATACGTCCAATCTTTATAAATAACAATTAAGTAAAACTTTTTAAAATAAAGTTAAATAATTATTACGGATGCGGAAAGCGCTGGACCGAGTTCTGTGGCGCGTGTCGGGAGAGGCCTATTACTAGCAGTGGACTGCAATAGACTAGTTGATTGATTGAATTATTTCGGGAAAACGGTTTTATGTAAAAAATACTACGTAGAAAAGGTTTTTTTCTGCAGACTTTGTTTTATGCACAAAAACATCGTAATTGTTCCAGTCGTATTTAGTTGTTAGAAGAATTTGCAGAAAGGGACAAAAGTCACTGAAAATACTTTGCGGAACACACGGTCGATTTGGTCCCAACGGGTCTGAGATATAGTGTGCGTGAGCGGTATACGAATGCACTTACTATAGAAATTTACTTTTGTACCTAGTTTTGTTTTCTGATTGGGGACTCAAATTCGGAATAGAATCTGTCATTTGTTACATTGAGCGGAAAACATTTTTTTTTTTACCTGATGAGAAGCAACAAACCTAGCAGGTCACCTGATGATAAGTGATCACCGCCGCCCATGAAGTAAAGTTAATACGAACGTGTAAGAGTTTAACCGTGTATTGTATCTCTAGATATTATTTAAAAAAATGGTGTTACCTGAAAATATTCATCCGTAGATACTCCAAACCACTCCGGCGAGTCCAGGAAGTGGTGAGGGAACACTATGTGAAGAGCACGCTGATTTTGTGACACCACTAGTCTGAAAAAGTAAAATATCTTTTAATAAAGTTAGGTATCAATATAATTAATTAATTGAGAAGCACACAGTTAGTTGTAAACACTGTTTCATAAATGTTACCGCTGGTGAGGTAATTAATTAGAGGGGTGATCGCCCAGTGGTATTTTAACTGAACGTCTCCGTGCTTCGTAAGGCACGAAAAAGGTCGGTCCCGACTGTTGTCATCGTGACACAATCATCAAGCCAGGTCAGAGGCTTAAAGTAGGCTTGTCTTAAAGTTATAAAAAGTATTTAAACAATTTAAAACTTCTTTTTTCCAAAATAAAGCCAAGTAGAAAAAAAAAGATAAAAATAAATTCATTACGTCTACAGGTTATTAAAAAAATATTTTATAGGTCAATCTTCAATTTATTAACGTCGTCGTCATAATAAGCAAAGGTAGAGCTTAACAGGTTTCCTTTGATATTACATCAACAACAACAAAAAAGGACAGAATTCACAATATATATAAACCAGGTGTATTACCGGAACGTGGACTAATTAAAATGTGTCGGTAAACGAACGCACAATCAAGCTATACTGTCATTCGAAAATAAACCTTAATACGAAGGGCTTAAGGTATATAAGGTTACGTTAATATGCGTATGGTCAAATTGACTCTTTGATTTATTAAAGGGAATATATTAACATTACGTACGTTACCGAAAATTGAATTCGGAGAGTTAATTAACGATGTCTATTACGATAGATGATCATGCAGACATAAACTAAGATAAATTTCATGTATTAGAGGGTAGATTTGATTTACAATGCAATGCAAAAACACGGCAATTTGACTGTATAGATCACAAGGAAAATCCCGAATAATAGTAAAGATAGTACAGTGTGGTGACAGAGTAGGAATACAATATGTCACCAACCCATCTCATCCCATGGGTATTGTAAAAACCGACTAAATAAATAAAAAGAAGAAAAATTAAACCCAATACTAATCCGTCTGGCCAGCGTGGTTTTAGTAGGCCAAGTATCCCTCCGTCAGAGGAGGAGGCCCGTCCCTGCAGTGGGACATTAAAGGGCTGTTATGATGAGTTCGTCACCATCACTTTAGCAGTCCGGGCAAAGGATCTTCAGACTCCTTTATTGATGGACTCGATAATGAAATGTATCAGAGGCACAATTACCCTAATACTTATTCAAAATATTATCGTTCGCTTAGATTCTTATCTTCATATTTATAATTACATATCTAAAATATGACAATCAAAAATGTCTTTATTTACTACATTTACAATTCTTACAATGTAAGGGACTCTTCAGTTAAGTTTAACCTGTCATAGAAGAGACCCCTGAAAACACATCCGTCCAAAAAATCATAAATATACGATCCCATCAAAATATACGAAATTAGTTTAATAACTTATCATCCACAAATCCAATACTTGTTTCAGCAAAGCAAGGTGAGAGAGAGGCGATAAAAATATTATCTACATTTTCGCAAATGGCTCCCAATAAAAATAAATTTATTTTTAACACGAATTTTCGTCGATAAAGAGAGTTCGGTGTCGTGATACTCGACATTATGTCTTATTTAACCGAATAAAAAGGTAAATAGGGCTGTCAGATATCGAAGACGATTTCTCACTGCCAACTTTTATCAAAAAATACGATCGTATCCCCCCAAAACTCTTGGGTCAATTCCAACATACCTATATTAAGTGCACTCTCTAATTTACAAAATTGGCAACAGTTTGTTTGCCTCGACCAGTTCATAGCAGAAATAATGTGCAATACAAAATCCTTTAATATTAAATGGCGGTGTAAAGTTACAAATTTGTAGCACAGCGCGATTTTAACAGCTAGATTTTATTTTATTTCATTGCTTTGTGTTATGGATAGTTACGAAAAATGTAGAATAATGTTGAAAATCAACATGAAGCTGTAAAATGTAATATATTGTAATTTTTTTGTATTGTAATTAGTAGAAACTGATTTATTATGTACCTTTATCAACCATTGTAGGTAAATATCTGTTTGTTTCAAATAAAATAAAATAGCAGCGTTAGCTAATATCGAGCCCTGCTACACAAGTCAAACGAGCACTGCTGATTTGTAAGTCTCAGTGTTTCTATGTCTACTTTATTTTTTGATGGAGAGTGTTAATGCTCATAGATGTCAGTAACAGCAGAGGATGGCTCTGCCTCTGTAAAAAGCCAAACAAATAGGAAAACTCGTCATAAACCTTATACCAATCCGTCTAGTTAACGTGGCGTATTTTGGGCAAAGTTTCTCTTTAGCACTGAAAAAATCCCTGCAGACTAATTTCTAGTATAACAGAGCATATTGGTAATACCAATTGGGTATTTTGAAGTCTAAAAAATATATTAACTTCGTGGAAGTTAAATAATTCGTTCCTTACTATTTCGTTCTGTGATGTTTATCAGGCGTTCTTAGTAGTTACGTATATCAAAAACACTTTTACACGAAATTATTTTCTTCAACGTGTTAAATTTTGTGGTTTTTCCAGCAAAATATAAAAGAATTTAAGTAAGTGCTACCACTGTAAAAAAAAAATTGTACCCTAATCAGTTTTAAATTACATAAGCTTTTAGTAGAAGAAGTTCAGTGAGGATAAATGGTGCAGGTATTTTTGTAAATTAAGCTCATAACTTTTTATCACTTCTAAGGCTTAATTTCGTAGCTTGAATCTTTCTCAAGCATTTCCCTGTTGAGAAATTATAAAATATATTGTCTGTCCCACGAAATTAAAAAGTCCATGTGTTTATCCTGGTTGTCAGCTACCCTCAAACGCAAATTTTACTCGTCGTTTTCATGTAAAAGCTACAAATACACACGTACACAACTCACAAACATTCCCCTTGTTAATTAGCGAAACTTGCTAAAAAATACATCAAATTCTTTGTTGACAGCCCTATCGATATAATTCTCGGCGCTTGGTGTGGAAAAGGTCGTCCTCCTAATAGAGTTTCGCGACAATAAAGCGAGCTCGTAATATTTGCCTTTTACATATAAATACACAAACCTTTAGGCCAGGCGCGCACTACGAGTTTTTCGCCGCGCGGCAGAAAAGCGCAGCGGTATAATGTCGCACTGTAATACTGTACCAAACAGTTTTACATTGTATTGCGCGCACTTGACGGCAGAGCCACCGCAGCCCACCAGTATTAGGCCAGGCGCGCACTACGAGTTTTTCGCCGCGCGGCAGAAAAGCGCAGCGGTATATTGTCGCACTGTAATACTGTACCAAACAGTTTTACATTGTATTGCGCGCACTTGACGGCAGAGCCACCGCAGCCCACCAGTATTACTGTGCGACATTATACCGCTGCGCTTTTCTGCCGCGCGGCGAAAAACTCGTAGTGCGCGCCTGGCCTTACTGTGCGACATTATACCGCTGCGCTTTTCTGCCGCGCGGCGAAAAACTCGTAGTGCGCGCCTGGCCTTAGAGGAACACAGCCACGAATTTTCCACACATTACAATCTTGATTCCCGCTATCATTTTATAAATGGCTCAGCGCTTATATAAAATTTTCGTAGTACGAGCTCGTAACTATAAACTAAGCAATCATTATATTCACAGTATATCATATCAAATAGTTACTCCGTGTGGTGACGGAATAAGAATACAATTCACCACCCCATCTCATCCCATGGGTGTCATAAAAGCCGACTAAGGGACATCATCATCACGAAACGAACATCATCTTAACAAATAAAATGAAAGGAAAACTTGAAATTAAACCATGTACCAATCCGTCTGGCCATCGTGGTATTAGTAGGCCAAATATCCCTCCTCCAAGGGAGGAGGCCCGTCCCTGCGGACACTCATTAGGTGGCAAGAATGACTAAATAATGACTAGTTTAATTAATAATGAAATGCTGCTGCTATGCTGTCTAACGTTAACAGAGTTTTGCTAAAACCCCCAAACGAATCTGTCTTCAAACGAATTACAATTTGAGTAATTACGAAATGTTAATAAGGCTAATAATCTAAGAAGGTAATCGATATTGTGATATCAATTGTGAGCCAATATACAACGTAGGCAGACATATTAAACTAGTGTTTAATATTCATGAGTTTCTCATCTACCCACGTTGGGTCGTCATACTGTACAGGCGAGTAACCTATTACTTAATTGTATTGCAAATAGAAAAGACGTTAAATACATATTTGTGTTGAAGGACGATTTGCGTGATTTTGTTAAGTAATTGTAAGGCTTTTAAGTGTTTTGAGGCTGCGATTTGAAAATAGTTTTTTTCTTTTTAGATATTGTCAATGAACACACTTTAGGGGCGGGAAGAAAAGCTTACCCTACGAATAAAATGCTGGCCAGAAAGATTGCGGTATAGAATTGACGTGCATTTTTTCTTCTTTTATTTTGACCATATTAATGACATTTTCCCTTAGTCGGCTTTTACGACATATACCAGATAAATAATTAAGATGGTGAATGGTTTCACCATCTTAATTAATCTTCTTAATTAATCTCACAAAATTTAAATCTCCATTACCATTAAATATTAACTTCTCCGTACCTACTATTTGTGAAAACGGAGCAAGCAAGCTCCACAGTTGCATATTACGTTCATTTACTATATTATTAGTTGTGTGCCAATAATACCGAATAACCTAACAATTGTAAAAGTAATAGGATTTTGCCGCTAATAAGAAACAACGACCTTCTTTTTATTTCTAACCTGAAGTTAAATTCAGAACATAAGTATTATTGGATTTTATTCGTTATTATTTATATAACTAAACATTAATATCATTAGTAGATAACGTCGGCAAGGGATGCCCTAGATAGACTAATTGGGACGTAGGTAATTAGTGACATCCTACACAAAGGGGATGTATCGGGCATTTATGAAGTTACCTATGAAGCTGTAGATAGATAAAGCTAAGCAGGAGTTTAAGGTTGCATGTCACTCAGTTGTCTCTGTGTAGACAGATCTCATGGGAGTAGTACCATGAGATCAAGGCGTGAACATATGAATGTAATACTATGCCCGCGGCTTCACCCGCGTTGTATAAGTAGCTTAACCCAGATACTCCTGAAACTATTTAGGGTCTCAGATCTTTGTAATTTTTTGATATGTTGGTATTAGTGTCACTAACTTTTCAGGAAAAATACAAAAAAAAATCCTACTCCTCTGGGAAATCTGGAAAATGATCGGTGTTATAACACCTGGTAGGAGAATGGGCTACTATGGCTAGTAGGGAACTATGGGAAATATTTTGGACAAAATTATACACTTGATTTATTTTTTAATCTTTGTTAGACTTTTATACAGTTTTATATTGTGGGTAGAATAAAAGTAGTTCATATTTACCTTAATTTAGTTATGAAGCAGCTCTTAGGGTGAAAATAAACCTAACATTTTTTACACAAAATAGATTTGTGTTTGCAAATTTTACAAGTTAGGGCCATAGGGTGTATAAATTGCGTGTAACAATGGCTCCCATAATAAGACACTACTACTTCATTGATACTATAATTCTATAAAAGCCATAGGTAAGAAATTTTTGTTCCATACACCAAACTAAGGTCTCACTTTCAACAATTAGCCATTACTTGTCACCACTTGGTCTATTATCACAGCAGTGAATATGTTTACGTAATCGATCTCGTGAAAGAGCGTTACTTATATGTGCAAAAATAGTATCTGATAACTTTCCCAGTACATGCCTCTTCGATGGACCACATCAACTAAACAAAAAGATAGCCAGGAATCATTTCAATGCATTGCTTGTGACAATATTCTACTTCTCTGTTGGCAAGTGTATAAGTTTGTATACTAAATGTACAAACGACATACCAACAAAAACAGCATATCAACGACATCATCACCAAACATGGCATCAGAATAATATTATACTGGTGGCTGTAGTTTATTCGGACCCTCAAAGTTTGCCATTCTGGGTAAGAATTTGGATAATTCTGTTTCTTTGATATTCTCGCTGCAAAGGCAGTACCACTTGTTGAAAGAAAGACTACAGGAGCTGAATGAGGTACAGTAGAATTTTATAGGTGGGACGGAGATTCTGTACGACTTCTCTTATATAAGAAACTGGATATAAGACGTTATATTTATAGTAGTCAGAAGTAGTTTCTTTATAATGTACTTCAGCGTTAACCCCTAATTGACCACCTGGAACCCAAAAATGACTATACTTCGTCGAAAATGTGTTGCATCATTCATTTTTTCTAATTTATCTTATATTTCCTGAAAACATAATGATTTTTCTGGCAGTGACCTAACATTTAGTAGTAAAGCGATATAGACGTGTATTCTCCTACTAGGTGTTATAACACCTCTGAGAATTTTATTTATAAAAGATAAACAAATTTAAATACAATATAAATATGTTTGCCATTTTATAGCTAACAGTCATTAGTTTGCATAATCAGGACGATATTATTAGGTTACTATACAATAATTACAGAGAAAGTAGCTTTTAGTTTTGATTTTGAAAAAAATCCACATATCTTTTTTTAATTGAGCAAAAATCCATAAAATTCAATTCATATAACAATTTTTTCAGCACGCAAATAACTATGCACATGCACTAAATAAGATGTAATGAGAAATGCTGATCACTATTCGCTGTTTGTATATTTAATTTGATGGTATTGTTAAAGTCATTTAATCGGTGTTATAACACCTGGTAGGAGTATCTGGGTTAAGTGTTATTCTACACCCTAAACTACCTATATTCCAAATTTCATCAAAATCCATTGAGCAGTTTTTGCGTGAAAGAGTAACAAACATCCATCCATCCATCTATCCATCCTCACAAACTTACGCATTTATAATATTAGTAGGATGACTAAAAAGCTAGCCATTGAAAATTTTTAGTAAATTTTTTATTCACTAGATACTAAAACAGAAACAAGTTATAGTCGAAAGCAGCAAGCTCCAGAACAGATGCTAAAATAAAAGCTCGTGAAATAGATCTATTCTTAAATGTGTAAGTACCGCAATATGGGGCTGAGCTAAAAGCCTCCAAAGAGGTCCCGGTTTAAACTTGTACTACATTCGACGTCTCGATAATGTATTTATGAGCGTATAAAATGTTTTATATAGAGCTGACAATGCGAATAGTTCATGTAATAAATAGGCTGTCTAAGGAAGAAGGTATGCAGCTAGATATCCGCCAAGAAAACCTTGAATTATGTATATACATAGGTATGCATTCTGCCGTTACGAAGGGAATTTGGGTCTACAGATGCCTCGACCTAGCAGGACAAATTTTCAAAAACCTACACGTTGGAATAAGAAATAATAGGATTCCTCTAGCTTTAAGACAAGTTGTCAAGTACCTTCATTTGCTTTCGTATAGATTATATCAGGGAACTATTTCTTAACCGACCTTTTGACATTTATTGGAGGAAATTACTTTAAGACATAATGTAACTTGTAACTCCGTATACCACTACACAATACTACAATGTAAAGTCGTCAATAAATCATAAATCATCGTCACCATAATTAATTTTCAACTACCACTACACACGTTCAATACAAACAAACAAAAACAAAACATGTCATCTCTATAACTTTATAATTCTCATATAAGCCAGCTATGTACAGAATCAGGGCGTGAAATCGTTACACTTTATAGCATAGTTCGATCCCTATAAGGCACACGGTCTTATTAGTGATCATTATAGAGAAAACTTGTTATAAATATCCATACTAATATTATAAATGCGAAAGTAACTCTGTCTGTCTGTCTGTCTGTCTGTCTGTCTGTCTGTTACTCTTTCACGCCTAAACGGCTGAACGGATTTCGATGAAATTTAGTACAGGCAATCTTTAGACCCTGAGAAAGAACATAGGCTACTTTTTATTAGCAATCATATTATATTTTGCTTTCATAGAATTTTGGCGGGAAAGCTGTGTCACGTGATCTGTGACGTCATAGGTCACGTGACCTGTGACGTCATAGGTCACGTGACCCGTGACGTCATAGAATTTTGACAGATGAGTCGTGACGTCACAGAATTTTGGCGGGAAAATATTTTTTGACAGTTGAGTCGTGACGTCATTGAATTTTTGACAGATGAGTCGTGACGTCACAGAATTTTTGACAGATGATTTGTGACGTCATATTATTTTGGCGGGAAAATATTTGATACCTCTGTCACTTTTGACAGCTGTCAATTTTGACAGCTGTCAATTTTGACAGATAGGCGTGACGTCATAGAATTTTTGACAGATGAGTCGTGACGTCACAGAATTTTGGCAGGAAAATATATTTTAACAGCTAAGTCGTGACGTCATTGAATTTTGGCGGGAAAAATAGTATTTAAACAGCTGAATCCTGACGTTATCACAATTTGGCGGGAAAATAAATAAATTTGTACAGGACCCTCGGTGCGCGAGTCAGACTCGCACTTGACCGGTTTTTTAGCTGTGGGTCTGATATATCTAGAGAGCTTAAATTCGTAATTGTCAACTTATTTCATCATAACAGCCCATTAATGTCCCACTACAGGGACGGGCCTCCTTCCTTGACGGAGGGATACTTGGCCTACTAATACCACGCTTGCAGACGGATTGGTATAGGGTTTAATTTCAAGGTTTCCTTCTTTTTATTTAGTGAAGATAATATTCACCTTATTTGTTAGGCGCTAAAGTGACACACCTTTGCTTATCCTATCCTACTAATATTATAAATGCAAGTTTGTGAGGATGGATGGATGTTTGTTACCCTTTCATGCAAAAACTACTAAATGGATTTTGATGAAATTTGGAATATAGGTAGTTTATGGTGTAAAATAACAATTAAGCGGGTAATACCGCGGGCATCAGCTAGTAATCAATAAAGCAAAGGAGTTCATTCTAAGGGCTGATTCAGATTTGTTTTTCAAATTGTCGCTACCCTATTCTAACTAGAAGCGTAGTATAAGTCGTATCGTATTAATTATGCTGAACCAGGGTCCTTTTTAAACATAGCCATGAGACACTCATGGCCACAGAGGCAAAGGTATTTTATTGTATTATGTTTTTTTTTTTTTTTCTTATTGTTTTTGTGTGTACCTGCTTCTGTGTAATTTGTTTGAATAAATGTTTTCTTTCTTTCAAATTAATTCATAAATAAAATATTACATAACAATATAAGGTAATATTGACAGGTCCCAACTAAGCAGTGCTTGTACTATGGGTATCAGGCAACAGTTATAGGTACATATTATTTTCATTTATTTATACCATGATTCAAGAAATGAAGCATTAAAATTTAGATTCGAATACTAAGAAAAACTGAAAAAGAAAATATTGCTTTTACAATGAGATTTCCTTAGGAATCCAATAGAAAGTGCAAAGACAATTTAAGTTAAAAAGCAACAGCTGGTGACTATTAAGATGTAAAGATACGATGATGATGTGAAGCTATGTTATGACTGTCACTGGCCAAATGCTTCGTCACACCACGTTTGAAGGATCCGAAATTATAATGAGGGAACTGATGTACCCGAAAAATTGTTTGACATTTTACAACGATATTAAATTCTCAAAGAAATACTATCTTAAACACATATAAACCTCTATGTGGTGACGAATTAAGAATACATTGTTTAACCACCACTTCTTATTTCATACATACGTAAACAGACGCCTTATCCCGCCCGGGGTAGGCAGAAACGACAGAACGCGTCATGAGCATTGTAAAATCCAACTAAAGAAAAGTTCAAAAATATTATTTCGACGAAAACACAAAAGGATATTTATTAGTAGGCAAACTTTACCTCCGTCTCAGAGAAAGCCCTGTCCTTGCAATGTGCCATTAAAAATCCTTATAATAAAGACACTTAAATACTTTAACATAATAGTGAAATCATTTACCATTTTATACATTTAAAGTAAATAACGCATAAAGTAGTGCAATTACGACGTCTAGCGCGGCGACCACTTAACGTTTACAGACGCAATTAGCGTTTATTTATACGACTGCATAAAAAGCATTTGATTCAACAACTTCGGAGTGTCATTTAGCATCTGGGAGATGGGTATGCTCATTTATCATCAAGGAAATTACAAAAGCAATAAAAAAACTAAGTACTTAAAATCATGTTTGGTATAATAGTGTTTTATCATCAGCCCATTAATGTCCCACTGCAGGGACGGGCCTCCTCTCGTGACGGAGGGATACTTGGCCTACTAATACCAGGCTGGCTAGACGGATTGGTATAGGGTTTAATTTCAAGTTTTCCTTATTTTTACTTCGTAAAGATAATATTTACGGTTAGTCCCTTAGTCGGTTTTTACGACACCCATGGGATGAGATGGGGTGGTGACATATTATATTCTTACTCCATCACCACACGGACATATAATAGTGTTTGGGTATCCTTTTTTTTATTTTTTCAGTGGCTTGATACCCTTCATGGTAAGCTGTTCATGTAAAGACCGTGACAAGGGACACAATCTTAATACATTTTATAATAAAGTGATTATGTAGAATAATCTAACGAAAAGCTTTTTAAACTTTATTTATCACAGCCTAATGAAGCTATGAAACAATTGAATAGAGCTCTCAAGCACTAGCGCTTTTAAGAAGGCTTTACTACAAACCTATAGTAATGAGCCCGTAATAACTATCAGTAGAGGTATTAGCAGCCTGAATTGCGTTAGCAAAGGTATCTAGTTGGTACTATACATTAAAATGCATCACAGTGCATCCTGAAACGACGCCTGGTCTCAATCCAGTGTTCATTTTTTTACGAAATTCTGTGCCTTGTTAAAATATCCTAACCCCGCCTCGAAACCACACAAAGAGGCAAAGGAGTCCTACATGACGACTTCTGTGGCGTAGTGGTTTTATTACATGGCTGCTACCCTGAGGTCTCAGGTTCGATTCCCGCTCAATGCAAGTCTTTAGTGTCCATGAACATGATTGTTTGCTGGTTGGTGAGTGTTGGTGTGTGTTACAAAAGAAAAGTATATAAGTACTAATATCCGTTGTTTTGACCTCAATGGGGAAAGTACTAATTCGGAGAGATGAAACGTCAAAAATAATACACATAGAACACGAAGCTCAAGTGCAACAACTAATGCAAGAACTGCAACAACTAAAGAAATGACTATCTTTGAGCTTGTATTTCCCTGCTATAATTGTTTTAGAAAAATTGCTTTACTGTAACTTAAAAATACCTAAACTCATACAAAAATTGTTCATAATCTACTGTACACAAAAACACGCACAAATGTCTACACACAAACCTACATATTATTACACATTTATATCTTATAGTTACAACAATAAACTTTGCATCTTAAATACACCACACGCTAAGTATCATAACAAACATAAACACTTATTTATATACTTCTGGGCCTTACCTAATACTTATTACAATAAAAAAATTAAGTACTACATAAATTATAAATACACAACGTACCTCATAATACCTCAATATATCTTCTTACACATCCTTACCTTAATTGATTTGTTGTCATCACTTTTTTATGCTAAACATTCCCATTTACTTCTTTTCATATCAAGAAATGAGCTGCTATTATTCTTATTATTTACATACTCTAGTTGTTACCCCAAGTTGTTCAAACTAACTGTTATAAATGGATAGTTTTGATACGCTAAAGGAAATCGATAATATTAAACCATCGCATTCTCTTCAGTGTAGTTTACAGGAAATTAACCTAAGGATACAAGATGCTACCTATGATTTAATTATTGCCTCACAAAACATAAGAAGTATTTATAAGAACTTTGATGACTTGCAACTTAACCTGACACAACTAAAATGTGAAGTTGATATTTTAATACTTACAGAATGCTGGCTAAACCCTTACAAAAACATCCCGCATTTGATAAATTACACTTCTTTTCAAACAAATCAACATATTAACCAATGTGACGGAGTGGTTGTTTACACTAAAAATAAACTGTTAGTTAAAATTAAAGAACTAAAACTAGCTAATGCTACCGGACTGGAGTTGAAAATATTAAACCACACCATACTGTGTATTTACCGGTCTCCATCATTCACAAATGCAAGTAATTTCATTATATCTCTCAATAATTATCTTGAAAATACTACCCATAGTAAAAACGTTATGATTTTAGGTGACATTAACATTGACTTAATTGTTTCCCCAAATGAAACTAATCACGAAAGAAATAACAGATTAAATTATTTAAATATGTTATCAGTTCATGGTCTTTTATCTTTACATAACTTACCAACGAGGGGGGACAGTTGTCTTGACCATGTCTTTTCAAGCCTTGAAGAACTAAGGAACATAGCCTTTACAGGAGTTATAAATACAACAGTAACAGACCACTATCTTATTATTGTATCAATGGCTAATAAGACACAACATAGGAACCCTCAAAGGTTCAAAACGATAGTAAACTATCAAGAAGCGCATAAAAGTTTAATAAATATTGACACCTCCTTCTTTAATACTTTCAATGATCCCGATACATACGCCTTTGCGTTGATAGAAATGGTACGGTCAGCTTTAATATCCAACACTAGAAACTTAATTATCACTAATAGCAAAAGGGCAATAAAGCCCTGGATAACCACAGGCGCTTTACGGTGTATTAGACTTAGAAATACTATACACCTAAAATTAAAATCAAATCCTCATAATCAAATTTTAAAAATTACATACAAACGATATCGAACCTTCTGTGGGAATCTTATAAGGAAACTAAAAAATAAATACAATAGGGACAAAATTAAAGCTTCTGTCAAAAACCCTAGGGCACTCTGGACAAACATAAATAATATCACACATTACAAGCCACCTAAAATCTCAAATATCGACTTACTTAAAACCAAATCGTGTGCTGAAGCTTCAGTCAATCATGTTAATGAATATTTTGTCAATACTGGACGCACACTAGCTCAAAACATCTCTAATTGCTATGTGCCTGCAAAACCAAGTACCACACACATAAATAATCCGCACTCTTTTGTTTTGTTAGACACCTCTGAAGAGGAAGTAGAGAAAACGTTGATGTCCTTAGACTCTGACAGTGCTTCGGGATGGGATGGTATTACCACCCTTTTCCTAAAACAAGCTAAAGAGATCTTAGTACCATTAATTAGTCAACTTGCAAATCTATGTTTTCGTACTGGAACCTTTCCCTACCTTCTTAAACGTTCCGTTGTTACCCCTGTGTACAAGGGTGGGGATAGAGACGACGTTAATAACTATCGGCCAATCTCAGTGTTGACTTCCATTTCTAAAATCATTGAGAAGCTTTTAAACTCTAGAATAGTAAACTTCATAACGAAGTACAATATCTTGTCTACCTCTCAATATGGTTTTAGAAAAGGAATGTCAACCCAGGATGCTACCTTGGAACTTGTATCTGTTATAACAAAAGAAGTAGATAAGGGTAACAAATGTCTTGTGACCTTTCTTGACCTCAAGAAAGCATTTGACACCGTCTCTGTCCCTATACTTGTACGCAGATTGGAGAGTATAGGATTTCGAGGCCCTGCTCTTTCCCTACTCAGTAGTTACCTTGAAAACCGAACACAAAGGGTCAAAATTGACAATTTTCTCAGCGATGAAGCAAGCGTCACATTTGGTGTTCCGCAGGGTAGTGTCCTAGGCCCGACGCTCTTTTTAATATATATTAATAACCTTTGTAACCTCAATAGCGTCGAGGGGAGGATACTGTCCTACGCAGATGACACCGCAATTATTTTTGTAGCTGAGACATGGGATAGAGTTAGATTGAAGGCTGAGAGAGGCCTGGCGAGCGTTGGAGTCTGGCTTAGTGAAAACCTGCTTACACTTAATACTCTGAAAACAAAATATGTATGCTTCGGACCATATATAAACTCACAGCCATCGCCAGATTTCCAAATTAAAATTCATTCATGTAGCGGTCCTTTATCCTGTAATTGCAGCTGCACGGTAATTGAGAAAGTTAGTAGTATTAAGTATCTGGGGATTGTTGTGGATGAAAGGTTGAGCTGGTACCAACACCTTGAACTAACCATAGGCAGGTTGAGAAAACTCATATGGGTTTTTAAATCCCTAAGACATGTGATGAATACGGAACTTCTGAACAAAATATATACTGCTCTGGCCCAATCTGTAATCATTTACTGCATTTCGGTGTGGGGAGGTGCGGCTAAGACACACTTCATTGGATTAGAGCGAGCGCAAAGATCATTAATAAAGGTAATGTATTGTAAACCCTTTAGGTTCCCTACTGAGTCCTTATATGAGGTTTCTGGGCTGCTCTCAGTCAGAAAACTTTACATATTATATTTGATACTTAAATATCACAGTACATTACCTTTCGATCCCGCTAAACTTAAGAGAAGACGTTGGGATCTAGTTGCTCCTACATACCGTGCACGCACAACATTTGCTAGTCGGCAAAATATAGCACAAGCCCCCCGCACGTATAATAAAGTAAATAAAATTATTAATATATACCCTTTAAAATCATATGACTGCAAGAAAAGGTTAATGGAATGGCTGTATTCTCTTGGCTACGATGAAGTAGAAAATATATTAATTACTTTGAAATAAATAACGAGTTTATGTGTAAATACTTATATTTAAACAGACACATTATGATTAAGTAGGTATATGTGGCTCACTCAAACACACCCAGACACACACGCACACCCAGTCACACACGCACACCCACACACACACATACATACATACACACACACACACACGCACAAAACCTTTACTGCACTTGCTAATTACATGCTTACCTCAGACTTCTTATTATTAGTTACTTTACTTTTCTTTATTTTAATTGTATAATTTTAAATTAATGTTATAGGTTATTATTGTAAATCGTATGAACATGTCTACGTAGGAAGAGCAGGATTTTCCCAACACAAGTATCTTCTGATTACTTTCCGGGAAACCCTGGCAACTTATTTGTAAAGATTTACAGAAATAAACAAACATATTTTTATTTTTATTTTTTTTGTTACCCATAACACAAGCAGGTTAAGAATAGCTTACTTTGGGAACAGATGGCGTTGTGTAGAGATGTCCGTGAATATTTAATTATTATTATTTATTACAGAAGCGAACCACGCAATCTTGTTTCGGACTATCCGCGTTGGCAACAGCAAGGAAGCGAGAAAGTTCCCTATCCCTAATCATCAACCAGGTGCTTAGGAAAGCAGTCTGTGCTTTCCTAAGCACCTGGTTGATGATTACTACAAAGAACTAACAATGGATTTTTGGCAATTAAATGCAGCGCTCATAACACAAGTTTAACCAGCTAATGCAGTTACATAAAACATTCAATAAATAGGTCAAATATCGCCACACGCAAATGAATACCATGTTTCCACATAATGCAAGCGAAATTTCGTCGTACAGAGTTCAAGCCGGTCCGCCATTGCACATTACGCAATGCGCAAGCGACAATATCCAGTTACTTTACACAAACAATTTTCGCTTTCGATCAACAAATTCATTCACAAAAAAAAAGTAAAACAAGTCAAGGTGAACGACCAGTTTTTATTGGCTTTGTTTATATTTATTTAATGCATACACATGTTATGCGAGTACAAATGTTTCGTCTGTATGTTTGCGATGTTAGTGAAAACTACTAATTTTTACTATGTTGAGTATGATTAAGATAATTTACTTAAAATAAAGGCCTATAAGGAACCCAAGGAGGGTTGACGACAGGCAGGCGGCCGGCCGTAAAATATAGACAAAACTTTTAGCAGCGTGCCCACATGCACAAAATACAAATTGGGATAAGGGCAGGGGAATGATGATGAAAGGCCTAACATCCAGCATAAACAGGACCACTTCGAATGATCGAAGGGAACTTGGCCAACTTGTACCACGCTGACCTTTGGTATTCATAATATAATGACTAAGAACTATCTCTTAGTATACTTTTTGCTCCATCTCCATTAAAATAAGTATTAAGTGAGATCGAAGTAAAAGCTCTTACTGTCACTAGTAATACATATAACTATTATACGACCACCATAGATCCATTGGTAGTTAAGTTAGATAATATAGACCTAATTGATGATACTAAACATC
This sequence comes from Schrankia costaestrigalis, assembly GCA_905475405.1. NCBI lineage: Eukaryota > Metazoa > Arthropoda > Insecta > Lepidoptera > Erebidae > Schrankia > Schrankia costaestrigalis. The sequence goes on from FR997835.1 coordinate 18,530,799, forward strand.
TGTAGCCTCTTAAAGAACCACTATAGTTCTCATAACAGAGACCGTCATGCATAATCCTTTATCCCACTATAGTACAGCTGGTTACAGTCGTTCAGTGAAATTATTTCATACTTTTATAACACTTAAAGCTTTTGTTTTGTGGTAAACAAAAGACCACAAAGGTTTTAACAGCAGCAAAAGGTCTGAAAAAAGTTATTTCACAAGGAGTTTTTAATACCTGAAATATTTTTACCTTGGCTTTTTATCAAAGACTATTATTATCTTGGAATAATGGCGGATTCTTCGCTTAGGAGACGGGTCTGTTAATGAATACTTAATTATTATGAAACACTAAGGGCAATCTCTATGTATATTTTTTTAATTGAACAGCTTTCTTACTTAAGTAATAATGTTTTTATGTATATTAAGCGTAACCACAACATCTTTTTTTTATTAATTAGTAGCTACATAATGTTATCTAATTACTTCTTCGCAATAGTTTTTAAATGTCCCACTGCAGGGACGGGTTTTCTTCTGTGACGAAAGGAAAAATATGACGGCAAGGGAGGGAGATATATATATATATATATATATATGCCTATGTCCAGCAGTGGACGTCAATTGACTGAGATGATGATGATGAAGGGAGGGAGATTATGTGATTTGAGTCGGTTCTAATTCGACACGCCCAAGGGGCTAATACGGTCAGATTAGTTTCCAAACAAAACCAGAAAAAAGTACCTACGAGGCGCAAATAGAAAGGGGTTACAAAAACTAAAATCCCGGCTTAGTTTGTCCATTTCGTACCCTTATGAATATTAGTGAAGGGTTTATTTTCAATACAACAACATAACGTTCAGGTAATCCCCACTGACGTACAAAATAATCCACTCATCCAAAAGGTATCCAATGATCAAATACAATAGATTATTCGTATAACAGAACAGATTCTCTGTAGAGGGAACAAACAATATTGATATTGTAGATACTAATTCATGAGTAGATAAAGCTATACTAGGATTTATGAACTTGATAATTTGAAGTCATTTAGGTTTAAATAAGTAAGCTTGTTGCTAGGTCTTATTTCATTGAAATAAAACCGAAATATTTTGTTCTGAATACACAGTGTCATCTCTTGGGTGTAGTTTAAGCCGAATAAATGAACCGCATATTGTGTAGGCTACGCCAGGGCCAGACAGGACACAGAAACGCTTGCTTTTATTTGCTATTAATTGAGACATGTGGAAGTCGAGACGAGAGGGCTTTGCTCAGCAGTGGGATAATATAACATGACTGCTACGCAGAGGTCTCGGGTTCGATTCCCGCTCAATGCAAATATTTGTGTGCATGAACATGATTGTTTGCATTGGTCTGGGTGTTTTCTATGTATAATATGTATGTATTTACTAAAAAAAAGTATTTAAGCATGTTTATCTGTTGTCTAGTACCCATAGTACAAGTTTAGCTTAGTTTGGGAATAGATGGCGTTGTGTGAATGTGTGAGGAATAAAGGCTATAACTAACTATTTCTTCACGAAGACAAAATAAACCTGAACGTAAAACCCTATACTAATTTGTTTGGGAAGCTAGGTATAAGTTCGCCAAGTGTTCCTCTGTCACTAGAGGAAGCCCGACATTAATGCCCCGTTAGGAAAACCTATTAAAGTTAAAGATCCTAGTAAAATTCAAGATGGCCACCAAAGGAAATGTACTCCCAATTTATACTACTGTGTTTGTGACGTTGTAGGTAATCTCGTAGAAGGTAATCTCTGGATCTACTGAACCGATTTTAAAAATTATTTCTGTGTTGAATAGTCTATTTATCGGGGAGTGTCATGGGCTATATAATATCACGCTATGACTAATAGAAGTGGAGCAGTAATGAAATATGTTAAAAAAAAGGATGCGTTGTTTTCGCCGCCCAACGAAGTGGGCACGGGTCTGCTAGTTTAGTATAAATATAGAATGAACATAATTGTAATTAATTGACACCTACTCATTAACCAATTACATAAAGAAGTAGGTCAATTTGACTGTATGTTTTTTGTTTATTACCGCATAGCTTCTGACTAAGTGAATCGTCATTGATAATTCACGGGTTTCTTAATAATTTGGAGAGGGTACCGTACTTCATAGCTTGACTAGTGACCTTCATACACATATCGGACTCTGTGGCGTAGTGGTTTTATACAACATGACTGCTACGCACAGGTCTCGGGTTCGATTCCCGCTCAATGCAAATATTTTCTGCGCATAAACATAATTATGCATTGGTCTGAGCGTTTCTATGTATAATATGTACTTATTTACAAAAAAAAAAAGTATATGAGTATTAATATCCGTTGTTCTGTTACCCATAACACAAGCAGGTTAAGCCTAGCTTACTTTGGGAAAAGATGGCGCTGTGTAGAGATGTCCGTGAATATATGTTATTTGTTTATTATTATATCATAGTTAGTAAAGTTAGTTGTAGACATGTAAAAATTACAAACACAAGGAACCACATTTAAATCACTTCCTGAATCCATCTTCGATTTAATGCAAGTACAAAAATCGGGTCAAAGAAAACACCTTATACTTTTACATAAAAGTAATCTTACGGGGAAAGATTTCCTTTATATAGATTTGGCACATGAATACCTAATAGACTTGGAATGAAATATTAACAACAAAAATAAATCTTTAAAGATGGGATTTCGTATACTGTTACTGTGTTCAGATGGAAAGGTCCCTGACTCTTACGCAAAAGACTCGGATACGATTCTCTCTCCCTACAAAATCTTTGTGCCTATGAACATGAATATTTAAATTGTTCTTGGTATTTTTAAGTATTTACAAAAAAGGGATTAAGTATGTTTATCCGTTGTCTAGTACACCATAGTACAAGCTCTGCTTAGTTTAGATTGTCAGGATAATGTAGAGTCGTAAAATCACAGCTTAAAACTGAATCAACGAGATATGCAAAACTGCTTAACATTGAGCCGATTAAAGTGCAAGTTTACATTGAGCAGGGTCATACATTACTTGTTATTTATTACGAATTTTTTTACCTTGATATTAAATAATTGCATAGCTACTGCACTTATCTTCTAAACCATTTTTTATCATCATCAAAGAGTAAGCATATAAGATGACACCTTTACAATGATGACTTTGACATTACGTTGGTCTTAAACTTAAAAGGGGACCGAACATGGGGTTTTCGGCGTGGTAGACAGACACACTAATCACTGGCCCATTTAGCCGTCAATATGTGGAAAGAAACATTAACCCCCTTACTCATAAACGCCTCTTAAATTTAATCACTGTTTAGCAACATTTTTAATAGTAAAACCAACCTTATGCCAAACAAAAGCGTAAGAATTTATGCTAATCAATTGACTAAAATTTAAGAGGCGTTTATGAGGGGGTATATGTTTTACATGAAAGGCCGTCTTCTATTAAGGAACTCACACACCAGCAATTTAATTAAAAAACTCTTTTCTTTTGTCTCATAACGTTTAGAAACATTGATATTAACTCTGACAACTTGAAGTAGGGTAGTAATACCGTCTTCCTGAGGAAAATGATTCTTAAAAACAAAAGAATGTGACTTTGAAATGATGACTTGTCATGATTCAATTCAATTCAATTCATTTATTTATTAAACATTATAGGCTCACAGTGTTACACCAAATCGCTTATATGCTATGTCATAGTAATACAATGCAATTTCAATATTAATTAATATACACATACCTACATTAATCCAAAAATAATCAATATAATACAATATATAATTCATTAATATAATAATTCATCAATATAATACAATATAATAATTCAAAATAACATAATAATTTAATATAATACAGTAATTCAATATAATGCAATATAATGCAATAATTCAATATAATACAATTATTTGATATTTATTAGGTTAGATACAGGGTTACATTTTCCACAATTGTTACATAGTTTGAAAAAAATATGTCAACAGTCGGATAGGCTTTTAAAAAGTCGTTTATTAGTGCTACCGCCCGGGTAGTAGGAGTTCCAGCCTTAGGCACCTTCCACCAAGGTGGGTATGTAAGCAGCCTATGCTGTCGTCGTCCCACACCTCGGGTATATGAATCGGGCACATACAAAAATAGATTCTCTCGTACCGAAGGATTGTCAACCTCGTTGACCAGCAACAAATAGAAGTGCAAGATAAGCGTTTTTTTACGTCTTACCTGAAGAGTTTCTAGACCAACCATACCGGCGACAAATAGAGAGGGGTATAGAAAAGGATAAAATCCGTAAGTGCGCTTGTAAAGCAATCGAGCAAACTTTCTCTGAACCCTCTCAACCATGATCTCGTAAAGTTTTTCCTGAGGGTCCCATATAATGGCATTATACTCCAATTTGCTACGTACATATGAGTTGTAAAGTAGTTTTAAGGTATGAACTCTATTGAACTGGATTGACATGCGTATTATAAAACCGAGACATCTATTAGCGCGCTTGCATATTTGCGTAATGTGCTCATGAAAATCAATCCCACTATCGAAAATTACCCCTAGGTCGTTTATTGTGGTAACTCTCTCCAAGGGCAGGCCATTGATAATATAAGTGGCTTCAATGGGACAACGAGAACGAGAAAACGTAATAATTTTACATTTAGAGATGTTTAGAGGCAATCTATTAACCACACTCCAATCAACGACCTTGTTCACATCGTGCTGTATATTGGTGCAATCCTCGGCCTTTGAGACTATGTTATACAGTTTGAGGTCGTCGGCAAACATTAGACATTTAACATAAGATAGAACACTAGGCAGATCGTTAATCATTATTAAAAATAACGTGGGACCCAGGGTGCTACCTTGGCTTACTCCGGAACGAGTGAAGTATTCCTTTGATCGGTTGGATCCTAATTTTACGTACTGTCTGCGATCCCTAAGAAAGTCAGCCATAAAAAGCAAAAGTCGCTTACTGAATCCAATCAAAGCCAATTTCGATAGAAGAATGTCATTATCGACCAGATCAAAGGCCTTGCGAAAATCGAAATACGCTGCGTCAACCTGACAGCCAGCTCTAACATTAGTACTGATGTAGTCCACGAATGCTGTGTGATTAGTTAATGTAGAGCGCGCAGAACGAAATCCGTGCGGTGAATCACTCAACCGACCTCTTATTTGACGATATATACTTTGATTAAGGATGGATTCAAACAGCTTGCTAAATACAGACAACACTGCTATAGGTCTGAAATTAGTGACGTCTGACGATGAACCAGTCTTAGGCACAGGTGTCACCCTAGAGACTTTCCATCGTTCAGGATAGCAGCCATGCATCAGCGAGAGATTAAATATATGTAACAGAGGCTGCTCCAAAACCGATAAGCAGTCCTTTACCAAAAAAGCAGGTATATCATCAGGACCACACGCAGATGCAGCTTTTAGGCGTCTAGCAGCTCGTCTTAACTCAGAAACAGTAATTTGGTCAACGGTGACGGCACTAGCCCAACCCACATCAGTTTGAGCGAGTACGGCGGCTCCCGGGTCCAAAGCTGGGATATTTTTGTGGTATACTGATGCGAAGAAAGAAGCGAATGCATCTACCGCATCCTGCCCCTTGACAACTTTGTCCTCATAAATTAATTCGCTAGAGTGCTGCTCCATACGGCGTTTCTCCCTAACAAACTGCCAAAAAGCAGATGGTTGGCTGACTATATTATTTTCCAGTGCATTAATGTAGTTTTTATAGGCTATACTAAGCAGTTCTTTTACCTTAGTCCTATAATATTTAAATAATTCACGATTAAACAACAAACCACGCATCTTAAACATTTTCAGATTATAATATTTGAGTTTAATATATTTTATTATTTCACTGGTATACCATGAAGGATATTTGTACTTTCTATCTAATGAATTAACATATTTACCAGGAACATGGTTATCAATTACTTTGCTTAAATTGCTGTAGAAGATCTCTACTGCCGCATCGCTATCCTGTTTGCTAAACAGGTCCTCCCAATCAATGTTCTCAATATCGGTGTAGAGTCCATGAAAATCCGCCTTGTGGAAATTCCATTCCTTACGTATAGTATCATTACTTATTAGAGGGGTCCGGTTTTTGATAAATCGGACCCCTCTAATGATCAGAAAAGTCATAGAGATGACATGAATTAAACATGTGGTTTCCTGTAATTGAAGGAATACACGCCATGTTTCTGTAATTTTAAAATTGATTTCTGATATGTATTGCCTTTGTTGGAGACCCATAATAAATAAATAAATAAATAAATAAATAAATAAACATTATTTGTTTGTCTTTTGTTTATGGGTATTATTTACTTAAATTAACATCTTAATTAATTAATCATTTACTTAAAGCTAATACATAGTTAAATAAGAAAATTATAGAAACCCTATAACTGCTATACCTTTAAACCGAAAAACAAGTTTTTTCGTCAGGCATAATAAGAAACATTGAGAAAACTATCCTATACTAAGCCAAAATCCACCGTATCAAGTCAAGACCGAATGGCATGACGGAAACTGATTTATAAAATTAAAACACAAAAGTCTTCGAACTTGATCACACATTACAATTGTGGGAAGGAGTTTCGTGCCGCTGTTAAATCTTTACACGTTGACGTTGTAAAACTGAAATATCCGGACGCTGACGATGCTGTGGCAAATGATGAGTATCCATAGAACAAGTTCTGTATCCTTTGAGAATCGAAACTAGACCACGAATCTCAAAAGATACAGAGCTTCCACTATGAATGATAGATGAACCTGCTCCGTGAGGATTGTAGCAAAGAAAATTCAGGAAAAAAATTAACAGAAAAGCGGAAAAATAATTCCCGTGCGAAGCCGGGACAGGACGATAGTTACATTATATAAATTTCCGCTACACACTACATTAGGCATGTTATTCATAATGCAGAAAAAATGTTACACATACGTAATAATATAAATTAAATACAATTAAGTATAAACAAAATTATGTCGTTTCTATTAAATTACAAAGACACAAACATTTTAATTTACTAAATCTTTAACTTACAGGAAAAAAAGAAAAACTTTATCCCGAACCCGATAAAGAGAACTAGACTATGAAGTCAAAGGTGCCGACTTCATGTTTCATTAAAGGACTAACCACATTACCACACACGCCAGGCCGGAGTCGGGCCGGGGCCGTGACGTGCCCCGGCCGTGTTCCGCTGACACTGCACGATGCTGTGGCAAATGATGAATATCCATAGAACAAGTTCTGTATCCTTTGAGAATCGAAACTAGACCACGAATCTCAAAAGATACAGAGCTTCCACTATGAATGATAGATGAACCTGTGTGGAATATAATTACACATAATTACAACTTTATATACGGTCAAATATAGTAAGACAATACCTATCATGTTTACCAAATATCAATAAGACTAAATATAACTAGATATAAGAACAGTTTTATATGATATGTTCACAAAATCATTATCCAAGATCCGGTATCCGTTACGGCTTGTCGTCTCTATCCCTTAAACCTTATACATTCACTAGGATTTAGGCGTCGTCGTCGTATCAGGCACGAGTTCGGTTAATTTGAAGACGACCTAGAGCATGTGTATCGTATGTATTTGTATGGTACGTATGTGTGTGTATTGTAAGACATTTTTGTGCGAAGTAATGTCGCCTGGTTTCGAGCTAAGATTAGGAGCTATTACTCTCTTGGGGATAGCGTAAGATATAAGGACAGCCAGTTTAAGTATACTGTCTTTTACAAAAGGAAACAACGTTGGTAATAGCTAAGAAAATGGTTCTTGTATACTTATACATTACTATATATTTTTAACTTTGGCGAAAGTGTAGGTAGGTTAAATTCAGATATTACATTATATAAATTTCCTCTACACATTACATTAGGCATGTTAATCATATTGTAGAATAAATGTTACACATACATTATAGTATAAATTAAGAACAATTAACAAATTAAACTATGTCGTTTCTATTAAAGTACAAAGATTAATTTTTAAAAATTTTAATTTAGGTAGGTACAAAATTTTTAACTTAGGTACGGAAAAAAAAGGAAAATTTCATCCCGAACCCGATAAAGAGCACTGGACTATGAAATCAGAGGTGCTGACTTCGATGTCTCATTAAAGGACTAACCACACACGCCAAGGCCGGGGCCGTTACGTGCCCCTGCCGTGTCCCGTCAGGGGTAAAGAAAAATATCGTTGCATACATTTTATATGGACTCGCTCGATCACACATGTCCGTGTCCGTGCCCACAACGGAGCTTAAGTAGTAAGTTGTTGGTTAAGTTGATTTAAATAGATCTCCATCCTATTTTTTGGCGAGTTAAGTTGGCGAGACGCAAGAGAGGCGGCTACTTCGTACTTGTCGATGTGTTAATCAGGCTTTAGTGTAAATGTCGTAGCACGGCCACGCCCCGGGTACGTCGCGGCTCCCGGCCCTGAAGTGTGTGGTTACTCCTCAAAGCAACCAAAATGATGACTAACACAAAGAATTCCCTTTACGTTTACTCCTATTTTGGTCAGGCCATTGCAGTTCTATATCAAGTTAATAGTCCGGATAGAAATGGATTCTTGAAACGACGATTTATAGTTACACAAGCGACATTGTGGCTTTTAGTCGACAGACGGCTCTATTGGGAATCAAGTAAAAGACATTTAACAGGTTTCTACGTTTAAGAGTAAGGGCTTTTCCAGCTAGTATCATTTTTGGACATGAAAATACTAAAAAGTATACAAACATACTTACTTACTAAGATACTTAAGTATAACAAATAATTTTAATATCTTCCGCAAGCTATCAATACATAAAAACAAATTGTTACGCAAATTGTATTCGTTGTCACATTATTTGATACTTATAACAAACATAATTATAATAAACATTATGAATAATGATACAACACTAGTTAAAATTGTTATTCAGATTTATATACAAACCCCCTTACTAATAAGCGCCTCTTAAATTTAATCAATGTTTAGCGAGATTTTTATAAGGAAAGCTAATCTTATACCAAACATAACGGAAAGTGGATAAAGACTAACCGGGAAAGAGATAAGATACCAAATGCTTAACAAAAAGGTAAGAGATTTCTAGCTCTCCTAATCAGTGAAATTAACACACAAACTTATTAGGTACTTTGAGAATGACATACAGATTATACGATATTCGTTACTGCTATCGATTCAGTCACTCAGAGTAAAGATAACTTTATAACTTAATTTCTAAATCAAGCCTTAAGCCTATGTGAGTGACGGATGTCACAAAACACAATGAATAATTGCTTCTGTAAGTCTTCAGGTAGGTTTATCCATTTATAATTAATATTATAGTTAAGCAATAATAACAATATAATATACTGAATACTAACATACTCTCCGCGTAGTGACGGAGTAAGAATACAATATGTCACCACCCCATCTCATCCCATGTGTGTCGTAAAAACCGACAAGGGACTATCCGTGAATATTATCTTTACGAACTAAAAAGAAGGAAAAGTTGAAATTAAACCCTATACCAATCCGTCTGGCCAGCGTGGTATTAGTAGGCCAAGTATCCCTCCGTCAAGTGAGGAGGCCCGTTCCTGCAGTGGGACATTAATGGGCTGTTATGATGATTCAGACTAAGCCTATCTAGTACCGAACTAAGCAGAGCTTGTACTATCGGCACTAGAATACGGACAAACATACTTTTATACAGAATTTACTACTAAAAAAGTACAACCTTACATAGGAAAGTCCTTATTCATGTTCATACACACTAAGTTTTGCATTGAACTCCAAAACTTTTATATAGAAAGCAAAGTCAGCCACTAAGCAAGTTAAGGTAGGATCAGATTTTAGTAGGAAGTCTGATCTTCCACAAAACTATGCAAGACCCGATGACTATCCTTTCCAGATCGATCTTGAATATAAAAAATCGTACGTTTTACTCTATATATTTTATGTGCGTTAAAGTTAAGTCTACTCGTGTGAATAAGACAAACTGACAGCTAACTGACAGACTTACAAAAGTACCTGACATGCTTGACAGGAAATAAAGACGTCATCACTCGTCGAATAATAAGATTTCTTGGAATAAGTAAAAAAAATTACACGTACACAAGTAAAGTACATATTTTTTTGTCCAGTCACCGAAAATATTACATAAAGGCAATTTTAATAGACCTTAAATATCTAATTACAGTAAATTCTTACAAGGAATGGAGCTGTTACAGTAAGGTATATAATTTTGGCCTACTAGACCATGCTTTTTTTTGGTTACGCGCGCTAGGGTAAAATGCCTACGCATCTACGCACGTTATGTGGGGTTCCCAGGGGTGACCCCCCAGTGCACCTACTAAAAGTCCCCAGCGACACTCCTACATCGCCTTACTTGGAGGGGGCCTGGGGAACGGGCAGAGCCTTTGCGTCTAGTCCCCCTCCGGCGATACCCGCTATTACAGGCGAGCCCTTCTCTTCTTGAGAACGGCCGTGAGTGCTCCAGCCGTTCACGCACATGATGGTGGTGGTAAGTTGCACCTGTCACCCTGCTCACCACCGGCTACTAGACAATGCAGGCCCAACTGATTTAATTATTGTTCAATACATCAAAATAGTATACTTACTTGCCAGAAAGCACCAACGAGAGGCTGTCTACTTTAGTCACCTTCTCATGCGCGTAGAGCTCATGGCACTTAAGGTGACGAACGTTTCGCATGCACATCAACACGCGACGAAACTGCCGCCTCGATACCCGCAGAGGTTTGAAGAGGGCCACGTATACCTGGAACAAGGGAGACTAAATATTAAGACTGGTTTTGGTTAAAAAACGAATAAATTATTGCACAAGGGAGTTCAACCAGTGAAAAAATGGTTAGGTCGGCGGACATTGACAACTCACTGCATTCTAAACGCGAATGAGCTGTAGATTCATATCATAGATTGGATAGTCGCAATAAACCGATGTGACAAGTTACATCCTCATCAGCTACACTGGCCTATTTCCGGCACTAGGGCAACTGTAAAACTAGTAAATGGAGGATACATTTTATACTACACACACACACGCACACACTCACTCACATACACACTCACACACACGTAACACGTAACACTAGGCTTAGCCATGGCAACTCTGATTCTTGATTAACATGCATTGTATCTTGGATTTTGTATCTTTGTATGGAATGTAAATCTATTCGAGGAACACTTTCTGAAACTTTCGTGCTTTTTATCCACAGCACAATAATCATAATGTAAATACAATCACGAGACATAATGGAGAGCACTGACACTCACAACACAAGTTGAATCTTACTGTGGGTGTTAGAGTTCAATTAATCTACTTAGAAGCAAATTTTGTAATTTTTATGAATAAGTTAGTTTTAGTGGATAATGTAAACTCTTTTCTGAAATAAATGTTTTTATTATTTATTATTATATACTAGGTTTTATAGTAGACTAGTAAATTGTAAGCTATAAAGCTGCATTTTAGAATTTTGTGGACTTCAGCAACAGGAATACTATATTGGTATAACCATTGTGCTTTTATAATCCACCCCTAAACAGAAGTGTGCAAATGTTTTTATGTTTACATGAGAGGGGGATTACAGGAGCTAGTGAACCCAGGATAGGTAGCGGCTTAGCTATGGATTAGCTATGCTTTAGCATTATTGGCGTGGAGATTATCACTTATCATTAAATAGGCCACTTGCTCGTCTTCTACCTTAAATCAATAAAACAACGCAAATAAAAATGGTACTCAAACCCGTAAGCTAAAATTTAAGAGTCAATTTTTTGAATCTTATCAGTGTAGCAAATATTGGTGGTATCTAAAGTCGTCTACAGAATTACGTCGTTGCATCTGCCGTTTTCGGCAAGTCCCTGCAACTAGCTGTGTGACTGCCTCAAATTAAGTGCAAACATATTTATACTTATACAGAAAGAATACTTTACTTATATGACTTAAACCGTCAAATAACATCGTGATGTGCTAATTGTAAATGCAACTATTTTGCTCATTCACAACATGTAGGTACTAAATTTGTTTATACGACCCTATTCCTTATTCATTGCACTTGTATGTAGATATTCTGATTGTTTCAATCCAGCGCTTTAAGATCAATTGAAGTAATGTGAGGTGAATTTATACATTAAAGCGATATGCGACGGACGTGCATCGCATCATTGTAAATCAGCATTCTTTTTAATGTCTATATACTTATTCTTAGATTTATGTACATACATAATGCAGGAGAGATGGCGTAATGAATATAAAAAAGGAAAAGAATGCCCAAGGAGGGTGTGAAAATCTATCCATATAAATTAAATAAAAGTGTCAGTTTATAACATCAAAACCGCATTATAAAACTGTATATCATAACAGCCCACTAATGTCCCACTGCAGGGACGGGCCTTCTCCCGTGACGGAGAGATACTTGGCCTACTAAAAAAAACTGTATAAATATGAATGCACTAAAATGCTAAAAATCACATTTAAAAATTTCGGAAAGAGTTTCACCCATTAAGATTTTCACGTATCAAAAATATGAGTAGCCAGTAAAATGACGTATAAAACAGAGACGTGACCGCTGGCTATGAGGTTTCTCGGAAGGATATACGTCAACCAGAGGAAATCACAAAAAATAATAAGAGCCAAAGGGAACCTACAAAAAAAGGCCCGTTTTAGGTCTGGCAAACAGCGACTAGAACCCACAGCATAGGCGGAAACGTTTCAATATGACGATCACATAACTTCCTGGTTAACGCAGAATCAATTTCTAAAGGCAGAGGATAATTCAAAAATACCTATATTTGACACTGAACATCTATTGGGTTGGGATAACAGCCAATCGACGTTCCAAGGATGGTCAATGGAATAGATTGTAGTTTAACAATAATTGCACAAGGCAACATGAAACCTAATAGTTATGACACAACAAAACAGCTCTACGCAGTTTCAACAGCGACTGGCGCTGATATAAAGAAACAAAGATATCAAATGACATTATTAAATATGAAACTCAATCTGTTCACTGGAATATCGGTTAAACAGCAGATGTTACTTTGTTAGACGCTTCGTAAATATTGTGTGTCACGTTTATTATGTAAAAATATATTTTTAGCTTTTAATAGACACAATGAGGAAACTGGTATTCAAAATTTTACTTTTTACTCATAGCTGAATGCTAGATTTGTTTAGAAGCCACATATGGTGGGGCTTAAAAATTCAAATTTAAGGTAGAAATATACCTAAAGAGAAGACAGTTGAATGACAATCAAAGTGGCGAAGACGCATATAATCTTCATTTGAGTACGTAGTCAGTAGACTTCCACCCGCACGCTTAAAGGAAAGTTATCAGATAAAACCGTATAAAAATTCGTAAGACCGATCTCTGGCTAGTAGTCCAAGTCTTTCATCGCCACTATAGGAGGCCCAGCTCTAAAGTGAGACATGACGATAAAAACAACCAACAATACGTTGAAAAATATACGATTTTAAATATAGTTTCATATGACACAGGTCAATATTTACAGACGCTGCACAAACACGGCACGGAGGGCGTCCATGATGAATATTTTTCTCTTCGCAGAGACACAATAACTACGAACAATATGCTGCACTGAATTCAGTCGTACATACTCTAAAATATAGCGTTGTTTTGATTGTAGGAAGTTGGATGTAGGTACAGCTGCGCTTTTGGTGGATTAGTAAGTTACATAATTCTAAATGTCTTTATTTTTACTTATTAGGCTTTCGCACATCGCCATCTAGTCCCAAACTGGGAGGGTATTAGATATTGATGATGATATATCGACGATATGACATACCGACCGAATTGAGAACCTGCTCCTTTTTGAAGTCGGTAATATAGTTAAAGACGACAACGAAATTGGTATACTTGACTCGCAAATTCGAACCACAATGTAGACAATGATTTGGGCATGAACATTGATTTATAAAAAACCCTAGATGCACATTTTCAAACAAAACTAACAGCCAAAAGTGTCACCAAATTAAACATACGCAATAAATACGTATAGTAATATCGTAAACATATTTCTTTTTTCAAATTCAATCTTACACGCATGACATAAAGTTGTATTTAAAAAGTAATGCACATAAAGCAATAAAATTTAATGATTGACGTTTGCCGGTAGAACAACGCGATATTAATTTGAAAAGAGTGCACAATGCGCCCATTTGTTGCGGACGTTTTTGGGAAGTGGAGTGTGTATCTTTGGTTTTTTGTAAATCAATGGGCATGAAACATGTTTATGACAACAATCTGTTTCATTTATTCTGGATGTTTCTATACGAAATATAAACGTAATTACAGTTACAAATATAATTATGTTTACCAGTTATCTGCTAATCATACTACAAGGCCTGCTTAGTATCAAACTAAATGGCGTTCATTTAGTTTCAAACTAAGCAGGCATTATAATCTGATTACTATGTAAATATACTCCATGGTACTCCAATCCACAAGACCCTTTAACACATTCACATAACAAGACCACCCAGCCAGTATCAGGCATCACAAGATATCCTTGTTTCAGTGCACACATGTTAAATGCTAAGAACATTAGCCTGTGTTAGTCATTCCCTATAAATAGTACACCAGAACGCCACACGATTACAAATTCGTTTCTAGGAATTTTGTGTCGACAGGTCTGATTACTCAACGCATGCAAAGAACTGTTATTTCATTAAGTATACCTAGTCAAATAGGAGGCAATTTCAACATCTGCAATGTTAAGGCTCTACGACACAGGTGCGATATTGTCGGACGATAATACCGGATGCGTTATTGCGATAATCCGTCTCGATTATGTTATTAATTCCTTGTTGCGTTTTTATGGTCCGGTAATTATATTTTTATTTTGTTTTTGGCAGGTTGTATTTCAGTGGCAAATAGATTTGCTACACTACGTGAAAAAAAATTTAGGCTCGCAATTATGTTCCAACACAAATATTTTATGCACTCATATCAAATTATTATTATTTTTCATCTACTTCACCATCACTTTAAAACGCATATACTTACCAGAAAATTGCTCTACAATTTAATAGCGCAGCAAAAAGAAAAAGATACCGCAATTACACATCCGGTACTATCGACCGATAATATCAGTTCTATGTGGAAGAGCCTTTATAAAGCAACAAAAATAATTTTAGTTTTCAATAAAAGGAAGCTATAATTTTGTCGTAATTTTGAAACTACGTTTGACACGGTCCTAATAGGTACTTTGGTAGGTATATAAAAATTACTTCGTCATGTAATTTTGTTTGTTGTTAGAAATGGAGATTATAATTGAATTGAAGAAATTTTGGTTTTTGTATAGTGGTTTTTGTGTATAAGAGTTTTGGAAAGTAAAAGACGATATATCATAGTTATAGAGCAGTAAGTAAAGGTAATAAATTGGGTACCCTAGATTTCAACCGTAACAGAATTTACTGTTATCTATGATCAGCGTACAGACAAGCAATTATCACTACTTCAGCTAGAGTAGTGATAACAATGAAGTGACACTTAAATTTTCTTTGTAAGTAGGTATAGATATAACATTACGAGTATATTATCCTAGGTTAGGACGGCGCGGCGGGAAGTCGATGGATAAGGGAGGCACGAGAGCGCGCAGCGCAGCTCACGGTGGAAATGTTTGGTGGAGATCTATGTGCAGCAGTGGACGTCCACAGGCTGATATGGTGATGATGATAGATATAACAATCGTACGGTTTTCGCTAAAAATCATCACTTTGTGAAAACCACAGCAAGAGCTGAGATTGAACTTTTTATGTACTCGGCTTCAGGTAATTATTATCTGTCTGTCTTGTATTTGTTAATATTTTAATGTGTTGTTTGTTCAATAAACTGATATAAATCCATACTTAATATTATAAATGCGAAAGTAACTCTGTCTGTCTGTCTGTCTGTTACTCTTTCACGCCTAAACGGCTGAACGGATTTCGATGAAATTAGATACAGACAATCTTTAGACCCTGAGAAAGAACATAGGCTACTTTTTATTAGCAATCATATTATATTTTGATTTCATAGAATTTTGGCGGGAAAGCTGTGTCACGTGACCTGTGACGTCATAGGTCACGTGACCTGTGACGTCATAGGTCACGTGACCCGTGACGTCATAGGTCACGTGACCCGTGACGTCATAGAATTTTGACAGATGAGTCGTGACGTCACAGAATTTTGGCGGGAAAATATTTTTTGACAGTTGAGTCGTGACGTCATTGATTTTTTGACAGATGAGTCGTGACGTCACAGAATTTTTGACAGATGATTTGTGACGTCATATTATTTTGGCGGGAAAATATTTGATACCTCTGTCACTTTTGACAGCTGTCAATTTTGACAGATAGGCGTGACGTCATAGAATTTTTGACAGATGAGTCGTGACGTCACAGAATTTTGGCAGGAAAATATATTTTGACAGCTAAGTCGTGACGTCATTGAATTTTGGCGGGAAAAATAGTATTTAAACAGCTGAATCCTGACAATAAATAGGTTTGTACAGGACCCTCGGTGCGCGAGTCAGACTCGCACTTGACCGGTTTTTTAGCTGTGGGTCTGATATAATTATCTAGAGAGCTTAAATTCGTAATTGTCAACTTATTTCATCATAACAGCCCATTAATGTCCCACTACAGGGACGGGCCTCCTTCCTTGACGGAGGGATACTTGGCCTACTAATACCACGCTTGCAGACGGATTGGTATAGGGTTTAATTTCAAGGTTTCCTTCTTTTTATTTAGTGAAGATAATATTCACCTTATTTGTTAGGCACTAAAGTGACACACCTTTGCTTATCCTATCCTACTAATATTATAAATGCAAGTTTGTGAGGATGGATGGATGTTTGTTACCCTTTCATGCAAAAACTACTAAATGGATTTTGATGAAATTTGGAATATAGGTAGTTTATGGTGTAAAATAACAATTAAGCGGGTTATACCGCGGGCATATAGTAAACAATAAAAAGTAAATCATACATAAGCAATAAATAAAACATATAACATTTACCTACACGCCATTCAAGATAAACTAACTACATTAAAACCCAATTTAAACTACACATAACTTTTAACTACATAGCAGAGAAGACTACATTTTCACCCACCACTGGTCTAGGTCCGTTTCTACGTAACTAATAATTAAAGTTAGCAATAAATGTTGTTATTTATCGACACTCGGCACGTCAGTTTGTGACGTAAAGTAATGTAATATTTCAACCTATACTTCATGTCCCTAGAGGAGTACATTCGTTGTAATAATTATTTTAGCAGAAGCATAAAATCATCATAACAGCCCATTATTGTCCCACTGCAGGGACGGGCCTCCTCCCATGACGGAGGGATACTTGGCCTACTAATACCACGCTGGCCAGACGGATTGGTATAGCGTTTAATTTCAAGTTTTCCTTCTTTTTATTTCGTAAAGATAATATTCACGGATAGTCCCTTAGTCGGTTTTTACGACACCCATGGGATGAGATGGGGTGGTGACATATTGTATTCTTACTCCGTCACCACACGGAGTTAGAAGCATAAAATGTTATTATACAATACAGAGCAATGTATTTAATTAGATAATTATATCATCCGTACGGAATGAGATGTAATTGCAAAATACTGTTTGTGTCATGTGGGTGTCACCATAGCACTGACATTTATAATTGCTATTAAAAATATCATACACCTACATCTTAACATAAATTAGTTTTAATCCAAAATAAGTTGTGAATGTCACTGTCACGATGTAACAAGTCAAATTAGTCTTTTAAAAGAATGGCTTAAGTTTCTTGGTCACAATCTTCTCAAATCAAATAGCTTGCCTTATTGCCCCTACCAAACACTTATACACTCCTGCTGAAGTAGGTTCCTCATCTCTGAGGATCGTGGTCAGCATCAGGGTTGCATCGAACGGATAAATTGCCTCTACCCGTTTCTATTCATCGCCTCTTTTACGACCGTATGTAAGATCGATAAAGAGAACGAATTTTTTAATTAGATTAATTCATCTGTAGTTGGTGACCGGCTGCGGGATCTATTGCCATTGATATTTCACAATAACAATCAATCTTAGTCTAAAGAAATATATAATTCCACACAAGTCATTCAGGATAAAGGATATGGAATAACAATTAAATACAGATATTCTCTCTAGACTATTAGTGATGCAATCACACGAGCCACAACGACAATGTGAATGTGTCTACATGGGTGTAACATTCTCATTATTGTGTGTACATTATTATCTTAATAGGTATTGGTATAGTAAACAGAGTAAAATTGAGACATCTATACTTCATTATTACTTTAATACATATTATAAAGAGGTAAAGTTTGTGTGTTTGTGACGTTGTAGGGCGTAATCTCTGGATCCATTGAACCGATTCCAAAAATTCTTTCTGTGTTGAATAGTCCACTTATTGGGGAGTGTCATAGGCTATATAGTATCACGCTATGCCTAAAAGGAGCGGAGCAGTAATGAAATATGTTTTAAAAAGCGATTTTCTCGCCTCCCAATGAAGTGGGCACGGGTCAGCTAGTGTAATATAATGTGGATGTTGACCTAACTTGTCGTTCTGTCTGTTTTAGTCTTATGGTTTGTATTTTAAGAGAGTTAAAAAAGAAGGAGTTTCTTAATTCGGAAACCGAGAACTCTAATTACCAAATATGGCATGGTGAATCCAATATTATCCTTAATATTGCTGACATGGTGCTCGCCATTCTTGAACTCTAATGGATACTTAACATCAGCATAGAGTCAGTCTGGTAGGCCAAGTTCAAAACAAAAAACAATATGGAGTACAACCACTAAGTCACAGGGGCCAAAATATTATCGTTAGCGTAATATGAAATCAACAAAGATGGATCCCGATGGGATTACTAATACTTATTATGACTATTAAGACGAATATTATGTTAGGCACAAGTGACATAATTATTATATAGGATCAAGGGCGAGGTTTTGATTCTCACAATAATAAAAAGGCTTGAGCCTAGATGATTTTCGTGTTTATTAGATGTACCGCAACATAAAGCATTATTTCCTAGAACAGACGTTTAAAAAAAAATTACAATTCGCTATATAAAAAAGTAAGTAAAGATTATAATGTTATACATTAAAACCCTTTTTGATCACAATGTCTACACTGTAAAATGACTTTAAAGGATTACGCATAAAATGCATATTAACTAAGTAGCAAAATGCCTCAAATCATAACGACTTAGTACTAATACACCTTTAAATGAAAATGACTTTGTAGTAAAATGACTACGAAGTAACGCGACTTTTAAGACAAACGTCTTAAGTGAAGATGACTTGAAATCCAAAATAACTAAAATGCAAAACATCTCAGTAGGTAGTTTTATGACCAGAACACGAAAATGCACCCCCTGTGGGTCACGAACCTCGGCCTGGACTGTCACTGACGTGCGGAAGGCACGCCCTCTAGGACCGAACGCGGCGCGTATTCCGGCCTCGACGGCGAGGACGGAACCGCGGACGTGTTGTTGTGGCTTAGCGAGCCGTTTGAGCTGTACGTTGAGCGATCGTGATCCTATCATCCGGCTCTTCGAGAGCATGCCTAGGTCTACGAATTTTGGATAATCTAGGTTGGGGTGAATGGCAGCCGTTTCAAAGTAGCGACGGGAACAGAGTTCCATGTGTTGCTGGATAGTCGGCAACTCGAGTTCTATGTGAAGATCCTCGTTACGCATGAACCACGGTGCTCCCGTCGCTTTGCGCATTAACCTATTCTAAAGTGTTTGTAACCTATGGACCCTGTGTAGCCTAAGGTGGGCGAAAACTTCATAATTGGTCTAATACAAGTCGTGTATAAGCTAACCTTGTTTCGGATCGACATCTTAGACTCCTTCCGGAGGAGCATGTGCAGCCGTCCCATCACAAACGAGCCCAGCTTGCGAACCATGTTTATGTGGGGACGGAGGGAGAGTTTATCGTCGAGTATGAGTCCAAGATATTTGGCTTCCCTCGTCCAAGGGATCAGGGCGCCGAACATCTTGACTTTTGGTGTCTCTGCCGAGAGGGTCTTGTGGCTTTGTTTCTTGTGAAACATTACCGCTTGACTCTTTTCGGGGTTGACTGTTATCCTCCATTTCTGGAACCAATTGCTAAGGGCGTTGGACGCTGATTGGAGTCGCCTAAATATCGAGGGGGAGGGGAGGTGCCAGAGGCTTAAATGGCTGTGTCGTCTGCAAAAAGGGCTGTTTGAAAACGGAGTTTATCTACTATTTCATTTATTTGAACAAACCTGTTACTCGTCTACTTTAGGAAATAAATAAGCAGTAATAAATAAAGCAACATTTTATTTCATTTATAATAATTCACAAATAAAAAATATGATTATTTGATTTATTGTCGTTTTGATTCTTAGTCCTAATGGCGTTTTGTGTATTATCCTTTAAAGTCGTTTTCAATTTTGAGACATTATGCTGCATAGGCAAGAAGCAATACAGATGTTTTGCAAATAAGTCAATACACTTTAGAGATATTGATTTGAGGCATTTTGCTTCAAAGTCATTTTACAGTGTAGACATTGTGATCATAAAGGATTAAAACTTCATATATAGAGAAGGGTCAATTGCCAAAAGAATTGGAAAAAATAAAAGCAAACTCCGATACGAGTATTATGTGTGTACGTGACTGGGATATTTAGGGACCACAGAAAAGTGCTTAATAATGTTAGTAGGGAACTTGTTTCTTTATAGTTTGGTTGCTGGCCAACCTGGTGTCGAGTTGTTCAGATCGCCATAGGCCTTTGACGTGGCTGAAAGACTGTGTCACAACAAAGATAATATAAATTAACATTATTTGACTAATTATTTCATCTGTATACATGTATAACGATCTGTGTGGAGTAAGAATGTATGGTGTAAATACTATCTCATACTATGGGTGTCGTAAAAAGCGACTAAAAATTTTGTAAGCATTATCTCTACGAACACAAAATGTGAAAAATCTTGGCAGGGAAAACCTAACTACTTAATTAATTTCAAGAATTTGTACGGGACTACCTTGGGAGAAAGTATACCTACATAAAAAAATATAAAAAAATTACTGAGGTCTATTAGTAAGCCAAGTATCCCTCCTTTACGGGAGGAGGCCCGTCCCTGCAGTAGGACATTAATGGGCTGTTATGATGATGACTGAGTTCTAAGGTAACATACAATAAAAACATAAATACAACCAAATCAAGAACCTCCGCCACTACCAAGAGTCTATTAAAAAATAATATCATAATTAATACGGTTCGGAGACTTTAGACCTAGTTTCAAAAGTCCCTGAACTCTCACCAATATATATCTATACACATAGTAGGAAGTACAAAATGTCACACATAAGTCAATCAATCAATAGTAAGATAGTTTGTTGATACCGTAATCATTGCAAATGATGTAAATAACTTATGTGCTTGTTGTAAACAAGGTATCAGTTATACCACGGAAGCTTATGTGTACTAAGTCTATATGTACTAAGGTAAGGTTGAATGGGAGAGAATGGCTTAAGCTTTAAGAACGTGTTAAATAAATTAATATAGGTAAATAGCGACTCAAGTTTATTGTTTGAATGCAAAATAGCTACAAGATAGTCTCGATGACCCTCTAACTACTAAAACATGTCAGGATAAACAATAATACTTTTACATATTAAACATCCGCGTGGTGAGAGTAAGAATACGTCACCACCCTATCTCACCCCATGGGTGTCGTAAAAACTGACTAAGAGATAGTCAAGTTACCCTCCGTCGCGGAAGGAGGCCTGCAGTAGGACATTAATGGGCTGTTATGATGATGATATTAAACATTATGCTCCTCGGATAAATATTAAATACCACGGAAGAAAAATTAAGTTAAATAAGCTCTTAGTCCAGTAGCCATAGTATAAGAGAGATATCAGATAAGTTTAGGACTAAAGCGTTATGTGCAAGGAATATTCTCCTATATTCTTAGTATCTTCACAAGTCTGCACAAAGACGACCAACTAATTGCCAAGAGACATATTTCATTCAATTATCCTAAAGCCCATCTCAGTCTGTGACCTAATACCTACACAATTAGTGGAAGCCTCATCGTCGAACAATTTCTCTTATCTCAGTAACTTGAGCGAGGAACCAATTAGTAAAACACGGTAACAGTTCCTTTACACAACATCAAAACAAACAATGATAATACAAACTTAAATGTTAATTAGATTTCAATATCCTTTTAACACACATTCCTAAATAATATTAACTTGTTCTATTTATCTATACTAATATTATAAAGAGGTAAAGTTTGTGTGTTTGTGACGTTGTAAGGGGTAATCTCTGGATCTACTGAACCGATTTTAAAAATTATTTATGTGTTGAATAGACTATTTATCGGGAAGTGTCATAGGCTATATAGTACATATCACGCTATGACTAATAGGAGTGGAGCAGTAATGAAATATGTTTAAAAAACGGACGCGTTTTTTCGCCGCCCAACGAAGTGGGCACGGGTCAGCTAGTCTTTTATACTTACAAAGCTTGTCATAAAATATTGCCAATACAGAAGTTCCGATAACCACATTAATTCGCCATCATTATTACTTTCTATAACATAATTATGTAACACATTACATACTCGATATTTTTTTTTTTCGTGGAAGAAATGCTTTATGCATGTCATCCTCGCCTGGGGTGCCAGCGAGGTTGTTATGTCAGACTCCCATAGACCAGTCTACTGACTAAAACCTTCACGGTTAACATACTCGATATCATAATTTAGAAGTTTATTGTTTTTTTTTAAAAGGAGAATGGGCAAAAATATTTGGAGCTTGGTCCAAATTTCCACCATCAATAAAAACTATGACATATGATGGAACACTGCGTTCTGAATCATTATCAGAAGACCGCAACCCAAAATATTTACTCAGTAAAAAGTTATGACCCCATGAGAACTTGCAATTTAAAAACCTTTTTACGCTTAATTATTTCACTTTATCTTTTAAACTACTCGATTGATTTAGGTGTATGACATTTCTTTGTAATTCATACGGTATTCTGGTTGATATAAAAAGGACTTATAGCTATCTTTACAATGCTTATGTTTATTTTAAAATATTTGTAATAATGGGAAGAATGTAAACACAAAAATATCACACAAGTTTTATTTATTCCTGTTTCACAGTGTGGAGTCTGTCCTTATAAGAATACATCTCATGTCTTCACCCACAATAACATTGTCCAAATTCGCAGCTAGAAGTAGAATTGTGGGTTGGTGTCTCGCCCATCCAAAATAACAAATAATTACCATGACATGGGCACAGCACCCCACAGTTCGTATTCCAGAAAGACAAGAACAGTAGTAGTTCGACATGGTTTTTCGATTATGGATCATTACATACGTGTAGTGTTGTCTTGCACGTGCGAAAAATTGCGAACCGTCCCGATTACATTTTTATATGAGTAGGTGCGCTAAGGTTATTATTGTATACTTTGCAGACGATTTGAGCGCATTAGAGAGCAGGGGGAATCCGTCTACCATGTATTCACTGCTTGAAATGTGGCTATGAGCGAAAAAATTAACGGTTAAATAACTAAAAAACCGTATTTTTAATACTATTATAAACGGGTCTTACTCGCGGTATATAGTATATCCTAGATACTGGTAAGATAAATACCTAGGTTTTTCTCCGATGTTTCGGCCGACTTGCAAGGGCCGTGGTCGCGGAGGGACTGGTGTCAGCGGAGCGTCGTCCTTGTGAAGTGCGGGGAATAGAATCTACCCACACTTTGTTGACATTTTGAGTATTCGCCGTATTGTAGGGATTTCGACACACTACACTAATGACGTCTCCCGGTTTTTGAGCTGCAACACTGTGATGATGTTTACACTTGCTGATGACTGGATTCCATGTAGTAGATAATCTATATCCGTCTTCCCGGTTGAAATTATTGTGTTTTTTGATTTCAACCGCTTCACGTACTATCCTGGAGTAATAGTGACGCTCGGTGGATAAGACCTTTGGGTTGTGTAACTCTATCCAGTGGTTAGTTCCAGACTCCAACAAGTGTTCAGCTATTGCAGACTTGTGGGTTTGTCGGTTTTTCACAGCCGCGATGTGTTCCTTGACCCTTTCCGCTATTGTCCGTTTGGTCTGTCCGATATAGGAACTACCACAGCTGCAATCAACCTTGTAGACGCCAGGTGTTTGTAAGGGAATGACATCCTTTGGGCTGCGCAGATTGTGTGCTACCTTAGAAGGCGGACTATATACAGTCTTAATGGAGTATTTCTTTAGTACTGTTCCAACTTTGTCCGTTACTCCTTTTAAATAAGGCATATAAGCCGGCACTCTGCTAACCTCGGGTTTACGGTCCTTCCTCTTAGGACGGTGTATCTCGTTTCTGTATCCGTTGCTTCTCAGAACCTCCTGAACATGTGAGAGCTCACCACTTAAATGTTCAGGGTCACAAAGGTCATACGCTCTGTTTACTAACGAGGCGACAACGGATTCCAAGTGTCGCGGGTGATGATGCGAGTGAGCGTTCAGATACCTGTCCGTGTGTGTCGGTTTTCTGTATACAGTGTGTCCCAGGGTACCATTTTCTTTCACTGTCACTTTTACGTCAAGAAAGGGTAACGACCCGTCTACCTCCATTTCAAAAGTAAATCTGATGTTCGGATGTATGGAGTTTAGTCTCATTGCTAATTGTTCTACGTCTTGCTTGTTCCCCTTCATGATACAGAATACATCGTCGACATACCTCTTCCATAGCTTGACTGCCTCCATGTCTATGGACTCTTCTAAGTATTCCATCCAGATGTTAGCCATGAACGGTGCTACTGGGCTACCCATGGCGACTCCGTCGATCTGGAGGTAATGCTGTCCACGATATAAGAAGAAGTTACCTTCTAAGCAATGCTTTAGTAGAACTGTATATTCTGTAGACAGACCGTTTTCCCTTAATTTCCTCTCAACGACATCAAGGCAATCTTGAATGGGAACATTGGTGAATAGTGACTCCACATCAAAACTCACCATCACCTCACCTGGTTCCTTTTTCACGCTCTTGATTATGTCAATAAAGTGACGAGAGTCTTTCACGTAAGATGGCGTCCTACCTACTAACGGTTGTAGTACCTTGCTTATGTGTTTCGCCAAAACATATGTGGGTGAATTTATTTGGCTCACTATAGGTCGCAGAGGTACGTTTGTCTTGTGGACTTTAGGCAAACCGTATATTTTAGGGGGCTGCACTATTTGAGGTTTATGTAAACGGTTAAACTCATCTTCCGTGAATAAACTTTTATGGTCCATGATTAAAGCTCGAATGCGTTTCGTGACTCTGGCTGTGGGGTTGTAGGACACTGGCTTATATATTAATGTGTCACTTAACAAATTCCGTATTTTTGTGTCATAGTCAAAAGAATTCATCACTACAGTGGCGTTCCCCTTGTCGGCCTTGAGCACTAAAATATTCGTATTATCACGTAACTCTTTTAGTGCTTGACGCTCTTCTGTGGAGATATTGGGTTTCGGCGGCTTCGACTTACGTAAAATAACGGCAACATCCTGTCTAAGTGTATCCGCGTCGTTAGACGGTAACTTATTTTTAAAACAGTCATAACTTTTTTCTGAGTGAATATATTTTTGTCACCTAGTAATCAAAATTGTATGGTATTTAGTCGACTTTAAGCTTACATAGCCCCCAATAGTGGTGGAAATTTGGACCACTTCTGCTCATTGTCCTTTAGTTTGGTACAAAAGCTACTATGCCTGATTTAATAAAATTTGACACAGAGCCTCATAAGCGTCATTCTAGAAGTAGACTACATTTTTTTAAGAACTAGACAATACCTATCCTTTTAATAAGACATTTAATAACATTGTAATAACAGGGTATAAATAACATCAATATTACAGTTTTCTGTGACCTCCACTAACTATTTAACATAAACAGAACCGTGTACCGTTCCTAATCACATAAAAGAAACATTAACAACCGTTCCCTATTGTAGTATAATTCATATTGACAAAAACAACATTGAACACAGAAAACAATAATATCTAGGTACTGAGAAAGCCGTGAACTAACAATGTAAAGGTATCTATTCAATGTAAAATTAATTATTTCTCTTTGATTCTTTGAATCAATAGGAAATAAGGTTGTATAGCGTTCTTCTGAAGTGACCGATATTATGCTTAGGGTTGTCTCCTTTATAGTGGCAAAGGGTACATAGCTGAAGAGGGAACAATGTTTTAGAATAGTGAACCCGGACCATGTCGTATCGTAAAAGCCGTAAGAGCCCTAAAGTCCGCAGATCGCATCAAGGCGTGTCCGTGTGGTGACGAAGTAACAATACAATATGTCACCACCCCATGTTATCCCATGGGTGTCGTAACAACCGACTAAGGGACTATCCATGATTACTATCTTTACGAAGTAAAAAGAAGGAAAACTTGAATTTAAACCAATCCGTCTCGCCAGCGTAGTATTAGTAGGCCAGTATCCCTCCGTCTCAGAAGGAGGCCCGTCCCTGCAGTGGGATATTAATGGGCTGTTATGATACCAAGGGGCCTTATAGGTCATTAAGTAAAAGGTACAATTTAAGAAGAAAGAATTAGGCGCATTCCTACCCTTAACAACAGTAATAGCGTTGCTATTTGACAAAAAAAAACAGGTACAAAAGATTGCACCTGATACCCCTTAACCATTGCCTTTGTGGTTTAAGTAAAGGGATGCTAATTTCAAATAGAGCAGGTAGCAAACTGGAGGAGAAAAAAAGTATGCCAGTAATAGATACTTATATTATGCTACAGGTGCAGAGGCAAAAATAAAAATTGAATTATGATGCAATGGTGATAATGGCATTATGTGGTGATTTAAAACGGAAAACAGGGTTTCGTTACCCTATATCACACCGATGATGCAGTAAAAGCCTAACTAAAGGACTTAGTAGTTATTGTCTCAGGTAAACGACTGGCCAGTTAAGAAACCCTAAGCCATGATTACTTCCATATATGGAGAAAGCCTGTGCCTGTAATGGCTTTCATGGGCTGCCAAGATAAAGCTTTGTTACTGTCGACTACCGATGTTAAGTCTTGGGGTCAAATTCTACAAACGAAAATAATTTGTTACGTCAGTAAACATTTGTCTTAAGGCTTGATATTGTGTCCGTGGATTGCATATTCATAAGTCTCTACGACACTGGCTTGATAATGTAATATTCGCCGCAATTTCATACAATCTCGTTAAGTCAAAGTCAGGCTATCTAGCTTCAAACTAAGCAGAGCTTGTACTATGGTAATACATATTAGACAAAGAAACAACCAGACCAAAGCACTTAAATGTTTGATTTTACGAGGATCGATATAGACTTCTTGGTGCGAGTCAGATACGGTGGTGAGTAGTACAGTCAGCTGCAAAGATATCTAACCTCTTTAGCGCACTGTTATATTCTTAAAGGGGGTTAGATATCTCTGCAGCTGACCGTACTATGCTAGTAGGTTGTTGCATTTTCTATCTCTAGCATAAGAGTAATCTTTACAAACAAAAAGGAGTGTGGAACGACAAACAGAAAAACACCAAGGGTGTCAGCAAGTTTCGTCATTGTTTCTATGATTCAACGAAACGTGTTGTCTATTAATAGCAGAATCGAACAAGCGTGTTTTTAATTGACGTTTCACGCTCAAAAAAAAACTGTCAGACCAAAGAAATAACAAACTCGTCAAAAACTACCAAAGCAAAGTAAATGTAATTTATCTTTGGTAACGAAATCCCTCAAGCAGCGTCTGTCCCTCTAGTACTCATTGAAATGCGACTTTCTGTTGAATAATTCCATCGTAGTTATATATGACAATGTTATACGACTGCAGTGTTGGTACGAAGACGCCAATTTCATTTTATTGAGAAACGGAATTTAGCGATTTTGTTGAATTTCTAACTCATGAATAATTCGATGCATTTTGTAAGTTCACTTTCGTTAGAAATCTTTGTGAGATATTATATGTCGTAAAATCTGACTAAGGGATTTGAATCAAATATTCTATCAGCGAAAGAAAGATGTTTTGAAATACATGGTGTCATCACCGCACCTCATTCCACAAGTATCGTAAATGCTGACTACGAAAAGTCTGGTTAGACACAGACCAAAGTTGTCTTTCGAAAGTTCTTTTACATAAGTTGTTCTTTACTTTTACGGAGAGGCATCCTCTATTCTAATAAAGTTTTACTACAAAAAGTATTTAAGTACGTTTACGTTTACCAGATGTCTAGTACGCATAATACAAGCTCTGCTTAGTTTGGAACTAGATGGCGTTGTATGAATATGTGAGGAATACTTTAGCTTAGCTTACTTATTCAATGTGGTTTATATGGGCTCTTTGTCAGATTACTATGTCTCGAAGTAGGGAATTCTTTTCTGTCCCGAATCATAAAATTGTGAAACACAATTCTGGCAAAAGGGTTTCGTCTGTTCTATGTTATCGGATCCTTCAAACGTATTGTGAAGTATTTGGCCAGATCGTGATTACCATACCTTGGCTTCATTTCAAAGCTGTATTCGAGCTTTCTATCACTTAATAAATGATTTTTCTTTCTTTCTTTCTTTCAGGTAATACGGTCAAATTTCTGTATATTCAATGAAAAAATTGGATAGCGAAACAAACCATCCCTTCTTTTCTCTATTCGGTAGTCGTTTAAAACGTTCCCCATTCAATAAATCAAAACTCCAATATTGATATCATGTAGAATGCATATCATGTAAGCAAGCATAAGTAGTAAAGCAATCATGTTATTGTGAGCGGAGCATCTGTACGCTATGCAATAACACATTTAGGGTGCAATATACCTTATGCATAAAATCGATAACTTCGTTACCAAACACCTCGAATGCGGTCGCCATATACAGGTACACAAACATAACGTTTATTTAAAAAACACAAAAGCTTTTAAGAACGGCTTTTTAACGAATTGTGCATATTCCTCGTACGGTGCCGACTCCATACAGTAATTGAGGAAGAAACAATTTGCGACCTTGATTATATCTAGGGCACCTAAATCTAAGTTTAGGGAGGCCTACTTACAACGTGTTTAGTCAATCATCTTCAAAGAACTCTAAGTTCCCTACTTCACTACGGCAAAATTGGTAAGATCCTAACAATGCCGTTTTGAACAAACGCTCTAATAGAGAACTTACTGAAGCTCTCAGCATTCCTGGTTCTTTTAGTAGCTTGCAGAAGTATTTAACTGAAATACCAATCTACTTTCACGGATAGAGTAGAAATTATGATATTTTTGTTAATAATTCGACTCTGCATACACATACATTTATGTGCTTATTTTTATTAAACATAGATATTGCGGAAGGGAAGACATGCCATATTGCATGCAAAAAAACACTCTACTTAGCGGGAGTTAGCACTAAATATTTTTATCATAGTAAAAAGAGTAAGACATACACTTCCTTCCGCAAAATAAATACAGATTCTGTTATCTCACTATGTATGTATCTTCATTTTCTTTTGTTACAAAACTGTTTAGTACGCAAATTCTAAAAGAGCTTGTCCTGGTTCCGAGGTGAAAAGAAGCAATTACAGAAAGTGATTTTTTAAACTGAAATAGCTTTAAAATCTTCCAGCGAGATGCGAACGTAGGCAAAGGTAAAAATGTGTTATATTTTTTAAGTAATCTTTGAGTTATTACTCAAAGGAGTCTTTTAGCTCGACACTTCATCACATTAAGGGTCTCTCTATTATTAAATAGACGACAAAAAAAAAATAAACATTAAGAAGCTGAATAAAGATCGAAGAGAAGTAGAAAATATGACCTAAACACCAACTGGTCGGTTAAACTACCTTATCAAACTAAAACAATCTATTTTATATTGCTTTGAATTCGATCGTATACCATATACATAGGTATGCACTTTTATAATGTTAAAAAAAATACCCCAAATTAAAAACTCCTTCGTTATAAGATCTTTTAACAACAGCTATGTTTTATGTAAGTTGTAGTAATAAATTCGAAAACGAGTTGTGCAGCAACTTTTTAGTAACAAACTGAATAATTTAACTAAATAATAAAAAGGGTTGCAAACAACAACCCCTTTATTTTATTTTTTTAAATAAACTTCAGCACTAGGGTTCGAGCCCAGTGTAGAGGGGTTATAATTATATCATGCGTGGGAATCGAATCCACGAACTGACACAGCTTTAGGTCTAGGAGATTCACCATTATTACACCCCGTATTTAAGTACAAATAAATATGGTTACAATTACAAAAATGATAATATAAAAAGTAGCTCATACTTAAAACCACAATAACATACGAGTACTTATTAAGTAAAAACATAATTTTCTTTAAGCACAAGAGTAAGATTTTACCAGAGGAGAGTTCAAAATCACAGCTTTTAAGCTATTATGCGAGTTGAAACGTTGCCAAAACACAGTAATGTAGACGTTACGAATCACGACCAAGTAGGTTCTACATATAGACAACACAGCCTCCTTGCTTTGAGAAATAAACTTGAAAGTAAATACACATTATACAACTTCGAATAATGTAATAAGGAAATGGAATGGTTTGAGATAATCTGTATTTATGATAAAATGTTTATATCTTAAACGTCCCACTGCGGAGATGGACCTCATTTAGTAACGGTGTGGGTTATTTTTTTTACACTACAGTAGTGTCTCTTTTCTGCCCTCTTCACCTGGAGTCACAAGCTGTTCAGTCTCCCCAAAGGAAACTTTTTTTTTATTTGATGCGAGGCAAACGACCCAGCAGGTCACCTGATGGTAAGTGATCACCGCCGCCCATGGACACCCGCAACACCAGAGGAATCACAGATGCGTTGCCGACCTTTAAAAAGGGAGTACGGTCCGGAAATATCGCCCCAGCGAGCCGGTTCCACAAAACAGATATGAAACATAACAGAACTTGGTTTACTGAATCTTTGCTCGCTAGACGGACAGATAAGGGTTTGATGTTATGTCAAGATTTCATTGTTTTGTTATCGTAGTAATAATATCTGAAAACTTTCCCTGCGTCTGCATTTACCACAGCTATAACATGAGATTTGGCAGTAATATAATTTCGGATGACAAAAATTTTGTTCATAATAAAGACACGCCATAAATCAAAGTAATAATTAAACAATATTTCTTGAACACATTGTTCACCATATTTCATTTATATTTACCGACAATGAAATATTATTCACCCCATTCCCTTCAAATGAATCGAAACTTAAAAGCCAAGACATTTATGAAAGCCTTTACAGTACATCGTAAAGCGATTGTTCAAAACTTGTCCGTACAAATAACACCAGAACGTTTAAACTTTGGGAACACTTTAACCCTCGATTGTTAGCAAGTGGTGCGATGACGTCACAATGAAAGGTCATTCACACCGTCTTGCCCCACTGACCTGTACTCAAAGGACTGTAGCAATCTATTAATCCCCATCGAATGCGGGTAATCTACAATTTTAAATTCAAATGTCCTTCGTTTAAATTCCAAATCTATACTAATATTATAAAGAGGTAAAGTTTGTGTGATTGTGTGTTTGTGACGTTGTAGGGGGTAATCTCTGGATCTAATGAAATAAAATAATCCATTTATTGGGGAGTGTCATAGGCTATATAGTATCACGCTATGACTATTAGGGGTGGAGCAGTAATGAAATATGTTAAAAAAACGGACGCTTTATTTTCGCCGCCCAACGAAGTGGGCACGGGTCAGCTAGTGTTCTATAAAATAAGCAATCCCGCAAGTTATCACGCCCTTATGTAGCGAGATATTTTCCAAGCATGATTTTTATCATCTTGGACACAATGCACCATGTGGGTTGCTGGGTTCAGTATAACTATTTGTGGATCGCCAAAACGATTTAAAAACGTAGGGAGGACAGACCTCTCAATGAGACCGTCGGATCTGGCCAAGCCGCAACGCAACCGATGTTGTATAGGACAAGGAAGGTTTGAAAAGGAGACTTTCGAAGGAGGTATTTGTCTAGCTGTAGACGTCTTTTCGAAATTTTTCCCTTTACTCATAAACGCCTCCTAAATTTAATCACTGTTTAGCGAATTTTTTATTAGGAAAACCAGCTTATACCAAACAAAACCGATAGAATTTAAGCTAATCAATTGTCTAAAATTGAAAAGGCGTTTATGAGCAAGGGGGATGATGTTTACTAGCTGTCTAGTACCTAAAGTATAAGCTCTGCTTTTTTCGGACTAAGAAGTTTTTATGAAGAATATTATACTAAGTAGGTAAGTTTATTAAACCACTTAAACGTCCATACAGAACGGTAGACAACATTAAGATATTTTTATGTGAAATACGAACGATAAAATTATAATTAAACGACACGTCAGAGTAATATGAGACGTGAAAGAACATTGCCCTTTTAATTTGTCTGAGGGTCGAGACATATTGGAATATTTGCAAAGTCAACAAGTTGGCTTGATTAATATCTCTTTCAAGATGTTGTTTGGGTTACAAGTTAAGTAAGAAAGTAGTTTTTTTTAATACTTTGTGAGGAGACCGCCAAGCAGCTTCTCTAATGATCAGGTTTGTCTATAACAGGTTGAGAACTCTCTCTGCTTTATTAATACTCTTTACCCTTCTTTTAAGCTTCATAGCCTTGCAATATCAGCTGCTGTACTCTTCCAAACGGAGAACGGAACTTAGGAACGAGCAAATAAAACAGTATATTTTGGACACACATTAGAGGTGGATGGGTGGACTGCATGCGGAAGGCGCAGAACCATGTTCTGTGGCGCGTGTTGGAAGAGGCCTGTGTCTAGTAGTGGACTCCAATAGGCTAGTTGATTGATTAGAGATATCAAGCAAAGGTTTAATAATATCACCACAAAGTGGACTAAAGTAAGATCAGAGAACGAAAAATCTTATATCAATCCGTTTCTTTGAGTTTTATCAAACACACGTTATAAAACAATAGATTTTTTAAGTCTCTCTCCAACTCGACATGATGACGAATTATTCCATTTAGCCTTAAAGGTTACAGTTCAGAAAAAAACACTATTAAAAACAACTCCCAAAAACTTTTATACTTTATCAAACACATTTTTTTTACCTGGCTTTGTATAACCGATAAATTCAGAAGTCCCAGCGTGTAAAGCGCTTCAAGTTTATCGACTGACTAAACCCATAGGTTTCAACCAAATAACATTCGAAAATGGACGTTTTTACAACGGCATAAGGTGCTAAATTGTACAGTTACATTTGTAGCCGTGTACTTACGATATTACTAAACTAATAATTCACTTTTACGGGCAAAATCATATAATATAGATATTTTGACGTTCAGGAAATAAATCAGACGGAAAGATTTACAAGTGAGGGATAATATAACTCCCTTTGATTATATGGATTCGTGATCACGATAAATTTATTCATTCATAATAAAAATTACAATAGACTCAGGGCAATACTAGGTAAATTTTATAATTTAAGTTACAGGGTACCTAAAGGAACACTAAAGGTTTTGTATCATAGTTTAGTTGAGCTTGAGTCGATAATGGATTATGCTCTTGACTGCTATGGGCTCACTTATAAATCATATATAGATAAACTCGAAAATATCCAATTAAGATTTGTTAAATTACTTGTCGATAAAAAAACTAAAAATAAATGTAAAAATGATTATCAAAAACTATTAAATATGCAAAATACTACCCGTCAGACTCAGACATAAATACAATAAATAACCACGGCAGGCGGGAGCATGATCCATTGTTGATACCAGTAAATAACATTTATAACACAAGAGCGATGACCTCGGGTAAATATGTCGTACCTAAAGTTAACAATGTGTATGGAGATCGTACCCTTAGAAAGCGTATTCCCTATATATTAAATAGTTTACCTAATGAAATAGCAAATGAGCCTAACAAAAAGAAATTTAAAACCGAACTTAAAAGCTATTTATTGGATAGTTTGCCCTAAGTATATATTAAAAGTAATTAAGTATTTATTACATTGTTGGTCTTAAAAATATATAATATGTTAATATAGCTTATTATTAGGGCATGCAATTCCGGAGTTCCGGAATTCCGTAACTCCGGAATTCCGTGACAATTTTACTGATTTTTCAATTCCGGAATTGAGAGGAGTAATATCGGAATTCCGGTATTCATCATTTTTTGATATTATTAAATAATACCTGCATTACATTCCATTATTTGGCTTGTGAGTTATCGTAATGTTGCTTGTGCCATAATGCAACGCTATTACGGCTAAATTTAATTAAACTAGACGAACAGAACAGCTCTATGAGTTGAGACAACTTGCGAAGTCGTATAGAACTCTAAAAGTTGACTCCCCAAGTCGTAACGGTCCGGAAATATCGCCGCAGCGAGCTTGTTCCACAAAACAGTTGTTCGCGGTAGGAAGTTTCGCGAAAATCGCACAGTGGACGACCGCCAACCATCAAGGTGACAATGGTTGGACAGTCGATTGCTAGTGGTTCTGTGGAGAAATTCAGCTGTGGGCAATGTCCAGAACAACTCCTTAAAACACTCCCCGTGATAAATGCGGTAGAGAATGCAAAGAGACCCTACATCTCTCCGCAAAGCTAAATAATCGAGCCGACTAGAGAGCACCTGATCGTCAACAATTTCGAGCCGCCCTTCTTTGTATAAGGTCAATTGAAGGAGTTGGCTGGGGTGCTCTAGCCCAGAGATGGGAACAGTATTCGAGATGTGGCCAAACCTGAGCCTTGTAGAGTTGTAGGCGATGGTTTGGCGTAAAATACTGACCCTCTCTATCGAGCACACCCAACTTTTGCGAAGCTAATTTAGCTTTACCTCCAAATGATCGCGAAACTGAACTTCGCTCAAAATGCTGACACCCAGGATTTTAATAAACGGCTTGGTAACAAGGGGAGCGCCTTAAACGCGCCAACCTGTGTCTTCGAGGGGTTGAATCAGACTAGATTTAGCCGACCCCAATTCGAAACTAAGTATGTTTTCGATATCAGACACAAGTTTGTTTTGGTTCTCATTAACGTTTTCCACCGCGAAAGAAAAATGAGAAAGCGGAACGTACTTTTTTAAATAAAATAGGTTTTTGTTTCCACCAAGAGCGTTTTTAAAATTGTGTTTACTCCGCTCCGTTTTCGAGGTAGGAGCGAGCTCATTTCTACTCTTTCTACACACTCGGCTCTTTCCGTCCGACTTTTTGTTGGTGGAAATACAACTTTCCGTAATAGCATCTTTTATCGTCTTTAGAACTTCACAATAGCAGTTCTATAAAGAATTAGATCTCTCGACTAATTTTCTAATGTACGCGATGGCGAGTATCTGACAGAAGCTTACAAATATTTTTTGTGTTCTGCTAACCAGTGTGGAGAATGAAAGTGTTTTTCTGTGCTGGCCAAATAAGTAACCAAGTACAAAGTTCATTCTCTGGCAAAATGTAATTATACAAGAACAATGAGTTAGTTAAGTCTTGCCTTAATTTAACGGCTTAAAATGACAATAATAAGGGATATAAATTACACAAACATGTTCAAATTCTTAGTGAATATTTAGAAGTAAACAACTGCCTCTTCTTTTAATTTAAAGAAATTCTAAAATTACCAGTTCCGGAACTAGCTCCGGAATTCCGGAGTTAGACCTCCAGTATCGAAAGTCAGTTCCGGAATTGAGAACCTTCCGATATTGCATGCCCTACTTATTATAACAATGTTTGTTAAAATAAGATAATGATAATGTTTGTTTAATTAAGATCTCACAGTCAAACTGTATATCACACAGTTTTGTGGGACACAGTTTTAGTTTATAAGTTTTTTTCATGTACCGTATATTTAATAATAAATAAATAAAAAATAAAAAAATACATATTTGGACTTAGATAACGTTACCACCTCACCTTATTCCTTATCGTCAGCTGTTTAGAGCTGACTAAAGGAAAGTTCTCAGATTTCTACGAAAACAAAAGAAGAAATTTATGTATATATGTAATTCATTTACCGCATGGTGACGGAGTAAGAATACAATATTTATGTCACCACCCATCTCATTCCATGGGTGTCGGTAGTACGATTGGTAGTAACACGGGAAATAAAGGTAAAAAATCGGCTAAGGGACAAAATAAAAATAAGGAAATCTTGAAATGAAACCCTATACCAAACCGTCTGGCCAGCGTGGTATTAGTAGGCCAAGTAGCCCTCCGTCACGACAGGAGGCCCGTACCTGCAGTGGAACAGTTAGGAACATTAGAAATTAAATAAAGGTATCATTATGTATTCTTTATAAGTCATTCATTACATAGAAAATGCAAGTAAACAGAATAATAAAATTAATAACTCGAGTAATGTGTTTATTTTTAGATTTACGAGAGATGCAATTATTTGTAATTGTATTTTTTTAGCAACGCCCTTACCATAATGAGGTTTTATACGACATAGCCTTCAATGCATCCATCATTATCTAGAATGACATTAGGCCATGGATATAATTTGAACCTTGAAGAAAAACGTAAGAACATGAAACAAACTGCATCAGTGGCAAAACGGTCATTGTATGTCGCTGCAGTACACGAAGTGGCAGGTTCAAATATTTTGCACGATCCTGTACGATACATGACATGATCCCCAGTGCGATGTGGTGTGGTCCACAGGGAGTAACCCTGCGGTAGTAGTAAGTACCACATTGAGCGTTTTTTATTAGCGTTCGTCGACTACATCGAGCGTTGTTATTAGGGACAGAACTTCATTAAGACCCTATAAAGACAGACGAGTCTTACTCATATTTGGTTCAGCAACCTTATGGCTATACATAACCTTTTGCTCTACTGAGCGCTGTGTAGTGTTTCAAAAATGATCCAAGTGAATACAAAGAAAACAAAACAAATAGAACAGATTTTTAGTGCCCATTCCTCTTTCATACACTTTTAAATTCACAAGGTCTATTTAAAGGAGAATGAAACCTTCACTAAGAGTTTTGGGCCAAAATTAAACAGAAATGAGAGTATTAATAATTTATAGCTTCACACTTATCAGTCTCGTGCTAAATCTTTTGTTAGTTTTGGCAATCTGAAATCCAAGATAATTTTTTTTTGAAGAAGATGGAAACTTCTGGGCTAAAGCCTGTACATTACTGTACAGAGTAAGGATGTGCCCTAAAAATCTTTTCTATTTTATTCAAGTTCGAAACCTAATACAATTGAGTAATTTTAGTATTATTTTATTAAAAAATAGGAAAGAATTTTAAGGCATTTCCTTACTCTGTACAGTAATGTACAGGCTTTAGCCCAAAAGTTTCCATCTCCTTTCTGATGCAAATACAAACTTTCGCGCTTCGGAAATGCTAAGGAATGCTAACAATGCCACCCAAAACATTATTGAACCACCTTGGCACACCACAGTTTCAAGGGGCACATGGGGCAAACCTTTTATTTTTCTGCCTGTATGAACTCTGACGACCTTCACGATAACTTAATGATATCCGATATTCGTCTGTAAACACCACATTTTTCGAATGCTCTCGACGGATCGACATCCGTATTGGCAATGCGGCAACCATGTTCGGGAAGCTAGGAACAAAGGTATGGTTCATACAATAAGCACATTACTACTAAGACCAAGATGGTTGTTTTTCAGGCTTCCATCTTAAGCATACTCTTGTACGGAGCCCTGACATCGTATGCAAAACAAGAACGTCGCCGTCGTCTTAACTTTTGTTACATGCGTTGCTTACGAAAGATCTTGGGTTTAGCATGGCAGGACAAGATGACAAACTAGAAGGTTCTAGAAATCGCACAGCTGCCTAGTCTGATAGTGCTTCTTGAATAGAGACGTCTGCGTTGGCTAGAGCATGTGCATAGGATAGAACCCTCTCCATTACAACGACGTGTTCTCGTTGGTGCAGTAGCGAATGGAAAAAGAGATGTTGGGAGGCCGCTGCTTCGTTTCAAAGACTGCACCAAGCGAGACATGGCAGCATTTAAAATCGACCACCGTGACTGGGAGAAGCTCGCGGAAAAACGTCCTGAGTGGCGCACACGTGTCGGAGAGGGTCGCAAATTTTGTAATGAAGCCTGGTTTGCAGTGCTTGCTGATAAGAGACAGAAACGACATGAACATGGTTCGACACTAATGTCCAGTTATTTCTTTTGTCAAGCCTGTGGTATCGGTCTGTACAGTCATCAAAAGCGATGTATCACAGACACCACCTCATAAATCGTCTGCAATAGACGAAAAGGCCTTATATATATTGTCCATTGCCTGTAATCACGAGAGAAATAAGAAACTGTGGTCCCCTAGGAGTTTTAAAAGCTTAAATTTCTTCTAACCGTACCTAATGTGTGTGGGGGTATACACCCCCACACACATTTTTAACTTCTTGGAGTTGGTTACGTGCTTGTATTGCTGTAATGAACCAGTCCCTGAGGACATTTCTGACGATAAAACGGTTATGCCAAGTCAAATTACACAGTTTACGACTGTGACCTGGTCTCCGTTCATAAGATCCTGTCTCTAGGAACTGCCTAACTGCATGTACCACAGTCGTATTTACTGTTCGACCAGCCCGAATTTTCTCCAAAATTAATCTAAAGATATTGTAAGTTTAAGTATATTTTTACTAATGGACTTAATAATAAAGATATCAGGTTCAAAATTACATGATAATTGCTCTTAATAGTTTATCATACATCATATTTCATCCAGTTCATAGTAGTTTATGTCCTTTACAGTAGATTTGTGTTATAGTTTCCTATTAAACTTGGTGCTTACTTTAATATGGGATAGTTTACATTGAAAGCTTGAGTGCCTTAAAGGACAACTAGCAGGAACTAAGCAACTTTTTTTAATGTAAGGGACATGCTATTTTCTAAACGCGTAAGTTTACGTAAATATTGTATTTATAGTTATAAAGAAGAGAAAATTATAAGAAACTTTGTCCTAGACACTTTAAAGATCAGGGCAACTAATAAAAAGTTACAGAAGAATTTGTAAAATCGAATGGTTTTTTGGCTCTCCTGAAAAGTCGTGTTTTGTCCCTTACGTTAATTGATACTTCTGGTGTCGAATTACGCTCTAATAGAGAACTTACGGAAGCTCTCAGCATTCCTGGTTCTTTTAGTAGAAGCAGAAGTATTTAACTGAAATACCAATCTACTTTCACGGAGAGTCAGAAATCATGATATTTTGTTAATAATTCGACTCTGCATATACATACATTGTGCTTATTTTTATTAAACATAGATATTCCGGAAGGGAAAACATGCCGTATTGCATCCAAAAACACTCTTCTTAGCGGGAGTTAGCACTAAATACTTTTATCATTAATTAAGACATGCACTTCCTTCCGCAAAATAAAGCCTGATTCTATTATTTCACTATGTAGGTATGTATCTTCATTTTCTTTTGTTACAAAACTGTTTAGTACGCAAATTCTAAAAGAGCTTGTCCCGTTTCCGACGTGAAAAGAAGCAATTACAGAAAGTAATTTTTTAAACTAAAATAGCTTTAAAATCTTCCAGCGAAATGCGAACGTAGGCAAAGGTAAAAATGTTATATTTTTTAAGTAATCTTTGAGTTATTACTCAAAGGAATCTTTTACCTCGACACTTCATTACATTAATTGTCACATAATTCATTTCTATGTATAATATGTATCTATTTTCAAACAGAAAACGTATTTAAGTATGTTTATCCGTTGTCCCATAGTACAAGCTCTGCTTAGTTTGGGACTAGATGACGTTGTGTGAATGTGTGAGGATTATTTATTTATTTATTAAGGATCTCTCTATTATTAAATTGACGACAAAAAACATAAACATTAAGAAGCTGATAATCATATTATTATTTTGCGTAATAAAGATCTTATTATAATGTCACAGCAGCTTATTATTTAATTTGAAGAAACAAACGACGCTATCCTGAGAGTATAAACTATGACTTAAACACCAACTGGTCGGTTGACTTTTCATTTTAAACTACCTTTTCAAACCAAAATAATCTATTTATTATTGCTTTGAATTTAACATAGGTATGCACTTTTTATAATGTTAAAAAAAAATATCCCAAATTAAAAATTTCTTCATTATGAGATCTTTTAACAATAGCTATGTTTTATGCTTTGCTGCTGCTGCTGTTTTTAAGTTGTAGTAATAAATTCGAAAACGAGTTGTGCAGCAACATTTTAGTAACAAACTGAATAATTTAACTAAATAATAAAAAGGGTTGCAAACAACAACCCTTTTATTTTATTTTTTTAAATAAACTTCAGCACTAGGGTTCGAGCCCAGTGTAGAGGGGAAATAATTATATCATGCGTGGCAATCGAGTCGACGAACTGACACACGGCATCAGCTTTAGACTAATTCGCTTACCATTATTACATCCCATATTTAAGTACAAACAAATATGTAACCACATTTCATGATAAATCATAACAGCCTATCAATGTCTCTTTGCAGGAACGGGCCTCGTCCTGCCTGCGACAGAGGGATATTTGGCCTACTAAATCTACGCTGGC
Organism: Schrankia costaestrigalis; assembly: GCA_905475405.1. NCBI lineage: Eukaryota > Metazoa > Arthropoda > Insecta > Lepidoptera > Erebidae > Schrankia > Schrankia costaestrigalis. Next base: position 18,571,301 of record FR997835.1, read on the forward strand.
CAGACGGATTAGTACAGGGTTTAATTTCAAGTTTTCCTTCTTTTTATTTTGTAAAAATAATATTCACGGATAGTCCCTTAGTCGGTTTTTACGACACCCATGGGATGAGATGGGGTGGTGACACATTTATTCTTACTCTGTCACTACACGGAGTATACATAATAACATACCCATAACACAATAACGTACAAGTACCTTTTAAGTAAAAACATAATTTTCTCTAAGCACAAGTAAGATTTTACCAGCGGAGAGTTCAAAATCACAGCTTTTAAGCTATTATGCGAGTTGAAACGTTGCCAAAAACACAGAAATGTAGACGTTACGAATCACGACCAAGTAGGTACTACACATACACAACACAGCCTCCGTACTTTGAGAAATAATCTTGAAAGTAAATACATATTATACAACCTTCGAATAATGTTATAAGGAAATGGAATGGTTTGAGTTAATCTGTATAAAATGTTTATATCTTAAACTATAAGCTTTGTAAATCCTTTGAAAGTTCGACTGCGTAGATGGACCTCCTTTAGTAACGGTGTGGTTTTTTTTTACACTACAGAAGCGTCTCTTTTTTGCCCTCTTCACGGAGTCACAAGCTGTTAAGTCTCCCCAAAGGAAACTTTATTTTTACATGATGCGAGGCAAACGACCCAGCAGGTCACCTGATGGTAAGTGATCACCGCCGCCCATGGACACCCGCAACACCAGAGGAATCACAGATGCGTTGCCGACCTTTAAGAATATGCTCGTTTCTTGAAGCTCCCCAAGTCGTAACGGTCCGGAAATATCGCCGCAGCGAGCTTGTTCCACAAAACAGATGTGGAACAGAACAGAACTTGGCTTACTGATTCTTTGCTCGCTAGACGGACTGATAATACATGGTTTGATGTCATATCAAGATTTCCTTCTTTTGTTATCATAGTAATAATATCTGAAAACTTTCCCTGGGTCAGCATTTACCACACCTATAACATGAGATTTGGCAGTAATATAATTTCAGATGACAAAAAATTTGTTCATAATAAAGACACGCCATAAATCAAAGTAATAATAAAACAATATTTCTTTAACACATTGTTCATCATAACAGCTTATTAATGCCCCATTGCAGGGACGGGCCTCCTCCCGTGACAGAGGGATACTTGGCCTAATAATACCACGCTGGCCAGACGGAATGGTATAGGGTTTATTTTAAGTTTTCCTTCTTTTTACTTCGTAAAGATAATAATTACGGTTAGTCCCTTAGTCGGTTTTTACGACACCCATGGGATGAGATAGGCTGGTGACATATCCCCACTTCCGGCGGCTGGCGCCAAAGCTGATGGGTGCAGCGGGCGCGCTTTCAACGTTGCTTCCCAACTTGGGGGGCCCGAGCGCCGCCTGTAGGCGGTTGTACGTGGGAATCGTGCGATCCATGGCCCTGTATGGGGCCCCTGTATGGGCGCTCGATATGACGGCCAGCACACTCGCCATTCTGCGCAAACCGCAGAGGGTGATGGCTGTCAGAGTCGTCCGCGGGTATCGCACGATCTCCTACGAGGCGGCTTGCGTCCTGGCCGGATCCCCGCCCTGGGACCTAGAGGCGAAAGTACTCGCGTCATTATATCGATGGCGCGAGGAAGAGCGGGCACGGGGCTCGAGACCGGTGCAGCGGCAAATCGCGCTGCGCCGAGAGGAGCTCCGTCAGGTCCTGGTGATGGAATGGCGGCAAAGGCTTCTGCGCCCTGCCGCCGGCCTCGCTACCGTCGAAGCGATCCGGCCAGTACTCGACGACTGGCTCGGGAGAAGGCATGGCTCCCTGTCGTTCAGGGTGACGCAGGTATTGTCGGGGCACGGTTGCTTTGGCAAGTACCTGTGCCGCATAGACAGGGAGCCGGACGCTCGGTGCCACCACTGCGTCCATTGTGGGGAGGACACGGCGCAACACACACTCGCCGAGTGTGTGGCTTGGGAGGAGCAGCGCCGTGCCCTCACAACTGAAGTGGGAGGCGATCTGTCGCTGCCGGCCGTGGTGCGTGGCATGGTCGGTAGCACAGAGTCGTGGGACGCGGTGGTGTCCTTCTGCGAGGACGTGATGTCGCAGAAGGAAGCTGCGGAACGGGAAAAAGAGATCTCCACTCCCTTCCCCGACCGCAGAAGACGCACCGGGCGCAGAAGAAGGGCGGATGACGCCCTCTTCCGCCCCCCATGAATGGGTTCAGGGGCGACGGACTTGGGGAAGTCCCCGCCCCCTATTCCAACGGACCCGAGGCGGAGGCGCGCGCGGGTGTCTTCGTGCGCGCCTCTGAGACGATGCACGGGGTAGTCGAACACCTCACTACTCCGTGCTAGTGAGGAGGCCCGGACAGACCGGGCCAGCACTAGTGCGGGGCTGCGGAAGAATTTGGATTCCCGCGGCCCCGCGCGCACGTGTGAGGAGACACCGGGGTGGTTTTAGCCGGTAAGAGTCCGGCACGCCCCTCCGCCTCTCTCTAGGCGGAGGTAGTCCATGAGGATTTCCCCCCGAAAAAAAAAAAAAAAAAAGGCTGGTGACATATTGTATTCTTACTCCGTCACCACACGGAGAATATTACATTTATATTTACCGACAATGAAATATTAGTCACCCCTTCCCTTCAAATGAATCAAAACTTTAAAGCCAAGACATTTATGAAAGCCTTTATAGTACATCGTAAAGCGATTGTTCAAAACTTGTCCGTACAAATAACACCAGAACGTTTAAACTTTGGGAACACTTTAACCCTCGATTGTTAGCAAGTGGTGCGATGACGTCACAATGAAAGGTCATTCACACCGTCTTGCCCCACTGACCTGTACTCAAAGGACTGTAGCAATCTATTAATCCCCATCGAATGCGGGTAATCTACAATTTTAAATTCAAATGTCCTTCGTTTAAATTCCAAATGTTCTATAAAATAAGCAATCCCGCAAGTTATCACGCCCTTATGTAGCGAGATATTTTCCAAGCATGATTTTTATCATCTTGGACACAATGCACCCAGTGGGTTGCTGGGTTCAGTATAACTATTTGTGGATCGCCAAAACGATTTAAAAACGTAGGGAGGACAGACCTCTCAATGAGACCGTCGGATCTGGCCAAGCCGCAACGCAACCGATGTTGTATAGGACAAAGGAAGGTTTGAAAAGGAGACTTTCGAAGGAGGTATTTGTCTAGCTGTAGACGTCTTTTCGAAATTTTTCCCTTTACTCATAAACGCCTCCTAAATTTAATCACTGTTTAGCGAATTTTTTATTAGGAAAACCAGCTTATACCAAACAAAACCGATAGAATTTAAGCTAATCAATTGTCTAAAATTGAAGAGGCGTTTATGAGCAAGGGGGATGATGTTTACTAGCTGTCTAGTACCTAAAGTATAAGCTCTGCTTTTTTCGGACTAAGAAGTTTTTATGAAGAATAATACTAAGTAGGTAAGTTTATTAAACCACTTAAACGTCCATACAGAACGGTAGACAACATTAAGATATTTTTATGTGAAATACGAACGATAAAATTATAATTAAACGACACGTCAGAGTAATATGAGACGTGAAAGAACATTGCCCTTTTAATTTGTCTGAGGGTCGAGACATATTGGAATATTTGCAAAGTCAACAAGTTGGCTTGATTAATATCTCTTTCAAGATGTTGTTTGGGTTACAAGTTAAGTAAGAAAGTAGTTTTTTTTTAATACTTTGTGAGGAGACCGCCAAGCAGCTTCTCTAATGATCAGGTTTGTCTATAACAGGTTGAGAACTCTCTCTGCTTTATTAATACTCTTTACCCTTCTTTTAAGCTTCATAGCCTTGCAATATCAGCTGCTGTACTCTTCCAAACGGAGAACGGAACTTAGGAACGAGCAAATAAAACAGTATATTTTGGACACACATTAGAGGTGGATGGGTGGACTGCATGCGGAAGGCGCAGAACCATGTTCTGTGGCGCGTGTTGGAAGAGGCCTGTGTCTAGTAGTGGACTCCAATAGGCTAGTTGATTGATTAGAGATATCAAGCAAAGGTTTAATAATATCACCACAAAGTGGACTAAAGTAAGATAAGAGAACGAAAATTCTTATATCAATCCGTTTCTTTGAGTTTTATCGAACACACGTTATAAAACAATAGATTTTTTAAGTCTCTCTCCAACTCGACATGATGACGAATTATTCCATTTAGCCTTAAAGGTTACAGTTCAGAAAAAAACACTATTAAAAACAACTCCCAAAAACTTTTATACTTTATCAAACACATTTTTTTTACCTGGCTTTGTATAACCGATAAATTCAGAAGTCCCAGCGTGTAAAGCGCTTCAAGTTTATCGACTGACTAAACCCATAGGTTTCAACCAAATTACATTCGAAAATAGACGTTTTTACAACGGCATAAGGTGCTAAATTGTACAGTTACATTTGTAGCCGTGTACTTACGATATTACTAAACTAATAATTCACTTTTACGGGCAAAATCATATAATATAGATATTTTGACGTTCAGGAAATAAATCAGACGGAAAGATTTACAAGTGAGGGATAATATAACTCCCTTTGATTATATGGATTCGTGATCACGATAAATTTATTCATTCATAATAAAAATTACAATAGACTCAGGGCAATACTAGGTAAATTTTATAATTTAAGTTACAGGGTACCTAAAGGAACACTAAAGGTTTTGTATCATAGTTTAGTTGAGTCGATAATGGATTATGCTCTTGACTGCTATGGGCTCACTTATAAATCATATATAGATAAACTCGAAAATATCCAATTAAGATTTGTTAAATTACTTGTCGATAAAAAAACTAAAAATAAATGTAAAAATGATTATCAAAAACTATTAAATATGCAAAATACTACCCGTCAGACTCAGACATAAATACCTACTTGCAATAAATAACCACGGCAGGCGGGAGCATGATCCATTGTTGACACCAGTAAATAACATTTATAACACAAGAGCGATGACCTCGGGTAAATATGTCGTACCTAAAGTTAACAATGTGTATGGAGATCGTACCCTTAGAAAGCGTATTCCCTATATATTAAATAGTTTACCTAATGAAATAGCAAATGAGCCTAACAAAAAGAAATTTAAAACCGAACTTAAAAGCTATTTATTGGATAGTTTGCCCTAAGTATATATTAAAAGTAATTAAGTATTTATTACATTGTTGGTCTTAAAAATATATAATATGTTAATATAGCTTATTATAACAATGTTTGTTAAAATAAGATAATGATAATGTTTGTTTAATTAAGATCTCACAGTCAAACTGTATATCACACAGTTTTGTGGGACACAGTTTTAGTTTATAAGTTTTTTTCATGTACCGTATATTTAATAATAAATAAATAAAAATAAAAAAAATACATATTTGGACTTAGATAACGTTACCACCTCACCTTATTCCTTATCGTCAGCTGTTTAGAGCTGACTAAAGGAAAGTTCTCAGATTTCTACGAAAACAAAAGAAGAAATTTATGTTATATGTAATTCATTTACCGCATGGTGACGGAGTAAGAATACAATATTTATGTCACCACCCATCTCATTCCATGGGTGTCGGTAGTACGATTGGTAGTAACACGGGGAATAAAGGTAAAAAATCGGCTAAGGGACAAAATAAAAATAAGGAAATCTTGAAATGAAACCCTATACCAAACCGTCTGGCCAGCGTGGTATTAGTAGGCCAAGTAGCCCTCCGTCACGGCAGGAGGCCCGTACCTGCAGTGGAACAGTTAGGAACATTAGAAATTAAATAAAGGTATCATTATGTATTCTTTATAAGTCATTCATTACATAGAAAATGCAAGTAAACAGAATAATAAAATTAATAACTCGAGTAATGTGTTTATTTTTAGATTTACGAGAGATGCAATTATTTGTAATTGTATTTTTTTAGCAACGCCCTTACCATAATGAGGTTTTATACGACATAGCCTTCAATGCATCCATCATTATCTAGAATGACATTAGGCCATGGATATAATTTGAACCTTGAAGAAAAACGTAAGAACATGAAACAAACTGCATCAGTGGCAAAACGGTCATTGTATGTCGCTGCAGTACACGAAGTGGCAGGTTCAAATATTTTGCACGATCCTGTACGATACATGACATGATCCCCAGTGCGATGTGGTGTGGTCCACAGGGAGTAACCCTGCGGTAGTAGTAAGTACCACATTGAGCGTTTTTTATTAGCGTTCGTCGACTACATCGAGCGTTGTTATTAGGGACAGAACTTCATTAAGACCCTATAAAGACAGACGAGTCTTACTCATATTTGGTTCAGCAACCTTATGGCTATACATAACCTTTTGCTCTACTGAGCGCTGTGTAGTGTTTCAAAAATGATCCAAGTGAATACAAAGAAAACAAAACAAATAGAACAGATTTTTAGTGCCCATTCCTCTTTCATACACTTTTAAATTCACAAGGTCTATTTAAATTTCTGATGCAAATACAAACTTTCGCGCTTCGGAAATGCTAAGGAATGCTAACAATTTTTGTGAAGTAGTGATAAATTACCATGGTTCTCGTATCGTTCAGATATTTGATAATAGAGAGAAGATTATGTTGGTTGCATGTAGTATCATATACACATACATCTAAGTACTTTTTTTTAATATTTATACGTAGTACTTGCTTGTTTTTTTTTAATATTTAGTAAAATATTACTTATTGCTTACAGGTCTGCAATCTAAAATACTGCTCTCAAAAGATCTAATCAGTGGAAGTTAAAACTAAATAAAGGTAATATATTATCAAAAAATTCAACATTTTAGGAATTTAACATTTTGGGTATTCAAAATTTTGAGAATTCAACATTTTGCAAATTGAACATTAGAGTCCTAAAGGATTAGACCATTCTCTCTCGTGGCATATAGTGTCACATAAAAACACATAAGTCTACATTAAAGACATCCATTTTAATACTTTTACTTCGACGTGGGAGTCTACTTCGCGCTTTATAGTCGACAACAATCAGTTTCCAACAAAATGGGATTTACCCTGGGTACCGCAAAAGATATTTTATCAGTAATCTTTCAAAGGGAAAACTTGTGAATATAAACGGACACAGTAGGACACAATAAGATCAAAAGATTATCGGGAAAAGATTAAATATTTTATCAAAGAATATACTGACAAATGTTTTTTTTATTTATGTAGACAATAAAGAAAAACATTGTTATAAATTTAAGATTGGTTGTGGGGGAAATTGTCTGGGGTGGTGACAGATTAAGAATACAGATATTTGTCTGAATGCGGTAAAGAAAAGATTACTTCTCGTTATCAGCAAATCTGCAATGCCGAGGCCATCGGGTTTTCCCATAATTTGACAGTTTGCGTCCGCCTAACTGTATTTTTGTTGACACTCCGGGTAAGAATCAAATGTAATGTGACAATAAACTGTAAAATCAGTCAAGCCATGTAGGCTTTTAGCATGCAAAAACCACAACCCCCCTTTAGTCGAGTAACGAGTATTTATTCATAATAATAGCAACCTTAAATATAGGGTATGGTAACTAATTCCACGCAGGCAAGAGGGTGATATTACCGCTCGCAATATTTGCAAATTCCCTTCGTTTGCCTTTACCTAAACTTGGCTGGAGGCCATTTATTACTCAACTACCACACGAAAAAACTATATTAATTAGCGAATAGAACACTAAAACAGTCATTATAATACAGACTAATATAATATGTGATTTATAATATGAAGGCGCACTGCGCATTCGTTGCTCGTTCGCCCTTAAATTAGATCACAGAGCGACCCAATTCATTCAGTTGCAAATTTACTATGTAGTGGCGGAAAGATCAAACTGGTTTACACATATATGATGTATTCCTAGTACAGTATTCCCATTGGACTCGATTACATCAGTTGGTTAAACAACTGGTCTATCTTTAACTAAATACAAAGATGTCTAGCTGCTAGCTTAAGACAAACACATTACGAAGATGACTGCCAAGAAAATGTTTTTTTAAAAGGAGGGATAATTATCTACTCGTTGTGATGTTAATACTAGACTACTTAATGTCATCCTTAATAATAAGTTATTGATAGTATTATAAAAGTTAAAAGTTCGAAAAGAAGAAAAACATTTTCTCGTGTTATACTTAAGCTATAAAGGTAAAAATTATATGTAAGTAATTTAATTATAACAGTTAACTAATGGTAAAACGATTGAAATGAGGAGATCCGCAGGAGAACCAACTGTCTCTTGGGTTTTTAGAGGTAGCAAGCTATCGCTATTAGAATAGCGTTCGTACTAGAGTAGGAACGACTTTATCGCCAGCTAAAATAAATATTATAATCGTCATCAATCACTTTTTTATATGAAGACGTATTTAATATGAAAATCGTAGGAAGGTGGAATGCAAGTAATATAATGAAATAATTTTGAATCGGTGTCGTCTCTGTTCGGTTATGTGGCTGCCCTGCACGTCGTCGTCGCGGGTTCAAACCCTCTGCAAGGTAATTCTTTGTACAATCCACAAATTGTATGGCCGCCCATTTTATGCGTTAGTAAACAGTAGTAGAAGTAGCGTATTTGTGTAAGTATGTTTTTTTATAAAGTCTATACCTTGATTGATAGCATCCCCCAGTAAAAATCAACCAAGATTAATTATAAAAGTAGTCTCGGAAGGACTAAATGGATGATGGATTCTTTGTTAATAACGATATTATACTTAAGTACTTTGATTTAATCGCGATAAAAAATAGAGGTCATGAATAACGAGGAATAAAAATTAGTTCAAGAACACGAATTGACTCTTCAGTTTATATTTTGAAGGTAAGCATGCTATAGCTATCGCATAAATCATTAAGCGTACATTGTTTAATATCATAATTGGTTTTTCATACAGAATTTTCTTATACGACGAATAAGAGTTGGTACATTGTGTCATTATACCATCTCGTTTTGAGGGTGTTTTAAAAGCAGACTAGGAACAAGTTGCGCATATATTTTGTATCTACGAAAACCAATAAAGAAATCATATCATATCAGCTCATTAATGTCCCACTACAGGGACGAGCCTCTTCCCGTGACGGAGGAATTCTTGGCCTACTAATACCACGCTGGCCAGACGGATTGGTATAGGGTTTAATTTCAAGTTTTCCTTCTTTAACTTCGTAAAGATAATATTTACGGTAAGTCCCTTAGTCGGTTTTTATGACACCCATGGGATGAGATAGGGTGGTGACACACTGTATTCTTACTCAGTCACCACAAGGACAAATGAAGGAATACTAAACTTAAATCCCTATCTGCCTATCCTTGAAGTGGTACAATAGGCTGTAATAATGATAGAAACCTGAAAACACAATAAAAATATGAACAACATATTTTTTAATGTCCTATAAAGTTACTAATTAATTGGCTCATTATTGCAAATATCGGGTTATTGGCCTTTTAGTTAATAAGTAGGGCAAAGAAGATCAGTCTAAATGAGTAGGATAGTGGCGGCGGTAAAATGGTCGCGTATGCGGTTGACGAGGGTTAAACTCACTAAAATTATAATTCACATATCATTACCATTAGTCTGGATGTCCTCTACGCCTGTTAATACATAATTGTATTGTATTGATTCATGTATTTTGTTACATTCGGTTGACATAAATAAAATGCGAATAAGAGTCCGCAACAAAATTTCGCAAATGAATTCCCGAGACACATTTTCGTGAATAAGCCTCCGCCCCCGCAATAAAATTTGAATTGGTTGGCTATTATATATATTTTGTTCCTTGATAAAAGTAGGTGAGTATTCTAAGCAATTAGGGACAATCAGAAAATAATTTCGAATAAAATAATATACATAAACTTTGACTTATTAACATTAACTTTAGGCCATGATTGAAGGATTTAGGTTCTATTGCAAAATGGGCTCTGGTCTTTTATCAGCATCATATTCATAAAATGCAACTCTCTTAGTACAATGGCTGATATTATATTAATTTATCAGCTTTAATTTCTGAGACATGAATTTAACTATTAAACAGTATAAATTATTATTCTAGCTATTTTTTTTCCTAATTTACTAAAAAATAATTTGTACAAATCAACGGTTTGTTCTTCAAACACAAGATTTCAGTACCCAAATTGCAAAAACTTCAAAAAAAAAACAAGATAAATTTCAAGTTATCTTATAATACCTTCTGTAAACTTCACCTACACCTACTTGATAACAATATAATACATATAGATAACATTACATCAGCTTTCTGATAACAGCTATCATTTGATAGTATAATTATGTTTGATAAAATTTATTTTCTAGGTCATTATTTGCAATTTTCGTGACACTGCTTTTTAAAAAGGTTAAATTGTAACATTATATTTAAATCAAGGCCAAGTATCTCTCCATCATGGAAGCAGGCTCATCCCTGCAGTGGGACATTAATGGGCTGGTATGAGGATTATATTTAAATTGATTTTAATTCTATCCATAACAATGGGTAAAACAAAACTTACTTTAAATTGGTAAAGATTTATAACTAATTGATTTAAGGTGCCAAAGGAATAAAGCTAATAGTTTTGACAGTCTAAATTATATTTTTGTGTACCTCACAAACTACAGATTATTTGTTAAAAAAAGCTAAAGAAAAGTTTATTTATTTCTGCTTCAGAGTAAGTAATAATAAATATACCTAACTTACATGGTAATTTATTTATATTATTATGTGTAAATTAGAGTGTAAGATTTATTAACTGTGTTACATTGATAATGTTGTTTATTGGCCTCAGGTCATTAAAACATTGTAACTGTAAAATCAAGTAAACTAAGGCGGATAAAAAATATATCTATTGTTTTAGACAATTTGATGGAAAGGATTCCATAATTAAGTAGTAAGCAATAGAAAAAAAACATCAAACTATTTTAAATAATATCACTTACCTCTTCTATATCCTTGTGAAACTTGATGGGACGCATCAAATAGAACTGTATGGAGAAGTAAATAAAGTTTATCACAATAAATGCACTGTTCCACACCACAGCATCCAGGTAACACTCAATACTCCAAGCCCACATCGCACTGAACGCACATCCCAGCATCAGAGCCACACGCAGCCATATCAGGCCGGTAGAAGTGTGCGGTGCCAGGAATGACAGCAAGAAAAATACATTGGCAACTTGGAAAAATATATGGTTTATGGGACGCCACTTTGGGCAGTGATTTATATACATGTCCCACATAGAGGGACGCTCGTGTATGGTCACGTTCACTAAGTCGCCCGTATGCGTTACAAGCTTCGTAGTCTCTACCAGCCCCATCTCGTTAACCGCCCGCTCGGCCACAGGCGCTGGGCTAGTGACCTCGCTGGCGTCACTGCTCGTCGCCACTTCTGTCGTGACATTCTGCAGCCCAGTTATTACACCGATCGCTAAGGCACTCAGAAACAACATACTCCCACCGCGCTCTCACACTCAGTCCGATTAAATTTGTCATCGAAACCCTAGCTATTAGCATTTGAATATTGTTATATCGCACTAAAACGCGCCTGTATATTCCCTATTTAAAGAAAACATGAATGCATTAAAGTGTATTTATTTATTATTCTAAAATTAAATTTTATTTCGCACCGCACAGTTAGATTGATTTAATTAACGCAAACGCACACACAGATTTAATTACTGTTCAGCCAATCATTAAAAATATGATAACTATTCTAATTTTTATTTAAGAATAAGTCAAAAATAAAACGGTGTACGAAACACTAGCAAACAATCGAAGCACACAAATGACAAGCAGCAGTGCGCTGTATTGACAGAAAGTCAGATTATGTACCATAGCCAACTAAAGTAGCAAATTTGCCACTTCAATAATAATTCGACTTCGTTTGGGGTTTGTTTGTACACCGGTCTTTTTAGCGAAGATGCACATTAGAGATCATTCTATCTGCGATTGTGGCTTGGACGACGGCACTCTCGAGCTGCTGTTTTTCTTCTGTCCTAACCTTTCTGTTCCTCTTTATGTCTTATTGCCTAACTGTATACCCCGCCCAGTAAACATTCCTTGTCTTCTATCCCTAGCTCACACCCCACTTATTAACGTCTTATATAGATTCATATCCATTAATAAGTTTTTCACTTAGGTATGTATATAGATGATTTATTTTACTTAGAATTTAGCTTTCTACTGATGACTTACCAAGCTTCATTTTAATTTAAATTATTTTTTTGTTTTAGTAATAGAAATCAGACTAACTTTTGTATTTTCAGTTTTTATTAGGGACCGGGCATTTTTCTTTTTTATACTTTTATTCTCTCCACCTTGACGTTGGCAGAATCATCGGGGAACGATGGGGGCCATTGTATTAAAAAAACAGAACAGAAACAGAACTAAAGTAGCGTTTAGTTATCGAAAGCAAATGATTTTTCATATTATCTTTTCCAATGACTTAATATGACTTTCAATTAATAATTATTACGAAATCAATATAACTCATAATATAAACTTATACTTTATTGTGTTTTACTTTTTAGTGAACATTAATTTAATGCATTATTACATTTAACAGAAAATGGAAAAAGGCATGACGAGAAGAAAGAAAGTGATAATTCAGTTATTATTGAGAACTTTTACTATGTTAAAAAGTTAAGTAATGGATTATCTGCCAAATGCAGTGGAAGCAAACTTCATGAACGAAATGCAAATGTCAAACTGTTAGGTGTTGACAAGGAAAGAAAGAAATGTCAGCTGTTCAAGAAAGGCGGCATAATAGTTTTTCAACTTTTTATTTAATGTACAATTTGTAATGTCTTGCATAATACACAATGAGTGTACCATGCGAAATGTTACTACACCCTGAATTATTAAGTAACGAACAGCTTGTCTACATAATGCAAGAGGTACGTTTTTAAACTAACCTGTTTCGTAATTTATCAATATAAACAAAAATAAGAACTATATAATGAATTCTATTTACAGAGGCATCTACGAATACCGAACATAGAGACGATGAGGAGGGATGATTTATTAGAAATATTTCACAACTTTTGCGTACCTTACGGCCAACGTAAAAAAAGAGACTCGGGCCGAGGTAGAATGAATAAAGCAAGGCATTCAAGCCCAGAACCTTTGAAAAACTGCATGACTGAAATTAATACCAGGAAACACACGAATCCTTGTGATGAGCGGTTAAAACCACCCCCAGATGTATTATCTGGGCATATGAAGCGGATAAAAATTGAATCTGCACCAACTCCAATAAAAATACAGGAAAATTCAAATAATATTAAGAGAAAAATGTCTATTGACGCTGTAAGTATGACTTAAGCTATTTAATTTAAAATAAACAACAATTTTGTACCCCTGATGATGTATTTTTATAGTAATGGACTATTTAGTTTTGCAATAGTTTAGAATTTTCTGAGCTCTACTGTTCCTTATCCATTCTTCACATTACTTTTGTATTAGTAATAGAAAATCGTGGTCCACTGCCTAAAGTGTATGTCTATAACTCTTATTATATGTATTTCTTAAAAAAAAAGATAATCCGTTTTCCATTCCAACATCCTTGCTATATTTTTTTGATTTTTTTATAAGATTTAAAAAATGTTTTGATGCAATACATGTGCTTGTTTACATATTAATTTTCTTATTCAAGTAGAACATGTTACATCACATGTTTATTATTGTTATGTTTTAAACATCGTACTATAACTGATACACAAAATGTACTAATAAACACTTTTAATTAACCCTTTTTTTGTTTTTTTTATTTCAATAACCCCATCGATTTTAGAATATAAAATTGTTGTTATCCTGTTTATGGTAAGTCATTATAATAATAATAGCAACACCAAGTCCGTTAGTTGGTGAAAATACTTCCCATCCTTTAATTTTTTTGTAAATTTATTTAATTTTATTATTAAATTTTTACATTTCAGCTATGTCTAGCAACTGACAGTCCACCAACAAAAAAAGAAAGAAAACCTATAGTATGGCCATAAAATGCAAGATGATGACAGTATGTTTACTTTAAGTTTATATCTATATACATTGTTCTTTATCACTATCTTAATTGCACTTATATAATAAGCAGAATTGTTGCAGCATTTAATAGTCAAATACAATTACCAATATACTATAATATATATTCAATAGATTAAAAGGCATAAGAAAGATAGTATGATAAGGATATTCACATAAAAAGCAATGCACCTCGATGGAAAATGAGCCATGAATAAGAGCAAGCTTAACTATTCACGATGGCATAATTCAACTCTTTTTGTTTTTTTTTTTTTTAGTTTTTATACATAATATTTCATTCATAATTTACTTGTAATTAACTCTTGCTATTATGCCTTTTGATCTTTATTTGCCTAAGCGTATATAGCACACATATCAAAACATAAAGGAATCGGCACATCATAAATCCGATTACGGTACAATCCTGATTAGTGTGCGTTGCAGTTAGGAGTTTCATACAAATAATACTAAATGGCTCAACTTGATAAGGTGACGATCCCATTCCGTTTCGATATGTTGTGTGCTATGACCCTAATTAGTATACTGAATGTTGTCTATATAAATATCAATCCTTTTTCCTTTTTATTTGTGACTGTCACTATATTCTGTGATGTAAAAAGTAATCTCCAAAGGGGAAGATAGCTTTTGTATACCGTTATGAGGTATTTTGTAACATATATTATAGTACAGTTAATTAAGAATAATGTAATAAATCTCAGTTGTAGTGAAGATCTTGCAAAACTGTTGTGCAAAGCAAAAATACCTTGCAAAACTATCATAATTTTAAATTAGCAAAACTTCACTACAACTTGAAATTTTGAATGAATGTCAATGTGTGGTTTAAGAGATAATAATATTCATCATCATAGTCATAAAAATCATCATTATATAATAAGAATATTGTAAATAAATACTCATTTATTGTATGTATAAGATTGACAACCAAATGGTGTATTAAGTGCCGATTACACTAGACTACATGTAGTCAACTACATCTTTGACTGCAATGCCAATACTGCAGGTTTAATATCTGTGCACTAGTAGAATAATTAGGTACATATCCATACCTAATCAGGGAGTTTCTACTCATAAAATATGTATGTATTTACAAAAAATGTGTCAACTATGTTTATCAGTAAGTGTCTAATTTCTAAGCTTTACTCAGTTTGGGATTTGATGGTGTTGTTTGAATGAGGAAATGG
Organism: Schrankia costaestrigalis; assembly: GCA_905475405.1. Classification (NCBI taxonomy): domain Eukaryota; kingdom Metazoa; phylum Arthropoda; class Insecta; order Lepidoptera; family Erebidae; genus Schrankia; species Schrankia costaestrigalis. The sequence continues at coordinate 18,586,484 of FR997835.1, forward strand.
GAATTATGTTTGTGTAAAAAAACGCGTTTTTCGCCGCCCAACGAAGTTGGCACGGGTTAGCTAGTAAGTTATATAAATTTAATTGATTAACATAAAATTAAATTCGTTACCTAACTATGACTAAGAGACATTTACATAAAGAACTAATTGTATGAAATTCAAACCACAGTAAGTACAGTATGGGGACATTGATAATGTGATTGGCTTTTAAAGAAAGACAGCAAATCAACGAGTAAGAAAAGTACATCCGATTACCGAAAATAGCTGAATAATTTTAGCATAAGTTTTGAAAATTATCACATTAAAATGTATCTTATGGCGTTCGGCATAAGGTTGAAATTATAAAAGATTGAATCCCTACTTACTTCTATTTGACATTGTATGTTTCATCATGTTTTACTAAGTGACACTGGTGACGGAAACATTGCACTTCGATAAAAAGTCATTGCAGTGTAACAAAATATAGCACTTATTGTTAACATCATAATATACAATTTCAAAATCATCAATAAATTATAATCTCACTTTCTCGCTTCCTCATTGTTGTCTGTCTTTCTTTAAAAACCAATCATATTATCAATGTTCTCATACTGTACATCAGTTTACCTAACTAGAAAGTAACTTAAAATTAATTAACTCTGGTTTGTTAAGCATGGGCTCAAATCTAATTTTATTGGTAGTTAGTAGAATTAATTTATTTCGTCCTCTTTGATTTAATATATTTGTATTAACTAGTTCAAGAGTTAAAATGAGAAATTGTGGGTAGATGGAAAATATTTAAAAAATATATTACAGTACCTTAGCGCCATCTAGCACAAAAAAAAATTACGAGTAAGTAACTCAAATATTTTATCCGTACAGAGAAAGTTTACTGCTGTCGCGCCTAGATGGCGTGGTACAGTTGAGTTTTAAGTTGCGGCGCTAGCGGCGCCGTATAAAGCAATGGTTAAGTTTGGTAATCGAGACGGATACTCTTGGGCCTAGTTGGTCACTGGTTGGCCGAATACTCAAACGTATGTTAAAGTAAAGCGGCGCTTGAACTAGACATTTGTATGAGAATTTCTAGTTTAAGCGCCGCTTTACTTTAACAGACGTTTGAGTATTCGGCCGTTAGTCATATAAAATGCATTTCTTTCATATTATTGTTCCTATTTAAAATATTGTTTTAATAAATCGACTGAGTGAGAAACTCTTAAGAAGGAGGCTGTGTAAACTGAGGTGGAGAAAAAGTAAAAAATATGTTTGTATATGTTACATTTTTTTTGTACGTACGGTCGGGGTATTTGCCGCTCGACCACCCTTAGGCGAGAATCGCTTGGCACGCGGCGCATGCGATACGTGGGCGTGCCACGTATCGCATGCGCCGCGTGCCAAGCGATTCTCGCCTAAGGGTGGTCGAGCGGCAAATACCCCGACTGTACATACATATAATTATGTAGGTAGGTATAGTATGTACTACGCGGTCACATTAACTTGACGCATGGCTTCGATGACGTCATTTAGGGGGTCAGGTACGGTGCGAAAAAAAAAGCACGCAGCTACATAAAAACTACATTTTAGATTTTGGAGCATAGGTTTCAGTTGTTAATCTTGCAATATGTTGCATCATGTATTTTTTTATACTATAATATAATTATATATAATATAATTTAAAACTATTTTATGTTGATGGATAAATATTTATTTAAAATTCATCTTCACTATAAATAATTGGTACAATATCATGATCTACGAGTAAACTGTCTTCTTCTTCACTTTCGATCTCGCTGTCGGATGACTCCTCTCCTCCAAGATCGATGACAAGTTGCTGCAGTACGTCGTCAACCAGGCCATCTTTTTTCCAGTATTCCTGAAAATAAATAAAATAGTGTTATAAATTTACCACAAAATAATTGTATCAATTTAGTGGATTACTAAAATGTACCTCCAAAAAATACTTGTATCTTTTTATTTAACATCACAATACAAACATAAATACATACATACATACTTTAGATTTATAATTTATTTACGAACTGACCTGTTGTAGTCTCTCCACATGGTTAACTTCTTTTTTCCAGTCTGATGCTGTGATTGAGTTCATTGCATCTCTGGTGAGATTTTCAATTTTTCTTTCTTGTTGGTCTACGTTTTTGTATGCCACCCTCTGTTTGACCAAATTCCAGATATATTCAATGGGGTTGAGGTCACAATGGTAAGGTGGCAACCGTACAATTTCATGGCCATGTCGTTTCATTAAATCATCGACAATGTATTGCTTGGGCGGCTTTGCTTTTTTTATAATATGGTAGAGTTCTCGTTTTCTCATTTTTTCGTCAAATGGAATATTGTTGTCACGCAGCCACTGTTGCATGTCTCCTTTTAACGTTACACTCGTGGGCGCCTTCACCGACTGCGTTGAGTGGTAAGGCGCGTTGTCAATGACGACTATACTATTTGGGGGCAAGTTTGGTATCAGCTTTTCATTAAGCCATTTCAAAAAATTATCTGTATTCATTTCATGGTGGTAATCGCCAGTAGTACTTTTGCATTTGTATAACAAATCTGCATCTGGGATAAATCCGTTTTCTCCTCCAGCATGCACCAGAATCCACCGTTGACCCGGGTTAAAATTTTTATTCACGCTGGTATCTGTGCTGTTTTGCCAGCATTTGCTGACGGTATAATGGGAATGGATCCACGTTTCATCCAGGTAGATAACTGGTTTTTTACCTGCGCCGAGGTCATTGTTCTCTTTCATTCGGCGCAGGTAGCGTTCTCTCCATGCGGCTATATCAGCTTTTTGAATTAGCACCGAACGCGCACTTTTACATTTTTTAAACTTATAACCCAACTGATTTATTAAAATATTTCTAAGGAAAGTTCTTCCACCTTGAAAATTAAGATCTCTCTTAACAGCTGCCAACATTTTTTTAAGCGTGGGTACTTCCTTTTTTACAGTATAAAAGCTGTTGATGATATTGCGTATTGCGCAAATATCAAAATCATCCACGACAATTTTTTTCGCTGATTCTTTACGCTTTTTACCCGGTGTGGATAACTTTATTTCCCTCATTGGATTATCTGTAGTACTTGGACTGGGACAAAGGTCAGTGCTTGGAACGGTGCTAGTAGTACTAGTACTTGGAGCCGTGCTAGTGCTTGGACTAGCGTCGGGCGAAGAACCCGATGGTGGTATACATGCCTTTTTGGCTTCCCTTTTTATACGAGTAAGAGTACTTCTTGATATTCCAGTTGCTGCACATGTTCGTTTATCAACCTGATCTACAGGTATGCAAAAGCGTCTATTTTTCTTCTCATTCTCGAAAAACTGCAGCACTTTCAACACAAGATTTCTCCCTTCACTGTGTATAGTTTTCCCCATGTTCAAAAATTAGTAGTAACAAAAATAGTCCAAAATTAACAAAAACAGTCGAAACTTAAACAATAACGAAAACGTAACAAAACACCCAATAACAACAATAGCAAACAGAAAACGAATCAAAATATCGACGCGCGTGTCGGTAACAGAGATGCTAACCGTACTGACGATTTCCGGGCGAGCTAAGGGAATGCGGGGGGAAGCGGGCGGGGCCTCGCATTCCAGCGATGCGTCAAGTTAATGTGACCGCGTTGTAAGATAATTTAAGTTTATAAATTAAAATTAATGTCCTATGTACATAAAATATTACTTTGTAAATATTGAATCGGATAATACATGGAATTTTGAATGTCTTTTATTTTTTATTTTTACTTAACTGTTATAAAAAAGAATGGCTGGATGTGACGGGTGAGGACTGAAATCAGTGGCGCGAACTTGGAGAGGTCTATGTCCGGCAGTGGACTGCTCATGGGTGAGACAGAGAGGACGAGATTTAAAAAAAAATGCGGATAAAACAGTATCTTTTAAAAATATACATATTGATGCAAAACTCCATAGTCTGAAACCTTTTTAATCCAATACTCCACAACGTCAAAAACCTTTTCAAAAAAAGAATAAACAAACTGTCATTTACTGTTAAGTACACACAGTAGTTATTTTTGTAAAATATTATATTTATTTAAACAATCATGGTGGACCCAACGCCTAAGAATGTTAAATCTATTAAAAGTAGGTTCAGTGCTATGAACCAGCTAGAGGATGGCCAATACCGTACTGGATTCCTTAGCTCAATGTCTAGGACACAGTCCCATTTCCTCGTCGCATCAGAAAAGCTCGATAAGGTGACAAAGAGAGTGATAGCTCCTTATGCACAAATAGAGAGGAAAGGAATGAAAGAAGAGGAAGGAAAGCCTGAAATATATCTTGATATGAACAGATTTAATGTGTTTTTAGAGGACACAGTTGATTTAGACGCACTGTTGTATGAAACAGCGCTGGTGTTGAAAACTACCACTAATAGTTCTGGTAAGTGCGAGTTTGTACCTAAAGTAAATAAATAATACTCACACATTGCCACCTAGTCCTAACTAAGCAAAGATTGGACTATGGGTACCAGACAACGGATATAGGTACATACTTAAATACTTTTTTTAAAAGTGGATTTAGATATCAGAGATGAGAGTCAAAGTGGAAGGCTGGTCTATGTCAATACAGAATGGCAAACCAAGGGTAGGTCACGCCTTTATGAAAAGAGACTTCGCATGCTGTTAGTAGATCTAAAATCTATCTGCTCTAAAACCGTGGCAACCCTTTGAGCGCTAATCCTAAATTTCTTGCTTCGGTGATTTTGAATCTCAAGTAAAATCATTGCTTATAGTGCACAAATTAAGTAGTTACGTGCTATTGTTCTAAGCTAGATATTCTTTATGTCCGTTAAACTAATATTTTGTAAAAGTCCCTGGGATTATAGTCAATCAAAGGCTAAACGTGTAACTTAAAAAGTTATTTACTTAGGTACTTACTAATTATATTTCGCAGGAGTATTCGTTTACATAGTAGATAAGGCAAAGAATGAAATAAAATTAATGCAGCCTCCGAACAGTCAGAAAAATCCTAAGAGACACGAGATAAATATGCCAATTGGTTAGTATGCTCTTTTTTTATGATTAGTTTGTAGTAATTTCATAAATTTTAAAGAGTGCATTACCCCAGCAGAATCTTGTCGAAATTAGTAATTTTTATTTAACAGATTTTTAGTCTTCTAACTCCTGTAAATGTCTGTGTAGTTTTTGGAATTAGTCCAGTCCTAATTTTAAAGATATTTGACAAAAACAGATTCTGCTGGCGTAACGTTACCGCAGCAGAATCTTTTTTGAAATAATGGGATTATTGAAAAAATCTTTAGGTACATTTTTAGACGGCTGGACGAAGTAAATGTTTCGATATAATTTGAATTTTTACGTTTCATGGTTTCGGAGATATTCAAGATTCTGCTGGCGTAAGGTTTGCGTGTTTGCTGGATCTCCGAAACGGTACAGCGTAATTTCCTAATTTTTTATACAGAGCTTCGTCTTAATTAGTCCACGAATAAAAAAGTAATAATAATGCACCGTTTGCAAGTTATTTCAAATTATATAAATACCCCTTTTTGGGCCCTTACTCCTAAGATATGTACTCTAGAGACTTGTTTAAAACGTCATTTTATAGTTTATAGTTAGCTACAGGTCTGTGTGAAGTTTCATTAGTGTCCAGTAAGTAATTAAAAAGTTATCACATAATTTAGCTCATTTTGGCTAGCGATGTGCAACGGGTTAATTTAACTGCCTATTAATTGAGTTTCGTATCGATTTACTTGCTGAATTGTATATAAACAATTAGTCTTTTGTGTCAACTTTATACCAGGAAATTTTGAGCGTAATCCACTCAATAATTACAGAGATAATCGAAAAAGAGTCATTACGTATGAATGATTGTGGTAACCCGACCATGTATAGATGGTCACAAAAAAGCGTCAGCTTAGTATATAACTCTGACCTACTAACATGTAAAGGATAACAAAATTTATATTTTATTTTTGGTACAGTTTTGTAAACAAGTGGTAAAATGAAACAAGTTTATTTTGCAAACTTTTATTAACAGGTTAGAAATATTAAAACGATCAAAATACCTTGTTGTAAAATCACTGTTTAATAAAAATTGCTTAGCAATTACACTATTTAAATGGAAATTAATATTTAACATAAGTATTGATTGTCATTGAATAACTGACTTTTAAAAATAAAGCTATTGTCTAAAAATCTTAAAATAAGTAAAATTAAGTAAATATATAAAATTTACTTTTTTAACCTAATTTATAAAATCACAGTAATTTTTAATTTATAACTAAATAACCATTATAGCTGTTTAAAATAGAGTTCATTATTGTTTGGAATAAAGGTATGCATTATTTTTGTTTGCAATTTGCCGAAAAATGTAGTAGCTATTTCTTTCTCTTCCCAACATAGACAAAACAATGTTTATTCTATATTTTTCAAAGTATATTTACTTTGTCTGTGTATAACATGCACTACGGCTATCGTTTAAAAGCGTTTAAGCGGCACAATGGCGCTGCCAATTAAAAAAAAAATGTAATTAGCAAATAATATTTTCACTAATGTGAAAAATGTTTTCAACTCAGTCTTTACACAAGCTAATAAAGTAAGTACTTATATGTGTAACGCACTTGCAGAACTTTGGATGCTTTTAAATTAGCTAAATATTGCATTTAAAACAAAAACAGCAGTTTAAATTTTAAATGCAAATTTATTATCATTGAAAGCGTTGACAACAAAATATTTGTATAACACACTATCAACACTTATGATGCTTTTAACTTAGCAAAGTAATGCATTTAAAACAAAAACGGCCCTTTTATTTTAAAAGAATTTATCTTAGTTTCAAGAGCGTTAACGCAACTCACTAGCGCCATTAAAGTTAATTGTGCACGCGTCTGTACCGACATTATTGCATGCGGTATGCAAAATCTCTTTTTCGCTTATCTCTGTAATTATTGAGTGGATTACGCTCAAAATTTCCTGGTATAAAGTTAACACAAAAGTCTAATTGTTTATATAGAATTCAGCAAGTAAAATCGATACGAAACTCAATTAATAGGCAGTTAAATTAACCCGTTGCACATCGCTGGCCAAAATGAACTAAATTATATGATAACTTTATAATTACTTACTGGACACTAATGAAACTTCACACAGACCTGTAGCTAACTATAAACTATAAAATGACGTTTTAAACAAGTCTTTAGAGTACATATCTTAGGAGTAAGGGCTAAAAAAGGGGTATTTATATAATTTGAAATAACTTGCAAACGGTGCATTATTATTACTTTTTTATTCGTGGACTAATTCAGACTAATTAAGACGAAGCTCTGTATAAAAAATTAGGAAATTATGCTGTACCATTTCGGAGATCCAGCAAACACGCAAACTTTACGCCAGCAGAATCTTGAATATCTCCGAAACCATGAAACGTAAAAATTCAAATTATATCGAAACATTTGCTTCGTCCAGCCGTCTAAAAATGAACCTAAAGATTATTTCAATAATCCCATTATTTCAAAAAATATTCTGCTGCGGTAACGTTTCGCCAGCAGAATCTGTTTTTGTCAAATATCTTTAAAATTAGGACTGGACTAATTCCAAAAACTACACAGACATTTACAGGAGCTAGAAGACTAAAAATCTGATAAATAAAAATTACAAATTTCGACAAGATTCTGCTGGGGTATTGCACACAATTTTAAAGCGTTTATTTTTCCCTATGCGTAAAGTTCTTTGTTGGCGACACATCATCTAATTTTACAATGGCTTTCTTTGCTATAACTTTGGTAACCCATTCACGACGTTAGACAGTCTTTTTACCAGTTCCTCTTTCTCCTTGGGTCTTTCGAGTTGGGGAATCAGACACTGTCCGGCATGTCGCCAGCGATAACGATTAAATTAAGAACGGATATTTTCTTAATACTATACATTCTTAATTTATAATCTTATCTTTGGTTTACAATCGTGTTTAAATTAAGTTGGAGCCGGCATGCAGTGCCGCATCATTAAATAAATAATGAATTAGGTATGTTTTTATTATCATTATAATCGCCACATACAAAACTATTTCTATGGTTGAAGAGGAAGACAAAACAGCAGCGGCACACGTAGCTTTTACCAAGGAGTATCTGGTTCTTGATGACGTGCAGAGGGACCGCCGCTTTGCAGAGGGTCTGAAGTGGATAGACGCTAAAGTAGCGCTTTGTATGCCTATTGTCAAGCCTGATGGAGACTGCTATGCTGTGCTGGAGCTTTATAGAACTAGTATGGATAAATATAATGAGGTGAGATCTTGAACTTATCCTTTTAATTAGTTGGGATTTGAATATGTAAGTAGTAATCTCCGGTTCGATTCCTGACCCATGCAAATACTTAGTCTATACTAGTATTATAAAGAGGTAAAGTTTGTTAGTTTGTGACGTTGTAGGGGGTAATCTCTGGATCTACTACTTAAACCGATTTTAAAAATTATTTGTGTTGAATAGTCCATTTATCGGGGAGTGTCATATATAGGCATATATACCTATAGTATTACGCTATGATTAATAGAAGAGGAGCGTAATGAAATATGTTTAAAAAAGGGACGCGTTGTTTTCGCCGCCCAGCGAAGTGGGCACGGGTCAGCTAGTCATTTATAAGAATATGAATCCAGTTTATTGCAAGAGCTTTTCAGCCCAACAAATCTAGATGGCCAGTTTATATTGTTTTGTACCGACATTGTACCTGTATAAAATCTGAAGAAATATACAAGTAATAAATAGGTACACAATAGTCCGTGTGGTGAGGGAGTAAGGATACAATATGTCATCACCCCATCTCATCCCATGGGTGTCGTAAAAACCGACTAAGGGACTAACCGTAATTATATCTTTACGAAGTAAAAAGAAGGAAAACTTGAAATTAAACCGTATACCAATCCGTCTGGCCAGCGTGGTATTAGTAGGCCAAGTATCCCTCCGTCACGGAAAGAGGCCCGTCCCTGCAGTGGGACATTAATGGGCTGTTCTGGTAATAAATACACTGCTATAATGCTCATATAAATAATATACATAGGAACACCCAACCATTTTCAAAATGCCATCCATGAACATGTGCATGACCACAGAAATATTTGACTTGCGTCGGAATTGCACATCTGTTAGTGGTTTTTGTGTTCCAGACTGTAGTATACACAGGAGTAAGTGTAGCTTGTTGGGCGGGCGCGGCTGTACATCAAGCACAAGCCAGGATCACCTTACAAAAGACATCTCATCTGAACAACGAACTGCGAGCTTTGTTGCAGAACTACTTCTGTGATCTGGCTTCTATTGACACTATGCTTACAGACATGCTGGTGAGTTTTACTTATTTACTGCATAACGCCATCTAGTATTAAATTAAGAACTGCATATAAGAATAGCTCTCTATTATTTAATAAGTATCTACTTATTTTTGTTAATACATACGAGTAAGTACAAGAATTTTTCCTCTTTCTATAATATCTAGTTAAAGCCCGGCAGTTAGTTACTGTAGATTCTGTTTTGTTGCGTTTTTTGTGACGATTTTCACGCGATTCGCCAAGCGTGCAGCTCAATGTTTTTCTAAATTATCGTGGTAGTGGATCCTGTCTTTTAGAAGCCGCAATCAGTTTCTAGCTTAAATCGTAAATAAGCAACTTTTAGGTATAGATAAGTTCAAGATGCAAAAATAGGCAAGAGGAGGATGAATGGGAATGTACGCCATCACCACTAATAAAAAAACTAACGAAAGTTTGTACTGCATCTTTCCTTTATCAAACTAGCAACTTTCTTCCTGCCCTACCTCTTCTGTAGGCGGTGATCAAAACGTTTATCGGTGCTATGCGCAGCAGTTTCTTTATCATCGAGAAGGAGCATCTAGGTGATCACATACAAGCTGACATGTGGGACGACGGGTGGTCTTCTGAGAAGTCAAGTATGCCTAGGAAGAAGACTAAAGTCAAGTTAGTATTAAGTCATTAAAATAATTTACAGTATCTTCATGTCATATAGGTAATCGGTTCGAGTATGAGTTGATTGGTATTGAATTGGTTGGATTGTTTTCAACAGTTTGTTTTAAAAGAGGATTGTTCCTTAAACTAACAGCTTAAAGAACTTACTAGTAAATTCTAATGATACTTTGAAGTTGCCATAAAAGAAGTCGAAGCTCGTGAACTTCGTAACTCCCAATTCGTATAAAACCAGGGTGATTAGCTTAGTAGACAAAGTTTTCATCGAACTGTGATCATCTCCGTACGTGCTTTAGCATATTGGTGGTATATCCAGACTGCCATTCTACCTGCCATCAAGACACCTTAAATGATTTATAAAACATCCATCATTTCAGTTTAAGTCAAGAGAACACTCCAGCTGGTTTAGTAGCTCGAACAGGCCAAAGTATCAATGTGCCGGATGCGTACAAAGATCCAAGATTCAATAAAGAAGTTGATCCTACCACAGGGACAGTCGTCAGGTCTTGTCTGGCATCACCTATTTTAGATAAGGCGGGAGTAATCGGTGGGTACTTTCATAGTAATCTTATGATTTAATATCACAGGTAGGCAATAGACAGGTTAAGCAATAAGTACGACAAGTTCATTCTCTACGCCGATGACATGTTAGTGGTCATCACAGCGTTTCTGTGTTTCGCAGCAGTCGTATGTTAACGCACACAAAAAAACGGGTATTGTTCGTAGGAAGCCTACAAAACTAGGACTATACTATTTTTCAGATCTTATGGGTACGGTGACGTTTAGTATTTGTCATTACTAGAGATGTAGTAACACTAAAATCGTTTTTAAAAACACCGATTTTATATCTAACCGATATAATTTACAAACAAGAATAAATCGATTATGGGTACAAAATAAGAAACTAATCTTTTTTTAAATATTTATTAATTATATCAATGCGTGATTCATCTGATGAACAGCTTGATGTATTACTTGATTCGTCACTTAAGTGAAAATCTACTGAATTGTCTAATTTGATGTCTCTTCCTCTCACAGTCATGAAGTATTGGATTTTTGTTTTTTCCAATCATCGGCAGTTACGTGTTCACAGGTCTCTTTTAATAATGACATCATCAAGATTTTATCGCTATGACGTACGAATCCCGCCAAAAAAAAACTTGCGGCCTATCCTCGTAAAAACTAATATTGAGTTATATAAGACAACTGAAATTATTATATTAATTTCTATGATTATAAAAAAAAAATTAATCGATTTAATCAATTTTATAAAAAACCATTCGATTTTAACAATTTTGTTGTGTCAATCTCTATTGAAATTCGTTCCGAGTCGCGCATACGATTTTAAAATTTATATGTTTATATTTTTGTTTGTTTTTTTTTTTTTTCTTTTGTTTATTGTTTATTATTAACAAATAAGTTTACATCAAATTATACATCAGTCTAACAAAACAGCTGACGCTGTTTATCTGTGAGATCAGGGAGTCTCTTAAATAAAATAATACATAATTATACAATTATCAATGAGGTAGCTTTATGGATAAATCTAAATTAAGAGTTAAATTACAAATTAACAGTTAAATTAGGTAAGAGTATTTAATAAATATTTTTTTAGTAGTTTAGCAAATTTATTCTTATTAGGTTCGTGTCTAATATCAGCAGGTAGACCGTTTAACAGGTACGGTAAGGTAGGTAGGACGATTTACATATTAGGGTTGAAGATGGAATATAAAACAAATATTTCATATAATTTAATTATATATAAACGTCTAAATAATATTTTTAATTTTTTATCAGTTCGGATTCATAAATTGATAGCTTTTATTTTTAAATTCTACAAAAGTAAACTAAGTAACATGGAAAAGATCAAATGTCACCGTACCTTTCCTGTCTGTTAAAGACTATAAGCATAAACAACGACGACGTAACAGATACTATACAACCATTAAGTTATACATATTATGATCTCATGTTTTTAATTATGCTTGATATTACGAAGGAAAAATTCTTTGGATGACTGAAGAAAACTCTTCTTGCGTTTAAGAACTGGAAAGAATAAAGCTTCTTAATGACGTGTTCTCTATCCAGGTGTAGTCCAATTAATGAATAAAACAACGGCACAATCTTTTAATGAAGAGGATGAGTTAGTATTCGCTGTGTTTGTTAGTTATTCGTCACTCATCGTCCATTTCTATAATATGCAACAGCTGAAAATTTATCAAGTAAGTTACGATAATTTTGGGTATGTTATTATACCAAGTCCGTGTGGTGACGGAGTAAGAATACAATATGTCACCACCCCATCTCATCCCATGGGTGTCGTAAAAGCCGACTAAGGGACTATCGATGATTTTTGTAATAAAAAGAAGGAAAACTAGAAATTAAACCCGATACCAATCCGCCTTGCTAGCGTGGTTTTAGTAGGCCAATTATCCCTCCGTCACTGGAGGAGGCCCGTCCCTGCAGTGGGACATTAATAGACTGTTATGATGATTATACCAAGTAGTTGCCTACTGGCAAATTTTGTCCAATTGGCCAGGAGAAAAAGAGCCCTGTCATGAACCGAAATTTAGCACACACGTCACGGCATTTTATGAAGTAGCAGTTTCGAACTCAGAACAATAGTTTGTGAATTACACAAATATCTATCTTGGGCGGGGTTCAAACCCGCGCCCGATCCTAAAGCAGTTGTTGAACATAAATAAAACGATAATTTTATTCTTGCAGCAAAACATGAACCGTGTATTCTCGGAACTAATGAGTCTGCATCTAAAACCTTGCAAGCACGACTTGGAGGAGTTGCAAGACTCGCGTGACATTATAGTAACACCTGCTAACTTTGACAAGTACGTTATTAATAAAATGTAGAGACCAATATCTATCATCATCATATAATAAATAAATATTTCTCACACGTTCACACAACCTCATCTACTTAGTCGCAATATAGTCGCGTCGAAATATAGGTAGGTTCGGTAGGTAGCGGGAATCGAACCCGAGACCTCTGCGTAGCAGTCATGTTATATAACCACTACGCCATAGATTTTGTCAAGCAAATGACGTCCACTTCCGGACAAAGTCTCTTCCCAATATTTCCACCTTGAGCAGTCCTTGGTCAATATTGTAGAGATTTTTTAATTCGTGGCAAGAGTTCAAACTAAATCTTTTTTGGGTTCTTCTTCTTCTTAAGGTGCCTCTTCAACTAGTGAAGGTTAGCTACCAGCTTCGTAAAGTCCTCTCTATTCGTATTCTTTTTTGGATTACTTTTTGGCTTTTTATTTATTGCTTTAAGATGGCATACAAGCAAGTAACTGTTGTTTATGGACGTCAGCAATCATAAAGCATAGCTAAGCTACGTCTACCCTGAGATTTAGGCTGTTATATCCCTTAGCTCTGTAATTTTACTAGCTATTAAATCCTTTCATCTAAAAACAGTAACATTTATACACTATTGGTTCCGACATCCCCTTGCTGATTCCGTAAAGTAACATCATACCTGCATATTAACATAGACGATCTCTGTGGCGCAATGTTTATAGCCTTTTGCGTACCTACAAGTCTGGGTTTTGATTCCCGCTCAATCCAATTTTTTGTGTGAATAACACAAAAAAATACATTTACGCTTGTCTGTTTGGTTTCTTACGTATTTACAAAAAAAAAGTATTTAGTGTTAAGTATACGTTGTCTAGTACCCATAATAAAGAATTAAATTAATTATTACAGCTACGACTTCCACATAAGCGAGACAAACAAAGACAACATGCCTGGTCTCATCTGCTACATGTTTCGTCAAACGTTCAGGTCTAGCGACTTTGACTGGAACCAGGTCTTAGACTTCGTTCTGTCTGTGATTGGATGCTATAGGAAGAACACGTATCATAACGCTGAACATGCCTTTTGTTTTACTCATACTATGTATATGATACTTACTGATAATGATGGCTATTTTGATAATTCTGAGGTGAGTTCTCAATTTCCATATTTTATTAATTCATGTTTAAGTATTATACCAAACAAATATTACCTTTACATAGAAAGAAGGAAAACTTGAAATTAAACCCTATACCAATCCGTCTGGCCAGCGTGGTATTAGTAGGCTAAGTATCCTTCCATTACGGTAGGAGGTCCGTCCCTGCAGTGGGACATTAATGGGCTGTTACGATTATACCAAACACAAGTCGTAGGAAGATTTTTAAATGGTCACCGTGCGTAGACTGATACAGAGATGCGAGCACGCCTTTAATTGATAGCCTGGAGAATGCATTACGGGCTACGTAAAGAGGAACTCTGGGAAGTTAAAGGAAGTGAATGCTGGAAAATACAGTCCAGAAATTGGCAATGGACGGTAGCTATGCGGCTTTACTTTATTGCAATTACGTTTGAGTTCCCGAATTTATTGTTGTAGACATAGCTAGTGTAGAAAAAAGAAAGAAAGACAACGGAAAAAATTGATACTTAAAGCGGGAATCGAACCCGCGTCTCTGGACTATACGCGTCCAGCCAAGACAAAATTTTTTCGTTGTCCATTTGTTCCATTGTCTTTCTGTCTTCTAGTAGTTATAAGCTTTATAGGTAAAAAAAAAAAATATGTAATTTAATAATATACCTATGTGTTAATTCCAGGCAATAGCTCTAATGCTGGCAGGCCTCTGCCACGACATAGATCATCCAGGGTTCAACAACAACTTCTTGGGACTATGCAAGCATCCTCTCTCAGGAATGTACAAGACCTCCATGTTGGAATACCATCATTACTTTATGACTAAGAAACTTATTGAGGTTAGTAAGTCATACTACGTTTCTATGAGTTACAGGTGGGATGTGCAAGGCGAATTTTGAAAAGTGTTTAGGATACTATGTAGGCCTAATGGATACCCTGTTGATGTCATCATAGCAGCCCATTAATGTCCGACTGCAGGGACGGGCCTCCTCCCGTGACTGAGGGATACTTGGCCTACTAATACTACGCTGGCCAGACGTATTGGTAAGTATAGGGTTTAATTTGAAGTTTTCCTTCTTTTTATTTCGTAAAGGTAATATTCATGGATAGTTCCTTAGTCGGTTTTTATGACACCCATGGGATGAGATGGGTTGGTGACATATTTTATTTTTCCGTCTGCCCAGCGTGGTATTAGTAAGCCAAGTATCAGTGGGAATTAATAGACTGTTATGATGAAGGGATCTAGGCTCAAGTGAATTATTTGTAAAATTCCTAAATTATTATCATGAGGGGGGTATGTTTAAAACCGTGGCTGTCTTATATCGCACGACACTACAAAAATACGACTGTTTTGCCACCAAAGCATCAAAGTCAACTAACTCTCCATTGGTTCATTTTGGCAACAAAGACTGGGGTGTTGACTTTATGTACTTATTCGTTATTCGACCGCTTAACCACAATGGCAGCAAATTCGATTTAATTTACCTTTAATAGACCTTGATGTCAAAGATTGAGCGAGAAGGGGTTAACGTTGTGTACTCTTTATCAATCCAATTTTTTTATCCAGACTTTGCTATCTTTCTATTCAACCTGAGTTGCTATTGTACTATTAATCCTACTATTAATTTCAGGATAAGAATATTCTAAAGCGACTGCCGAAGACGGAACAAGATCGTATAATGGAAGAGATCAAGTACAACATACTCTGCACAGACTTGGCAGTCTACTTTCAGATACGGGCTCAGCTCACGCCGTTACTGACCGATCAGAAGTTTGACTGGGTCGATAATTCTCATAGGAAAATGATTAAGGTATCTATGTGTACTTATCTATACTAATATTATAAAGAGGTAAAGTTTGTTGTGACGTTGTAGGGTAGTCTTTGGATCTACTGATCCGATTTTAAAAATTCTTGTGTTGAATAGTCCATACCTAATAGATATAGTATCACGCTATGACTAATAGGCGTATTTCCCTTTCCGTGTTCAATTGGCGACAAAAACCAGCACGGTTTTGTATTACCATTCAACTCGCCAAACCCGTGCTGAATTGGCGTCAACTGAGCACGCTTTTGCGATCAAGCAACATTATAAACGTTTTACAAAACAGCGTACAGCTGAATCAAACCCGGCTTTTTTATTACTATGGAATTCAACTAACCCGTGTTCAATTCGCATCAACTGTCTTTGTAACGAGTGGCGCTAGGTAATGTTTTACTAATTAGTGTGTAGTTGAACTGAATACAGGTAGGGTAAGGTTAAATTGATTAAGTATAGAAGTTCATTGAAACATATTTGACGTGATTATGAACACAATTGACGACCTCTGTGGCGCAGTCGGTACATTACATAGCTGCTACGCACAGGTCTCGGGTTCGATTCCCGCTCAGTGCATGAACATGATTGTTTTCTATGTATAATATGCATCTATTTCCAAAAAATAACAGTATTTAAGTATGTTTATCCGTTGTCTAGTACCCATAGTACATACAAGCTTTGCTTAGTTTGGGACTAGGTGGCGATTGTGTGAATGTGTGAGGATTATTTATTATTTATTTTATTAAAGTCTTTGGTAAAAATCAAGTGTTTTTGCATACCCTATAGGCCTACTGTGCCGTATATGGTACGCCCCCCCCCTTGGGTCCCCCTTTTATTGGATATTTTTTTAGATTTCTGAAGTGTCTTTTAGCAAGCTTTTGTTGAAAAATTACAAAAATAAATATCGGTCTAAATGGGTTAAAACAATAACAAACACGTACACTCTGTCTATAAAGTCCTGAAAATAAATGAGGCCGCCACTGTGCTACACGTAGCAACCCTATTTAGTCTGAGAAAATAGTTTTCATACTAGTAATTTATTGAAATAAAATAAGTAATTTTGAAACACATTATATCTAATACTCAAGTAAGAAATTCACACAACTCATAATGAGATAATTCATTTCATTGGTTGAAACCCTAAGTGATTGAGAAATTTGAATAATTGTTATAACATGACCTTTATAGAAGTAAAGTAGTGTTAGCCCTTTAAACATTTTAGATGACGATGTTTTATTTCTGTTTTATATGCATTATAGTCAAGCCATTTTAAATTTTGACAGTTGTTTTGAGTCATAGAATGTAACATAATTTAGTGTAAGAATTATGAGCCATATCGTAATTTTTGACTTCTGCAAAACAATTATGTTCTATGGTTTTAATTTTAGTGCTGCTACTATATGGCTGCTGCCACATGTATACCAAATTTAAAAAAATAAACTATAAATATAAATTGATTATCGATTAATCGCTTGTTATCTAAATCGATAAATCTCTTAATCGATTTCATACACCAACCCTAAACTACATGGGTCAAAATTCACCTATTAGAATGGTATGGGTATTAGAATAAATTAACGGATTGAATCAGAGTAATAAAAACGCATGTACACAGTTAACAAGGAGATTTATTCATCGCTTTCGTCATAGGATTTTTCAAATATTCGCTGTTGAGATAACTTTCGTTGCCACCTTCATCGTCATCACTAAAGCTTTCTTTGCTGGTGCTATTATCGTCAGTATTTGCCCACAGGTGACGTTCTCTCTTGTAGTATTCTGATTGGAGCTTCTCGACGCGATAGCAACTGTTTTTCCAAGTTTCAGCTGTGATGCTGCTGAAGGTCCTTTTAGAAATTGCCAACATTTTGTGACCTGCGGGAACATAAATAGTTACTTGTTAGTGATGATTTTATAAAATATTCTGTTAATTTATATATCAATTCATCATCATCATAATACTTGGCCTACTGGTACCACGCTGGCCAGACGTATTGGTATAGGGTTTTATTTCAAGTTTTCTTATTTAATAAAGATAATATTCACGGACAGTACCTTAGTCGGTTTTTACGACACCCATGAGATGAGATGGTGTGGTGATATATTGTATTCTTCCTTCGTCACTACACGGAAACTACTGATTTACTAACTATACTAATATTATTATTAAAAAAGATTTGATTATTGGTTTATTTGGAGGGGCGTATAGGGGCAAAGAGGAGTAGAAAGGGAAAATAGGCTAGAAACTATTATTTTAACTATTTTATACAGTTAATAATGAGAAAAATTACTATACAAAAGAATATGCTTTATTATACAGGTTACCTTGTATGAAGAATGATAAATAATGTATTTCCTTAGTTCTTCAGGCAAATCTCGATTTTTATATTACTAGGGCATTTCTTGTAGGCCTATTGCATTTAAAATTTTGCGTAGAACTTCAAGACTACAATTAAAATCCATCACAGTTCTAGCTATCACCTGCAACTATCTGAGGGTTGGTTGGAGCCTGAAATTTTACAAAAGTTATGTTGATTAAACATTTGATTATACTTTTACAATAAATTTAGACATACCTAGACACAAAATACAGGCAAAGAATGGGATGGAAAGAATAACTGCAATACCTAACTAAAATTTATTCAGTGTTAAATATTAACTAACAAGATATCATTTAACATGGAGTTACTAAGAACTACTTAAATAATAAAAAAAATAATAAAATATTGCAATTAATTATTCATTGTCGACAGACTAGTTGATGCGAAAGTGACATAGTTAGTTTAGTTATAGACCGTAATATAGACATAAAAGAATTAATTCAAATTCAAAATTGTCATAAATCTTGACTGAATTATACTAATGCAACTGATAATGTATCAACAGAATCGGCCTTATTACAAAATACGGTCTAAATTTAAACCACGATTTATTACGTCACAAAACTACTGTTTTTGAAATTTGTTATTGCAAAATCAGTCTTAACGCTAAAGTGTTAAAACTGATTTTGTATTAACAAATACTAAATCATAAATTTGTTAATACAAAATCAGTTTTAACATTTTAGCATTAAGACGGATTTTGCAATAACAAATTTCAAAAACAGTGGTTTTGTGACGTAATAAAACGTGGTTTATAGTTAGACCGTATTTTGTAATAAGGCCGAATAGGTCGTACTACAATATTTCTTACTTTCAATGACAATCTTACCTAAAAATATGCTATGTACGCAATGCCTGTTTTTGGTCTCTAAATCGCAAATGGAGTGAATATATTACTTGAGACAGATTACAAAACACAGTAACACGATTACATACCCATCAAAGTTGCAGTTCGCCCATAAATATCATCCAAATCACATAAAATTTGAGCAGCTTCGTGCTCCGTCAAACATTGCTATACAACTATAAAAATCACTTCCCACGTGCCACTTTGATTTACTGTACTCATTCTTTATGTTGTTCTTCTTATGTCAGTATTAGTTTATTGTAGATTAATGAACTTATAAAAATCACAAAATGAAAACCGTTCCGCAACTTCTACTCGATGACAGCTCATGTACAAATCTATTTTGAATTTCAGTGTTGCCAGACACATGAACAATTTAGTTCCTCAAACTTTAATTTCTTGACTTTATAGACAACCTATAAACGTTGACAAGCGCGTTTAGACGACGAATTGCGCGCCAAGTGCCTGCTAGGCTACCCTAAAGCCCGATTTACACATCGACAAGTACAGTAGCGAGTTAAGTAGTAAGTTGCTTATTAAGTTGATTTAAATAGATCTCCTTCCTATTTTTTGGCGAGCTATGTACGAAGTAGCCCCCTCTCTCGCGTCTCGGCAACTTAACTCACCAAAAAATAGGATGGAGATCTATTTAAATCAACTTAATAAACAACTTACTACTTAACTCGCTACTGTACTTGTCGATGTGTAAATCGGGCATAAGTACCTACTTCGAGTGCCGCGATTTATTCCGAACATTCCCGAACAATCTGAATATTCTCTTAAAATGCACACGGTTTTGTAAAAAACGTTTGTTAGGCATTGCTTGATCGCAAAACGGTGTTCAGTTGACGCCAATTCAGCACGGATTTGGCGAGTTGAATGGTAATACAAAACCGTGCTGGTTTTTGTCGCCAACTGAACACGGAAAGGGAAATACGCGACTAATAGGAGTGGAGCAGTAATGAAATATGTTTAAAAAAGGGACGCGTTTTTTTCGCCGCCCAACGAAGTGGGCACGGGTCATGCCTTTTTCTAGGAATAAACCGAGTGTTATTCAGGATGTTTTTTCAGAAGAAAACTTTGTTGATCTATGATGACTTTCTATTTCAGGGCATATTAATGACAACAAGCGATTTGTCTGGTACTTGTAAACCGTTTGGTATAGCGAAGGAAATAGCCGAGTCTGTGTACGAAGAATTCTACGACCAGGTTGTATCTTGTTTGACTATCTGAAAGGCGGTTATCACACTGCCACGCACCACGCTGCATCTTGCGTGGATGCGTGTTCTAACGTTGCTTGTAAGTACCTCCATTTGTATAGAAAACACGCGCAGTCCAACACACAGAAAATGCATCCACGTGCGTTCATGCAGATGCATTTTCTGTGTGTTGGACTGCGCGTGTTTTCTATACAAATGGAGGTACTTACAAGCAACGTTAGAACACGCATCCACGCAAGATGCAGCGTGGTGCGTGGCAGTGTGATAACCGCCTAATAAGGGACTTACGGCCGAATACTCAAACGTCTGTTAAAGTAAAACGGCGCTTAAACTAGAAATTTTCAGACAAATGTCTAGTTTAAGCGCCGCTTTACTTTATTAGACGTTTATCAGGGTGGTGACAATGGGTATGACTTCCTTCTCCCGTGTAGGTATATCATACGTAAGTGGAGATTAAGAGATGTTTAAGAAACTTTTGTGATTACCCTACTCTTAACCTGCTTTTCATCATAACAGCCCGTTAATGTCCCACTGCAGGGACGGACCTCCTCCCGTGACGGAGGGATACTTGGCCTACTAATACCACGCTGCCCATGCCCAGACGGATGAGTACATAATATAATATCAAGTTTTCCTTCTTTTTTTTAATTCGTAAAGATAATATTTACGGTCCCTTAGTCGGTTTTTACGACACCCATGGGATGAGATGGGGTGGTGGATTAGGTAAGGTTCTTTCATTTATTTATTAGTATTATCTCCCCAGGGTGACAAAGAGCGTGCGATGGGTTACACTCCCCTGAGCATGATGGACCGTCGCCGCAGCATCAATCAGCCGGCGGAACAGATACAGTTCCTATCTGTCGTCGTGATACCCTGCCTCATGCTGCTTCAGACCGTCTTCCCTAATACCATGCAGCTTATTGATAATTGCAGGTAAAATGGCAAAGAGAACCTACCTACCATTTTTAACAGAGATAGCGTAGTAGGTATGCTCTAGTGAAATAACACTTAGCGGTCACCCATCTGTACAATATCCTCGATGGTGCTGCTTAACCTGATTGCAACTGGTTTATCTGCTTCAGTGGCGCGACTGGTGTGTAAGAGTAATCGGTTTCGACTCCTACGCATGACAATTATTTATGCGATCTGCAATGTATTGTCCTGGGTTTTGATGTAATTTGCGTCCGTTATTTTTACTTCTGGAAAAGTCTCCGCTACACAGGTCAAGATCTCTAGCGCGGAGAGTGTACTTCAATAAAAAAGGTTTCCTTGTAGGTTCTTTGAGATCTTTCAAAGGCATTTGACTAAACTTAAAACTTAGCTATTGACATAAACTCACTTACATAATGCTTACCTACAGGAAAACTCAAGAGGGATGGCATGAAGAAATAGAGATCAGAGGACAGAAACTATGGAAGCAGGACGAGTCTATACCAGGAGTTAGAAAAACTATAACCAGACACGATAATGATAGTTCCATTTAACTATAATATTTAGTAATAATTTGATATTGCCAATAAATTGTTAAATCTTAATAAAGTCGTTTCTATCATAATAGATTATATCATCATAACAGCCCATTAATGTACCACTGTACCTACCTATATGTACCACGCTGGCCAGACGTATTGCTATAGGGTTTAATTTCAAGTTTTCCTTCTTTATACTTCAGTTCAATCATTATGAATTTGAACGTTAAGTGTATCGACAAACGTTAGTGAATCGTACAGCATATGCGGCAACACAGACCACGCAGGCGGAGAGTGGACGAAGATACGTAAGCTAGCGTACGGATAGCCCCTTTTATCTCATAAGGACAGATTCTCATAAAGACAGATTCGCAAAGGGACAGATTCTCATATGGACAGATTCTCAAAAAGACAGAAATGGTACAGTTGTACACACTTTCATGCAAGTCATTACGACATGAAATCGTCAGCATCGCTATAAATAAAACGCTGTCAAAAATAAAACCGGTCTAGTGCGAGTCTGACTCGCGCACCGAGGGTTCTGTACAAAATTTTTATGTGATGACGTCACGACTCATCTGTCAAAATTCTATGAAGTCACAACTCATCTGTCAAAAGTTCAATAAAGTCACGACTAAGCAATCAAAAATTTTCCCGCCAAAACCCTATGATGTCATGTCTTAAAAAATCAAAAATATAATATGATGGAACTGAAAGTTAAAGGTTTTCAAGTTTTTTCCTTAATATGTACTGTAAGATCTTGCATCAGGCCAAATTTCAAAGTACCCTGTAGGTTTTGATACCCTTGCTTGTCGAAAATTTGCGACATAAACAGCTGTATCTCTTGATTGAGTTGAACTAGAAGTTGGTTTTTTTAACAGCTCTAAAACGCAACAGACCTAAGTATTTGGTAAAAATTTCAGCTCGGTACCACTATGTGATCCTGAGAAATATGATCTTGACAGACAGACGGATAACAAAGTGAGGTCCTATAAGGGTTCCGTTTTTTTTACTGATCCCTAAAAATTAACGTCGACATAACAAAAATTTAAAAAAAAAAATATTTATTTATTTGATTGAAAATAATTTCATTATGTAGGTATAGGATAATAAATAATATTATTTACTAAGTATAATATAACTATTCTTTTGTTTTTTACTGATGCTCATTTGTTTTTCATAATTTTTCAAATTTCATTTCTAAATACTTGGTTTTCCTTTTCTTCTTGCTATTACTTTTGTCTTTTTGAGAATCTGTCCATATGAGAATCTGTCCTTCTGAGAATCTGTCTTTTTGAGAATCTGTCCTTATGCGAATAAAGGGGATAGCCGTAAGCGAGGGTACGGAAAGCCGTCAGCAAGGCGACTGCGCACTGCACCGCAGTTCATGTGGTTGCCCGAGGCCCTTTATTCGCATAAGGGCAACTTCTCAGAATGGCAATTTCTCAAAAGGGCAAGTTCGCAATTTTGAAAAATGTGAGTTATTTGTTTCTGAACGAATTGATCCAAATTTAATTTCACATATTATTATGTTATTATTATGTTATTCCTTACTACATCAGCTGTCTGCCAGTGAAAGGCCTGTCAAAATCCGTCCAGCCGTTCCAAAGATTAGCCGGAATAAACAAACAGACAGACAGACAAAAATTCAAAAAAATGTGGTTTTGGTATATGTATCGTGTATACATGCATATGCATCTAAATAATAATCGATAATTTTATAAATGGTTCCTCTACAGTTCCTTTCGGGGTGGTGGTCCAACTACTTTGTCCAATCAGTTGGACCACGGGCCTCTAATAGGGGTGGTGGTCCAACGAAAAAAATAGTTGGACTATGGCACCTTATCTTTGACCCGTGGTCCAACTGATTAATTTGACTGTTTAACGTTTACAATTAATAATGTCGTTAAAAAGTGTCAATTAAATTGTGTTATTCAAGTAGCACCTATATCTGTGGGAATATCAAACCACTTTAGATTATCGTAAACAATACAATGCTGGCTGTTTACTGCACCTACACTATGACTTATATAAAAGTATAGTCATATGCTTCCTTTTTGTCATTACAATAAAAATATACAAAATAAAATAAGGAAAGTAAAATTTTACTATGGACGAAATTGTTTACGTGGAGCGAAAAGGTGGGAAAGTCCTGCTCATGGCTGGCCACAAGTATTATAATGTGAGACAATACAAAAGTGGAAATGTATATTGGAGATGTGCTAACAAAAAGAAAATAAGTTGCAATGGATCTTTAACACTTACAGTTATGTTTTACACTTACACATGATTTTTCAAAAATGGTCATTTTATTATCTCTTCAATAAAAGCAATTTTCAACGTAATCGCTTAGGACATTATTAATTGTAACCGTTAAACAGTCAAATTTTAATCAGTTGGACCACGGGTCAAAGATAAAATGCCATAGTCCAACTATTTTTTTCGTTGGACCACCACCCCTATTAGAGGCCCGTGGTCCAACTGATTGGACAAAGTAGTTGGACCACCACCCCGAAAGGCTTGGAATGTTTGGAACGTCTGATTGTATTCTAGTAATAAAGAACAATGGTCACTTTCCATACATGCCTGTACCATATTTTTTTTAATATTATATTCTAGTAGTTGCAGTAAAAGTTTTTATTTGAAACACTTTTCGTTTACATTATACTATTACTTTTGCCTTTATGCGAACTTGCCCTTTTGAGAAGTTGCCGTCATGAGAAATTGCCATTCTGAGAAGTTGCCCTTATGCGAATAAAGGCCCGAGGCGATGCGAGGGTTACGTTACGATTCCGATTAGTGTGGGTTGCAGTAAGGAGTTTCATACAAATAATAATGAACGGCTCGAGTTGATACGGTGCCGATCCCTTTACGTTTTGTTATATGTGCTACGACCCTTAGTCAGAGCTTGTTTAAGACTTGGATACATTTTTCAGTTAAAAAACGCAGGCGGACAAAATAGACAAGGAAAGTATTCGAACTATAGACAAGAAAAAAAAAAACAAACAATGACATGATAGCAAATTTATTTATCCTAATACGATAGACAATACAATTTCCGGTGTACAATGAAACAATATAATATAAATTAATATATATTATGTATATGTAATCAAACAGTCGATTATTACCTAATGGTGGACATACTATACCTAATGAAATTAAGCTAATTTTATTTTTTTCATTATTTTGTACACCAAAGTCTCTTAGTGTCATTCCCCTTGAGAACCATTTTTTTACAATTTCTATAAATAATATTGCCAAAATCTCTCACCGCTGTAAAATAAGAAAAACACGTTTTTTTTTTATTTCAACTATAACTATTTTACAATCTATGTTATTCAGATTATTTTTTAATTTTTTGCTTCCTTGTATGCACTATCCGTGCATCACAATTTTATACAAAACTGTTAAGCAATTGTAACTCATTTTACATCTATACCCATATAATAACACACAATAAATACAATCAATTTCCTTAACGAAATTATTATTACAAAAAAAAATGATAAAGATATTAAAATAATGAGATTTATAATGCTTTACATGTCGACATATTTATACATGACAAACCACAATAAACAAAGGGATTGATCCATGAATAATTTCAACAATCCCCATAATTATTGCTTAATATTATTAAACAATAACGTTTTTGTTCTAATAATATTTATTTTTTTATTTTACTTGTGAATAAACATTATGCACCTCGTGACTTAACGCTGTTTCATTTTTTTAAAATGAAAAGAGTAT
Source organism: Schrankia costaestrigalis (assembly GCA_905475405.1). Taxonomy (NCBI): domain Eukaryota; kingdom Metazoa; phylum Arthropoda; class Insecta; order Lepidoptera; family Erebidae; genus Schrankia; species Schrankia costaestrigalis. Next base: position 18,611,833 of record FR997835.1, read on the forward strand.
CTTTTTTTACAAAATATAATCTGTGGAATGCTGTGCTGTGTTATCTGTTGTCCTCAGTTTGCATTATATTATTAATAATATTTTTTTTTTATTTTTTATTTCTCAGAAGATTATTGCATATTGTGATTTTTAATAACAAAAACTAGAAGGCAAAGTCATTTATTGATATATTTTTTCTTCACAACTGCAATAATATTCGGGGGTTAAGAACTTTAAAACGACTCGCTTGCTACTAGTGATGTAACTGGCCTATCGATAAATTCGTTTATTAATATTGTCAGAATCTGTACAACCACGGACCTAAGTTATAATTATTTTATATGATATAATAAATCTACATTATTATGAAACTCCTCTCGTAATACGTACATTGTACATAATATTTGTACACTCTCTTTATTATATTCTCCTTAGTACAAAGACAAAAGTTAATTAAACACATCCGATATAACAAGGTCGCTTTTCGTGTTCAGCTTTTTATGGAAAATTGATGTTCAGTGTTTATTTGTCATTACTAATGACAAGACTATTTTCTGTTTACGTCACGACACTTAAACAAAGCTTTTAGCTTATCGTTGTCATGTTTCGTAATATCGGTTGTATTTACCAACTTTTGTAACTGACTGTACGTGGTATTTTGACACTAGGTCAGTCTACCCATAAACAAACAATACTGTTAATACCAAAGACAAATTAGTAAAACCTTTTTTGTAGCAGCTCCGTGTAGGCCAATTCACTTGTTAGACAAGGAGGTTAGTTTTAAAATTCGAAGCTCGCGTCGTTTGTTTTAAAATTGTCTATTATGTGTTTCGTATTTTGCCGGGCACATAATTCTTGTCTATGGTGGGCTCTTGGAGGAACATGTGAAGGCACCGCTCGTTCTGGGCCAAGGGGTGACCCGCTATCTTGTTTATAAATACTTCTAGACCTGTAATAGATAGAAAAGGTAATACTGTAACTTTATTTATTCATAGCCAGATGTGTCGTGTCGTAAGAACAGCATGTACTATGGATACTAGACATTTTTTCCGTGTGGTGACGGAGTAAGAATACAATATGTCACCACCCCATCTCATCCCATGGGTGTCGTAAAAACCGACTAAGGGACTAACCGTAAATATTATCTTTACGAAGTATAAAGAAGGAAAACTTGAAATTAAACCCTATACCAATCCGTCAGGCCAGCGTGGTATTGGTAGGCCAGGTATCCCTCCGTCACGGGAGGAGGCCCGTCCCTGCAGTGAGACATTAATGGGCTGTTATGATGATGATATTTTTTTTGTAAATACATTTTATCATACACAGAACATACCCAGACCAATGCAAACTTTCATATTCATGCACACAAAGATTTGCATAGAGCGGGAATTGCACCCGAGGTCTTTGCATAGCAGCCATACATAATTTTACATCTACACAGCGCCATCTGTTCCCAAAGTAAGCTAGGCTTAACTTGCTTGTCTTATGGGTAACTGAACAACGGACACTTATATACTTTTTTTCACTCAGACCAATGCAAACAATCATGTTCATGCACACAAATATTTGCATTGAGTGGGAATCGAACCCGAGACCTCTGCGTAGCAGTCATGTTGTATAACCACTACGCCACAGAGGTCGTCATAATAACCACTACGTCATCAAATAATCTAAATCTTCTCTTCCTGTGGTTACGATAATCACTAATTATTATTTGCACGTATACACAAATATTTATCAACACGCGATTCTTTCATGACAGATTTATCGATCATAACAACCCATTAATGTCCTACTGCAGAAACGGGCCTCCTCCTGGGACGAAGGGATACCTACTTGGCCTACTAATACCACGCTGACCAGACGGATTGGTATAGGGTTTAATTTCAAGTTTTCCTTCTTTTTATTTCGTAAAGATAATATACACGGATAGTCCCTTAGTCGGTTTTTACGACACCCATGGGAGATGGGGTGGTGACTTATTATATTCTTACTCCGTCACCACACGGACATTTATCGATAAATATGGTTATTTATAGCTATTTGGTATCAAATTAAACAATCAACTAGTCTATAGCGGTTCAATGCTGGACATATGCCTACCCCTACACGCGGCACAGTGCACGGTCCTACGGCGTCCGCACCCAGTCCGACCCAGAGACGTTTTTGAGGTCGTGGGTCCACCTATCTGGGGGGCCTTCCTACACTACGTTTGCTGATTTGCACACACGTTTTTGAGGTCGTGGGTCCACCTATCTGGGGGGCCTTCCTACACTACGTTTGCTGATTTGCACACATTCGTGTGAAACAAAGGTCGACTTGAATTGGTTTTTGCTAAGATCAACATATCGAGCGTACATCACAAAACCGGTCTACAAGACCTTTATCTAACTTATCACGAATTCAATTATTTATTCAGTGAATGCATTATGTATTGGCATAATCAATAGGTAAGTATGTTAGTTTTATTGCAATTAAATATATACATACATACTTGTATACTTTGGTGTCAATGTTATTTACGTGTATTTAGTTGAATAGTAATAATATATATCAACTTATCATAATTTTAACATAAATTCCCTAATGCCTAGGCCCGATTCTAAGGACTATATTTCACCGGGACATCATGGGGGCGCAACCAGTCTCCGCTACCAAATGGACACCAGGTGAGTAACGCTCTATAGAGCTGTATAAATTTTGTTGGTAGCGGCGACTGGTTGCGCTGCCATAGTGTCCCGGTGAAATATAGCCCTAAGGCACCACACAGTATTAGGAAGACACTTAGAGGGCAATAACTGCCTGTACAGGTTGGAGGGAAACTTGGCCTAGTAATACTACGCTAGTAAGACTGATTAGTACATGGTTTTATGTGCGTTTGTAGTCTTTGGTTTTCGTTGAAATAAACATTCGAAATAGTTTTTAATTCACGGATTTTTTTTTTGTAGGTGCACAAGATAACCATTTACTAGGATATTAGATGTAAATGATGTTCTGTCATTTTGTATTGGCATCAATAAAAAGAGCGCCACACGGAAAGTATTCATAAGTAGGACTTCAGGTAATGAGCCACTTATTAACTACACGAGGTCCCAGGTTTGAATAATATGCAAGGCAATTTTCCATGCATTCCACAATTTATTGTTCTGATATTAAATATTTTTTTGTGTCAGTTAAATAGAGGTTTATGGAGTCACAGGGCATGACCCCTAATATGGGAGCTGGCTTTAAAAAAAAACTAACATCCTCGTTTGTTTTGCATACAAATATTATTTTAGTTCTTTTTTGGATACATTGGGACCAGTTTAATAATACTATTACTATTATGAGTAATTTGGTCCTATCAATAAATAAACACGTCATTTGCGATCGTCATAGCAGTGTACAAAGTTCGTGGGAACAAATACTTCATAGGGGTATTAATTGTGTGATTCACAAATGCTTCTTTCGTATCTATGGACTATTTCTATTTATTGACTTAGTAAGACAGAGATCGAAAAAGTAGACAACTCAAATGGAAGTGGGCAGGACATGTCACAAGAGATGAAATAGGGAAGTGGACAAAGAAGACCACTGAATGGATACCCGGACCGAACACTTTTCGCAAACGAGGACGACAGATGAAAAGATGGTCGGATGATTTAAGAAAGGTAGCTGGCCCACTGTGGCTGAGGTTGGCCAGGGACAGATCGGGGTGGAAAGGGCTGGAGGAGGCCTATGTGTCTGAAGGACATGCTGAATTATAAATTAAAAAATGTTATTGATGTGTTTTTATGTTGCTGAATAGCAATAAAGGCTTTTTTATTGGTAAGACAGATCTATACACCTACTTATTATACACATATTTTATACTATTCATATTAAAAAAGATGGTGTCAAAGAAACTAACATTGTGTATTAATTATCTGTTACTTTTTACTCTGTAAAATATGGTATTTCTGCGATTCCCAATATCCTTTATCCATGCAACCAGTGTGGTGACGGAGTAAGAATACAATATGTCACCATCCCATCTCATCCCATGGGTGTCGTAAAAACCGACTAAGGGACTATCCGTGAATATTATCTTTACGAAATATAAAGAAGGAAAACTTGAAATTAAACCCTATACCAATCCGTCTGGCCAGCGTGGTATTAGTAGGCCAAGTATCCCTCCGTCATGGGAGGAGGCCCGTCCCTGCAGTGGGACATTAATGGGCTGTTATGATGAAATAAGCGATGTCATTATTCTAACTTACAAATTTGACAACAGATGGCGTTGTGCCAGTGACGTCATTTTCAGTATCGCGGTGTTAAGATTTTTCTTGAAAGAATGACCTTCGCTTATGTCTGTCAGTATGAGTTTTGAAGCAGTCTCTAAAGATCTGTTTTTAAAAAAGGTTTTGGTTCGTTCTTTAATATCCTAATTCGTTTGCGAGTATATTCTTTCGTTACAAGGTTTAAAAAACAATTTTTCAGTATTAAATCGAATTGCGAAGTAAAGTAAGTAACATCCACCACGCGAACGAAGTCGCGGGCACAGCTAGTTCCCAATATCCTTTATCCATGCAAGCAGTAACTAATAATTTAAAGTAATAAAAACTAATATCAGGTAAATACTAGCTAATAACTACTCTGGAATCCTAAACCTTTTTGTACCTATATATTTAAACACAATAATGCCTAAACACAATAAGAATTCTATTTACAACAATCTTTGATATCATAATTAGAGAGAAATTTGACTTATTTATGCTACAGTGACCAGACAGATTGATATCTCCTTTTTTTCTAGGTTTCTAAAGGAGAAAGACATATTGAAGGAGTTTCACAATATATATGTTATTCCTCCTTTTAATCTACTTTATCTACACTCACAGCATGAGGTTACAATTATATCTTAATTATTTAATACTAGCTGACCCACATCGTTGGGTGGCGAAAAAAACGCGTCACTTTTTTCATTATTGGTCCACTCCTATTAATCATCGCGTGATACTATATAGCCTATGACACTCTCCAGTAATAGGACTATACAACACAGAAAGAATTTTTCAAATGGGTTCAGTAGATCCAGTGATGTACAACGTCACAAACACACAAACTTTATTATTTATTTTAGCATCTTTCCTCCTCTCTTCTACACTATGCTGTGCACGACATGGTCCACAATTTAAACTATTGTTAACTTTACATCTTGTATTATTATAAACTTTGTGGAATGCAATAAAGTATTGAGTATGAGATTATCGAGATAGAATAGTCGGAATTCATAATGTTATTCTACACCACAAAAATAATAACCAAAATACTATTAGTACTCATTTACCATCATCATAACAGTCCATTAACCCCACTGCAGGGAGGGGCCTCCTCCCGTGACGGAGGGATACTTAGCCTACTAATACCACGCTGGCCAGACGGATTGGTATAGGGTTTAATTTCAAGTTTTCCTTCTTTCTATGTACAGGTAATATTCACAGATAGCCCCTTAGTCGGTTTCTATGATACCCATGGGATGAGATGGGGTGGTGACATATTGTATTCTTACTCTGTCACAACACAGAAATTATTTTCACGGATACAATTAGTACTCATTAATTTATAATTAAAAACATACCTTTTCTACGATCTTCAATAAACTCCTCTTCAAAAATACCGTCATCACCACGGAACGGTAGCTGTCTTTTTAATGCTTTGCCGGGAAGGGGAGGTACAACAATCTGAAAAGATATTTACAAGTGACAATTTATTTTAGACAAGTAAACTGTATTTATCTACATTATTTTACATAAATATCTGAGAAATAATTATTGTTATTATTGGCTATATCAACAATTTAAATAAAGCTCTCTATAGTCATTGAAAAGTTCCAAACATAATAAATTATTATTGATACACACAGCAACAAAGCCAAATTTCACAATCAGGTGTGTTCTGATTCTGCTCATTTATGAATCACTAGCCAATAACATTTACTGATAACAAACAAAAAACAACTATTCAATATCAAATAACGAATATTAGTGCACTCACCTTACTGTCTCTCTCTAGTTCATTTCTTAGCCATTCAAAGTCGCTGTACCGTCGTCTGACGCTAGATTCTTTAACTTTAAACACTGGCAGGTTCGTCTGTAAGCATAAAACTTGGTTTACTACAGATTTATCTCACAACGTAACGGCGCGTCCGGCTCTGTTACGCCCACTAATTTAAGCGACGTATCAGTGCCGGCTGTTAATCTAATTATATGACAATAATATGGTGTGGTTTACCCTCATGCGAACTTCGTAATCCGTGTAACGTTTCTTCCCTACTCCCATAGTCGTGACTGGATTCACAACGTCGATTTCTAAGAAGTTCGCCGGTGCCGCGTAAGCATCATCTAGTGTCTGCTTCTTTACATTTAGTCGCCTTGTGGCGTCGGCTGTTGCATCCTCAGCCATCATAACTCTTTATTTATTGTAACAATCACAAAAACTATGAATAGGACGGCCCACTAATCAAAAAGGAAATGAAAATTGACAAGAATGATACATCGTTTGACGTTTCTATGAAAATGGCGGCGTTTGATAATCTAAAATTCTACTACACAGAACAATAAATGTTGGTCAAACATTGTATTCTATTAGCAAATATATAAAAACATACCAATGTAATTACGGGTATCATTTTATAGTGTATGATAGTAAACAATTTAAGCCTCACATAAAGAGACTTATAATTAAAGTCGTCTGAATCGTACTATAACTATTTTTCGTCTAATAGTAGCAACATTAAAAATAAAATAAGTTAAATTCTTAGGCAGTGGCAATGACCATTCAGCCACTTCCATGACCTCACAAAGTAAAAACCTTAAACGGATGAATCATAAATTCATAATATAGTAAAGGTAAACAACAAAATGCCAATAATAAACTTACAGTTTTTAGGTATTTTTGTTTTATAAATTTGTTAATTATAAAGTAAAATATGGCCTCGTTGTTGTAGGTTCGTTTGTTATAAAGTAAATTACTTACTTACGTTATTGTAATCTTGAACAAAATTTTACGCCCCAATCAGACAGAACTTAACAAGTATGAGATTGACGAATACAAACACGGGCTCAAAACAAACAATAATTGCGTAGGATTACATTAAAAAGTACTCTGTGGAAGGATTCGAACCCACGACCTTACACGGTAGCTGAGTACGTGAGAAAATAACTGAGGAATAGCTACAATGTTTTACACTGCTCTGTGATAAAAATGTATAGAAGTAGAACGCTTGAGTTTCAGGTTGTTTTCTGTAGTCCTATTGATGTCCTTGGTGTCCAGTTCGACCGCGCGGCCATAGCGTTTTTTTTTTTAAAAAACCATGTCAATTTTTTGTAAAAATTTGTCAAAGTTGATTCCCAAAACCATAAATTTGTCAAAGATACGGTTAAAAAGTTATAAGGGTTTGAACATGGCCGCGCCATTGAAACGCGGCGAACCGCGCGGCCACTGAGATCTTTAAAACTAAGCCTTGTAGAGACCTGAAATTTACGCAAATGCAAGATTTAATTTGTAAAAAATTTGTAAAAATATAAAAAAAATACTCAGGTTTATAGTTTAAGAGCTATAACACTAAAACCGAATGGCCGCGCCATTGAAACGGTGGAGAAAACGCTATCGCCTGTATCTCGCTGAAAAAAAATCGCAGAGGTGTGTAGTTTATTGTAATTACCCAGATTTGAATTTGTCGAAACTAGGAAAAATACAACAAAAATTCCTAGGTTTATATTTCAGGAGCTATAAGACTAAAACGATATGGTCACGCCATCGAAACGGTGAATAAAACGTTATTTCGCCTGTATCTCGCTGAAAAAGCATCGCAGAGGTCTGGAGTTTTTTGTAATACCTAGATTTTAATTTGTCAAAACTAGTAAAAATACAATAAAAATTCTTAAGGTTATATTTCAGAAGCTGTAGAACATTATCAGTATGTGGTGCGATAGGGTGACCATGTCTTATTGTTTACAAAATACTTTCTACTTATTGTTACAGAAATTATAATTCAAGGATTCTAAATAAAATTAAAATGAAACCATAAATATAAAAACAATTATGTTTATTGGTTTAAAAGTCACATAAATCACAGAATATTACAAATTAAAAAAAAAAACTCGAAAATCACAGATTGTTTACTTACACTAAGATATTAGATAGATATTATAAGAAGAATTATTAAAATTTTCTTTTGTTAAACGGCTTCCTTTAAATCTTTTGTTTTTATACATATTTGTTTAACAAACGTTTGCCGTAACCTAGATCCGGGTTAGTAATCTTCATCTTACTAATATTATAAATGCGAAAGTTTGTGAGAATGTATGGATGGATAGATGTTTGTTACTCTTTCACGCAAAAACTACTGAACGGATATGGCCTCCGTGCGCGAGTCGAACTCGCACTAAGACTTTTTTTTTGTAATAATTTCAGGGGCGTAGCTTCCGCCGTATATGCTGTATCAATTATATGGGCCCCCCGGACCACGGGAGCCTCCAACGTACCTAAGAAAAAAAAAACTTTCCATTATTTTTCAGAAATTGCAAAGGTCAAAAAAAGCAATTTCGTTTTACCCGAATAAAGCGTCAGTTCAAAAGTTGACAACACCTTTCGATAATATTTATTTATTTTAATGGTGTATTTTTAAATTGTAATAAGTACAACAAACAATAATAATATTGTACTTCTGGTTTTGTAAAAAATAATGAGTGAGAGGAAAAGGAAGAGAGATTTTACCAGTGGAGTTACAAAAAAAAAACTGGGGAAGTACGAGTCGGACTCGCCCATGAAGTGTTCCGTAGTAACAAGCAAAGTTTTGCTCTTAACTTTGTTTTTCATAGTCTTTGTATGAATTACAAAGTTACATGTGCGGTTTTTGAAATTGTGCTATATCTCAAAAACTTATGATTGTATCTTGTTCAAACCAGTTTTCATTGAAAGTTTTTATTGACATTTACATCAATTTTTTTTCCAACTTTATTATTTCAAAAGTTAGAGGCGGGGGGGACTCATTTTACGACTTTGGAAGTGTATATCTTTCAAATAATTGACTTTAGTGTTTTTTAGTAATTTTTCCATTCATATAATATTACGCTTAAAGTAAAAACAAATATCTACATCCCTGCTAGTTATGATTGTACTTATTTAAAAATGTGGAATCAAAATGATTTACAATCATTTCAAATGTTCTAAGTTAAGTTCTAATTACCTATATGATTTAATAAAACATTAAATAATAATAATCCAGCCTATTATTGTCCCACTGCAGGGCAAACATTATACATTATTATTATTTTTGTTAGTTATTAGATAGTTTTTAGTATTTCATATAAGTTCATATACATAAGATTGTAAATATTTCATAGTAAAATATCTTAACTACACGGTCATCCATACAAATAAAGAGAGAGCTCTAACATAATCATAAAATATTTAAATGCAACATACCTTAATCACTTCTGCTGAATTGTTTACATAATTTACCGAACTGACGTTACACCACAGTACAACACTTAATCGTAATTACACACGAACTGAACATTTTAATAATCAGTAGATCACTTTTTTATCGTGTTAACATCACAACGACACACTGATAACGAAACTCTTACGCTTACGTCGCTGTACCACAGAATAATAAGTACTAACGGCTGTACGCGTCGCACTGACCTGCGGAGGCGCGCGGGGGTGGCGCGTGTGAGATGCAATAGTGTGCATTACCAATCACATAGCTTAGGGGCGGAGTTGCGTCATTTAAACCAATCTTAGGGCTAGTTTTTCGTAAGTCCACGCGGACTGTAACTGTATTATTGACTTTTCAAGCAATAAACATAATTGTTTTTATATTTATGGTTTCATTTTAATTTTATTTAGAATCCTTGAATTATAATTTCTGTAACAATAAGTAGAAAGTATTCTGTAAACAATAAGACATGGTCACCCTATCGCACCACATACTGATAATGTTCTACAGCTTCTGAAATATAACCTTAAGAATTTTTATTGTATTTTTACTAGTTTTGACAAATTAAAATCTAGGTATTACAAAAAACTCCAGACCTCTGCGATGCTTTTTCAGCGAGATACAGGCGAAATAACGTTTTATTCACCGTTTCGATGGCGTGGCCATATCGTTTTAGTCTTATAGCTCCTGAAATATAAACCTAGGAATTTTTGTTGTATTTTTCCTAGTTTCGACAAATTCAAATCTGGGTAATTACAATAAACTACACACCTCTGCGATTTTTTTTCAGCGAGATACAGGCGATAGCGTTTTCTCCACCGTTTCAATGGCGCGGCCATTCGGTTTTAGTGTTATAGCTCTTAAACTATAAACCTGAGTATTTTTTTTACATTTTTACAAATTTTTTACAAATTAAATCTTGCATTTGCGTAAATTTCAGGTCTCTACAAGGCTTAGTTTTAAAGATCTCAGTGGCCGCGCGGTTCGCCGCGTTTCAATGGCGCGGCCATGTTCAAACCCTTATAACTTTTTAACCGTATCTTTGACAAATTTATGGTTTTGGGAATCAACTTTGACAAATTTTTACAAAAAATTGACATGGTTTTTTTAAAAAAAAAACGCTATGGCCGCGCGGTCGAACTGGACACATGTCCTTGACATGCGAATATTTATTTTGAGTACCAAAACTTCAAACAGAGATTATGGAATCACATGCTCCTGTCGCTCGCCGAATCTACTTTATGAAAATAAGATGGTTAAATATACTGAAGTCAGCTTGGTCGCAGTTTTTAATGTTTTATAAGGAATTTTTGGGTATTGTGATGGATTGAGCAAAAACTATATATTTAGGCCTACTGACCAACATACATTTCTAGATAAAATGCTGCATTTGTTAATGCTATGATAGTTTTTATACCGTGTATGTATGTGCCAACAATAAGATTTATTTCCGACAATTGTGCCAATGTTCCTATGTTGAAGAATAGTTCTTTACTACAATTATGACTATTTTAACGTTAATACCATAAAGCACTAGTTACTGATAATTAATTTAGAAATAAAAATCCCTAAATATCATATCAGACGTCCACTGCTGGACTTAGACCTCGTCTTAATATTGCCACCTTGAGTGGTCCTCTACCTTCCTCATCTACTTCGTACATATGCATATCATTTCTGCCTCAACTAGTAATCAGTTCTTCGCGATATGATAGCATTAAAATTACGTCAAAAGACCCACACACATATTGACCCTTTCACAGTGCCGCCAGCAGACACAATAGTTAAACTTTCCACGTGTACCATATATGGTACACTACACTGGGAACGTGTTAAATCAATACAGGAAATAAAACACTTTTTCAATTATTAATAAACTTAAAATAATTTATTTCTACTAATTCACATATTATTTACAAAAACTGGCTCATAGGGTCTTCTTCACGACGTTTCTTCATATGATAAGCTTCTATTTCTTCTTCAGTAGGCGCCTTTACTTCAATCATACTGTTATAAGGACGTTTCCTTTCATCCATAGAAAGTAAGTAGTCGGCGCGTTTTTGACTTCGATCCTCCATTTTTAGTGCCTGAATAAAAACAATAGTTTTATTTGTATCTTTACTACAACTACACAGTAATGTGGTCGTAGCACATATATCATAACATAAAAGGATCGGCACCGTATAAACTCGAGCCGTTCAGTATTATTTGTATGAAACTCTTTACTGCAACGCACTAATCGGATTTTTGACGTTTGACACCGAGGAAATAGGCGAGGCGGTGCCGATCCGTTTACGTTATGTTATATGTGCTACGACCCTAAGTTGGTTGGCTTAAAGTTGTTGCAGCGAGCTGCGCAAATGTCATTTTTGAAACTAAATGGCGAAAAGCGGTTGTAGGTATTCTTAATTCTTGTACATGCGCAAACTTCTCTCAAAGCTATATTGCTTTAAGGTGGCATGTTAGCAAGCATCCAAGTAACTTTTACGCTTAGAACCCAGTTTGTCAATTGGAACAAGTTTTCGTTCTTGGCCTAGCAATGAAAATGAAAAATCTTCATTCATATAAGACATGTTAGTGACATTTATGAAAGTCTGCGTTTTTATAGTGAACACATTTACACGTCTAACTTAACGGCTAAGTTTACTGAGGGATCGGAACACGACCATGACAGAGAAGACACCCACAAGAAACTCTGCTGGGTTCCTATCGCTCTTTTTGGTGATCACTTCACAAATATTATTTTATTAATAAAACAGGACAATTTTTATTGTTATCACACATAGATTTTGATATAGGACTAGGGTTTTGATATCGCGACGACAAGCAGTGAATAGATTTAAAAATCACGAGGTAAAATATCAAATAACTTATACCTCTTCCACTATATTTAACAACATTTGACAGATTGATGTTAGTGACGTTCAGCAGTATCTCGAATGTAATGCCATTCGATTGTAAGCGATTTATCGATTTTTCTTTACTTTATTTTACACATTTGGATCCTTACATCAACTTACATTATCATTTTATTATTGCTTCTTTCTTCTATGTTAAGAGAATTAGCCTATAGCTTAAAATGATAAAATTTTAGTTAGCTTAGGTATTATTTAAAATACATAATTTATCGTGACACATTCGCGGGTTATAGCTAATCTAAAATATCATATTACATTTTATAAACGTATTATGAAGAGTTCAGGTTCATTCATAGCATTTATTTCTACCGATTATTTGTAATTTGTTTTATAATTGTGGTAATCGATAAGAGTGTCCATCACTAAGTAACCATGGTAACTGAAAAAAACATGGGTACGTCAATGAAATACAATATAATTTGTTCGAAAAATAAGCTGAAGTATTACGAAACTTCATGGACGTGAGCTGTCAAAAAGCTAAACTTACGCTGGAAGGGGTATAATTGGTAATCAAAACAACAAACTACCTTTTTCAATTTATCCTCTTCCTTCTTATCTTTCTTAAGATTCTTCTTCTTCTTTTTCTTCGCCTTCTTTTTATTCTTTTTCTTTTTACTTGTCTTTTCTGTCTTAGATCTGATTTCTGCCTCAGATTCTGATGAGCTACTTTCCGAACTAGATGAAGATGATGATGAGGACTTATCTGACTTTTCTTTTTCTGTAATATGGTAAAGGAATAGTTAGGGCTTGTACACACTAGACTTCTATAAATACATGGTTTTTGTTAGACTCGGGTGGCCTATGGCGCTGGACGCGAATAGTCCAGAGACGCGGGTTCGAGTCCCGCATCGAGTATCAATTTTTTCCATTGTCTTTCTTCTCTTAGGAGATGAGAGTTCCTTATGTGTTAACATTCTATTATTATTCTCTTTTATTGTTAACACCGTCATACTAAATCAAAGTTGAGTGTGACTTGACTAGATTTTGTCTATAATGTTTGCTGCTAAAACGAGTCCTGTCATCTATACTAATATTGTAAAGAGGTAAAGTTTGTGACGTTGTAGGGAATAATCTCTGGATCTAATGAACCGATTTTTTAAAATTCTTTCTGTGTTGAATAGTCTATGTATCGGGGAGTGTCACAGGCTATATAGTATCACGATATGACTAATAGGAGTGGAGAAGTAATGAAATATGATTAAAAAAGGGACGCGTTTTTTTCACCGCCCAACGAAGTTGGCACGGGTCAGCTAGTTAATCATAAAGGTATATCACAGACTAGTTATTCCTTGCGGTAACGTTATATTAGGTTCAGTAGTTCGGAAATCAGCATGAGAGTCACATATTATAATATTTGTAAAAGTAACAAACCTTTAGTTTTCTTCTCAATATGTTCTTGTACTGTCGCCGCAGACGATGTTTGTTTTTGATCCTGTACCTCCAACACTACCGTCTTACCAGCTTCACCAACGCAATATGACATCTATGGAGTGAAATAATGAATCAATCAATACATAGTTATGTAAGTTCATACAATACAGGATGAAAAGTTTCAATGGTGCAGTCAAGGGAGGTAACTTAATCTTTGCAGCTGCAAGAAATTTCTCTAAGGAGACTATCCATAATTTTTCAAAAAAGTAACTTTTCCATTCACAGATTTTCGAAAAAAATTAAGTACGGTTAGCAAAAAAATTACCATTTTCCAACAAAAATTTTTTTGATGCTAATCGATTCTGTTTCGTACGCTGATCAAAAACTTTTATGGGACCAACTGATGCTGGTACTAGAAAAGTCACCAATCCAAAAAAACTAAGTAACAAAAGTATTTAACTTTGCCTTATCACTAACACATTGTAATATTCTAATCAAAATAAATAAATACCTTTATAAAAGAGTGACAGCACTTATATCCCCACTGCCCCTCATGCCAGTACGAGCCCCAGACCGACGTGTGATTGTTTATCAATACATCTTCTTCATATTTACTCCTGAAACAATATTATAGTTATTGGTTCTTTCACGACAAAACGGAGCGACGAATTCACGTGATTTTTTACATGGAGATAGTTGAAGGGATGGAGAGTAACATAGGCTAAGTACTATTTTTTTTCATCTGTGTCCAGGAAAGGGCACAGTGCTACCCCGAATTTAACGCGAGCGAAACCACGGGCAAAAGCTAATAGCGAATAGTTTTTATTGATTTAATGCCAGACCATAGATAAGCCGCTGGCTACCCTGGGACACAAGTCTTTATTTCCCTTCCCTTTTCTCTTGTAATATCACTATCTTAACCTATGACTGTTTGTAAGAGGAATAAGGATCCTGTTATCTACAAACAAACAAAAAATGGAAAACTTGGCATAAAATCTTATCAATCCATCTGCCCAGCCTGGTATCAGTAATTTAATTTCCCTCAAATTCTTCCTATTCCTTACCAGACTTTACAATAAAATAAATATTAATATCAATAAAACGGTTGGTTTTATTGTTCTAACAAAATCACATTATAAACCATAAAAGAAACGCAAACTTACTTAGCCAACTGTTTCTCAGGCCCCTGCACGAGCGTACCATCTCTATTATATCTTGTGAACACTTCAGTTTGTGCCAGGAGTAACTCTTTGGGTGGTGCCGCTAGATGTTCTTCACCACCGTACTTCTCTAGAATCGATTGTTTTACCTGAAAGAGAAATGTGAAATTTGTTGTATAGATTCATCATAACAGCCCATTAATGTCCCACTGCAGGGACGGGCCTCCTCCCGTGACGGAAGGATACTTGGCCTACTAATACCACGCTGGCCAGACGGATTGGTATAGGGTTTAATTTCAAGTTTTCCTTCTTTTTACTTTGTAAAGACAATATTCACGGATAGTCCCTTAGCCGGTTTTTTCGACACCCATGGGATGAGATGGGGTGGTGACATATTGTATTATTACTCCGTCACCACACGGAGTAGATTATGAACATTTTATAGGAGCAGATCATAGTCCAGAAAGGGAACCCGTGAATAAATAAAAAATCTATGTTCATCCATATAAGTAATTGTATGTATACTCATAAGAAAAATACATACAAACATGTCAATCAGGCCTTATTATTAAATACACAATACATACAACTGCGAAATGTCTGATAATTTCTCTAAATAATATAGGAATAACATATCGAAGAACTAGCTTTCCGAACTTAATTCAGAAAACTCTTTTTTATAAACAGTAAATACAACTTAGAGATGCATTTTAACAATTTCACTGTCCCGCCAATAGACTCAATAGTAAAACAATGCAAATGTTCATATATGACTCATGGGACAGTTAATTTAAAAAAAACTGACTCCAAACTAGAGTAATATCATATTTTTCTAAATGAAAACCATATTAAGTACCTACTTTTACTTATTTTGACCAAAAAAAAGTAATTTATAAAACGGAATGACTCATTTACCTGCGTCTTAAAATGATCTTTCTTATCATGGTATTGCCGTTGCAATAGTTGTAATTTCGTAGGCTCTGCAAGTAAGTGTACGTCTAGGCCTCGAGACTGGGCCTCCCACGCAAACATTTGGGCCTCGGCGTGTGTGGCTGTATCGCCGCTGAACCGCACGAAGTTCTCACCTTGGTAATCTGATCTGAAATAATATAGCATGACATTTGGGACATTAGTGAAATAAGGAAGATTTAGACATATACTCGTAATTTAATAAATAATAATAAAATAATAAATAATCCTTACACATTCACACAACGCCATCTAGTCCCAAACTAAGCAGAGCTTGTACTATGGGTAATAGACGGATAAACATACTTAAATACTTTTTTTTTTTGTAAATACACACATCAAAAAAGTCTAAGCAACATGCATGATATTACAAATTTACCATTTATATTAATTAATTTCTAAGTATTTACTCACTCAAAGTGTATAGGTAAGTAAACTTTTTTGTTATTGATGACATACTGGCTGGTTGTAAAAAAAAAATTTCGATTATGTTTTGTTTTTTTTCATAAAATTCAAATGACTGCGAATTTGTTTGAATTTGAGTGCATGTTAATTGCTACGTTTTAGTCTTGATTTTATAATTTTACCAACCATTTAAATACAGTTGGCGACAAAATTGAATTGTTAGATATTCTTTACGTCATGGAGCGACGTCATTTGACGGCAGATGAAATGCAAAGAGCTGTAGGGATGTTGCAAGCGGGAAGTAATCAATCTCAGGTATCTCGACATTTTGGTATTCATAGAAGTGTTATTTGTCGTCTTTGGCAGCGCTACAATAATACAGGGGAACCCGCTGAACAGCATCCAGGCCGTAAAAGGAGTACAACCACTCGGCAAGACCGGTACATACAACTGACTGCAAGACGCCAGCCGATGTTAACCGCTCGAGAGATAAGTTTGAGGCTACAAAATTCAAGTGGTGTTGATGTAAGTCCCCAAACTGTGCGAAATCGACTGCATGAGTACGGCCTACGAGCTCGACGCCCTATCAGGTGCCCACCGATACGTCACGGGAATCGCGCTCGTCGAAATGAATGGTGTAGAGAACGCATAACATGGACCCAGGAACAATGGGATAAAATTATGTTTTCCGATGAGTCGCGATTCGGGTTTAGGCCTGATACAAGAAGGGTGCGAGTGTACCGTCGACCCGGAAATACTGAAAGACTCAGGTGCGTTCAGGAAGTTCATCCATACAGCGGCTCAACAGTTATGGTATGGGCGGGTATTATGAAGAACAGGCGAACTGAGCTCGTTTTTGTAAATGGAAACATGAACGCTGAAAATTACGTTGAGGATATTCTCAGACCTTATGTCCATCCATTTGCACAAACCTTTGGCTCCGATTTTACGTTAATGCATGACAATGCGCGTTCACATACAGCTCGGCGAACCAGTGAATACTTGGCAACGGAGAACATCCAGGTATTGCCCTGGCCTGCACAATCGCCAGACCTCAACCCCATCGAGCACGCATGGGACATGCTCCAGAGACGTGTTTTGAAGGACTTGGACGGAGTGACAACAACCCAACAGCTGAAGGATTTGCTACAATTCCATTGGGAGCGAATACCGCAAGATGACATAAACAGTCTCATTAATTCAATGAATAATCGTTGCCGACAAGTTCTGAATAGCAGAGGAGGCCATACTTTGTATTAAATTGTCCTATTCTTTCACAATAAATTCATTTTCTTAAGAAATTTCAATTTGTAAAAAAAAAGTTTAGTTTCTTATGTACCTGTATATTCTAATATTGTTAATTTCTGTTATTAAAAGAACTTATAAAGAAAACAGCTGTTATTTTTACATCATAGAACCCTAAAAATATTATTTTAAAAATAAAATACAACGTTATAATTAAAATAAATGGTAAAATAAATTAATATAAATGGTAAATTTGTAATATCATGCATGTTGCTTAGACTTTTTTGATGTGTGTACATACATAGAAAAACTCTCAGACCAATGGAAACAATCATGTTCATGCACACAAAGATTTGCATTGAGCGGGAATCGAACCCGAGACCTCTGCGTAGTAGTCATGTTATATAACCACTACCCCACAAAGGTCGTCAAACTTGTTTGTTGGTTAATTGTTCAACTCATTAGATTAAAAAAAAAAACCTCATTTAATAAAATTCTAACAGTCTTGAGGCGATATGCAACATGTGCAAGGTTGTGGAATCAAATCTCTCTTGCAGAACAATAATTGTCAGGGGCTAAGTGGCCTTTGTGCCCGGTTCACCCACCATTCCTAAAGTCCCCACGACACATAATCCTTTACTTAAAGCAGACTTAAAGATAAAAAAACGTTTGCCCGAAAATTATATGCCATAATATTCTTATGCCCGAATTTCATTTGCCCGAAATTCATATGCCATACTTGCTTTTGCCCTAATTTTATTAGACATAACGGCAAAAACAGCTCGACCGAGACCCTGGGTCTCCTACTTCTTGGTGGCTTAAAAAATAAACCTAACCTATCTAAGTTCGATTGCTCTAAGTCACTCAGTTTAAACATAATTGAATTATGGCAAGTAAATATTATGGCTGAGGACGATTATGGCAAACAATATTAGTACAAATTAAATTATGGAAAATGAAAATTCGGGCAAATGAAATTCTGGCAAGTATACTCACTCATTCACTTGAGGATTAGGATTGTCTCTCATAGATCGTGTCTTGGGATCGTAGTAGGCGGAGTTCGGATCCAAGTTGCGTAGATATTTAGCTGTGTCCTCTCTTATACGTAGATTACGTACAGTGATACGTTGTTTTGAGTCCACCTGGGGAATAGGAGATAGTGTTACATCTATACTAATATTAAAAGAGGTAAAGTTTGTGTGTTTGTATGTTTGTGACGTTGTAGAGGGTAATCTCTGGATCTACTGAACCGATTTTAAAAATTCTTTCTGTGTTGAATAGTCCATTTACCGGGGAGTGTCATAGGCTATATACAGGGTTACAGGAAAACTCGTGCTAGATCCGTTAAGGGCGTGGAGTACCCATCATTTCTGACTTATTTTACTATGAAACACCCTACCCTAAACTTAACCCTTTTCGAGATATTCGACTTTTAATTTTTTTATGAAAAATTGCCGATTCTTAGGCTACTAAATTATTTTTTTATTTTTTTGTGTATCTTAATATTATTATTATTGCATTTTTACATGGGTAATAAGATGCTTTAGTTAATGGACCGTAGTAGACAAGTAAAGGTTAAGAAAAACAAGAAAATATTGGAAAGGTTATTTTGCTCTAAGCCATAACTAAAAAAAACATTATCGGAATTGTTCGGCAGATGTTTTTCTAAATATCTACGTTTCATCAGCTATCTGACGAGGTATAACAGTCTAAGGTTTTATTCAATTCCATTGAAAAAAAGTTAGTTTTATAGGCGACAGAGAAGAAGAAAGAAAATTATTACTTAGCCCTAAATAGTAAAATAAAACAATACGTGAGCATGAAATGTTATTTATTGAGGTTTTCTCATAAGTTTTTATTGTTTACAGGTCATGTTCAACATGGCCGCCTCTATTTCTGACACATTGTCGCATCCTTCTACGGAGACCAGTCCTCACTACTCTAGTGGTCAACGTGATCCTTATTTTGTTTGCTGCATCCACAATCCTTTCTCTTAAGTCTTCTACAGACGAAACTGGATTCGGCTCGATAAACTCTGTCAAAAACGGCCACATCCGGTACTCGACGACCAGGGTAGCGAGTTATGTATTCATTGCGAGCTTGCGCAGACACACAATGGCAGTATCCGTAACAAATAAGCATATCAGCATATTCCTCAGGTGTGTAGGACGTCATCTTCAACACTTCCGTATCACAGGTACAAATCAGAGTCCGGTTAACAAGCACAGTAGTCACAAATCAGAAGAAATAGTCCAGAATCACAGCCAAGTCGAGAAAAAGACCAAAACGATATCACATCTACTATGTACGAAGCACAAAAGCAGACTGACAACCAAAACAATACCCCCTGTTGTATTCCCATATTTTTTCTTTCATTCGCACCTACATAAATCTTTACTTTGTCTGGTTTCAACTTGAAGGACAATAACCGCGGGACCGTTAGACCTGCTATCTGGAGCGTCTAAACGACTTTTTTTCCATGAAATGTGATACAAACCCTAGACTGTTATACCTCGTCAGATAGCTGATGAAACGTAGATATTTAGAAAAACATCTGCCGAACAATTCCCATAATGTTTTTTTTAGTTATGGCTTAGAGAAAAATAACCTTTCCAATATTTTCTTCTTTTTCTTAACCTTAACTTGTCTACTACGGTCCATTCAATTAACTTATGCACTATTTTAATTATTGACGTCCTAAAGCATCTTATTACCCATGTAAAAATGCAATAATAATAATATTAAGATACACAAAAAAATAAAAAATTAATTTAGTAGCCTATGAATCGGCAATTTTTCATAAAAAAATTAAAAGCCGAATATCTCGAAAAGGGTTAAGTTTAGGGTAGGGTGTTTCATAGTAAAATAAGTCAGAAATGATGGGTACTCCACGCCCTTAACGGATCTAGCACGACTTTTCCTGTAACCCTGTATAGTATCACGCTATGACTAATAGGAGTAGAGCAGTAATGAAATATGTTTAAAAAAGTGACGCGTTTTTTTCGCCGCCCAACGAAGTGGGCACGGGTCAGCTACTAACTTTATAAAAAGAAGGCCTTTTTTCTGTCTACAATACAGATAACATCTCGGCGACTAATGAGGTCGGGACGTGGATATTTATGTCTCTCTGTCTAACTATACCTTATTTTTATTGCATTTATAAGAATAAATAAACTATAAAATATTGTAACTGGCCATGTATTGTTATGTTGATTGTTAATCTAAATGTTAACCGTTGGTCATGTAGTTTTCTAATACGATAAAATAAAATCGTCGAAAATTGGACAGATTGGACCTGACGCTAAAGTCTCACAAGACTGTGTAAGAGCATTTATTGGGCTCACTAGCGAAATTTAACTACTCTGGCCAAACTCAATGTAGAATGTTTAATAACAAACCACAAATCACCTGTTATAGGGCTGCCACAATTTCATCGCATATGAAAAAATCAAACTTTGGGTACTATACGTTATTATGTCAATATTTTACATTTCAAGTACTTGGTTTTTTATATAGTAACTATATAACCTATAAAATTAACGTAACTTGGTATAAAATAGCACTTTTTCTATCGTAAACAATTCAGAAATTTTTGTATACTACTTACAACCCTATTATTTGGTACTGACAAGATATTTTCAGTGAATATCAACATTTTGTAAGTTTTTATATAAAGCGACTAATAAAGAAGACTTAAGTTTGTTCTTCAACATAAGGCAACAACTAACATTTCATTTTTACTGCATTATACAACACCATATCCCGCCATGATACGAATGATTGCGTTCCGCTACTACAAAATTTCATTTTACATAAAAATTACAAAAAAAAAATTATTTCAATGAAAATCCAATTTATTTCAATTGGAATTGAAGTTTTTTTACAAAATATTTTTACTTAAAATGTTATGTAGCACTTTTATGGCGTATAAGTTTTATTTTTTGTTATTAAATTTTTCTGTACGACAATAATGTGAAATGGAACGCAGCAACATAATGCGGTAGCAATTACGTCCGCCATTACTTGTTTGTTTTGCTTACAAGGTGCGCCTGAGTTTTTGTAGTTAATATCCCTGTTTTCACTGTTATTCTTCCATTTTGTTAAGTTTTGTTATAGTTATTTGTTAAGTTTTTGTTATTTCGTTTTGTTTTGTCACTTATTACAATGAGTGACCGGGAAACGCCAGGTCCCAGTGGCTTACAAAACCTGCAGAAATTTTCTTCTCCAAAGAAGAAACGTGCTAAGCAAAGTTCCTTAAGCTCGACGGAAAAAACTGTCATTGTTAATATATACAAGCTTCTTGAAGAGTCTGCAATGGACAGAAAAGAATATATATACCGCAAAGAAATCACTAAAAAGACGGCAGAAACGGTAGGTGTTAGTCTGGCTACCGTTTATAACACTCTTATAGAGTATAAAGAGGAAAAAACGCGTGGATTCTCCAACACCAACACAGAAGAAAACGAAAATAATCGACCGTCTTGATGATATCGATCTTGGTGGCATTCGCAGAAAATTTCACGAATTCTTTTTTCGTAATGAACCACCCACAGTTGCTAAGGTTTTAGCAGCGGTAAATGAAGACGAAAGTTTACCAAACTTTAAAAGAACTACTTTTCAAAAGGTAATAAAACAGTTAAACATAAAATATGTTAAACGGTCCAGACAGAGCACTTTAATAGAGAGAGGTGACATTGTGAGATGGCGCCGTCGTTATTTGTCGAAAATACAAAACTATCGACAGGAAAATAGAAAAATATTTTATCTTGATGAAACCTGGCTTAATGAAGGTAAGATATTAATAGTATATATTATATTCAACTTTACTTATTACTTTTTTAACTTCAGCCAAATTTAATAATGTTATAAACAACCATCAACAAATTGTATAAATTTAAATATTTGTGTTAAATTAAGGTTAAAAAATTGTTATGAAAAACCAAAATTCTGTGACCCACACACAACTCCATACTTTATTTGTTTAGGCTTCACAGTTCCTTGTTAGTATTCTATAATTTCCATAAAGATGCTACTTATAATAAAATGTATGACTTTTATTTTTTATTTTTAGGTCACACCAAGTCCAAAGTGTGGCAGGACGGCTCCATAGTATCATCTCGAGAGGCACACAGACAAGGCCTTTCAACTGGATTAAAAGCACCAAGCGGTAAAGGAAAACGCCTAATAATACTCCATATTGGTAAGTATTTTAAGCATTACAAATTAGTAATGATCTATTCTAATATACATATTTATTTATATATATGCTGAAATCTTTACTAATACAATAGCCCCAGAAATGGATTTAAATGTTAAGTGGTTTTATAATAGGGCAAAACCACTTGAAGTGAAAAGAGTAATGTAATAATAACATATTATTATTTTCTATTTTTAATTTAACTGTAGAGATTTTGTAATGAATTTTATTGTTGTATTATAAATTCGTTAGTAGGTATATAATAATAATATTGCAATTTAATTTAATAATTTAGTTTGACATGACCAATAATTTCATTTAATAAATTCATTGGATTAATAAATATAATGTTTCTATTTAATTTAATTTAGTGTAACCATTTCAATAAGAAATAAATTAATTTGTCATTTATTGTGTGTATGTGATATATATTTAATTACAATGTTTTTTCAATGTACGGGTATAATTGCTTGAAAGAAAGAATTTTATTTCATTTTTTTATAAAGGAAATAAAATTTAATACTTATAATGATTTGTATACTTATTAGGACACTATTTTTGAACTATTTTGTCAAATATTAACTTAAGAATATTAAATGAAAATTATAATTTTTAATCGTTTAGTTTAGTTTACCAGCTCATAAATTAATTACTATAATGGTGTAATTACTATATATTATGTCTCTTTTTTGAAGGTAGTGAAGATGGATTCCTGGAAGGTGGGGATCTGATTTTTGAAAGCAAAAAAGATGGAGATTATCATAGAGAGATGAATTCGAAAATGTTTGAAGAATGGTTCAGTCAAATAATTGAAAAAATTGAGCGTAACTCTGTGATCGTAATGGACAATGCACCTTATCATTCACGTCGCTCCGAAAAGATACCCACAATGGCATGGACAAAAATAAACATACAAAGCTGGTTAACAGAAAAAAACATTGCTTTTGAAGCCACGATGATTAAACGAGATTTAATTGATTTAGTTAAACCAGAAAGAGAAAAGTATAATGAATATGTAATAGATAAACTTGCCAGGGATCATGGTATTGACCTTCTTAGATTGCCTCCATATCATTGTGAATTAAATCCAATTGAAATGATCTGGGGGCAAGTAAAAGGCCATGTTGCAGGAAAGAATACAACTTTTAAAATGGCAGACATAAAAATTTTACTTAAAACTGCCATGGATGATATTACCCCTACAGCATGGCAAAGGTGCATTGAGCATGTGGTTAAAGAGGAGAGAAGGATGGCCGACCTTGACGGTCTTACAGACAACATGTGGGATCAAATGGTTGAGCCCTTTATTATTAATACAAATGATTCTTCTTCAAATTCATCTACTTCGTCTGATGATGACTAAGATGTACTTACTTTTTGGTTCAAAAATAAATGGGTGTCGATTATAAATATGCGGTTTGTTTTATAATACCTTATTTAATGAAGTGCAAAATAAACCCCCTTCTTTTTTTATTACATTAAAGCCTTGTTGGTATAATGGTTATAGTATGTGATTCCTGAATGTTGTAGTATCCATTAGGTTGTGGGTTCGATTCCCACACCAGGACAATACTCTAGTAAATTGTAAGTATATCATATAAACAAAGTATTATCTGTTATTAAGCATCCACAATACAAGCTACGAGTTATGAATGTATTGGTAAGCTGTCAGTTTCATCGTAACGAGGTATATGTTACTTTGTCTAGCTAGATGAAACTCTATTTACGAATTGTTTGACCACTCGTAATAAGCATACTGTTTATTTTTATATTTGGACATTAAATTATGTGTGATGGGTAGGTAGTACCACAAGGTCCATGTAGTGCTACTTACACCTGTACACATAAATGTTTTCTCCACCCCATCTCATCTCGTGGGTAACAAAGTGACTTAGAAATATCTAGCCGGTATCGGAGCCAGTTCTGCTGTGAGGGAAGAACAACTCGAAATAAAAGCCTGTACCAATCTCTCTGGACAGCGGTATAGAAGACCAATATCTCTATCCGGAGGAGAGCCGTCCTTGCAGTGGGATATTAACGGACTGTTATGATGGACAAGTATATAAAGCTGGCCTACTTTGCAAAACAAAATTTGACACGGGTAAAACCGCGTGGAAAGATTGTGAAAAAATATTCTCAATAAATTTATGTTGTCAACTCCTGCTTAGCAACGGAATGACATTGTTGCTAGGCAACTGTTTGTCATTAAACATTCTACATTGGTTTTGGCCCGAGTATACATAATTTATCTAAAGACTTATACCCCTTCCAACGTAAGTTTAGCTTTTTGACAGTTCACGTCCATGAAGTTTCGTAATATTTCTGCTTATTTTTCAAACAAATAATATTGTATTTCATGGACGTACCCATGTTTTTTTCAGTTACCATGGTTACTTAGTGATGGACACTCATAACGATTACCCCCATTATGAAACAAATTACAAATAATCGGTAGAAATAAATGCTATGAATAAACCGGAACTCTTCTTAATACGTTTATAAAATGTAATATGATATTTTAGATTAGCTATAACCCGCGAGTGTGTCACGATAAATTATGTATTTTAAATAATACCTAAGCTAACTATAACTTTATCATTTTAAGCTATAGGCTAATTCTCTTAACATAGATAAAGAAAGAAACAGTAATAAAATGATAATGTAAGTTGATGTAAGGATCCAAATGTGTAAAATAAAGTAATTTGAAAAATCACGAAATCGCTTACAATCGAATGGCATTACATTCGAGATACTGCTGAACGTCACTAACGTCAACCTGTCAAATGTCGTTAAATATAGTGGAAAGGGTATAGTAGACAATATTATCCATTATTGATTCGCAAATTATAATTTTTTTTAAATAGTGAGCTCCATAAACGCCCTTAAACACCCTCATGAAAAAGTTAAAAATTGTATAAATAATATATTAACTGTTACTTTTCGTACAAATATTTAGGTAAACAAAAAATAATAATAAAAGCTAAATAATAGTTACCTTAGTACCAGGCATGTCAACTTCATCCACATATTTGTCTTCGTCTTCTTCTGCATTGTCGTCGTCCTCTGTAGCAGTTGGATCTGTAACATTATATAGTTATTGTTTTTATTAAAAAGTAATAATAGTAATATGTAACTGTTCTATCTACTACATAAAAATAACTCGGGTTTTCCTTCCTGTTTCTGCATTCATTGGAAAGGTCTCGGGAGGTTTATAGCAAAGAAAATTCAGGAAAAATTTCAACAGTAACGCGGGAAAATATTTTTTCACATTACATAAAACAAATGCATCTGGTGGCGAAACGGAGTTCGCCGGATTTGCTAGTATGTTATGATTACAATATTATGTAAAACTATTTGTTTGATCAACTTTGCACTACAGTTTTAAAAATAATAACATTTATAATCTCTGCGATGCCTAAAGATCTCAGATTTGGTATCCACTCACATCTTTGTGTACATAATTATTTTCATTGACATTTTCTGTATCCTCATGAACAAAAAGGATAATACAAGTATGTTTATAGTACCTATACCACAAGCTCTATTTAGGTTTAGACTAGATGGTCTTGTGTAAACAAAAATAATAGTAATAATTTAAGTAACTTTAAAAAAGATTAAAAAACTAAAATAAACAAATTACCTTGTTCAAGTTTCTGAGCCCTCAATTCTCTCTTAGCATCTTCAACTTTCTGATATTCTTCAATAATAGCTTTGTGCTGCAGCGGGTCATAACCATTCCACCTGTCCCTCTTACCATCATAGCTTAGATTTAAGTTTGGTTGTGCAAACTCATCTGCTGAGATACCAGCATTTGTGAATTTTGCACCTATCTGCAATAATATACCAAAAAATAAAAGGTTTTTAGTTGTAAATATTTAGGAAACGTTTACCATTGTTTTACCGTGGGTATGTGATAAAATGTTTACAGTGAGATTTTGGATGTTCGCTATCTTATGTACAAAAAAGTTTACATTATGTAGCTTGCTACCTGGATTGATATAAAGTATGTTTGAGTTTTATATTTTCTCTCGAAAATGATACTATTTTTTTTTAGAATAAATAATAAATAAATAATCCTCACACATTCACACATCGCCACCTAGTCCCAAACTAAGCAAATCTAAGGGCCAGATTCAAAGACCGCATTTTGACTTTACTTTAGCAAAGTCTAGTTATTATCTCTGAATTTGAAAAACATTAAAGTAATCTTTCGCATGAAAAGTTTACTTTGGGAAGATTACTTTGAAAGAAAGTAAAGTCACGACTCTGAATCTGGGCCTTATATCTCGTTTTTGTATCAAAGTCGAACTTTCCTTCAAAGTTAAGTCAAAGTGCGGTCTCTGAATCTGGCCCTTAGACTATGGGTACTAGAAAACGGATAAACATACTTAAATACTTTTTTTTGTAAATACATACATATTATACATAGGAAACACTCAGACCAATGCAAACAATATTGATCATGCACACCTTTTAAGACAACCATCTCAAGAGGCTGGTATGTTGACATTTTTTAGTCCCCCACCAATGAATTTTAATGTTACTTTTACATAAAATATCTTACTCTTACTACTTCATTTTATATTAAAAGGTATAAATAAAGATTAATTAGTATTCTAGTAAGACATACTAATATTATTATTATAAATTGGAAAGTGTGTCTGTCTGTTTGTCTTCCTTTCATGGTAAAACGGAGCGAATGACGTGATATTTTAAGTGGATATAGTTGAAGGAATGAAGTAACATAGGCTACTTTTTGCTATCCTGAATTTAACGCGAGCGAAACAGCGGGCAAAAGCTAGTTAAACATAAAATATCAGCTTACCTTCCTAGGTCTGTCTAGACAGTCCTTCTTTTTATGTGTCATAGCTCCACAGTTCTCACATGCTCCTTTTCTATACTTTGTTGCTACACTAGTCTGCAATATTAAATTAATTAAATTATTATGTCAATCAAACTGTTATTAGAAATATTAGGCACTCATTTAAAGAAAGAGTTGCAAATAGCAGTTTTAGTAAGTTAAAAATTATAAATGCCATATTTAATAACTAGTTCAACAGTTAAAAATTTACCGGTAAAGTAAACGAGTAAACGAAAAAAAAATGAGTAATAAAAATAATGAAGTGGATCAGTAAATACATAAAGATAAGAAAGACACTGACTGAGTCTTTTCTCAGTCAGTGTCTTATTTACCAAAACCAATAATCATCATAACAGCAACATGGACTAAGAGCTTATTAAATATTTATGCAAGGAGCATAATGCGAAAGTCAAAAACGTCAATTTTTGAATTAGCTCTGTTTAGATCTGGATGGACACTACATATCGGAGATTGGCGAGTCCCGACCGCCCTACATCATGTAGTGCCCTACACGATGTAGTGCACTACCTCATGTAGTGCACTAGCTCATGTAGTGCACTAGCTCATGTAGTGCACTAGCTCATGTAGGGCCCTAAATGTAGGGTAGTGTAATCGGCGCTTTAGTCATCTTTCCAAGGATGATACCTAACCATCAGTATTCTTAGTACACTCTAAAATTAATTTTGATATGTTACATATTAGTTACCATAAAATTCATACTTACAGTATCAACACCTTTATTGTAGTAAGTATCAAGTCTGGTAAACGTCCCTTCTTTATCTTCTTGTGGGCGTTGATGCTTGAGCGTGGGCCCCGCTGTGCCGTAATACCAAGGAGCCGAGGATATGTACTGTGGTATATGGGGATTTATATCCTTTCCTAAAAAGCAAAATAATAAATTGTACTGTAAAATAGTTTTAATTTGTTATAATGTGTAAATCAGTTTTAATATCTATGTAAATACAATAAAGCAAACTCATAAGTAATTAAACACTGATATCATAATTTGAAATTATTTGTTTTGCCAAAACCTTAACTATTTCCCTGTCCCATGTGTCATATACGATACGTTCATATTGTTTTACTATTCTATCTACTGGCAGGACAGCCTGATAAGCATTCTGAATTGCACACCATAAAATTACATTTTATTGTATGTGAAACTAGTGTCTCGGTTAAAATACCTGTTTCATCGACAGCAGCTGGTGCTGTACCAGCTTTACGCGCTTCTTCTAACTCTTTAGCTTTACGCCAATCTTCTCTGGACTTCTTTTTAGGTTCATCCTCCTCTTCACCAACATCATCCTTGTTGCGTAGTATTTGTGAAACAGAGGCTCTTACACCGGTAGCCATGGTTATTGATGTGTCTTATAATTATAATGTATTAAATGAACATTTGTTTTCTTTTATATTAAAGCAGTTTCTTCAATATTCAAAGCAAAAATCACGTAAAACACACATTTTTATTGCACAAACACACAAGCAAAACTACAACTTTATCTATTTTTGACAGTTGAGTCAACTGTCAAAAATAGTTGACATTTCTTTCTTCTTTTTAAATTATGGTTACATTATTGACTGATGATTCTGCCAACAGCAAAGTGGAAAAGTTAGTTTTAAACTTTTATACTTTGTCCAAAATGGAAGAAGCCAGAAGAGACATTTTTATTTAGTTCCTATAAATTAATTAAGAAAAATATAATTTTATCGTAAAGTTTACAATAATCTGCTGTTCTTTTTCTATATCAAAAAATTTAATTCCAGTATTTTAACCTTTGGTCTGTGTTTAAAGTTCGCATCGATTAAATATTGCATATTATAAGAAGCAACGCTAACCAAATGTCGATCGATGGCATCGAATTACAATTGTACGTTGATCGATTTCAATCCTTGCTTGAACGACATTATAAAGAATATAACGTCAAATTCATAGATAAAGATAATACTTAAGAAAGTCAAATTGGTCAAATGCATTTAATTATACCATGTAATCATGGATTTATCGAATAGAAGCGACCTCAGTGGCGCGACGGTCGCGGAAGCGGCTGCTCTACACGAGGTCACGTGTTCGATTGCCAGGCGAGACAGTTTAAAATATGCGTACAGGCTGATTTACACAGGGCACAGAACATTTTTATACTCAAAGGAGAAGAATGTAAGCTTCATATAAAATTCGTGAGGAAACTTTTCCTAAGCGTGTGGCGCCATCTATTGGCAACCCCGCTAAAACTACGGTTAATGTCAGCAGCGTGGGATATTCAAATTGATGGTTATTTTAATTATTATAAACAAAAAAATAAATCTTAACGCCCTACGTAGGGCGTTAGATATATCTCTTTGTTTATTTTGTTGAAGGTTTAAATTAGGGTGACTGTATTTTCCGAGTTAATGTATATTTATGTGGAGTTAGATTTGATAATAAAATAACTTCATTTCTTTTACAATTTATTTATGTAAATAATATTCATAATAAATAATGTTCACATTCTTCATTGAAACATTCTTCTCTACATTGAAACTCATTTTATCATAACAAAAACCCTATAGGAGTCACTTTCTCAGAGCTGGAGTCAATAACGTTCAATTTCACAAAAACACTTCAACTAAGGAATAGATGCTCGTGCAACGTTTTTAATGCAGGATAAACTTGTTATTTAGCGAGATTTTTTATTTATTTACAAGATATTTAGGAATTTACAAAATAAACGGTTTCTTTTCTTGTAGTGTTGACTGTCGACAGCTCCATATAAACAAGTATTAGGTGGTTGCTAGGAAATGACATGACATTTTCTATTGCATCTTTTCTCTCTGTCGTACATAACAGCCCTAATAGAAACATTGTGTAGAACAGAGTTGACTCCCCCGTAGCCGACTCACAGGATGATAAGCCACATAAAAGGTTTGTATTTTTTACACAGGGTCAGTAGACAAGTCAGTTGCAGCGCCAATGTCGACGCCGCGACTGACTTTAACTGTTTACATGAAGTAAGTAGAAGTGGTGCGTTTCTCACGGTGAGCACACGTGTGTGAAGTCAGTGGGAAAAATGAATTCGCGAAAACAACTGAAACGAAGATTTAATTATTTGTTGAAAAATTTATCAATTTTGCTGTTGAATGAGTTAATAGAATTAGTAGAAAATGAGATAACTAAAAATAAACGACAATGGGTAAGAAAATGAATTGACGATAGAAACGAAATTGGTGTCTCTCTGCTTTGTTGCTGAAGCTTGTCTAAAAAATCTTAAAAAAGGTGGACAATATAAAAGGAAGAAGGAAAACCATTTATTCTGGTTACTCTACAACGCAGCGGTAGTGACTTACCACGCGCTGACTTGTCTGTTTACACGGGGTTTATTTGGCTGTCACGGGGGTGCGCGGGTGTCGGGGGGCGCCAACTGACTTCAAAATATTCGTGTGCGAATATTCAAGTCAGCGCTGACTTCAAGCCACTGTACTGACTTCAAATCAGTTTACACGGGCTTTTTTTCGAGTCAGCACTGACTTGCCTCGAATTTGAAGTCAGTTACTGACCCTGTGTAAATCAGCTTTACCAGTGTACTGTTTCACTATTCGTCATGAATAACTTCATAAAGCATCAACTTTTTAAAGAACAAATCACACCATTGAGTTAAGAGCATTAAATTCCACACCATACGTACATAAAGTCACATCTTTACCCATGAGTGGCAGGTCGCCTAGATCCTTTCACACAACCCCCCCTTTTTCTTGTCACATCACCCCTTCCTCCCACGATTGGCTACGGAAATACTTGTCTGCCAATTACAGTCCAACGTGTTAGGCTATTAAGTAAATCGGGTCAACCGATCCCACGCGTTTGCGACTCGGTCCGCCCCTAGCCACGCATCCCTCGGTTATACTGTGCCTCGGCTCGGCATTCTTGGATTGGCAACAGAATGACATCACCGATGTCAACTTTTTTCATCCCAGTAACAGTTATTTTAACTTTCATCCTCACTTCTCACACAAGGATACAAAATAAAACAAACAAATAAAATTAAACTAGATATATTTGTTACATTATAAAGATCATTTAACATAATTACATAATTAATTAATTCTAATCAATAAATTGCCACATAGTTTTACGTAAGGTTTACAATTTGCGTCGAGCTCTAGGACGATGATAAGAAGGTCGTGGCACGTAGATACGCTCATTGCTGTCCCCGGTCTGGCTTAGTGATTCTTCTAGAGGCTCGGCCCGCGGCGTGAAGAGCTTACGACGGCTTCGAGTTATGCTAGAAGTACAAATAAAACAAAAATTAGTTGTATGGTGACGGAGTAAAACAAAATGTCTACCATCATCATATGGGTCTCTTTAATGGAGACATATAGAACTTTTGTAAGGATAACATTACGAAAACAAACAGAGAAAAACTCAAAATAAAACCTATCACTAGAATTATAAATGTAGCTGTTACCTGCGGTAAAAATGTCGTCAGAAAATCATACAATAGTTCGTTCGCGTTTAGAATGCAGTGAGTTGTCAATGTCCGCCCACCTAGCCCCGCCCCCTAACTAATCAAATCTTGTAAAATTTCTAAGGTCAAGTTCAGAATAACTTTAAAATATACTTTTTTCTGCTGTACTCTACAAAATAAGATACTCTTTATAACATTATATTATACCCCAGAAAAATCCCCGTAAAAACATAAGGTATTTAGTTAAACCTAAAAGACAAAACTATTTTTTTATAGTGTTCTCTCATAGTCTTACCTTTTTGCTGGGCAACTTTGTACACACAATGGCGGTAAATTTTCCTCAGTCCCCTTTTCCGGCGAGGGTATATCTTTAACGACTTTCTGCGGAGCCGGTACATCCATAGTAACATCACTGAATTCAGTTTGTAAATTAACAATATCCTTCAATTTCCCTTCACTATCTTCATCACCCTGGTTCTTCCTTCTTCTTAAGCGTAATGGACGTTTTACTTTGCTTTCACATTTAGATTGACTCTCTAATAATACTTCGTCAGATATTCCTGTTTTAAGTTTCTCATGCTTTGTTTCATCCATTTTGGAATTCTTTTTTCTTAAATTGTACTTTGTTTCCTCTTTATCAGCTTTACCTGTTTCATTCATACTTATAAGGAGTTCGAATTCCGTAGCTCTAGGAGCACTTATGTCATTGTAAATGTTTTCAAATTCTTCAATAGTGTTGTCTTTTGTCGCATTCATAACTTCGACACTTGGTATTTCAGGCATTATTTTTCTTTCTGTATCGGTAAATGGTTTTGTTTTGACTTCTTCTGTCAATTCTTTCTTTATTACTTTTCTTTTTTCTTTTTCGTTATATTTCTTAATGTCTACATCTTTAAAGTCATCACTAGAATCGTTATTTGCTGATTCAAACTTAAAAATAATTTCTTTTTCTGCATCTGCATTAGTACCTTCTTTTATCTTTTCCGTTTTTGTATCTATCTTTTTAGTACTTTTCGTTTCTGATGGTATAATAATGTCGTGTAGATCAGACATTTTAACAAAGTTGTTTTTTTTCGGCGAAGTATATTTATCATTTACTTCTTGATTCTTATCTCTTAATTTTAAAATATCATTATCAATTTGTGATACTGCAGTTTTTATTGAAAATTCTTTGTCTTTTAATGGAGATTTATGAGTATCTATTTTTATTGGTGTTTGATCATTGTTACGATTCACGATTTTCTTTCCAGATTGTTCTAAAACAAGTTTTTGAATAGATTGTCTGGCTATTTCAATATTGTCAATGTCGTCGGTTTTTATTGCAGGTGAATCAAAAATATCTACAGATTCGTGTTTCTTAGCTAATCGTTTTTTTTGAACAGATGTTACTATTTCTAGTTTAGTAAAACTTTCACCTAGAAGCATTTTAATCTTGCTGGGTTCAAAATTTTCTGCTGCAACATTGTCTTTTACAATAGACGGAGACCGCTCCTCATCCATATTTTTTATTTCATTAATTTTCTTACTATTTAATTCGACAACATCTATGTTATCAAAATAAGAGCGTTTGTCTTTGCTTGTAACCACGTCACTGATAACTTCTTTCGTAATTTTACTCGGTTCATTGTCAAAATATGTCCTTTTCTCATTGTCAAAATAATTCACTTTGATATCGCCATAAACAGACTGATTTTGTATGGCATCATTCTCTGCCTTAGTGTCCGTTTCCATTTCTAATTGTTCAAACTGTCTTAATGAGCTGTCACTACTTTCTTTAGTCTTTAAAGACTTAACTATTTTGCTCACTAGGGTTTCCGACTCTCTTTTTTCAACTTTGTTGACTGGTTTTGTTACAACAGGTTCTTTAAAAATAACTTCAGTAATGTTTTTGTTGCATTCATCATTCTCTGCCTTAGTCTCCGTTTCCATTTCTAATTGTTCAAACTGCCTTAATGAGCTGTCACTACTTTCTTTCGTCTTTAAAGACTTAACTATTTTGCTCACTAGGGTTTCCAACTCTCTTTTTTCAACTTTGTTGACTGGTTTTGTCATAACAGGTTCTTTAAAAACCACTTCAGTAATGCTTTTGTTGCATTCATCATTTTCTGAAGACGGTGCGTCAACGAAGTAGGTGCCCCTGCATATATTATTACTCTTGTTGGAATCTTGAGAAGTATTGTTTTCTTCCTTTGCCTTAATATCACTAACGAAATAAGTACCTCTTGCAATAAAGGCACTTTTAATTGATTCATTTTTGTCATTAAAATTTTGAGTAGTGTCATTTTTGACACTTTCGTCATATTTATTTGTATCGCTACTTTGATAAGTTGAATTCGCTGAATCTGGTTCATACGTTACGTCTGTATTAGGTTCAATACTATCTTCACTTTTGCTTATGTCATTGAATGAATTATTTTTATCATTATTATCAATTTCTGCGTCATTATTACGTATGTTTTCAATATAATTATCTTTAATAGTGTCTCTTGACACTTCATCATCCAATTCTCCATCCATTTCATCGTCCTCCTCCTCTATATTGTCAATAGTATGTACACTGACAGTTTCGTTATGTTTTGCCATAGATATAGATTTGTTGGATTCTTTTTTAAATACTGGTTCAAGACTTTCGTTAAAGGGATCACTGGTTTCTTCGTCACTTTCGTTTTCACTGTCTGATAGTATAATACGTTGTGGAGGGGTGGCGTCTTTGAATGCTTTTTCTGTAAAAATATTTTTAAGTTTAGTTGATATATTTCGGCTTCTTAAAATCTGTTAAAATATGTCATGTAAAGTTATCTTACCGTCTCTTTCTTCAATACATGTCCGAAGATGTTCAACTTCCTTTTCAGCACGACCGCGTGCCAGACGTTCAGCTGTTAGTTGTTCCTGCAATATGTACTTAATTAAAATGCTGTCTCAATCTCATGTCATTGCCAACGAAACGTCTTCACGACAAATTTAACACTTTAGTAACCAAACACAACCGCCAATTTCTTTATACAATGACATGTTCAAGTTAAATTGCATTCTTTTTGCAATAACTATTATAACTTAGAATCTTACAATATTATAAGCTTTGTACTCTTTTCCAAAGTATAGTACAACAAGCCTTATTTCTGTAAAATGTATTTGATCTAATTTGATGAGATAATAGATCTGTGTATTTTATTTTATTTTACAATTTTAGGAAAACTTACAGCTAGTAGATATAATATAATAGGTCGGGGAAAAAGTCTTTTCGCATAACGTAGGTATAAACTTATTATAAAATTTCTTTGACTGTACTACTTGTGTCTGGCTGGTTTTGGTAACATTAAAAAGGTTACATTATAAAGAAAACAAAAAAATAAAAAAAAGTTGTTTCCCGCTATTTTTCATTTGTTTTTCTCTCCGTAAAAATGAGTGAATGTAATGAAGAAATTCGATACATTTTAAAATTTTATTATAAAAAAGGCAAAAATGCAACTCAAGCAGTGAAAAAAATTTGTGATGTTTATGGACCTGATGCAGTGTCAGTAAGAGTAGCACAAATTTGGTTCAAACGTTTTCAGTCCGGAAATTTTGATGTTAAAGATGCACCTCGCTCTGGTCGCCCTGTTACGAATAAAATGGACGCCATTTTTGAAAGAGTGGAGCAAGATCGGCATATTAGTAGTTACGATGTAGCTGAAGAACTGGGAATTGACCACAAAACAGTTTTGACCCATTTGAAGAAAGCTGGTTATACAAAAAAGCTCGATATTTGGGTGCCACACGAGCTCACTCAAAGAAACTTAATGAACCGTGTACTCATTTGCGATTCATTATTGAGACGTAATGAAACCGAGCCGTTTTTGAAGAGATTGATAACTGGCGATGAAAAGTGGATCACGTACGACAAGAACGTGCGAAAAAGGTCGTGGTCGAAAGTTGGCCAGGCTTCACAGACTGTGGCCAAACCTGGCCTAACACGAAATAAGGTGATGCTGTGTGTATGGTGGGATTGGAAGGGCATTGTTCATTATGAGCTTTTACCGCCCGGCAAAACCATCGATTCTGATCTTTACTGCCAGCAACTGATGAGATTAAAGGAAGCAGTCGAGAGAAAACGGCCGGAATTGATCAACAGGAAGGGTGTGGTCTTTCATCACGATAACGCTAGACCACACACATCTTTAGCCACTCAGCAAAAAATAAGAGAGTTCGACTGGGAGGTCCTAGTGCATCCACCATATAGCCCTGACCTTGCGCCTTCAGATTTTCACCTGTTTCGGTCTCTTCAGAATTCTTTAGGTTCTGTAAGGTTGACCTCAAGAGAGGACTGCCAAAACTATTTGTCCCGTTTTTTTAATCAGAAGTCCCAAAGTTTCTACAGTAACGGGATAATGTCTCTGCCCACAAAATGGCAGAAAGTTGTTCAACAAACGGTACATATATATTGTAAATAAATGTAAATAAACTTTGAAAAAAATGACTTGACTTTTCATACAAAAATACGAAAAGACTTTTTCCCCAACCTTATACAATACAGGATTGAACATAAAAAATTAAGGCCAATTAAAAGTTTCCACAGATAACAATTAATAAAACAATTATTACCTCCAAAACAGCTATTTCAGTCATAAGTTGTGTCACTTTATTCTGAAGATACCGAGAAGGCGTGCCGTTGCTTGGAGGTGGTGGAATATTCTTTGCTGCTTTAGACAATCTGCATTCATATTCTTCGACCATGTCGTCCATCTTTAAAAATAATACATTTAATTTAATATAATTATATGACTAGCTGACCCGTGCCCACTCTGAAAGGCGGCGAAAAAAACGCGTCACTTTTTTAAACATATTTCATTACTGCTCCACTCCTATTAGTCATAGCGTGATATTATATAGCCTATGACACTCCCCGATAAATGGACTATTCAACACAGATTTTTTTTAAAAATCGGTTTATAGATCCAGAGATTACCCCCTACAACGTCACAAACAAACATACAAACTTTACCTCTTTATAATATTAGTATAGATTATTTAAAATTACACTATGCCTTCTCGTCCCAAAGACGTCTCACTTAAAACTCTACTACTAGTTGAAATATTTGTTTTTGTAAAAAAAAGAAAATCCTCATTACATTAGCTTGCAAATTGCGGTATTAGTAAAGCGAAACTACTTCTCGAAGTCCAGGAGACTCGGCTCTGTAATGTGAGATTTAATTTAGGAAACTGCTGTAATGGCGGAGCGATATCTATTAGCGGCTGCCGTCTATAAGGTCGCGGTTTCAAACAGTACAAAGGAGATTTATTTGATCTATAAATAATTGCTCTGATTTTGGACTTTATGTCCGTCAAATCAATGTTTATAAAACTCCCGGTTACACAGGTACAATTCATTGTGTAAAAATTCTTTTTAAAAATGAAGAGAGGACAGGAAAAATGACAAAAAAGTGTGATAACAAAAACTAGTGATCCTGCAGATAGGGTCTATACCTCAGACTGCAAAGCCTCCAACTGCGCGACATAATACTGTCTGGTCATATCCTTAGCTTCCTCTACCAGTTCCTTCATAGTTATAGCGGCTTCTTGTTGCCTCTCCTCCATAGATGCCATCAGCTCTTTGTTACGTGCTTGTGCTCTGAAATTATATTGGCTTTAGGGTATATGTGGCGCGTATTAGTCTATGTACTAGTGGCGAAGTGTCCATATAACTCGATTCCTACCGGCTTACCTTTGCAAAAACCGCTTAGCATTGTCTATTAATCAATTATAAATCAATGACGCAACATCCACTCAATACAAAATAATATAAAACAAAAAAGTATTCTCTTACGTAAATCGCAATAATAATTACAGTAATAATAATTTTCAATATAATTATTTACGTACTCATAACGCCATCTTGTAATTAAAGGTTGTCAACTAACAACTTGTTATGGTTCAGTCAGAGAGTACTTAAAGCGCGCATGCGCGGAGCGCAGTAAGCCGGTCGCGAAATTAGGAATCCAGTACAACAGACTGTACGGAAATCGTACGGTCACGTGACACTTTGTATTCGTCGATCTAAGGTACCATATAAGCCGGTGGCCATCGGCTTATGACAAGGATAAAAGATACAACTACAACATTGCGAGAGCGAGAAAGCACTATTGCAACCAGTGGACCGACCAATTGTAACGAAGTTTCATTTCATTTCACGTTAAGTACTTAATTTGCCATTGACATTCCTTTGTTTTTATCAATTATTTAAATCTGATAGAAATCAGCCTTTCTTCTGAATTTTTAGTTTTTAATTATATTTATTTGTTTTTATATTTTTATACGGCTTGCGTCTTGACTTTGGCAGAATCATCGGTAAACGATAGGACCATTTGAAGAAAAAACAGATATTTGTATTTATTTTCTGCAAATAGGTTATAAAATTCGCTTTCTTGTTTAAAGTAGTAAAATTTGTATGTTTAATTATTTATGATTGTGTATTATGTGTTGTGCATTGGTTGACTTTATTTTTGTCGTAGTGCGTTGGGATCCTATGGAATATTTTTGTAAGTACTTGTTTGTATTGTTTTCAGCAAATTTAATAGTTTGTTGTTATAAGGGACAGGTTAATAGTGTTATATTATATTGACTATCCTATTATGTGATGTGCGATAAAACATCATTCTCGAAATTGAATTATAAATATAAGAAACGCCGGCGCTGTGGATTTACGAAACATTTTAATACAATTATCTCATTTCGATACGTATAAGTAAGTGGCTTACAGACAGTATTCTCAGATTCTAAAAGTAAGTAAGTAGGTATGTAGAATCATTTAGGATATAGCAATATAAACAATTAATCTAATTGATCAAAGAAGTCTTCCAAACAGAGAAACATTTTCGTATTTTAAGTTTATGAGTTCGGGACAACTAGGTAAAATCGAAACATTTTCTCACGAATACCTATGAACTACAGAATAATAGTAATATAAAGTAGAACAAAAGTCCACGGAATCTTCGGCTTCCCTTTTATAAAAATCCACCCTTCGCCACTGCTATGTACAGCAGTGGACTGTGATAGTTGTATGATTAATTGATATCTGAGGAGACACAGAGAGGGACTGTAAATATTTAAATAAATATAAAATAAATCTTAAACTAATTTGAGTATTTTTGCTTTCCTACCTATAGTTTATTTGTAATAAAACTTTTAAGTTTTACTTGTGATGACGTCATTTGTACGGCCGAATTACTTGAGCAATGAAAGCAGAAACAAACTTCTGTTGAGCCGGGCGAAATAACGTAGAGATAGACGTCAAATGAAAGACAAAGTAATTTATGTATAATTGTAAAATCTTGCGGTTTTTTTGCGCTAAAGATATGATTTTATTACTTACCGATCTAAAATCTCGAAATGGTTTTGGATTCGACATAGGTAAACTTTTACTTTACATACCGTATTACTTTACTCATTCGCCATCCTTTTTTACCCGTTAGCTTAAAGTTTTTGTCGGTTAATTTCGAAAATATATACAAAAATACTTACTGTACAAGTTCAAAGTGCAAACGTTCGTTATCCGAGCGCAGTTTCATAACTTCAGAGCTACAATTGATTGTAGTATCTTGTGTACTGCACTCTAACGTAGTACCCAGCATCGTTGTGTTGTTTATTTCTGTACAAAATATTTATTTCTTTACATAGATTTCGTTACGACACGAAAGAAGAAAGGACCCCCCCCCCTCTCCCATCCCCGGCGTTTAGTTCCAAAAATTACATCGCAGCCATTCGCCTCATCTTCAAGTCAGCCAACTTAATTTGCGCGTACTGCATTAACGTAAAAATCAAAGTCTTATGGTCTTATGGATACATTCGGTATAATACTACTCGCGAAAAAAACAAACAAGCTTTCTT
Source organism: Schrankia costaestrigalis (assembly GCA_905475405.1). Taxonomy (NCBI): domain Eukaryota; kingdom Metazoa; phylum Arthropoda; class Insecta; order Lepidoptera; family Erebidae; genus Schrankia; species Schrankia costaestrigalis. The sequence goes on from FR997835.1 coordinate 18,651,706, forward strand.
CATGCCGGTCAAGTAAGATTTCCCAAGCTGTAAATAAAGATACGAAAAATTTATAACTCACGAATATCTTGAGCGACAGCCGCTAAAGATAGCACATGTTTAGTTTCATGCGCGTATTCCGGTGAAGGGTTGAGGGTCACCACCATGCTAACAGCTTCTCCTTTAGCACCAGATAAACCCGTGCCTAGTAGACGGGTTAATTTTGATTCCCTGTAAAATAAGATATAGTTGGTTTTAAATCTGCCTAACGGTTTGTTTTTGAATACTAACTAGAACGCGACCAAGTCAAGATCTTATTGCAAAGTTTCAACATCGAAGATATTTGAAACCACACTGAAGACTTTCATGTCATCAGCAAAACATAGGATTAACGATTCCCGAAAGTAGATGTCAAAATCGTTTAAAAAAATGTCAAAAGCAAAGGACCAAGTAGGCAACCCTGCGGTATGCCACACTGGGAATATTGACTCAACCTATTATGTACTTATTAATTACAACATACAGTCACGTCATCAGCAAAGAATAGGATCTAGGGTACCCAAATTAGTAGTCAAAATCGTTTACAGAAATAACAAAAAGCAGAGGACCAAGTATGGAACCCTGGGGTATGCCACTGGGAATGTTGATCCAACCTGATATGTAGTTATTAATAACAACAGTTTGAGAACGATTTTTATTTAAGAAGCGCCTTACAATAATAAGTCGCCGCATACAAGTTATGTAGCAGCTTCAAAAAGAGCAAACTAACCCCCGGTTCTGAAACGCATGTCAAATAAAAAATCAAATAATTAAATGCCAAAACTCTTGTCAACTATCGTTTGAGTTGCCGAAACTTCGATTAACTACTTTGATTTGATCAGCATGTTAGTTGCCAGGGCAACTATCAAATCAGTAACATTCGTAGGTTAAACTCCATTTTGGGTTTCCGAAATGCAGATTACGACATGATCATTGATTATGCGCATGTCAAATAGTTTGTCAAGTAATCGGTGTATATCCTCAAATTAAGTGTTATGATGAGACAATTTCTGCTGTAAAAAGGCACTATAGGGTAAAGAGAGGATATTGTATAGTAGTAGGTATAGGTTTATTCGAAATAATTCCTTGGAACTTGTCATTAGAGGTCGTCTTGTATCATCATAACAACCTATTAATGTCCCACTGCAAGGACGGGCCTCCTCCCGTGACAGAGGGATACTTGGCCTACTAATACCACTCTGGCCAGACGGATTGATATAGGGTTTAATTTCAAGTTTTCCTTCTTTTTATTACGTAAAGGTAATATTCACGAATAGTCCCTTAGTCGGTTTTAACGACACCCATGGGATGAGATGGGGTGGTGACATATTATTATATTCTTACTCCGTCACTACACGAATATAGGTAGTTATTTTGAAAAAATATTTCTTGTACAGAATTGACTTTTCTACAGATTTATTTATATAGAATAGATAACATAAAGATCGTTAAAAATCAGTAGTCGATACTCTCAAACACGTGTGTTGATTTACCTACCAGATGTTTTACCTAACACACGCTTCAAAGCTCTGAAAAAATCGTTTACATGTTTTAATTTTCTAACGCCTACGGAATACAAAAACGCCTGATGCAATTTTAATATCAATGTTCATTGCAATATTTATAACTTTACGTATTTATATAAATTTTATAAGGGGTAAAACATTTTTTTGTCAATAATTTTTTTCAGGTCTTTCAAACGATGATTTTTCTTTCTTGATTTCTATTTAACCTACCTAACAAAATAACTTACGTTAGACGTCCTAGCTAAATAGCTACCTTAAACTTAAAAACGCTAATTTCTCCCGTTTTACCAACATTTTCCTTCACTGCTCTGCTCCTATTGATCGTAGCGTGATGAAAAGTATACAATAACCTGACCAGGAGTATGGAGAATAATTGTACCAAAGGTAAACGGGCTTTTTGTTTGGACATATGACCCATGGCGTACACGAACGAAATATGTCTAGGTATGTAGTTAAATATACCTATTACTAACTGGTATAGGTCCCACTGTTGTGGGGTATGGGAGAACGGAGAAAAATGAATTTTTTTTTTATTGTTTTAAGGCATTCAACAAAGCACTCTTTAAAATATTTTTGTAACCGATTGGGCTTATTTAAATAATACTTGAAACAGTAGTCTGTTTAATACAACACAGATCACACTATTACGTTTTTACCCAAAAAGGATAGAAATAAAATCCTGTTCTACAAAAATGTTTTTTTATTACCTGGATACCTATACTTACTCTTATTCACAATCATCTACTCAATTGCACACAATAGAATCCACTATCAATATTTTAGTCATGCAGTTTCGTTACAGATTGTACACAACACATATTACTCCTAGCAATTTTGCATCTAACTACTATTATTGTTTTAAATTATCATATCATTTTCTCTCAAGTATATCTTTTTGCTTATTGTTTGCTAGTTTGATCAATTACTGCTGAATTGCTAGCCGTGAAAATCTACATCAGACACCAGTCTCTCACATAGGTTGTATCTACTTCTGTAGTATCTGATGTTAAACTATTGTAAGACCTATTGTGAAGAGAAAGAAAATGACTTATTTATTATTATATATTTATTATCATAACACAAAAGCAGTTTAGCAGCAGATATTCATCACACAGTGTCAAGTTTTAAATTATTTTATACATTTGTTTCAGTAAAGTTATTTTCTTATAAATTGTTTTGAGCACTTGCATCTTTCACTAGTAATACTATCACAAATCTTTTTTTTTATTCAACAACACAAGAGCAATGGGTAAGGTGGTAGTACAATGAATCATATAATATATATAATGGCTTCATGAACTATGTTCATACGCAAGTTTACACATATAAAGAAACAACATTAAAAAGTCGATGCTTCACTTTTTATTTTCGTAACCGATTGGGCTTATTTAAATAATACTTGAAACAGTAGTCTGTTTAATACAACACAGATCACACTATTACGTTTTTACCCAAAAAGGATAGAAATAAAATCCTGTTCTACAAAAATGTTTTTTTATTACCTGGATACCTATACTTACTCTTATTCACAATCATCTACTCAATTGCACACAATAGAATCCACTATCAATATTTTAGTCATGCAGTTTCGTTACAGATTGTACACAACACATATTACTCCTAGCAATTTTGCATCTAACTACTATTATTGTTTTAAATTATCATATCCTTTTCTCTCAAGTATATCTTTTTGCTTATTGTTTGCTAGTTTGATCAATTACTGCTGAATTGCTAGCCGTGAAAATCTACATCAGACACCAGTCTCTCACATAGGTTGTATCTACTTCTGTAGTATCTGATGTTAAACTATTGTAAGACCTATTGTGAAGAGAAAGAAAATGACTTATTTATTATTATATATTTATTATCATAACACAAAAGCAGTTTAGCAGCAGATATTCATCACACAGTGTCAAGTTTTAAATTATTTTATACATTTGTTTCAGTAAAGTTATTTTCTTATAAATTGTTTTGAGCACTTGCATCTTTCACTAGTAATACTATCACAAATCTTTTTTTTTATTCAACAACACAAGAGCAATGGGTAAGGTGGTAGTACAATGAATCATATAATATATATAATGGCTTCATGAACTATGTTCATACGCAAGTTTACACATATAAAGAAACAACATTAAAAAGTCGATGCTTCACTTTTTATTTTCGTCCAGAAGAACTTCACGAGGCAGAATCAGCGTGACCTCGCCACCAGTCATCAATCACTTGCATATTTCATCATATTTAAGTATCTAATGACGACGAACTTGCAAAACTAAACCGCATCTCTTCTACATCACAAAATCTTCTAAAAATCAATTTGTAGAATATATAAATGACATTTCAACCTTTCGCCATAGCTTCCAGTCATATTCTCCAATTATAATAATCTTAGATCTTATTAAAATTATTCATTTTAATATTATTATTATGTATGTAAGGTAAACAACAATTTGTTGCTTAGAAACGACAGGATTTTTGACACTTGAGAACGAATTATTGAATGATTAGAGAGCCGCTCTGTACAATGTGTCCATACACAGAATAAAAATCTATGACAGCTGTAAATGATCATAGATTACTTAATTTATCTCTGACAAACGTTCCAGAAACTCGATTTGATTTGACAGAGCTGGTATATTGACCTACGTGTTATTTAAACAAAGATTTGACATGCGTTTCAGAAACCGGGGGTTAGTCATCGTGATCAATACATCGTGGTCAAAAGGCATATTGTAGTCTGTAAAAACGAAGTCAACTTGGTCGCCATTATTCATTTATGCGGATTTTGTTTTTCAGAAAAGGTGCTAGTAAATCATCCTATCAGAAGATTTTTAAAGGTACCACTTATAAGTTTTTTAATTGCAATTATTAACGAAATATCTGAAGAATGCATAGTACAAGAATAGGATGTGTTAAATGGTCATGTTGCTGGAACATTTGTAGTTTTAAGAAAGTATAATAGAAATGATCCAAGTCATGTATTGACCACGTGGGCATTTAAAATAAGTTTAAAAACTTCGTTGTGTGTCAGAGCTGATTATACGAGTATGATGAAATCCTAAGGCACTCGCTGTGAATCTCTGCTAATGAATGCACTAAAGTTCAAGAAAATTCTTTTTCGCACAATTTGGGGTTAGGAATTCGGAACGGTTTTGAGAATGAAGTCAAGTTCTAGTCAACCCTTAATAATAACAAGTTATCTAAGAGTAAGTAACCTGTATGGCACGAGCGCGTCATTCCTGGTGCGCTGCTTCCTGCGCAGCATGTGCAGACATCGCTCCAGCACGTGCAGCGACGAGTTGATGGCGCGCGACTCCGCCATGCGCGCGCCCGTGTTGCGCGTGGCGCGCGCGCGCTCGCACCCGGCCAGGTCGCACAGCCGCACGCACGACGCGCGCACTGAGCCGCCGCCTGCGAGACAGGGAACCATGCATCAATATTCAAGCAGTTACCAAAAAAAATTACTCATCCATTAAGGAGAAGACCATTTTTATTTTCAATCGCCATAAAAATAAAAACAGTTGTTTTTCAAACGGACGGATGTGCCAACTGCCAATCGTAAAATACGTCATCCTTTTAATCTTTGACTCAACTCAACTTAATGGAACGACCATTAAGGTTTACGATGAAAAGACTTAAAAACAATTGAAAATTGAAATGGTCTAGTCCCCTAAACGTATTCGTTTTTGATGTTTTTTTTATTCTGCTTTAGATGTTTTGCGACTCCAGTCTTGAAGCACTTCGTTATGTGATTAGTGAAATCACATAACGAAGTGCTTCAAGACTGGAGTCGCAAAAGTAGTCGAAGCAGGCAGTTCTAAGACGTACTTGGAAAATAACAAGTAGTTAACGATAATAGCTTTCCCTCTAAAAATCTGATTATACAGCGAATAATCTCGCATCGGCAGTAAATGCCATAGTACACTCATACACACCAACTTCAATAAGGCATTTGATAAGGTCGACCCGACGTCATTACTAAGCAAACTGAACCGGCTTGGTATGAACCTGAACCTATCTCTTTTGAGTTAGCATGAATCATACTTAAAAGAGAGGATCTCTAAAGTCGTTTTAAAAGAATACCATTCCAACCATTTTAAAGCAAGATCCGGTGTTCCTCAGGGTTCTCATCTCGGCCCTATTTTTTATGTTTAATTATTTTAATGTTTAATTATCATTCTCCGTGTGGTAACGGAGTAAGAATACAATATGTCCCTACCCCATCTCATTCCATGGGTGTCGTAGGAACCGACTATGGGACTATCCGTGAATATTATCTTACGTAATAAAAAGAAGGAGAACTTGAAATTAAACCATATACCAACCAATCCATCTGGCCAGCGAGGTATTAGTAGGCCAAGTATCCCTCTGTCACGGGAGGACGCCCGTCCCTGCAGTGGGACATTAATGGGCTGTTATGATGATATTAACATCGCGCTTCTAAAACTTTGCCATTTGCAGACGACATAAAATCGAGAGACCAATTTGTACTAACACAAACACTACTTCGTTGCAGGAAAACCCAATTTGAATGGCAGTGAGTTCACGATCACCAAGCTCGACCGAGTTGGATTCGACGAGTGACCTCCTTCTCGAAGTTGAGACTTATTCAGCTGAACTGAATGTTCAGGTACGTGAGGACTGAGAGCATTCTTACCCGAGCATTTGTAAACGAGCAATAGCCAGCGTCGAATCGAAGCTTTATAACGCTCGGCTCAACGTCCACACCACTCGACTTTTAGATGTCAAAAACAAGCAAATGCTCTCACTGAGAACGCTCCTTTTCAGGTAAAAATATTCGTCGACAACTTCGAGTGAAGAGCCTATAAACGTGATAGGACCGGGTGCAAACATTTACTCTAATTCTGTCTTATCCATTTTAATTTTAAGTAATTCAAAGCCATTGTTTTGGCCCCCCCATGGCTTCGGCCTTGCTAGCGTCAGCAAATCTCAGATCTGATCTGTCAACGCTTTGGTAAGGGACTCAAGACGGGTTGGTAAAGGGCTTGCAACTCCTCTCAACCTCAAATATTTATGTTATCCAGCAGGGCTACAAACGCATCATTTGTCGATCGGCCCTAAGTTTGACGCGCACGTTTCACTTAATTTTTCGCAGTAACTTTAATTACTTTTTTCTTTTTCAATGAACATACATAAATAAGTAGCAGCCTAAAAAAATATGTTTTACAGTTTTTACATTTGGTACTTAATTTATGCCATTGATTTATAAAAAACCCTAGATGCACATTTTCAAACAAAACTAACAGCCAAAAGTGTCACCAAATTAAACATACGCAATAAATACGTATAGTAATATCGTAAACATATTTCTTTTTTCAAATTCAATCTTACACGCATGACATAAAGTTGTATTTAAAAAGTAATGCACATAAAGCAATAAAATTTAATGATTGACGTTTGCCGGTAGAACAACGCGATACTAATTTAAAAAAAGTGCACAATGCGCCCATTTGTTGCGGACGTTTTTGGGAAGTGGAGTGTGTATCTTTGGTTTTTTGTAAATCAATGATTTATGCACACAATAAAATTGATGTACAAGGGTAAGCTTAATGCCTTAAGGCATTCTATTCCAGCTAACCATTGGGTGATGCAGAGATAGGTAAAATATTAATAATATTACTGTAACTTATAGATATAAAAATACTCACCAGTCTCAGTCAGCATAGTGATAGTAAATATACAATGTGATCGTGATGAATGTGCATGAACACCGGTGGCTGCTACCACTAAATTGTGTTTCCCTGCTACCATGACGTCGTATGCTTCCTCGCCGGATCGGACGAATGCATGGGTCGCACCCTGAATGATAAATATTAATAATGTTTAGTTTGATCATTATTGTACCAAATAATGTAATCAATGTGTTTTTAAAAGACACAATTGATAAACCTTGGTCCATGCTATTGTACAACATTCAAATGATTAGTTTGTAGTGTAGTAAAACCCTTAAAAATTAATGTTTATTACACACCTTGACATAAACATTACCCGAAGAATCTTCCCTAATTCGTAGCTTTGCCCTTTTATCTGGTGGTGCTAGCAGATCATATATAGCTTCGTTATATATCTCCACAAATGATACCTGTAGAAGAATAAATATATCAAATATAGTTTGTTCTTTGTACCTACAAATTAATAATAAGTAAAGTGTTTAGAATGTTGTGGTAGATCAGGAGTAGAATAGTAGCATAACTAAAGGCTAATTATGTTGTGGATCATGTCTTGACCATACATCAATGTGGTGGACATGGTCAGACATAACCTGACATGTGTATCTGTACTGAGTGACCCTTTTTTAGTTTGGGTTTCATGCCTGGATTGAGTGATCCACTTTTTGGGCAATATCCTCGATTGCCTCGGAGTGACATTTTTTTTTATTTCAGTTATGATCATTGACAATTTTTTACTGAATGTACATTTTGGTTTTGTTGAAAACTAAGAAAGGATCACTCAGTACAGATGCACATGTAACTAACCATGTACACAAATATTGGTGAGATATGAACTTTCTATTGTCTTTTAGGATGTTGCTTTCTTATAAACAATTTGTTCTGTCTATTTGAAACAGTAGATGACCACTTTCAATAAGGTATCTTCTCCTGAACTGAACCAGGGTCTTTTATATACATAGCCATGAGACACTCATGGCCACAGAGGCAAAGGTATTTTTTTGTACTATGTTTGTTTTGTTTTTTTCTTATTGTTTTTGTGTGTACCTGCTTCTGTGTAATTTGTTTAAATAAATGTTTTCTTCCTTCCTTTCTCCTTGTAACAATTTCTGTTTGTACTTATAAATTTATTAAGTAGTTATTAATAACTTACCCAGACATAATGCTGTACTCTGTTAGTCAAATCTATGGAGCTGATAGTCAAATCTGTGTGTAGTTGCACACTCATACGTCTATATTTGTCACGGAGTGGGGCAGATACATGACGCAGTCGCTTTACCCACTAAAAAATAAATTAAACATTTTAATTAGGAGGTAAATATATAATAATATAATATAAACCTTATTAAGTAATTGTATGTTTAGATTTATTTATTTTATTTTATTTAAGATGTAAGATAAGGCTGATTTAATGTTTACTTAGGAAATGTGAGTGAGTGCTTGTGCACAAACAAATAAAATCTCTTTTTTTTATGTATTAATAAAGATTCTTCAAATAGTTTGGAATATAGTTTTATTTACCTGTAATTCAAAATCCTGTTCAGCATAACTGAGTTTCTCAGCACCATTTTCAGCTGGTTTATATAAAGGTTGCTGTGCAGCATCCACAAGTCGGAATACATATTCTAAAGACCGCGGTACCAAGCCAGGGGCACCAACGGTTCCCATTAAAGTGTATGTTTTACCGGAACCTGAGGCTCCGTATGTCAGTAAGGTAAAGTTATGGCCGTCTGGAAGCTTCTTTAAATTATCCTTTACTACTTGTTCAAATATTTCCTGGAATTTAAGATATTATTACATAACAGATTAATTTAGGCTTTAATGTTATGGTTTTATTTTTGATCATAATAGTAATTCTGTTTTGAAATTTTTGGTTTTGTAAAAAGTTTCTTGGCAGTATGGCCAATTTGTAAGAGTAAATGTAATGGGACCATAATAATGACACTATGCTAATACAAATATAATATGTTTATAAGTTCATAAGCAATCCATTATAAAATATAATTGTAAATATTGGGTTATTAAGTTTAAAATTGTGAGAACTCATAAACTATGTCTGGTAGGCTGATTGCAGAGTAAACCAAAGCTACTTAGACATTTCATGTGGTTAAGTACATGGATAAAAAATAATCAAAACAAGGTAAATTTTGTAAATAGGATTAAAATTGAAGTAAGATTTCTTTTCAACTTATACTCACTTTTTGATTGCATTCTGATCCAAATATCTTTGAAAATGTGTACATTTTAGAGACGTTATGCTGGGTGCGCCTTCCATGACCGGCTGTTGCGGTATCCAAAGATGTAACCAGACATCTATCGTTCCGGACTTCATACAATGTGTTCGGTACATTACAGGGCTTCAAACGCAAATACACTTGCACTAATTCTGGTTCTTCAATCTCTGAATCCTCTTCAAATAACTCCAATAAGTTTGTACCCTTTTGTGGCCTTGGTCTCATAAACGGATTTTGTATCAAAGGAGGCCTAGGCTCAATAAAAGAAGGAATATCACGTTTAGTCCCGTCCATATCTGAATATCGTTGGTCTGACATATTTCTGTACATGTTGTTAATTCAATTAAATTAAATAATTAATAATTTAAAATAATTTCGAGCAAAACAAACGGCAACGGTCGGTTCCTTCAACTTTTAAAATTTATTTAATCATTCAATATTATTCACTCATTCATTCAATGATGTTTTCTTTGAAGACGTGTCTACAGCGCTAATCATCATAGATAAGAATATGTACTAACGCTAATCATTTACAAAACGTAAAAATAAGAAGACTTCTCTTCAAGTTTTATTTTCTAACTGTGGATAATGATTTATGATTATAATGTGATTTACACTTATCTCGTCTTATTATAATGATCAATAATAGTTTAATAGTGCAATATGTAGTCGCGAAAACACTGAAATAAACCACAATTCACTTGACTGTGTTCGAAATTTTGAACCCGAGTTGTATGCTGTATTGCAGCAGGTTGCCTGTTGAATGTAGAATATTATCAATACCTCTTATTTTCTGGACAAGACAGTATGCTGTCAAAGCCCAAACCCAGTATAATCTCTGTGGCCAAAATCGAATGAATCGAAAGAGAATAATGTTGTTTGTGTTAACTGTGGGCTGGTTTTAGTCGTCAAATTTTATAAATGTCGGATGAGTACCTACTTGTGTATTGTTTTAGAGTTGTTTATTTTTGTTATAATCAACACAAATAGATATCCTTAGACAAATAAATCTCTGATTCAGTGTGATGCATCGCATTTAAACAAGTGGTCATTCGCTTCTTGAGATCAATAAATAAAGTAATTGATGAATGTAAGGAATTTGTGAAGATGTGATTATTTTTCGTATTTGGCGTGTTGCCATCGTTTTAATTGCAATTTTATCAAGGATAGGCAACATGACCTGGTCAGGGTTGTTAATTTTAACTTTGGTGTATGTTCATGGAGTGCTTGGTTACTGTCCGTCGTTGTGTACATGTAAGGGTAACAAACTGGGTGATGGGGCGTCATCGGAGCCGCTGCCCGGCGAGCTGCTGCGGCTCAAGTGTGGAGGGAGCCCGGCCCAGATCACTGAGCTGAAGGAGATAGATCTGAGCAAGTTGTGGTCTATTGTTGTTAGCCTGTAAGTATAACAAAATGATTATATTCATTGAACCAGCTTAGATTTATAATGCTTCTAGTTTTGCTATACGAAAAATTTCTTTCAGGAATCTATCAGGAAACGCCATATCAACACTATCAAGAGAGCTTTATTTGCCTAATTTACAAAAATTGTAAGTATATAATATCCTTTGGTTTGATTGATGATTTTATGGACCTTTAGCATTAATTAGCAATGAGCTTTGGCAACTTAACTCTTTAACCCTAGATAGCTAACCTTCCTAAACTGCTATGAAAAGCTAACCATTCGACTTTTTGACGACCATTTTTTAAAATGAGATTTTTATGTACTTAAAACTATATTTCAATTAAGATAATTAAACTGAGGGGAAATATAGGGTATAAATTAAAAATAATTGATACAAAAGTAAATGTTATATAACTCTTAAGTATTAAATCACATTTTTTTAATGACCCATATTTTTTTTAATCAAAAAGGCACTCTAAATATTATAATGACTAAATTATGAGAATTATTTTTTTTTCTTCTTAAATAATTAAGTTTAAGGTATATAAACATTAAATAAATATAAAATATTTAGATATTTTTGGCACAAGTTGGACTAAATCAACTGTATGTTCACCACAAATGGGAGTTTTGCAACTGTTACAATTATTCTTTGCCATACGCCTCATCATATAGGAACACAATCTGCAGCTTTAGATGCACCTCGGCGTTCACTTAGTTGGTTTAAATTGGCAAATGTGTAGGTAAAAACGTTAGAAAGATAAATAAAGATAATTATGGCATGTTCGTCATTTTGACGAACGTTAGCTATCTAGGGTTAAACAACACTAAAAATGTACTCTATTTATTTATAAATTTCTGTAACAATAAAATGCAGTAACAAACTAATAAAACCAAGAGAATCAGTATCACTTACTTTATCTTTATAAGATGAAGGAATTCTTACTGTAACAGCTTAACTACAGTAGTAATGAATTTGTGATAAAAGTCCCATTAAGATTGTAAGTTATATTATTTTTTCTAACAGAGTATGAGTTATTCATGTTTAGAGGGTCTTCTGTGATAGAATGCCATAAGACTTCCTGATTTATTTTAAGATCAATAATATAGATAATTCGTCTCTTAAGAATTATAATAAACATTACTTAACAAACACAGAGAAACTACTACCAGGTCCCATCCAGGACTACTGTTGGCAGCACAAATAGTACTTCTGGATAAGATTTAAATAACTTCTGCATGGCAGTCACATATCAGAACCACCACACCATCCAGACTGTTTATACATTCTTCAATAATAAATTGTGACGGTTATGAATAAATAAGTAAAAGAGATTAATATTTTAACTAATAAGTGATTCAAAACAATGTATCTGCACGAATTTGTTATTAACATGGTTTTTCTGTACCATAACCCTTTCAAAGTGCCGCCAGCAGACACAATAGTAAAAGAATGCATGTGTACCACATATGGTACACTGCACTAGGAACATAAATTAGTTTAGTCTGTAATAGGATAGTTAAAATTCTGAATAAACTACTTAGAATAACTAAAGTAGAAAACCATGTTTCCTCAATAACTGATAAAGAGATATCTTTATAAACATATTGTTTTTATCATAATAACTAGCTGACCAGTGCCCACTCCATTGGGCGGTGAAAAAAATGCGCCTCTTTTTCAACATATTCTAAGTTCTAAGTTATTGGGGGTTGGTTTCCGCACTTAGTCCCTGAAGTGGACCATTGTACGTGAGGGGTGCTCGTCATTCCATCCAGCCAGCCCACCTCCCTCCAGAAGCGTGTGAGGTTACTGATTTTGTTCAGGCATTCCGTGATGGATTTCGGGGTTCCTAGTGTGTTTCTTCGTGTGTCAGCGACACCTGTGCACTCAAGGAGCACATGTGACACCGTTTCCTCCGCCTCCATGCATGCCCTGCACAGGGGACTATCTGTTATGCCTATGGTGTGGAAGTGTTTGTTTAGCGAGCAATGACCTGTGATGGTTCCAGTCACCAGCCGCAGGCTGTTTCTGTCCAGACGCAATATGCGTTTGGTCAGTTTGTCATTTAGGAGAGGCATGGCCTCCTTCGACTGCCTGCAGCCTGGGGCTGATGACCATTGCTCTTGTGTTTGTTTGCGGGTAAACTCTTGCAGCCAGCTGCGAATTTGGCTGAAGGGGATTGGTGTGATAGGTTCTGGTCCGAAGACCGTCATGTCAGATCCCCTTCTAGCCAGAGCGTCAGCCGCATCGTTTCCCAGTGATCCGCTATGTCCCTTTATCCATTGTAGAGTCACCGAGTTCCCATTGGAAGTCGCAATCCGCTCTAACGCATTGTGGCATTCCAATATTAGTCTCGAAGTGACATGGGTTTTATTCAGAGCTTTGAGTACCGAAGCGCTATCGGTTATTATGCGGATTCGAGAGTCTGAAATCCTTTTTGACTCTATGGTGTAGGCTGCTAGGATAATCCCTACTAGGGATGCGCCGATCCGATCCGATCTTGTTGAAAATCGGATCGAAGCCATACGATCTCTCGATTTTTGGATCGGATCGAGTCCATACGATTTTTTGTAAGATCGATACAAAGCTACAATGATCGATTCGTTTGGATCGTATGGATTCAAATTCAGTTTATCTACCTACATTAACTGCTTACGATGTTGTTAGGAACGAAATGATCTTTTGTTTAGGTTACGTTATGTTCCAAACTTGGCGGCGTCTTTTGCGGGTAGGTATACGAGCATCTTATTACATTTTATTTATAATATTTGTGTGGGTAAGTTCGTAAACAAACGAGTAAAGTTTATGGTCGGTTGATTAGTTTTATTGAGTATCTTCATTGTGCGGACATTTTGTTTTATAAAACTGAATTATGGTGCCATCAGAGCGGCTCTTTTCGTCGGCAAACTTAACTTTAAGCGAATGTCGAAACAGACTCGATCCATGTCGTCTCTCTAAATTATTGTTTCTCAAAAGTTTAGAGTTCGAAGATTGGTACCTATAGAACTACATATTTCTAAAGATGCCAACTCGAACTTTTAACTTATATATAACTGGTTGTTTTTTCCTCACCTTTCATAATTGTATTTACTTAATAAATGCTTACCTATCTAAAAATAATTGTGTCTTACTTATTTGCATCCGATCCGGATCGATTTTCTTGACATCGATCGGATCGATGGCATGCGATCCAATTCGTGGATCGGATCAACGCATTACGATCCGATCCGATCCTTAAAATCGGATCGATGAACTGGATCGCGCATCCCTAATCCCTACGCATTCTGCCTGGAATACGGTGTTGAATTTGCCTAGCGGTTTGGATATATTTATCTTGAGTTCGCTTGAGAATACACCAGCCCCAGTGCCTGAGTTTGTCTTGGAGCCGTCGGTGTATATTCTGAGCTCTTTTGGGCTTGAGTAATCTTGTGATTCCTCTACGTGTTGTATGGTGTAGTGCTTATGGAAATTGAATTTCTTCAGAGTCCTGTCTGTTTGGGTGATGTCAGCATGGGTTGATAATTGATCCCTCGCTCACGTATCCGTGTGTGTTTAATTCTGGAGTCTTTCCCCAGTGTGTCCGCATTTTGGAGTCTGAATGTCGCTAGCGCTGCTTCCTCTTGCACGACTAGGTGCAAGGGTGGCAGCCCCAACATAATTTGTAGTGCGGCTGTGGGTGCGGTTCTCATGCTGCTTGTGATGGCCACGCAGGCATATCGTTGTACTTTTTCTAGTGCTTTTTGACCGGTAGCCTGGTCTGTTCTGGGCCACCAGACTAGGGAACCGTATGTTATAATCGGTCGGATAACTGTAGTGTATAGCCAGTGAGTGGTCTTAGGGTTGATACCCCAATTTTTCCCAAGCAATCGCTTGCATTGCCACAGCGATATACTGGCTTTTGTGGTAATGTAATCTGTATGTTTAGCCCAGTTCAGTTGTTTGTCCAAGTAGACGCCCAGATACTTGGTTTCTGATGTTAGGCTTAGAGTAGATCCGTAAAATCGTGGTAATTGCAGGTTTGCTAGCTTCCTTTTTTTGGTGAAAAGGACTAGTTCTGTTTTAGTGGGGTTGACTGTTAGTTTGTGCTCTTTGCACCAGTCCTCTACTATTTTCAAGGCTTGGCGCATTAGGATGCACAGTGTGTTTTCGTGTGTGCCATTTATTATGATGGTTAGATCGTCGGCGTATCCTACGGTGAAATAACCTTTGTCGTTTAAGCGGTGTAAAAGGCTGTTCACGACAAGGTTCCACAGGAGAGGCGAGAGAACGCCCCCTTGTGGGCATCCTTTCGCTACGATTGCTCTCGTTGTGTCATTCACCGTGACCTGAATGGCCCTCTGCTTGAGCATATTGGTTATCCACCCGCACAATGTCGGGGCTACACCATGTCTTATGAGGGCTGTGTCAATACTGTGAAACATTGTTTTGTCAAAAGCGCCCTCGATGTCTATGAAGGCGGCTAGTGCAGAGTTTTTGTGATGTACAGCGCATTCGATTTTGGAAATCACGCTATGTAAAGCTGATTCTGTTGATTTCCCTATGGAGTATGCGTGTTGTTGTTTGTGTAAAGGTGTTGTGCGTAGGGGTCCGTCTCTGATGTGTCTATCGCAGAGTCTTTCTAGGGTCTTTAAAAGGAAAGACGTTAGGCTTATAGGTCTATAGGCCTTTGCTTGTGTGTAATCAGTTATTCCTGGTTTAGGAATGAAGATAACTTTTACTTCACGCCAGGCGTGGGGTATGTATCTGTGTGCAATGCAGGCTCTGTAGACCTTGACCAGCAAAGGGGTTAGAGGATCTATACCCCACTGGAGAAGGGCTGGCAAAATGCCGTCCAGTCCCGCGGATTTGTATGGTTGGAAGGATTCGATTGCCCACGTTATGCGTTCAGCTGTCACTATGTCGTGGGCCACGGTCCAGTCGCTGTTGGTCGGGTTCATTCTTGTGTCATCTGCCCAGACCTTATCTTTTACCAGGCTGCAGTCTGGGAAGTGTGTCTCAAGGAGGACCTTGCTTATTTCGTCATCTGTTTGTGTGAAGGTGTTATCAGGTTTTTTCAGCGCACCGAGGCTGCGATCTTGATCGCTAGAAAGAATTTTCCTTACTCGGGCAGCTTCATTGTTTGACTCGATTGATTCACAGAACTTTCGCCAGGCAGACCTCCTGGCGTGTCTGATTTGTTTTTTGAATTCGTATTGGGTTTCCTTGTACTGGTCCCAGTCCTCAATTAGTCTTGAGTTCTTGGCTCGGTTGAATTGTTTCCGTAGTTTTCCTCTGAGTTTTTCGAGTTCGGCACTCCACCATCGGTTATTTTTACACTTGGTAAGCGGAACTTTTAGTTTACAGCATTTGTGATATGCTTCTGTGATGTATTGTGTTAGTTTTGTCACTGTATTTTCTATTTGTGATGGGTCTGTTATTGTGTCGCGTGGTAGATTACTGGCGATAAGGGAAGCGAGAAGTCGCTTGTAGCCAGGTATATCTGTCCGACGCGGGTTACGTTTTGGGCTGGGCGTTAGTGTGTTTATTGTTATTGTGAAACGGATTCTCCTGTGATCTGAACAAGAGAGCTCGTTGGATACTCGCCAGTTTGATATGAGTTTTACTGCATTATCTGTGCCTAGCGTTAGGTCAATGATGAATTGTCCCCTGGATGTGACCCAAGTGGGTTCAGATCCTCTGTTTACTATGTTTAGGTTAGTTGAGAATAAATAAGTGGATAATACCTCTCCTCTGGTGTTTGAAGTGTTGCAACCCCAAAGCTGGTGATGGGCGTTTGAGTCAGTGCAGATGATGAGATCCAGCTTGTCAGCTGTTCCAGAGTCTGACAGCTGTCAGATCTCTGGAACAGAATTGTGTTAGTGTTGTGATCGGGATATTATTTGGTATGTAAGCACATGTTCTTGGCTTTCCTGTGTTTTGTGTACTTTGGATTAACTTACCTCCGATGTTACTGAGGCCGCATATTTTGTTGTTCCTGATCCACGGCTCTTGGATCAGTGCTATGGTTCGGGGGTTTGTCTCCAGTGCCCTGCGCAAGTTGGCCGTGGCAGTTTGGCTGTGCTGGAGATTTGTTTGAATGAAATCGAGGGGAGTGGGCGTGGCTGGTGGGGGCAAAGGAGAGGGGCTAGTCCCGGTTTGATCCATTGGATCCATCGGACTCGTACTGCTCCTCAATCCTATGCCTACCATCGCCCGGCGAGGACGAGAGGAGCTGGCCCGTCCACCCCGGTGATGTGGGTGGTAGCGTGTCCGTTTCAGCATCCTCCATCGCCGCCTTTGCCATTTCCTCTTCGAGTTGGGCCATGTCGTCGGTATCCGTCTCAGTGGGTGGTATTGTACCTGTGGGTGTCGGTGTTTGTGTCGTGGTCGGGGCTGCAGAGGGAGTGTTCTTGGGGTAGAAGCGGACGTATATCGAGCCGAGGAGGTACGATATACGCCGCTCCCGCGCCAAAACCTTCTCCGCCTCTTCCGGTGGGATCCCTAGGGTCAGGTATGTCCCTGGGTTCGTACCACCGATGGATGTCGCTCTGTATAGCGACCACCGGCCGATGTCGTACCAAGTGTTCTGCCTGGTTAGAACACTGTGGAGCCGCTCTATGTCCCCCTTGTACCTGGGTACAAAGAGCGCCGCTCTAACACGGGTCGGTACGTCCGCTTGTCGCATAATCTGGAGTTGTTCATCTGAATTTGGAAGCCGGATCTTCGATATGTTCTCTGTCAACCAAGTCAGGGCAGCGTCATCTTCGCACCACATCTGCACCGACTTTCAACATATTTAATTACTGCTCCACTCCTATTAGTCACAGCATGATACTATATAGCCTATGACACTCCCTGATAAATGGACTATTCAACTCAGAAAGAGTTTATAAAATCGGTTTATTAGATCCAGAGATTACCCCCTACAACGTCACAAACTCACAAACAAACAAACACACAAACTTTACCTCTTTATAATATTAGTATAGATATGTTTATTGATTTTCTGTATCGCCTTTGTGTAGCTTTACTAAACAAGTGTCCATTTGTTTTGAAAGTTAGCAAAAACATTTTGAGTATTATTATGGTGTTTTGGTTGCATTTGCTTTCTTCATGTTTAGATATTTGATAACCAGTGAATGTTTTATTGTTTTATGGACATTTAAAAACATACCACAGTTTTATTAACTTTAGTTATTGACATAAATTCTGAAAAATATAAGCATTATTCATTATTATAATTATATAAATAGGTAAGCAATTTATTATGTATGTTTATTGGTAATGGAAGATTCTTATTACCAGCTGATATAAAAGGATGGATACATATTTATTATACCCCTTCCAGCGTAAGTTTAGCTTTTTGACAGTTCACGTCCATGAAGTTTCGTAATACTTCCGCTTATTTTTCGAACAAATTATATTGTATTTCATGGACGTACCCATGTTTTTTTCAGTTACCATGGTTACTTAGTGATGGACACTCATAACGATTACCACCATTATGAAACAAATTACAAATAATCGGTAGAAATAAATGCTATGAATAAACCTGAACTCTTCATAATACGTTTATAAAATGTAATATGATATTTTAGATTAGCTATAACTCGCGAAGGTGTCACGATAAATTATGTATTTTAAATAATACCTAAGCTAACTATCATTTTAAGCTATAGGCTAATTCTCTTAACATAGAAGAAAGAAACACTAGTAAAATGATAATGTAAGTTGATGTAAGGATCCAAATGTGTAAAATAAAGTAATTTGAAAAATCGCGAAATCGCTTACAATCGAATGGCATTACATTCGAGATACTGCTGACCGTCACTAACGTCAATCTGTCAAATGTCGTTAAATATAGTGGAAAGGGTATAGTATCTATGATGTCTCTATGAATTATGATCATATATTTTAGTTATAGTTGTTTGTTTTATTTACAATTACAAAAGAAAGTTATCAAAACTTATTATCAGTAAGCATATGGTTTCCTTCATCATAACAGCCCATAAATGTCCCTCTGCAGGGACGGGCCTCCTCCTATGACAGAGTGATACTTGGCCTACTAATGACGGATTGGTATAGGGTTTAATTTCAAGTTTTCCTTATTTTTATTATGGTATCCTTATTGATCAAAAATGGTTTTACTGTCACACCTTGGATTACCACCTCACATAATTAATATTTCTCAACAGGGACTTAAGCAAGAACCAAATAACACTGATAGAATCAGATGCGTTCTACAACATGACATCACTGCAGCGGCTGGATCTATCATACAATCAGATCAGTAATGTATACAAAGAAATGTTCAAAGGCCTTGTTAATCTGGAGAGATTGATCTTGTCACAGAATCATATATCTGCCATGTCTTCTGGAACTTTTGATCATCTTGTCGGATTGAAACAATTGTAAGTAAAATTGTCTTTTTATATATTTCAGACTTATTAAATTTAAAAATATATTTTAACATTTTAACTGCGTCATAAATTCAGATGACTAACAGTTTCAACCTGGTTAACAGTAGATCCTCTTATATAAGTATTAATCATTTATCCTATAGAACGACACATTTTTACTAATATGTTTAGTCAGATTGGCATTACCTACTATATCTCTTCTCTTTGCTGTATTGACACATATAATAGTTGATAATGTGTATTTTACAGGGATATAACAGACAATCCTCTCATCTGTGACTGTGATTTACTCTGGGTGGGAGACTGGTCAAGAAACACAAGCGTAAAACTCGTTGGTAATCCAAAATGTGCATTCCCTGAAAATTTAGTCAATAAGACGGTCCGAAAACTAAAGATATTTCTTGATTTATCTGCCTGTGGTAGTGTACTATCATCAAATACACTAATAGTCAAACCATCTCATGATCAAGTCGTTTTTCAAGGAGATACATTGACGTTAACTTGTAATGCACCATTTGCTTCGGTCATAGCCAAGTATGAGTTACGTTGGTTGCATCCAATGTTAGAAATTTGTGATGTTAATGTGACAAACACAGACATGCAAGAAGAAGGCCTTGCTGAAACAACTGTACACTTTCCCAACATCACACAGCATCACATGGGAAATTGGACATGTATGTATTCGGACCAGAATCATATCAAACATAATTATACGGTTGAAGTGTTAGTCTTATCAAATACATCTACGTATTGTAATACAAGTTATACGGTGAATAATAAAGGCTTGTATTCCTGGCCGCAGTTGCTGTTAAATCATACAGCAACGGTGCCATGTAGAAACGGTGATGGATTTGCATACCGTTACTGTTATATGAACAATACTAATAATAACGCTACATGGGCTGAACCGAATACCAGTGAATGTTCATACATTAGCAATGTGACTAAGTTATTGCAGCAGTTTGCGTTGCTCAATGTTAGTTTGGTGCAATACTCTGCGGTGAATGCTACGGAAAGATTGGCTATGTTGATACAAGAAAAGACTTATCCGTTGGCTGAGATTGTTGATCCGGACGATGTGATGTTTATAGCTAAGGCTATAAGAAATTATATGCAGTATATTGTTGAAGAGAAAGACTTGGGTGAGTGTATATTTTGCGATGTAAATTTTATACAACTGTAAAGCCTGATTTACCCATCGACAAGTACAGTAGCGAGTTAAGTAGTAAGTTGTTGATTAAGTTGATTTAAATAGATCACCATCCTATTTTTTGGCAAGTTAAGTTGGCAAGACGCGAGAGAGGGGGCTACTTCGTACTCGTCGATGTGTAAATCGGGTTTATGAAATAAATCCTGTCAAATCTATTTATTCATATCAAATCCTAACTTGATCTATTAAAATATTCAAGGAAATATGTTTAATATACTAATTTTTCAATTCAATTCATCTGCTTTGACAACAAGCTCGCTTGTAATTACATACATATATCTCAAAAATTAAATTTGGTAGCTTTATCTTCATAGATGGCAGCAGATTGCCCTTAATTTTGTTTTTAATATTGTGCTAAAATGCTCAGAATAATGTAAAAAAAAAATTACATGAAGAATTTTTTTTCTTTTTATTGTTTTTTTATTTGAAAGTTTAATGAAGCTAACGCAGATACATTCCTTCTCTTCAGGTCCAACACTACTTGACGTGATAAGTTCTGCTATGAACATAAGCATGCCAGTATTGGCTCGAGCCGAAACATTGTACGGCTCATGTACCGACATGGCAAAGGCTGCTGAGGAAATATCAGCGCATATTGCTAATATACAAGGACAGAAGGTAAGCAGCATTGTTATTTGGACATAAATTGGTCATTTTTGCAGAATAAGATAGCATATTCTGAAGAAGATATTTTTAATATAGTGTGGCAAAAAACTGGGGCCTGAAATACTTCCTTGAGGAACCCTGTACGTAAAAATACAAGCCGTTTTATTTATCGTTCTATTTTTTTATTAATTCAACTGATCCTATTTCAAACAGTATAACAGTTTGTGTTTGCTTTAAAAAAAAAGGTTTCTCTTTTTTGTTTATTTTGATTTTAGCAATTAATATAGCTGTGTCTAAAACTCTCCCCGAAAAAATTCTAACCTAAAATAATTTAAAACTTATAGTCAAACCTGGCTGTGGAGCGATTCCGCGTGTCAGAGGGATTCAGTGGTACGACGTGCGTGTGGTATCTATCCGCGCGAGGACAGGGAAGGGGTCAGACCTGGGGTCACGGCAAGGGATGGGGTCAACCTCGACTGCACTGCACCACTACTAACAGAACCGTGGCGCCGCTGCTTACTGTTACAGACGCTTATATACTGGCCAGTGTGCAGGTATTTATTATATCATTATATTATTAAATCACAGATTTTTTATATATTTTAGTTTTCGTGCCAATAATCATAATCGTTCGTTTTCCGTGTGGTGACGGAGTAAGAATACAATATATCACCACCCCATCTCATCCCATGGGTGTCGTAAAAACCGACTCAGGGACTATCCGTCAATATTATCTTTACGAAATAAAAAGAAGAAAAACTTGACATTAAACCCTATACGAATCCGTCTGGCCAGCGGGGTATTAGTAGGCCAAGTATCCTTCCGTCAAGGGAGGAGGCCCGTCCCTGCAGTGGGACATTAATGGGCTGTTATGATGATGATGAATCATAATCGTAAAATAGTGATGACGCCGTGAACTCTTACTTGATCACCTGATGTACCAAAAGCTTAGTTCTCAGTATACTTCCCTAGGGAACTCTTAATTTTACATCTATACTAATATAATAAAGAGGTAAAGTTCGTGTGTTTGTAACGTTGTAGGGGGTAATCTCTGGATCTACAGAACCAATTTAAAAAATTCTTTCTGTGTTGAATAGTCCATTTATTGGGGAGTGTCATAGGCTATATATTATCACGCTATGACTAATAGGAGTAGAGCAGTAATGAAATATGTTTAAAAAAGGGACGCGTTTTTTTCGCCGCCCATCGAAGTGGGCACGGGTCAGCTAGTCATATATAAACTACTTATCTCAATCTTCCAGATCCCACAATCCCTGCTATACAGCACAACAGACTCTGGGGTACTTCTACAAAGTCACCCTCAAGATCTGGTCATCTCCGTATACGAGGATGCTGCATTATTTCCCCTACTTCCTGAAGTGGACAACGATGCTAAACTGACTGGCCATCGGACTAAGGACTACTATGGTAGGAGTACTAAGAGGGAAGATATGAATATGGAGATCACTTCGCCTGTTGTTGGATTTCAGTTAAGTAAGTTTGATTTTTGTATCTGTTATTGGTTATATGTCACAATTCTGGAATGGACCCTATCTTATCATACTGACCAGACATGGCGGACTGCGTTGCCTGTGCGGCCCTCCACAAACTATGGCCCACCTCTCACCATGTCCTGGATGCCCTTACACCTGCACTCAGGAAGAGCTAATGAGTGCCAGCGATAACGCAGTCAGTGTCGCAGAGTTTTGGGCTATATCAATTTAGTCCACAGTATAGTTTTGCCATCGATACGCTAAGAAAAAGAGCAGACGAATTATTGGGTTGTTGAGTTTCCCATCTTTTTTTGTAAATTAAAAATTATTTATATATTTTAAAAGAAGTACAAAAAATCAATGCACAAAGGTCTTTTGTGGTTAAATCTGGTTCTAAAATCTGCATATTTCTCTCATAGCTATGATGGACAATTGCTTGTGCGATCTATAAATATTTGTTCAAAGCCCGGAATGTTTGTTAAAGTATCCTCAACAAAGATTTATCACAATGCTCCCAATAAAAAAAAATAGTATACTATGCATGTAAAAAAATCTATGTACCCTTAGATGCAGTATCAGTCCGCGGTTCACTTCTGGAGCCTATAATAGCGTCAGTCCGCGCTCGCTCGCCGGGCGGAGTGGACGGACGAGCTGCTGTGTGGGACCCACAAGCCCACAGGTGGCAAGATAATTCTTCTGGTATGTATATCACTATCATCACCACCATATCGTTTCCATATCTTGTACCTTCTCAGCCTATAACCTCACGCCATATCTTTATCAGGGCCACCGTGTTTTTCTGTATTCGGTAATCGCCATTCGAGAATCTTTCGATCCATTATTATTGTACAGTCTTCAACACTGTACATATATTTCGCTGACCACGTGTCCCGACAAAGCGAGCGCGTGTTATATTCAAAAATATAAATTGCGTGTTATTATAAAACGCGACGAGTGTGTTTCGATACTTAATAAGGTTCACAATAGTTAAATAACTTTAACGTGTGACAATAATAATAAATTAATAACAGTTATTAGACATCGTTTACTGCACTCCACATAACAACATCTGACATTCTACATCTACAAGTGTAAAAACTGTACAATTATTGTAGCTCCTATGGTACCAAGAAAATATGCAAACGGGAATAATATAATTAGTCACTAATACACTTTTATCACAAATAGTCATACTTCGTCGGCCGGTGCACTGCGGCGGCACCATCGCTTCGCTCGCAAGACTCTTGCGTCTCATGTCCTATGAAAACTCGTGATAATGTTATTTAGGACACTAAGGACTACGGAATCATTCGCGGTTGTATGGGTTCAGTAATTAAAAAATCAATTTCTTCCCTTCTGATATGTAAACTATTTTCCATTAGGTGAGAGGTCACCAGGTAGAGTAGACAGACAAACCGTTGTTTAGGAGCTAGAGAAACCATCATAACAGCCCATTAATGTCCCACTGCAGAGACGGGCCTCCTCCCATGACGGAGGGATACTTGGCCTACTAATACCACGCTGGCCTGACGGATTGGTATAGGGTTTAATTTCAAGTTTTCCTTCTTTTTATTTCGTAAAGATAATATCACGAATAGTCCCTTAGTCGGTTTTTACGACACCCATGGGATAAGATGGGGTGGTGACATATTGTATTCTTACTCCGTCACCACACGGAGAGAAACCAAATACATCTCAAAAATTCTTTTAAATTTACTCTCTTTCATTCCAGACTGCAAAATATCCCATGTGATATCAGAAATGATAATAATGAGCTGCACAAGACTGGCCTACGTAGGCCTCCTACAGAACGTCGAGACCGGTATCTACGGTGCTAGGACCGACGGCGCAAGATTCAAGGTATCCCACCCGGCTGTATACGTAGGCAGTTTGATTCTCATCGGGTGCGTTAGCTGTGCCACCCTTACATACATTATGTGCTACCCAGCCATACAAATGGCGAAGAAAACCAAACATGCCCTGATAAATACATGGATAGCAATAGGACTTCTATGTTTCATGTATACATTGGGCATTTACCAAACGGAAGATGTCAAATTATGTCAAATTCTAGGATTGTTGATACACTATTTGTCGTTATCGTGTTTATTATGGATGTGTGTTTCCGCCAGCAATATGTATAAATGGGTAACGAAAACCCATAACCCGGTGAGGACACCCGAAGATGATTTGCCCCCCGATGTTCCTATACAGAAGCCTATACTCGGATTGTACCTAGTCGGGTGGGGTATCGCTTTAATCATATGTGGGATATCGGGCGCTGTCAATCTTAAAGATTACGCTGGGTATTCCCAGTGTTTCTTGAGTACAGCGCCCGCTTTAAGCGCTTTATTCGTTCCTGGAGGAATTTTATTGGTGTTTTTGCTGATATTGTTTTTGCTGATTCGCTGCACGATCAGAAATATGAATGTCCAGCTTTCTGAAGGTACTCAGGCGACGGAGAATGTTGATTTAGAGATGTGGGAGCCTCAGAGCAATGATAGGGCTGAAAGGAGAAGCATAAAGTCGACTGTTGATTCGGAAATTGAGGATACTGAACATACTCCGATCATTCAACTTAGAGCCCAAGTTATTGTCATGTGTTTGTACATGTCTGTTTGGTCTTGCGGAGCGATTGCTGTCTACAGACCTTTGCCTGCTTACCTTCCGTATCAAGAAGACATTTGCAGCATCATTTATGCTGTATGTGCTACAGTATTGGGAACTTTCATACTCTTCTTCTATGGTATAGCAAGATCTGACGTCAGAGCTCAGTGGTCGATGATGCATTGTTATTTACAAAAAAGTAAACAGTGTTGTAGAAATCGAAGCGTTTTCGATGCTAATCAACAGAATTTGGCTCCGAATTCCACTGCTACGCCGCCATTACATCCTATACCTAACGATAATAGATCAAATTCGGACAGTCGCAGTTCTAATAGAACTAATTCTAAAACTAACAACAGTGGGACTTATAAAGCTGCAGCAGAATTAAATGGACAGACGTTACAAAAAGATCTGAAAAATGTCAATGGTAAAACTCCTAATATAAATCTAGTTGTACTACATCGACAACAGTACAGGTCCAACAATTCCATGATGACGTATCCAGATAGTGGAACTGTCGGACCAGAGATCTTCTATAACCCGAATCAAATGAACGTTGCCAAAAAGTTTTTCAAGAAACAAAGGCAGAATATGAAGAGGAATTGTCTAGAATTGCCTACAAGGAGAGATTGTGATACTGATTCTCATTTCTCATTGCCTTTACCAACGAAAGAAGCTTACAGTGGTGTTGCTAATATTTTGAATTCTGGGTCCAAAGTGAACAATACTAATATTCATGTTGAAAGATCGAATAACGGGATTAAAGAGACCAGGAATGTCCTCAATCCCAATCTTCTCGAAGATGATCCTAAGGATAACTATAAAAGCTATTCCACAGATCGTAAATCTTGGAACAAGAATGACGACACAAAAATAGGTCGAACTCAAATCATGAATATTTATACAAATGTTCCTGAGACTTTGGTCCCTCAACACCAAGTTGTGAAAGCGAAAGCTCCTAACAACTTTAACGGTCAACGTAGTAGCGTTTCAGAGGAATGTTTGCAATCACATGCGAGTGAGCAACCAGAGATGAGAACTATATCGCAACAATGCAGCTTAGAATATAGCTCAGCATCAGAAATCGCTATGCCTCATACATGTTCTGACCAAACATTGAACACACATTCAGAGATGACATCGTTACAAGAAACACATAGTGCCTTATGTTCTACTAATGAGATCACTGACACTGAAAGTTTTGGACAGTACATAGATTACTTGCAACCTAACAAAGATAAAGATGCTATAGACAAATCTCTTCAAGATATTTCCGAAGAATGTACTATGAACAGTGATGATATCAATCGTTCAAGTACTCCGCATAATATTGAAGCAGATTCTGGTGAATTAGACAATTTACTTCAAAGCCACGATATGGGTGGATCGAAAGATAAAATAGACGATGATAAAGATAGTTTCTTTATGGCGAAAACGACTTACGACTTTGAAACTTGTAGTACTAACGCAAGCGAGCAAGGCTTTGAAAATGAAAGTGATATTTACTGTCCGAATTATCAAATGTCTGAAGTCAGTATAAGAAGTCATGGGTTATACGCTCCTTCGCCGTCATCGATGTGTCCAAATGAGATAAGCTTTAGTAATGAAGATGTTTCGAATATAGAAAGTCAATATGTTAATTACGATCCTGGTTGGAGGAAGACTATTAAAAGTAATCCTAAGTTAGGGAAATATGTTCCGACGCCAGCGTTGAGTTGTCCTGAAGTTAATAGGGACAGTAGTCCTGTTTCATTCGCGAGTGAGTTAGATGAACTATACACTCAAATAACTAGACGAGAGAGTGATAAGGAGAGAACGCCAAGGAAAGAGACGGCACTAGATGCAACATTGAATAGTGATGTGACTTTGAAGCCGGACAGTGACAGTTGTGTTAGTGAAGCAGTGTCTGACGTTGAAGTACAGGGTGAAACAACTGTGTGAGTGAACTTTTTAGCAAGTGAGTGAGTTTCTTCGTGACTAGTGAGTTACTATGTAACTTATGAGTGAGTTTCTCCGAGAGTAGTGAGTTACTATGTAACTTGAATGGGTTTCTTCGTAAATAGTGAGTGAATGATTTCATTACTAGTGAGTGAGTTATTACTAGAGAGAAACTTTGTAATTAATGAAGAATGGAAGTTGCATTTTATACGTTTAGGTAATATTCTTGTAGTGTAACTATTTTGAAGATTTTACGTGGAGTGTTAATAATTCTTTGTTGGGTATTGTTGAAATGCTTAGTAAGTTTAAGAAAAATTGTTTAACGAGTATAAATACGATTTTGTGTATTTATTTATACATAAGCGTTGTATTATTTAATCTCATTTAAGCTTTTCTATGTGCAAGAAATTTAATGCTTATGTGCAAAAAAAATATTATAATATTGGAAGAAAATTGGGAAAATATGCTGTATTATTTGCTAATCTAAAGATAAACGTACGTTCCCGTCTTGTGTGTGTGTATGATACAATAGTTTTGATTTTTATTCTTTAATAGCTGCCTTGTACTTGGTAAATAAAATATATTTGCATTTTTAATAAATGTATGTATTAAAAGTACAGATAAAAATATAGTTTTCTTTAAAATAAGTTCTGAATTAATTTAATTTCAAGTCATACACGAAATAATTTAAGTAGTAATGAAATACAATAATAATTATTTAATACTATTAAGGAAAATATAATCATTAATTCACCAAGAAGGGAAATAACGCAGTAAAAGTTTAATTTCTGTATAAAAATAATAACAATTGTTTTACTTTGATTTGATAAACTGATATAATGTACCGTATATTTACTGACTACAACGAAATAAGGAATTATTATTGTATAAAACCCGTTTGATGTTGTACCTAAAATTAACTTTTACATTACAATTTTCTTTTCTTAATTAATACTACTAAGTTCAACAAACATAGCAAAGTAACAACTAACAAATAATCTTTTTTGTAACAAAAATAACTTAAAACTGATGACGTATTTTCAATAATTATTACATAAAAAATACTTAACTGTATAATTTCTTTATTAGTAATTTAAGTTGTATATTTTCCTCTGTATAGTTATTTATTATTGGGTAGTACTTAACTGCAAATCAAAACGCATCCTTTATATTAAAGAAACTGTATCCTAGTCAAAAATATCTGTAGCACAGCAAAATAGTAAGCCTATATTTCGACGACCTCTGTGGCGTAGTGGTTATATAACATGACTGCTATGCAGAGGTCTCGGGTTTGATTCCCGCTCAATGCAAATCTTTGTGTGCATGAACATGATTGTTTGCATTAATCTATGTATAATATGTATGTATTTACAAAAAATAAAAGTATTTAAGTATGTTTATCTGTTGTCTAGTACCCATAGTACAAGCTTTGCTTAGTATGGGACTAAGTGGCGATGTGTGAATGTGTGAGGATTATTCTTCCGCAGTGGCTACAGTTCTAACCTAACCTAGCTGTTTAATCCTGGTATATTTTATGTGCTACAGCTATTTTTGATACAATATAAATAGTAAAACGGTTCTTTGATGTGCATTTAAAAAAACCCTTTTTATAATTAAGTTTAAAACAGTCTGAGTAAATGAATAACGCTTATACATATGTGTTGTGTAATAAAACGCTTTACTTTATTAATATACGTAATTAATATTAATATAGATTTTTATTATTATTTTGTATGTATTAAAATTTATTTGTATTAAAGTCTGAAGAGCGCCATAGTTGCAGAATTTTGTAATACTTCAGTTATGTGTTGATATAGTTTAACAAAATGTCACCTCTTTCTTGTTATCTTTTGTGTGTCGTAAAAGAATAATTCGTAAAGGAAAAAATAATTATACGTGTACTTGTTTTCCTAACAGCCATAATGTCCCACTGCAGGCCCTCCTTCCGTAACGGAGGGTTACTTAGCCTACTAATACCACGCTGGCCAGACGGATTGGTATAGGATATAATTTCAAGTTTTCCTTCTTTTTTATTTTATTAACGGATACTCCCTTAGTCGGTTTTTACGACACCCATGGGATGAGATGGGGTGGTGACTTATTGTATTCTTGCTCCGTCAGCACACGGAGTGTACCTACTTGTTTTACTTCTCACAAAACCTATACCAATCTAAAATGTAGGTATTAGTCTGTCGAGATACCCTGATTCATTCGAAGCAAGTCTTTTAACCTATTAGTTTAACTTCAACAAGTTCAATTTTATGACCCTTTAAGACGAGAGTGAAGAGGGTAACATTTTGGTTTTCTATGTCTACATAATATTTATTTTTCTATAATTACGCTGTGACTGAAAAATTTTGTACTTATATCAAGTAATGTGCCAAATAGTAAATACTCCATATCTTAATATAATTAATTCTGTTTAGTTTATTTGTATAATCGACTGATAATTGAGCCCGCCTTCTGTGTAATGTTTAAATAGTTGTATTTTAAAACTACATTCATATGTTGTTGACAAGTGATTTTGTACTTAATTTGTATTGTAATGTGGTTCAAATTTGATTGACGAAAACAGCATTTAAATTGTCGGCATCTTCTTACATTCGCTATAAGACAAGATCCTTTGCATTTTGTTTCCAGTACAGATCTCTGGCCTTTTTGTGTCAGTGATTAGAATTGAGTACTATGCAGCAGTCTCCTCAGGATACGCTACAATACGTAATCTGAGTGGAACGTAAACTTGGCTATTATTGTCCTGATTGTCATAAAAAATTGTCCTATTACCGAAAACTTCATATGAGAGCATTATCTAGTAGAAATAGTCCTACTAATATTATAAACACGATAGTTTGTGAGAATTAATGCATGGATGGATTTTTGTTAGTCTTTAACGCAAAATTTGATATGTTTACTTGTGTTAATTACTATACTCTGATACCTACCGACTTTTCTAATAAATAGCACAAAATAACACGTTTTTATTATTTTCGATATTGTGACAAAATTAAATTTATTTTGTTCGCTTAATGAAAGTATTTTACTGGTTATTGGCGGAATCTATGAATCGGTATCTCGAGGAAAAAAGGAAAAAAAAATGTTTTTACTTTTCACACATAGTGAATGTAGTTTATTTTATACGACTATTATATTACATTTATTGTCAAAATAATTTCTTTTTTTGTAATATTTTTATCTATAATGTAAGAGGAAGTGTGAAGCGTATAGGATCTGTGCCTATTTGATGTATGGCCTAATTATATTTTAGCTTTTCTTTCTTTGTTACTATATAAGGTAACCTTTACTGTGGGATCATCATATCAGTCAATGGATGCCCACTGTTGGACATAGGCCTCTCGTATTTTCACCTTGTGCAGTTCTGTGCCTCCTAGGAACTAACTCTGCCTGTGGAATTAAGCTTTATTAAAATTAGACTATCCGCAGATTCTTACAGATTTAAAAGATAATAACTAACTTCAGCAGAGTTTGCCTGCCATTATCATTTATACAGCCGTAACGGGTTTGAATCCCATGTTACACAAAGCACAAAGATATGCCATTTTTGTACGATCTACAAAATATTGATTTAAGATTTTTATTGTGTCTAAGTTCTAAGTTATTTGGGGGTCGGTTTCCGCACTTAGTCACTGAGGTGGACCATTGTACGTGAGGAGCACTCGTTCTTCCAGCCAGACCACCTCCCTCCAGAAGCGTATTAGGTTTCTGATTTTGTTCAGGCATTCCGTGATAAATTTCAGGGTTCCTAGCGTGTTTCTTCGTGTGTCAGCGACACCTGTGAACTCAAGAAGCATGTGTGACACCGTTTCCTCTGCCTCCATGCATGCTGTGCACAGGGAACTAGCTGTTATGCTATGGTGTGGAAGTGTTTATTTAGCGAGCAATGACCAGTGATGGTTCCAGTCACCAGCCGCAGGCTTTTTCTGTACAGATGCAGTATGGGTTTGGTCAGTTTGTCCTTTAGGAATGGCATGGCTTCCTTCGACTGCCTGCAGCCTGGAGCTGATAACCAGTGTTCTTGTGTTTGTTTGCGGGTAAACTAAGTAAACTTTATTGTGTCTATTAAATTTATGTTTGTAAGTCCCCGCGACACAGCATGATCTCTAGCGGGATAGTTAATAAAAAATGCAAGTAAAGGTTACCTTATAAGTTACGAAATCTAAGTAGATAAATATATATAATGTAGTATTAAACTAAATACAGCTAATGTGATATATTTCTTCCTTTATTCTGTGCTGTTGATAGCACATAGTATTAGTATTACATTTATTATATTATAAAATATTGTATAATGAGATATTTGTGAATATTATTAATATTGATAGTGGAAATTTATGAATGGTTAGCTTTTTGTGGAGCATATTGTGTATTAAAGAGGCGTTTGCAATTTTTATTGTTTCATTTATAACTGTCTTCTCCGTGTGGTGACGGAGTAAGAATGCAATATGTCACCATCCCATCTCATCCCATGGGTGTCGTAAAAACCTACTAAGGGGCTATCATCATAACGAAATAAAAAGAAGGAAAACTTAAAATTAAACCCTGTACCAATCCGTCTGGCCAGCGTGGTATTAGTAGGCCAAGTATCCCTCCTTCACGGGAGAAAGCCCATCCCTGCAGTGGGACATTAGTGGGCTGTTATGATGATTTGATTTATAACTGTCTGCGGCAAAGCGGTCAAGTATGCAACTGATGTGTACAAGGTCGTAGGTTCATATTCCACACAAGACAATTATTTGTGTGATCCAGAATTGATAGTAGAGAAAAGAGCATCCATTCTTTGTGTTCATTAATTTTAAGTCTTTAAAAGACCCACAATACACAGGGTACGGTCTCTAGTGCTGAAAGTTGGTTACAGTTGTCTTTTATAAAAAAGAAATAAAAGTGTTGATTACTAAAGAAATAATTTATTTTCCATTTATAAATTATATACCAACATACATGCAAATAAACATTTTCTCACTTTACTTAATTGTAAATATAAAATCATAACTAACATCACATACATTCTCTTTATAAAAATCGTATACAACACAACAAACATAAAAATAGCATTCATAATTTAAACATTACTTATAAGCGAAACCAAAAAGATTTTATTAGACGCCATTATTGATCAAATTCAGTCGCATGGAGTTTACAAAATTTAAGAAATAGATATACGAAATATCTACATTCAAATTTTAAAAAATGGAGTGTACCCTCAAAAATTCTTTGGCTGCCACGACTAGGGGTCTGGGTGTTACGGTATTCATAAATCCTCAAATATTTTAATATTTGTAAGGTTAGAAAATGGAAACTTTTTAATTATAATTCTAATTGTATTCTCCTGGACTACATTTTGCCACCTTACAGCGAATGTTGATGCGAGGAAGCGGATGTAGTTCACGCTTGTGTTGGAGGCAGTATTAGTCTTGCAGTCAGCTCACGCCCCCTATCGGCTACTGCACCAAACATACGACCCACCAGTCCTCGTGGTATTTCTTCTATATGTTTCTCTTTTACTGTAAATATAATATGTTGTATTAGTGTATTAAGCAACTGTTATTATACCCTATCATTTTCTCTGATACACATAAGGGCGCCTTCAAATTTGCCGCTAAGTGTCGCGCGGAGGCAGCGCGACTGCAGCGCTGCGGTCGCGCTGCTTTGTAAATTCATAGAGATAAAAAACGCGCGACTGCAGCGCTACGCCCGCGCTGCGTCCGTGCATTCGTTCATCGATCGACTAGTGTTGTTTAGAATACGTTTTCTTTTTAATAGTAACACTAAGAGCAGTGTATTTTCGTCTGAGTCCATCGTAAAACTAAAACACAACACTACCATTCTCAAACCTAGCGACGGCAGCGCGACCGCAGCGCTGCAGTCGCGCTGCCTCCGCGCGACACTTAGCGGCAAATTTGAAGGCGCCCTAAGACAACGCCTGAGGAACGCCGAGGCCAAATGTGTGGGAGGCCTTAGTACTTCCAATGCTTTTATGGGAAGCAGAGAAACCTCTGTTTATGTTTATTAAATCAATAAGATAAAGCATAAAGAAGTCTACTACGTTTAATCCTTTTATTACGAAAAGGAACTTTTAAAAGGGACTGTTAATAGCTTGTGGCATTTAAAGTCCACTAGAAATCGGTAGGTAGCTATTATTTTACACCATGATCGTATCTAGTTACCAAAAACTGATTAGAACTAACACTCTTCTTCGCATTATCCGTTCGCTAATTCGTGCAAAGATTTATATAGGTACTTCTCAGATTTTGTTTCTGGATAAATTTGGACAAGTAACCACAGCGAAAACACTCACCTATTAGAAAATCCACGAGAACATCTGAAAGCTCTTTGGAGCCAGGTTCTGGTGTGTTAACTAATCTTAGTGTTGAAGTACTACAATATTGTGCACTGGCCACTAGCTGAGCTGCGCTGTCTTTGTCTCCGACTAGTAAAGCTGATGGCGATGCTCGTAAACCTGGAGTCACTTGCCACCATGCGGCTCCTGAAACCATGTATTTAGTTTTTAAGTTTTGACAGTATCTTAAACTGTAACTGCTTGTATTGGTTTTTAAAACATTTCCGGAGGTAATAAAAGAAGAAGAAGGAAATTCGTCTTAAGCAGTACCAGTACGCATCTATTATCCACGAGGTGGCTGGTTTGAAATACACGCAGGACAATAATTGTTTGTGCAATTCACTGCATTCTTTGAATGATTATCTGGAGCCTGGATATCTGTGTCTGGGAAATAATAATTTGATCTTACTATCCTACACTCTACATCAAATGTTTTTTTTCTGATGTGGAGTCTTATCGTTCTAGCCTTACAGTCCTCTTTCATTTTTACCCATTCTTTACTCAAAGAATGGGTAAGCTGACACAAATTTCAGCAAAACTGATATCGCAATCTTTTCTAGCTGAAGTTATCGTTTTGCAAGTTATGCCAAAACCTAAGATCTCCTAGATTCTATTCATTAATTATTTTAAACATTTTTTCCTAATGTACAACTAACCTCTTACATAATTAAGTGCTCCTGTCCAATCACAGGCTCTGGAACTAGCCCATTTTACTTCTTTATCTTTAAGTTCCCTTTCAGCCAGCCATCGTTGTGGGAAGTGAGGCCACTGTGAATATCACCACACGTAAATTGTGAATTTGGTGTAGATATTTCTTTTTTACAAAATCTAAAATTTGTATTATTATTATTCTGTTCCTTAATATATAATATGAGGACAGTCCCCTTGGAATCAGATAAATTTATTGTTTAGTAACCAAGAAAAGGTGCGCCAGAAAAGCATACTGAATTAAAGGACCTATCGCTGAGGGATTTGTTTACCTGGTGGGTAAACAGAAGAACCGGCAGATAAGTTCTGGAAAGTCAAATGCGGAACAGACGAACGCGAGGTGGGTAAACCTCTCACATAGTAGACAGGGGAGCTAGTCATGTTGACAGTAAACCGATAGATGAGGTGTGCGTTTGCTGACAATGATTATAGTAACTTTCTGTTACAAACCTGAATGAAGTGTAACACTCGATGGCAGAACGTCGCTGGTGGAAATTGCCAATACAGATTAGGATGGGGTGCCGTTATCACTGCAAATTTGCTGATTAGAGAACCTCGCGAATGCACGAGGTACCTGCGAATTTATTTGTTTTTAGTTAGCGAGAAGGTCTAACTACACGCTGTGAAAATAATTGCGCTTTAAGTCCAGCTGTGGACATCGTAATATGTTTAAAAATACAGGAATATTTATAAATAAAATAGGTAAATAACTCTCACACATTCACACAACGCCATCTGGTCCCAAACTAAGCTGAGCTTGTGGGTACTAGACAACGGATAAACATAAAGTACTTTTTTTTTTGTAAATACATACATATTATACATAGAAAACACCCAGACCAATGCAAACAATCATGTTCATGCACACAAAGATTTGCATTTAATACAGTTTAGGTAATTTTTTACAGAGTGAATCAGAATGAAAAGTGAAATTCCTGTAATGATTCAATAATCTTAATTGTTTACTTAATAATAATTGAATCGAAAACGTATGAGTATCACGCCATATTATCAGTTAAGTGAAAATATTTTATCTCTCAACAATCTTGACCTTTGAACTAAATACGTCGTTACACCCATTAGTGGTGATAAATATGTAATTGAGATGATAACTTTCAGAAAGATTTTATTTGACTGCATTTTTTATTAACTACTGCTTCTAATTAACAAGAAAGAGATTACACAAAACCTTTTTCATCATAACTCCTTGTTTTTGACATACAGTAGCGCCAGTACCTACCTACTACTCCAGTGACAGAAGAAATCTTGGTCTACTAAGCTAACGCTGGATAGCTTGATTCACAGAACACTTATACTCAAAGGGTTTTCGATCAGTAAAATTACGAAGAAGGCTACACGCTTTTAAACAAAAATGTATTGATTAAAAAGTATTGTTCTGAGGTTGTTCATTAAAAATATTGAAAATATTGCTTACCAAGTTAACATTCCACCAATTCCAAAGCCAATAACAACAGCTTTATTATTGTCATTGACTCCAAGAGCTTCCAACAAAGCTGACAACTCATCCACAACCCTCGGAGGAGCCAGATCACTCCTACTTCCTCCTTCACTGCCTCCAGTACCCCTCACATCCAAGGTCACGACATGGTGATCAGTTTCCGCTAGTTTCCTGACCACATTGGTCCAGTTTGGACCCCATAGGTGGTCTGAATCGGGTGCGTTCTTGATTAGTAATACAGTTTGACCGGAACGCGGACCTGTTTCTACGTAGTGGTATTTCACTCCCTGAAAATGTCATGGGGTTTTAATTAAGATAGACAATGTGGTAATATATTCAATACCTAAATTCTTATAAATATCCTTTTTTAAATAAGTGCACAATTTTTTTCATCGTGGGAAACGTTTTAACGTCCACTCGTCTTTAGCCGAGGCGAAAGTTGAAATGGTGTACCGACCGATAACGCATGGTGTTTCCCTTCAATCAGTAAAGGGTTAGAACGGCGAAAAGATTATTAAGAAGGGGACTTAATATTCGATTCCTTTTCTACCAAAAAGAAAGCATCGCACTTATAATTTTGTCCTGCTTGAGACGTTCGGGACTGATACAGTACTGATGATAGGTAAAGTTTGTGTGTTTGTGACGTTGTAAGGTAATCTCTCGATCTAATGAACCGATTTTAAAAATTCTTTCTGTGTTGAATAGTCCATTTATCGGGGAGTGTCATAGGCTATATAGTATCACGCTATGACTAAGTAATAGTAATGTGAGTAAAATATAATATAGTCGCAGGTTCGATTTATTACAGGCTAAGTTATTTCGTTTCGTGAAAGTTATACATCGAACTCAAAATTAGGGATGCCTTTTAGGAAATTAGGAATATAAGTAGTGCATAGTAGATTATTTTTTGTATCTTTGTCCACCTGTGAGCCTTAATACCTAAATACCAAGTACTGACGTTTATGAATGACTCACGTCCTAATTTAATAACAATAGTGACTCAATCATCCGCGCAATTCGTAGAGTTAAAGAATAATAATTTAATCTTAGTAGTTGTCTAAGTATTAAATACTTTTATTTGGAGGCTTGCAGTTAAGTGAGATAGCACATGTCGGCTGAACTAGTAATATACCTGCCCATTATAACCCCGTCGAATAAGTGGAAGAGGAACACCGTGGGTTTTAGTACTTTTAGTTGGTAGACCGGCTTCTTCTTTTGGTGAAAAGAAGCTGGGATGTTGTCCAACACACCTAAATGCCCAGAGTAGACCAACTCTTAAACAGCCTATAAGGTTTCCCACGAAAAAAGGTATGAAAATAACAAATCAACAATTCAATTAAAGAAGTAAAAACCTTAAAATAAATACGATAATTTATAAAATAATTAATGAATAATTGCCAGGGTTGTGTCTTGTGTTAGACTTAGCAAGTAAACAAACCGTGTCGCCGTGGGCTATAGAAAAATATTCGTAAATAATGTCTATCCAGAATATAAAAAAATTTCCAAATCTTGAAAAAACGCGGTGTTTTTCTGGTATTTTTACTTTTATAAGTGTCAGTTAGATTTTTATCGGTTGCTATGATGATTATGGGACAATAACCTATCCAAATATTAAATACTTAAAAAGCATATTTAACCCTGCGTGTGGTGACGGAGTAAAAATACAATATGTCACCACCCCATCTCATCCCATGGGTGTCGTAAAAACCGACTAAGGGACTATCCGTAAATGTTATCTTTACGTAATAAAAAGAAGGAAAACTTGAAATTAAACCCTATACCAATCCGTTTGGCCAGCGTGGTATTAATAGGCCAAGTATCCCTCCGTCACGAGAGGAGGCCCGTCCCTGCAGTATAGCACATTAATGTGCTGTTATGATATTTAACATATTAAAAACACAACTACACACATCAAAAAAGTCTAAGCAACATGCATGATATTACAAATTTACCATTTATATTAATTAATTTCTAAGTATTTACTCACTCAAAGTGTATAGGTAAGTAAACTTCAAGTGTATAGGTAAAAAAAATTCGATTATGTTTTGTTTTTTTTCATAAAATTCAAATGACTGCGAATTTGTTTGAATTTGAGTGCATGTTAATTGCTACGTTTTAGTCTTGATTTTATAATTTTACCAACCATTTAAATACAGTTGGCGACAAAATTGAATTGTTAGATATTCTTTACGTCATGGAGCGACGTCATTTGACGGCAGATGAAATGCAAAGAGCTGTAGGGATGTTGCAAGCGGGAAGTAATCAATCTCAGGTATCTCGACATTTTGGTATTCATAGAAGTGTTATTTGTCGTCTTTGGCAGCGCTACAATAATACAGGGGAACCCGCTGAACAGCATCCAGGCCGTAAAAGGAGTACAACCACTCGGCAAGACCGGTACATACAACTGACTGCAAGACGCCAGCCGATGTTAACCGCTCGAGAGATAAGTTTGAGGCTACAAAATTCAAGTGGTGTTGATGTAAGTCCCCAAACTGTGCGAAATCGACTGCATGAGTACGGCCTACGAGCTCGACGCCCTATCAGGTGCCCACCGATACGTCACGGGAATCGCGCTCGTCGAAATGAATGGTGTAGAGAACGCATAACATGGACCCAGGAACAATGGGATAAAATTATGTTTTCCGATGAGTCGCGATTCGGGTTTAGGCCTGATACAAGAAGGGTGCGAGTGTACCGTCGACCCGGAAATACTGAAAGACTCAGGTGCGTTCAGGAAGTTCATCCATACAGCGGCTCAACAGTTATGGTATGGGCGGGTATTATGAAGAACAGGCGAACTGAGCTCGTTTTTGTAAATGGAAACATGAACGCTGAAAATTACGTTGAGGATATTCTCAGACCTTATGTCCATCCATTTGCACAAACCTTTGGCTCCGATTTTACGTTAATGCATGACAATGCGCGTTCACATACAGCTCGGCGAACCAGTGAATACTTGGCAACGGAGAACATCCAGGTATTGCCCTGGCCTGCACAATCGCCAGACCTCAACCCCATCGAGCACGCATGGGACATGCTCCAGAGACGTGTTTTGAAGGACTTGGACGGAGTGACAACAACCCAACAGCTGAAGGATTTGCTACAATTCCATTGGGAGCGAATACCGCAAGATGACATAAACAGTCTCATTAATTCAATGAATAATCGTTGCCGACAAGTTCTGAATAGCAGAGGAGGCCATACTTTGTATTAAATTGTCCTATTCTTTCACAATAAATTCATTTTCTTAAGAAATTTCAATTTGTAAAAAAAAAGTTTAGTTTCTTATGTACCTGTATATTCTAATATTGTTAATTTCTGTTATTAAAAGAACTTATAAAGAAAACAGCTGTTATTTTTACATCATAGAACCCTAAAAATATTATTTTAAAAATAAAATACAACGTTATAATTAAAATAAATGGTAAAATAAATTAATATAAATGGTAAATTTGTAATATCACGCATGTTGCTTAGACTTTTTTGATGTGTGTACTTATAAAAAGTATACAAACACTTAAAAACTCACCAAAACTTTGATATAACAATGCGTACCGATCGAAGAATCGACCGTCAACTCAACGGAAGGTACACTTTGCAATTTCCTTCTATGTCCCTTCCATAATCTTTTCACAAACAATTCTATTATCTGCCACAAACCGATAAACACACATTTTAATATTAACTCAACAGCTTGCCAACCAGAGATTACTTGTAAAACTTTTTTATTTCTTGAACTCATTTTTAATCAACGTTCGTGTATGAGTTTACTTTAGTTACTGTTGATAATATAAAATAATGTCTCGTAAATGATTCCACGCGCCAGGGCCGACGCGTTTTTATCATTATTATCGATGTTTTTAAACGGATATAGTTGTAGGATAAGCGGCTATCTGTCAAAGTGCGTTTTGATATCATCTGTGATGTTCGTGAGTGATTTCGTTCTTATTTTGATTCGTTTCTTTATATGTAATTAGTCTACGCACAAATTAAGTTGACCGGCTTGAAATTGTTGCGAATTGCTGTGCAATGGTATTTATTGGAATTAAATTACGGGGAGTACAAGGAGCAGGTGCTTTTTTACTTAAGGCCGGCTAAATAAGATTGCGCGAAGTGTAGGTACGGATTTAAATCCCCGCGATACAGAGCTAAATCCCTATTGTAGGAAATTGTCTTTATAAATTATGAAAAACAAAAACCTATGATACCTATACGGTACCTACCGTATTCAAATCATTTCAATTTGTTTACCATTATCATATTTTATAATAGTATAGATAAATAGACATTAAATAAAAACAAGACTACCCACAATCCTATTAACTATTATACAAAAGAATAAACATTTATAAAACACTATCACAAACAAAATAGGTTTAACTTTTGTTTTGTTGGACCCAACGTGGAGCCGTCAGCAGTGGAAGGGTTTATTTAAAAACAAATTAAGTGAGGTCCGAGACGGAAGGCACTCAGCTCGGGTTTGAGAGGATAATGTGTTATACATACGTAGGTTACGTCGTGTTAGAGTTTTGTAAGATATTTCGCGTCATCGTGTTATAACAAATCATGGCACGCAGCGAAAATATAATTTTAAGTGTAGTAAGTAAATGTCTTTTACAAAATATCAATACGTATTTTTTTTTAATATGAATCATGGGTGATCTAAGAAAATAATGCACTAAAGAAGACTGACCCCCCTTTAAAAAAAGTAGTAAATTGCCTGAGTAATAAGCCCCCAGGGTAAAAGGGATGTCAAGTAATCGGTAAGGTATTTCATTGTCTGCAAGAAAAAGGAGGAACGAAGTCTGGCAAAAATAAGGCCGATATTCATTTCTTCCATTTCTGTTTTATACTTATTATTAAAAATACCTATATACCTATTGAAGATTTTCCCTGTGATGACGTAGTTTTAAACATGTTTTTATCTTATGAGTAGATATTAATTTATTAAAGATGATAATTAAACATATTAAACCTATGTTTAAGTAAGTATTAGTTATCTTTACGTATTACAATTTCGTCATAAGCACATGTTTTCAATCGATACGTTTATGTCAAGGTTTATGTAAATATAATTAAACTAATTGATAATTTATTACAAGGTTAGAACCTATAGCCACTTGCAGTGGTGGCAATGCGGTCATGTATGCAGCTGCCGTGCATAAAGTCGTGAGTTCAGAAACCACGCAAGATTGAAGAAATTGTGTGACGCAGAAATAATTGCCTCGAGTCAGGATATTCTTTGTATCTATTTTACTAGCTGACCCGTGCCCACTTTGTTGGGCGGCAAAAAAACGCGTCCTATTTTTAAACATATTTTATTACTGCTCCACTCTTATTAGTCATAACGTGATATTATATAGCCTATGACACGCCCCGGTAAATGGACTATTCAACACCGAAAGAAATTTTTATATCGGTTCAGTAGATCCAGAGATTATCCCCTACAACGTCACAAACTCTCAAACACACTAACTTTACCTATTTATAATATTAGTATAAGTATAATTTAATATGTCCCCATGACATATAAAA
The DNA here is from genome assembly GCA_905475405.1 of Schrankia costaestrigalis. Classification (NCBI taxonomy): domain Eukaryota; kingdom Metazoa; phylum Arthropoda; class Insecta; order Lepidoptera; family Erebidae; genus Schrankia; species Schrankia costaestrigalis. The sequence goes on from FR997835.1 coordinate 18,692,893, forward strand.
ATATTTAGCGTGTGTAGTTGGGTAATGATTTTATTGTTTCATCTCCTTTATCACTAGGTTTGGTTTGAGGAACTATTTGAAATAGTTTGCTAATCACCGTTTTATCACTAGACCTATAACGTTTTATACCGTAGCAAAGGTCATGCTTTGATCCGATATCACCCAATACAATTTATGTTCTACATAGTAGGCGTGAGCGTTGCGACGTGAAACCGTTTACGAGAACCGTTTTATGTTCTGCGACGATGAAACAGTTTTATACAGATTCCCAAAGTAGTTATCGTTGCAAAACCAGTCTTCAATCAAATACGTTCTCCGTTTTCAAAACAGTCTTCGTTATCTAACCAGTCCTTTAAAACGTCATGCAACTTTTTACTTTATATTTAAGAAAATAAAGCTCAGGATGCAATAATTCAAAAATGACAATCGTTCGTAGTCTTTGTTGCGTTTCGTTATCTGAAACCAGTTGCAACGAGAACCGTTTTTTGCAACCGTTTTCATCGTCGCGAAAACGGCTTCGTTTCGTTCGTCAAAAATGCGACGACGACCCACCACTACTACATAGACCATTATTATCTTCCGTGTAAGTGCAGACTCTGTATAGGCTGTGTTCCGGTAAATTAAATCATCAACATCATCATATCAGCCAATTGATGTCCACTGCTGAACATAGCCCTCCTCCAAATATTGCCATCTTGTAAATTAAATAAATAAGTACAGTATGGGGACATTGATAATGTGATTGGCTTTTAAAGAAAGACAGCAAATCAATGAGTAAGAAAAGTACATCCGATTACCGAAAATAGCTGAATAATTTAGCATAAGTTTTGAAAATTATCACATTAAAATGTATCTTATGGCGTTCGGCATAAGGTTGAAATTATAAAAGATTGAATCCCTACTTACTTTAATTTGACATTGTATGTTTCATCATGTCTTACTAAGTGACACTGATGACGGAAACATTGCACTTCGATAAAAAGTCATTGCAGTGCAACAAAATATAGCACTTATTGTTAACGTGATAATATACAATTTCAAAATAATCAATATATTATAATCTCACTTTCTCGCTTCCTCATTGTTGTCTGTCTTTCTTTAAAAACCAATCATATTATCAATGTCCTCATACTGTAAATGTTTTACTGCGAAATGTATAATTTAAACCACATTAAAAACTGTATCTCCCAACTATAACGCACAATCATCAACAACGTCACGTCACACAGCGTAAGCTAAACATACTACACGCATTAATGCGCACAGAGGACATACAGAAACGTCCAGTCAGCATAACTAACGACCAGAGACTATTATTGTGACGTTTAGTTACCTCCACAGACTTACAACAAAACTTTTTATAAATTGATTTTCAATTCCTTTGACATTGCCTCGTCGCGCATTTATCTGAGAAGGTTGCAATGTTGAATAATAGTTATTATTTGTTATTTTACATTGCATTATGAGCGACGAGAGGATACTGAATGGAAAAATATGCATGTTAATCTTTTATTTAAGTGGAATCAGTCGTGAGAATTTTGTAAAGGCGACGGTTTTAGAATGTCTGTTACTTCCTTCCTTTTAGTGGTTTCAAACGGTTAGCACTTGCATACCTTGATCGCACCAGAAGAAATCATCCAGCGCACACTTTGCCAAGAAAGTCAAAAAGGAGTGATGATTACAATCCGTTGCCTTAATTCCTGGACTGTATTAACAGCTATATATGGCTTTCATCATAACAGCCTATTAATGTCCCACTGCAAAAAACGAAGGCGTTACGCCATTCGCCTCGTTGAGTATTTATGGCCAAATCCATTTAGTATTGCCCAGACACGATAAGTAGATGGCTAAAAAGTATTGTATAAGATATAAGTAGGTATATTATGTTATAATAAGTATTAAGTAAATGGCATAACAAAAAAAGATGTTATATAGCAGATATAACTCATAATCAAATAGGTATTACGTGGGTTGGTAGCGTTCGTGTTGCTGTTTTTAGGTTGGTTACACAATAAGTATCGAACTATTAAAATTAAGTAAGTATATTTTTGTTGAATGTTTTTTTTATATTTGTATTTTTTATTTTTTCGGCGGGAAGCCGATGGATGAGGGAGGCACAGGACCGCGCAGGGTGGAAACTTTTGATGATGATGATATTTTTGTTGGAAAATGTGTCTTTTTATAAGGGGTTAAGGTAAGAGATTACCTTTGTGGTAAAGCGGCTGTGTATGCCGCTGCCATGCACGAGTTGGCGGGTTCGAAACCCACGCAATGTGATTCTTTAAGTGTTCCTTAAATTGTTTTCCTGAGTCTGGATGTTCATTGTGGCCGTTAAAGTTTGTGAAGTCCCTGCGCCACAAGCGATCCCTAGTGCGAGAGTAGTTTAATTTTTTTTAAATCCGTGTGGTGACGGAGTAGTAATACAATATGTCACCACCCCATCTCATCCCATGGGCGTCGTAGAAACCGACTAATGGACTGTCCGTGAATATTATCTTTACGAAATAAAAAGAAGGAAAACTTGAAATTAAACTATACCTAGGTATATAAAAATCCGTCTGGCCAACGTGGTATTAGTAGGCCAAGTATCCCTCTGTCCCGGGAGGAGGCCTGTTTCTTTTTTTTTATACTAGGTAAACACGGCAATATGACTATATCGAACCTGATGGAAAGCGCGAGTACAGTCCACAAATGAAGCCAACGGATAGAAGTCCAAAAACAACTTCTATCCGTCGTCATCATCTTGCCGGTTTGGCCAAATGCTTCTTCACACTGCGTTTGAAGGACCCAATGTCATATGATGGAGGAAATACGTGAGCCGGAAGCTGGTTCCACAACTTCATGGTTCGGCATAGGAAGGAATTCCCGAACCTTTTGGTGCGAGCCGATATCTGACAGACCGTCTGAGTATGACTCCGCAAACCGGCGCGAGTGGTCCTGTTATGAAAAGAGGACGGAGGAACAAGATTGAATAACTCTTCAGAGCACTCTCCATGGTACATGCGATTGAACACACTAAGGGACGCGATATCTCTGCGAAGCTGTAGCGACTCCGCGTGCTCCGTGACCTGGGTGTCATCAACTATGCGGAACGCATGCCGCTGCAGTCGGTCCAGGGCTTCCACGAGATACTTGGCAGATCCATCCCAAAGATGCGAACAGTACTCCATGCTGCTCCGAACCTAATTAATGTCCCTGCAGTGGGACATTAATGGGCTGTTATGATGAAACAAAAAAAAAATTAAATCAGTTAAAAAAATTAGAAAATATAACGTCTTATTTTTTATAATCGTTTAAAATAGCGAAGAATATTTTATTTTAAAAACAAAAGTCAAATACACTAACGTAAAAAATATATGACTTGTATTTATATCGTCGTTGTATCCTCATCCTAATCCCGTGTAAAAGAGGAGCTGACAGGATGCGTCGTCACGTTTCTCGACCCCTCAATCCGACACCTCCGCAGTACATAAGGGGAGATCTCTCCAGACAAAGCTATCTCCAATATTATTTATACCTTTGTGTTCATTTTCCATGTTACTCTTTAAGAAAGTTGTTGAAATTTATTTTTTGCCTGTGGTCGTCTTTTCTTTTTTTTTTACTGGTGTTTGTAAATCGATTCTGTGCTTTGTTTTCGGTATATTCTGTATTGCAATATTTATTTTTATCTACAATGAATAAATGGATTCATTACATAATTTTATGTCTCCTCTTCAAATACTTGACAGCATGTCGATCTCTTTAAAAGTCAACTAAGGGATAGTTCGTACATAATCCCAACAAAAACAAATGAATCTTAAGACGTAAACTTTAGAACATTTTTTTTCTTCCGGTCAAGCCAACGTGGTTTTAGTAAAACACCTTTTTCAGTACATCATTATTGGGTCTTGTCTTAGTCTTTGCACCTAACTATGACGAGGACTATCATTAGGAATACCTATCCCTTATTGAATTTACATACATAGGTAAATAAACTCACACGCCATATCCTATCCGGGGTAGACAGAGATGACAGAACGCTACTTGTTATTGCATTTAATATGTCTTACTAGGCTTCAAGGTTTGGAAAAAAATGAATGCCTTCTAAAGAACAAGTTGACAAATAGACGTAAAATAATTTTCTTATTGAAAATCCAGAGCATTGCTCCAGTTATAATAGGTACCTACGCAATTTCCTATAAAGTACATAGGCGATATTTTTAAAGTTTGTTTAGTCAAATCAAATTGATAGAATGTATGCCATTTAAAACAAACAACTGAGTTCTAAGATTTATCTTTATATATAGTTATACCAACTTTAAATAAAACACGTATATTAAACTTATACCCCCTTACTCATAAACGCCTCTTAAATTTAATCCATGTTTAGCGAGATTTTTATAAGTAAAACCAACCTTATGCCAAACAAAACCGTAAGAATTTAAGCTAATCAATTGACTAAAATTTAAGAGGCGTTTATGAGAGTAAGGGGGATAAAATACAAAGTTTGATAACTTCCTCCTCTTTTTGGAGACGCTTAACTAAATCTAGTTCAAGCTCCTACCTCTTTTAGACTATTAAGTATTATACCCTTTCCAGCGTAAGTTTAGCTTTTTGACAGTTCACGTCCATGAAGTTTCGAAATACTTCCGCTTATTTTTCGAACAAATAATATTGTATTTCATTGACGTACCAATGTTTTTTTCGGTTACCATGGTTACTTAGTGATGGACACGCATAACGATTACCATCATTGTGAAACAAATTACAAATAATCGGTAGAATTAAATGCTATGAATAAACTTGAACTCTTCTTAATAGGTTTATAAAATGTAATATGATATTTTAGACTAGCTATAACCCGCGAATGTGTCACGATAAATTATGTATTTTAAATAATACTTACGCTAACTATAATTATAAAATTTTAAGCTATAGGCTAATTCTCTTAACATAGATAAAGAAAGAAACAATAATATAATGTAAAAGATGATGTAAGTTGATGTAAGAATCCAAATGTGTAAAATAAAGCAATTTGGAAAATCGAAAAATCGCTTACAATCGAATAGCATTACATTCGAGATACTGCTGAACGTCACTAACGTCAAGCTGTCAAATGTTGTTAAATATAGTGGAAGGGGTATAATGACTTTTTGTCATTATTTTACTTTGTTTTTTTTTGCATGCTGTGGTTTCCTGTTATTGAAGGAATACACGCAATGTTCCTGTATAGTATTTTATATTAATTGTGTGTGTATTGCATTTTGACGACCTCTGTGGCGCAGTCGGTATATTGGTACATGGCTGCTACGCAAAGGTCTCGGGTTCGATTCCCGCTCAATGCAAATTTTTGTGTACATGATTGTTTGCATTGGTCTGAGTGTTTTCTTTGTATAAATATGTATATATTTACAAAAAAAAGTATTTAAGTATGTTTATCCGTTGTCTAGTACCCATAGTCCAAGCTTTGCTTAGTTTGGGGCTAGGAGGCGATGTGTGAGGATTATTTATTATTTATTAATATTTTATTTATTTGTTGGAGACCCATAAAATAAATGAATAGTCAAAATACCACTAAAGCACTAGGTATAAGCTTTACGTCACCGTGCGGTCTACTAAAATTTGGCAAGTATTATACCATCTAACAATAATATGTTTTAAACATAAGAGGAGTTCTGATATCCATGTGAGTCCCTGTACATAGGTCCTTAGGGACAGATCGTGTGATTGTCATGTAAATGTCGCTAGGGGGCGTCCCAGGCACCCTGCGAAGTGATTAATAATTATTTGACACTTCCAACACGTCCCCTTATGTATTCTCTATTGTTGTTTAGAATGAAAGGAAGTTGGTACATGACTTTTTAGATATATTTTTTAGTAAGTAATTAAATGTTGTAATGCGTATGGTGACGGAGTATACCCGTGTGGTGACGGAGTATATCCGTGTGGTGACGGAGTAAAAATACCTACAATATGTCACCACTTCATCCCGTGGGTGTCGTAACAACCGACTAAGGGACTATTCGTAAATATTATCGTTACGAAATAAAAAGAAACCCTGTACCAATCCGTCTGGCCAGCGTGGTATTAGTAGGCCAAGTATGCCTCCGTCATGGGAGGAGGCCCGTCCCTGCAGTGGGACATTAATGGGCTGTTATGTTCATGAGGTATAATGTACATACCTATATTGCATAGTAGATACCTCTATGGCGTTATGGTTATAGTGACTGCTACGCAAAGGTTTTGGGTGCGATTTCCGTTCAATGTAGTATTCTGTGGGTATGAAAGTTTGATTTGGGTGGGTGATAAGCTGATTCCTAGCAAGAGATCGTAGCTTTTAATCCACAAATTATGTTCTTAAACCTAGATGTTCTTTGTTTTTAATTCATGTTTATAAATGTCACACACACTAGAGTTTACACAGTTTACAAAGCACCGTGACACATAAACATGTATCATCATAACAGCCCATTAATGTCCCACTGCAGGGACGGCCCTCTTCCCGTGATAAAGGGATACTTGGCCTACTAATACCACGCTGGCCAGGCGGATTAGTACAGGGTTTAATTTCAAGTTTTCCTTCTTTTTATTTCGTAAGATAATATTCCCGGATGAGATGGGGTGGGTGACATATTGTATTCTTACTCCGTCCCCACACGGTATACATATAGTAAGGTAGTTTTTCTTTTTAGATAAATAAAAATTAAATAAATAAAAAAATACCCTACACCATAGTTATTCAATTAATAGTATCAAGTATAAAGGAAACTAATAGTATTTGTGGTTTTGTGTCGCCGGTAACATAACACTCTCTAATCGGATTTTGTCCGCAAACGACACCCCTATTAAAACTTATTACTACGTTAATGTCCTACGCAGACGACGGACATTGCCGACTCAATTGCAAAAAAAAACGAGATCAAATTTCTTTTTAAAGAAATTTTTTAGCGCGATTTGGATCGAGCCCTCAAGGGACTTAAAGAACTTCGTAGATCATACAAAGTATGACATAGCGAAATCGCGACCTTGCGCACGATAGCCGCATATACGATAGCATTACCAACGAGGCAGTTAAGTATTAAGTTAAGTAAGTACAAATTATATTTAACAATATAGTTGCATTGTACGATAGGTAAGTACCCCGTACGCAAACTCTTTTAGACATCCCTGGACATTCAATATTAGGAGTAGACAGTAATATCAATCTCCGTGTGGTGTCGGAGTAGGAATACAGTATGTCACCACCCGATCTCATCCCATGGGTGTCGTAAAAACCGACTAAGGGGCTATCCGTTTGTGAATATTATCTTTACGAAATAAAAAGAAGGAAAACTTGAAATTAAACCTTGTACCAATCCGTTTGGCCAGCGTGGTAATAGTAGGCCAAGTATCTCTCCGTCACTGGAGAAGGCCCGTCCCTGGAGTGGGACATTAATGGGCTGTTATGATGATGATGATGAATAATATCAATATTAAGTAACCTGATTATAATTTCTTCGTTACAGTTTGCGACGACGCTCAATTTGTTAGCAACAACTGACCGCACTAAAGTCCCTCGTATGCGCAGACCTTAAAATAAATGTAACACACGCTGTATAACAATGTATTTGTTACAAATTTAACATTGAAGCTGTATGAATAATGTTATAAATTATATTTATAAGAAAATTTAACAATATAAAAGTGGGTTTGTATTTCTGTCGTACGTGGATGAAGTCAGTTTCAAATTACAAGGAGGTCGTATGAAATTGCAATAAGATATTTGTGCGGCACGGCTTTCTATTAATATGGCGTGGAGTTATTTTTGACGGAAATCTGTTTCGGCAGGGAAAAGGCGTTTATTTGATTTCTGATTATTTCTTTTCTATAGGTAATGCTTTTACTAAGACAGTACCTACAGTATATAGGACTTAGTAACGAGAAGAAAATGTCCCTTGACCCTTGTCGCGTTCATCTCATCACTACGTGAATCTATTTGATAATAACGACCTTTGTGGCATACCTAGTGAATAATGTTACATGACTGTTGCACAAACTGTTGTCTGGGGTTCGAGTTCAGCTCTTTTCAAATATTTGTAGTATGAGCAATAGGTAATGTTTGCATTAATCTGGTTATTTTATAATAGTACAAAAAAAGAGTTAGGTAAGTATAATGTTTACCCGGTTGTCTAGTAGCTAAGTTTCGGACTAACTAGATGGCGTTGTGTGAATGTGTAAGGAATAACAAATAGTAATTAAACAAAAATCAGGTGGGTAGCAAGCTATTATAATGATGACATACTACAAATAAAAAAAAACGTAATATGCAAGTCATGGATCATTAAAAACTCCTTCCATAACGTTTAAAAACGAACGAAACGAAAAAATGCGCGCCAATTCGGTTTACTGACGTACCGTGTACGGTCGTACTTTTTTAATTTCTTTTTTCGCGTGAGGCATTAGCATGCACGGAGTTCGGCCGGTAACTGCGTTACGTGAATTATTCTGTGTACAGTTGAGAACACGACCGATTGTTGGGTGATTCGGGAAAATTATTTAGATGAAATTTTCAACCTTAGTTTTGGTGATTAAGAGTGAGTTTCGCTTGAGGTTTTCGTGTAGTAGTATAGTTAGTTGATGCGTGCATTGTGCTAGAGTGCATTACAACAGGGTAGAATATGCGAGGGCCACTCGTTACCTACTTGACTGTGTAACTTCGTTTGTGAGTTCGCATTGCCTCGTGCTAGGGTTTATACTGGCGAGTTAGTCGGACATTAACTTTATATCTATTTATATGAGTTTATAGATTTTATCATACATAGCGAGATAGTGCTCAGGATTGACCGGTTAAAGTAGAGGTGGGCAGGGCACATAGCGCGGAGAACCGACAGCCGTTGGGGCAGAAAGGTTTTGGAATGGCGACCGCGTACCGGAAAGCGCAGGGTGGGGAGACCCCTCACACGGTGGACCGACGACCTAGTTAGGACTTTAGGACGGCGGGAAGCCGATGGATGAGGGAGGCACAGGACCGCACAAGGTGGCAATACTTGCAGGAGACCTATGTCCAGCAGTTGACGTCGATTGGCTGATGTGATGTGATGATAGATTTGATCAAATATGTGCAATGGATATAATAATATGCTACTTCTCAGCTATTCTTACATGCGTGATGTTGTGTAATTCTTATGCGTTTCTCATCCATCGACTTCCCTTCACCGTTATCGGTGCACCATGCATAAGGGGTCTGGCTAATTAGCTTCCAAAGTGGGCCTAGGTCCACAGCTGGTTATAGGCTTAAGTTACAGAATGTATCTATCTACTATAAACCACAAATTTACACTGTAGCAGATTATAGAGAAGTCCACTGAATACAATCATCCCTTATACTTCATGTTTGTAGACTATGGGAAAGCCTTGATCGATCTAGAATAAGACCTAGGTGTTTCTTTCCCTCCACCCCGGTGTCCAAATCATCATACCGAGAGAAAATAGAAAGTACGTCAATGTCTTAATATCACACTACAGAGACGGGCCTCCTGTAGCGACGGCGTCGGATGGAAACTTTTTTATCTGTACCACAAAAACCAGGTGGAATGAGTTTTATGTCAAGATTTTCCTTCTTTTGTTTTTATAGTTGAAATTACCCTTCGTTAGGTTTTACGACACCCGCAATGAGGAGTTGGGGTGTTGATCTTGACACTGAATATTTATTCTCTGTCGCCATTAGAAACAAAGTTATTTTACTATTTTGTCCACACAACTCCTGTATGTTAACCCAACATTTTGATTTCCTACAGTGAGGGTGCGTCAGTCGTTGCAAGAGCTCGTAACACCTATTATGGCGTCCCCTCCAAAAAGATTTATTCAAAATGTTATTTTACACCATCTATGTACCAACTTCTATTGTATTCAATCGGACCATGTACAATGACGTTATAATTTGAAATAATGTAACGTTCTATTCGATTTTCAACTTTATTGTCGTTATTTTTTAAAATTGTGTTCTTTCGTTCGATTTTCAACTTTGGTGTGACGTAATATATTTAAAATAATGTTCGATTTTCAACTTTATAGTGACGTAATATTTTTGAAATGAGGTTCTATCGTTCGATTTTCAACTGTATTGTCGTTATTTTGTCTATATGATGTTATTGCCGCCATTTTGTAATGTCGTAGGGTGATCGTGACTTTTATTGACTCGTTTATTGAGTTACATTGAGTGGCTAATGGGTACACTATTGCGTTCTATTTGTTACGCATTTCGATACACTCGCTATGTTTGAGAAGGCATTTATTTATGTGTCGAGTTATTTGACTTAAGGAATAAGTTTAGATACCTAGTAATGGATATTTAGTCCCTACTTTCGCCATACAGTCCTAGTAAGAGGAGTGGGACTAAGCCGAATTTGTACTTACTAGACAACTGAGAAACAGTTTTCTTGTAAATACGTAATGCAAATGAAACAGCCATACACGCAAACATTTGACTTGAACGGAGATCGAATTCACGACCCTTGAGTAACAATTACTAATAACCAGCGCTGTGCAAGACGATATTATAACTATTTACACCTTGATGTAATGTAAAGAAATGTTTTATTTTCCTGGTTCATCCGAAATAAGTCACAATTCCGCAGGTAGATTTGTCATAGTGTTCTATAAAACTGGTGGCTGTTGTCGGGTGGCTAACGAAGCCAATTTGCCGGGCTCCCGTCCAGTAATGAACCTCTCACAGAGATGACGCGACGCGTCTGATAATGAACGGTTATCTAACAATTAATTTTCTACTTCATTTTTTTTGGTTATTGGCTGTTTGATTTTAAAAAGATGTTTCGAAGTGGCTTATTATCGTCTGTGGTTGATAAGCCCATAGATCTAGAAGCATTTTTTTTAAATTAAGTACTTACTTACTGCCAATGTATTATTTTAGAGATCAGTAGAATTTATATATTTTTTTTAATTACAGTGCTACTGCTTGAAGGGGTGGTTCATATCGACCAGTAGCCGGTTGGTCTATTAATAATACCCCTCACACAACGACATCAAGGTAATCCAAAACTAAACAGAGCTTGTACTTTTAGTACTAGACAACGGATAATCATACTTTTGTACTAATGTTTACTTTCATGTTCATGCACACAAATATTTTCACTGAGCAGGAATCGAACAAGAGACGTTAACGTAGCAACCATGAACTATAACCGTTTTGCCACAGAGGCCGTCGGCACATGTTTGTAAACTGTTTCAACTTTAACATCTAAATTCAAAATTATTCCATATTTAAAAACTCCACACTTTTCCAAATTTAAATCCCCGAGGACTATAGACTAACAACCATAGTATAATCTCCACTAGAAGTGACAGGCAGCTGTCAGTTACTAGAGTGGCTTCGTTACAACCGAGAGAGGGCGCTTTGCAGTTTCCCGCCGGCTCAGGGCGCTTCAAAATGATGACAATTATACAGATTTTGAGATGGTTTTAAGAGCGATTGTAACTACCTAAGTGTTAGGCGCCTTTTTTAATGGTCCGGGATTTTTTTCGTAGGTAAAAGTTTTGTCTGTTTACTGTAGTTAAAGTTAAAAAATATATTGTGACGAGAATGGATGTTAAGATATTAAATAAGTAAATTAATATCGCGAATGCATTAGGTAAAGTCGGAAGGGACCGGTCTAGAAAAACGTACAGGGATAATTGGACCTTCTTCAGAAACCTTTAAAACCGACGGAAATGTATGAAGATTGTATGAAAGAAAGAAGCAAGCCTCTACCTAACCCTATGAAAATAAGGCGAGAGCTACTAAAATAAAAGGTTATTAAAACAATCTCTAGACATTAATTTCAAAATAAAGATTTTGGGCTTTTAATCAGCAGGTCAAAGGGTAAATTATAAATCCCTACAAGAATATCTATTGTGTAACAATTTGACAACTATAAGTTTAATTAACCGAATTTTTAACGATTTTAAGGTACGAGAATTGAAATGACGTTTGAATGTGACTTTTATGACGAAAGGAACGAAAAGAAGAGTAACTTAACTAAAAACCGTCTTCCAATCGGTTGTGCTAGTGTGATACTTATAACAGGGCAACTTTTGTACCTATGTGTACTCGTAGATACAAATAAGTACAATCTCTTCTTCTTTGCCTGCCCTTAACAACCCATTTACCTGGGGTCCAGTCGTGGTTTTCTTCTTCCATACTCTCCGTGTAGAAACAAATACAATCTACAATATAATAAATATAAATTATATATTTATATTTATTATACACATCAAAACTATCATTAATCCTATAATACAAACTAGACAAAAGTGTATAGTGACAATCGTCTTTAGTTTCCTTAAATTAGTCATAGATGGCGTTAGTAGGTACCAGGATAATAACGAATGTAGTGAACAGAGAATGTTTAAAAAACCTTGGAGAGCCAGTCATTCGAATTATTGTTTATAAGATAACTTACTTACATTTATAATAATAATATTCAAATTTTGAATGGTGATAAATTAGTATATTTAACTATTAAATAATTAATATTTGTTCAGATCTTCGTCTCGTAAAGATAATTTAAATATAATTAATATACCAATTCTTAGGATAGGCTTCCATTGATGGAAGCCAGCTTCGACTACCAATACATACTTAGCTGGCCAGATGAATTTATACAAAAAGTTTCCTATCATAATAGGTCTCCAAACATAATGTCAATAAGTTACTGCCGTAGATAAGAAAATAGTGGATTATAACAACGACCCTATCTTAATCTAAGAATCAAAGAAAAATTTCAAAAAAGAAATGTTTTTTTTATATAAAAACGTTTATTCATCTCCACAAAATTACATGTATAGATACAGTTGACAGAAAGGTAACACAGGTTAATAAGTAATTTGTGGGAGATCTGGAGTCTAAAATAAGCCTAGACCAAGGGCTAGTTTATTATGAATCGTTACGAAAGCTATCGGTATCATTAACCGCTAAATTATGTACCTAGTCGTCTTTAATATTACCTATTGAGCTATGTTTAGGTAAAATGAATGTGTTTACAAAGTATTTCTATTTTCTTTTACCTTATTAAAAAACTAACTCCATTGCAGAATATTGGTTCTGATTACAACAAGTAAATGGTAGGTACCTACCTACTTAGATGATTTTCTTACAGTAATTTGTAGAAACAAAATCACTTATCCAATTCCAAATATTTCTTACCTGTATCTCCCTCATCCATCCGCTTTCTTGACAAGATCCCGTGTGTGGGGTTTGCCTACCCTACGTCATCCAATAAGTGTATTTCAGCAGCTGCTGTCGTTTCTTCGCAAAAAGTACATGGTAATTGTTTTAACAGAAAAATATATTGTTTTAATTAAGTTTTAGTTGCATTGTTTTCATCATAACAGCCCATTAATATTCCACTGCAGGGACGGGCCTCCTCCCGTGACGGAGGGATATTTGGCCTACTAATACCACGCTGCCCAGACGGATTGGTATAGGGTTTAATTTCAAGTTTACCTTCTTTTTATTTCGTAAAGATGATATTCACGGATAGTCCCTTAGAACGGTTTTTACGACACCCATGGGATGAGATGGGGTGGTGACATATTGATTCTTACTCCGTCACCACACACGGAGGCATTATTTTTTTTTCCTTTTTTTTAATCTTAGGTAATCAGTATCACAATTATGTTAATATTTATGTGTACTCCATTTTATAAAATACTGTTAAGTACCTATTGTTGTTTATTGTCTGTTTGCCAGGATCGTGACAAGTGGCATTCTGTCGTCTCTGCCTACCCCGGCCGGGATAAGGCGTGAGTTTATGTATGTATGTATGTACTGTTAAGTAAGTGCCCCACGATATTTTAACAGATACATTTATCAGTAGTCGTGTTATGAAATAGTAAAATATAAGGACTACTAGCGGCAAAGGAAGCCCTCGTTTCCGGCGTAGACAGCCGTTATCTACCTATTTTATGTGTAAGTATTATTTAGTGCAGGTAACACTGTGAAACATTTATTGCTGGCAGTTCCATACTTTGTTAGTTCATAGTTTATGGTGTTGTTTCGTTTAAAATTTTAATAAAATAGATACTTTTTCCTCGTTGTTCTTGGCTCCTTGGTGATTTTTTCTTGATTTCATTGAAATTCAATTCGAAAATCAAATTAAACTAATTATAACATCTATCTTAAAGAAGAGGAATTTAAAAAATCTTATTTTGGTCTGGTCTAATGTTTGTAGGTCCCCTACTTTTCCCATCGTTGCTAAAGGAGACGTAGGGAAGGGCGACTACCGATAGAGTCACTACGATAGCCGTCGGGAATGACTTCTTATCCTCCGAAGCACGCTAAGATACGGTTAAAAATGATAAACTACGACTATACTTACTATAATATTATAAAGAGGGAAGGTTTGTGTGATTGTGTGTTTGTGACGTTGTAGGGGGTAATCTCTGGATCTAATAAACCGATTTCAAAAATTCTTTCTGTGTTGAATAGTCCATTTATCGGGGAGTGTCATCGGCTATAGTATCACGATATGACTAATAGGAGTGAAGCAGTAATGAAATATGTTTAAAAAACGACCGCTTTTTTTTTGCTGCCCAACGAAGCGGGCACGGGTCAGCTAGTACCTAGGTACAAAATAACTTTGGTAGAGCAGCTGACTCAAAGACAACATAGTTATTGATATCATTCGGACTCTATCCACTTAGGACTCGTTTGTCCACTAAGCTACATTGTCTATGGTCACGTACATCTATTGTCCAATAACTCTATGGTTTAAGGGTCATCAACATTACCTACTTAACGGAACCCTTAAATAACATATTCTCTCTCTTTCTTACATCATATTGTAAAAAGAGATAGATAGCTATGTCCGAGATGAAAATAGTTTTTTTTTAGATTTGTTTATTTATACAGATGATAATCAAAATAATTTGGGATGCTGTGTTATTTCAACTGGACCGTGCGTGTCTTAAATTGTGGTGTTGTGACAGGAATATTTTATTAGGATACTTAAAAACTGTTTTTTTTTAAATTGAATATTATAATTTTGTCTCTAACTAGCCGTTTAATGCCACAATGCAGCGACCGGACTCTTTTATTGATATTACGTAAACATGACCTATTATTATTAAGTACAATGGATATAAGAGTTAATTTATAATACGTATTTATTAACTTGGATTACAAAATAATACTTATGAAACGTAAAAGGAGTCAAACTACCAACACCTTTACAGATAACAAGGTATACCTACCTACGTAGTAGGTACCTCGAGCTCTGAGAAGAATGGAGCAAATAATTTGAAGAAACTCTTTTAAAACCTACCTACGGTGTTCCTCTATCACAATGGGTGAGAGAAAAGCCATTTCTTGATTCGTCCCGGGGGGATACCTATCGCCCTGTGTCAGAGCTCTCGACATTGTAGATGCAGCTTATCCTTACACGAATGTATTACCTATTCATTAACTTGATATAGTCTATAATACCAGATCATTCTGGAACACTACAAGCTTCGACGACCTCTGCGGCGTAGTGGTTATATAACATGACTGCTACGCAGAGGTCTCGGGTTCGATACCCGCTCAATGTAAATCTTTGTGTGCATGAACATGATTGTTTGCATTGGTCTAAGTGTTTCTATGTTTAATATAATAATATACCTATGTATTTACAACAAAAAAGTATTTAAGTATGTTTATCCGTTGTCTAGTAGGTACCCATAGCAGGTACAAGCTCTGCTTAGTTTGGGACTAGATGGCGTTGTGTAAATGTGTGAGGATTATTTATTATTTATTTAGGCGTAGGCCTAAGCACCAGTAATTACGAAAGTTAAAGTTTCTCTTCTTCTTTCAATCTTTTAAAATTTGTGTCAATTGTTCCTTCAGGAGACAAGTAGGTACCTATTATTTATTTAGTATGAAATGTTGTTACATAGTTAGGAAATCTGTTACTTAGTAATTATTAATTGTACTTTATACCTACTATTAGGTAATAATCACAGCTTTGCCCATAAAGTGCAGTTCCACTCGATTATTAAATTTTAAAATGATTCCTTGTCATCATAATTTTAAATTTAGAACGTTTGCTTTAAATTACTTTGACAGCTGTCACTTGTTGTTATGTCAAAATCAAATCACAAGTCATAAATCAAATAGACTAAGGACACATCCCTTACAGCCAAAGCATTCTTCGATTGGCTATGTAGTATCGATTTCAAGTCGTTATACTCTTGAGTAGTGGGTGGACTTTAGGTGTGCGTGAAATGGATACTGCCCTACTGGGCGGGGTCGATAGCAGCCAATCCTGTAACTGATACTCTACTTCTTCTCTGTTATAAAACAATGTAAAATCAACTTTAATACTCAGACAAAAGGTTGTTATTCCAACTGCGGTAAAAGCCAGTTTTGTAAGCGATACCCTAGTTCTTTATGATGTAAATTTTTGTATTATGAGCTTTATAAGGTGTAGTTAAGGTTCAATTTCGAAGTGCTTTGTGTTGTAATTGATATGCCTCGTCTAAAATTGATGTTAGTTTTAGTGTAGGGACATTGTACATTATATGTTGTATGCTAATGTGTTTTGTATGTTATGTGGAATATAAACTGGTGTTTATTGCGTAGAGATAAAACTACTGCTGAATAATTTGGTTTTATTATTTGATGACCAGGTGGCGTGGTGTTTTAATACAATGTTAATGAACTATAGGTATTTTATTAACTCTTGGTGCTAAATATATTTTTTACTAGTCATTTGAAGTAGAACTACTTAACTAGCATGTTTTGTAATTAATCCTATTATTTCGTAAAAAGTTTGTTTACTTAGGTACTAGGTAGATATAAGTATTTTCACTTGCTGCTGCTAAACAGGGTTGCGTTGAAAATATCTTCTTCATAACATTCTACTAACATAAAGGATGGGATAGACGTAAAAAAGGATAGGACTCAACCTATCCTTTTTTGACGTCTAAGTTACGAAGGGAAACTAAACCTTCTAATTACAACACTGGATATCATAACAGCCCATTAATGTCCCACTGCAGGGACTAGCCTCCTCCCGTGGGGGAGGG
Source organism: Schrankia costaestrigalis (assembly GCA_905475405.1). Classification (NCBI taxonomy): domain Eukaryota; kingdom Metazoa; phylum Arthropoda; class Insecta; order Lepidoptera; family Erebidae; genus Schrankia; species Schrankia costaestrigalis. Next base: position 18,709,912 of record FR997835.1, read on the forward strand.
TTACTTGGCCTACTACCTAATTCTACGCTGGCCAGAGGGATTGGTATAGGGTTTAATTTCAAGTTTTCCTTGTTTCTATTTCGTAACGATAATATTTACTGATAGTCCCTTAGTCGGTTTTTACGACACTCATGGGTTGAGATGGATTGGTTAGTGGTGGCATATTGTATTCTTACTCCGCCACCACACGGGAACACTGGATAATCGCATTAGTACATACTTAAACAGTTTTCCTTCTAAGAGTTTCGTACTTATAGATAATACCTGGGAACTTTCTCATAGTTGATTTTTAAGACACTCACGGTATAAGATGAGGTGCTCAGCTCATACCGAGTAATACCACACCTAGAAAAAAAACATATGCATTTGATAAAATCTCTTTAATCCTCTGATGTGAAACCTTCTTTCTCTAATTATTCTTAAAAGACCTTTTAATAGCGAAATACATTAATCATTTCGTTTTATTTGTTCTAAAAATATATCTACCCATTGTTATATATGCTAGACATTGAACAATACACAAAAAATCATTAGGAAGAGGAGGTAGGGGAGCACCTGACGCCGGAAGTCATTAGTAAATAGATGGACACGAAGAAATGCGATAACGCCCCACTCTCCCCCAAAATTACACTCTACAAATTTTTAAAGTAAACGTCAAAAAATATCTTGCCAATTAAATTTCAATTTTATTTGTACTGTAATAAGTGTCTAAAGTTTTGAGTAAAATATTTTCGTAAGTGACATTGACAGTTTTGTTTCCCGCCATAAAAAATGACATTGTGTGGCCAACACCAAAACGTTAACATCTATTGTTACAATCTAAGGAGTCTTTTGAGGGTTACCAAAAAGATAAGTCTTTTTTTTTTACATGGCGGATTTAAATATGTTTTTAGTTACTTCCTGCGTAATGGCTTCACTAGATTAATTTGGGGTGCATATTAATATTATCATTCGTTATACTTATAATATTTTAATACCTTATACTATTTTGATTAATCATTAAAACATACCTAGGTATATAAAAGTATAAAATTTTACAATACCTTTTAGTCCTTAGAGATTGAAGATGCCGTAAGAAGGGACTAACCATTACGCCTGACTAATGTGATGTTGACTGACTGTCCGTGTGGTGACGGAGTAAGAATACAATATGTCACCACCCCATCTCATCCCATGGGTGTCGTAAAAACCGACTAAGGGATTTACCGTAAATATTATCTTTAAGAAGTAAAAGGAAGGAATAGGTAGGTACTTGAAATAAATCCTATACCAGTCTGGCCAGCGTGGTATTAGTAGGCCAAGTATCCCTCCGTCACGGGAGGAGGCCCGTCCCTGCAGTGAGACAGATGATGAATGTGATGTTGGGAGGCGAAGTTTCGTGTCGTCATGGTGTTCGTGGCGACATATCAATACCTTGCTGGCTTGATGTAGTAGGTCGATCTTCTTATTTAATTTAATTATGTGTCTGTTATTTTCTTTAAATTACAACTCCCACACTTGGAATCGAGACGCACCAAGCACCTACCCCGTGTCGCGGGGACATTTGCAGACATAAAATTAAAGCACAAAAAGAACATCTAGGCTTATGACAACAACATCAATATTTAAAAAAAATTAAGCTCCGGCTCCCGAATTACTTTTTACTTTCTTTACGTTGTGAATCACACAAATGTCTTGCGTGGGATTAGAACCTGCAAACTCGTGCACGGCAGCCGCATAGGTACGCGATTGCTTTGCCACAGAGGCAGTTGAAAGAAGTTTTCCATTGAAGTCTCACCATAATTCTCATAAGTTTGACAAAAACAAAACACAACCAAGCGCAAACCCAAGTAAAACAACGCGCTAATATCGATTTATATCTAATAGATGGCGCTAGTGTTTCATGTTCTATACAAGTATTTCTATTACTAATATAAGGATTTTTTTAAATTTATGTAATATTTAAACTATCCACTAAGAGTTTTTTCTAAAATACATATGAATTATATTATCTATGGATAGTATGAATGTTGTGGAAGAAAAGCAAGTTTGTAAGGTTTGCACTTGGCGCTCAGTAGAACTTAGTAACAATGTAGCTATAACTCTGACACCTTTATAAATAGGAACAAATATACCTACAGTGGACAGTGAGTAAGCACAAGATTCTAAAACCCCTAAGTTTTTACTATTTACTTTCTACGAAAGGGGGAATTTTCTCAAGACATTCTAACCCTACAACGATAACAAGCGATTGAACAACTTGGGTCCTTTGTACCAATACACATTACCATAATCCATCGAGTACATAAGTTAAGTTAACCCGTAGCGGCTACAGTGGTGTCATAAAGACCCCAGACCCCGCAGTTAGACCCCGCGTGCTCTTATTAACTTAGTAAAACCAACAATCGTGATTAAATCGCGCGTCAACTAATAAAATAATAAGTCTCTTGTCGTTTAGCTCGAGATCCGGTTTACATGTTGCTCGTGGATTAATCTGAGATGCACAAGAGTTAGTTAAATGTTTTCTTATACAAATGTTAAAATATTTTAAAAGTAAGATAATATAAGAAAGATACTACTTACAAATATAATACTTTATATAATATAAAGTAAGATAATATAAGATAAGAATGCAATATTATTCTTTTAAAATAAGTAAGTATATTATACGTTTATAAGACTTATGTTTACGGTATACAGTGGCTTGTTCAGGTATTTTTGAGGTCCATGAGCGGTTACCATTTACCAGCAGTTAGGCCACTTATTCGTCTGCTCCCTTAAATCAATAATAAAACAAACAAACTCAGTTTTTTCATCTCATCTCTTCACCTATTATTCCTTTATCTAATCCAAAGGCAGACAAAAAACGACGCCAACTCTAGTGTTACGAGAACTTAATAACAGTAGCTACCGTGATTACTAACTATCAGGTACTACACATGATCAATCAGCCCATCTTATAAAAAAAGGGATAAGAGAATACCAACATTTGAAATTTAAATGAAAAACAGTAATTCATAATTGGTTTTGTCTTGTTATAACAACGCCTTCGTAAAGAATAAAACACACGTCTTAATTACATTAAACTCACGCTACCGATCGCCATGCACATTACACATCATTATAAACTATACAAGATTTATCGTCTAATCAAAATTAACATTAACTAGAAATAGGAACATTTTCCATTACTACACAAACAGCAATGCGAATGCATAATAATCCACTTAGCAACTATGCTATCATTTCTTGATAAATTAAACGCCCCGATGAATCTTTTTAGCGATAAAAAAAAAATGATCGCATAGAAACCGATGACGTTTGAAAGGGTGAGGAGGGGGGTTAAATTTCATTACAATTAGCTGTCACGTCGTTTGAATAATTCATGTGCGAGGTCTGTCAGTCCCGTGCAAACAGAGAAGGGTTGATTGTTGCTGGTCTGTTTGCTAGCAGCCAGTAATTTGCTCTGGGCGTTCATTAACACGCGTTTACGTTTAGATTTTGATGTTACTAATGATTTGGAGTGATTAGGTACGTTGAGTATAGGGATTTGTGTGCTTATCTCATGGTTACCTTGTGATAGGGTATTAGTGTAATGTTGTTAAAGTACACACATCAAAAAAGTCTAAGCAACATGCATGATATTACAAATTTACCATTTATATTAATTTATTTTACCATTTATTTTAATTATAACGTTGTATTTTATTTTTAAAATAATATTTTTAGGGTTCTATGATGTAAAAATAACAGCTGTTTTCTTTATAAGTTCTTTTAATAACAGAAATTAACAATATTAGAATATACAGGTACATAAGAAACTAAACTTTTTTTTTACAAATTGAAATTTCTTAAGAAAATGAATTTATTGTGAAAGAATAGGACAATTTAATACAAAGTATGGCCTCCTCTGCTATTCAGAACTTGTCGGCAACGATTATTCATTGAATTAATGAGACTGTTTATGTCATCTTGCGGTATTCGCTCCCAATGGAATTGTAGCAAATCCTTCAGCTGTTGGGTTGTTGTCACTCCGTCCAAGTCCTTCAAAACACGTCTCTGGAGCATGTCCCATGCGTGCTCGATGGGGTTGAGGTCTGGCGATTGTGCAGGCCAGGGCAATACCTGGATGTTCTCCGTTGCCAAGTATTCACTGGTTCGCCGAGCTGTATGTGAACGCGCATTGTCATGCATTAACGTAAAATCGGAGCCAAAGGTTTGTGCAAATGGATGGACATAAGGTCTGAGAATATCCTCAACGTAATTTTCAGCGTTCATGTTTCCATTTACAAAAACGAGCTCAGTTCGCCTGTTCTTCATAATACCCGCCCATACCATAACTGTTGAGCCGCTGTATGGATGAACTTCCTGAACGCACCTGAGTCTTTCAGTATTTCCGGGTCGACGGTACACTCGCACCCTTCTTGTATCAGGCCTAAACCCGAATCGCGACTCATCGGAAAACATAATTGTATCCCATTGTTCCTGGGTCCATGTTATGCGTTCTCTACACCATTCATTTCGACGAGCGCGATTCCCGTGACGTATCGGTGGGCACCTGATAGGGCGTCGAGCTCGTAGGCCGTACTCATGCAGTCGATTTCGCACAGTTTGGGGACTTACATCAACACCACTTGAATTTTGTAGCCTCAAACTTATCTCTCGAGCGGTTAACATCGGCTGGCGTCTTGCAGTCAGTTGTATGTACCGGTCTTGCCGAGTGGTTGTACTCCTTTTACGGCCTGGATGCTGTTCAGCGGGTTCCCCTGTATTATTGTAGCGCTGCCAAAGACGACAAATAACACTTCTATGAATACCAAAATGTCGAGATACCTGAGATTGATTACTTCCCGCTTGCAACATCCCTACAGCTCTTTGCATTTCATCTGCCGTCAAATGACGTCGCTCCATGACGTAAAGAATATCTAACAATTCAATTTTGTCGCCAACTGTATTTAAATGGTTGGTAAAATTATAAAATCAAGACTAAAACGTAGCAATTAACATGCACTCAAATTCAAACAAATTCGCAGTCATTTGAATTTTATGAAAAAAAACAAAACATAATCGAAATTTTTTTTTACAACCAGCCAGTATGTCATCAATAACAAAAAAGTTTACTTACCTATACACTTTGAGTGAGTAAATACTTAGAAATTAATTAATATAAATGGTAAATTTGTAATATCATGCATGTTGCTTAGACTTTTTTGATGTGTGTATTTAGTTTAGTCTTTTTATTTGGAAAATCAACCGCATTACAAATACAGTGTCATTTTTTGCTTTGTGTAAATAGGCAATAAATTAATGAACCACATATAATTAAGGAGTGTTACCGTAAAATTTAAAGAGATCGTGTCACCAAAACACAGTTCCTTTTGGATTTCCTGCACGATCACATGCCTTATTCCTTTATTATTTATCGGCCTCCGACCTTTAGCAGGTTATATTCTGTGCACCGCGTGATGTGTCTGCTCACTATACCCATTTCATCAATTATCTTATCAAATTTTAAATAGCCTTAGGTTACAATCAATCTCCTAATATTTTAAGGCGTCGAAATTGTGTAAGCATTTCATTATAACACTTCAATTCGAATCAATAGTTCTAGAGAGTAATAAACAAAGCGGATCTTAAATTTTAGTTCATGGTCAAAATATTAAGAGGAGCTTGTCTCCAGCAGTGGACATCAATTAGCTGATATATGATGATGATGACGATGAAAAGATCTAGCTAAAGAAATCTATACCTAAAAAAAAAACGGTCCCATCTTTTTTTTCTTAGGGTCCATTTTAAGGTTTCAACAACTGCATAATATTTAACTTCCATATTAGCTGAAGATCAGAGGTTAGTTAAATCCGTATTAGTTGTAGCTGTCAGTGTAGTGACAGTGACGTGTTGACACTACGTTTAGTAGTTCATTACTGCGCGTCACTGACTCATGTTCAGATCTACTGCGACCAGAACATTATCATGTTACATTATCACTAGTGTAAGTTAGAAGAATATAGCGGGGATGTAAGTTTATTAACGAGCACCAGGTATACCCAGACTTAAGATAGCTATTTGTGGATCAAACACTGTTTTAACTGTAGAACCATGAACCAAGTTAACTCTATAATATTAGAGTAGGTATATAAAAAAATCCTCCGGGGTCTGACATGACCTCAACAAAAAAATTTAATACGACTAATCATTGTGGAATAAACTTCAGTCACAGTCTCCGTGTGGTGACGGAGTAAGAATACAAAATGTCACTACCCCATCTCATCCCATGGGTGTCGTAAAAACCGACTAAGGGACTATCCGTGAAACATATTATCTTTACGAAATAAAAAGAAGGAAAACTTGAAATTAAACCCTATACCAATCCGTATGGCCAGCGTGGTATTAGTAGGCCAAGTACCCCCCGTCACTGGAGGAGCTCCGTCCCTGCAGTGGGACATTAATGGGCTGTTATGATGAATCAATGTGGAATAAACTTCAGTCAGCTTTAGGCCACGACCGAATTGTAAACTATGCCAAAACATTAATTAAAAATAAAAACAAATTGCATGCTGCGCTAATCTCCATCGTAAATTGTGCACTGATACTTCCTTGTAGGCTTTGAACCCGTGTTACGTCATTTGGTGTATTGAGCTTTCGCGTATTTTATTTTTTACTTTCATCTTTTTGATTTTGTAAAGCAAGTTGTAATTGTGATTTCGTAGTATGCACATAGTGTTACATTACAATCTAGGTTTAAATGTTTAGTATTAAGTTGATTGTATTTTTGATTGTAATGTGTTTTGTGCATTAAATAAATAAAAATAAAATAATCGACCATTTACATAATGTAAGTTGTTAATTTTAAAAGTTACAAAGAACTCCTATGACCATCTTCAACAAAGGAATCTCTTTGATAAATCTTTACCAAGAAGAAACTATTTACCAAAAACCCCTAAACTTTTCTTCTAAACATCGCTTATAACTTGTACCACACTTCATATTGGTGCGTGTGCGCATGAGACACGCCAACTGCACGTCTGCACCGGCGCCTAACTTCCGTCTGATGTGTTGTTCCAGCATTTAACACTAGTATATTATTACTTACTAATGTTATTAAGATATTTATTGATTTAAAAGCTTTTAATTCAAGAAAGAAACAGAAAGAAGAAATAATTGGACCAGAGTGGAAGATACATTGTTAGCCATTAATCGGCTGTGCTACGACAGCAATTAAATGGTTCTCAATTTCGTCTCATAATTTTTTTTTCCATAATCTAGCGTGTCATAACACTTTTTGTACGAATCATCATGTGTCCGAATGGTAACTAGCCATGTCTCATAATATAACTATACTAAGTATACTAATATAGAAAGGGGTACCCAATGAAGTATGTATTCTTACAGAATAAAGGTGATCTTGTTGTACTTGGAGCTCGCGTATAACCTAAGGTACCATTTTAGTCAAGAGTTATCACTAAGGAGAAGATGCACAACTGAATGAAACAAACATACTTAAAATCCCGTCTTTAGAGACTAATGAACGTAATGTATGGTATCTTTACAAGCCATCTTTGGTTCAGGTCCACTCATATGTATACCTACTTATTAGGGTGGAGTGAATTTTTTTTTTTCTGAATTTCAAGTTTCCTGGTTCCTCAATCAGTGACCTATTACAATAGAAATATTCTTGCAAAATACCAGCTTTCTAGCTCAATATCTTGAGGTGGCGCATTAGGTTTGTAGGTAGAAAAATAAAAATAAAAAAAAGTTGCAAATAAAAATTTATTTCTGACAATAATACTGTATATGTTACTGAATTTATACTTAAAACTACACGTACAATAAATAAATAGATAAAATTACCATAGAAACAACATTTTAGAGTTCAGTATCAGAAGTCCCAGTGTCTTCTTTTTGGCGGAAATACTGAGATTTGGTGTCAAAAGTAGGTATTTCTTGCCTGGATTTTATTCTTGTACGAATGAAACCCTCTCTAGCATCGAGTCCACAAACAGAGGCCGAAGCTTCAGTTACAAGCTTGACACACCTTTCGACTGCTTGAGTGTGGCAAGGGTACTTCTTAATTTCAAACAATTTACCACTAGATGCTACTTTTGCAGTATTTTCCGAGTTGCTGTATTTCATTGTTACAGGAGGTTCCGTTATCTTCTCTTTTACCATTTAATCAAATCATAATAGTTTGTCGCATCTATTTTTAGCTTTGGTAACTGAAATTCACGTACTTTCTTGCCTTTGGACTCTTTTCTTGTCTTTAAAACTCTGCGAAGAGCCAGCTCTCGTACGTGTTGATTATGATCTTGTGACATAGCCAGCAATAGATTTTCTGGGTGCATGAAGAAAGCATTTCTTTCAATAGTATCTAAGACAACACTTTTCAAGTCAACTCGAAAAATACTTCTTTTACCCATATTAAAGGTGTGAATCAGGCCACATTTACATGAAGATTTTGACTTGATATCAAACCAATTTGGTGGGTAAACTTTCATGGTGAAAATGGCCAGTTCCTTAAATATTTGTCAGTTTAGCTGTGCCAATATACAAGCAAAGAATCCTGTTGTACAAGTTAACTATCGAGCATGGGCTAGTGTTCCTGGGTCAAAGCAAAGTTTGGTGGAATTGTACCAGAAGAAATGGCATAATATAGAAAGGTATTTTTGATCGGTGCTCAACAAATTAATATCCAGATCTGGCAATTCGGTGGAGATGGATTCGAATGATTCTATTTTCAAGTCAAGATACTTATCAAGCTGTTTTCCTAACCTGTCAGAAAAAGTAGTGTCGTCGAGGCTTGTTTTCTAACAAATGACGAAGTCGTAATTCATTTGCATGTTACAAGCACATAAACCATTACAAAAGGCGTTTCAGGATGTTTTTCTAATAAAACAATGACTCCATTTTCCCGACCAGTAACAGGGGCATCATCGCACCGGTGCCACCAAAGAAGAATGAAATTCATATTTGTTTTCGAGAAAGGCATTTTTTATGAAAATTTACTTAACGTTGGCACTATTTTAAAACCAGATAATAAAGTTTTATAAGAAAATACTATATTTGGACTCTAGATCACACTTAGACAAAGTTAAAAACGGTATATAAGGTAAGCAAATCATGTAAGAATATTTATTTTTTGAGGGTAAGCTTATAAGTAAAAACATCAGTTTTCTTGAAAATATTATCTCAATGCGCCACCTGAAAATAAAGTCCTAGATCTTTCATCTTTTGCACGAATAAAGCTTTTATATGTGGTCATCAATTAATAATACAGGAGATTTGAAAAGAGCAAAAAAAATTTTTTCATAATGTTTCACTCCACCCTACTACTTATACATGACACTAGACATTATTATACAGACATGCAAGTATCATAAATACTTAGATAAAAACATTAAACAAATCCTCTTTTGCTAGTCCATTCGGGAAACGTAATCCCAGTGGGCTTAGTTTGCTTGCGTTACAGAAAGAACCCGCTTCATCATAACAGCCCATTAATGTCCCACTGCAGGGACGGGCCTCCTCCCGGGACGGAGGGATAGTTGCCCTACTTATACCACGCTGTTTTCCTTCTTTTTATTTCGTTAAGATAATATTCACGGATAGCCTCTTAGTCGGTTTTTACGACACCCATAGGATGAGATGGGGTGGTGACATATTGTATTCTTACTCCGTCACCACACAGAGAAACCTGCTTCACGAGCACGAAATAGCCGGTCCCAGATGACGTGCACTTCTTTACGCGGGCTATGTGTGTTGTGTTGTGTCCCCATGTGCTCAGTTAATCTAAAAATGCAAAACATTTTACAAAAGTATAATCCTAGTTAACATTTAATCGTTTGCAAAAATAATATAGCCAACATTTCGCCGCCATAGTCTAATATTATTCTACTTACAGCCCCGAAGCCTAAACAAACACAAAATACTTCCGATATGACATAAGAACTGCAAAAAATAAATATAGAAATATTAAATTACAGTGGGTAATCTTTATTTTTCTACAATTCCCACGTGCTTCGTGGCGCCATATTGTTTTTTTGAGGTTATTTTTCTAACATGAGTTGACAGTTTTGGATGTTATTATGTCATTCAGTTGCTATTATAGTGTTATCTTATATTGTTGATGGGCTTTCATGATATTCACTAAAATGGTTTTAAGTGGAGCATGTACCTATTATTTCCACTTATGTTTATTATTTATTTTAATTTTGTATATCCCTTTGTAAAAAATAATTTTATAGTTACATACATACATAAACTTACGACGTCCGGGGTAGGCAGAGACGACAGAACGCCACTTGTCACGATCCTGGCAAACAAATTCAGCCTCGTCCACATTCATTAAGCGAGCCATACATCCACACAACGCTATTTAGTCCCAAACATAGCTCCCCACTCATGAAAGCCAGCTCTTTTACCACTTTAAAGCAATGAAGAAAAATTCTGGAAAGTCAGTACCTGCATCGTGACCTCTTAAAAAAATTAACCATGACAATAATTTAGTCTCGGAGATTCCCAGCTGATTTAAAAGGCTACCAATATTTATTTAAGACACAAAAACCGTTTGAATTGCTCAATTTAAAAGAGCGATCCTTAACGATAATTACGGGGTTGCCACCAAAACACGGTTAAGTCATTACCACCACAAAAAATAATATAGGTACGTTTGCCCTACTTTAAAAAAAGTATAGTCATCCTCCTTCAAACAGGGGTTATTGCAAAAAACATTTATGTTATATTTTTTAATTGAGCTATGTCCAGAAGTGGGAGTCAATTGGTTGATGATGATGATGATTTTAATTAATAGGAAATAGTGCAAGGTGGTCGTTATTGCAAATAAATGACCTGTAAAGCCTATAAGTTAGTTCAAACAATGTCCTACTGCCATAACCTATGTTATGGAAAGAAGTTGGTTTACTGTGCCGTTCTAGCCAGACGAATTGGTTGATACAGCATTTGTTTTCGATGATTCACTGGGAGTTTGTTTAGTGACGACCAATCTGGCAATATTATACAATACTAGGAACTTTACATTTAATGTAGGTATATAGATAGATAAATGTTAGCAACAAATAAAGATCATAATCGCAAAGGAATCACGCTTGAATACTCAATTGCGAACAATCCCTTAGATTTATGCAAACATTCATGTCCATGCACATACAATATTAGCATTAAGCGGGAATCGAAACCGAGATCTCAATTCTCAACATAGCAACCACGGACAAAAACCACTACACGAACTAGGTCGTCACTCAAACTTGGTACTTAATTATGTTTATGATAAATAAATACATACAGTATTACTTTCTGGTTACCTTTCCATTCAAGACTCGACCACCCCCATTTTAGCTAGCCTTAACAAAAAGGCACTTATGTAAATGCTCATTTAATGTAAAACAACGAATCCAATTTTAATTTTTCAACACTTATCAAGTAAAAGAGTGTTACCTTATCTATAAAACCTAATAAAAAACTTAGCAGATAACATTAACAATATTATTAATGATAATCGTTATTGGTATTTAGAAGAAAAACTAGAATTCTAATTATGCCATAAAAGGATTAACATTAACTCCGTTGCCAATGTATTGAATGCATACCTAGATTATATAATTATGATAGAAGTGTCTTTGGGTCAAAAGGATCTGGTGATTATAATAGCTATGATTAATTATTTGGTACTCGACTACCGATTACGATGATTTTTACGCAATAATTTCCTGCTTCTTGTATGATAAACTAAAAACCCTAATATTTTAATGAAATTGTGTGTATGGGACTGCGGACCCTTTCGAGCATTTTTTTTAAATTGGTCAAAAAAACGTCTGAGTATAAGGTAAGTAATAAGTATAAAAAATTAAAACCTTATCTTTTCGATCCAGTTCAAGACAGACATTATTTCACTGTAAGTACCTTTTCAATAAATCACTGTTATCCTAATTCGTGTGACTTTTAACATAAATGAATTATTTTACAGGCACAATTCTTTCGCATTCTAAATCGTTGCGTTATCGGATTCGAAATCGCCAACTCAGTCAAAATTATTAATGTCCTATCTGTTAAATTTTATACTCTACGTAAATATTGTTTATGTGTTTACTTTAGGTTCTGCTTCTGTTTTTATAAATAACTTACTGAACTCAAGTTTGCACTTAAATTAATTTATTAGAGGTGAGAAGAAATGTAAAAATGAATAATTACTTATGTTAATTATCTATTGGTGCCATTTCATTTTGATATAGTGCTGCATTAGTGTTTTAGCTAGCTTATCGACTAAAACATTACTTTAGACTCTTTTATATCTAAAGTACTTAGTAATAAGATGCATTTTTGATGTTTAGTTTGTTTACCGACTGAGATATTAACTTAGAACCCTTTTATACCTTAATTCTTTTGTAATAAGATGCATTGTTGTTTGAAAATGTACCTATATCTTGATGACTGGTGTGCGTAACAACACTTAATCAATGTTAGACGCGTCATTTGAAAGTTAATAAGTTTTTAACCGACTGATATGGGAGAATAATGTTTTTTGCACGTTTTATGTGCATGTATGTCTGTTTAATTGTTATTTTCTGTATTCTAAACAGCTTGACCGATTTTGAACTTTTACAAAACCGTTCTACCTGGGTATTTTAGGTTAGCTCTTTAATTTTCAGCAAGAAAGTTTGTACCCTAGAGAAACTTGACCTATTATTACGCTGGTACAATTCCAACAGACCAAATCTTATCCTTTCATTTGTTAGCCCTCTATTATTATTATTTATTTATTTTTTTTAAAAAGACAACTCCCGCACTAGGTATCATGCACTGTGTCGCGGGGATCTTTTACAAACATCAATTAGGTAACGGACACAAAGAACACCCAGACCAGGACAATAATTTGTGGATCACACAAATTATTGTCCTGCGTGGGGATCGAACCACCGAGGTCGTCATTTAGCAGGGACATAACAAAAAAACTAGTACTACTAGGTACTCTTGCTGGTACAATTCCGCCAAATCTACAGAGCTCTTCAAATTCAAGTAAAACTTCAACAAAATAGTTTCAAACCAACAGACGTGGGAACTGACAATCTGTCTGTTCATACAGAAGAGCTCTGCCTACTTCTTGTAATACGTCGCGAGCTTTTTAAACAAACCAATAGCTCACGTTACTTTATATAGGTATATATGGGGGAATAGGGTTGTCGATGTATAGTAATGGAGTAGGAATATATGGTGTCACCATCAAATCACATTACGTGAGTGGTGTTAAAGACGACTAAGGATAAGTTCGACTATATCTTTACAAAAGAAATAAGGAAAATTTTATACAATTAAGAAAAATAATCATTATTTGTATTAGTAATAAGCCTGTGAATATGGGTCCAATTTAAACCAGCGGATTTTACCATTTAACTTCTTCCCTTATGTTTTTTTTCTTATGATTAAAATGCTATGGGTTAACTAAGATGTGCGCTATTACCTATACCAAAGTTCATTTTATTTAGTTTAATAATTATTGAAAAACTAAAAAAACATTAGCATGAAAAATCAAACTTCGAATAAAATCTCCATACAAAACGGCAATTTCATAGGTAAAGACCTAATATTAATCGGTCTGGCCAGCGTCGACAAGGTTTTTCAACATTTTGAAAAGGTTAATGTCCTTCTTAAGTCCGTCACCATACGAATGAGATCTCCACTTCAACTAAGTATTACGAGTTTGTGGGAAAAGTCGACTATGATTCTGATCGTCTTCTGATCAATTGTCTCGAGACCAAGGCCAGTGTATCGTATGTACACACAGCAACTAATCAAGCTAGACACTATGTACCTTAATACCTTGAAATAAGACACAATTTCAAATGAAAATGTTTAACTTGATGTGTTGCTGTGTGTACCTTAAAATCATACAAAAAGTCTGGGAAAATTGTAGGTAGGTATGTCATTTCCCGTAATATTTCAAACGTTCGTCACATTAATCGACTATTTCTTCTTGACAACCCTGTTGTCACAAGAGACTTGTTTAAAACTGTGTAAATAAAACAAACAATCTCAAGTTACAGGGATCAGTTTTAGAACAATATTATATTCTATGTCGAGGCGCCATCGTACAAACATAACTACTAAAGACACCCTTAGTTATACAAAAAATAACTTTTCTAAGAACGATGTGGTTTGGTAAATAATTTGGTATGTATTTTGAAACTTATAGAGTGGTATGAGTATGTTGTATACCAAATAAAGTTGGGTTTTGTTTTCAAGATACGGTTTTTTTTGCTTTTGAATTCATCTGCCCACGCAGGAGCAAAGAGTTAGGTATGTGCGATCCACAAATTGCTCCTTGTGGTGTTCGTTGTGTCCGTTAAATATTTTTTTTGTCCAATTCCCTGCAAAATAGGGCTTGATACCCGAAAAGTAAAGAAAAAAAAATATTAAAAATGTTTGAAAAATATATTTACTTATCTAAAAATATAAGCATCCTTGTTTCACGCAGGCCAGACCTATTGACATAAGGTTTTTTTCTAGTTTTCCCTCTCTAGGAAATTACAATAAATTATTACAATCTAATTTCTCTTAACAGGGACGAGAAGAGAACAATTTGTATTCAGATTCCATAACCGCATGTATAAAAATTAATTCAATCAAGGTTAAGCAAGGTTATTTTAAAGAGGGGTGACCGTTCATTAGTATTTCATCTGCGCCCTATGAGTGACATTAAGTATATTTAAAATTTCATGCTTTTTATTTAATTTAGTCTTCAATACAAAAAAACCCTGTGTACCTAAGAGTCTTGTCCTGTTTTTTATCCCATCAATAATTCTTACACCACAATTCCTACACAATTAAACATCTTCGTTAACACAATCATCACAAAAGTGACGTACATATTCGCTCGTAAATAATACGCGATTACGCCATTATGGGGACAGGTGGCTATTGTAAAAACATGCTCGATTCGGACCCCGGGAAAAACAATCAAAAGGCGCCGCGGCCTCAGACAAGCCGCTTTGATACCGGGACAATTATCCCCCCTCTCCCCGCACAGGGAAACTCATTTCCCAACGCGGAGTAAACCTGTGCACTTATTAGATGTGTACAATTTTATTAATACCATCAAAAATGCTAAATTATGGTTCGTAATCTGTTGAAATAGAGTTCAATTTCGTTTCATTTTTGTTTTGAGAACTGCAGATGTTCTTTTGTTTGTTTGGCTGCTGACAACTTTATCTTATGGAGATGAAATCGTCACAATACAACCTTATTAACTTGAAAATAAAGATCAATTTAGCTTGTGTTTTAAAGTAGCGACTGTAAATAGTTTTGCATGATTCCTCGCGCCGCGGTTCGGCCGTCAATCATTTGTAGATTCGCGTCTTGACAAAGGAAAAATCTACGAACGAGAAATAAACTGGTAGATGATCAAAGTGCTATGTTGACACCTTAAATAAAGCACGTCGGTTAATTTAGCCTTTGACTACGTTTATAAGGCGCCTGATCGATTCTCGGCTGGTGTTTTTTGAGGTGGGAATCGATTGAGACGAGTGTGATTTGTACTGGCTTCCACTGTGTTTGTTTACTAATTTCTTGTAGGAAACTTATAAGGACATAATTGTACTAAGTAGATAAGATGCACTAAAGAATAGCTATGTTAGTACAATCTATCGTCTTATATTTTGCGTTAAACTGGATCACCAGGGAAAGCCTACTGTAAGCAAACTGATTCAGTGCCATGGTCGCAGTATGCAGTTGCACTTTTACGAGCTTTTTCTAGTCTGTACTAGACAGACTAGAGTTTAAAAGTCGTTAGAATTGAATAATAAATAATATCTAAGCCACGGATCGCTCAAAGCTGCACCGGCTTAAGATATTATTTGCCAGTGAAATGAGTCGCGTGATCTGAGTTCCAATGATATTTTTGTTAAAATAGAACATTACCTTTGATTTTGGAACATTACACGTGCACCTGCAACGTGAAATGTAATGTTCAATTCTAACTTTTAAACTCTATCAATAAGGTTCAATAAAATTTATCTGTATGAGATGACGGGATATCTCCTACACGTCTGCTGCTGCCTTCTAATGCCATTTATTAGAAGAAAAATTCAATACTTTATTGGTACCTATTGATTTAAACTAATTTCCAAGAAACAAATTTTCCATCTCAAAATAATCACAGGAATGTGGGTAGCACACAACAAGGTACGCACGTAACCCGAGACAAGTAAGATCTTATTCAACATGCGAATGAAATGCGATAACCCTCACAATGCAAGCGACAAATTAATATTCCTACTAATTTCACCTACCAATTTGCGGGGTCATTCTTTTAGTTTAGGGTTGGCAAATACGTTAATTTGTCAAATAATGTGGTGTATTAGTTATGTAATGTTACCCCTTCATCTATCTTTTCAAAAATCCCCAAATTTTTTTTGGAGTAGCTTAAATATATTAGACTAACATTAATCCCCTTACTCATAAACGCCTCTCAAAATTTAATCACTGTTTAGCGAGATTTTTATAAGTAAAATCGTATGAATTTAAGCTAATCAATTGGCTAAGATTAAAGATTTCTATGTATAATAATGTATTTACAAAAAAAGTATTATTAATAAGTATGTTTTTCCGTTGTGTAGTACCCATAGTACAAGCTCCGCTTAGTTTGGGACTAGATGGCGTTGTGTGAATGTGTGAGGAATATTTATATTTATTTATATTTAAAGAGGCGTTTACGAGTAGCTTTTAAATGTGCACCTAACAGATGAGTGCTAATATCTAATATGTAACTGTGTTTAGGTGGAAGGGTAGGTTATACATGGTTGTGGAAGTAAACATCGCCTAGGGTAGGTCTTTACCCAGCAGAGCATAACCAAATCACTACCGCTTATCACCAGGAAGGCGTGGGCCGCTTACTCGCCTATTATCCTAAAACACAAAAAAACCTCTAAGTGCTCACAATTATTCCTTTCTCTTCTTTTGTTGCAAATAAATCATTTTCATGTTTCCATTTACCTAGATTAGAGAACTTACAGTTTATGAGCACACATAGACTCTCAAGTAAGGTCTTCTAAAATAGTTAGAAGCAACCAATGATTGCAGAATGCATCCTGTGTGCACTAATTATTAATTAATTACTCCTATAAAAATCAGTACAACCCTGTAAATCTTCCATACAAATCGGCACCATTTGACATTGCTCGTTTCCTCCGTACTCCGACAAAACCCGAACGTTCCCGACAGAAGCCGACGGGTTTTATAACCAAACCATTGACAAAGTGCGTAAGCATTAATGCTCATTTGAGTTGCATTGACACTCGGCACTTCCTGCCCAATCAATTAGCCTTTTAGCCTCAAACAATGGCGGCATACGCGAGTATAAAAAGGGAAGCATGTTTTTGCAAAGTAAATGATTTGCCAATTGTTCGAATTACATTTTTGAATAGTCTTTAGATTAATATCGATTACGCGGTTCCGCTAATTTGTTTTTTTGATAAAGGTGTCTGGGAATTTAATATTTTTCGTGTCGGTATTTTGGTAGTTTTTTATTCGTTTTAAAATGGTAGTAAAATACGTTTTTTTAGTATGTGGAAGTAGAATGGTAGGCTTTTGGTAATAAACGCCAAACTAAGCTGAATTTGTACCTACTATTGCTACTAGGCAGATAAAATGATCTAGTTAAATTATTTTGGTTAGAATAAAATTACTTTGTACTTAGGTAATAAAAAAATAAATTTTAGTAAAATACCTACAGATAAATGAACCTTAAATTTACCTACAAAAGAAGATCAAACGGGTCAAAATTACCCTTTAAAATAATTGCAAATTAGATAAATTACTCCATGGTATCATATCTCTTATTAACACTAAACACACTGTAATCTAATACAGGGTGTGTAATATTACAAATTTGTACTTGGCCACGTGGCCGCGTCATCAACCATCTTTGTTCTCTAAAGGGTGGCCACTCGACTGAAGAATGAATATTTTAGCGATTTTACTTAGAAAATATTGAGGGTAGATTTCATTCAAATAGTTAGAGGGTGATAGACATATTTAGTGATGAAGTTCATTACAGCCCATTAATGTCCCACTGCAGGGACGGGCCTCCTCCCGTGACGGAGGGATACTTGGCCTACTAATACCACACTGGCCAGACGGATTGGTATAGGGTTTAATTTCAAGTTTTTCTTTTTATTTCGTAAAGATAATATTGACGGATAGTCCCTTAATCGATTTTTACGACACACATGGGATGAGATGAGGTGGGACTTCGTCACCACACGAAGATGAAATTAAATCTTAAAAAAAAAACCCGTAAGTGGCTGTGGCGAAGATTGTTGCTACGCAGAGGTCGCACGTATAGTCCCCGTAAAAGTCACACAAAATGTTGTCAGCTGAATGATCATGCATGATGAAAAGTCATGCATTTGTGTGCAATAAATGGCTGTTTGATTTGTCGTTTTATTAAATAGATATTTAACTAGGTAGGTAAGACCTAATCTTAGCATTCCATGGATTCTCCGTGCGGGTGCCGGGTCCATCGCGTGATAGAGGACGGAACACTTGCATAACAGCGTCTGGGACTTACGACCCAGATGTAGGTTTAAGGCCCCCTTACAACGCGTTAGCGGTCACCTTCACTGTCTGCTATGTTCCGTCCTCTACTTAGCCAAACTTGGTACCTATGAACTTAACAATGCCGTTTTGGACATTCGTGATAGTAGAAAGCTTACTGAAGTTATTTTTCGCTTTTTACAATCACTACGTTACGACATGGAACAGTGACAATTACATAGTATTTTAAGTCCGTCTGGCTAGACTAAATATGGACGGATTCGTTTATTGGTTATTAATTTTTAATCTCAACAATTTCTTTGAAGTCCATTTGAAGCCATTTTATAAAAGCTATTACTTGGTCACTCAATAAGAAATTACAATTTTAAAAGTTAATCAAAGTACCTATATTTTTTAAAAGACGTAAAAATGTTTTTTACAGAAATGTTTCACAAATAGGTGTGTAATGCGTTGGGGTCGGGGTTCGATTACGGGAGCTGGTAATTGTAAAATTAGCGCACGAGATCAAAGGTTCCCGTCATTTTGTCGCGTTTTGATAATGTGATAAGTTTTGCGAACGATTACGTTGGGGTGTGGTGCCAGTATAAGTGAAGCGATTTAATTTTGTATTTTTTTAAATTACGATGACTTTGACATTATGCTAATATAAGTCGGATCATTTCACGTGCCTCGCTTGAGGAACGGACGTAAACGTTAGACGTTTCAGAGAGCCGAGGTAAACTTTTTTAGGTATTTATCGTTAAAATCTTTTAGAGGTCGTCTACTCGGTTGAAGCCTAACTCGGGCAGGAGTTTGGGAGTCCCAAATATTCAGAAGTGAATAATATCGGTCCTGTGGACGATTCACACATTCAATAGTGTCCTGTGGTCTCTGAATGGGCTTGAATCCACTGAGTGAGTTTTCTGCAAACCCTGCGTCTTATGTCTTTTGGTGGCCATTCATGAACCTTTCTGTACCGGCGGCCATCTTATTTGCGAGCTATATGACTCTTCCACTACTTTAATCGGGTAATCCAGAACGCTAAGCCAGTCACTATTAGTCTTCTCATTTTCATAGCTCTATCCACAGAATAAAACTAGTTTAGAATTTGGAACATCATCTTCGTCTTTAAGCATTGCATTAAGTAAGACCTACTTACTTACATAATGTCGCTTTTACTAGGACCGCGACCTTTTCTGTTGACTTTTCGCCCCTTCACGAGGGGTCGCCAGTATTACAAGTAGGGTAATTTGTTTTGTTCAAGTAACGGATTACTATTACTGCTGTTACTATATTGAAAGTAAAGAAATACAATATATTTTTAACAGAGCTTTCTAAAACAGGAGGTTTTTCATTTCAATTTTTATTAATGTGTTTTTCTACTGCTTCAGATTTATATTATACGTAGAAACATGCAGAAAGCAGTAGCAGTAAGCTTTTATGTTAAAACACACAAAGATTTACTCTAATACGATGCTAGCCAGGCAACCATTGATTCAAACCACATACAACAGAGACCGTCCAGCAGTGACTATGAGACCGCAACATTTCTCAATTAACACAATTATCAAATACCTCTCTAAATAATTCTACAATAGAGTTAAAAAATAAACCGTAACTATCATTATAGCACCTTAAAACCGCTACTCACGGCTGTCAGCGCTTAACTTCATAAAAAAAACATTAAAAAAAGTAAAATAATAATTGTACAGTTCGGTCCGGTAGCTATGGCCACTGTCTGACACTATTGTCCAAACGTCAAAAGTGACTTAACAAAAATACTAACGACTTCAAAATGTTTTTAGAAAACAATTTAAAAAGCTTCCGTTTAAGAACTCGGTTTATTTATCCTATTGTTGGTAAGCGGATCGTTTCGTTCAGTAATTGTTGAACGACTTTACGTTCTGTGGGAAGGATGGATGTGTTTAATCAAATAAACATTAATATATTATTTGAATGGTAAGACTTTGTTGTGTAATTATCGTGGCATGTATTGGAACGGTGTGCAACTGACGTGGCGAACGGTCAGTGCTCTGTTTCTAATGATAATATTTATTTTTAGTTTATATATATTTTTTAAATTGAATTAGTTTACCTTATCATTAAAGGAAGCACGGCCTGTGGTGGAATTTTTGGGGCTGCAAGGAAATTTTAATACCCAATATAAGGTCTGAAACTGCAGAACATAATGCTCCTTGTTTTTCAATAATATAATTTTTTAAGATATCAAGTAAGGTGCAAAAGTTGTTAGGGCAAGAGAGGCGTACCTTTAGACATGGACTCCCACTTCTTCATATTCTATCATTATCGAAACAATACCGCACATACCTACAAACGTAAATAGTATTGACACTCTCAAGTTAAAATTAATATCGAATATATATTTTGCTGTCACAATTTTCGAATATCATCATCGCTCTTCGGGATAAGGAAAGCTATAGACAAATTTGGTTGTCGAGACACGGATTCGGGTAGTTAAACAGACAATGGCTTCTAAGGCGGTTACTCTGAAGGTTCCTACAACTAGTTGCAATCACTGATTCATAAACTTTACCGCTGATTAGGGAAATACGATAAGATCATTCTATAGATTATACCCCTTAGTTTACCGGGATCGGACCGGTATTTCATCTGACTGTCTTCGTGCTTCGGAGGTCCAGTCGTTAACCACATAAGAGGTCAACACCAGGTTGGCTACTAACCAAACGATAAAGAAAAAGACCCCGGCTCATGTCCTATCCCAAACTTAAGTCTTTTCGTTCTTTTCCAAATATTTTACTAATCTTTACACACAATCTAATAATTCTGTAGTTAGGTCTATAAGTATTTTACTACATCAGTAACGTATATATACCTAAGTATTTACCAAGTTATATATACCTACCGTGCGACCGTCAGAACGAATTACCGTCATCCGTAGAGCAATGAGGATGTAATGATGACTAGTATTGGTCAGCCGGTGATTGGACGGCTGACAGGAAGCGTCCACTCCTGCGCACCTCCCTGCCCAAGTCAATCTTTATAAACGTTTGACGGTGTATGTTTAAGTAAGTATATATAGTTACTTAGTGTAGGTGTACTTAAATGTTTTATATAGTGTAAGTTCTTTTAAAGTTAGGAAAAAGGAAAACAGATGGATGACGGAGGCATCATCATCATTATAACAGCCCATTAATGTCCCACTGCAGGGACGGGCCTCTTCTCGTAACGGAGGGATACTTGGCCTAATAAAGACGGATTGGTATAGGGTTTAATTGCAAGTTTTCCTTCTTTTTATTTCGCAAAGATAATATTCACGGATAGTCCCTTAGTCGGTTTTTACGATACCCATGAGATGAGATGGGGTGGTGTCATTGTATTCTTGCTCCGTCACCACACGGATGACGGAGGCATAGTAGGTACCGCGTAAATAGGAAGTATTTGGTGGAAGCCTATGTCCAGTTCTGGATGTTAATTGATATGATATGATTATGGTAGAGTACTTTAAAAGCAGCTAATATGTGTCTGTTTTTATAACAATACTACACACACACAAAAAACATACGTCATAATAAAATAATGATTTATGAAATTTATCATACACATCATTGATGTCCTGCTGCATATGGACTAACCTCTTCAATGACGAAACAAAACTTAAACTGGTAAATCCAAAGTATTGAACAAAAAAGCCTTGAGTCGTATAAAAAAAACAAATATGAAGCACGACGGATTTAGCCATTTAAAGGGGGAATTTTTTTTTGTAAAGAAAGCAATTGACCATATCGACGCTGATGGAAAGCGCCAAGAGCTGTGGTTAATTCGAGTAAAAGGTAAGCAGATGTCTTGGCAATCGCTCACGAACAAAATGTGCTAAAGCCATGCTCTACATGAGCTAAGTTGGGTACCTAAATGTGTCAAAAATATTGAAAGCAACCGCATACATAAGTCAAATAAGTACTTAAGTCTTGTTAACATTTGGTTATTTTATTAAACACGAATTTAAGATTACTCAGCCGACTTAATCTATAAATGATGTATGGCTATTTTAAATAAAATAGATTTAAAAAAAAATTAAGATTACTCTACTTAGGTACAGGATGGTAGACTAGATTTCCTTCCACTGGCTTATTGTCATTATATCCAGCCTTCAAATGTCCTCTTGCAGGGACAAAATTCGATTTTAGACCTTTTAGTCCAATGGCCCAATGCAGTATCGGGGCTACTTCTATGACTTAGCTTAACTACGCTAACCAGACGGAAAAATTTACTTCATAATGACAAGTTTTTGTTATTGTAAAGATTGTACCTATCTGGAAATTTTCCTTAGTCGATTTTTACGACACGTTGAGAATGAGAAGAGGCGTTGACACCATGTATCGTCTGATCGGGTCCACATGGATTACTAATAATGTTTCAAAATAATATTTAATAAGCGTCAAAAATATTGTCTATCATTAACTAAAATAAACAAGAAAAACAAAACGTAGTTCTACAATGTATTCAAATCAACTCAACAAAGGCATAGAGTTAAAAAGGTAAAGATGTTTATTTTTTAAACAAGCACGAGTCGTCATTTAAGAAAAAAAAACAATTTATATCTGACAGAAGCTCAGTGAGCAGTGAAACGTATTCAAATATCGAAAATTGTTGACAAATTAAGCTCCCTACGACTCCCTTACCACTTGAGAACGACTCGACGAAATTTTAAACTGTACTACCAGCTTAATGTACATCCCTAAAAAACAATACCATGAACTCTATAGACATAAGTATAAGGTTCATAATTGAACGTTGTTTATTTTGACAGTTGCAAGATTAAGTTAGTAAAGTAACACGAAGGGACGGTACCGGGCCGTTCGCTTTACTAGTTACTCAATTAGGCCTTTTGTATTTGTTTATCTGAGTTTGTATAGCGTTAGAAGAGTATAGTAATACTATTTCATATGCGTTAGAATAAGATAGATGCTGTAAAGTAATTTGAGACAGTTCTTTTCACTGGCGCGGTAATACGTTCCTATTTTGAATAGCAACACGAAACTGGCGGGAAAAGCATTCAAATTGTGTTCTGTTTTTACTTTTTCTAATTTATGTAATGGCGTCTTGGATACGGTGCGCGGGTTTTCTACTTTTATAGAGTTCTTTGCTTTGATTTGTATCTAGTATTTTATAGTACTTTGTATAAAACTTTTTACATAATTAATGCTTCGGCATCGGTTTTCTGACTATCTTTTTATGATTAAGGTAATGAATAAATCTATGAGTCTCATGCTTGTTTCCGAATTACTGAACCTAGAATAATACGCAAACGCGAATGACTCGATCTCCGAAATAACGTCTTACGAATTTTCATTATGGCGTTATCGTTATGTAATATGGTACCTGGTTATAAAAAAGTGTACTTATAGCCTTATTCTGTGAATGGGAAAATAAAAAACAACATTTGGTTCTATAGGTACCAATCCGTTCTAACCGTTTATGTAAGCCATGCAAGCTTCCTTCTATCTCGTCTCTGCTAAAAATAACTTACCTATTTCATTATCAGTCAATGAGAGTCCACTGTTGGACATAGGCCTTCACCAAATATGTACCCTGCGCGGTCCTGTGCCTTCCTTATCTATCGATTTCCCGCCGTCCTAACTAGGTCGTCTGTCCACCGTGAGAGGGGTCCATAATGCTGCATCTTCCGGTTCGCGGTCGCACTTTCAGAACTTTTCTCCCCCAAGGCTGTTAGTAGTTCTACGCGCTATGTGTCTTGCCCACCGCGCCATTTTAATCTTACTTATCTAATGTCCGGCCGTTCAGAGAATGCGTTCCTGACACTTATCAGTTAGTCACGACTAGTGATGGACACAACATTATACCGAGTTCGTTACCGTTACTCCAAAATGAACCGCCGCGTTATTTTTATGATTAGATTTAGACCGTTTTAAATTGGCGGAATCATTTAAAATTTATATTTTAGTTCTTTACGTGGAAACAATAAAAGGGAATATTAATATAATAAAATTGTTTTATTTATTATTTTTTACAAAGTTACAATCTGTATTTCTATGGAATAAAGTACATTGAACTAAATGTGCGTACAGAATATTAATCAGACTCCGATTCGCTTGAGGAGGTGGTGTCTTCATCATCATCTTCGCCTACATGTATAATTATATTATTATCAATTACAGAATCAATCCTGATATCTCGGTCAAAATGTTCCATAATCAGGTTTTTAGTCTTTTCGACAACCTTTGCCCAGTCATCTCTTGTGACTTTCCCGCAGGCTTCTTTTAACAGGGTCATCATCTTTTTCGTGCTGAATGGCGGGGAAGTATTGTGGCGGGCGGCGTAACCTTTTATTTGAGCCCAGATTAGCTCAATCGCGTTATATTGGCAATGATACGGTGGAATTCTTAGAACGCGATGACCGTACTCCAAAGCCATTTCATCGATTTCGTATCGCACATTTGCCGCTTTATTTTCTTTCACTAACTTAATTAGCTCTGCTTTTAGCATCTGCATATTTGCGTCAATGCCTTTTGCTTGTAACCAAGCAACCATTTCTTCTTTTTTATTAGCTTGGGTAGGTGGTTTCTGTATTTGAAACGAGTGATAGGAGGCATTATCCATCAATATTACAGAAGGCTCTGGTAGGCTGGGCAAAAGCACGTTCTGGAACCACTCTTTAAATGTACTGGCATTCATTTCCTCGTGGTAGTCATTTGTGGTTTTTGATTGAAATGCCAGTAAAGCGTTCTCCACAAAGCCGTATTTTGCAGTACCTGCGTGGCATATTATCAGACGAGCCCCCTTACCCATTGGTACTTTCGACGTCGACGCTTGTGTATCATCCGTCCAAGAACGGGAAACCGTGTGATTGGCGTTTAGCCATGTCTCGTCAATGAACACGACATTATCCCAGTTATCAATTTTTTTTGCTTCTCTCAAGAAACTTATCCGTTTCAAAATGATGTCGTATCGTTCTAATAAAATTTTTCTTTTGTCTGTTTTTTTATACGAAAAACCAATATCTTTTAAGATTTTCGTTAAAGCAGTTTTACCCCCGCTAAACAGTCCAGCTTCTCTTAACGACGCCAAAAGCTTCATCCTGTTGAGATATTCATTTCTGGAATAGTAACCGTATATATGATTTCTGATTGCATCGGCGTCAAAGGTATCAATATCTGTCACGGGTTTAGTTCTACGTTTCTTCTTCGGAGTACGTAAAATATTATCTTCCATGCCAGTAGAGCCGAACTTTTCTTTATTAATATTTGTAATCGTTCGTTTGCTAACTCCAAGCGCCTGAGAGACGCGTTCTTGTACTTTTTCGACAGGAACCAGGGGTCCGCCATTTTGCCGCTCCCGCTCAAAGTAATCTTGCAGCTTGATAATTAACTCACGGGCTCCAGTTTTCAATGTTTGTCCACGTTTAGGCATTATTATGCACCAAAAGTAAAAAGAACGCAATATAAGACACAATCAAAGTCAAATAACAACAGATCGCAAACACTTGAAGAACGTGGTCTATGCGCACGAAACGACAACAGACGACTGTTTCAGCGTCACAAAATGGCGGCCCATAACGCCATTTGGGGTTACCATTTTCAACCTAAATATAAAAATGCTACTTTGTATTTAATGTACTTTTATTTTTATATTTAATAAAAGTTATTCTAAAGTCCATTATTTTCAAATTCTTGAAAAGAAAAACAAAACGTATTATTTTATAAAGTATAACTGTATCGATAAGAACAGATTACGATACTATTATTCACTGTTATTGTTGGCACAGCACTACAAATATAAAGCGCTGACATAACCTTGTAATAGCGCAGTGTAGATTTAGAAAAATATTGTTTACCAAGTTATTTGACACTCAGTTTGACACAACATTATAACATTCATTAATTATTGATATAATAATGTTGTTTTAATGCTCATCAATAGTTAAAACGATAAACAACCAGCAAAAATATTTTTATCGTAACTGCAACGCCATTACAAAGTTACTGCGTCAGTTCAATCGCGACGTGTCAGGAACGCATTCTCTGAACGGCCGAAGATTAATTATAATTAATAGGTTTGTAAAACATAGACATTAATCGTTACAAAAAGAACGTTCTATTATTCGATATTTAAACAGGATGTAGTATGCAAGCGCAGCCGTGAACAATTTATATCAATCTATTAAATTTAAATGAGCAGAACGAACATTATTGACACACTTGGTCTTTTTTTACTAAACCATAACTTAAAGAGGGATGTCACCACTTGATTGACACATGACAGCTGCGAGTTTATAATAAAAAGAGTTTTGTTTTTGTACCAATTATAGAAATGAGTGACGTCGTTAGCTGAAATGCTCAGCATATTAGACTATCATCGTTTGGTATAGCTGTATTGCAATCATTAACGATGGTTAAGCAACATCGTCGAGGTTATTCTACGGATGAGTGACCACTCGTCAGCATTATATGACTATCATCGTCTAGAATACCAACAGCTATCATAAACGATAAAGAGGGTTAAACTACATCGAGGCCACTCCATGGATGGGTCACCGCTCAGTGGTATTTCATCTGACCGTCTCCGTGCTTCACGAACAATAAACTTGTCGTTACTTAAAAAGACATGTCATCATAACAGCCCATTAAAGTCCCACTGCAGGGACGGGCCTCCTCCCGTGACGGAGGGATACTTGGCCTACTAATACCACGCTGGCCAGACGGATTGGTATAGGGTTAAATTCAAGTTTTCTTTCTTTTTATTTCGTTAAGATAATATTTAAGAATAGTCCCTTAGTCGTAAAAACTACAACACCCATAGGATGAGATGGGGTGGTGACATATTGTGTTCTTACTCCGTTACCACACTAGGAATCGAGATTGCGTGGGATTTGAATCCGTAAATATACGCACAGGGGAAAACAGTTAAATCACTCTCTTCTACAAAGTTAAAATATTAATGTAATCTTTTACAAATCTTACATAAAAGGCACGTGTAAGCAACAACCCTTATTCTAAAAGGAATAAAAATAAAGTAGCACCCTCGCCTCGTCCCGCCATTGCTATGATTGAACAAATATCTTGTGATCGGTGTGACTGAATCGCGACTGATGGTGCATAAAACATCCTCGTGATAGGCCCGAATAAACTTTGGATGGTTTTATGTAATAATATTACAAGTAATTTTTATATACTTATGTTTTTTTGTTTATGTTTTAATATACTTAAGACAATCCAAGAATGAGGGGAACGTACAGAATTCTGATGTTATCATTTCATGGTTATCAATATGCTGATCAGACCAAAACGCTTTTTCACAATACTCTTCTAGGACTCGATGTTGTAGGACGAAGAGAAATAGGCCGGACTTTTGTTCTATAACTTAAAATTCGGGATATAAGAAAGATTCCGTGCTTTTTATTCAAGGACCATAAAGGGTAGTCCGTTTGACTGATATCGAACACTGACTCAATTAATACTTTTGTGGAAACGGGGACAAGACAAATTACTTTTAAAGAAACTTGGTTTTTTAATTATTAATACTTTACTCCAAAACTAGACTGTTGGTACTAATTATAAGTAATATGAAATTTTAATATCTTAATTAATTTTCACACAATAACATAAAATTATCAAGCCAATTTTAATGCAATTTCAATAACACTAAAATTACACTACGGTCAATGGGTACCTACATGCAAATTTATATCCTATAGCGGGGAATAATATTATTTGACTTGTAACTCTCACATACCATCATCCCTAACAGCGCCCCCTACCGTAAGAGTCGGTAATGAACTGTAGTCACAATCCCTTTACCAGTTGTTGACGTACAATCATAGAGTGACGCGCTCAAAGTTACGACTTCGCCTCATTTCAACTGAATTTATTCACTAGTTATAGGTACACCTACTTGGAAAAGGGAACGTACTAAGAAATTCATGTCCCACTGCTAGGACAGGCTTATAACAGTAAAGGAAGGAAGCTTGGTCTACTAATACATCATCATATCAACCCATTAATGTCCCACTACAGGGACGGGGGGATACTTGGCCTACTAATACCACGCTGGCCAGACGGATTGGTATAGGGTTTAATTTCAAGTTTTCCTTCTTTAACTTCGAAAAGATAATATTTACGGTTAGTCCCTTAGTCGGTTTTTACGACACCCATGGGATGAGATGGGGTGGTGACATATTGTATTCTTACTCCGTCACCACACGGACAGTACAAAACAGCCTACTACAAAGTACATTAATTAAGGTTTCCCTGCTAATCAGAGTGGGGGGTTTGAAAGGTCCACTGCAACAATAGGATAAGTTTGAATATCAAGAATCGGATAATTGGCAAAAAATCCGAGCTGAAAATCCTGCTTGAACTTTAATCTTTTTTAGTTATTTTACATTGCATTTAAGTAATTCTCCTACACTATGATTGAGGGAAACTAATACATGGCTGGACTAGGTTTTTATGCTATGTTTTATGCTATATGTGAATGTGTGAGGAATATTTGTTTATTTATTTATTTATGTTTTATGCTATGTTTTCCGTCTTTTGTTTTTGTAGAGATGATAACTTGCAAACTTTCCTTTAAATGCAGTAACCATGCATGAGGTCAAAGGTTCGAATCACACGCAGGAAAATTATGAGAGCAATCCACAGATAATTGTTTGTACGAATAACTTGTTCCTAGTGAGGAATTATTTTAATTTAGAAAATACAAATAATGTCTACCAAATCACTGCGACACGTCGAATTTGTATAAAATTCACAATTCTCGCATAAACCTTACAATAAGTTGTAAAATCAATATAACGAGACTGCTTATACATATAACAGAAATCACTTACCACGACATACATAGACAAAATAAAATGAAATAAATACTTCTGGAATTATTTTATTGTCTCTGACTTCAACCAGCTGTCATTTAAATCTTGTTTTAAGTGTTGTCTATGTATTGTTTTGTCACTGACGCTTCTTTGTAAGACAAAATGATTTATTGTCTATTTATAAGAAAAGTACACTTTTCACCACACCATAGTCTGGCTAGGTCTTTAATATTAACGTTGTAACAGTACCTATAACTATTAAACTATCGCTTTAATTCACTATTAACACGAATTGTTAAAATAATAAGTATTTAGCTAAGTTTTTGTCTAAACATAACTGTAGGCTTCCTCAGGCTTAATGTTGGGGACCTCCTTTTTTGCGAGACACAAAATCAAAAAACTTTACAAGAATCCTCTCCGAGGTAAATGCGTTATCATTCTAAGAGATGCGACATCCCAGGAAAGCTGTAGCATAGCACAAATATATACAGTATTTCGACTTGATAGAAACGGACGAAACGCGAGTTGTACCTACACGCTCACGATAGCGGTGACTTTGCGGAGTGAACAGTCGCGACTCGCGACTGTGCCGCAGTAACGAGCGGGAAAGTAGGTAAATGTAATTAAAAAGCTGGAGGTGGGCAGCCCTATCGCATGTTTACGTACCGCGCAGCTGTAGGCATTTATAATAAATATTCGACCCAGATAGACTACTGGTTGTACTGTGGCTGTAGCGACATCCTAAAATACGCAGTCTGGTAATAATATCAAGTATATAAATAAATTGCACCCTAATTGACGTATAAGTTAGTTTCTGTAAGTTAAGATGTCTGCATCTTCAAAAGTTAAAAAGTTTCAACCCCTTGCATCTTAAAACTAAACTAACAAATTCCCATGTGAAACAAAACACAACCAAGTCAAAATCAAAATTAAAATAGAAACAAAATACACTAAAATGTTGACTTTTCAATAACCACTTTACATCAAGTGATGTTTGCAAAATACAGTTAAATTGTGTTGAAAAGCCAACCCTTTGTCTTCAAGGGTCGCTTGAGCCCACTTGATTAGTCAAGGGTTTTTCGTCGCTTTGCGGTCACAGGGAACTTAGGACCCTGCCGTTAATTTTCAAGTAATTAAACTTTGTTGCATTGTTTTGAGTATAATTTTTAGTGTTAATTCTGAAGGAGTTAAAGTTTAAAGTTAGGAGTCGTTCTCTGTGTGAATTTGTTTCCTTTTATGGTCGGAGTCAAAGAGTATTTTGTATAGAGGTTAGTTCTCACGAAGTTGTAAGTTAGTATTGTATTTTGTTAATTTGATTTTTATTTTCCCATGTACTGACGGTGTGAGTATAGAGGACATATTATACACATTCAGGCTATTTGTCGTATATCGACAAATAGCAAAGTATAAAGGAGCCACAACACAACGTTAAAGTTTAGCGTTTTTTGTGCTGAGCAAACGTTAAAGGCCTACGCAGACCGGGACGGCGACATGGCAAGGGATTTTGCCGTGAGTCAGCGTACACTGGCCTCTTAGATGCCACGGCATGCCACGGTGGCGCGTCTTTTAATGCCGTGCGATAAAATCCCTTTCAATGCCACGGCATCATTTTAAAGCATAGCAATTTATGTCGTATTTCTGTATTATTACGGTTGAATGTCCATTAGTAAAAATTAAAATCCCTTGCCATGCCGTCCCGGTCTGCGTAGGCCTTTAAGGTGCTGTGTTAAAGTACAGGGCTATGAAGCCTAACAGCTTAAGACTAGCAGCACAGCTAGTAGGCAAAGACTTGCCTATGCTTTGGCATTGGTGACTTCAATTAACGACTGTTACCACGTACCATCAAGGGAGGACGCTTGCACGTGTACCACTTATACGCAAGAAAACAAAGTATATCCACTAAGTTGTAATATGAAAGTGAATGACAACGTATAGTGTCGATGTCAAAAGTCAAGATGTCTGACTTGTGAGAACTGGCCACTTGATAATAATACATACATCAATTCACGAACTTTAAAGCCTCTTAATTTTATAATAAGTGATAGAAAATATTGTACAAACAAACCATAATAATGCTTTAGCAATCACTTACTAATGGTAGGTATATCTCTTTAGTAAGAAGCTGTATATTGGTAACACCGATGTTCTCATCCATTTCCAAGCAGTGTTGTAGTAATCCCTCTGTTTAGGTGCATGAGTATAAGTATGTAGTACTTTGTTAAATTACAGGCTTATACTATAGGATG
This sequence comes from Schrankia costaestrigalis, assembly GCA_905475405.1. NCBI lineage: Eukaryota > Metazoa > Arthropoda > Insecta > Lepidoptera > Erebidae > Schrankia > Schrankia costaestrigalis. Next base: position 18,741,490 of record FR997835.1, read on the forward strand.
TATCCGTGTGGTGACGGAGTAAGAATACAACATGTCACCACCCCATCTCATCCCATGGGTGTCGTAAAAACCGAGTAAGGGGCTACCTATGAATGTTGTATGTACGAAATAAAAAGAAGGAAAATTTGAAATAAAACCCTGTACCAATCCGTCTGGGCGGGGTGGTATAAGTAGGCCAAATATCCCTCCGTCACGGAATGATGCCCGTCCCTGCAGTGGGACATTGATGGGCTGTTATGATGACTACAGGATGATGAGGGAAGTGCAGACGTACTCTGAGCTTTATATTTTTTATAAATCACCGTGCTTTGCTGCTTCTGAAATGGTCATGTTTGAAACTTACCATCATGCGACTTCTTTGTCTAGGCTTAGACATTAAGCACTAAACCACTATTTTCATATTAAACGAAAATAATCTAACAAAAAATAAAATACTAAAGATTACAACAACGTAACTGTCATAAGAAAAGGGGAGTAATCCCCCAATATTTACATAAACTTCATTAAAAAGTCAACTAAAAAAAAGCAAAATCAAAATACGACTAAAGAAATGTCGCGAAGCGTACAATTACGTCGTGGATAGAGTGGTATTATCACGTTATTGATGCACCGCTCGCTTTTTCCGCTCGTTCCGCTCGCTACCAATTTAATGCCGAGATGATTTTTATCATAATTATGCGTCTTTTGTTCTTTGAGTTACAATGAAAATGTTTGTTTTAGTTTTAAAAAATAATGTTTAGATTATTTGTGGAGTTTTATAAAATTAACAGTCAGTAGAAGTCCACTGCTAGATATAAATCACCTAAAACTTTGCTTTGTGTCTCTGTAATGTAGTATGTTCACTGTCCCTAACACAGTTAGGCCCCTCTGCGTCTTCCGGTACGCAGTTGTACCTACTTAGCTATAACTTTACGACAGAAAAGCGGTCGGCTCTTCACGCTGTTTAATTGCCGCCACTTTAATCGGGAAGCACTGAGCACTACGTATGTCATAGGAAACAATTTTTTAATCTATAAGTAACTATAGATAACCTCTAGACAAATGCCTTCTTTCGTTCAAAACTTCTTTCTATGAGGCCGAGTTTGACTTCAACTTTATTCGCAGAGAATAGAACATTACAAATAATTCCCCTACTACAATCGCATTGTCTCCGAGAGATATGTGAATCAATATCGAAGTAATTTGTGTCCCCCCCTCCTGTGACGTCACGGGGCAGGCACAGATTGTATCTGTCCCCGGGACAATATGTCTGTGGGATTGTGCCTGATTCAATTTGTTCGTAGAGATGATACAGTCAGACATTGTTGTTCAATTGTAACTGTCTGAACACATTTGTGTATTTATTTGATTTGTAGAGTACCTACTATGAGATTTGATAGATTGTCTATTTGTTTTTGGTTTATGTCTAACTAGATGGAAATGAGCTAGAAAGAAAAGAATTTAGTCAATATAAAACCCGCTTTTAATCTTATATTCTTCTTATAGTCATGGGAGGAGGCCCGTCCCTGCAGTGGGACATTGATGGACTGTTATGATGTAAGGTTGTTATGAATTTGTTACAAGATTAATTGTGAGAAAATTTTACCACGTAGCACTTGGGCGTATAGTATTATAGTATTCTTGTTATGTTTAGGCATGCAGGCAGGCAATAGGTAAAAGAGAGAGAGCCAAAAGACCATGTATAGGAAGCCAAGGCCAGCAAAGAGACATTTAATCAAGATGAGAAAAAAAAATTATCAAATTCAAAAAAGACTTACCTACTTACTAAGAAAAAAAGTAGTACTCTTTAGGAAATGTCGGAAAGGAACTGTCAAAAACCACACGGTGCTCTAGAAAGGACAACCATAGAGTACTTTATTGCAAACCTACGTGTCATATAATTTGTTATATTATTTTTTATTCTAGTAACTGCCAGTTATTTTTTCAGTGTAATTTTAAACCTCATTATAGCATGTTGCAGAAGATCTTCCTTAGGGAATAGTAATATTATTTATTCATTGAGTTAACTAAACGGGGCATGAAACATTGGCTTATTTTCTTATTCAGATATGATTCGACCGTAATTGTGTTCATATTACGGTGTCTTATTACTAGGGGGGTAAGCAGACAATAAATGGTAAATGGGAAATGTTCAATAGAATTTTAATGGTTTTATAAATTGTGAAATTGTTTTATGCTTGTAAAACTATGGTGGTTGTTTTTTTTTATATTGCCAAGAACGTTATTATAATTCAAATAAATAGTTAAGTATATTAATTAGTAGTAAAATTTGTAATGTTTTTGACAAAGTTTGTAAAGAGGTGTGTGTGTGTGTACGGAAAATTTCTTTTCTAAATACCTACCATCTTTAAAAAAAATGGAATCACATTGCGTAAATATACATTTATATAAGCACTCTAATTGGTGTTGGTTTTTAATTAAAACAATACATAGATTATTGAATTTAAAATCAGTAGGGTATTATTGGGCATTCTGTACCACTTTCGTCCAGTCGCTCCGCGAAACAAGTTTCGCTCTCGCTCAGGACTCGTGGTCCAAAATGCCCAATAATATAAATTTAATATAACCAGCGACGTGTGGCTTCGAAACTTCAATAAATAACTAACGCCTAATATATTCACGTGAGCAATAACAATGACGACATTATAGCTAAGACATCAACAACTGGCACTTTAAAAATTACCAACAACCAGTATTTTTAATTTTAGTGTGTTTGTGTCATTATAGACAGAATTAATAAAAATATATTGTGAGGAGGATAATAGGATGGTAAAATTTGTTCCAGTACTTAAAAGAAGTTGAGTAGATTTAAGATCGATTAGTATTTATAAAGATTAACAATCTTTAAACTTGATCATTATTAATTAAGCTGTAATATGTATATAACATGAAATTTGTCAAACAACCACAATCTTTGCAATTAAATATAATTTGCAATGATTCTTGTAAGACTGAATCACGTCATGGAAAATTATTACCTAATACCATACGATGCATTATTTGCGGACCATCAAACTGTGGCAAAACAAACTTGTTAATTGGTCTACTTCTACATGAAAATGGATTAAACTTTCAAAACATCTACATATATTCAAAAACTTTACTTCAACCAAAATATGTGTTTTTAGAAAAGGTTTTACAGCAAGTACCATGTATATCATTACAAAAATTTCAAGGAAATGAAGAAGTGTTAAAAGTTGAGGATGCGAAACCAAACTCTATAATTATTTTTGATGACGTGGCGTGTGAGAATCAAAATAATATGCGTGATTACTTTGCTATGGGTAGACACAAATACATCGATTGTTTTTACCTAAATCAAACATACAGTAAAATCCCAAAACAATTAGTAAGAGATAATGCTAACCTGATAGTACTTTTTAAACAAGATGACATTAATTTAAGACATGTTTATGATGAACATGTTAATACCGATATGACTTGGTTTGAATTCCGTGAAATGTGTTCCAGGATATGGAGTGAACCCTTCAACTATGTTGTAATTAATAAAGATTGTTCTAAAAATAATGGATGCTATAGAACTAAATTTGATACCTTTGTAATCTTTGATTAAAATTTCGAATATTTAAGGTTGTCATCTTTGTATTATTATTATTCTGTATACGACTTTCAACCGATAACAAGCATGGAAAAATCATTAAAAAGACAAATTGTTGATGCTGCAGAAGCTGTAAAGAGAAAAGTACGGAACATGCGAGATATTGAGATTAGCAATAAACAAGCATTGGAATCAGTTTTCAAGCCTGTAACAGAATCTCTCAACCTGCTTTCCAACGCTAATAATCAAATCGAAGGTCCATTGAATAAACAAACTATGCAGAATGAAAATCCAAAAAGTAAAGATGACAGTGATGAATCTGACAATGACAGTGAAAGTTCTTTTCAATCATTGGTTGATGATGTTAATATTAAAGAGCACGACACTTCATCCTGGTCGTTATCTTCAGAAGCCCTACGAGACATCCCGTTTGGCGTTCGAGTAGATCAAGGGAAATTTATGTTAGGGTCTGCTAATATAACAGTTGGTGATGAATTTATTGTAGTAGCTGGTTGTAAATATCGTAATACACCTGGTTTGAAACAATTGTTATTAAAAAAGAATGTAGATTTAAGCGTAGTTACAGAGAGTGACATGCAAAATTATAAATCGATGTTGCTTGATACAAATGCACATCGTAGAGATTTCGAACCAAATAAACCAATAAAAAGTAATAAGGGAATGAAATATTTACAAGTTATTAAACCGCTTTTCTCAGTACAAAGTACAATTCCTGGTAAGCAATCTAAAGGTAAAGGAATGTCAATGAAAAAAATGTGGAGACAAAATGTGGATTACATTTATTGGGATGATCCAAATGAATTAGTTGATAGATTAAAGTTGTTAATAGCATCTCGAGATGCTGGCAATACAGGCTTAGATAATGAAATTATGTCTATTATTGAGGAATTACGTGAAAATAAAATTATTATTAAATAAAAGTTGTATGTATATAATGTTCATTTTATTTCTAACCTTACAGTACAACACACTCTAAACATGAATGTAGACAAATTCGGTCATTATATTCATAAACGAATGCGTTTATCTGAGTTATTCGAGATTAATAATAACGCTTTGTATAAATCTGAAAACGGTGACTTTGATTTGAAAGCATCACGACTAAGAGGTATTAGACTGCCTGAAGAAGCTGATGACGTGGTAAATAAGGAATACGTAGATAAAATTAAAACAGAAATTATACAAGAAATTAATAAGTCGCTACACGTTCAAAGTATTTTAAATACAAAGTTTACAAATACTTTGCTTCATTTAGAAGACAAATTTTATACAAAAACCACTGTAGACAAGTTAATTAATCATAATGATAAAGCAACAAATTGTTAATGAAATACACAAAGCAGCACGAAAAAACTTTCTGCGACGACCTGTAATATTGAAAGGAATCGATGATTTATGGCAAGCTGATCTGATAGATATACAGACGTTGAGAAAAAGTAATAAAGGATATAATTATATTTTATTAGTGATTGATTGCTTTTCTAAATACGCTTGGGCTGAACCATTGAAATCTAAAAACATGATAGATGTTACACATGCTTTCGATGAAATATTACGTAGTAGCCATCGCAGACCAATCAACTTACAAACTGATTCTGGAAAAGAGTTTTATAATACAACTTTTAAAAATCTTATGAAGAGGTTTAACATTAACCACTATTCTACTTTTTCTACCAAGAAAGCTTCAATAGTCGAGAGATTAATAAAGACTATCAAAAATAAACTATACAAATGTTTTAGTTTAAATGGAAGCTATAATTGGTTAGGATCGATATTGACAAATATATTGAAGACATATAACAATACATATCATCGTACTATTCAATGCAAACCTTCCGATGTGAAAAAATCAAATGAGTTATTAATAAAAAATAATATTAATAAATCACAAAATCATTTATGTATTCGGTCTAAACCTAAATTTAAAGTCGGTGACAATGTACGAATTAGTAAATACAAACATATATTTGAAAAAGGATATACTCCTAATTGGTCTACTGAGCTGTTTATCATAAAAAAGATCAATAAAACGAAACCAACAACATATTACATAGAAGATCAGCGAAAACAACCAATATTAGGCACGTTTTACGAACAAGAACTCCAAAAATCTCATCATCCTGGTGTGTACTTGATTGAAAAGGTTTTAAAAAGAAAAGGAAATAAATTATTCGTAAAATGGTTGGGATTAAGCAATGATGATAACAGTTGGATTAATAAAACCGCAATAACAGATTGAAATAACAATTATATAACCATATTCCTTACATATATTATATTTACTTTACTTTGAGCAATGCAAGGAGGTGGACTGCTTAACACTATTATTGATAATCTACCGTTTGAACTTCACCTGCCTGGTTATAACTATTGCGGACCAGGCACAAAACTAAAAAAAAGATTACTCAGAGGTGATCGAGGTGTTAATAAGCTAGACGAAGCTTGTATGCAACACGATATTGCATATGATAACCATAAAGACTTACCCAATCGACACAAAGCTGATTTACAACTACTAGATATGGCTAAAAAAAGACTTAAATCGAAAGATGCAAGAAAAGGAGAAAAACTTAGTTCCTGGTTAGTGAGCAAAGTTATGAAAGCTAAATTAAAATCTGGTGCTGGCGTTAAGGCGTTTAATAGTTTTATATCAAAAATTAAATCTGTGGTTAAGAAAATGAAACCCAAAAACAGTAAAACATTAATAAACACCGCATACTCAGTTGCAAAGAAACTTTTTCCATGCACTCCAAATATGCGAATACCACGAGTTATACCGTTACCAAAAACTGGAGGAATTCTACCTTTAATTCCAATTTTTGCTGGTTTATCAGCTTTAGGCTCTTTAGCTGGTGGCGTAGCCGGTATAGCAAAAACGGTGAATGAATATAAAGCAGCTCAAAAGAATTTACAAGAAACAGAACGACATAACAGATCTATGGAGACATTAGCCATAGGCAAGGGTTTATACATAAAACAACATAAAAATGGCAAAGGATTATATATAAAATCTCCAAAAAACTGAAGTGGAAGCTACCTAATCGACCTTTAACTAATTTGGATATTGAAAATCATGCACGAGACATTCCTCACTTTCGAGGAGTGTACATGAAGGATCAGTTACCAAGTTCACCAAAACGGATTGAGTGTGGTATAGTGAACTTGGATAATGCAAAAAACGAAGGAACACATTGGGTAGCTTATGTTAAAGTTAATAATTACTGTGAATATTTTGACAGCTTTGGTGATTTAAAACCCCCCAGGGAATTGATGAAGTATTTTAAAAATTATAATGTTTTTTATAATTATACAAGATATCAAAATTTTAATTCTGTAAATTGTGGACATTTATGTTTAGAATATTTGTGGAAATATTGGAATAAAAACATATAAATTTTATGCGTTTGTTTAATTTAAACCATTTGCAAGATGTCACTCACTTTGTCGATAACTGGGAACTCTTCAGATTTATCTGTGTACTATACTAACACACTACAATTATCTGAACAATATGAATGCGCCTTATTGCATTTCTCAACATTTAACTCTATTCCAAACATTGACAAAAGAAATAATAAGTTATATTATGACACCAATGAAGTTATTGAAGTACCGGAAGGCACCTATGAATTACAAGACATCGGTGATTATTTAAAATCAGAAATAAAGGACGCTGTGTTCAAATTAGAGTGTAATAATAACACTCTAAAAACTAGTATATACTGCACAAAAAATATAAATTTTAATAAAGAAAACACTTTCTGCAGTTTGTTAGGGTTTAAGAAACAGATCTTGGAAGGAAATAAATGGCATGTGTCTGAGTTTCCAGTCAACATTTTACCTACGACCGTGATCAGGATAGAATGTGATATTGTAAGCGGTTCGTACATAAACGGAGAATCCAGTCACATTATACACGAATTTGCACTGAACGTACCACCTGGATACAGAATAATAGAAATTCCTAAGAACGTAATATACTTTCCGATTAACCAAAAAAATATAAACAGCATACGAATTAGGTTATTAGATATAAATAACCGTTTAATAAATTTACGAGGTGAAGAAGTTCAACTGTATTTACACCTAAGAAGAAAAAATGATTGATTACAATAAATATGTGCTTCAAGAAAATAAACATATCAGTTCAGTTCAAGCTATCACCCAAACAAGAGCTATCTCGAAGAAAAAGAAAATAAAATTAACTAAAGAAAATAAGATATTTCTTAAAGCAATCGGTTTACTAAAATGAATATATTAGATGTTTTATCCACACCAACTTACGATAATACTGTTGAGGGAATAGAATTCCATTCTTACAAGCCATATGTAACAAGTTTCAATAGAAATGATGAAATTCGTATACCTATCAACCAACAAGATTTGTACATATTACCATCAGCAAGCACCTTGTATTTGGAAGGAACTGTTATCGTTAGTAAAAAAGATTTGAAAGACGTTGCTAGTAGCATCAATTTTACGAATAATGCGCTACTCTATCTGTTTCAAGACATAAGGTACGAGCTTAATGGAGTAGAAATAGATAAAATTAAAAATGCTGGCATAACAACTACAATGAAGTCGTTAATTTCAATGAATGAGAGTGAATCAAAGATGTCTTATGCCTGGGGCTGGAATATAGATGGTATAAAAAATGTGAATGGTGGTAGATTTTCAGCATCTATACCTCTTTGTAATATCCTCGGGTTCGCAGAAGATTTTAAGAAAGTTGTAATAAACAGTAGACACGAACTGATATTGTTAAGAAGCAACACTAACCTAAATGCTGTAAAACTTAATACAGGTGAAATTATAGAAGATGTTCTTATAAATAAAATCATATGGCGCGTGCCTCATGTTAAGGTATCAGATAGAGAAAAAATAAGTTTGTTAAAAATGTTAGAAAAAGATCGACCGCTCCAGATGATATTCAGAAATTGGGACTTGTACGAATATCCCGCATTACCTAAAACCACAAAACATACTTGGTCTATTAAAACTTCGTCACAAATAGAGAAACCACGCTTTGTTATTATTGGACTACAGACTCAAAGAAAAAATAATTCAGGTGCTGACATGTCTCAGTTCGATCATTGTCATATTCGTGATGTTAGAGTGTACCTAAATTCAACATATTTCCCTTATGAAAATCTAAATGTTAACTTTGCTAATAACAGAGTTGCTTTATTATACGAGCAATACACTAGATTTCAACAGTCATATTACGGACGTCGCGCGGAACCCTTATTAAGTGAAAAACAGTTTAAAGACTTAGCACCGTTATTTGTTGTCGACTGTTCTAGACAAGCTGATAATCTAAAAGGAGGCTCTGTCGTAGATGTACGAGTGGAAATTGAAACTGATTCAGATATACCAGATCAAACATCTGCTTACTGTCTCATACTAAACGACTGCATAATTGAGTATAAGCCGTTGAGTAACACCGTTAAGAAAATATCATGAGCCCAGATACTATCATATTAGATGTCCAAGGATTTAAAGACCTTAACAACGATTTTATAGTAAAGGAGTTAGCTTTAGCCACTTCTGAATACACACAAACTTTTTTAATCAAGCCACCTTACTTGTTTAAATATTTAACAAATGACGAAAAAAAGCAAGTTAAATGGTTGGAAAGAAACAGAGGAATTTATTGGAACGAAGGTTTCATAGACTATAGAGAATTTCATCGTGTAATTGTCCAATACCTGGAAAGTAAGGATATTATTGTAAAAGGTCTGGAGAAAATTAATTGGGTTAAGGACTTGTGTGTGAATTGTAATGTCTTAGAACTTGACGAAAAACAATGTCCTAATTTATCTGTGCTACACAAAACATTCAGTGGTGTAAAAAATAATTTTAATTGTAATTATCATTTAAAGCACTGTGCACTAAAAAATGTAATATGTATAAAAAAATATTTAGAAAATAGTAAAAGTTCAAATTGTAATCTATTATTCTAAGGAAATAAAAATACTTTTTACAAATATATAATGCTTTTATTTTATTACAAATATACGTACATTAATATCTAATACACATTAGAGACATAAAATGAATACAATTTATTACATTAAACATAACCTAATCAACTAACTACAATATTAAAAAAAATCAGTAAAAATCATTATCTATTAAAGATTTTGAGATTTTTTTCACCAATGATTCAGTTTCGTCCAGAACAGAATCATTAGCGTCTTTAACAATATATTGCGCGCTTAGTATAACGTTCTCGCAATCACTATCACTATCATAGGTTTCAGGAGTGTTATTACATAGGTCTAGCACTGAAACTTTTATCAATTTAATGCCAGGTCGTTGTGGTCGACTCATTACGTAAGATTTTGAAGATTTCAGTTTCTTCAATCTCTCCTTACGTCGTTGTTTCAACGTCTTATCTTTCGTTACTTGTTTGCAGCATACGGTTTCCTTGCGAAGCATCTCGTTATAGTCTTCATTAGGATCCTGAGCATACTGACTGAACATAATCGTTGAGTCGGAAATCTGAAACAAATTATAATTAAATCATTAACACGTTGTTAAAATAAGTTACTGTTTTATTGAACCCAAGTAACCAAAGTTTATTTTATTTTATTAATTAAAAACTTACCATTGACATGATTCTGTAGCACAAGTACACGAGTTAAATAATATTTCGTAATTGAAAAAAATAAAGTATTTTATACAAATTAATTCAATCTATATATTAAAATGCTAATAATGCATATTGTGTCTGCAAGAAGAAATATTTGCACAGTATGTTTGTCAGTTGAAAAAGTCTACTACATGACTACATATAAAAAAATATATATTAAGAATATTGTTATATTCTTAATACAGTTTTTTTTTTAATATTAAAAAAAAAACATTTATATCTAAGCGATGACTGGAGCAATCGCTAGTATATCATTATTGTCTGTATTGCATTTTATAATGTAGGTTGGTTGTATGTAATGTAGGTATATTGGTCTCGTGTTACATCCTGTTCTATATACTTCTATGTTTTTATATTCAACTATAATCCAACTTTATAATAGAAAAAGAACATAATTTGTACAAGGTTTTATTCGTGACTTTGTTCGCTTGAATTAATAATTGGTTAAGTATATAGTTAATTCGATTTCAAATACCAAAATAGTGGAAATGAGCGACAGAAAAATATTTACATAGTTATATAATATTATGCATGTACTTATATAAACTGATGGTCTTATGTATATATCATCATGAATTGATAACAATATAACATTTCATTTTTATATATTTTTCGCTAATATTCATCTAATAAAAACATTTTATTGTTTTTATTTTTTAAAGACAACAACTCTTGCACTAGGTATTACTCGTATGTCGCGGGGACTTTTTACATATATATTTAAACTATTGGGTACAAATCACAGCCAGACTCAGGACAACAATTTGTGGATCATACAAATAATTGTCCTGCATGGGATTCGAACCCACAGCTTCGAGCACGTTAGTCGCTTACGCTACCACCGAGCCATCAAGGAGGGCATTACGAAACGTTGTTCGTAAAACGCTTGCTAAGCGTATGTATTGTCATACGGTTGAAAGTAGGTCATAGCAAACGCATATTTATATAATAATCATAAAAAACTATTTATGGTTGCGACTCTGTTCGCATGGATTATAATGGTTATATTTATAAATTAAATAAAACAAGTAAATGTAGTCAACATTTTATTTTTACATAAACAAAAGCAGTACTTAACCCTACTAAGTAGGTAGATATTTAGATGGAACTTAAATATATTTTTAATATTTTCATTTATTAATATATTTACATATACAATCGATACTTAAATCTAATACCTTAATACTAAAATAAAGTAGTAATTTACTTATACACTTTCACAGCAAAGAAAGCTTAGTCTAAACCTCATCTTTAGTTTTAAGCATATATGAATGACCCCAAGCTTGTGTTGATATTTTATCCAAAGATATCGCTCGTTTATCATCGTTGTTAGATAATACAATTTTGTTGATAGACTGCGTAAATATTTCGTGTTTTATTGATTTAAACATTGGATTTTTTCTATGGATAACTCCACCATTAAATAAAATATTTTCATAATCTGTAATACTTAAATCTCTTACTACACATGACTTTATTCCCTTTGCTTTTTTAGTGATTTTTTTTTGAGTTTTTAAAGAGTACAATTTAGATCTTAAACCAACAAAATCGGAGATATATTCTCCTCCCATTTCATCTTTGAATAAACCAGGAACTTTTTTATTGATAAGCGGTATCTTAAAATAGTTCATAGCTTCATAGTTGCTGGTGTCAAAATATTGTAAAAACTGATACTTTAAATCATAGTAAAAGTCATTAGTATATATTTCGTACACAAAAGAGTCCGTGTCTGTATAACACAACTGTACTCGCTCTTTGTAATAAGGCTTTACAATATTGTAATGAAAATTATACATGTGTGACTTAGAAAGTTCTAATACAGTGAATCCTATATAAATCGGTTTATCTAAAATAATTTGGTCTGGCCTCATTTGTATTGCAACTAAGTTTTCAGATAGAATTGAAGCACTATGGAAATAAGGATTGGATACAAGCCTTTCAGCGGATATGGACTTTTTGGTACGATTATTTTGATCGCTCCATTGATTAACTAAATGTACGCTTACTCTTTTTTCAGTATTTTCTAATGTTTTACCAAAAACACTGTTATTCAGTAACTTAAAAAAATCTTGTTCGAAGGCACTTTGTGCCTTCTGTCGTAATTGTGTGTTCAATTCTATATATTGCTTTAAGTAAGGACTCTGTCTAAAAGTTATAGCTCTATGTATTTTACGTAGTATTAAACCATGTTCTATACATTTTTTTAAATGTACATAATGTATGACATAGTTATACTTATTATATAAATTAGCAATTAGTTTATTAGATTTACCGCCTGGGGGAATGCATTTCTCTGGACAAAAAGGCAAATCGTTATGGTAATCGTGTAAATGTTCAGGATATAAAAGATCAACTTCTAATATAAATCCCCACTCAGCATTATCTGTAATATTTTCTACGTGTAAATTATACAATTCGCGTTCACTAAGAAACCTAAAACCTGAATATGGTAGATACTGGCACATGCTATAACCGTAAAGATTATTACAGTCAAGGTATACTATGAAACTAGAAGATTTAGATGTATTATAGTCAGACATGTATTTATGGTTAGCCTTAGCATACCGACGGGAACACATGCATAAGCCTCCCCTAATACCATCTTGAATCATTCTAACGATTGCTAAGTCCGACAGAAGTTCTAATTCAACACCTGTTTTAAGTAACATTGCGTCAAAGGACAAACTAGGTGCTGTTATGTAAAATGCAGGATCGAGGTTGTAATGTTGTTTACATGTTTTCCTAAAATTTTGGAAAATATCTGTCAACAAAAGTACATCTGTTTTTAAATACAAATCCGTATATTCTCCTAAGTTATGTATATTAAATTTATCCCAAACAGTTTTAGCATGATTGTAGTCTTCGTCGCTAATATTTTCGTTAGTTAATGAATTATAAAAATGACACTTTGATGGTAAAGATTTATCCTTATAACATTGCCAATTTGTCATATAATCGTAAGGATATACACCTTTTCGTGTTAATAAATTTAATTGTGTTTTATCAGGAAAATGAAATTTAAGGTTAATAAAATCTTTAACTTGCATTGTTTTAGCAAGTTTGTCAAGGCTTGTTCCTAAAAAGTTAAACGAATCTAAAAATCTTAATTGTATATACTCGTTATTATCAATAGGGATAAACTTTGAAAAGGATATGTATTTTTCCTTGGTCTTTGGTATTATTTTTATCTGACCAGGAATTTCACCTAATTTTTTAATAAATAAATGAGAATCATATCCTGACAAGTTATGGAAAAATATCGGAATGAATTTGGGTAACTTGTGTTGTAAATTACAGTGTCTATGTGCTGCACCCCGATATCGCCCAGTAATGTGACAGTGATCTCTTACTTTATCTCCCCACAATAAATGTTCACAAATGTGGCACTTAATAGCACTAGTGAAACTAACAGCATCGTTTTCTGTGAATATCATAGTTTCATTTTTAGTCAAATATTTATGATATATTTTCTTAACATCTTCAGTAAGAAAATGTACAAATTTTGTTACACAATCCTTGCCTCGATAACTTCTGTAACCTTTAAAATGTTCAGTGAATGATGATACTATATTATATGCAAACGCAGCAGGCACGTGTACTTGTGAGTATGACGTATTACCGGTGTTCAATTCGTCGCCGGAAATCGGTTTGAGTAAAGTTTCGAAATCAGCATATATGACGAATGGAATATTTTGTTTTCTATTATAATTTTTAAATTTTAAAAATGAACCTTTTTCAGGTAAAACTGTAACAACTCCTCCACATAAATGTGATTCAAATTTACTTGAATTCGGAAAAAATAATAAGCATGTTTCACAGAAGTACAATTTACCATGATGTTTAGTTATTTGATTTCTAACCAAACGTGGCAAATCTTTAATTAGACAGTAATGGGAATGTGTATTATTTTCTAAAAACAAAAGGTGTATACTCTTTGATTTTTTACTATTATTAGATTTATACAAAGGTCCAATAATTGTTCTATCATTTTTCAATCCATAAACGAAAATATTCAGAGAGGGGTTATTTTTTTCAAAAACATTGATGTCCGAAAATGTAATTGGAAATAATAAATTATTAATATTTAAAACATCTCGAAAATGAGGATACGACGATACTCTGTCAGGATGTTGTATTGTGGGATACAAGGCAGCTACAATACACCACAAGAAGCAATAACTATCATTATTTCTAATATTTAACACAGCTTTTTTATTTATTATAAATTTTGGTAAAGCTATAAATTTGGATCCGCCGAGAGGCTGATATTTATTTATATTGATTTCTAAATGAGAATTTTTTAAAAATGTCCATCCACTATCTCTTTCCTGAAACTCTTCAATTTTCTTTAATAAATTTAAAAGTATAGTTTTGTAAATTGATTCGAAATCATAATTTAAATGAATAACATAATTTTTTGTGGTGAACGATTTAATTTCTTGGTGTTCGTTTTTATACATAAGAAAAACAGAGAAAAGTTCAAAATTAATTTTAATTGATGTATGTCTTTGTAACGATTGATCGATTAGGTTCTTAATTTGTTTTTGGTTATTATGGAGAAACATCTCAGGCAATATATTTAACTGTTTTTCGGTGGCAAGAATTCTGTAAGTTATAATACGAGATTTAAAGGAAGAATTAATGATTTCAACGTTATCATACAATGGGGTCGTGCTATTGTTTTTATGATTATTACTTCGTAAGTGACCAGACCATCGTCGATTATCTACAAATATTTTACAAACTGTGCAATGAGGCATTATTAGAGAGTAGTTAAAGTTAAGTACCTACTTCAATATTTTTAACAATATTTTTTATACAATATTAAGTTTAGTTTATAAAATATGATGTTAATAATGTATAATTTATAAGATATATGATGATGATATGAAATGACTCTTATCGTAAATACCTACTTTAAAAAATAATTATCTTACTTAAACTATTATTTTGTAAGTATCTTGAATTTCAGCTTAATATTGATACAGGATTGAGCGATTCAGTTCTATTTTGACCATTTAGCTAGCTAATTAGTTTTCACTCTGAAAAAAAAAAAATATATATATATATAATAGGTACCTAGGTGACATAATTGAACACCTTTGAACTTTTAGCCTGTGGACAGTATTATGAAATAGTTATATTTAAGTCATAGTCATAATGTATTTCAAAACAAAAAAACTATTTAAGAGGTATAATTACTTAAGAAAAGTTAAAAACGAAAGAAACATACAATATATATTTCTTTTACCTTGTTTCATTGTGTACCTAAGAAGTACAATGATTTCAGCTGGAACACTTCAGTCTCTAACTATCTATGTATCTTTAATTTTAGTTTATGTTGATACAGGAATCAACTGTTCTCTTTCGATCATTTATATAGCAAATTAGTTTTTCATCCTGAAAAAAAAAAAACTGCATTTAATATAAATAGGTATATATTATTATAACAAGAGGTAGATATTATTACTTATTTAAAGTTCAAAAAGAGCAAAACATAGGTACAATAAATCTGTAACATAAAATAAATATTTTCCTGTTAGATTACCTGCCAATGTGCAAGTGGGTACAATGATTTCAGCTCGTACACTTCTATGTCTAATTCAAAATGTGTATTTAGTTGATTTTGATTCATCGATATCACTTCTCGATTATTTTTTCTAATTTAATATTCTGTAAAAAAAGAAATATATAAAAAGAAAGAAGTATATAATATATGTAAGTATACATACTTCTATCAAACAGCTTCCTTATGTATTTAACTTAATAAACATAATAGTTATTACCTTTTTAAGTCGTGGAGTATTTTGTATTCACATATTAAGTACTTAAATTTCTGCTGTATTTAAATACACGTCTGCTGAATGCAAGTAATTCGTTAAAATTAATTAATATAAGTAATCTTAGAATTTTGTATTATAAAAATATTTATTCGATTTATTAGATAGCTAGGTAGGTATTTAATTCAGCAATTTAATATTAACACAAATAATTATTACCAGTTATTGGAAACGCTTGAAATTTGCTAATATGTAACTAAATACGTGCGCTCAACCTACTTTTTATTAGGGTACAGTAGATCTAAATCGGTATAAATAATTATTATGGATTTACGATAATAATTCTATTAACAAAAATATCAATGATTATAAATTTACAAATAGCATTATTATTATTGTTTAGCTCCCTTTATTATAGTTAATTTCGTACCATATATAGATATTGTATATGTCAACGTAAGATTGTAAGAACAGCCAGTTTATTAATTAACTAATCAGTTTATACACTGTCGATTATTTGTAAACGCGTACTGAGATGACTTAATCCATTCCATTTATTTCAGTCAGAAACTGACAGTCTTCAACTGTTAGTTACACTAATCTGTGAAACTATAAACTTATAATATAATATGAAATAAAAGCAATAAATTGTACATCTCAGTGCGAGTTTACAATTTATCGACTAACGGTTCTTACAATCTTACGGTAAAATACAAATTACTTGTGTTTATCACATAAAAATAAGTCATAATATTATAAAAATTAACAATTCCAATTAAAATTTAAATAGGTACTTACCGCATAGCATTTATTTTGATTTAAAATAAATACATAATTATACGGAACCATAGAACTTGATATGACGTAGTCAGGCTACTTGCACTATATTTTTATTTTATAGTCAGCAATTTTGTTCGATTTTATTCAAAATTCCTTAGACATCATTTTTGACCAAGTATAATCCGTACAAGAAAAAAAGTCAATTGATACACCAATAACATGTCTGTTTAATATTTTTTTAAATTAACATTGTTTTACATGTTTCTTGATTTATAAGCTAAACATTATTTCACTACCGTACATTAAACGAAACTAAGTCTGCAAGTGTGGAAGTAATCATCAAGAAGTATACAAAGAACCGCTGCGCTTCAAACTGCCTGACGACACCTGCCTGCTGTACCTATCATCATCAGCACCATAACATTTATAATGTAAGTACATAAGTATACTATCTAATCTATGTACCGTATTCAATTGATTTTCTTCTTAATTACTAGCTAAATGTTTCATTATGTATCTTTAGTAATTACATAAGAAGAAAGAAAGCGTTAAGTTCAACTTTGATTTTATGATTTTAACTTTACTCAACTTAATTGTAATCTTGGCTTGAGCATGATGTTATTGTCTGTCTATACATTTACTCAAGTAAAATTACATTTAAGTACCTAACGTTTTAGAATAACTTTGGGTAGGGTGTAAAAATAATGATAGAGTACCCTACTAATAATTATGTTGTGCTATTTCAGGTCCGGATCAGAGAGCGAGTACAGCTATCAGGAGGTCGCAGACGAAGGCAGAGCTAAATCGAAACATTTTGCAGACAGCAATGGAAAAAGGAAACGTAAAACTCCATCGACTAATTCGATTCGTAAAAGGTACGTAATTAAACTTTTATTAAATATGTACAATCAACGTCAAATCTAATTATTAATACCATTTTATTCTGACCTCTTATTGTATGGAAAGACTATACAATGTGTGATCAGGTTATATTGGATGTTAATATATTTTATTTAACGTTCTGTACACAATCGTTTGCAATAATATAAATTATTATATTTATAAATTAGTAATGCAATATATTCTAATTCTTTGATAAAAAGGTTTTAAGTAAGTTGTGAGTGTGAAACAACTATGTGTATAACGTACTGTACTACACTAGATAAACACAGCTGGTGAATTAAAGTTGCTGGGTTCGATCCCCAACAGTGTATTTACTTAGTATTTTTCCTTTCTAGAGATAGTCTGAATTTAGATCGGTAAATAAAAGTATTCACGAAAATATAGACTCTAATATTATTTTTATAAAAGTAGGTTGCTGTGTATGTTAATATTAATTTTCAGGACTCTATCATACTAACAAACAACCACTCGGTTATACTAACAACAAACAGAATTTTATTTACCTAACTGTTTACTAAAAACTACTTATTGTTTCAGTAAGAAAACCGAACCCGTTGACATTTTCGGTATAAGGAAATGCAAAACTCCTTCAGAATTTAAAGAAGATTCTAAGTTAGCATCATATTTAATAAACAAGGTCGCCAACGGTAACGAGCGGCGATACGCTACTACTGAAGGAGAGTACTACATTGACTTCAAAATTTACAAGACGAACGATGTCCATGGGACAGACTCGCTAGAACTGTGGAAAAAAGCCCTTCTCCGCTTGAAAGCTCAAGTGAATAGTGATTCTCCTCAGTGGCGCAAGCTGCAAGAATTTATACGCTCGATCGACACATTATTTACTGAGGAACCGAAAATGTTTAGTGATAAATAAATTATTTATTTAAGATGTACCCAATCGTTGTTTTACTAATTATAAACACAATGAGTGTACCGTGCTTGTTATAAACCTAATATCAAGTACGGTACACTGAATAAATACAGTATAGATAACAAATAGGTCTGGTAAAGGTTACAAGTGTGGTATAGCTAACAGGTAAGTACTTATGGTTAATTTTTTTATATTAGGCAATCTGGACTAATTTAGAACTTGTTTCACCGAGAGACACGTCAACCCACACAACTAGTCACAGGTGAGTTCTAACATCTATAGTTGTTTTTTTTGTTTTGCTACATTTGTCGGTTCGCAAACAATGTTGGTATCGTTATTAACGTTAGATAATAATATCCATGCTATGACGAACACAAGAAATAGGGAAAACATCGCAGGCGTGCGTAGTGTGACTTTTTTACAATCAATGAGCGTTTACCGTTTTGTGAACTAACTAAAATGTTACCGTTAATCGATCGGATATTATTGGGCGTTCTGGACCACGAGTCCTGAGCGAGAGCGAAACTTGTTTCGCGGAGCGACTGGACGAAAGTGGTACAGAATGCCCAATAATACCCTACTAAAATCCTTCTTTGTCTAGTAAATTGAGATAATAATAATTGATTATTAATTATTTAAATTGTATGTGTTTTTGGAGATTGTACATAAATAAAGTATTTTGTTTGTTTTTTGTTTGTTTGTTTAGTATTTTTTACAATATACGACGCAAGCAGCGCCCTCAACTACTTTAGAAACAATACTGGTAATCTACGTGGTCTCCGTGTGGTGACGAAGTAAGAATACAATATGTCACCCACCACCCCATCTCATTCCTTGGTTGTCGTAAAAACCGACTAGGGACTATCCGTGAATATCATCTTTACGAAATTAAAAGAAGAAAAACTTAAAATTAAACTCTATACCAATCCGTCTGGCCAGCGTGGTATTAGTAGGCCAAGTATCCCTCAGTCATGGGAAGAGGCCCGTCCCTGCAGTGGGACATTTATGGGCTGTTATGATGAATCTACGTGGTAGGTCTAAGGTTCATGAGATATTGCAACAGTATATTATGAAACCGTGACTATTCAAGTGACAGTTAGTCACACTCGTGACTTAACACAACTCGTAATAATTATGTATGCGGTTACATTTGTATCTATCGTTAAACATTGTTTGGAGTTACCTTTAAAAATATTATTTATAGTAAAGAAACCCAGGTGAACATGTTTATGCTAGTCGTTTGTAAATACATACATATTATACTCGTACCTACAAAACACCCAGACCAATGCAAACAATCATGTTCATGCACACAAAGATATCCATTGAGCGGGAATCGAACCCGAGACCTCTTTGTAGCGGTCATGTTATATAACCACAACGCCACAGAGGTCGTCACATCGATGATGATGATGTGATGCTACAGTTATCGTGGCTATTTGCGTATTTTTCGTATCTGAAACCTAACGTACAGTAGCCGCTTACATGACCACTTTGGTACTGAGGTATAGAACTCTCCGTACGTATCATACGTTGATAAATTGTGTTATACATGTAACGGAAAGTAATAAAAACTTTATTAAGTACAAAAGAAGATGATTATTAATACGATATTAACACACAATCATGTTCCCCCTCTTTTGCCTGAATCGCTAGGAAGAAAATCGGGTCACTTTGTCAAATATACTGTAGGTAGCAATGTAGCAAAATTTGACCTGGTGACCTATAAAACCCCTATATTTTTTTTAGCTTATGACAAGTGGCACTTTAAGCATAATTGCTTGTGCTGCGGAAAATGTAAATACACTTTTTTATGGACACGAGTCCCAAGCTTTGAACACGTCTATGTAGGCAGTTATTATTTTACAATAAATTAACTAATTTCTTAAAAAAACAGCGTTGATGCGTTGATGCCGACTTGAAGAGCGTTTATAGGGCTCACTAGCAGCGTTTATAGGGAGCAAATAGGATAAGTAATGTAAAATGTTGAAAACAAAGTCTTGAGAAAAGGCAATAAAGTATAGGGTCCAGTGGACCAAAAGTCTTTTTACTTTTTAAACAATGATAAAAAAAAACTCGACCAATGATGTACAAATTGTTTATTTGTTATTAAAATAAACATGTAGGGATTTAATTTTTTGAAAATTCTACATCCATATGTGACCCTTGTTCATCACGACACTGTTGAAACCTTGTATAACACACTCTCAACTCTTTAAATATTTTTCAATTATATAAATATTGCATTATATACAAAAACGGCCGTTCTTTTTTATTTTACATTAGTGTTTTACAGAAAATAAGTACATATTTTTTTAAAAACTAAATAACTCAATC
This sequence comes from Schrankia costaestrigalis, assembly GCA_905475405.1. NCBI lineage: Eukaryota > Metazoa > Arthropoda > Insecta > Lepidoptera > Erebidae > Schrankia > Schrankia costaestrigalis. The sequence goes on from FR997835.1 coordinate 18,762,399, forward strand.
AATTTTAGTGAAATTTCTGTAAGACCAACTTGAAAGTGTAGGTACCCTTTAAAAAAAAGTTACATTTAAATGTAACTATGGTCAACAAAATTACAAAGTTACAAACAAACATTACAAAAACTACAACCGAATTGTAATCCTTCCTCAATTTGAAGTCGGTTACAAAATAATTTAAAATGAAAACCAAAGAAATGTAATTATTTTGCAAAGAGTTACAATATGTATGACAAAGTCGAGGTAGTATAGAATAATAAGATCAACTCACGGTCGGCCGACGAGGTATATTGGATTCCAGTCCCGGGGCAATGAGTGCACAAGGGATGTAAGTCTGGACTATATTGGCATTTTATAATAGTAATGTTCGTTGGTTCGTAGACAATGTATTTTATTGTTTTTTAATGGTATTAAGTAGTTGATAGTATAATTTGCAATTAAAAAATCCAACTTTACCCTAGCTGATACCGATTGTAATACTTAGACGATTTAGTTTGCATTGATTTTTATCATCATCTCATTCAAAAGACGCCCAATGCTAGTTATAGGCGTCATTCAAACGTTCCTTCCTCTGTTCTTTGCCTCCCTCATGTAGCGGTTGCCAGCAATCTTTACCAGATCGCCCATCAGCCATATTTATTTTTAAATCAAGCCGCAGCAATATAACTATGATGAAAAGTGCGAAAACAATCCAGAAATAAAGGCAACAGACAGATCGTAGTCAAACACAACTTCACGCGATGTTGACCTTGTTGATCTGTCTAAATGCCTCTTTAAAGTACCCGATATCATACGATGAAGGAAACACATGAGTCTGAAGGTTGTTCCATACATAGGAAAGAATTCCCGACAATTTCTAATAAACAAAATTGTCAACAGCCTTCATTAAAATATCACAAAGAAGCTCTTAATAACGCATAGAGCGGTAGACAGATCTTAATTTGTGAAACAATTTGAACAGCCTTAGTAGCGTTTTCAAAGTCAATGCGATTAGATGTTTCGACTCAGGAAGTGAGCGAGCGGAGTCACTTTGTCAGACTAATTGTTGCCTCCAGGGTTACCCTGCTGAGCTTAGTGTAATTTAAACGTTTCATAACATAGCTCAAAGACTTCGTTTACATGATAGTACGGGTTTAGAAGTAATTTTGTAATAATTAGGTTGTGTTTAGGAATCGTTTGGTTTGTTGCTTGTGAAAATACGAGTATACTTTATTTTCTTGGAAGATAGTTGAAATGTGACAAAACAAAAATAGACTATTTCAAATACGTCATGGTGGTGAAATCATCTATGGCAAAACGATCGTCAGATCGACTCTTACTACTGATAATAAATTGTATGATCTACATTAAAATTGTCTTTGGTCTGAATGCCCTTCGTGGTCGTTTAATTTATACATTAGTAAGTAAAAGACACAGGACATCGCATCGCTCTAGTATAAAAAAAGGTTCCACGGCAGGGACGGGCCTCTAAGTCACGGGTGACTTAGGGATACTTGGCCTACTAACACCACGCTGGCCAGGCGGATTGGTATAGGATTTAATTTCAAGTTTTCCTTCTGTTTATTTCGTAAAGATAATTTACGAATAGTCCATAAATCGGTTTTAACGACACATGACGGATGAGATGGGGTGGTGACATTGTATTCTTACTCCGTCACCAAATGTACCTACTACTAACTACAAAAGAAGAGAAAGGCTATTTCTGTACCATACTTCTTTTATAACATGACATAAGAACTAACGGGAGGATATCCCCCTGCAGTGGGACATTAATGGGCTGTTATGATGATAAGAACTAAACATGAGTATTATACGCGACGTTACAAGACTTAAGCATCGCTTAATTGGACTGTAATAACTTTGATATTTTAAAAGGTGACAAAACAGTTGGTTATGATCTATTAAATGTTAATTAAGAATGGTTATTATTGTACGTGTTATGAATGATTAAGAATATACATTGTCAACACACCTTCTAAAACAGATTATACAGAAAAACACAATTTTGTTTTATGAGCTTATTTATATTATTTTAAGGTGATTGCAGTCAGTTGCAATCACCGATTCACGATAATGTTAGTTAGGCAACGTTGGCTATGTCTTTACACAGATGGGTACGATATACTAACTATTTCTTGGAGGTGTATTATGCGGGTTGGGCATGAATGGGCTCTTGCTGAAGAAGTCTACCAGCTGGTCAATAGTAAATATAGTAGTAGTCAGTCCCTATTTATAACGTGCAGCTGATCTCACTTCCTCACCTATTACCTATATCTTTAGTGCTCTGTAGAACTGCCCAATAAAGTGCCCAGAAAGCTGCACAGAAAAAGACCTCATAAACGCCACTGACAATGCAATCACCGTGGCCAAGTTCTGGGCTGACTGCATTTGACCACCGATGGTACTGCGTTGTGTGCCTTACGACTCGAGAGAAGAAGCTCTGTAAAAAATAAAATAACACGTTAATTTGAGGTCCAATAACCACACTTCCCCTACTTATATTAAATTGATTGACCGACTCAAGATTGCGATCAATTGTCGCACTCAGTCACGATAATTTGTCGCGAGTACACTCGCTGTTAATTATCGTATTATAAAATTACAATTAAGTTATCATTGTTACAGTCGTTGTCTTTAAGTAATTATAATTTTTTTTGGTAATATTTTAATTGTAAGGGTTCTGGTCACACTGTGTCTTCCGACAATTGGTCGCCATTGATGAACCTTTATACCATAAGGGCAGAAAGGTTCCTCTTACATGATGAGCAGACGAGCTGGTTAGATTAGGTTAGGATCAGGAAGGCACCAGGCCTGTCCAGCAATGGGCGTCTATTGGTTGTTTAGATAATGATGATGATTAAATTGTGCTGTTTCGTTCTGTTTAGAAATTTATGTGATCTTAGATCTTAGTTAATCAAAGCCCATCAATGACCCACTGCAAAGCCTCCTCTCGTGATGGAGGGATATTTGGTCTTCAAATACCTCGCTGGCCAGACGGATTGGTACAGGGTTTAATTTCAAGTTTTCCTTCTATTTATTTCGTTAAGATAATAGTCCCTTAGTCGGTTTTTACGACACCCATGGGATGAGATGGGGTGATGACATATTGTATTCTTACTCCATCACCACACGGAGAATAAATTAATAATAGTACTTATAATAATAATACTCCTCACATATTCAAAAAAGGTTATCTAATTTTTAATTAAGTAAAACTTGTACTATTATGAGTCACGTTCCGTGGGTGTCTTAAAAATCAATAAATAGAAAGAGCAGTCTACGACCATGACACTGAAGCAGTTATAAGTCCTCACTGGTTCACTGGTACTCTTGCCAACCAGTTAATCATAACTGTCTCTTAAATATCCTTTCCAATTTAGGCATCACCACATGTTTGTTATTAAATAATAAACTTTATAAAAAGTGCGCAATGAAGCACTCTACACGCCTAATTACTTACTTATAAGGATATAGGCATAACAATAAGTTATATTAGCATAATGACAGTTGCCCATTGTTCTACGTCGATATGTTTTATGTGAGGTTAAGGGCTCGAGCAGATGGGTGGGCATCTGTTTATTGAATGTTTGCGCGAATTTATTTGTAGGTCTTTGATTCTGCTATAGTACGTTAAGTCAGGTGTATAGGAGTTATTTTGTCATGTTATAATGAAGTAAATAGTGTTCCTTCTTAATTGTAAAATTGACTTTGACTAGTTTTTTGATACTAATTGTAATAATAAGCAATTTTGAATGATTTTCTGACAGTATTCTTACAGTAATTGCGTCACCATACATAGATGGTGACATTAGTTGCGCACAATGAACGATGTAGAGCTAGATTGTCAGTGACATGTAGATGTCATACTCGAGCCGTCAAGTGGATGTAATAGAATGTATTATATATGATACAGGTAAAGTGCTAGATTCCTTCGAATGACAATGCCATCTCTTTACCGGAGTCGAAACTATCATTGCAAATCAAAGCACGTCATACAAACGTCATGCAGGGCAAACCCCAAAACACTTTAAAAAATATTTATGGTTTCTAAAACGTTTTTGCCTTTTTGACATAACAATCCTCAGGACATATCGATATCAAGGCGGCTTACAAAAAGCGTTCGGTTTGATTTCAATCTAGCGCATATGATTTATTTACCACCTCGCGAGCGATCCTACACGCCCTAAACGAAATATATCATTGGTAACTACAGCTCTGAAGATGATAGGTTGTGGGATCAAGATGTGGTGGCGTGGTGTATAAGTTGGGGTGTTGTGGGGAAAGTATTTATTTAGATTATAACAGCGAAATAATGTTTCATTGCAGCGACAGGGTTTCTTCTAAGATGGGAAATACTTATCTAGTGGCAACAGGCCTTCTCCAGTAACTGCGGTCTACTTAAACTATGCTAGACAGATGGAATGTTTTAGGGTATTAGGTAAAGTTTCCATTATTGGGGCATCAACGACTTAAGCCCGATTTACACATCGACAAGTACAGTAGCGAGTTAAGTAGGAAGTAGCCCCCTCTCTCGCGTCTCGCCAACTTAACTCGCCAAAATGTAGGATGGAGATCTATTTGGAGATCTATTTAAATCATCTTAATCAACAACTTACTACTTAACTCGCTACTGTACTTGTCGATGTGTAAATCGGGGTTGCACTAGCACTAGACGACCATTAAAGCAGGGTGGACTGACCTTTGAGGTCGACACAGTCATGTGTGAGGATCGCGAAAGGTGATAATATTTGGAGGACACCGATGTCCAGTAGTAGATATCAAATGGTTAATAAGGTGATGGTTTTTTTCCTTTTTTTTTGAAAGAAGAAAATAAAGAAAGAAAAAGATTTATTGGCCATAAAGAACACACATAACAAATACACAAAAAATAAAAATACATACATAACAAAAAAAACAAAGTCTAAATGGCCAATAGGGCTCTGCCTCAGCTGTTATGCTGCGCTGGTATTCTGGCAGAGACCTCCCCTTCTTTTGGGCTGACACCACAATTACTCTATACTTAATTTTAAATCTAATATATTTTGCTGTCGTTGATAATATAATATTAGCGAGTTTACCTGTAGTCTGCCTTTCCTACTGTATAAATTGGATGAGTGAGGTCTGTTGTCAATTTAGAAAACATATTAGAAAACAGTAATAAATCAAATTCATGGTATTCAAATAAATCGATTTTATTAACGCCAGCACCCATTCTATTCCGAAAGTTAATTCTTACAATGACATCAAAAAAATATAAAGTAAACCATGGTTACCCCGAACAATTAACATGTAAATACGTTATTGGTATATAATTAGTCTGCGTTAGGTGTTATCCCCTGAGGGGGTATTCGAGTGTTACTGTACATTTATCGTAATTATGTTATTTATATCTTTATTGGGAGATCGTATCTGTGACCGCCCGGCAGATGGAGATGTTTCGACGTGGCGTTTGAGCTTTGCTTGTCGCTGTTGTGTTCTAGTCCGTAATCTATACTTAATATTATAAAGAGGTAAAGTTTGTGTGTTTGTGACGTTGTAGGGGGAAATCTCCGGATCTAATGAACTGATTTAAAAAAAAATCTGTGTTGATTTATCGGGGAATGTCAGGCTATATAGTATCACGCTATGACTATGAGTGGAGTGACGCTAGGAGTGGAGGAGTAATTAAATATGTTTAAAAAAGGGACGCGATTTTTTCGCCACCCAACGAAGTGGGCACGGGTCAGCTAGTTAAATATATATACTTAAACACCATCTAGTGTCAAACTATGCAGGGATTTTACTATAGGTGGTGAATCATATATTTGTATACTTTTTATTTTGAAAATATTATACTTATTAGAACAATGCAAACTTTCATGTTCATGGACCCAAAGATTTTCATAGAGTGTGAATCGAACCCGAGACATTTGCGTTGAGCAAGCATGAATTGTAACTAAAACGCCAAAGAGGTCGTCTTATAACTTGCAAATATTTAAGTCAACTAATAATAGAATGACATGGCGCACTTAATCCAAGCAGGTAATAATGTTCACCACCGGAACTTGAAATTAAAATAATAGAATCTCTTTTTTTTCAATAATATTCAAACAATCAAATCACTCTTTGCCAGACGAAACCTTTTTGACATTCATCGCTCGAACACACGAAAACTTTTTTCAGATTCTGACAGAGGCAGGGTTGTTGCTGAGGTAGCATAAGGGTCCTTTCACACAGACAGGCTCGGAGAGGAGAGCAGATTCTTATCACGTTGAAAACAGAGATTTAAGTATTTGTAGTAAGGTTTATTTTTGCATCTGCACTGCTTATGTCATTAAGAATACTCGAAAGCGCTTGATGTGAAATAATAAGGAGAGCCGGTCGACTCCGATCGCTGCTCTTTCTCGCCGGAAAAAGCCGCAGCCGGTCTATGTGAAATAGTTGTCGGCTCTCCTCCACAAGCGTCTACGGTCCGTTCTGTGTTAAAAGAAAAATGCGCCCGATGCTCTCCGAGCCGGTTTGTGTGAAAGGACCCTAAAGGTTAAAAAATTTTCGTTGTGTATGTGGAAAAAATATTATTATTATTTCAGTCATCATATTACATAGAGCGTCGAGTTTATTATTTGGCCGAGGATAGAATCACCATTTGTGACTTACTCCATTCCAACACGAAAAAAATAATCGTATTAACTACTAACTGGTGGAAAAGCCGTTGTATATTATGCGACTACCATGTGCTAGATCCTAAGAAAATATTTGCCCAATGCACAAATAATTATCTTAAGCCTGGATGGTCTATTAGGTTCATTAATTATATTATTATTTATGTTAAGGTCTGTGAAAGTATTCGCGACACACAGCTCTATAAATAGCACGGAAATTATCTTCTTTATATAATCTACAAACGAAACTAATTAATATTAAGTACCGGGTAAATTTTAGTACATTAAGACCCTGCCACAAAACACCTGTACAGTATTAAGGTGTTTCAGATCATATCTGCGTGTTTATATCTGTGAAGGGGTGTGTTCATATCGATTTCTTAACAAAGAGGTTACAAGGTACGCGGGCGGAAGATGCCTCGGGCAGAAGGTCGAAGGGGGAGGGGAGGGGACATTATTTATTGACAATGAGATAGTACTGGCCCAAATATCTTCATTAGCGAATCATTGGAGCTGTTGGATTAGTGTGGATACGACAATTTATCATTTGAGCACATAAAAGTCTTCTGTTCCTTATAGAGGAACTTATCAGAGACAGATTCGGTATGCTCGTGATATACTGACCGGTAATTGTTTCAAGAAATAAGTTTGGTAGAACCTTTAGTCTGTCATTTGTATATCCCAAGAAGTGGGATCTGACACAAAAAAAAACATCTGCTATTTTCATCATATCAGCCACGCCCAGTGCTGGACATAGGCCTCCTCCAAACGTTTCCACCCTGCGCGGTCTTGTGCCTACCTCATCCATCGGCTTCCCGCCGTCCTAACCAGGTCGTCGGTCCACCGTGTGAGGGGTCTCCCCACCCTGCGCTTCCCGGTGCGCGGTCGCCATTCTAGAACTTTTCTGCCCCAAAGGCCGTCAGTTCTCCGCATTATGTGCCCTGCCCACCGCCACTTTACCCGGGAAATCCTGAGCGCTATGTCGGTCACTTTGATTCTCCTCGTTTCTGATACGATCACGCAGGAAAACTCCCAACATAGCTCTCTCCACCAAGGCAATTGAAGTATAAATCTATAACATAACATAAACTTTTAATTGTTTAATTCATGTCCACATAAATCTTTCGTATGAAACCTGTATATCCGAATATAAGTAACAGTTAGGGTGTCCACCCGTAGCCGTGTGAGCGATAATGAGAGGGTGAGATTAAGAGGGCTAATTAATTGTTCCTCTAATTACTTGGAATGTGACAATGACAACCTTTAGGTGTGACGAAAAAACCTGTTTACAAGTTGTTCTGATTCAGATTATTATTGTATGGTTGAGTTGCCTGAAACCAAAACTAAACTTTTTCGTTCTTCGTTTGTGACGGATTAAGAATAATAATATGTAGTGACCATCCTATATTATCTCATACATGTTTGTCGTAAAGTACCGGTTGTCCGTGTGGTGACGGAGTAAGAATACAATATGTCACCACCCCATCTCATCCCATGAGTGTCGTATAAACTGACTAAGGGACTATCCGTGAATATTATCTTTACGAAGTAAAAAGAAGGAAAACTTGAAATTAAACCCTATACCAATCCGTCTGGCCAGCGTGGTATTAGTAGGCCAAGTATTCCTCCGTCACGGGAGGAGGTCCATCCCTGCAGTGGGACATTAATGGGCTGTTATGATGTATGTCGTAAAAGATGATTAAAGGACAGTTCAAAGATATTATCTTTATAAACAAAACATGGTAAACTTGACATAAAAGACTATCCCCTGGTTTCTGAATGACTGGTCAAGTCAAAATCAACTAATCAAGTGTCAAAACTGTCATTTTAGTTCCTGAAAATGATACTTTTGACACTTGATTAGTTGATTTTGACTTGACCAGTCATTCAGAAACCGGGGGTAAGTCTGTTACAATAACAACTCCCGCATTAGGGATCGAACACTGTGTTGCGATGACTTTTACAAACGTGACATAATGAACACAAAGAAGATGTTCTTTCATCATAACAGCCCATCAATGTCCCACTGCAGGGACGGGCCTCCTCCCATAGCGGAAGGATACTTAGCCTACTTATACCACGCTGGCCTGTCAGATAGGTATAGGGTTTAATTTCAAGTTTTCCATCTTTTTACTTCGTAGAAATAATTTAAGGTTTGTCCCTTAGTCGGTTTTTACGACACCCATGGGATGAGATGGGGTGGTGACATATTATATTCTTACTCCATCACCACACGGACATGTTCTTTGGTTCAACACAAACATTTGTGGATCACATAAATAATGTCATACATGGGATTCGAACCCACTTACTCGTGCAAGCCAGCCGCATAGGCGTTCACTTTACCACCGAGGCAGGTAAATAAACAGTTTAAACAATTTTTCCTCATTACTGTACTTAGTTCTTCCATAATTAGATTCTATAAAACACAACATATCCCTTATAAGAATCGAAGCAGGAGAGCCTTTGACAAGATTCTAGTTTTTGTAACATACGATTTGGGTTAAGTTTTTGCTGTCGGCAAGATATGTTAGCCAGGCTACTCGAATTTATGACGAACTTGTACAAAGGGAATACCTACATTACTTTACCACCTTATTTCTTTTCCAATAAGGTTTATTTTTCAACTATAAGTACGCAGAGTCGTGGAAGTAAGATATTATATTCCTTTTAAGTAAGCTTTGCCAATCACCGACGGTTTTTCATGTCGGCGCGTTTGTTTTTCTGTTTAATGCATTTGTTTATAATAAAATTAGTTATTGAATAAGAAGTATTAAGCCTTTGTCTATGGTCAAAGGAGCCGTCGTAAGTAAGTACGTGCGAGAATTTTAAATTACAACCCATTTCAAAAAACTTATTCCATTTTCTTACCTATTAATAAATTTATATTTTTACCTACCATAAACTTGTAGTGAAACATGCCTGACGTAAACCTAATAGAAAAATTTGTCACAAAATCCAGTGTTAGTGTGCTATTAGTAGGCCTAGCTTCAGGGCTCCTCCATTTAGAAGGACTGTTCCAGTAGTAATTGTTCTAGGAAGTACACATTTTTATAAATTCTATTATGATGGCAAATAGGCTACCTGATGCAAGTGGTTACCGTACAGAGGCATCACATGCCTATTGCCCTTCGAAAACCTATTAACCCTACTCTTAAAACACCTGTAGTCCCTTGGGAAGCCTCAGTAGGGAGACGATTCCACAAACGGATTATCCACGAAAGAAAATTCGCCTGTACGGGACTATAATAAAACATGAATAAGCAAACCTGTGTTAATACAGGTTATCATTGCACAATAACTAAGATTAATGTTATACAAGATCGAACGATGTTCTTACCAAGATTTACTCTACACATAAAACACAATAATTGTGAGAAATAAATCAGCCGCAATTATAAACACATGATTGATAGGCGACAAACAAAACCAACATTTTCATTAAACAATAGGTTAACAGACAGTTCTAATAGCTACATATCAAATAAAAACAACATACTCGTAACATGAAATTGATACGCGAACAATCTCCCACAAAAGTAGACTTACTCTGTCCCACGGTACATACTACCTTACTTAACACGGGTAATTTATTTTCACCACATACAAAGAAAACAATTATCTTCAATCACACTTCGTTAGGAACGAATCTGGTGCTATTAACACTTCGTAGCCTTTTTACCCGCGAACCAATCGCCCGCTAATGCGGCCATTTTGAAATAATTACTCATAAGATGGCGGAACAAGATGGCGAGCTTCATTCAAACTTTTTTGTTATCAACAATGTGATTTTATGTTTTAATTGTAATTTTTCTTTAAAGTAAAGGCTTTTAACTCATTCAGTTACACGTACTTAGTTGGAGTTAATTACTGTGTTCGTGTATTACTGTATTATTTTGAGTGTAGTTGATGACTACTTAATTATTGACTTCTTTGAAACTTTACGATTCGGTGCCTGTGAATTGTTTAACAGATGTATTGCGGAACCTTATGAACGTAGTTCACTTTTTAAATATTAAATACAGCATAATAAAATGTTAAGAAGTAGAATACTTATAGAATCTTTCTGCGTGGCTTGCTGAACCAGATAATAACAGCCTATTAATGGCCCACTCCAGGTACAGGCCTCCTCCAGTCACAGTAGGATAGTCATACCACGGTGGCCAAGTCGGTTTAAGCGGTAAGGTTTTGTAAAAATTATACCCTTTCACCAGGAACTCATACTTCATCTCATCATGGGGTACTTACCTATATCATATACCTATACAATAAGGTACAAACTCTTGCAACTAAAAAGCTTTACTTTAATAAAGCCGTTGAATGAATTAAAATAACAAATACTAGCTGTTATCATAAATTATTTCAACACATTGCATTCACACCGCGCGCCTCAATAAATAAACATCTACGATGTTAATAAAATTAAGCTATAAAACTAACAAAAAAATAGTAGAAAAATGTTGCCACAAAATCAATACACACAACCTACCATTTACGTAATAAAAATTAAGATCAAAATGGTAAAAAACGGGCAGTTTAAAAAGACATAAAATAAGAATTAGTGTTAAACAAGCACGTTGATCGTACAATAATTAATAGATAGTCTGTCACGGTAGCTGAATGCCGGTTAGGGTTAAGCGTAGGTTGGCAGATGTGTAAGTAAAAAGAAGCCTTAGCATCCTTGCAGGCTACGATTATGTCATTACGACGGTAAGAGTAAAAAACAAAAGGGCATTATAGTATGCGATGATATAGTGTAATTAAATGTGTGGATAAAAAGTAAAGTGCGTTCGGGAGTCGTCGGCTCGTGATCGCATTGCCGAAATGCTGAGCCCGCGCATCCAAAGAGTTTCGTTACGATATTTTTGTTTTTTTTTTTTGTGACGCTACAGTTATTTGTGATTGATGAAGTTCTTTATAATTAAACGGTCTTGACTGTTAAATTTAATTTTTTGTGTCATATCATAGCTAAGTACTTGTTTTTTTTGCGTACTATTGTGTGCGCATCTAAAAATTGTGCAAATCTAATAATTTTTTGGCAGCACTATGGTCAGAGCTAAGCTATAGTTATCTGCAAAAGTCTTACTAATTTGATAGTGAGATATATTTTGTTTAAAAAAACATCTTTTTCCGCGGGGGCTTTTAGAGAGATTAATTTAACGGTCACAATGTACATCCAGGCAGAATGTATAAGAATCACACAAATAATATATAAAATCACAAATTAATTGTAGGATTAACAATAAATAATTGAGATTCGAACCCTAGACCTTGTGCACGGCCAATAAGGCCATATAGGGGGAGTCCCCCGAGTACCGGACACTTAAGGTTTATAATAAACAAAAAAAATATTAATTATGTTTTATTTCAATATTTAACATTTTCGGTTATTATAACCTAAATTATATGACATTAAAAAAACGAATCATGACGAACGTTACACATATTTTGGCCACTTAAAATTTAGGTTTAGTTTTTGATTTAATACAACATAGGTTTAGTTTTTGATTTAATTGTAATTTGGCACCTAGTACCGGACAAGTGTAAATGGAACCCATAAAACCGGACACATTCTTCTAATAATGTGGTATGGGTTAATAAGAATTTAAAGTTGCACAATAATCTTGCATAAATACTATATAAGCCAGAGCCTGAGCTGTACAGACTTTATAAAAGTCTAAACTAAACAAATCAACAAAAATAACAAAAGAAAATCTTTTTATGAATAAAATGGGTTTTCTTTATATCGACATGATTATAAATAATTAGAGATCAAGATGAAAAGTAGTAATAAAAGCCACAAAAAATAAAAAAAATTACAATGGTCACAAACATAAATGTCTGAACACTCTAGTATTCACAGGTTTCATGAGCCCATCCTTCCCAGTGACCACACTGGGTCCATTTCTCGTCGTTGTTTCTTTGTCGTCGTTTTCTTCGTCTCCATTATATCAAATAATCTGAAAAGATAGATAACAATTTTATGTAGGATATAATCGGCACACCGCTTCACAAATATATATGTCCGGTACTAGGGATTCTGGATACCTGTACTAGGGAATCATTTATTGTCCGGGATTACGGGTGTTACATATTGCATTATTGTTCAGATTATAAAAAAAGTTTATTAATATATCTGCTAAGAAACAACATTAATGTAACATTATGAAAAGCCTAGGTATTTATCTTACCAGTATCTTTTAGTATATACCGCGAGTAAGACCCGTTTATAATAGTATTAAACATTAATGTAAAGCGTACTTACCAATGATTGAATTAAAAGCACCAAGCACAATTAATTCTCTTCAAAAATATAATCTACGACGTTTCGAATGTTACAAGATGCAGCAAATTCCCGCGCAAAATGACTAACGTGTAACCTGTACGGCGTATCGAACAAGGTTGACGCCTCCTGCGCCCCGCGAGGGGGATGTGACCGTTGACTTGAACGTTTTCGATTATACAAATGCTACTATGAGCGTTATTTCATCTATCGACATGTTTTGTCCGGTACTATGTGCTGTCCGGCGTTACGGGGATTTCCCCTATGACTTTAATTTTCTATAGTTTTATAAGCATTAATCCTAAGCAAAATATAATTATTATAATTACTCTATTACTGACCGGTTTGACTTACTCGAAAGGTTACGATCACAATGTTGTTAATAACTTTTTTACTGATCGTTCCAAATACTTACTAATTATAATTATATAAGACCTTGTTTCTTTAACTTCATTTTGTTACTAAGTTTTTATATTTGATGTACCACGGCAAACGTGCCATGGCGGTTTGCAATTTTTTTCCCGTGCTTGACAAAAAAGGTTAATAATATTTTTTGAACTTATTTTTTATAATTTAGCCTTTCTTAGACTCTCCGTGTGGTGACGGAGTAAGAATACAATATGTCACCTCCCCATCTCATCCCATAGGTGTCGTAAAAACCGACTAAGGGACCATCCGTGAATATTATCTTGACGAAATAAAACGAATAATAAGAAGGAAAACTTGAAATTAAACCCTATACCAATCCGTCTGGGCAGCGTGGTATTAGTAGGCCAATTATCCCTCCGTAATGGGAGGAGGCCCGTCCCTGCAGTGGGACAGTAATGGGCTGTTATGATGAGTATTTCTTAGACCAAATTAAATGAAAACTTAGAGCTTACGGACTAACAGTAGTTCACGTAACAGCCGATGAAGTGGGTAGCTATGATTAGGTCTTTAAATTATACAGCGTCAATAGGATGGTGGTTGCGGTTCGGAAGATCTAATAATGTGGGGACTGACCTCTGTGTGACAGTTAATATTTTGGCGTTAGACTTACTCTCCGTGTGGTGACAGAGTAAGAATACATGTCACCACCCCATCTCATCCCATGGTGTCGTAAAAACTGACTAAGGGACTATCCGTGAATTCTTTGCGAAATAAAAAGAAGGAAATCTTGAAATTAAACCCTATACCAATCCGTCTATTAGAAAGCCAAGTATCCCTCCGACATGGGAGGAGGCCCGTCCCAGCAGTGGAACATTAAAGGGCTGTTATGATTATGAGACTTACCACCAGGTGTGAAATTTCCCTGTTTTGTTGAAGATATTGTCTGTTAGTAGGAAGTAGTCCAATTGTTGCCTTTTACGACATACTCAGAATGAGATGAGGTGGGCACATTCTGTGGTATTCTTAGTCAACCGCAAAAAGCAAGAGAACGCTAACAAATCATTTATCTATCGCTCCATAATCCAGTATCTATCATTACCAAAGGCTCGTCACTACAGTGGGTCTTTATGGACCATCATCATAACAGCCCATTAATGTCCCACTGCAGGGACGGGCCTCTTCCCGTGACGGAGGGATACTTGGCCTACTAATACCACGCTGGGCAGAAGGATTGGTATAGGGTTAAAGATAATAATCACGGATAGTCCCTTAGTCGGTTTTACGACACCCATGGGACGAGATGGGGTGGTGACATATTGTATTCTTACTCCGTCACCACACGGATAATTATGGACCATAATAATCCCTTACGTTATTATTCTTAGAGAGCTGTTAATAATAAAATATAATAATTTGATGTAATTAAGTGCAAAAGTGTAAAAACTCGCCATGCTTGTTGCATTGAGTCGAGCGCATTGTCGAAATGCTCTCCTTTGTAACCGGCCACAACGAGCCGACCGAATACCGATTAATTTCTATACCGATTGTAATCGATGTTGCCACAATCGATAAGGTTAATTAAAAGAATATATCAATGTTTACTTAATTACTTATTTAATAATTTTGAATGGATTATTATAAGGTTGTTTTATTAAGTTATTTGGTGGGATATCGGTAAAGGTTTTTTTAGTTTGGTTAGTAACACATTCTGTTTTTTTTATTTTATTTATTTTGTTCAAGTGCATTGGTTAGGAATGGTAGTGTGACCACTACTTAGTGTCACCACTTCATGTCATCCTGAAAAAAATCGACTATAATATGTATTAAAACCGTATTCCAATCTCCGCCTTTTAGCCCATTTAATGGTAAGTAGCTCAGGATATTTGCAATACTACCAACATTCAGAAGTAACGAACTCGGTAAATTATTGTTCTCGTCTCTTTTTGAAGGATCCGAGGATGCAATGTTTTGTTTTGATTTTGATAAAACAACTAAAATTTCTACCATATTAAAAAATTAGGCAGGTTGCCTTCTTAAGCATAAAGTCAGGCGATAGGTTATGATGGGCACAAATTTTCAACTAGAGCCGTCGTCATTGATAACAATAATAAGGCGATGATAGAGGTAACCTCAGGCGATAGGTTATGATGGGCACAAATTTTCAACTAGTGCCGTGATTGATAACAATTAATACGCGACGATAGAGGTAACCTATTTATAATAAATGCTATATAATTTCATCACTGAAAAAGATAAATAGATACTTATTACTTTTAATTTTATTCAACGAACAAAATATTCACTATAGTTTTTAAGCAAATATAAAAGTAATAAAGAAAAGAAATCCTGTTGCAACTATGTAGGTAAAATAAAAAATAATAAGTATCACATAAATTGCTAACTATATTTTCCATAAAATAAATAAAAAACCGACAACAAACTAAATAGACCAAAAGCAATTAACAATTTGATCTCTTTCGCAATTCAAATTAGAAATTAAATGCAAAAAAATATTATTTCCTCACTGATATTATCGATAAACTTAAGTATTATAGGGTTAAATACATTGTCGGCAACTTTGTATTTATCTTTAACCCTGCGTCTACCGCGATAATCGGTTTTGCACTAGTTGCTTTGCAAAATAAATAAAAAATCAATCGCTGTTTATTATAATATTAAGTGGTGACCTTTTAACTGAATTTATTTAAATGATGGTAAAGGAAGTTATTAGTTGTTGTAAGTGGGAACTTTAGATTTAATCAGAAATTGTATCTCAGCATGTCATTTCTATTAATAAGCGGTAAGTACTTGCGCGTATATAAAAGTGAAGATAAGTTACATACAAAAACCTACACCTTTTTCCAGAGTTTCCTTTTTCCGGAATAGGCAGAGACCTACGCCAACTACTTTCTACGATCTAATACTATTTTGAGGAACAAGCTCGCTGCGGCGATATTATTATAAAGAAATAAAAAAAAATCTATACCAACCTGCTTTGTTTTGTATACATAATATCGTCATACATGTCCGTCGGTTCCAAGTGCTACACACTTGCCTATTCTGAAGAATCAATATTATGTTCTTTTGTCAATCCTAGAACACCAAGTTAGGCAGCGACTTGGTTAGGCTTTGACATTGCTAATATCTATGAAAGGAATTTACCGCTTCGAGCAGATGATATAGACATAACATCAATATATATAAATAATAAATAATCCTCACGCATTCACACAACGTCATCTAGTCCCAAACTAAGCAGAGCTTGTACTATGGGTACTAGAGAACGGATAAACATACTTAAATACTTTTTGTTTGTAAATACTTACATATTATACATAGAGACACTCAGAGCAATGCAAACAAACATGTTCATGCACACAAAGATTTGCATTGAGCGGGAATCGAACCCGATACCTCTGCGTAGCATTCCTGTTATATAACCATTACGCCACAGAGGTCGTCAAATATACCTAAAATAATTTGTAAATCATACAAAATTAACTTGCTGGATTTAAACCTATGTCCTCCTTTACGACTACTATACAACCAAAGCAGCAATACTTTACCTAAAACATAAAGTATAATTAACAAAAACAATTAAAATGAAATAGCAAAACCAAGTCAAACTACTCAATTAAAACCCTTACGTAAAACGAGTAGCAATTTAAACTTAAGTCTTCGTTTTATTTTCACACGTGTTGTGTAAAAAGTAGCATCTTCTCGGTGGACCATTAAGATTCTTTGTTGTGTGTGCGAGGTATATAAATCAATGTAGGGACAACGATAGCGAGTAAGTATGCAGCCCTTTTATCTTAACTTAAACGCCGCTAACGCTTGTGTAAATACGTTGTGTGTTTATCTATTTATTTGTTTAACCAATTGCATTTAATAAAGAAAACGCTGTAAAGAAGGAAAGTAAGTCAGTAAAATTAGTTTGACAATGCAAAAAAATTGACGATCTGTGGCGTAATTTTCACCAGTTTTTTTAATCTTTATTAGCCAGAAAAGGGCTTGATCACATTGTGAACATGTCGCCCCAATTTCCAGTAGTTATGGACTATTATAACCTAACAGGATTGAAGTTCCATAAGTGCCTAATTACCCAACACAATTATTGTAATGAAATTTCTGTGAGACAAACTTTGCTTTAAACAAAAAATATTGTTTTAAATTGGTTCGAAGGTAACAAACATTTTAAAAAATATAAACTTATTCCTATTTAACGACCTCTGTGGCGTAGTGGTTATATAACATGACTGCAACGAAGAGGTCTCGGGTACGATTCCCGCTCAATGCATATCTTTGTGTGCATGAAAATGATTGTTTGCATTGGTCTGAGTATTTCTATGTATAATAATTGTATGTTTTACAAAAAAAAGTATTTAAGTATGTTTATCCGTTATCTAGTAGGTACCCATAGTACAGGCTCTGCTTAGTTTGGGACTAGATGGCATTGTGTATTCACACAATGTGAGGATTATTTATTTATTTTAGAGCCGGTAAAGGAAGTATACGATGGCGATGATGAAATAACTGGATACGTTACATTTTAGGTGATATTTTAAAAGTGGTGGTTATTTTCAGAGATAGGTTGTCTAGGTTCCTCAACCAATGAAGCGACTAAACCCGCTCCTCCAAGCAGTAGTGTGAATCATTATGTTTCCTGTGTTTAAATGAAAGGATACAGTACATACAAACTCTAAGCTTTACATTAGTATAACACTAAGTTATTCTGAATTAGGAGAGTCTATTGTCAAATAAAATAACAATCTCGAAATACTTCTTAAAAATATAATACTTAGTTAACTCTAAAACTACTTTCTTTCAACTATCAATTCATTCTATTCTTAACATTACCCACGTTCGTGATCGTTAAACTCTTGTCAATTATATTCCAATAACAAGAATAAGACAAAACCTATCAGCTTAGTACTTAATTATTAAAATATTCTGGCCACGAACCTCGTGACCGCCGGGTCAAATACCTGTGCTAACGACAATTGCGCTACTGTAATGAATGGGACAGCGTATACTTAAATAGTAAGTAGTACAACTTTATCTTCTAATTAAATGTTGATAAACAAAAACTACAGCATTAGGGCTCGTAGTGTGGTACAAGGTTATGAGCTGTAGCGTTTAATGTTATATGATAGAGTGCGGAAGTAACTATAGCACCCCAGCTTGATGTAATGTTACTCTTCTCGTCGACTTGACTGCTTATGGGTAACAGAAAAACACTAATAAAGTGTGTAGGTATGTTCATGTTTTCGAACCGACACATTAAACTGCTTGGCCAAGGGCGGGTGGACATTAAAACATAGGTGTGTGAGGGAAATTTATTTGAAAAAGTTGAGAAACAGTGAGATAAGAAAGCGTTGGAAACTCAAGGACGCATTAAAATGAAAAGACAAATTAAAAATTAATCCTATACAACATTAAAATAGGGTAAATAATTTGAATGTAATAAAAAATTGAAAAAAGAATTGAATCAGTATGTCAAAGATATTGCGTAGACTTTTTAATTTTACAATTATTTTTTCACATATAATATAATACAAATAACAATGTAATAAAAGTTAAAGCCTCAAGCGCAGGCGATATCGCTACCCGCTCCGCTTAAAAATCGCACGCATTACCCACAACAAAAACTGACCAGACCAGTTGTAACGGCCGGTGCAGGCACAACGCCCTGTAAGACATATAGAGCTGTTAATACACACCAACCTAGATTCAATTAGAGATTATTTATTAAACTATTTTTATTTTGTAATCGATTGGTGTTATGTCAGGTGGGAATTATGACACATTACAGATGTAGGTACAGAAGTAAATTTGCATACATGCTTACTAAGACGAATTTTAACTGAAATAAAGAGGTTCTCAATTATGCTCTCATTACATTCACTGTCTGTGCATCCAAAGAAACGAAATTAAGTATTATTTTTGGTACTAAAGCTTTGGTTTGTGAGTATGTTTTTTTAAATTAGAAATTTTCTTTTTGTAACAACATTATACTTAACATGATATTTAAAATAATAGACAAACAAGTATGAACTGTTGGTAAGTGGTTACCACACCAATAGTTGTCAGTAATGCCAGAGCAAAGTCAAGCCTGTAAATATAATCTGGTTAAGTCTCATAGCAATATATTTCCACTAGTAACACAGTAATATTTACACACTTGGATTAATAAGGCACAGCGATGGTAACTGCTAAAAGTGATCTCTTTTACTCTCTTTTCTACTATCTCTCTTTTACTAGTATCACCAACATGACATATTTTTGTGCACAAAAAGCTCGATCGCCGATTATAACAAGTGTGAACATTAAAGTATGCATGAGATGGACTTCTGCACCGACCTGTTTAATGATGATATTTTAAGATAAAATATAGTTTTATTAATCGAGTTTTAAAGTGCAGTAGCAATGCCTTCTGTTTTAGTTTTTATTTAAGTGTCTAGTGTATTTTAAATAGACTTTAAAATACCATCAATTTTAATTTGACGCGTGGCGATCTTTAGATAATTATTATATTATAAAGTTATTTAGTTTTCTTAAATTGTCTTTCCAATAATTAATAGATAAGGCTAGGTTGTAAAAAAGTGTGTGTTTATTTAAGGATGATGGGATAGAGATACTTAGTTTCCCAACCCTGTCTCATAATATGTCGAATTCCACGCTAGACAATAATATGAGCGGTCTACAAATTATAATCTTATAAAGATTCATCATAATAGCCCACTAATGTCCCACTGCAGGGACGGGCCTCCTCCCGTGACGGAGGGATATTTAGCCTACTAATACCACGCTGACCAAACGGATTGGGTATGGGGTTTAATTTCAAGTTTTCCATCTTTTTATTACGTTAAGATAATATTCACGGAGTGATAACGGAGTAAGAATACAGTGTGTCACCACCCCATCTCATCCCATGGGTGTCGAAAAAACCAACTAAGGGACTATCCGTGACTATTATAACGATAACATGCCTGTAAAAGATGAAAAGATAACATCCCTAGTCTCTCTATACTCTATACTCGATTACCTCTACTGTGATATGTGGTTAGTAGAGGTCTCGGAGTAAGTCAAAAGACAGCATGAAGGTAAAAATAGATGTCGTTTATTACGTGATATCCATAATAATGATCCATGAAATTAAATTACATAGTATATTTGTATTAACACAAATCCGTACGTCAGCATATTTAATGTCGCAGTTAGATACAAAATGTCGCGGTAAACAATGAATTAAGGCAATCTCTACACCTCCCCACAAAAGTTATCCATTACACCCCCGGATTAAAATAAATGTATGACGTACGCAGTTGAGTCTTACATTTAGCTTACACTGCTACAAAATAAAATAATAAAAGATACACTTTGAAAATTTATTTATAAAACAATTTTGTTAAATTCTTATGAACAATATATGGTTTATTATTTTTCATAATTTCAACATTAGGTGACAGATCTCTTAGAACTACATAAGGTCCTAAAAATACATTATCTAACTTATTTCCTATCATATTTTTCAAAAGTATAAAATCACCTGGTTTGTACATTACAGTATTTACTTTCTTATCGTAAATTATTTTTCTATTTTGTTTACTAACTATAAGATTATTTCTAGCATCTAACAGTGCTGTTTGCAATCTATATTTTAATTCTAATGGGTAACTATCATAATTATATAAAGGTTCTACTCTTTCTAAATTAGTAGGATTAAGATTATTAGGTAATTGACATAATTTACCAAAAATAAGTTCGTGCGGCGTATATTTCGTCTCTGTGTGCACAGTCGTGTTAAAAGAAAAACACCAATAATTCAACCAAGTACTCCAATCACTTTTATTCTGACTACACTGCATCCTAAGGTAAGCTCCAAGGCTTTTGTGCGTGTTTTCTAAAGCACCTATTGTCTCATGGTGATATGCAGTCGAATTTAGTTTTTTAATACCTAACAAACTACACACTTCTGACATAACGCTCGACATGAACTCAGTTCCCTGATCAGTTAAGATTTCTTTGGGAATACCATATTTTAAAATAAAATTATTGACAAATAATCTACTAACTGCTACAGTATCCTTATTAGTTAGAGGATAAGCCTCAACGAACTTTGTCAAATGACATTGGAGAGTTAAAATATATTTAAAATTATAATTATCTATATCTAAGGGCCCAACTAAATCTAAGCTAACTCTTTCAAAACCACAACTAGGAGTAGTCGTTATAGACATTGGTTCTCTAGTTTGTTTGTTCGTATGTTTTTGAGATTGACAGTCTCTACATTTTCTAACATAATCAATGACGTCATTGCTCATACCTGGCCAAAAATAATACCTCTTAATATTATTTAACATCCTATTCACACCTGCGTGACCGCTTGTGGGTAACAGATGGAAATCATTTAGGATAACTGTTTTTTCATCCTTTTCAGTGACTCTAATTAAGTCTTTAATAAGTAAAATACGCGGCAATTCTTTAGGCGACGTTTTTCTTTCGATTAATATTTTTTTTTTTAAACTTTCATTACATTTATTTTTTATTAAAATAACTTCTTTAATATTAAGTCTACTGCAAATTGATTCTAAATCCCTCGCTAACACGCTTACGGTAGGAAACGATCGGGAGGTTAGATATATTGCGGACTCTGCTTTTACAAAGTGTAAGTAACCATTGTCGCTCAATATTGATTCGTTACAAATGGTACTAGTTTTCTTTACTGGACTCAAGATTAATTCTATACTGTCAGTAGGTCGTTTGAGAATATCTACAACCTTGGGATGGCCTGTCCCAGAAGTTGAAGGTACCTCCGAAGTCAAGTCTCTGTCGTTGTCTGACTGATAACGTAACTTTCGTGACTGAGCCCTCGTTATGACTGATACTACACTTTCGTTCATATTTTTCAAATCAGTTATACTTAAAGGCAGGCGACTTAATGCATCTGCAGCTGCGTTAAATCGACCTGGAAGATATTCGACATCAAAGTCATATTCTTCTAAAAATAATCTAAACTTAGTTAAACGACTTGAAGGATCAGTCATTCCAAATAAATATATTAAGGGCTTATGATCTGTAACAACTTTGAATTTTTTACCATATAAATAAGGTTTAAAATGTCTAATAGACCATACAATCGCTAATAGTTCTAATTCGATGACAGGATATCTAGATTCTGCGGGTTTTAAGTTACGACTCGCATATGCTACTACTTGTCCGTTACTGTTAGATAGTACGGCACCTAGTCCTGTTTTTGATGCGTCTGTGTGTAATATAAATTGATTTTCCGTAGAAAAATCTGGATACCCTAACACTGGAGGATTACTAAGTGATTGCTTTAAAGAACAAAACGCTTTATCGCATTCGGGAGACCAATTAAAGTTTGCATTTTTCTTGCACAATTGGTTCAGCGGGTACGCTATTACAGCAAATTTATTTATAAAACGTCGATAGTAGTTTGCAAATGCAACAAACCTTTTTACTTCGTCAACATTTAAAGGTTTAGGATAATTTTGTAATACTTCAACTTTAGAAGGATCGGGATAAATACCTTCTGAAGTGATTTTATGGCCTAAATAAACTATTTCTTTTCGTAAAAATTCACATTTTAAGGGATTTAATTTTAAGTTAACTTTTCTAAGTCTTTCAAAAACTGAAATGAGATTTTTATTGTGATGTATCAGCGATTTTCCTAGAACTATGCAGTCATCTAAATAAATAAAACATTTATCGTAGTTTAAACCTGACATAGCAATTGTCATTAATCTTGAAAAAACAGATGGGCTGGTCTTAAGACCCATTGGGCATCGTTTCATCTGATACATCTTATCAGCTGTGAACGCTGTAAACTTTCGTGAATCTTTCTGTAAAGATAACTGATACATACGGTCTAAATTAAAAGCTGTGTATTTTCGTGAATTTTCAGCTAAATTAATTTGATAATAGCTTTGCGATAAATCTAATTTAGAGTAGTAAATACTACCAGAGAGTGAGTCTAAGATCTCTGTTATGTTTGGTAAAGGAAATTTATCGTCTACAATTCTATTATTTAACTGACGATAGTCAATAACAAGCCGCCATTTCTTCTCGCCTGATATGTTTGATTTTTTAGGCACAAGAAGAACAGGGCTAGACCATTCAGACGTGGTCTCTTCAATGATGTCATTATCAAGCATCTCTTGTATTTGCCGTTTTAGTTCACTACGCAATGCATACGGTATTCTATAAGGCTTCGTATACACTGGGCTAGAATCGTTTCTCAAAGTAATATTATGTTCTAACAAATTAGTAGTACTAAGCTTATCTCCTGGTAACTGGAAAACATCAGAATACTTAGCACATATTTTCTCTATGCTAATTTGTTCTTCATCATTTAAATATTTATTCAAATCAAGCATACTGAATAAAGTTTTTACTCTATCGGCTCTAGATACTGATTTTTCAAAATTTAGAACCTCAAAACTATTCACACTATGTGTTTCTATCTTGGACAAATTGAGTTTTACCTCACTATTTGTCGTATTTAAAATCCTAACCGGGATTTCGCCATTTTTAGGTTTGGAAATCAAACCGGCTATAAATACGCCTTTATTTATTTCATGAGCTAAGGTTACACAATCGTCTTGTAAGTCTGTAGGTATGTACCTAAGCATTTCGCAACGCGGCGGAATCGTAAACAAGTACTTATTAAAATTATCAGTTTCTATATTAATCAAAGTGGATTTCCCATTATTTTCTAGCGTTAATGTATTATTCTTATAGTTAATTACTGCACTATACTTTTCAAAAAAATTCTGACCTAAAATACCGTCAGCTACACAAGATAAATTGCGGAAAATATAAAACTTTTGCTCAAAAATTAATCCATTAAAATATAAGTTTAAATAAATATATCCTTCGGAAATTAAGTTACCACTAATTCCTTTAATTGTTAACTTATCTGGGTATATTTTACTGACTAAATTAGCGTTAGTTTGTAGCCATTCATATTTTAGGACACACAAACTAGCTCCACTATCTACTAGAAGGTATATGGGATAGTTATCTTCTATGCTACACTTAACTACACTAGTATTATTATAGCTGAAAATACCACATTCTAATTTAGGAACGAAAAAACTTATTTTCTACATTAGTGGAATTGTTATTACCACTACTATGGCGCAAACGCTCAGTGTCAATTTGCTGAGTGTGCTGTATACGCGGGGCACGTTGCACATGTTGCGAATACCTTTGATTGACCTGAGGTTGTTTACCTCTTTGACCTGAATTGGCATAGGTACGCGTCTTATTTGTATCATTATAATTATGTGTTTTACGTTTATTAAAATTATAATGATTTGCAGGCTGTGGGTATCTATTATAGTTCGGCTTATACGAATGATGCGAACGTCTAAAGTTCATAACTTCACTATCCTTAGAAGATGAGGATTGTTCGTCTAAAGCACCTCTTACGGCCTCTGGAAGGGACTGAAAATGCCTAGAAGCGATAATAGTACTAAGCCTAGGATTTGCTAAACCGTCAGCAAAACGCTTAATAGCAGTTTTTTCGTTAATGGGACGTAATATCTCATATTTAGCGGTATCTTCATCCGATTGTGCTATGGTTAAATTAACAAATAATTCTTCTAATTCGCTACCAAAAGATTCTATAGTACGACGTCCTTGTACTGATCGATACAACTGCGATTGAATTGCTTCGGCTGATTTTTTGGGAAGCAAATATTTACGCATTTCCTCAACTAAAACCTGTATACTCTCATAAGAGGGTTTTAGGCGCAATTTAGCACTAGGGGACAATCTAGTCTTTAAAATAAAATTAATTAATAGTTTTTTCGATGCGTCACTAATCATGTCACTATACAGTAATATACCATCAATTAACTGCTTAGTATTTTGCTCTTGTCCTGTCATTACAGGTAACAAGGCGAGTGCGGTTTTAATATCAAACTCAGACATTTTGGAATTTTTGTTTGGCTGAGTTTGAGTCGTCGAGTCTACAAACTTAACTAAACTTTGTATTTTACTATAAAATGCCTTGATTTCCTCGATTAACTTACTAATGGTTTCTATATCCTTAGTACGGAACTCCAACTGTTCGAACTGAGACAAAATATACTTGGCTTGGGAATATATAGCTTCAGCTTCTGATAGCTTTTTATATGCAATTTCCTTTTGCCTACGTTCTGGTCCTACCTTTACTAAATATTCCTTGATATACTTTAACTGATCGCGAAATTCAACTAATCTTTCTGTCATCCTATCAAATATCTATCAATTTAACACACTACAACCAATAAAAAAAAAACAAAACATAATTAATTATGTTCATAAAAAAAAATTGCAGTTAAAATGTAGGTCAATTAAACTTATAACTTAGCTAGTGGCGTGGTGTCGTCGTCTGTATGTATTGCGCTGACGTTGCGCTGCTGCGGGCGATGACCGGACGGGGCACGAGGCGGACCGACGGAGACACGTGAAGCGCTGGCGATGGCATATGGTGAGCGCTACGGAGCTCGACGTCTTCATTTGGGCCGGGTTATTCCCTGGACACCTCGAACATATGGGCCGGGATTACCCTGGACACCGATCCTTGACCCGTACGCTTCTTTTTTCCAATCGAAGTATCTTCTATAGGTTTACAGGAGCTCTTCTATAATGTTACGGGAACATCTTCTATAAGGTTACGGGAATTCTTCTATAGCGTAACAGGAACGTCTTCTATAAGTTTACAGGAGCTCTTCATAACTTTACAGGAACATCTTCAATATTATTTTTACTGGAACGATATCTTCTTTATAACGCTTTCCCAAACTCTTCTGGCTATGGGTCGCCATGTGATATGTGGTTAGTAGAGGTCTCGGAGTAAGTCAAAAGACAGCATGAAGGTAAAAATTGATGTCGTTTATTACGTGATATCCATAATAATGATCCATGAAATTAAATTACATAGTATATTTGTATTAACACAAATCCGTACGTCAGCATATTTAATGTCGCAGTTAGATACAAAATGTCGCGGTAAACAATGAATTAAGGCAATCTCTATCCTCGGTAATCGGTATTGTATTTTTCCAAAAACGTAAATTTTTAAGGTGATGACGACTTGACGTAGTGTAAATTGTTTATGGACTACCATCTGTTGATCATTTTTGAACAGGGAGCCAACCACAAGCTCTTATAGCAATATTATTATAATCTTACTTAGCCTTTTCGTACCACGAAGTGCTTAAAACAAGCTTATATGTAATAATATTGAAACAATATTGTTTCAATTGCTATATTGTAAAATTGAAAAAAACAATATTGTTTCAATATTATTATAAGCTTGTTTTAAGCACTTCGTGGTACGAAAAGGCTAAGTAAGATTACAATAATATTGCTATAAGAGCTTGTGGTTGGCTCCCTGATACTTAATAACATCAGAGTTGAAAATGGTCACATCGACGTGTATTTATAAATAAAAGAAAACAAAAAGAGTACACATTTTGGTGTGTATTAACAGCTCTACAAATATATCTTGGCTAACAAAACTGTTACAGTATAGCTATTTTTATGAAAATCAGTTGCAATTAATTAAATAAGCGGCTCGAAGCGTCAGTATTAATTGCGGTATTGATGAGTTATGATTGCTAATTAGCGATTACACCGTCGCGTTACGCGCCAACGAATAAGCCCATGTGGGTCATCGATACCTGAGGATTGTGTATGGTAGGTAAAGATTTTGTGTAGTTTTAATTATAGGTGGTAAAGACCTGGGTCCAGACAACTTATATCAATCTATTTTCAAGAAAGAAAGAAGGCGAAATAAAGAAAGTATTAATTTATTTGTTTGAAGATGGTAAATACATTGAATGCAGGATATTATAGTGTGATGCTCGTATATGTTCAGCCTCATATAAAAAAGAAGATACATAGTGCTAAAGTTTATAATGAGAATAATCGAAATACATATTAATAATAATACAAATGAGACATTACAAATATCGCAAGAACAAGGCTTTTCGGTGATGAAAGCAATGATTCCCTAATTGTATTAAAAAGTAAAAATATGAATAATTATAACAAAAGAAGAATATAATCATAATAAAATATAACATTCTTTCTAAACAAATTGTATAATTTTCTTTATTTGTAATTTTTGTTATTTCCTTAAAACTCTATATTTCAATGGATATTTGCTCTTTTTATTTGCGCTCCAACTGTATTAGTTCTACGTTCATAATCATCATATCAGCCTATAGATGCCCACTGCTGGACATAATCGTTTCCACCCTGCGTTAGTTCTACGTTACATCTTCTTAATTATCTAATTATTGCCAGAATAAATGATTTCTTTCTTTCTTCCTTCTTTTTAATTAGGAAGTCGAAAAATTGGGAAGAGAAAAGAAAATTAATTCTTTTCTTACCATTTTTTTAAATAATATACTTACTCACCAAAAACTGGACACCTACTACTGGAACCAAAAACCTCACTTATGTATGACACTAACTAATTATTAAATAATTTCTTGGTACCATCTCATTATTAACAGATGTATTTTATAGACAAGAGGGAAGTTTTCTCATTCCTTCGTTTTTTCTGACAAAGTTAACGCTTGGTACTTTTGCGAGGTCATGCCGTTGATCTTAGATTACCTACTGAATTTGGGTAATCTATCTATCTTTTTCTATACTAATCCATACTAATATTATAAATGCGAAAGTAACTCTGTCTGTCTGTCTGTCTGTTACTCTTTCACGCCTAAACGGCTGAACGGATTTTGATGAAATTTAGTACAGAGAATTTTTAGACCCTGAGAAAAAACATAGGCTACTTTTTATTAACAAAAAAAATTTTTTTTTTTACAAAAACATCATATGTTCTAGCCTTTTGATTTTTTTACCAGTGTGGGGGTGAAATAGGGGTTGAATTGAAGTTATCTTGGTACGTAGGCTTTTTCTACAAACGGAATTCCCGAAATTCGAACTGTACGGATTCGGAACGGGAACAAAGCCAAACTCACATTCACTTCTCTCTCATTCACAACAAATTCTGATTCTGATTGACAAAAAATCGACGACCTCGGTGGCGCGCCGGTAGAGCCAGCGGCTGCCGCGCATGAGGTTGTGGGTTCGATCCCCACGCAGGACAATAATTTGTGAGATCCACAAATTATTGTCCTGAGTCTGGGTGTTCTATGTGTCCGTTAATTGATGTTTGTAAAAGTCCCCGCGACACAGGGCATGATCCCTAGTGCGGGAGTTGTGATTTTTTAACAAAAAAAAAAAAAAAAAAATAATAATAATTAAACGCGGGCGAAGCCGCGGGCGGAAGCTAGTATTACTTATAAAGGTAAAGTTTGTGTGTTTGTGACGTTGTAGGGGTAATCTCTGGATCTACTGAACCGATTTTAAAAATTCTTTCTGTGTTGAATAATCCATTTATCGGGGAGTATCATAGGCTATGATGAATGGGCTGTTATGATGATGATCATAGGCTATATAGTATCACGCTATGACTAATAGGAGTGGAGCAGTAATGAAATATGTTAAAAAAAAGGACGCGTTTTTTTCGCCGCCCAAAGAAGTGGGCACGGGTCAGCTAGTGTTTTATAAACACAGACCCACACTTTCTATCCTCTCTGGTATTTACAGACAGCATTCAATGTCCTAAAGACCGTTTGGCATTTCCACACGTTAAATAAAGGAATGCTTGTATAAAGCTGAATTAAATAATATTCTTTATATCTTTTTTCGTCATTATCATAACAGCCCTTTAATGCCCTACTGCAGGGACGGGCCTCCTCCCATTACGGAGGGATACTTGGCCTACTAATACCTCGCTGGCCAGACGGATTGGTATAGGATTTAATTTTAAGTTTTCTGTCTTTTTCTTTCGTAAAGATAATATTCACGGATAGTCCCTTAGTCGGTTTTTACGACACCCATGGGATAAGATGGGGTGGTGATATATTATATTCTTACTCCGTCACCACGCGGAGAAATTCTTGTATAAAGCAGAGTCAAAAAATATTCTTTATTTCTTTTTTCGTCATTATACGGGATACATTTTAAACAGAGCGCTCTAAAGTTTTCTATGACACAGTATAACATTTTCCATCTTTCTATAATTAGCCGATTAGTCGTATAACTGTACATATTTACTCTGTGGAAGTATCATAGACAATAATTCAAAAGTTATTACACCTCAACACGCAATGCCAGTCTCAGAATGGCTATCCTTGGAATTATTAAGTTTTTTTAATTGTACAGTAATAGAGTTGTTGAATTTACACTTGAAATTACTTATTAATTCTGTAGATACAATATTACATACCAATTTTATACAGAACTCATGTTTTTTGGTTACATACAAAGATTTACATTAAGAGGAAATGGAATCAATACCTTTCTGTAGCAGCCATGGAATGTAACCATTACTAACTAATCGTCCCAACGTTTGATGAATTTACCTATTTTTAAAAAATAGAAACCAAATAAAAAAAACAGAAATTTCCATTGGATTATAGTAAAACAAAATGGGGAGAGTTTTAACCTTCCCGTTTTGTTTTACTATTGTGTCTAAAAACGAGACTGGGCAACTGGATCAATTCCAAGTCAATTCTAGTTCCTTAAAATCGTTCAAAAATTCGGTCAAATTTACTTTAGTTGTCTAATTGTTATACAATAGGTAAGACAATTTGACAACTAAAGTTAACCGAATTGTTAACGATTTTAAGGAACGAGAACTGACATGCTGTTTAAAGTATACTCTTTTAAACAAAAAGTTTTCTTTTAAAAAGGTCAATAAATTACCGAATTAGTTACAACCTAAAAAACTAATCAAATTTAGAACGTCCTTCTATTTTAGGTCGGTTACATTGAGACCTTTTCGCCTTTCGACATCAAACACCACTTAAACAATAATTAAAGTCACATAAAATAGAACAATTTATACCATTGATAGTCTGAATTAAACATCTAAACAGGTGTTTAACTCATTAATAAACAATAGTAGTATTATACCAAGAAACAACATGATAGTATAAACTAGAATTTTAAGTTATTATTGTCTATGCTTTTTATTGCAAAAAGGATTACAATGTAAGAAGTTTTTATTAGTTTGGTAGCTGTTGTCAGCAGCTTTGGAAATTAGTGAACCGAAGTCACTCACTCTACTTTGTTTTATGGTAAGTAATCATGAGGTCTATGATTAGTTTTAATCATGCCAATTGCGATTATAATTCATATTGGGGACTAAGTAACATCTTTAATAAGACGGGCTATTGTAGGACCCATGATCAGAACAAGAAGAACAAAGGTTATCTGGTACCCAATTCCTACTTAAAGGCTGCTAAACGGCTTCAAATAACTCCATCTAGCCCTAAATCTAGGCCTACCTAGCACCTATTCATGCATTTTATTATGCATGCATTTATAGAAAAGCCAGACCAAATCAAACAGTTACACCCGCAGAATTATCTCACGAATAAAATGTTTGGGTGAAAAGGTAGTAGCTTGTGAAACTATAGAGTTATAGGATATGACTATAATCATAACAGCCCATTGATGTACCACTGCAGGAAAGGGTCTCCTCCCGTGATGGAGGGATACTTGGCCTAGTAATACCACGCTCGCCAAACGGAGTGGAAAAGGGTTTAATTTCAGGTTTTTCTTCTTTTTATTTCGTAAAAATAATATTCACGGATTGTCCCTTAGTCGGTTTTTACGACACTTATGGGATGAGATGGGGTGGTGACATATTGTATTCTTACTCCGTCACCACACGGAGAAGGATATGACTATGTTCGTAAGTTAATACGTTAGTCTACGTATGTTTTAGTGTGTGTATGTATGTATGTTTAAGTTAGTATGTGTCAGTCTGTGATAGGTAGTGGTATGTCGTATAGCAGTTAATTACTGAGGTGACAGTACAACTTGCTCTTCACACAAACGTGTTACTGATCTTGGAAGATTCCGCGTTACGCAGGGATGTCTCTGACAGATTATAGTTACTACCTATTACTGACTAAGCATACACGAAAAACAGTAAGTACCTCGTTGGCAAAACTGGGCGTGAATGCGACCGCTGTGCACAAAGTGGCAAGTTTGAATGTACACTGTCTATTTATAATCTGTTGGTTGTCGTAGTAATTGTTAACTGATGACTCTACCAACTCTGACATGTGTGGCTATGTTAAACTTTAATTTTGTTCTATATAAAAAAAGAATATACATTCGCTTATACCTACTCTATTAAAGATAGCATAAGAAATAATATAAACATGTCAAACTGCAAAAATCCATAGGTATTCAAAGATTTTTTATCTAAAAACATTAGTTTGTAATGATATTCTTCTTCAGCTGTCATGACATCATATTAATGCAAAACAAGTTTGACAAACAGTACTATTTTAGGTTATTTATCATGTCGATTAAGAAGTACAGTCACGAGCAATAATATGTACACATTTTCGCATTTTGTAAACCAGTTATCTAAAGTTCTGCCAATCCAAAATTGAAAATTCGAAGATTAATTCAAAACTGTACGGAACCTCTTCTAAATTACGAATTCATTTTGATATTGTAATGTCTAGATAAACGTGCAGATAGTTTAGAAAATTTGAAAATGTGTACATATTATTGCTCGTGACTGTACCTATTTTAAAAAGGACAAAATAAATTAACTGACTAATTATTTATTAATTTTTATTGTACGTATTAGTTTTTATTTCAAAATGGTTTTCGTGTCTTTATCGTGACTTTCAAAACGGTCGTCATTTAGTTGTGATAGCTAATAATAAAGTACAAAATTATAATCTTTGTGTGTGTGACAGCCCTATTTACTCAGTTGATTAGTATGGAAACTAGATGTCTCTTTTTACATATCATTTAGTTCAGATGTGTATTCACGACGTTTTTATATTTCTAAGTATTCACCAATAGGCAAATGAATTTTATAATTGTAGTTAATTGTATAGGATATCCTCTTATAGAGGTTAGGACTTAATTAATATTAGTTCGGAAAGTTGTCTATGTGGGGATGGATGTAAAACTAATTAGTATTCCTCACACAACGCCATCTAGCTCCAAACTAAGTAGAGCATGTACTAACTATGGTTAGTAGACTACAAATAAACATATTTACTTTTTTGTTGGTTAATACATACATAGAAAATACCCCGACCGAACCAATCAGTTATGTACAGGCACAAAATTTACTTGTGAATGGATTAAATACCTAGTGTCTACCCTATAAATAAAACCTAAAGCAGGATTCGAACCCAACTCTGGTCACAAAGCGGTGTACTTTAGAAGTCACATGAATTAGGCCACATGAAAGCAATTTGTTCGGTAAGTAACGAGTTCCCTCTCCTTTTTTCAAATCTTCTCTCTGATCAAGTAAAAATCAACTTATTAAGTGTCAAATTTTAGTTCCTGAAAATGTTCCTGAGTTTGTCGAATCAGAAAAGTGATGACGGAGAAAAGCAAATCCATGACTATTATGATCTGTTGCCTTTATTCTTGGTCCGAATACACCAGGTCTGATATAATCATTTTAGCGTGTCCTATACAAAAAACTGATGGTTGAACTTAGTACAAAAGGGTGTACTATCTATAGCATTCCTTAAAAGCCAGTTGTAAACGATGTACAATGTCACGTACTGTGTTAGTACGTGATCGATTTCACACAACACGGTAATGAAACATTCTGAAATTACCTACTTATTATTTATACCTGTTAGAGGTGCGTTCTGATACTTTGTGATAAATAGTTTTTAATCGACACATGCAAGTGTTGGATGTTTATTGACTGTATTTTCTTATTTAGGAATTCGATTTCCTGACCTACTTGATGAAAATTGATTTGTTTGAAAATGTTTACATTTATGATGTACGAGCTGACCCGTGTCCACTTCGTTGGGCGGCGAAAAAAACGCGTCCCTATTTTAATCATGTTTCATTACATTAGTCATAGCGTGAAACTATGTAGCCTATGACACTCCCCGATAAATGAACTATTCAACACAAAATCGGTTCATTAGATCCAGAGATTACCCCCTACAACGTCACAAACTCACAAACACATAAACTTTATCTCTTTAGAACATTAGTACCTATAGATGATCTTCTCATAGGAAATTTACACTGATTTATATAAGGCCGGTTAAGGGACGTTGGCGAAGACATTATATAGATAGGTGACCATCCACTCACCACACAAATATAAAATGATTTCTGTGTTGATTAGACCATTTATCGGGGAGTGTCATAGGCTATATAGTATCACGCTATGACCTATATGAGTGGAGCAGCAATTAAATATGTTTAAAAAACGAACGTTTTTTTCGCCGCCCAACGAAGTGGGCACGGGTCAGCTAGTTGGCAATAAAATACTTTACCATCTCACTGCAATACTAATTCAGAACCACACTCTAATACAATAATGACAGTTCACACTAATTGTAATGTACGTTTATACGTTTAGACTAATTATACATCAATAAATACACTGCAGTGTGTTTTAGTTGACATTAATGTGTACACAGCCTTAAATGTAACTACTACCTTTACACTGGGTGTGGTAAAATGTTTAAATTATAATTTTACAAAAATGAAACAAACAACTAATTTTTAACATAAGTTGGTAATTTAAAATTATTTTACACTATATTTGTTGTACAGTTATATACAGAAGGCAAACTGTGCTTTGTTGTTTTTGGTTCGTGCCCGGAAATTAGCTTTCAATTAGACTAAGTTTATCATAACATCCCATTAATGTCCCACGGCACCTCCTCTCGTGACGGAGGTATACTTGGCCTACTAATACCACGCTGGCTAGACGGATAAGTATACTGTTTAATTTAGAGTTTTCCTTCTTTTTATTACGTAAAGATAATATTCACGGATAGTCCCTTAGTCGGTTTTTACGACACCCATGGGATGAGATGGGGTGGTGACATATTGTATTTTTACTCCGTCATAAAATCATATATAAAATCATCTACAAAAAAACTGATGTGCGAAAAGTGCGGTGGATAGAAATGACACAAAATGCAGAATTAAGTTCCTTAAGTATACACAGGCAAAAAATAAAAACTAACAAAAAAACATTTTTGAAACTTTTCACCTCTAAAAAGCACAGCGCTACCGGTTTACTTATGAATAGCACGGTTTCTTATGATTTTCTTTTATTAATACTGCCTTACAGTAATGCGTACAGCATATAATTTTAAATTTGATTTCTGTACTCAACTGTTGTATGGCAAACTGATTATAGTTATATAATTAGCACGCACTTTAATAACAAATAAATAATTATGGGCTTATCTTACTTTTTTATTAGCAGATGCGTCAGAAAGCTGCTTAGGCGTTAAAATGCGTGGAAAACATGACATCTTGAATTTTAACGTCAAATTATCGCTTTATTTAAAAAATGTATATTCAGAAATTATTTTAATGAAGGCACAAGGGTCTTATTTCCTGAGAAACAGGAAAGATATACTATCAATCATTCAATCAATGAACTAGCCTATTGCAGTCCACTGATGGACACAGGCCTCTCACAATATGCGCCACAGAACTCGGATATACTGTAAGTAAATAATAAAAAATAAAATTAAAAATAAATAAATTTATAAAAATAATTTTTCCAGAGATACTGTAGGTTCTCTAAATATAATATTTACACAACATGCAAAAAAGAAAAAAATATATTGTTTAATAATTTTTGTATATAAATTATTCTATAATAATTGTAAGTAGGTAAATAGCTTTCTCTTTCCCGGTTCCAGTAAGCAGGTGTTTTGGAGTTGTAGTAGGTAAATACTTTTATTACTAATAGTTTTATTTAGTTTTAAGTTTTATTAGGGTTCTATATTTCTCATTAGCGAAAGTTTAAAATTAAAAATCAAATAAACAAAGAAACATATAAATTTACCAAGCTGACAATGCTGACTAAATAAGTTACCTATGACCACGTATTCAAATTTTTTTTACTACTTCCAAAACTGCACCATTTTTAATAAATACAACTCCGTGCTCTGTGTTAATACTATTTCGCGGCGACTACAACTTCTAATTATTATTTCCATACAGCATGTCAATTCTCGCTCCTTAAAATCGTAAAAAAATCGGTTAAGTTAACTTTAGTTGTCAAATTGTCTTACCTATTTCATGAAAATTTGACAACTTAAGTTAACCTAACCGAATTTTTAACGATTTTAAGGAACGAGTTAAAAAAACTTACATAGGTCAATGACGTAAACTGGCTTTCAGGGCTATTGATAGTACTTAGGGTTCAAACCCGCGACCTCATGCACACCACAAACCACAAAATATCACACAACCATCCCGCTTAACTATTTCACTAATAGCCATTACACCTTAGCAACAACATTTATGCAAATAAAAATTAATACACGAACTGTAAGGAAGCTATCGTAAATTAATAAAAAAGCAACGATATGTAAACATGGACTAATAAATCTATCGAGTAGTCATTTGCATGCGCCTGAACACTACGCGCCAATTCATGCGACCACAGTTTTTTGTTTTAATGTGGGTTATCCATTATTTGTGTGTTCTTGTGGATTTTTGTATTAATTTTATAGGGAAATATATGTATGGTAATTTTGTGAATTTGTATTGTTTCAGTGCTAATTTATTGTGTGTGGTAAAGAAGACAGTAAAATATGTTTTATTTTTATTCAACATAATCAAGCTGCTATGTGCTAGTTTCTTATATTATCTTTTTTAATCCCTGAAGATAGATGACTAAACTTGAATTTGTGCCGACGTTACATATTTACTTGCTTTCGTTAAGGGTTTAAATCCATAAATCAAGAATAGAAACTCTGTTGATATCCGATTATAAGTTAAAGTAAGTAAGTAATTCAACAAAAACATCTCACAAAAATAATATGATGTGACATTCTGATAAAAAAATCTAGATAATAATTAAAAAAGATTGTTATAAACATGATAGGTATAGCTTAAATAAAAACTTATTTATTGGTATAGAGATCCATAAATTATTGTCCTGAGTCTGGGTGTTCTTTGTGCCTGTTAAATTGATATTTAAAAAGGTCCCCGCGACACAGGGCATGATCCCTAGTGCGAGAGTTGTCTTTTTAAAAAAGAAAAAAAAATGATTATTAGGTTTAGTAGTGAAGCTCAGTAGCAACTAAAATTACAGAATTATGGGACATGGCACAGCTTGTATCCCAGAATAGGTAATGGCTTAGCGATTCCCTGGCATTTTTAACGTCCATTGCTCGTACGCCATTTAAATGCAATAAAAATATAATTGTCTTTCTCTGCATTCTTAAAGCGATAACAATCAGTTTACACACAAAGTATGGTCACCCCATAGTTGCGCATAAGCAACATTATTAACGTAATTATTGATAGTGTTGCCACACAGCGGAATGTCAGGTGTTAATAGACATTTGCATTCTTTTGTGATAATCAGTTTATTAGGAAATTATTTTATTAACTAGTTGACTTTTAAAGCTTGTACTGTGGAATACTAGATTATATAATTAAATGTTAATTACTATAAGAGTGTTATGAGACCAATCGATTCATCGTCGATCGACGGCGTTATGGCTTAGAATAGAATAGAATAAAAAATCATTTATTTGCAGCAAAACATACAAAAATAAAACACTTAATAGCTACAAAAACTTACATCTAATTTTGCCGCAAAACAGTCTTAAGTCAGCAAATACTGGGTAAAAAAAATAACCAGCGCTGGTCTTCCCTTGAGACTGGTTGACGAGTGACGTACTTTGACAATAAGTATATTTATATAAATACAATTCATTTAATATGACTTACCTATGATTTAGTCAACGTCGATGGGTAGTTTCTATCACACCAACGACGTCGATTAAACCATTCTGTCATCGATCGACGCTGTCAATTGACAATCGCTCGATTGGTTTAAAAATCCTAAAGTTGGAAATGTAATCTTTGGTCTAATCATAGATACCTACTTCTATTCACATCCCACTGCAGCATCTCCACAAAAGGAAAAATTGCATTCTACTATCTTGTCTAGATTGATTTGGACTTGGAGTATAAAGTATTACGTCAGTGTTCGTTCTTCTTATATTCGAACAGTTAACATTGTAAATAATTCGTTAGTCTGCTTTTGTGACATCCATGAGGTGAGATACCACTTGGTATCATCCCACTCTCGCTATAAAAGGTATGATAAAAATCGTGTAAATTCTCATCACACCTTATCGTTAACGAATTTGTTAAAACAGGTGCAAAACTTTCCCTATTATACAAAAACAAGATTTAAAATACAAAAGAAATCTGACCATCGATCGATTGAAATTTAAGTCCGCGGCTGGAGGTAGTTAGTGGCCCGCTAATTCAGACGTTCGCCTTTTATTTATGTCTTCATACAAGCCGCCGATAGCCCCTAATTATGCCGCCGACACAAAAACGCTAATCGCCCATCGTACACATACGGCATCACCCTTAAAAACAACTTACAACATTACACTACCAACCGTAAATCAACCTTATGTTTCAAGCACTAAAGTTGAATTTCAAATAGAGAATAACGCATTAAAGTCATTATTAAATTGTAGCACTATATTTAAATTGCGAATAAAACGCCTTATAGAGCACAAAATGTATCATTGCAAATTCAACTCTAAACATTCCACCAAAAATTCAAATTACAATTATGGTTAAACCAGAAGCGGTGACTTCATTTTCCTAATTCAAAATCACGATGTAACTAGTTATGAAAGTGATCTTTATACTTTGGTAATAAGATTGAGTATTGAATGTGGTGTTGTAGTAGATACAGGCTGATTATATTTGTCGATGTCGCGAACCGTTGTGGAAGCGTTAATGAGCGCGGGTAGTTTTGAGATTCCTTAGTAGCAATGTTAGTATATTGGCTTTTGTCGGCGCGAAACAACTTTTTGCGATCCCGAGTGATAACAATAAGCGGGACGACTGAGATAACTCGATATGTGATAATGTGTGCGCAAATTAATTAGTGTTTTGCGCTAACTTCGTTATTATTAGAACTTGATTTTGAGCAAAGTTAAGCAAGTAAGGGGGACAAAGATTGTTTTGTGGCTTTGCGGTACATGATTGAATAAGGGAATTGGAACAGGGTTCGCTTTTGTTAGCAACGCTATGCTCACCTAATCTGTCTATCTTTTAAGCAATGTGTTATTGTGTTAAGGTACAAGGCCTATAATTTCAGTAACCACTCTAGTTACTGAAATTATAGGCCTATGAGACTTGTGCCTCAGAGCATTGTATTTTAGGGTTTTATATTTGTAAAACACATCGTTTTTCTGCACCTGGTATGGACAAGCGCGACTTTTTAGTCTAATTACCTTTTCATTTAAAGAAACACCTCTATAAATACAAACGCTATTAACTCAAACAGAACAGTATGTCTGACCCAATGCATCAAAAAGCTACCCAACTGAGCTTTTGCTATGCTATAATTTAAAAAAAGTCCCACACTCGGGATTTTTTTTTTATTTGTATATCCAGGCATAAGACATTAATTTCTGTATCGCAGAAATAGCGACAAATGCGCAAGGCAGATGGACCTAGAACCGCTATGCCAGCTCTGGTTTTCCTTGGATTCTCATTATCCATATGTGTCGAAAAAACACTAGGCCAACTATATCTAGTGTGTCGCGGACATTTTAAAAGCATCAAATTAACGGAAACATAAAAGATTAGGTTTATTTATAGATCACACAAATAGTCATAGAAGAATTTTTCCACTAAGGCAAATTAATCATTATCATCCTCCTGCCCTTGTCCCATATTCATTTGGGGTCGGCGCAACATATTGTATGCTTTTTCCATTCATATCTGTTTCCCGT
Source organism: Schrankia costaestrigalis (assembly GCA_905475405.1). Taxonomy (NCBI): domain Eukaryota; kingdom Metazoa; phylum Arthropoda; class Insecta; order Lepidoptera; family Erebidae; genus Schrankia; species Schrankia costaestrigalis. The sequence goes on from FR997835.1 coordinate 18,801,551, forward strand.
CATCTCAACATTTACTACTTTCCTAGCCATATCATACCTTACACAATCCATCCATCTCGTCTTCGGTCTACCCCTAAGTAAAATACACCTAATCTACTAAGGCAAATTAACGTAAACTAGTAATTTTATTCATCTTTTTTTTATAAATTTTACAACAAAACTTCATAATCTATAACCAAATCTGTATAGTAAAAAGTAGTAAGCTTATATCGATACGCTATCAGAAGGAATGGAGTCATTACACCTCTGAACGGGTCTGTGAGCCTTAATTACGAGGCATAAGTCAGACCCTACATGTTTGTTTCACTCTGGGCTAATTTGTTTTAGTGCTATCTGATCTTGGATTCTTTAGGGTTGTAGGTTTTAAAAAAAATACAAAAAACATCTTTATATGCTCCAAACTTAGTTCAGTATACACATCTTAATTTAGTTAAAGTAGGTATTTAATTTACATAGTACAATATGTCTCTGGACCCCACAATAGAAATCCCTGTGTCGTGGGGATTAATATTATAGTTTTTGATACTATTCTTATAGTTTGGTGCTAAGTTCTTCTTAAGGTTTCCTAGTTTTAAAATAATTCAACACCCACCGGATTAATTTCTGCATCACCCAAGGTTGACTGGAAGAGAATGTCTTAGGCATTAAGTCCGCCTTTATACGCAATTGTGTATCAAGTACTATAGTTCTAAATCTTAGTTATGTTAAAATTTTAATTTGTTTGTCAAAGTCAAGTAACTTTATTTAGTCAGGTTTTAAAAAAGGATACCCTTATAAAAGTCACTAGAGCAATCTGTCCTACACTAACTCTTTCGTAGGTAACTATACCTAGTTGATCTCTTATTAAAAGGTTGCTTAGAAACTCAGGGCACCCTTTAAACTAAAATAAATTGAATTTATTACAATTTCAAGTTTTATGAAGATTGGTGTAAGCATATGTATTATTAATTAGTTTCAATTACAATTTAGCGCATTTAAAAATGATAAGAAGCGTTTATGTGTTATTTTTGCCTATTTCTATATGGTCACATTTCTTATTTTGTATTTTTCTTTCTTGAAAACGTGCCACTTAAGCAACCCATTTTAATTTCTTCGTCTTTAGCTTTTGTATGGTTGCTTTTGTATTTTTGTGTAGTAAACTTTTGGAGTTTTTCCCTTGATTTTTCATGTTTCGTTGGCATGTGAATTTATATTTATCTACTCTATGCTTTGCCGCTAAATTACCACTTTTGGAAATTACACATCAAATAGGAATTCATACAAATTGTCGTCTTTCAAATTCTTAAAATCGACAACCCTATACCCGGAGTATTGATCACAAATCTACACATCGAAATAATATTAATTCCATCGATCGTTTGCGGTACTTTTGCTGTCACATATATCGATATTACCATCAAATAACGCATTGTAATGACTCCATTGAAACAAGTTCGCATTTTATAACAGTTTTGCGTATGTGGCTCAATTATAATATTTTATTTACATCTTTGATAAAAATGAAATATGTCTGTTAAATTATTGAGAATGATTTTAATATTAATTTTAAGGATTCTTTTAAATAAAATGCGTACATATTAAAAAGGCAAAATTATGGTTCTGTGTCTGAAACAACCGCTACTTCTGATGGAGGGGAATTACTAAACCAAAGGTGAAGCACCCGATCTCATCCTATAGATGTTGTAAGACCATTCCAGAACTTGCATTGCCCAACGGATATCGGTTCTGCGTTTAATCTGGAAAACCTAACCACGTGATTAGGTACTGGTTATCCTCCAGATTTCCTTCTTTGTAAACCGATTGCGCAGACAACGTCCAACGAGCTCAAAATTAAATATATACGCCTTTCTATAATGATCTATGATTGGTTCAAGCTAGATATACTCGTAGGTTTATGAAAGTCAAAGCCACTTCCTACTAGTCAACCTTAGCGTGAAAAGTATTTTTTTTATGATCAAACGAGCCAGAAGGTCACCTAATGGTAAGTGATCACGGCCGCCCATGGACACCCGCAACACCAGAGGAATCACAAATGCGTTGCCGACCTTTAAGAAGGGAGTATATTCTTGAAGCTCCCCAAGTCGTAACGGTCCGGAAATATCGCCCCAGCGAGCTTGTTCCACAAAACAGATGTTCGCGGTAGGAAGCTTCGCGAAAATCGCACAGTGGATGATCGCCAACAATTTTTACAATTTTACAAAAGAATAAAACAAAGTCCATCGAGCATTAGGCCATAACCTCTTACCCTTTTTATTTGATCACCATTGTAATTTTTAATCTTGTTTTCTTAATATTTAATACGGCTATCAAACATTGAATACATGTTCAAAATAAGGCGATATCATAATTAAGTCTGATGGCGTCATGTTAAAATGAAATAATGTTGGAATTAAACGTTATTGTGGGTATAAATCGAGGCGAGCGGTGTTGCAGGCGCCGCCGTTACGCGTTCCGTGATGTATCGGCAGACACACCTATGCGATACTGAACTGAACTGGTACTGTGGGTTAAGGCATAGGCGGTGGCGAGTTTGCAGTTGCAATAAATTGTATGCATAGCAAGATAAATTATTAGCGTGATCCAAAAATTATAATTTCATCCTGATATTAATTTCAGGTCAATAAAAGTCCCAACTACACAAATCTCCAGCCTGGGACTTTACATAGGTCAAGTGGCCGTATCTTGAACCCTGATATAGTTTACATCAGGATTGTGCTTGGATGAGGATGTTTTGAGCATAGATGTTCTTTTTCCTTGATGTCAAATTGTCTACTAAATTGAAGTTGGTAATAAATATCCCTTAAACATGGCGTAATCTCTACTACTGATATTGTCCTTTCTAAACTATTACGTTCAACATTAATATAGCTTTTATCTTATGATTTGTAATAATGATTAAGTATCATAATATAGTGATTTGATTTTGATGTCTTGAACTTGTATTTTCTTTGTTTCTGTAAATTGAAGTTGGTAATAAACCCTTACACATGGCGTACCCTTGGTACAAAGGATTTCTCTTTAAAAATGCTGTGTTCAATATCATTATCGCTACTATCTTATAGCTTGTGCCTGTACATTACATCTTAATCTGAGCCTCGCTTCCAGTTTATTCGTGTTTGTTTTTATTTGTGCGATTCAATAAACTTTGTCGATCATCTTCGTTGATCAGTAGACCACTTAACGAGATCTCTTTGTATTATTATTTTCATACCAGCTGGTATACTAAATTGCGGAATTTTATAGGTATTATAAGTAATTTTAAAGAAGGAAAACTTGAAATTAAACCCTATACCAATCCGACTGGCCAGCGTGGTATTAGTAGGCCAAGTATCCCTCCATCACGGGAGGAGGCCCGTCCCTGCAGTAGGACATTAATGGGCTGTTATGATATGTATTATCCTACTAGTTCACTCATAACTGTGACTTTGGTATTTGGAGACCAAGTTGATCAAAACGAAAGAAGTATCCTAAAAAATTAAGAAATATAGAACAATACATTATTTTGACAATTTTCTGTTGTGAAGCGTTGTGCATCGTTGCAACTCTGTTTCTACTTCCGCTTAATGTTCTATATTTTTTAGATAAGTTCCTAATTAGAAATCTATGGGGATATTTAAAACACATCTATGTGATCAACTTGGAAATATTTTAAATAAAAAACGAAATAAAACAAGAAAAAATCTAGTTCTTGAGTAACAAATATTTAAAAATAACATACCATCAAATTGGAAGCAAATACTCTTTCGCGCCTAGATGGCGTTGTACAGTTTAGTTTTAAGTTGCGGCTCTAGCGCCGTATAGAGCAATGGTTAAATTTGGTAGTCGAGACGAATACTCGGGTGGCCTAGTGGTCACGGCGCTGGACGCGTATAGTCTAGGTACGCGGGTTCGAGACCCGCCTCGAATACCAATTTTTCCGTTGTCTTTCTTCTTTTCGTACTCTATGTAGAGTCGGTTAAAGCGATGACAAAATGAATTATTTACATCATATTTATGTATGTATGTATATCGAGCAAAATATTGATAGTCAGCCCTTAGTTACGCTTCCGTGAACAAAAGTAACTATGTTGTGGCCTCAGTGACAGCGATATTAATATTCCTTTCAAATTATTTTTATTTCACTTTATTTTCGTCTTATCACGTTGTAAATGTCCCACATCCGCTTACTTTTCAACTGCTGGAAAGAGTCTCTACACAAAGTATGTTTTGGTTATGAGCGTTTTAGGGCTCACTAGCGCCGCCAGTAGAAAAAAATTATAATGCGTCTAACTAATTGAAAAATATTTAAAGTGTTTAGTTGAGAGTGTGTTATACAAATACTTTATTGCCTTTTCTCACGACTTTGTTATCAACATTTTACATTATTTTTGCGAATTATGATTTATTTTCTATTGGCGGCGCTAGTGAGCCACGTGAAGGCCCTTATGGGATATTATCGGACCTGGAGTGTGAGGTTGGAGGTAGACACTTGTGGGATATTTGTTAACCGTCCTCTTTTTAATGCAGGAAATAATAGGAACATAATGTTATCATCCTAAAAATTCGTTTTATGTGTAGGTACATTTAAATTATTCCTATATGTCCCTTAAATTTAAAAGTATGAACGTTTTACCGTTTATTGTTATAAAAACAAATCGCTATTGTCCCGTTACAGCTCACACTGCGACCATACATGATGCAAATATAAAGAATAATCAATTAATACCAACCTAATAAAATTAAAATTATTCTACTATGTAAGTAGGTATACCTACTTACATAGTAGAATAATTTTCACTACTATACCCCTTCCAGCGTAAGTTTAGCTTTTTGACAGTTCACGTCCATGAAGTTTCGTAATACTTCCGCTTATTTTTCGAATAAATTATATTGTATTTCATGGACGTACCCATGTTTTTTTCAGTTACCATGGTTACTTAGTGATGGACACTCATAACGATTACCACCATTATGAAACAAATTATAAATAATCGGTAGAAATAAATGCTATGAATAAACCTGAACTCTTCATAATACGTGTATAAAATGTAATATGATATTTTAGATTAGCTATAACCCGCGAAGGTGTCACGATAAATTATGTATTTTAAATAATACCTAAGCTAACTATAATTTTATCATTTTAAGCTATAGGCTAATTCTCTTAACATAGAAGAAATAATCACTAATAAAATGATAATGTAAGTTGATGTAAGGATCCAAATGTGTAAAACAAAGTAATTTGAAAAATCGCGAAATCGCTTACAATCGAATGGCATTACATTCGAGATACTACTGAACGTCACTAACATCAATCTGTCAAATGTCGTTAAATATAGTGGAAAGGGTATAACGTTCATACTTTTAAATTTAAGGGACATATAGGAACTATAACAAGTGTACCAACCTAATAAATTTGCAACCTTTATGTGTTAAGATAGTTGCATGTACATTTTTATTTAATGACTTCATATTTTAGAGTTTAATGGAGAAATTTACTTAATTGGTATTACTAATGTCGTTATCAAGATTGTTGAAACATTGTTATTTCTTGTTACTGGATTTCAATGTTTTTGTACACTTTCATTATGTAATACGGCTAAATTAAGAACAGCATATCATGCCCTTTCCAGGCATATATTTTACAAGGTACCGTTATACTATGCAAAACATTATTTTTAATTAATATATTCAAAAACAGATTTATTACAATATTACTTTTTGTAAGAAGTGTTTCCTAACAGATTAATATTGAGGTTTTGGCAAGTTTCCCTGTTTTGTTTTTTCTTGATAAAATGTACTTACTTACCTATCTGCTCTCTTCAACAACTTTTATGATTTTGCGTCTCTCTCTCAATTTTTTTAGTAGGATACTTTTTATTTTATTATAATTATGAGAAAGCAGAATTAACTATTTTCATTCATTGTTTCATTTTAAATTAGATAATTTGTTGGCGACACATGTAATTTTACTCCATCGCCACACATCACAAAAAAAAATGTCAGAAAACTCAATTGTCAATCTGACATAAAGATTAACATAATTAGCAATGACGTCACAACTATTGTTAATAAACGTATTCTCAAGTTACATCTTAATTAGTTCAAGTTACAACAGTAATAGATTAATTAGAGGTATCATTAACTTTATTTCGCGCTTCGACAAGATTACTTAATAAGGATATAATTGGAAGAATTATATTCTACAAAGACATGCTATTTTGCTTTATTAAAACGGTTGATGTAAAGTGGTTATGTAAGCGGTTGTCTTGCGTGAGTTAGCCAGTTCGAATCTGAAGATTTTTTGTTGTGTAATCTATAAATTATTGTTTTGAGTCTGGATGATGTTTGTGTCTCTCCGTGTGGTGACGGATTAAGAATACAATATTACACCATCCCATCTCATCCCATGGGTGTCGTAAAAACCGACTAAGGGAGTATCCGTGAATGTTATCTTTACGAAATAAAAAGAAGGAAAACTTGAAATTAAGCCCTACAACAATCCGTCTGGCCAGCGTGGTATTAGTAGGCCAAGTATCCCTCCGTCACGGGAGGAGGCCCGTCCCGTACTGTGGGACATTAATGGGCTGTTATGATCATGTATTATTTTATGTATTTTGTAAATTCTTTTTGACACGGGGTGAAGTGAAAATAAAATATTCCAAAGTAGAACCTGCCTTAGACTTTATGTCACGGGGACTATTTATATATCAATATAATTGGCACAAAAAAACATCGAGGCACACAACAATTATTACTAATGGATCATAAATTGCGGTAAAGTTAGTTCTAGTACCTATAGTAATTAGAAAACGTGGTAAAATATTATTATAACGGAAATTATTAATTAATTGTTTATAATAAATAATAATGTAAAAGAGTTTTCCCACATTTTTATATTTACTATATATTTAATTAATTACATATTTAATATTTCCCACTACATCACGAAAGTTATTGTGGGATGTACTAAAGAAGTCAATACAGAAGTACTACTCAAATAAATACTTTACTTATTTTCCTCCATAAGTCCACAAGTTTTATTCATCATAACAGCCCATTAATGTCCCACTGCAGGGACGGACTTCCTCCTGTGACGGAGGGATACCTGGCCTACTAATACCACGCTGGCCAGACGGATCGTAAAGATAACATTTACAGTTAGTCCCTTAGTCGGTTTTTACCCATGGGATGAGATGGGGTTTTGACATATTGTATTCTTACTCCGTCACCACACGGAGACCAATTTTCATTAATAGTTTACAATTAAACAGGAAGAACTTATGTATTACTTAACTAACAAGCGGAAATGGTATGTTCCCTCTAACCATACTACATACTAAACCTTTTACAACAAAACATTATTACACATTATACAAACAAAATGTACAGTTATGTAATTTGGTATTTATCTAATTAAAAATGAAAATTAATCACATGGATAGAATTTTTTTTGCCTACCTCAGCATCTCTTAGTCTGTCTCTTTGAGAAGCCTGTTAAAAATATTTCATCTTCAATTTGAATGAATGAATAAACGAATGATGAATGAATGAAATCATTTATTTGCTCAAATATGGTATAAAAACAAAGATTTTACAAAGTTTTGTGCGCATGTTCTGCCATATTTTTGGCGTGCAAAAGTACAATGTCAATAATATACAATTAACTTAACAAAGTTACACAAATTATCATGACTTTCGCTGACGCACTGTTCTCAAGCCTTACTTTGTATTGCATGAATGTGTTATACTTCTGCTATTATCTCTATATTGCAACGATAGCATCAAACTTTTTTTACGACACATATATTGATCGCGATCGATTGAGACCTCGACAATTATGAGACAAAAACATTACCAAAGCGATTCAGAGAGTCGGCCCGATTCATTACGGGAATATGCGTAAAAACGCGTAATTACGCTACACTGAACCTTGTATCTACATGTTGAATACTAATGAATTATGATTATATGGTTACCGTATCTTGTACATGTTTTAATTATTAATAAATTAGTGCGTTCTACGTGTGACTATAAGCACGGAACGTAACGCCCTTGTTCGTGGTTGTGGGTTCGATTCCCGCGTGGGATTTAATTAGTATTTTTAGTAGATATTTGTCATGGTAGGAGAACTTGTGATTGTAGTTCTGTGTATGTAAATTGTAAGGGAATCGTGTTCTTTGTGTAGGCAGGTGATATTTGCTTACATTGTTGTGCCTTTGGAATATTAAACGCCTTATTATCTATCTATTAAATGTGAAATAACACCATAGAGTGATGGAGTAAAAAACTCAGCGTTACATTGGGATCTCGTTTTATGGATGTTGTAAAGGAAGGAAGATGTTGCAAGAAAAGACTGGCTTTTTCTGAAAGATGCCACTTAATTACTTATGACCCTGTAAGTCTTTCTCCGCGTGGTGACGGAGTAAGAATACAATATGTCACCACCCCATCTCATCCCATGGATGTCGTAAAAACCGACTAAGGGACTGGGTACCCGCGAATATTATCTTTACGAAATAAATAGAAGAAAAACTTGAAATTAAGCCCTATACCAATTCGTCTGACCAGTGTGGTATTCCTCCGTCACGGGAGGAGGCCCGTCCCTGCAGTGGGACATTAATGGGCTGTTATGATAAAGTCTTTCTAGGGCGTCCCCTACCGACGTTACCTAGAACATTCACTCCATAAATATATTTTATCTTATAGAAAACTGAAGTCTTCTCATTAAAAAAAGTAAGTAATTTTATAGTTGTCCACTTTCTTAAAGATGTAAAGTGTTATCGTGTCTTTTACGCGAAAGTCTTTGTAAGGAATATGTAGGTGCTTCGTGATACAACGTTTGTGTATCAGATACTACACACTTCCGCGTAAAACTAAAGTTCACAGCCCTTCGTATGAAACATACGGATCAATAAGTTTTACAACATTTTTAGTATGCAGTATTTATAGACGGATTGGTACAAGGTTAGCTGTTTTTTGGGAGGATTATAGTGTACGCGTTTTTCACTATCGCATCTTATATTAAATTCTTATATTAATTATTATTAATCTTAATTAAAATGGAATGCAAAAATTCTGAAATAAAGAATATTTATTTATTTAATAATCTTCTAACGATAGAGCGAAACTCGACTTACTGCCTTTAGTTTTCCTTTTCTTGCTATGAATGAGGTGAAATACAGCTTGTCCACTTCCTCTTAGTCGACTCTTCTGATGAAAACAAGATACATATTAGATTTATCGATTCAATTCATCCGTCCCTACGTCACTTTTTATCCATACATAAGTTACCATACATGATGTAAGTACATAATATTACGCTTTAGCGTCGTAGCACACATAACGTAACGTAAACGGATCGGCACCGTATCAACTCGAGCCGTTCAGTATTCTTTGTATGAAACTCCTTACTGCACCGCACACTAATCGGATACGTAACGTAATCGGATTTTTGACGTTTGACACCGAGGAAAAAGGCGAGGCGATGCCGATCCGTTTACGTTACGTTATATGTGCTTAAAACATAAAAATCTAAATAAGTTATTCAACATGTTCACTGTTCTACCGACCCGTATATGTCAGTGCAAACAAAGGCTATATAAGTCACGTACGTAAGTTGACAATTAAAATAGTAGATCTACAAATAAGATGAGAACTAATATGGATTACTTCTTCATTACGACGGTGCCTTCCATGGAGTTGGCAGAGTTAGACGCATTTGGATACTAGATGGGAAAATGTTTTGTTTGTATAATGTGTAATTATGTTTTGTTGTAAAAGGCTTAGTATGTAGTATGGTTAAAGGGAACTGCTCTGTCGTATATGGGTTGTAATTCTAAACTAGTAAAAAACATTTCCAAAGATTTTAGGTTTATGGTGTCTGTGATTTATTTTTGAATTTTGGTGGTTACGACTAAGTATAGTGGAAAATCTTCTGAATAATTTGTATTTGTATGTCTGTACGGCACAGCATGTTGAAACTATTGTTACTTTTTTAAACACTATTTTGTACATATGTCTGGAAACAAATAAAATGATTCTTATTCTTATTCTAATAACTCGGAATAATACCGGAACACTTCTGGAAAAGTTTAATAAAATCGGAATTATTAATTGAAACACCTAAATATAAATGAATCACGTGACCGTGCGATCAGTTGAAATATTCCCAATGTTGTGTATATTTCGGAATTATTCGTCCGGAATGATTCGGAATTTTTTCCGCTACCATCTTTAGTTAGGAGTAGGACGTTGGGGATGCGTGATTTTTGGACATACTTCTTCAGACTAGTTTCGCAGAATATTCGTATCTATAGTATCTAACTATTATAAATTTAATACACCTACTTTAAGCAATTACACACTATTCAGGTTTCTGTGACATCGTATCCTTCAAATGTAGAGTTTATTAAATTTTGCCGCTGTGATCAAAAATGTTCCTCACATTTGATCAAATCGGGAATATTTTTAATGACAAGTGGATTTTTATAACTATATCTGCCGTTTTCCTTTCCAAATTATTCGCGCGTTTCATCATATAGATTTGTCTGTTGATATCATTTATAATACTTAAAACCATGTACCTACTCAGTTATGCAATAAAATATCTTTTATCTTTATCAAAATCGATAAAGCTTTTATTTACAAGATCATTTTATTTTCTTCATCTCCAATTTCTTTCCTTGACAAGATAATCTGACTGCCCTCTGCCCACCCCAGCCATGTTTCTGACGCACCTTACCATTGACCGAAGGGAATAGTTTATAAAAATTAAATAGATTTGAATACGAGGGTTACTTGAGGGTGCAAATTGAAGTGGACTTTCATGGCGAGGGTGACCGGTGAGATGGGAATAATAAAAATGTTGAAATTGCTGTCAAAATAACGTATTTTAAAAGGTAGTATAGCTACAGGTTGCTAGAAAACTTTGGTTATGTTTTAAATTTTGTGCAAGACTTGGTTTGTTAGAACGCAGAATTTAGGACATTTTTATTTCCAATTTGCAAAAAAAAAAATTTGGCCAATAAAATTATTATATTATACCAAAATTAGTGAAGTAATTTGGTTTTTAACTTAAAAGATATTTCAGTAAATTAATTATGTATAGATTATTGTCTAGATAGAGAATGTTTTATTTATATCGGTCTAGAAATGAAGGCATGGGCTAGTCGGAGAATATATCACATTTTTGTCTTTGGCTAATAGGAGCGTTTATAGGGCTCACTAGCGCCGCCAATAGAAAAAAAAAATCATAAATCGCAAATAAATATTGCATTATAAACAATAACGGCCGTTTTTGTTTATAATGGAATATTTAATTAATTGAAAAACATTTAAAGTGTTGAGAGTGTGGTATACTAATATTTTATTGCCTTTTCTCAAGACTTTGTTATCAACATCATATTACATTTTTTTTTCTATTGGCGGTGCTCGTGAGCCACGTAATAGCCCTTATTAAATGTATGATGATGATGACAAAAGGTTCAATAGTACTTTTTCGATTGTACAGTACATCCTCCTATTTTGTTCTCTATAACCACTTCGTTTATCATAAACAGTTTGTTCTCTGAAACAATAACTCGTATCATTGAGTACCTAGTTTATGTTATAAAACATTATTTGTTACAATCTATCAGATCGTTCATATAATCTTGTAACAAATGGGAATATTATCACCTACTGTTACTGTATATACTAGGTTTGGTACCTGGGTTTGGTTATTAAATAAATAAATAAACAATCCTCACACATTCGCACAACGCCCTCTAGTCCCAAACTAAGCTGAGCTTGTACTATAAGTACTAGACAACAGATATACATACATAAATACATTTTTTTTGTAAATACATACATATTATTATACATAGAAAACACCCATACCAATGTAAACAATCATGTTCATGCACACAAAGAATTGCATTGAGCGGGAATCGAACCCGAGACCTCTGTGTAGCAGTCATGTCGAATACGACGACCGCTTAGGGTACCGCGCTATAAGCGCTATCTGGGCTTAAATTCATCCTCTCGTTTGTAGGGATTGTGGTATGGGCTAGTATGTACAAGGTAGCGGGTTTGAATAATTGATGTTTACAAAGACGGATTTATCTGTTTACAGCAAAGAAGTATTCTTTATTAAAAAAATAAGGCATTATGGCTTTGGCCACATTTTACCTACTATGGCTACAATATGCAATTTGCTACAATATTGCAATTTTATAAAGTCTGCTTACTTAGGGATAGCTTGCAAAGAAAAATCTATATACGTTCATTACATTTTACTTTGTAACCTATCATAATAACAGCTCATTAATGTCCCACTGCAGGGACGGGCCTCCTCCCGTGACGGAGGGATACTTGGCCTACTAACACCACGCTGGCCAGACGGATTGGTATAGGGTATAATTTCAAGTTTTCCTTCTTTTTATTTCGTAAAGATAATACTCACGGATAGGTTAGTCCCTTAGTCGGTTTTTACGACACCTATGGGATGAGATGGGGTGGTGACATATGGTTCTTTGTTGTAACCTATATGAATAAACAATTGCATTCAAAAATGACATTACAAACAAACAGACACCTGTTCATATTCCTCTATCTATGTTAATCTAAGAATTTCTACTTGTATTAATAGCCGTGAGAGTATTACAAGTAGATAATTTATTATGGGTAAAACTGCACTGATAAACAAACCGCATTAAACTTAGTTTCTCATTGTTACTGATAAGGTGAATACACACTTGTATGTTCGGCGAGACGACTCTGTGTTAAACGAACTGTATATTGTTTTGTATTTTTTTTTGTGTGTATTTGTTGTGTGAATTCTTTATGGTCAATAAATGTTTTTTCTTTCTTTCTTTCTTTATCTGTGTCAAAGCATAAACGGTTTCCATATATGTTTTGGGTATGAATTTCAAGCAAGGCTGTTGCACTGTGGTCTCCGGTCCGATTCCCTTTCAATGCAAACGTTTGTGTGCTTCAAAATGAATTCGTTTCCTGCTTTTTCACGCAAAGTACAATCTTTACTTGATTTGGGCCTAGCAGAATTGTATCCAGTCATTGTTGGTTATTAGTAGGCCAAGTAATCCTCCGTCACAGTGGGACATTTATGGGCTGTTATGATGATTGTTGGTTACAATGCTATCCAGGCCTTATATCCGAACCGAGACATAGTCCACTATATAGACATTAGAGCGCACTTTATAGACATACTACTGTACATCTATTACGTTCCTGCCACGCTCAAACTCTATGTGTGTATAAACCTTAACTTTACTATTTTAGCGTTTGTTAATACATTGGTGTATTTTTACTTACAGATGCGCGTTCTGTACATCTATTACGTTCCTGCCACGTTCAAACTCTATGTGTGTATGAACCTTACTCTTACTATTTTAGTCGTATGTTAATACATTAGTGTATTCTTACTTACAGTTACGCGTTCTGTACATCTATTACATTCCTGCCACGCTCAAACTCTATGTGTGTATGAACCTTAAGCTTACTATTTTAGTCGTATGCTAATACATTAGTGTATTCTTACTTACAGTTACGCGTTCTGTACATCTATTACGTTCCTGCCACGCTCAAACTCTATGTGTGTATGAACCTTAAGCTTACTATTTTAGTCGTATGTTAATACATTAGTGTATTCTTACTTACAGTTACGCGTTGACTCACAGTTTATCATCTATGAGCTGTTTCTTGTGATCCCGTGAGAAGACTTTGTTGCTGTATTGTTTGACGTTTAGTGGAGTTTAATTATGTTGTTGATCTAGATCGCTGTTGGCAGTTTAACTAACTCTAAATCAAGAGGGAAATTTTTGTTTTCAGAGTCATTTTGTATATATTTTGTTTTTTTTTTACCGAAATGATGGTTCGGGTTTGGAGTCGGTTAGGTTTTTTTTTTGTTTTTGTTACAGCATAACTTAGTAATTTTTTGACCAATTTAAATTAAACTGTTTCTATTTAAGCTAACAGTTGAGGCAGTATAGTCAGGCAGATTGTTAGTTTTGTGGTTCTGTCAAAGTCAAGTTATCGTCCTGTTTTTCTCAGTCCATCTGGCTAAGGAGGTATTTGTATATCATTCTATGCATGACTAGAACTGACTCTGCAGTGGGACATACAAGATAACATATAAATGTACAAATATGTATATCTTTTATACGTAAAACATATGGTATCCATACTACTAATATTATTAACGGTAAAGTGGGTCTGTCTGTTTGTCTTTCTTTCACGGCAAAACGGAGCGACGTATTGACGTGATTTTTTAAGTGGAGATAGTTGAAGGAATGGAGAGTAACATAGGCTACTTTTTTTTCTTCTTTTGTGTCCAGGAAAGGGGAACAGTGCTATCCCGAATTTAACGCGAGCGAGGCCGCAGGCAAAAGCTAGTAAGTATACATATAATGTTTTAAATGTTTAAGTATTTTTTAAACAACAGATACTTAGTTAATATTTCGTAAAACGTTTTTGTAAAAACTACACAAGAGGTGTGAGTAGTTGTCAGCGTCCATGGGGATGAAATATAATTTGCGATAGCTCACAAGGGTTTTACGAACTTAAGTCCGGTTTCACCTATTACGTATAAGGGATGTTTTGATAGCAATTGTATTTTCAAGTAAAATCCGATTCAAAAGCTGGGCAAATCCAGGCGGGCCGAGCCAACACAAACAGTTGTCTCCGTGTGATGACGGAGTAAGAATACAATATGTCACCACCCCATCTCATCCCATGGGTGTTGTAAAAACCGACTAAGGGACTATCCGTGAATATTATATCTTTACGAAAAAGAAGAAAAACTTAAATAAGTATAAGCCTATACCAATCCGTTTGGCCAATGTATTAGTATGCCAAGTATCCCTTCGTCCCGGGAGGAGGCCCGTCCCTGCAGTGGGACATTAATGGGCTGTTATGATGAATATGATACCAATCAGTGTTATTGGTAGATCAAGTTTTCTTTCGTAACTAGATAAAGACTGGCCGTGCAATTAGACATTATCTGATATATTTATAATGATAGCAATAGCAACAGACACACGTAATAACACCTCGACACTAAATCCCCGTGAAGTAGCCAGTGATTTTCACAACACCTTACTGAATATACAATTTTGTTTACAAAAGCCCTGGCTATAACAAACTGACATACAATTTTCATACAATCCTCCAACCTTTCACTCACTCCAAAGTAGAACTTCATAAGTGTGAAAGAGATAAAGATAGGATAAGCTTCAAATCTGAGCTTCATGTTTGAGAAGGGCAGTCACTTTGTATCTTTAATTCGTGTTCCAGAGTTGATATTGTGAGATTTTGAACATTTGTAATGAATATTTGATGAGAGGTGAGCATGCTAATTGCTATTAAATTTTCATTTTCAAGATAAGAGACAAGAGTTGGGTAATTAAATCTTGCTAGAGTAATGAGAATGAGAGAATTTAAATGAGAGTTTGCCTGAACGTCATGATAGGTTAAGCTGTTATTTGATTACATACTAGCTGACCCGTGCCCACTTCGTTAGGCCGCGAAAAAAACGCGTCACATTTTTAAACATTATTTCATTACTGCTCCACTCCTATTAGTCATAGCGTGATACTATATAGCCTATGACACTCCCCGATAAATGGACTATTCAACACAGAAAGAACTTTTAAAATCGGTTCAGTAGATCCAGAGATTACCCTCTACAACGTCACAAATACACAATCACACACAATTTACCTCTTTAAAATATTAGTATAGATTTTAAAAAGTGATGCATCGAAGATACCCTTTCGTGCAAAAGCGATGCAGTTTTGACTTGCAAGTTTAAAATATTCAAATGACTAGTGTAGTTTCTATTACCTAAGTTACATGAGTCTACTGGAACTCCCAGAAATGTGATGGAGTGTCAGAGTGTGGATACCAGGTATAAAGGATACCAAAAACAGAGTTTTCTATCTGGTATGTCTATACTAAATGAGAACTGATCGAAAGTGTGAGACATGTCTAAAAAAAGTAGAAATGGAAAGTAAACTTTTACTTTAATACTGAAAAAATATTTCTTCAATAGGACAAGAAACACCTCTTTCGTCCTGTATTTATAAGCACTCAACAAAGACAATTCATTACCCCTTATTTTAACCCTTGCACAGTGCCGCCAGCAGACACAATAGTAAAACAATGCACGTGTACCATATATGGTACACGTTTGTTAATAGTGTTTTTACACGTGTCCACGCGTAGAACTTACCAATAGGCAAACGTTTTCCTTTTCTTATCACAATTTCGTAAAATAAAAAAGAAAAATACAGTTTTGTAAACCACACATATCAAAATACCGTCGCTTAACTTAAAAGTATGAAAACAATGATCTACCCCCCCGTGTTGCGAGTTTCAAAACAAACGACATTTTCAAGTGGTGTACTAATGTCCTATTGTTGAAATAATCGAGAGAGACAAGTTTATAGTACAAACATAAGGGGACGACAAGATAGTGTTGCGGAATGACAAAATGTCGCGCGACTATTGTAAAGTATCAAATTGTTTTACGCGAGTAAATATCATCAAATCATTAATATTTTATTTGGGTGAATTACTTATTTCCGAATTCCTCAACCCAGAATAACTTTACCACGAAAATATGCAATCACGAATAACGTTACCACGAAAACCTGCAATCACGATTTTTCATTTTGACATCGTTTTAGGGTGTTTCTCCGAAAATCGATTCTTTGTCTGATTCATATGGGCTAATTTATTTTCCACATTTTAGCTTATAAAACATGTTTTTGTCAAAGATGATAACCTAATATACAATGTCTGAAAAAGGCACACTTTTTTATGAAATGGTTTTCGAGATAATTACCTTAAAATTTTTTGAGGTCATATAAATCAGAATTAGGAACAAAAATGAAATTCTAGGTAGAAAAATCAGTAATTTATTAATTAAAATCACAGTTAATAATCACAATGATTATCACCACACCTAAATCTAGTTACTAGGAGCATTGACAATTTACAATATCAATGATTATCCGGGCCACCAATGCATTGTTTAACAATATGTATGAAATTCTGATTAATATAGTATTTTTACCGTATGAATCAGGCACATATAAATCAAAATTTTGCCTCTTAACATCGGTAAATTACCACACGTATACAATTAAGGATTGCTATTTATACATACGTTTTTAGTCCCCAATTGCCTTATATTTCCAGCAGATTCAAGTTTGAAAACCATTTATGTTAATTATAACAGCCAACATAGTAATCAGAAACACAGGTGAACAATAAAAATAATATGAATCAGATATTTATATTTATATCTCCGCAACAACACGAACCAGCCACATGTAACGTCGTGACCCTGACCACGTCAGCAGAGCCCCTGGCTACCGCCAGCACTATAGGAGGGATATCCTGATGTTTCGTACTTAGCTAGGTACGTTCAAGTAAAGCGCGCGAATATGAATCAGACTTTTGTGCCGGACACTCACAATTTATTTTTTCATTAAAAAACTATCGTGCATATAAGTACCATATTTTTTTGTGTAAACAAACAACTAATATTCTATCGTAATATTTATAACGCACATCGATTCGTAAATAAGAAAAAATGTTACTGTTACTAATGTTCAAGAAACTGGGTTACGGACACACCATATTAATCAGAAGAACACTTTTTAACAATTTTTTTTTCAAATATATAAAAAAAAATTATTAAAAAAAAATTGCGTGTGCAAGATAGGTAACTGTCTATACTATGTATTAAAAATAATTGCAGTTTGGTTGGTCTGTTAGTTACGAAGAAAAACCTCCAGACATCGAAAATATAGGGCTCGAAGAATCACCCTTTACACATTGTCGAAAGATTAGGTTAGGTTAGAACAATGACAATGTGATGCACGAGCCGAGCGAGCGAAGCGAGCGACCTGCGGCTGCAGCCGGCGAGTGCCAGAATGAAGATTCGTGGTTGTAGGTTTTCGTGGTAACGTTATTCGTGATTGCATGTTTTGGTGGTAACGTTATTCTGAGTTTAGTAATTCGGAACTCAGTATGAGAGTCATTTTATTTAGCCTTAGTGTACATACCTGAAAGTTCACCAAACTTTACTCCCGCTAGTAGAGAAAAAGTAGCGCAACGAACTTCACTGTTGCATTTTCCAGATGTTAATTTATTATCAAAATAATAGTAGGTATAAAAAAGAAAAATAGTACCTATTTAAAAAATCGGGAAATAGCGGCGATCGAACGTGCGGCGCGCCGACTGTTAGTCCCGAATAGTAGTAATAGTAGTCCTGATCATCGTATCCATTTAATATCCAACGCTGTACGTAATCCTCCTCCAAATATTTCCAATTTACGTAGTCCTCCCTCATCTATCGTTTCCCACCTATTGATTGCTATGTGTCCGTTAAAAACTACGTTTCACGCAGCACACGATCTCTACTACAGAAGTAGTCTTTTTAAAAACAAGAAATCGAACTGCCTCATAAAAAACATCCTTATACAAAAAGGCGTAAAAGAACAATCGCCCTCACAATAGTTTGCACAAGATGCGTAAGGGCCTCCCTATTGTCTTACTAATACTCCGCTAAATGGAGCGATGTGCTTTTAAATGCACCGATGTACACAAGAACCGCCAGGGAATTGTACTGAAGTGGTGAGATGTTCGTGTATTGTTTGATGGAATAATAGAATTAAAATAAAGGGTAATGAACTGTGTAAGAGTGGTTGTAAATAAAGAGAAAGGACTATTACTTAATTTGTATTTAAATGATTTTCTTATGAAGTTTAGGTATAATTAGAGTTAAAAATAAAATTAGGTAAAACTAGATTTTAAAGAAAATGAAAGGAAGTAAATAAGTATAAGTTCGGCTTCGTTGAGTTAAAATATCTCGAAATCGAATTTTTTGACAGCCACACGAGAAGTGTGGCGACGGTCTCGTTGTGGTGACGAAGTAAGAATACAATATGTCACCACACCACCCCATCTCATCCCATGGGTGTCGTAAAAACCGACTAAGGGACTATCTGTTAATATTACCTTTACATAGAAAGAAGGAAAACTTGAAATTAAACCCTATACCAATCCGTCTGGCCAGCGTGGTATTAATAGGCCAAGTATCCCTCCGTTACGGGAGGAGGCCCGTCCCTGCAGTGGGACATTAATGGGCTGTTATAAACAAGAGAAGTAGAAAGAAGTTTTTGGATAACAATTTATTTAAGAGGTGCCCATAAAATTTCCCCAGGTTTTGTTCATTTAAGTATGTCTGTAGTCATATCTTCTCCAGGTTTTACCCACTAGCTTTATTCTAAAGAAAAAAAAAAACAAAAAATAAGTCGTAATCGTAAGTAGTAGCATTTGTAGTCACTTCAATTGCGAAAACCTCGTGACGGTTATGTCATGTTACATTCCTAAATAACCAAACAAAACAACTTTTATTTGAAAATTTTCATTTTAAAAGTAGGGAGGTAGGTACTTATATTTTCTAACGCGTTCGCTTGAGAGGTAACGGAGGGGTGGCGCCCTCTGTTTACCCATCAGGAACTACACAAGATTAAGGATTAGTGCACAATCGATCAGATTGACTTTACTTTTGTTTTGTAATGTCGAACTTGGTGTAAACTGTTATCCATCCATCCATATCAGCCTATGGACGTCTACTAGACATAGGCCTCCTCCAAAAGTTTCCACTCTGCGCGGTCTTGTGCCTGTTAAACTGTTATGGTAGGTCAAAATTAGTTTTTAAGTTAAAATAATGTGTGTGTGTGTGTGTGTTTGTGTGAATGTATGAACAGCGTCAAAGACCACTGTGTACGTATAATATAGCAGTGTAATAAAAATAGCAAAATTTAAATGGCGTCTAGGTATTGTGTAGAGAAAATAAACAAATCGTATTAGTAGTAAACGTATACAGGATCGCTCGTTGTGCATGAAGCTCAGTGGTCACTGCCTATCCCCATGGGAATAAGGCATGAATTTATGTTTGTATAATAATTATAACGACCTCTGTGGCGTAGTGGTTATTTAACATGACTACTACGCAGAGGTCTCGGGTTCGATTCCCGCTCAATGCAAATCTTTGTGTGATGAACATGATTGTTTGCATTGGTCTGGGTGTTTTCTATGTATAATAAAATGTATGTATTAAAAAATAAAGTATTTAAGTATGTTTATACCGTTGTCTAGTACCCATAGCACAAGCTTTGCTTAGTTTGGTACTAGATGGCGTTGTGTGAATGTATGTTTGTATGTATGTGTTTATATAATATGTATGTATAATTATGTGGTAGGTCTGCTCATATCACTATGATGTCACTCAGACGAGAATTATACTCAACGATTGTCGTTCCGGTTCACGCATTGAGTTGAGATTACGCCAGCAATAAGTCATAAGCGGTAGCGTGTTCTGCTTGTAATGGAATGAAATATTGTTTTAATGTAGTAAATAATGTATTTGTAAATATTGAGAAAATTAGTACTTGACTTGTTGTTAGCCTTCAAAGTCCAACTGCGGAGACTCATTAAAATAGATAAGAAATTCACCTGGTAATCCTGAGCGCTATGGTAGTAACCTTGGTTCTCCCGCGGATCTCCTCCTTTCCCTCGCCCATACTAACATACTACGAAACTACCAACATAGCTCCCTCCCTCTGAATGACAGTAAGCCTTCTGAGAAGGCCCATAGGCAGCGACCACGTTTCAGCTCCGTATGTCATCACTGGCAACACACATTGGTCGAAGACCTTTGTCTTACAGGACTATAAGAACAAAATCCAGAGTATCATAATATCAGCCAATTGATGTCCACTGCTGGACATAGGCTTGTCCCAAATATTTACACCTCACGCGGTCCTGAGGCTCCCTCATCCATTGTGCAAAGAAAATTGGAAGCAAAACCTCCATGCTACCTCTCATCGCTCAAATCGCTCATAACTGTCACAGTTCATGATTAATTACAACCAGGTGATGCCATTCCATGTTAATTGCATGAACCGTCTTTGTCCATGCAAAATATTGTAACCTTTTGTATTAATACATTCACAGAAACGTAATACATCTTTGTATTAATATATCATTTGTCAAAATCATTCCGATATGTATGGAGGTGTTAAAAAATTAAAATTAGTGTTTTATTCTGATTAATATGTCATGTGTAATGAATAGAGATTGAGTTTTAATGATTGGTGTAATGAAGATATTATAATTATTTAATTGCAAAGAAATAATACTTAATATTGTAAATTAGCTTTATACCTTCGATTTGTTATTGATAACTTGTGAGAGGTAATGGTGACTGGGTTAGATTACCACTGAATGCAAAACTATTAGTGCAAGAAAATATGCATCTATTCTATTCTATCTATACTTCATCAAGAGGTGTAAAAGTTTCATGCGCTTTACCATTTCCTTGTATGTTGTATGTTAAGTGGTGACCGAGTAAAATACAATATGTCACCACCCCATCTCATCCCATGGGTGTCGTAAAAACCGACTAAGGGACTATTCGTGAATATTGTTTCAACGAAATAGGCCAATTATCCCTCCTTCACAGAAGGAGGCCCGTCCCTGCAGTGGGGCATTGATGGGCTGTTATGATATGAATGTATGTTAAGTGTACCGAATACTAGCAGTCCACGGATCCTAGTGGCTAGTTTGGAGAGCTCACAATACACTCCGTTCCCAGTTCGAGATCATCTCTGTTTGCTTCAGCTCCAATGAGATCCTCTCTGTCTGGACACGTTTACCACGATTTATCTGAAGGAAGTAACGTATAACAAGAACATACATTCATGGTTGCTAAAATGATAATATTTCATCAGTTTTAACGACGCCATAAGATGTCATCGTTACACCATGAATTTACCACACCACACATCGACCTTTTAAAAACTCATTTTCAGATTTCTTTTGTATATTTTCTATGAAAAATAACAGACAAAATGTTATCAAAACACGAGACATAACAAAGTATAAATATTACACCTCAATATGTACCCAACGAGCCAATTAATAGTGTTTCATTAATCATTTTGTCACTTCATTCACAATAGCTATGTCCGACTTTGTCAGTGTGTCGGACACACTTGTGGGCTCACACAGAGGCTAATAAACCTCCTACTGTTTCCCTTACAACTACTATATGAGCACAACCTGTTATACAACAATACACCTTAAGATATGACAGTAAGATTGGTTTTAGATTGAGCTAAGTCAGTATGGATTAGATTGCGGTAGTGTGAATTTGTTAGGTGTATAAATATTTGTATTAATGAAGGGTACATTGGTTTTGGCTTGTCAATTGTGTCCTTGAAAGTTAAAGGGTTAGGAATGAAGTTTTGAGTGGTTTTCATTGGTTTCTTGGAGAAATGGTAATGAAAATTTGTGAGTTCTAAGGCGTATTGGTTATGGTCCATGGCTGCTACGATTCCCGCTGAATGCAAATCTTTGTGTGCTCGAATATGAATGTTGCCCTGGTCTGTTTTCTTTCTTTCTATTTTAGTCAATGAATATAATTAGCTTAATTTCATATACTTAATTTTATTTAGAAAAATCTCGATAAGCAGTGATTACATATAAGAGGCGTATAAGAGTCGCCTTAGGTGAGTGTTTAATTGGTATTTAAATGAAAAAAAAAAGGTAATTAGTAGTATACTCTATTTTTGTTGTAAGCAATACCAATGTAGAAAATGCAAAAATGCCGTTGTCAATACTACGTATTGAAGCCTGAAATAATACAGCTCAACTTCTTATCATGGTATAAAGTTAAAGACAACTTCGGATATCTATAAATTCGCAGAATTCCGTATTCTCAGTTCCATCATTCACCAATGATTCTGCCAGCCATATAGCCGTATATTGTATTGTATTTATTTATTAATGGCCTCATGAACATAGTTACATATTTTGCCAGTGTCAAGTGAGAGATATTACATTCAGTATAAGTAAAAGTAAGTATAAAAGTAACATAAAAAATAACATTAAAAAGTCGATGCTTCACTTTTCATTGTCTTTCTTGAGAACTTGACGGGAACGCGTAAAATGGAGACAGGAACAGCAGGACCACAATGCCACCAGCTATTCACCAATCACTTGCATATTTATTCATATTAATTTACTGACGACGAACTTGCAAAACAAAACTGCATCTCTTCTGCATCACAAAATCTTCGAAAAATCAATTTGTAAAAAATATATAAATGACAGCTCAACCTCTCGTCATGGCGTCCAGTCAAATTCTCCCATAGCCGTATATTCAACACGAAATAATAATAATATGTCATTGTCAGTTCAAACAATCACCCGCTGTTTTTCTTCTTAATTGGACAAGGAATCAACGCGGTATTCTGCCATGGAGGGATAGACAAACTCTATGCTTCTGTTTTCTTTGGTCCAATAACGTGATAATGCTATTAATATTAAAGATTAGTTTTGTTAGAGAACAGCTGATTGTTCCCGTACAGATTAATGGAGGCGTTGCATGTTTTTGCTTTGATAGATTTGCAATTTGATTTTGAGATTTTTAGGGAGAGACTTGGGGAGAAAGTAAAATCGTAGGTATTGGACGATCAGATATTATTGATTTAGTATTTAATGTCTCTTTAACAAGAGTTTTTCTAGATTGGTACCAACACTGCAATGTAAGTTTCTGTATTTTAGGTATTATTTTATTTATTTAATTGGCTTTAAAAGTTCCTTTGCAGAGAGTATACCTAGACCGAGTAATACCATGATACATAGATTGATTGGTACCCAGGTTTGGGTCAAGTTTCATCGATACAATTTCAGTTGTAGCATTTTACGAGACCTACATTATGAGATCGGGTGATGATACCTCGTATTATTACTCTGTCACCACACAGTTAAAATTATACGTACTTAGTACTTTAGTATTATTTCGCAAATTCTGGGCTACAATTCACAACATGATCGTAATGTACAGTACAAACACAAAATATGTACAGAAGTCAAAGTCCATACAAAATGCTTTTACATATTCACACTCACTGCTCACCCATAAATTATGTTCTCTGAAATAAAATAAATGTATGTATTTATTAAAATAACATGAGAGTGTCATTGAAAGTAGCATCTGCCCATCGTAAAGTAAATCATTTTTTTAATTAACTAAACCGATTATAATAAGGACGCTACTGCGTTTACATAGATAATTTATAAACAAACGGGCGACCAGCATCGGCTCCGCTACAGAATGTCCTTAAACAATGTTTAAATACAGCTTCATTAGAAATCTCTAAATTTATATAGGTTTCTCTACTATATCATGCATGTGCTATACATATAAACCTTCCTCTTGAATCACTCTATCTATTAAAAAAACCGCATCAAAATCCATTGCGTAGTTTTAAAGATTTAAGCATACAAAGGGACATAGGGACAGAAAAAGCGACTTTATTTTATACTGTACATAGTATAAAATAAAGTTGCTTTTTCTGTCCCTATGTCCCTTTGTACCCTAGGTCCCTTGTTACAGAAAGCCTATTTTTTTAAATCAACACCAAATTACTTTACAAATTTTTACAAACTTCTCAAAAGACTGAGTCACAGGTAACAAATATGAAAAATCACAACCCAACTAAGAAACTACTCCCATTTTTGTAATCAGCTAAAACATAGTTGACGACCTCTGTGGCGTAGTGGTTATGTAACATGATTGCTACGCAGAGGTCTCGGCTTCGAATCCCCGCTCAATGCAATTCTTTGTGTAAATGAACATGATTGTTAATATATTTTAAATTATCGCGATTTGTATACATAATACTATTTTTACGGGTCTTACTCGCGGTATTACTAATTAGCCTAGATACTAGTAATACGCCGACTTGCAATCCCTCCGTGACCACGGCCCTTGCAAGTCGGCCGAAACGTCGGAGAAAAACCTAGGTATTTATATTACTAGTATCTAGGCTAATTAGTAATACCGCGAGTAAGACCTGTAAAAGTAGTATTAAACATGATTGTTTGCATTGGTCTGGGTGTTTGATATGTATGTATTTACAAAAAAAACTATTTAAGTATGTTTATCCGTTGTCTAGTACCCGTAGAACAAGCACTGCTTAGTTTGGGACTAGATGGCGTTGTGTAAATGTGTGAGGAATATTTATTTATAGTCTTCTACACTCACCTGTGTATT
Source organism: Schrankia costaestrigalis (assembly GCA_905475405.1). Classification (NCBI taxonomy): domain Eukaryota; kingdom Metazoa; phylum Arthropoda; class Insecta; order Lepidoptera; family Erebidae; genus Schrankia; species Schrankia costaestrigalis. Next base: position 18,826,674 of record FR997835.1, read on the forward strand.
GGCACAAAGCTACGCAGATAAGAATTATAATGTGATCAAAAGACGCGCCGGCGCAAGTTGACGATACGTCTCACTGACTTGACAACAGAATTACTAATATTATTGCATTACTACATTGTAGCTTGATTATGATGAGGTGCCTATACACTGAGATAATGAACCAAAGCTGCAACAACTCATGAGGAGAGGGTCTTTGACATAAACACATACTCAAATAATTACAATTCTTTATATAACTAAAACATCACAAGCTTATCTTGCCAGATCATCATAACAGCCCATTAATGTTCCACTGCAGGGACGGGCCTCCTCCCGTGACGGAGGCATACTTGGCCTACTAATAGCACGCTGGCCAGACGGATTGGTATAGGGTTTAATTTCCAGTTTTCCTTCTTTTTACTTTGTAAAGATAATATTCACGAAAAGTCCCCCAGTCGGATTTTACGACACCCATGAGATGCGATGAAGTGGTGAAATATTGTATTCTTACTCCGTCACCACACGGAGCTATCTTTTGTCAGACAGAGGTGACGTAAGAGACGATTTAAACAAAATAAACCGCCACAACGACAAGCATCTGGATGAATTTCATTTAAAACCGTTCGTATGATACCTACTTATTTGAAAGGATTTAAATTGATAATAGATAAATAAATAAAGATAATGTAAGTAACATTTTATGTAAGTATTTCATTATGTTTAAACGATATAACCAAAGAAATCATTTTCCTGGCACTGCCTAAACACACCAGTCTATAAATGAAAATACCTATGTTCACGGTTTGAACATTTTTCCTTCACAATTCTAAGATTGTATACAAATCTATTATTTTTTCTACAGAAGTACACACAGCAACACATCAAGTTAAACATTTTCATTTGAAATTGTGTCTTATTTCAAGGTATTAAGGTGCATGAGCTTGATTAGTTGCTGTGTGTACAACGTGTTAACCCTGCGGCAGCTCACAGGGGACCTACTGCGTCGAAACTAAACGCATTTTTTAACAGCGCATGCAACGAGGCCCAATCAATCATCGCTCCTCTTGATTTAATATTGTCATAATAATAAAAACATGCGTTAACTTATTCTTTCGAGACGTAGATGCGACAGGTGGAATGTTTTAACGTAGGTATGTTATTGCGTATATCAGTGAATGATGGCTAAATTAGATTTTGCAAGGATGTGATTGGTTTTGAGTTTTGTATTAGGGTGGTTGAATTACTTTCGGTGACTGATTTATTTTGCTAAAGTTTTTTTCACTTTTAGATCTGTAGCACATGATTGGCAATAATCAGTGGCGTTGTGGTTACAGTACATCGTTTTACATTATTTATTTCATTAGTTTTGTTTATCCGCAGTCTAATTCTCATGGTACAAGCGTTGCATAATTTTGGTCTAAATGGTGTTGAGTGAATATGTGAGAAATAATATATTATATTATAAATATTATGTTATTTTATACAAACGACTACGACTCGGCAAACGTAGTGTAGGACGCCCCCCAGCTAGGTCGACCGACGACCACATAAAGGTCTTTGGGTCCGACCGAGTTTTATGGCACGTGTTGAGAGAGGCCTATGTCCAGCAGTGAACTGCAATAGGCTAGTTGATGATGATGATGTTATTTTATATTAAGCTTATTTAATGAGCATAAACGTTGCATTAATTTGCTTTTTCGATTTGATGTCCCTGTGACTCTTTTAGTCGATTACTAGTGCAGAAGGTGTCTGTATAAATAAGCCCTGCTAACAGTAAATTATCCAGACGGCTTAATATAGGGCTCACCAAGTCCCTGTAACTATCCTCTTAAACGAATACTAATAATTACGCGACGTATATTCCACAAGCTCACGTCCTGTCTGTATATAATTCTTTGTCCGCAATCGTCTCCGCGTTTTATAGCTGATGACCTTTTTTGCCCCACTTCGGCAAAGCTTTTGACACCTGCGCTATAGCTACTTTAATTTGCCCCGGGTTTAATGCGGTTGAAACATCAATAACACTTAGCGACGCGGCGGTCTCACAGACCGACCGCCGATAATTAGGGGTTAAAATTGACACGTTAGCGAATATAATCATGGTAGGGAATATAAGGATTTTAATGCGCTGTTTGAGGGTTAAGTATTTATTTTTGCTCATTTGTGTAAATAAGTAGAGTTTGTTGAAATAATGGTAATGGTCTTGGCAAGCTGCAGAGGAATTATTTCTGTTGTCATCACCTTTCGTTGATTGCTGCCTTTGATAGTTTCTTATGACATTACGTAATTAGTGGGCTGGTTAATACGGAATTCTTAGTAGTCCTCTTATGTCTCATTGTAAGGATACGCCTCTCCATTATGACATGCTGTTCATTAAAGGGCTTTTTCCATTTTTATTTATCTATCGAGCACTTGGTACTATATTTGTTCGCCAAGGTTCCTACCGTTACCAGGGGAACCCCGATACTATCAAGTGACGTTGGGCTGTGATGATTTCATATTCATCATCACCATTGTCATATTAGCCAGCGCGTGTCCATTGCTAGACACAGGCCTCACCCAGCTATTTCACATAACGCGGTCCTTTGTCTCCTGTCTTGATTTCCCTTAATATAAGGTTTGATGTCATCCGCAAATAAAAGCAAAAAACACAACAACTCAAAGCTCAACATTCGCCGCCACAGATAAAAAAGAGACCAGAGACATATCATCTATACAGATTATCCGTGGTACATTTGTGTTTAGATGGTGGAATGTGAGAGGAATGTCGACACGCGTACAATTTGTTACACCAACTCCTTGTACCAAAAACATTTGGAGTTTGATGCGTTTTTTGATGATTGGTTCAAGATTTGGAAAAAAAATTATGTTAATTTGATAAAAATGAGCGAAATGCCGAAAAAAGTTGAGTGAGAAGACTCCTCATGGCTTATTAGATGAACCGATGGAGTAAATTATATTTTTAGTGGTATTAACTATTATGTATGTGTAAGTTCTCTGTGTGGTGACGGAGTAAGAATACAATATGTCACCACCCCATCTCATCCCATGGGTGTCGACCGAAACCGAAACCGACTAAGGCATTATCCGTGAATACGAATAATATATATAAATACGTCTTTACGAAATAAAAAGAAGGAAAACTTGAAATTAAACCCTGTACCAATCCGTCTGGCCAGCCTGGTATTAGTAGGCCAAGTATCCCTCCGTCACGGGAGGAGGCCCGTTCCTGCAGTAGGGCATTAATGGGCTGTTATGATGACTGAAAACTTGGCCTTGTAGAGTCTTCAGTGTAGACGTACATTTTCAGGTACGATGTTAGCAGCGATTTCCATCATCGCTACCTCTTGTAACTCACACCGTACACGTATACTAATGACGGAGTTTGGGAAAAACGTTTAAGTTGAACTATGAATCTGAGCTGGAATCATTCGTTACGCTAGACGACACTCACCTGGTAATCATCATCACTTACACACACACACACACTTAGAAACACACATAAACACAGACACACAATGTGTAGTTTTGTTAATACTTAGTACTTTTTTTTATTATTAATGGATGTCGCTGATATACTGCATGGAAACCTGAAATCTATCACGGAATGTCTTAACAAAATCAGTAACCTCACACGCTTCTGGAGGGAGGTGGGCTGGCTGGAATGACGATTGCCCTTCACGTGCAATGGTCCACTTCAAGGACTAAGGGCCAGATTCAGAGACCGCACTTTGACTTTACTTTAGCAAAGTCTAGTTATTATCTCTGAATTTGAACAACATTAAAGTAATATTTTCGCATGAAAAGTTTACTTTGTAGTAATAAATAATGAAAGTAAACTTTTTCATGCGAAAAATTACTTTAATGTTGTTCAAATTCAGAGATAATAACTAGACTTTGCTAAAGTAAAGTCAAAGTGCGGTCTCTGAATCTGGCCCTAAGTGCGGAAACCAACCACCAATAACTTAGAACTTATATGGCATGGCGCGCATTTCTTTCTCTTTAAAACTTCAATTTCGGTCCTAGGGGTTCTTTTACAGGTATGAAATTAATAGGCTCAAAGAACATCCAGGCTCCATGCAATAATTTATCATAACAGCCCATCAATGCCCCACTACAGGGACGTACCTCCTCCCATGACGGATCCTTGGCCTGCTAACACCACGCTGGCAAGACGAAGTGGGGTTTAATTTCAAGTTTTCCTTCTATTTACTTGGTAAAGATAATATTTACGGTTATTCCCTTAGTCGCCCATGGGATGAAATGGGGTGGTGACATATTGTATTCTTACTCCGTCACCACACGGACTGTACATTTAATACCTACCAAAAATATAATGATTCATACATACATTAATGGTTTCTAAACGAGTCTCAGACATAAAGCTAAACGTAGCTTAGCGGTTAGTTTTTACTAATACGCGGACATTATGAGTACCTAATGTAATGGCAAAGGTCGTACTGCGGTTGTAATGTTTCTAGAATGATCTTAAGATTAGAAACTATTTCTATTTCAAACTATTTTTGTAACTTTTGGTACGAACTGTAAGCATAGATAGGAAATCAAATTAGATCAAATTTAACTATATGGGTGGCAAAGTGACGACCTCTATGGCGTAGTGGTTTATATAACATGACTGCTACGCAGAGGTCTCGGGTTCGATTCCCGCTCAATGCAAATCTTTGTGTGCATGAACATGATTGTTTGCATTGGTCTGGGTGTTTTTCTATGTATAATATGTAATTATTTGCGAAAAAAAAGTATTTAAGTATGTTTATCCGTTGTCTAGTATTCATAGTACAAGCTCTGCTTAGTTTGAGACTAGATGGCATTGTGTGATGGGTGAGGAATATTTATTTAAAGCGGTCGCTTCAATTATTTATACGATCCAAAAGCAATTGTAATTGTAAATTGAATGACTGTGAAATCTCCGAAACATTGAACGCAATGTCTGGTCCGAAAGTTCTCATTTCAAAACACCATAGCTGGCTGCAAATAAGTAAGGAAAACGATTTCTTAGTTCGTTTTACCCTGACTGATGATGTAAAGGATATCGTTTTTCGTGTTTATTCAGGGTGGAAAGCTTCAATGGGGCAGTAAAGGAAGATACCTTAATCGTTGCAGCTACAATAAATTGGTCTGAGGAGACTATCTATATTTTTTCATAAAAATTACATTCCCATTCACAGATTTTCAAAAAAATTTACGGTTAGCAAGATAATTACCATTTTTCACCAAAAAAAATTTTTTTGATGCTAATCGATCATGTTTCATATTTATGCTGATCAGAAAGTTCTATGGGAGCAACTAAGGTTAGAGTACTAGAAAAGTCACCAATCCAAAATTAAAACTTTCCACAGTTGGCCAAAGTTCTTTTCCTTCGCGATCAGAATGTCTAATTAGCTAAATGTCCAATAGCGCAAAACGTCTAATGAGCAGTACGTCTAATTAGCCAAACGTCTATGTAGCAAACCGTCTAACTATCAGTCTCTAGAAGATGCCCGGCCACGGAACGAAACATAAATACGTTGATATGACAGCAGTAATAAATACATCGATAAATTAAACTAAACATCTAAATCAAACCACTAAAAACAGTACAGTTTTAACCATTTATAACTACACACATCAAAAAAGTCTAAGCAACATGCATGATATTACAAATTTACCATTTATATTAATTAATTTCTAAGTATTTACTCACTCAAAGTGTATAGGTAAGTAAACTTTTTTGTTATTGATGACATACTGGCTGGTTGTAAAAAAAAAAATTCGATTATGTTTTGTTTTTTTTCATAAAATTCAAATAACTGCGATTTTGTTTGAATTTGAGTGCATGTTAATTGCTACGTTTTAGTCTTGATTTTATAATTTTACCAACCATTTAAATACAGTTGGCGACAAAATTGAATTGTTAGATATTCTTTACGTCATGGAGCGACGTCATTTGACGGCAGATGAAATGCAAAGAGCTGTAGGGATGTTGCAAGCGGGAAGTAATCAATCTCAGGTATCTCGACATTTTGGTATTCATAGAAGTGTTATTTGTCGTCTTTGGCAGCGCTACAATAATACAGGGGAACCCGCTGAACAGCATCCAGGCCGTAAAAGGAGTACAACCACTCGGCAAGACCGGTACATACAACTGACTGCAAGACGCCAGCCGATGTTAACCGCTCGAGAGATAAGTTTGAGGCTACAAAATTCAAGTGGTGTTGATGTAAGTCCCCAAACTGTGCGAAATCGACTGCATGAGTACGGCCTACGAGCTCGACGCCCTATCAGGTGCCCACCGATACGTCACGGGAATCGCGCTCGTCGAAATGAATGGTGTAGAGAACGCATAACATGGACCCAGGAACAATGGGATAAAATTATGTTTTCCGATGAGTCGCGATTCGGGTTTAGGCCTGATACAAGAAGGGTGCGAGTGTACCGTCGACCCGGAAATACTGAAAGACTCAGGTGCGTTCAGGAAGTTCATCCATACAGCGGCTCAACAGTTATGGTATGGGCGGGTATTATGAAGAACAGGCGAACTGAGCTCGTTTTTGTAAATGGAAACATGAACGCTGAAAATTACGTTGAGGATATTCTCAGACCTTATGTCCATCCATTTGCACAAACCTTTGGCTCCGATTTTACGTTAATGCATGACAATGCGCGTTCACATACAGCTCGGCGAACCAGTGAATACTTGGCAACGGAGAACATCCAGGTATTGCCCTGGCCTGCACAATCGCCAGACCTCAACCCCATCGAGCACGCATGGGACATGCTCCAGAGACGTGTTTTGAAGGACTTGGACGGAGTGACAACAACCCAACAGCTGAAGGATTTGCTACAATTCCATTGGGAGCGAATACCGCAAGATGACATAAACAGTCTCATTAATTCAATGAATAATCGTTGCCGACAAGTTCTGAATAGCAGAGGAGGCCATACTTTGTATTAAATTGTCCTATTCTTTCACAATAAATTCATTTTCTTAAGAAATTTCAATTTGTAAAAAAAAAGTTTAGTTTCTTATGTACCTGTATATTCTAATATTGTTAATTTCTGTTATTAAAAGAACTTATAAAGAAAACAGCTGTTATTTTTACATCATAGAACCCTAAAAATATTATTTTAAAAATAAAATACAACGTTATAATTAAAATAAATGGTAAAATAAATTAATATAAATGGTAAATTTGTAATATCATGCATGTTGCTTAGACTTTTTTGATGTGTGTATTTAACCTTTTCTCATGCTCAAATGTTTATAAAAAAGTTAACTAATGGGGTCGTTAGTACCATGAACGCTAATGTTTTCTCTATGGTTATTAACCCTGTTTTAACCCTACGATTACTGCTATCTTTTGGTAGTCGGAAACTGATTAATCAAACTACCTGTCCCATTTGAGTTGAACCAAATTTCGGGTGTTACTGTGGATTGTCGACGATACTCCTATTTATATTAATAGGTGATATAGAGGTAGAAGGAGTATATTAATAGGCGTAGTGAAGGAGTAGTCATAAAGAAGGAGCAGGCTTCCTCGAGAATGAAGAAGTAATGCATATAATAATGAGACCTAGGAAATTTTATAATTGACGACTTCGGTTGCGCAAGCGGCTACCGTGAACGAGGTTGTGGGTTTGATCCCCACGCAGGACAATAATTTGGAAGATCCACAAATTATTGTCCTGAATCTGGGTGTTCCTTGTGTCCGTTAATTGATGTTTGTAAAAAGTTCCCGCGACACAGGGCATGAACCCTAGTGCGGGAGTGTCTTATAAAAAAAAATAACTGACAGATTGTGATTTTATATTTACCAAAAAGGTTTAAAAACCTTTAAAATAAAATTTAAGTTAAGAAGTAAGTACGCCACCCATGATACGTTTTATTAACGTTGCCTTGTCGTTTAATTTTTTTCGTGAACATTCGTATTTTCTTTTATTAAAATAAAAGAAACCAGAAGCCACACGCGTATTGCTCGTAGTAGGTTGACGCTCAACGTTCATTAATTAAGAGACAAGTCGTACGATGCGCGGGCGCAGCGGCTAATACAAAAGATATTTTAACAATGCTATCAAGTTACTGAATACTGTAAGGCGTAGAGTACATCGGTGATTTTTGTTTAAAAAAATATTAATGTTATGTTCTTATTTAATACATACATAATTTCACGCCTTTTTCCCGTAGGGGTAGACAGAACCTACTCTGCGTGTTTCTATCACACAATCTTTCTTAATCTATGTTTATCTCCCTGTCTTATAGGTTTAAAAGACCACAAAGAGCTTTACATATTTACAAAGGATAGGTTAGCCCCAAAAACTAAATAATCCTATTTAAATAGTAATCTACAATAAACTTATTGTCTCTTGCAAATAAAAAAAGTTAAACACATACACCTAAGTTTAACTTCTATTCTAACCTGTACATTGTTATTAAGCTATCAAGACTAACAAAACGAAGATAATTATATAATTTTTTTGCAAGTATACTTAAATTCTTTTTGCGATCTTATAATAATTAATATGTCGGTGTACACATACGTGCTTTCGCGTTAGCTAGCACTAAATTGTCAGTCATGTGTCCACAGCTTAAATTGACTAGCAGCGCAATCGGCTCTTTGGTCTATTAGACCAATGGTTGTCAAAATTTAGATCATCTTTTATAATACAGACCGTTAGAGGATTTGACTATACCTAATATTCGTTATTGACGACCTTGACGACGTCTATGGCGCAGTCGGTATAGTACATGCCTGCTACGCAGAGGTCTCGGGTTCGATTCTCGCTCAATACAAATCTTTGTGTGCATGAACATGATTGTTTGCATTGGTCTGAGTGTTTTCTATGTATAATGTATGTATTTACAAAAAAAAGGATTAAGTATGTTTATCCATTGTCTAGTACCCATAGTACAAGCTTTGCTTAGTTTGGGACTAGGTGGCGATGTGTGAAAGTGTGAGGATTATTTATTTACAAGTAAAAAAAACAATGCTTATTTAGATTAAGTGTTTAAGTTACTACTTGCAATATTTATGGCAAAGACAGTAAAAATACTATATATTATTAAAATTATCATGGTTTTTATTTTTTAAAACTACCCATATATTTTTCTAAACTTTAAGTAAAACCTGCAATCTGCTGGAAAGTCTAAAGCACCGATTACACTACCCTACGATGTAGGGCCCTACATCTTGTAGGGCTCTACATGATGTAGGGCGGTCGGGACTCGCCAATCTCCGATATGTAGTATCCTAACAGCCTACATGTACACTAGACAACATGTAGTGCCCTACAAGATGTAGAGTAGTGTAATCGGCGCTATACATGTATCAAAGTTCAATGTTTTGCCAGTACTTGAGAGTAATTTGGGCAATTTCTTCTACAATACAAAAATGTATGTTTTATGAACTTTGAGAAACTCTGTCGAGTTGTGTAATTCAATATATGTTTTGTAATTTCAATTTGTGTTAATTTAAAATTAAGTAGGTATATACCTAATAGTAATAGCGTCTAGTATTCACCTGTTCCTTTTTAAATAACTATTGCTAACTACATAGAAACCTTTTTGCTATACTTCTCATTATGTTGATGTGAGTACAGTATAGCTAGTGAAATTACAGGACTTTAAGCCCGATTTACACATCGACAAGTACAGTAGCGAGTTAAGTAGTAAGTTGTTGATTTAAATAGATCTCCATCCAATTTTTTGGCGAATTAAGTTGGCGAGACGCGAGAGAGGGGGCTACTTCGTACTTAGCTCGGCAAAAAATAGGATGGAGATCTATTCAAATCAACATAATCAACAACTTACTATTTAACTCGCTACTGTACTTGTCGATGTTTAAATCGGGATATATAGACTTCTTCTGTCTAGGTAAGAAGCGGCTTGGTTATGCTTTGACATTTAGGAGTTATTCTGATTTTATTTTTAGGATAAAAACCTGTGTGGCGGCTATTTTTATATACATGAAGATAAACGGAAACAAAGTACATAGTACGTCCAGATTTTAGATAATGGTTTATGGATAGCACAAATAAAATATCCTGCACGGGATTCGAACAACCAACCTCGTGTACGGCAGCCGCGTACACCGAGACAGTTTTTAAATTGAATACTACTCCTAAAATTTTGAATTTGCTACAGTATTAACTTATACGTAAACTAAATACCAGTTTATACAACAATTTAGCGGTCTCTTCCAATTACCCACACGACTAAATATACACAAAACCAAAATTATTCTGTACAAAATGTTTTATAAAAGTAACATTACACCATTATTTCTGCCTCCCTTGGTAAGAGATAGCGTAAATATATTCGCAAAGCGGTTGTGTTACATTAGCCAGGTGGTCTTTGGACGCGTTAGGTTACATTACCTGCACATTGACATGGTCTACAGACCTATATTGTGGACTACAACGGTAGCCCGGATAGATGCACCTAGTTTTTATATAGGACACTTTGGTATTGGGTTACCTAACTGAGAGTTATTCTCGTCTGCTTAGAGTTTGTTCGTTATACGTTACTTATTTATCAGTGAGAATTAAGTTGCTTAAATAAAATTTAGGTTTAGATGCTATGATTTATAAAATTGATTAAAAGGTTAATCAACGTTAGCAAGGTCTTTACTTAGAAAGGTGATCGTTCAATAGTATTTAATCTAAGCATTTCCGTGCTTCGTAGGGTACCTACGAGTACAACTCTCGATACGAGGTTGACTACTATTACACAAGAAAGATAAAACCATAATAGTTTTATCTATTGCTTGCGTTGTGGCACGGTCTAAAAATACGCTTGTATTCTCAATGCGAGGGTGTCGTAAAAAGGGAATAAGAGAATTTTACTTATCAGTCAATTGGTATCACATAAAATAATTTGACTCCAGCCTTCTTTCATAGTTTTGAATCTTAATTTTATTAAGTACTTATAATCAGCCAGGTTTTTGTTTTATATTAAAATTACAAAACGAAAACGAAAAAAAATCTTTCGTAAAAAATTATTCTTCAAATTACCTTACGATTACAAGCTTAATTATATCCATCTTAACAAAAATCTGTTTATAATTTGATCCTATACGTTTTGCGGGTCTTAATTCTTTAGTCACGAAGGTGGTTTCATTCATCCAATTGATCGGATTATAAAGTGTGCGAGGGAGCGGGCGGTGTCGCGTTACATCCTTGTATGTGAGTACAATGAGCATGCCGTTTCGCGGTAAAACGTGTTAATAATGCGTTGTGGTTTTGGTTTAAGGGATAAGCGATTAGCGAGTCTCTACAAGAAAGATTTTTGCCTTTAAATTCTTTGTTAATTAAGGCTGCTAATTCATGCATTTTAGGATCGTTATCATATTATGATTCAATTAATGTTTAATTGTTACAAAAATACCTTTTTTCTTTGTAAAAAGACAAAAAGAGAAAAAAACATTCTATCAGAATGTTCGTGTTGCAGTCTCGAAGGTATGAGACATAAAAATGTTGTTGTTTACATGATTAAGCAATGACTAATTACTATAAAATATAAGATAATTTAAAACAGAGTTGATTGTCAAAGTAAAAATCAAATTTAACTTATGAAACTTCTGCCGAACACGGAGGTTAATGGTTTATTCACAAATCATTGCCCTTATCCTAGATTTATTCGTGTCTACAAAATGGTAATTAAATTACTAGATCAGGAGGAAAAATAAATTAGTAGGAACGTAGGTACCAAATGTCTGTAACACCAAAATCAAAAAAAATCAAAACGCTACCACCTTTACTTTATGGCACGCGTAACACGATCCTTTAAGTTCTGGCCCCTAATTTTCCGGCTCATTAGTACGAGGTCTTCCTTTTTGCGAAATGTCTCATGAGCCAGGACTCCTATCTGACGATATCAGTTACAGGACATTATGAACCGATATTTAAGCTGTGGTTCAATTAAATTGCATTGTATTTATGAAAAGGTAATTGCTGAATTGATTTTCAATGTTTAATGTGTAGGAAAAGAAATATGGTCTTTTGAGCTTAGTAATAGATATGTTTTTTTTTCTTGGCGTTGTGTGTTTATTATTTGGTTTGTTTAAAAAGACAAGCAAGCTTCAAGCTTTGTATTATGTGTAATTTTTAAAACATGCATTTGACCGTTCAGGGACGACTCAAGAATAGTCAAGACTCAGATTGAATGTGTTAATCACAAAAATAGTTGTCAGTTCTTAGAATTAGCACTCGCAAAAAGAAGAGCTTTTTAAGACGTAGAAAGGAGTGATGTAAAAACTAGAGAGTGTAACCAAATTTAAGAAATATACTAGCCTTTGCCCCAACTGTTCCCCTTTCCTGGACAGACAAGAAACAAAAAGTAGCCTATGTTACTCTTCATCCCTTCAACTATCTCCACTTAAAAAATCACGTCAATTTGTCGCTCCGTTTTACCATGAAAGAAAGATAAACAGATATTTTTTTAATAGATAGAGTCATTCAGGAGGAAAGTTTATAATGTATAACACATGCATAATCTCTAAATTTATATGGCTTTCTCTACTATTAGAAAAACCCATATAAATTTAGAGATTTAATGAAGCTATACTTAAACGTTGTATAAGGACATTCTGTAGTAGGTGCCCGTGTGGAGCCGGGGCAGGTCCCTAGTATAGAGATAATATCTGCAATCTTACCCAGCGTACTTCTTACCATCTTATAAGAGCTATTAGCTCGACTTTTATAGGATGGGTTGAAATATCAAACACTAATTCCTAATTTGATGTAGAATACAGCAGGGCGGGCATAGATAAAATAAAATAAAAAGGTGAGTAAGTCCGGACAGATCGTGGTTGTATCACGTTACACGTTAACGGAGCGAACACGCTACCCAGCTCCTGAGTGTACCACCTAAAGTCTATTTTTTTATCTCGGATACTAAAATGACAACTACAAATGTCAAACGTAAAAATAATGTAGCCAGCGTTTAAGAAACAGTGCTGTCCTGTGTTTCGATTCGTGTTGTAATTATTGTAAAATATTTACGGTTGTTAGTATAGTCGAAAACTAAATGGCTTTATCACCTCTAGAGTTAATGTTAGTTGCATGTCATAAAACTATTTGATTCAATATCGCACAACAAAACATCAGCTAAATCATGACGCTACTTTGACAGAATATCAGTTCTCTTGTGTTAGCAAATAGTCGTTAGATATTTATAAAAACAAATAGTAAAGTCAACGTTATTGACTGTTACTAGAGCATATTTTCGGTAAAGCGTTTTAATTTAATGAATTTCTCTCTTTTTTCCTTCTATGCCCATCCCTATCATTTCTTGTATGACGTCATTGGCGCATATTTTCGTAATTTTATAATATGAAACAAATTAGGGTAAACCACCTAATCGTTAGAAGTACTACAATTGTTGGCAATTAAGAGTAAAAGGTGAGTAAAAAGAAAGAAAACACTATAGATTATTCTAGTTCAATATGATTATTCAAGTTCAAATATTATTTATTTAATATTTTTATCATATTTTATTTTTCATGTGTCAACATTGCAACAATAAATTTATCAGAATCCTTTTATTGGCATTAGTGCTAATAATATTTATTTAATACTATTCAATAACATAATAATGATTAAGTATAAGCAAAGATTAAAGTATTTTATCATTTTATGGTATTTTATATTTTAGTCTGACACGAAGTCCACTCTTAAGGTGCCAACAATTGGTTGGCTTACCAGCCAATATTTAAATTCTACATTTTCAGTTTTTCTGAAATAACAAGCTTGTAATGTCACAAGTAACAAGTTCACTATAGTTTTAAATTATTTAATGGTTTTTCACATACAAACTACAGTTTAATATAGTGACATTTGTATTGTGTTAGTAGATATTATTATTTATTGCGTTGACATGAAAGTTTAAAATAGATTGCACTTTTAATCTAAGCATAGTTTTGATTACGGTCAACCAATGACATAATATCTATCAATAGTCACGGCGGATCGATTAAAAAAAAATACGAGGGACGACACGCGGACGCCATCATCACTATACATAAATTGCACAAAAAAAAGGTAACAGTAATGATATTTTAGTATTCGAGATTAAAAAACAGCCTATAGTCTCTATTTACCGTAATCGGTGGAACTAACCTATATTTTAATCGGTAAGTACCGGCTGTATCGCATCACTATTTATTAGTTGTAAAAAACAGACAACACATGAAATGTCATTTTAGTATCTGAGATAAAAAAATAGACTTTAGCTAACTTACAAAAGAGCATGTTATAAATAGAGATGACATAGCAAAACAAAATTTTATTCTAACAATAACAGATTCAATTGCAGACCTGCTAAAGTAAGGTAGATAACGTCCACATCAAAAGGTTGATTACGTCCACGTTATATTTGATTAAGGGATTTTACAACCATCATTATATTATTAAAAGAGATTGTGAAGCCCATTGTCGACTTTAAATATAGTGTAAATAAAGTGATTTACGTGTAGGTACGTGTACGTATAAGCAAACTACCTTCTTACTCATAAACGCCTCTTAAATTTTTGTCAATTGATTAGCTTAAATTCGTACAATTTTACTAATTTCATACTAGGAGTGATTTTTAAGAAGCGCTTATGAGTAAGGGGTATGTCTATGTATATGTATATCTTCTCGCAGAGATAACGTACGTAACGAGAGAACGCTCTGCAGGGACATAATTTGCCTCCTCTAGTACGAAATCGTGACTATTAATATAGCTTTAGCTAAACTTATATAACATTATACATATTTTCTCCTTCACATTAATTTATTTATTTTGGACACACAAAATTAAATCAGTAGTCATCTCTAAATATTACATACTCAATATTACCGTGCCGTGTACAAACAGCTTTTTGGAAATTAAAAAAATATTAAAAGTTTGTAAGCAGATATGGTTTGGTATACTTCATAATATAATATTTTTGCGAAATACTTTGCATTAAGAAAAAAATATTATCAACTAAGGAGGTCTACCTACATGTGAAGTTGGGGCTGGAATTGTGATTACATCCGCGACACAGGAACTAAATCCCTTGGTTCCTTGTCTAATATGTTGGCACCCACAGGACAGGCTTGCCTAGTAATGTGGCCGCTGAATATTAATAATGTACAGACCTATTACCTTTTGTGATAATAAATGATTTTTATTTTATTTTATCCATGTGGTGACGTAGTAAGAATACAGTGTGTTACCACCCCATCTCATCCCATGTGTGTCGTAAAAACCGACTAAGGGACTATCCGTGAATATTATCTTTACGTAATAAAAAGAAGAAAAACTTGAAATTAAACCCTATACCAACACGTTTGGCCAGCGTGATCGGCCAAGTCTGACACAAGCATCATCCAAACTAGAGATAACAATTTGTGAATCAAAAACAAATATTCTGCAAGAATACGTACTTTACCTAGCTACTCTACCGAGAGATCTTGTAAGATATTAAAGTCCTAACCCAACCAGTCTGGCCAGCATATAAGTTACAGGCCAAGTTCCTCTATATTCTGGAAGTAAATCCTTACAGTTTAACTGTGTGTAAAGACATTTTACACTCAATTATCTCACAAGAGGCCTGACGATCAACAGAAGATCAAAAAGATATATTTACACTATACAGTGATTAGTAAAGCGTAGTCAAAATGTAAATACAAACAGTTAAACAGATGTAGTGGATGCAATTACTTGTCAATTGTTAGAGAGCGCACGCGATAACAATGTACAGGTTAGTGACAGAAGTACAAGTTGGTTTTGTTCTTGTTTTATTTTCATCATAACACCCCTTTGATGTCCCACTGCAGGGACAGAGGGATACCTGGCCTACTAATGGCTGCCACGCTGGCCAGACGGATTCGTATAGGGTTTAATTTTAAGTTTTTCTTCTCTTTATTTCGTAAAGATAATATTCACGGATAGTCCCTTATTCGGTTTTTACGACACCCATGGGATGAGATGGGGTGGTGACATATTGTATTTTTACTCCGTCACCACATGGAGAGTTGTTTTATTTTGTTGAAGTACTCGTAGTTTTGTGTAATAGTAGGATGGTGTATTGGTTAGTGTCTGTCTCGCTGAAAATCATGGAAAATTGTTAAACAATATAATAATATATAGTTTTTATTACTTAAAATAAAACTAATCTTCTCTAATTTATCTGTACAATGTACAACGCAACATCGCCTTGGACAAACTAATTAAACTTCAAGCACCGGGAGCCTAAACACAAACATACTTGTTTGTCCACAAATCGAGACCCCATTACTTAATATTTTAAACTGGCAACATTTAACGCGCCCCCATTGGTTGTCGTTTACGATGCGCACGTCATTTATTTTAATTTGTCATTTTGATTTGACAGCTTATGTCTACTTGACGATAATTGAAGATTGAGATTAAACGCGTTTGAATTTAAACTCAATTGTTGATGGTTAAATATTGATTGGTGATGGTGACCGGTTAATATGTAAGCGACTGAACTGTTTATTTGTTAATAAAATACAATTGTAATCAGTATGTTACCTACTACTTCTTAGGTATATAACTTATATTTTTTTTACACAAATTTAAAGGTACCTACGACACGGTAATAAAATATTCTTATTAAATTGATTTCTAGTTTGTAAAAATAAAAAATGATCTTCGTTTTCTGTTTTTATTTCATTTCTATTATTTTTTAGATTTCTAAATATTTTTGTACATCTCTACACACTGCAGTCGGCGTCATCTGTTCCTAAAGTAAGCTAGGCTTAACCTGCTTGTGTTATGAGTAACAGAACAATGGATATAAATACTTGTATACTTTTTTTTTTTAAATACATACATATTATACATAGAAACAATGCAAATAATCATGTTCATGCACACAAATATTTGCATTGAGCGGGAATCGAACCCGAGACCTCTACGTAGCAGTCATGTTGTATAACCACTACGCCACATAGGCCGTTAACTATGACTGAGAAGATAGAATACCACCTTCTTCTCTACTTTCGATAATAATCCCAAGCGGAGTAGAGTTTTTTTGCTCAGGCGTAGAAGTATTTTCTAGATTCCTCTCTCCCTCCAACTGCGAATGTGACGATAGCTTGCAGACAAACCTTTTGACTTTCATAAGTATGTAAATAAAAGGGTTACCAATCTAACGTTCACATTTTTAAAATAAATAAATAAATTTCCCTCCATACATGTAGCAGACCAGTTTAAGCATTGGGCCAATACACGTAACTTGAACTAAAACTTTTTGCTTCCCGTATCCCAGCCGTGGTCAAAACAGCGTAAATATAAAGCCACTTACCCTTTTAAAAAGGCAGCTTGTATGTCTATGCACATTAGCTATGCTTTACCAACTCTCTATAGGCATAGAGTATAAACCACAAGGGGTTTGCCAACCATAGATATTTAATAGTGATGTTCTTTTTTGGCTGCTTTATTTTGTATTTATGACGACCTATTTGGTGTAGTGGTACACAGGACATACATGACTGGTACCTAGAGTTTTCGGAAGATAGGAACTATTCTTCAGAAAGGAAGGATATATGTCACCGACTAGGGCCTCGTTAGTCTTCGTACAGCATCTCAATCAAAGTTAGCTACAACTTTTGCGTAATTTTCTTCTTTCATTTTCAATCATTCCTTCTCTTAACATGTAAGTCGTTTTTTTTACGTACGTTACATTATTTAACTAAAAATCACAGCCTATGTAGATTTTATCCAAGTGACAAAAAACAACTACATATTAAAGTTATTTCAAGCAAGAAAGTCGGTTGAACTCAAACAACTTTATACAGATAGAAAAACATAGAGACTTCGTTCAATAACTTCATTTTCCTTTATAATATACAATGTATGAACATTTAGTGATTCACAAGCATCATAAATCAATGTAAAGAAATATTATTTATCTGACATAAAAGCCACTGTCTTTTGTCCCTTTGTCGAAGTTTCAAGAGCAATAATATGAAAGGGTTTAAGATCTTAATGACTGCCTCCACAATAAACCATAATATTATTGATAATATTACGACGCCATTTTGTAACAAAATGTAATAAGTAATGTTTTATAAATAAATCCTTTTTTTTGGTAATTTTTGCATTAAGTTGTTATTTCTATTCATGTTTTTTTAAGTGTCAAGTGCTTTTTGAAAGCAAAGGATTTGGTTGTTCTCTTTAGAATGATCAAAAGATTGTGGTGTTTGGGTTTTCGATGAATCATTGGTCCGAAGATACTTGTAAATATCATGTATGTTTTTTTGACTGTATCTTTGTTTTGTTGAAGGGATATGCACAGGGAAAACAGTGGACAAAAATAGCGTTGCAATCTTTAAAGTTCATTTTGTTACTAAGAACAAATATAAAATTATCACCAACTGTTAAGGGTTATGTTCCTAGAGTTCCTTTTCTCCTGAAACCAATAACATAACCAATTTGTGGACTGTACTCGCGCTTTCCATCAGGTTCGATATAGTTATATTGCCGTGTTTAGTAGAAAAAAAAAATTTAAAAAAAAAATTATTATCACAACATAGAATTTTCAGAAGCTCTCCCTCCAGAAAAGATTCTGCTACTATGAAGGCATATTTTACATTTTAATTGTGCCCCGTAAATACCACGCAAGCCAGATTGGTATCGGTTTTATTTCAAGTTTTCATTAATTTTTCATTACTGTTACTCTTTTGAGATAAAATAGAAATGTAAGAAAATGTATTCTTAGTTCGCAACTCTTTTAACTTATGCATAGATTCGATCAGGTGTAAGAAAGTAACAAAACCAAGGATTGATAAAATATTGCTATAGGTATTGGTCCAGTCAACGAATGACTCAAAGGGGGGTATAGAGTGCGTGAGCGGGAACCTAAGTGATTTCTACAGAAACTTATTCAGGATACTTAGAGAGATAACATACTAAAAGTCCCCACCTCTAGGAGGTGAGGCGGAGGGGAGAGGGAGGGTCAAAGGTCACAAATATGCGTTTTTTGTGTATATCTCTGAAACTACGAGAGCTATCGAAAAATGGTTCAGACAAAGTTTGTAGATCGTAAAATTGTCTACAAAAAATATCTCAACACTTTTCTCCTAAAAAGCATCGCTTTCGAGATATCGTGACTTTAGAGGGCAGAAAAGTCGTATTTTCGACTATATGCACACACTAGCTTTTTCCCGCGATTTCGCTCGCGTTTATAAATATTATGAAAAAAAATAAGGCTTATTTCAATATATAGTAGCATATGCATGCTTGGTCTCAGCCTAATCGGTTTGAAATTGACGAAGTTACATACAAACTTCCATCCCCTATCTTATCCCTTTAGGGGTAGAATTTATCAAAATCCTTTCTTAGCGGGTGCCTACGTTATCTCATCTACCTGCATGCCAAAATTCAGCCAGATCTGTCCAGTGGTTTGGGCTGTGCGTTGATAGATAACTATGTCAGTCAGCTTTGAGTTTTATATAAATAGAAGATTTCCGCACCACCTCTGAGGTAGATAAGGCCAATATTGCACCAACATTGAATCAAATACAACAGTACATTGAATCAAGCTCAAAAAAAAGCACGGCGGTTTTTTTTAACGTGGTTTCTCCATTAGGAATACTCCTACCACATAGTGATCTATCAACGCACAGCCCAAACCACTGGACAGATCTAGCTGAATTT
Source organism: Schrankia costaestrigalis (assembly GCA_905475405.1). NCBI lineage: Eukaryota > Metazoa > Arthropoda > Insecta > Lepidoptera > Erebidae > Schrankia > Schrankia costaestrigalis. Next base: position 18,846,301 of record FR997835.1, read on the forward strand.
TGGAATGCAGGTAGATGATATAACGTAGGCACCCTAGGCTAAGAAAGGATTTTGATAAATTCTACACCTAAAGGGATAAGATAGGGGATGGAAGTTTGTATGTAACTTCGTCAATTTCAAACCGATTAGGCTGAGACCAAGCATGCATATGCTACTATATATTGAAATAAGCCTTATTTTTCATAATATTTATAAACGCGAGCGAAATCGCGGGAAAAAGCTAGTATGTGCATATAGTTGAAAATACGACTTTTCTGCCCTCTAAAGTCACGATATCTCGAAAGCGATGCTTTTTAGGAGAAAAGTGTTAGATATTTTTTGTAGACAATTTTACCATCTACAAACTTTGTCTGAACCATTTTTCGATAGCTCTCGTAGTTTCAGAGATATGCGCAAAAAACGCATATTTGTGACCTTTGACCCTCCCTCTCCCCTCCGCCTCACCTCCTAGAGGTGGGGACTTTTAGTATGTTATCTCTCTAAGTATCCTGAATAAGTTTCTGTAGAAATCACTTAGGTTCCCGCTCACGCACTCTATAACTACTTTATTGACTGGACTATAGGTCTTATTGAAATTATTTTCATCGCCATTGTAACTCACTACGTTTATCTTGTAATCATTATTTCGACAAAAAAGGCGCTTATATTCCCACAAAAGCTCATTATTATATTCGCAAGTGACATTGGGGTCTTAATGAAGTCTACAAATGAATGCCCACAACCTCCCCGCAAACAATTAAGTAAAAGACAGTTGCTCTTAATGTCCTATATGTTTTTGCATTAAATAAATTATTATATCATCAAAATTGCGCACCTGAATTATGGACGACAAAAAAAACTACGAACCGTTATGACTTACAATCTAATGACTCCTTCGATTTAAAAAAAAGAAGGTAAAAAAAAAAGAATTAAAAAGTAAATACGCGCTGGCGAGGTGCGTTCCAATTTCAAAGTCGCCACATGTCGGCCGGTGACTTGCAGGATTTGGAGCGAAAGCTTTTCGATCCGTTGAGTCGATTATTTTATAAATAAATAAAATAAAATTCATGTTTTGCTTTCAACAGCCTGTTTATATGTTTTGAAATATGTTACTTATGTAAACTAGGCAATTGGTTTTATTTGTTTAAATTATGTCTACGATGATTCATGGCTCTCGTAAATTGTTACAAGCTACTGAACTAGACATAATATTATAAGTTATATTATACCTAAGTCTTCAAATTTTTAACCCATTCCTTAAAGATGTACGTCCATGAAATAGTGATATAGGATATTGTGTAAACCTACTGTGTTTTCACTTTCAACCGAAAAAGGAAAATTTGAGTATGTTGTATTATGTTTTTCCACGCAGGCAACAAACGCAGATGAACTTTGAAAAACTTTTATTATGTAAACTTAGACTAAGGCTTTAATGGATGGTCTTAAAGCTATCAAGGATGAGTTAGCGCAGCTAAAGTCGATTAGATCGGAATTCTCAGATGTTAAATCTTCAATTACGGACATGAAGAGTTCTATTGAGTTTATACATGGAACGATCAAGGATTTGACAGATAAGGTTTCTGGCTTCGAAAGGGAAATGGAGGCTCTCAAGAGGACCAGGGAGGACGTATCAGCATTACATCAGCGCTGTGCTCAACTTGAACAGCTATATCGTGACAGTGAACAAAGATCAAGAATGAATAACATAGAGATTAAGGGGGTACCGGTGTCTAACTCCGAAAATCTCTTTGATGTCATGTCGAAAATTGGTGATTTAATTAATTGTCCCATACGGAAGGAACAGATAAATTATATAGCTCGGATTCCTATGCGTAGTGATGGTAGCAATAAAACCATCATATGTTCGGTGCATAATAGCTTTTTAAAAAATGATTTTGTCGCTGCTGCTAGATTGCATAAGAAGTTAATTGCTAGCGATCTGGGTCTCAAAGGCGACAACAAGATTTTTATTAACGACCACTTGACGTTGGACAATAAAACCTTACTAAACAAGACGAAGATATTAGCTAAGGAACGTGGTTTTGAATATGTCTGGGTAAGAGGTTGCAAAATATTTATTCGTAAGTCGAATCAAGCTCCTAAACTACAAGTCAGGACTGAGCTTGATTTGAAAAAGTATTTTTAGTTTTAATGAGTCGGGCCAGCTGGATGGCACTAGTTTATTTAGAGGTAACTCGAAAAGTTTGAGAACCACTTGTTGTTATTCATATATTTTTTTCATTTCTTGCAAGTCTTTTGTTTGCATAATGTACCGTCTCGTCTATTCATTAGCTTCTGTATATTTTAATATTAAGTTTTATTTGTACACATATAGGGATGCAATTTGCCTGCACTGTGTTAAGTTGTTTACGTATTATCGTTACCTGTTTTCTTGGAACTCAATCGGTCACAATAGTAATATGAACGATATTTTTTCTATTTTTAATTATAGTTTATTCGATCATAACTATTTATTTCTTTATAATGTAATTTGTGAACGTTTTACTTTATATTGTTTTAATCATAATTCTGTTATAGATTATAACTTAAAATGACGCCTATCAATATCTATTATCAAAATGTTCGGGGGCTACGAACAAAAACATCTGTTTTTTATAGGAACTTATGTATATGTAATTATGATGTTATTTGTTTGACGGAGACGTGGCTAATTGATGGTATATCTAATAGTGAATTATTTGATGATAGGTATTTGGTGTTTAGACGCGATAGGTATTACTCCCAGACAAACCAGAGCATGGGTGGGGGGGTACTGATAGCTGTGCGCCGTGAGTTTTCAGTTAACCATCGTGAGGAGTGGCGTTCTTCTGCCGAAGACATTTGGGTAACCCTTACATTAAGTCAATCAAAACCTAAAGTGTCATATAGAATACATCTTTGTGTTACTTATATTTGTAAGCAACCATCAGGCAATTCGCTTATGTTGCAATTAAATAATTTTAATAATAAATTAACTGACATCGTTCTTAGGAATCCTGCGGATGAGTTTATTATAATGGGTGACTTTAATCAGCCTAATATCGAATGGTGTGCAACTGACAGTATGTGTTTGCGGCCACGCAACATTCAAGGTACTATTCAAACTAGCTTTTGTGATAGTCTCTTAGCTTGTAATTTACATCAATATAATATATACCATAATAGCAACGGTAGGATTCTGGACCTAGTATTATCGAATAATGTTGTAAGTGTGACATGCTCCCGAGATCCTTTGGTACCGGAGGACCAGCACCACAAGTCACTTTGTATCTCTGCGGAATATGTTCAACTTCATCAACTTCATACTAAGCCACGTGTTAAATTCGTTTACTCTGGTGCCAACTATGATGCAATTGCAGTAGATATGAATAAAATTGACTGGTTATCAGAGCTAAATAGTAGACCACTGGAGGATGCCGTTAGGTTCTTTTATGATACTTTAACTACGCTTCAAAACCTTTATATACCAACCAAGACTATAGTACAGTGCCATAAATATCCTCCATGGTTCAAGAGCCCACTGATAAGAATATTAAGAGAGAAAGCGAAATATCATTCCAAGTTTAAAAAGTATGGAAATCTTTCTGATCACCAGTCGTACCTTATTTTGCGGCAGCGGGCCAAGGATTTGGAAAAAGATATGTTTGATTCTTATATTTTGAATATCGAGTCAGCTATAGCAAAGAATCCCCGTTCTTTCTGGCAATACGTAAAATCTAAAAAACAAACGAATGCCTACCCTGCTACGCTTAAGCTTGGTGATAATTCTTCAAATGGCGCAGAGGATATTTGTAACATGTTCAGCGACTTCTTTTACTCTAATTTTCAGGAACAAAGTAATTCTAATAATATAACAACATCATTATCAGTAGACTTATCTTGTGAGGAGATTTTAGCTTGCACAAATTCTGACATTCATTCCGTGACTGTAAGTGAGGAGAACGTGTATAGGCTACTTATAAAAGTAGACTTAAATAAGTCTGCAGGACCGGATAATATCTCGCCAATATTTATAGCTAATTGCGCGAGGTGTATCTCTGTTCCCTTATCAATATTATTCCAACGTTCTTTCTTGTTGGGAGAGGTACCATTAATTTGGAAGTCCGCCTTCATAACGCCCATTCACAAGAAAGGAGCCAAGGACCGCGTGGAAAATTATAGGCCAGTCTCAAAACTGAGCATATTTGCTAAGATTATGGAGAGAATTGTTTATGATCAACTTTCGTCATGTTTTAAATTAAGCTTTTCAGAAAACCAGCACGGATTCTTGAAAGGTCGGTCTACTGTCTCCAATCTGGTAATATGTAGTGACTATCTGTCGGAACATATGTCTACGCGATCACAGGTTGATGTTATATACACGGATTACTCTAAATGTTTTGACCGTATAGATCATGTCATCCTATTGCGGAAACTATTGTCAATGGGTATAAGGGGTAACTTGTATAGATGGTTTTCTTCATATGTGCGGAACAGGTGCCAGACGGTTGTACTCAACGGGTTCACATCTCGCACTGTATGGGTCCCTTCTGGAGTTCCACAAGGATCTCTATTAGGACCTATTTTGTTTAATATATTCTTAAATGATATTAGTTCATGTTTTCAAAATTCCAAAATAGTAATGTTTGCAGATGATTTGAAGATTCTAAAACAGATAAAGACAAATGAGGACGCAATTAGCTTACAAGACGAATTAAATAAATTTATTAATTACTGTACACTTAATAAGTTGCAATTAAATGTATCCAAGTGTTTCATTTGCACATTTACACGTAAACCTAAACCCGTTGAGTTCAATTATACGTTGTTAGGTACTTGTATAACCAGAGTTAAAACAATCCGGGACTTGGGGGTAACCTTCGATTCTAAGTTAATCTATGACGTTCACATAGATAATGTCATCGATAGGGCATACAAGGCATTGGGTTTTGTCTTTCGTATATCAACTGAATTTAAAAATATAAAAACATTAAAAATACTCTACTGTGCTTTTGTTCGTAGCCACCTCGAATATTGTTCACAAATTTGGAATCCTAATTACGTTGTGTATATTGATCGACTTGAAGGCGTTCAGAAGAAGTTTCTTAGGTGTGTACAATATCGTTCTAATACATACTTGCCGGACTATTATACTCGATGTAGGAAATTTCATATTCTACCATTACTTGAAAGGAGAAAAATGGCAGATCTTACATTTCTATTCAAGATAATGAATGGGTCGATTGATGTTCCTGAATTGGTTAGCAGGATGGGCTTACGAGTGCCGTCGGCATTTTTACGTAACTCTGATTTACTAAATGTACCTGCAGTTAGGACTACTTACAGGCAGAACTCGTATCTTGTAAGAGCTTGCCGTACATTTAACGCGGAGTGTCGGAAGCTTGACCTCGACTTATTTGAAACTAGTATAAGCACTGTAAAAACTAAACTTAACAACAACTTTTTTCTAATTTAAGGACATAAGTGTACTGTACTTTAAAGTCTTTTTTATTAAGTATTTTGAATTTTCGATTTATTTGTTTTCTTGGTCTCTTTGTGTAATTCTGTAGCTATCAGTTGTAAACAGTTGTAAACATTGCTAAAGTTTATATTATATGTAAAAACTTGTAAATGGCCTTCAACTACATATTTCTTTTAATGTTTTTGTAAAGGTAGCTGTAAGTTTTTTAAAGAATAAAATAAAATAAAATAAAATAAGTAGTTTTAAACTGACGTCAATAAGTTGTTATTTTGTAACATAACATTAAGAAAATAAATGAACTATGAACTTGTATGTTGTTATGTTTAATTTACTCTGCCAGTGTTCATTGCTATTTAGTAAATAGTTAACTTAATTATTAACCCATGTAGAGAGCTTAAAATACATTATTCATTGAAAATAAGGAAACATGACATTAAGGTCCTAAGGACCATGTGTATCACGTTGGCCAGATATATATTTAAATACTCGTGTAGAATAAGTTTAAAATATTTAGCAATGGTTCAATTCCCTATAATTATGGATTTAACTGAGAAAAGCATTTTTGTAAATGAGCCAGTGAAAGTCTCTCTCTAGAAAAAGAGAAAATATTAAACGTTTTTAACCCTTTTTCCTGAAAAAATTGTCAGCGTTTTATCACTATTCATACGTTGCAGATTTCACGAGTAAATTAAACCAAACTAAGTAGGTATAAGAAGCATTTTTATTTAATATTAAGATCTGAAACCGCCATAACCTTTCACGTTCTGTATATTCGATGTTCGATATTGCGAAAGAGATGTCCGCGCCTATATCAATTCAAAAATCGAACGATCAATTTTGTATATCAGATCAAAGAGTTCGAATCTATCAGCCTAATATTTCATAACAAATTACAAAGGAGTCTTATACACGACACGGCGCCCGCCGAGCTTGTCCGAATCGTAATTTAAACAAAAACACGCCGTCATCTCACAATGGATCGACAAAAAAAACCGGTATATCGGTAACACAATCTATACATATTAAACATACAATACAAACAATGCGATGTTGATTGAAACGTCAAGCAAATGACGTCTCGATTGATTCAGATAGCCGCATTGTACTTATTAACAACATAATTACGGCATGCTGAGAATATAACTATTTATTTTGTGTCCAAATTTATTATTGAGACGTCTAAAAAACAGATCACGATGCAATGATTCGTGATTTTTGTTTAGATCGTACACACAGCAACTAATCAAGCTAGACACTCATGTACCTTAATACCTTGAAATAAGACACAATTTCAAATGAAAATGTTTAACTTGATGTGTTGCTGTGTGTACCTTTCTATCGATTTCCATATTGAGATCAGTGATGTATCGAAAAAAGTTGTTTGTTTTATTTTTTTTTATTTGAAATTGTTTTATTATGTTGGCATGTAGGTTTTTGTTGTTGTAATAACGGTTGGCAGTACGCGCGCTTTTTTGTGAGCTCATAGACAATGAGTGTAATAGAGATTTTGATATTTAGTTTCGAAGCTATTGTATCAGTTTTTGTATTCATATTTGTTACGTTACATGTATTAAGTTACCATAAAATTCTAAAATATATTTAATGGTTTCTTTTCTATTAATTTAACATTTACTTGCTTTCTTCACATAAAGACAATCTTTGTCAATTTCGCAAAGAACAACATTCTCTTTTAGCATTTATAAAACTAAGTTACGTAATTCCGTAAGAAGAAAATTTCTACGGATTTTGAAATTTATTACATACAATAATAAAAGATCGAAAATGACCCACTGCAAGGATGGTTAGGTGATTATAGGTTGGTTTAGGTACGGTGTGTTAATTTGAGTGCAAAGTACATTTTTAAGTGCTCTATTAAAAATCGTAGGAAATTCGGACTAAGTACTTAGTACTTACCTACTTGGCATAGGTACCAAGCCGGCTAAACTGTTTGGTAGGATATTGTTTCTAATATCAGTAAGGAAAAGTTTGCGAAGTTCTGGCTTAATCTATACTTCTATACTATAATATTATAAAGAGGTAAAGTTTGTGTGTTTGTGACGTTGTAGGAGATAATCTCTGGATCTACTGGACCGATTTTAAAAATTCTTTCTGTGCTGAATAGTCCATTTGTCACATGTGGGAGTGTCATAGGCTATATAGTATCACGCTATGAGTAATAGGAGTGGAGCAGTAATGAAATATGTTTAAAGAACGAACGCGCTTTTATCGCCACGCAACGAAGTGGGCACGGGTCAGCTAGTTACTAATAATTATGTAATTATAAACCGACTCTACCTAGAGCTTTAATACCGATTAGGTATATCACTGAGGTACCCAATTTTTTTTACATGTGTAATAAAACTTCCACTGTAGTAATTACACTGCTTTATTATTGCAATACAATGATTATTCCAATCAAGTATATAACTTTAATTATTCAATTAATCAACTATGTGAGTATAATGTAAACTTAAGTTATTTTTTCAGCATCCATCTCACGGTACCAACGTGCTCTCCCTTTTTCCCTTTTTTTTCTTCCCCCTCTCAGCTTCCCGCCTTTTCTTGTCATTATGTTGCCAGGTATCAAATAGGTTACATACTATTAATTGATTAGAAACTAAACTCGACTAATTAAAATTGAATAGACCTATACATCTTTTAGTTAGTAATATTAAATTATGACATAAAATGAACCTGAATACACAATGACCTAACATTCGTCCATCCTGACCACGAGCATGCCCTCATGCACGAAGGAAAACCTAACATTCGGCCAGTTAAGTACGTACACCGTTACAGTTTTGGTTTAAGATACTAAAGTCAAAACATAGGTATCAAAATTATTAATAATGTTCACAGCAAATATAAAAAATTATTTACAAAATTCACATTACAATAACTTTACAAATAGGTTCAGTTTGCACAGCCCATCCATTCTTGCAAACTCAACATATTTCTTAGGTTCAATTTGCACAGCCCATCCATTCTTGCAAATTCAACATTCCTTATGTTTTATAAAATACACACCTGCTTTATTACGAATTCATCAATTCTCGCGACAAAGTGTGTTTCATGTAATTGTTAGAACAACTCGCCAACTCCGTCACGAACCCATCTATTCTCGTAACAAGAGCGTGCGAAGTGAATAACTGTGAACCCATCTATTCTCACAGTTATGTCACTGTTTTATATAGGTATACTAATTTTAACAAAAGTGTCAATCTTGTCCAATAATCTTAATGTTATACAATATCTTTTCAAATAGGTTCAGTTCGCACAGCCCATCCATTCTTGCAAACTCAACATATTTCTTAGGTTCAATTTGCACAGCCCATCCATTCTTGCAAATTCAACATATTCCTTATGTTTTATAAACTACACACCAGCTTTATTACGAATTCATCAATTCTCGCGACAAAGTGTGTTTCATGTAAATGTTTTTAACATACTAAAAAAAAATTATTTACAAAATTCACATTACAATAACTTTACAAATAGGTTCAGTTCGCACTCCATTCTTGCAAACTCAACATATTTCTTAGGTTCAATTTGCACAGCCCATCCATTCTTGCAAATTCAACATATTCCTTATGTTTTATAAAATACACACCAGCTTTATTACGAATTCATCAATTCTCGCGACAAAGTGTGTTTCATGTAAATGTTTTTAACATACTAAAAAAAACAACTTACTAACAAAAGTGCAACCCTCTTAGTTACAATTCTATGTATTCATTTCTATTTATATAATCAACTCAAATTCACTTGACGTATCCATATTATATACAATAATAATTATATATATATTTAGTATTCAATACATATTAATATTACAGCTCGTCATTTATTTGTTTATCTTCATCACTATCATTAGAATCAGATTCATTAACCTCCAACGCAGCAATATTGACCCAAGGCAACATTCTATCGGCGGCCACCGTCGTTTGTCGCTTGTTATTAGTACTGGTGAGCCCATGAATACCAGCTACTCTATACCTATCATTATCTAATACCGATACTACTCGATAAGGTCCTATGTATGAAGGAAGAAGTTTTTTACTCTTTCCATCATTATTATAAGCCGTTTTTGTTATTTTGACCAGCTCGCCCTCCGCGTAAATACGTGCAGGTCGCCTATCCTTATTATAAGTCTCTTTAAGTTTCTCTTGGTGAACATCTATTGCATCCTTAACCTGTTCTCTTATTATAGACAAATCATTTAACTCGCGAGTTTGTTGACATAATACATTGAGTTTAGGGTTTAACTCTGAATTCATACATGAGCCAAACATGGCCTCAGCTGATGTTCTACCTGTAGTCTTATGACGCGTATTATTAATACCCCACTGTACTTTACCAACCGTATCATCCCAGTCCTTTTCATCACTATTCAAATTTTGAGCAGTAAGTGAGTCTAAAATAGTGCGATTGTATCTCTCAACTTGCCCATTTGACCTAGGACTAGCAACAGCATTGAGTACATGTCTCACACCTTTGTCTAAACAAAACCTCTTAAAAGCATGCGATGTGAAACATGTACCCCTATCACTAATAATTCGATCTGGAACCCGAAACGTATAAAATATATCCTCCAAAACCTTAATCGCACTTTGAGTCTTTGTATTTCGAACCGGCCTAATAAAAACAAATTTGGTAAACCCATCAACAACAACGAGAAGGTGAGTGTTTCCACGTTTTGATCTAACGAATGGTCCAAGGTGATCGATATGCAATGTATTAAATGGGACTTCAATTTTCTCAATCGGATACAAGTATCCATCTTTACTGGATTTGTTTTTCTTTGAATAAGCACATTCAATACAAGCCTTTACATATTTCTTTACAAAAGATGACATTTTAGAGAACCAATAAAATTTCTTTATGCGTTCTAATGTCTTTTCAACCCCAAAATGGCCTATATCATCGTGGTTCATGCGACACAGCTGCCATCTTGCGCCCTTCGGTACCACCCAACGAATATCATTTTGATCGGCATTCAAATACCGGTAAAGTTTATTATCCTTAATTAGAAAGTTGTCCCGAATGTACTTAAGACCATCCGTATCTATGCCAGAAATAAGTACATCTCTGATCCTACGTAATTCTGTATCTCCTAATTGTAAGGTGTGCAACCAATCATCATTACTAATTGTCATAACCATTGGATATTGATCACAGACCTGAGAAGTTTCTTCGTCAGATATTGGATTGCGAGACAACGCATCTACATGTAACATCCTAGCACCTGGACGATACTCAACGGAACACTGAAATTCTTGCATAAGAAGCCACCAACGTGCAATTCTGGGGATTATGTCTCTTTTCGAAAAAGTGGACCGCAGAGCGCTACAGTCAGTTATTACTTTAAATTCTTGACCTAACAAATATACCCTAAATTTTTTTAATGAGCAAATGACAGCTAGTGTTTCCAATTCATAGGCGTGAAAATTCTTTTCTTCGGGAGATGTTTTTCGACTATAAAAAGCTACTGGTCTAAACGATTCTTTACTGTCTAATCTTTGCAATAAAACACCCCCGATTCCTAATTTACTAGCGTCGGTGTGGAGCTCAGTCTCTGCCTTAGGGTTATAAATTGCTAAAATCGGCCTATCTACCAATTTGTTCTTTAAAATTTGAAACGCCTTCTCCTGATCATCTGACCAAATCCACTGTGCATCTTTTGTAAGTAATTTCGTTAGAGGACTAGCCAGTTGTGCAAACCCACCTATAAATTTTCTAAAATAACCAACCAGCCCAAGAAATTGTCTTACTGTATGTTGATTAGTCGGACAAGGGAAATTTAATACACATTGAATTTTTTTACTACCTGGACGTACTCCGGCGGCACTAATTTCGTATCCTAAATAATTAATTTTATTCATCAAGAACTCGCACTTAGCCAAATTAAGAGTCAAATTAGCTTTTTCTATCAACCTTAGGACATCTTCTAACCTAATTAGACACTCCTCAATATCCTTCCCATAAATTAAAATATCATCAATGTAAGCTGTTGCTCCTTGATAGCGTGCAGAACCTAATACACGATTAATCATTCTTTGGAATACTGCAGGGGCATTTGCCAGACCAAACGGCATACGATTGAATTCGAATTGACCGTCCGGCGTAACAAAGGCAGTCAAGGGTTGCGATTGCTTGGAGATTGGAACCTGGTAATATCCTGAGGTTAAATCAAGAGTAATAAAGTAAACTTGTCCAGATAGTCGCGCGATTTCGTCATCAATGTTAGGCATAGGATAACGCTCTTTTACTGTGATAGAATTGAGCATTCTGTAATCTACACACATCCTCATGCTTCCATCCTTTTTCCGGACCAAAACAATTGGACTCGCATACTCAGAAACAGACTCCTTAATCACTCCAGCCTCCAACATCTCGTTAACCATGACCCGTACATTCTCCCGTTCGTTATGAGATAACCTGTATGGGCGATAAACAATAGGTTTCTTACTGTTTAATTCTATTGACATTTCTGCGACATTCGTACAGCCTAATTCCTTCAACGACGACGCAAAACAGTGGCGATACCTATTTAGCAGCATAAAAAGGTTATGTTTTAGCGAATCCTCAATATTTTCTCCTACACGAATCTTATCCTTACAGATTTCAGCACATTCCGACACTTCATTGGGAGATGTGACTATACAATTTACTGTATTAATATCAAAACAGCGACTAATGACCATACCTGGTTCTAAATGACAAAACCCCGACATAGGGTGAATAAATATATTTACATAACCTCTTTTTACTGGGTACACACCACCTAGTACCAGAAATTGCTGAGTAGGCCTGCCTACTAGCTTGCTATCTACCCAAATATTACCGTCATCTAACGAATTTGTTACAGCTTTGACACTGACTGGCCCAAAAATGTCTATATTAGTAAAAGTTTTTATCTTGACATGCTCTGCGTTATGAATTTCCGTTTCAAAAAACGGCATCTCACGACCGATATCATAAAATTTAAGTTCTGACGCTGTTTTATGCACCGCGACATGAGCTTGTTCAGTAAATGACTGTCCTATTAGTAAAGGTGTTTCCAGATACCTATCATCAACCACTAAACAACAGACATCAGCCTTTACCCCATCAACCGATAAGTTAACGACAACACTACCGACAGTCTTTACTATATTATTACCGAAACCTTTTAAACCCTTTGATTGGTTATCACATGTTAATCCTAGACGAGTTGAATCGGACTGCTTTAGTAAGGACACTTCGCTGCCAAAATCGATAAATCCTGAGATCGAGATATTGTTTATTAATACTTCCTTATAGAATTTGGAACCAGTAGATGAACTTAAACCGGATATGAGCATTGTTTTTGGTATTGTATCGCGGCTTCCGGTTTTTAAAAAACAATTTTCAGTTTTATGTCCCATTTTGTTACATGTAGCACACTTGACAATGGGTTTAGAACATTTTAAAAATGGGTGGCCTTTTTCTCTGCAATTGTAACAAAACAACTCATGTGTGCCACCAAATTTCTTACCCCCCTTGTAACTGTTACTAGTAAGTGATTCAGAATCTTTACTTGACCTAGTTTTATAGTTAGATTTATCAAAAGAGTGCGTATATACCTTACTACTCATTAAAAATTGAAGTAACTCTTCAGGACTAGTACAACGCAACGTTGTGGCGCTAGATTTCAGCGTCCTATCTGTAAGACCATGTACAATGCAGTCAACGGCACGTTTTCCCTCAATGTTGCATTGGTTCAACAAAGCAAGTTTTTCATAATAATAAACCTCAATTGGCTCGTTAAATCGATTTCTGCGCTTCAACATGTCCTCCAGTGTTTGGCCATAATTTTGCTCGCAAGGAAAAGCACTGAGTAGTTTTTCTTGCCATTCAGCCCAATTAAAAAGAATTGAGGGTAAACTTTCGTACCAGGTCTTGGCCAAACCCTGGAGCTTTTGCATGGCAAAATGTATAATAGTTTTCTCATCCCAGCCATAGACGGTTGCGCACTCATTCACCTTCTTTAACCAGATATTAATACGCTGATTCTTCGAAGACGGATCAAAATCCGGCAAAATGTTTTTATGAGTATTTGAGTGATGAGGCACAACAGACGTCGATGGCCGGGGTTGCATATTCTTTATTGATTTAAGAATATCCACTACATCCCTAGTCGAAAACGAAGGCGATCTATCGTCTTCAAGTGGTCCCTTTCGTTTTACAGAATCGTTCTCTTTACCATCTGTGACTGACTGTCTCTTGCCAGAACGTAACTTACAATCGGTATCTACATGAGTCGTAGGAGAATAATGCCTACAATATCTTACAATACTCTGTTGACGACTTCTTTCCCTATATAGCTCTTCTTGCAGGTTCCGAAGCCGCTCACGTTCATGTTCTAGCTGCTGCTCAATAGCTTGCACCCTGTCGTACTCGCGATGACTGCTGCGGCTACGACGATGCTCGGAGATGTGGTCGCGCCGGCTGTGGCTACGTCTACGTCTGACCTCGTTGCTGGATCTCCCGACTCGTGAATCAGTCCGCTCTGGAGTTGCCAGATGACGATGTTGAGATATGCCATCACGCTCCATTCTATCTGAAACTCGACACAAACAATTGTGTACATATTTATTCCAACCTGTTATCGACATTGTGGGCAGATAATTTATTATCTATTCTACTTCTTCATTTATATAAACCCCTATTTAAAATTCTAATAATAAAAATTAAATTAACAATATTACGTAAGAGGGACAGAGGAAACTTATTGCCACAAAATGTCTTTAACCTGAAATAATAATAATATCTGAATTGACATATAACTTTATTTGTAATTGACCTCTTGTATAGATAATTACAATTAATAAAATTAATAGGCTCATTCCTATATCAACATCTACGGATAAAAATCTATATTTGAAAATGTATATTATGAAATATATATGATAAATATCTGTTTAAAATGTAAATGAAGATACAAACTTAATGTCAAGGTAAACCATAGTTGTACAGCTCAGACAAACCATGTGATCATTATGATTCATTTTATTTTCAAGCATACACAACATAGTATCAATCAAATAAAATAAAATACATTATGCATATCCAGCATGTTACATATAATTAACTAATAAATACTGTCTGTCTATAAAAATAAAATCCTTCATGAATATTATTAGGTAATTGTTACTGGTCGCCGTTAGAACAAAATGAACAAAATCTTAACGTTATTTCGCTCATGATTATATCAATATCATACCTTCTTTCAATTAGCTGATAATACAGCATTTCAAGCTAATAAACAGAAACACATTTATGTTAAAAAAAAAAAATTAAAATAGTAGGTGCTTACCACTTCTGATATGTAATAAAACTTCCACTGTAGTAATTACACTGCTTTATTATTGCAATACAATGATTATTCCAATCAAGTATATAACTTTAATTATTCAATTAATCAACTATGTGAGTATAATGTAAACTTAAGTTATTTTTTCAGCATCCATCTCACGGTACCAACGTGCTCTCCCTTTTTCCCTTTTTTTTCTTCCCCCTCTCAGCTTCCCGCCTTTTCTTGTCATTATGTTGCCAGGTATCAAATAGGTTACATACTATTAATTGATTAGAAACTAAACTCGACTAATTAAAATTGAATAGACCTATACATCTTTTAGTTAGTAATATTAAATTATGACATAAAATGAACCTGAATACACAATGACCTAACACATGAATCATTCAATGAAAATGAAATTCATTTATACTTTTTGAGGCGAAAAACAATATTAACCTACCATTTTGATAAAAAATCTATAGTTTAAAATTCGAAGAATTCGTAATTCGAGTCCTAGGCGTAACACATTTCTAGACTTACTATAAATAACCTAACCAAACAAAAAAAACAACAATATCCTTTATCAATAAATCAGAAGAAAAAAAACCAGTGACAATGTCTCTTTACACTTCTTTACTCCACTAATGGAAGCTAATCCATTACAAAACGCAACCTGCTCAAAGCAGCTGATATTAAAACAGTAGGAAACGAATAATTTTATATTTTATAAGTAGATGATGAGTTAGCGTTCTGTCAAATGTTACTAACGTGTGGTTGAGTCTTGAAAAAAAAACGAATGAAAAGTAAAATGGTAGATTATTTTGCTTAAGGTTTCGGCACAGGTTACCTACACGGGCCGTGGTTTTAAAGCTGGCTGAAAGGTGGTTTTAAATTATGTAATTTTTTTTTCTTTATTAGCCAGGAAAAGGCTTGACATTGTGAAAAAAGGCTTGTCAAATTATGCTGTATTATCTTAGCAGTCAATAGAAGAGCACTACTGGACATGGGCCTCATCCGAATATTTTCTCCCATCATCCATCGGTTACATTATAAAGGAAAGTAATAATTTCATTGCATTATTACTAATTTTCGTGTGGTGACGGAGTAAGAATACAATATGTCCCCACCCCATCTCATCCCATCCCCCTCCAAGATTAGCAAAATTCGTAACCTAGGCATGCTCTCGAAGAGCCGGACGATAGGATCACGATCGCTCAACGTAGAGCTTACACGGCTCGCGAAGCCACAACAAAACGTCCGCGGTTCCGTCCTCGCCGTCGAGGCCGGAATACGCGCCGCGTTCGCTCCTAGAGGGCGTGCCATCCGCACGTCCTGTTAGTCAGTAACGGTCCAGGCCGAGGTTCGTACCCCAAAGGTGGTGCCCCTGTGGCACGTCACTTAAATGTCTTTGGTTGAGGGCCATCCGCCCCACCACAGCCCGCGTAAAGTAGTAATGGTCGTCTGAGACCGACTACTCGTCCTCACAAAAAAAAAAAAAATCTCATCCCATGGGTGGCGTAGAAACCGACTAAGGGACTATCTGTGAATATTACTTTTACATAGAAAGAAGGAAAACTTGAAATTAAATCCTATACCAATCCGTCTGGCCAGCGTAGTATTAGTAGGCCAAGTATCCCTCCGTCACTAGAGGAGGCCCGTCCCTGCAGTGGGACATTAATATGTTAAGAGAAGAGAATAATTGATGATTATAATTTTATTATCATATCAACTAAGGCGTTAACTTCAAACCGACCAACTAGATTTAAAGAACTTCGATTGCTCGTATTGTACATATTTACAGACACTTGCAAAGTAACTTTAAGAAAAAATACAAAATAAGTTAATAATTCCGCCTCTATAACTCTACCGGCACCTTTTGATCACACTAACCAATTTATCCAGAATCCACTTACCAATGAATAATATAAATGTTTAATTTAATGATAACACTGACATACGTACTTCATTAATAATACAAAATGGGCGTGTCCTACATCTGTATTGAGATATGAGAACATGGTTATGTAGATGAGACGATACGTCAATGGGTGTCAGAGTAATTATACTGGATTCTTTCTAGATGGACGCGCGAATTGAGATGTAACATCCTTGGAATGAATTAAAACTATTATAATACAAATATTAGGTCTTTACCTATGAAATTGCCGTTTTGTATGGAGATTTTATGCAAAGTTTGATTTTACATACTAACGTTTTCTTAGATTTTACAATAATTATTAAACTTAATAGAATGAAAAGCCTACATCTTAGCTAACTTTATATAGGATTTTTATATAGCATATTTAATCATAAGAAAAAAATATAAGGGAAGAAGTTACATTTGTTTCAATGGTAAAATCCGCTGGTTTAGACCCATATTTACAAGCTTATTACTGATACAAATGATTATTATTTTTCTTAATTATCTTTTGTTAGTTGTTGGTGATGTTCTGTATATACCAAATTACAAAAATAATACAAGCATCTTTGTTTTAAAATAATATAGAAGCTAAAGACTGCAGTGAAAAAAAATGGTAATTTCATAGGTAAAGTGACATTACCTGACTTTAATCTTTAAGCAACTAGAAATTGTAACAATTTTTTTTAATGTGTCCTGGGTTTTTGCTACATGCTTCTTAAAGCTCTACGTAAGTTAGGCAGAATTTTTTCTTAAGCCAATAAAAATATATCACTTTGACTTTTTAGTAACATAATATTAGTAAAATACCTATTTAGAGGTGTACAATAGTCTACTTGAACAATATTCGTAAAATAACTGTAATTTTTCTGTTCCATTGCATTACATATTACCTCAATGTTTCGTTAACAACTATGCATTCTACATTTGAATTATTCTTTTTTTTATACAGAAAGGCAATGATACCTGTATACCGTCTATTTCATGTCAGTGTCTAAGGCAACAGTTAGCCATTGATAAATTCTATAGAAGTTAATGTTTTATTTATTTATGGAAGGTATTACTTACCAATTAAAAAGCGGCTTGTAATTACATTGTCGTTTAAAAGGTAACATTAATTATCTACAGAACCTTGTAAAACAACTACTAAGTACAAGAAGTATTAATTCGATATAACTATTTTTTATCTAATATATCCGTGTTTTGAAGTAATCTTTAGAAAGATTTTGGATAAGGATTATTTTTTACACAAATAAGAAAATTCCCGCATAAGAGTCAAGAATTATTCAAAATTTAACAAATTTCGATATAATAGACGCTCTTAAAGAATACCCAGACCATAGTACAAATATATTTCGACTTCATAAAAACGGACGAAACGCGAGTTATAATAACTAAACGCTCACGATAGTGGTGGCTTTGCGGAGTGAACAGTCGCGACTGTGCCGCAGTAACGAGCAGGAAAGTAGGTAAATGTAATTAAAAAGCTGGAGGCGGGCAGCCCTATCGCATGTTTACGTAGCGCGCAGCCGTAGGCATTTATAATAAATATTCGGCCGAGATAGACTACTGGTTGTACTGTGCCCAGACTCATGACTATCGTTTGTAGATAACTCAAACATTTGTTTTCGTAGTATTCGAATCTTCATCCACGCCAACCTTACTCCACGGCTGCCATGCCAGACAGTTAAATTTTCATTTCAGGAGAAGTAAACACTAAACAAACCTTTTTCTGATATGTCTCACTTAACAGCCTAAGCTTTCGTCCAATAGAAGGGTAGCAAGTCACATTTTAATTAAGTTTAAGTTAACTGAGAGCTAAAACTAATATCTGCTATGTTACGAGTATAAAACATCGAATGTCATCATCATAACAGCCCATTAATGTCCCACTCCAGGAACGGGCCTCCTCCCGTGACGGAAAGATACTTGGCCTACTACACCACGCTGGCCAGGCGGACTGGTATAGGGTTTAATTTCAAGTTTTCCTTCTTTTCATTTCGTAAAGATAATATCGACGGATAGTCCCTTAGTCGGTTTTTACGACACTCATGGGATGAGATGAGGTGGTGACATATTGTATTCTTACTCCGTCACCACACGGATCAAGAATGTCATACGTCAATAAAATACCTTTAGCACAACCCTAAAGAGTCCAGCAGTTAATTGCAATGTACTCGTAAGTTCGTGTAGCAGTCACGCTTATCGCGAAGCTTTGTAAATATGTCGCCATTACATCAACGCATGCGCGTAGCATGTTCAATTCAATTGACTGTCGAATAAGTATTTAAGACAATAGGTTTCTTTGTATTTTATAATTTTTTTTATTTTTATTATGGCTTACAAAACTGGATACAATCAAAAATATACATAGTAAAAACATGGTTAAGAACTAATTCTAGATTGACCCTACTAGTTGTAAGCACAGCATGTGATCACACATTGACATAATTATGTGATTAGGTCATTATAAAAGAGGAAAAGCTTATAAATGCCAAACAAAGTGTCCTTTGAAACTCATGTTATTGATGTATGGTCGAAAACTAAATGGCTTTATCACCTCTAGAGTTAATGTTAGTTGCATGTCATAAAACTATTAGGTTTAATATCGCACAACAAAACATCAGCTAAAGCATGACGCTACTTTGACATATCAGTTCTCTTGTAAAAAAGCAAATAGTCGTTAGATATTTATAAAAATAAATAGTAAAGTCAACATTATTGACTATTACTAGAGCATATTTTCGGTAAAACGTTTTATTCTAATGAATTTCTCTCTTTTTTCATTCTATGTCCATCCCTATCATTTCTTGCGTGACGTCATTGGCGCATATTTCAATTTAAAGTTTTCGTAATTTTATAATATAAAACAAATTAGGGTAAACCACCTAATCGTTAGAAGTCTTACAATTATTGGAACTTAAGAGATAAAAGTGAGTAAAAAGAAAGAAAACACTATAATAATATGTAGATTATTCAAGTTCAGTATGATTATTCAAGTTGAAATATTATTTATTTAATATTTTTATCATATTTTATTTATTTCATGTGTCAACATATCAAGAATAAATTTATCAGAATCCTTTTATTGGCATTAGTGCCAATAATATTTATTTAATACTATTCAATCACATAATAATGATTAAGTATAAGCAAAGAGTAAAGTATTTTATCATTTTATGATATTTTATATTTTAGTCTGACACGAAGTCCACTCTTAAGGTGCCAACAATTGGGTGGCTTACCAGCCAATATTTAAATTAGACATTTTCAGTTTTTCTGAAATGACAAGCTTGTAATGTCACAAGTAACAAGTTGACTTTATTATCAAGAATAAATTTATCAGAATCCTTTTATTGGCATTAGTGCCAATAATATTTATTTAATACTATTCAATCACATAATAATGATTAAGTATAAGCAAAGAGTAAAGTATTTTATCATTTTATGATATTTTATATTTTAGTCTGACACGAAGTCCACTCTTAAGGTGCCAACAATTGGGTGGCTTACCAGCCAATATTTAAATTAGACATTTTCAGTTTTTCTGAAATGACAAGCTTGTAATGTCACAAGTAACAAGTTGACTTTAGTTTTAAATTATTTTATGGTTTTTCACATACAAACTCTACAGTTTATTATAGTGACATTTGTATTGTGTTAGTAGATATTATTATTTATTGCGTTGAAGTGAAAGTTTAAAATAGATTGCACTTTTAATCTAAGCATAGTTTTTTTACGGTCAGCCAATGACGTCAAGCTCACGCATAAACATTAAATAACGATCTTAATGAATTTGAATTATGATACAATTTTTTGTCAAAACTGATAAAGCCATTTCGTTTTCGAGTATACCTACTCAAGAACTGATTCTTTATCAACTAGCCTATCACAGTCCTCTGCTAAACATAGGGCTTTCCCAACACCCCAGAACACGGTTTTCCTGCGCCTTCCGCATTTGTTTTCAAAGTGTTTTCAATATTATTTTTATTTGAAAGACGTTTCGTCAATAAAGATTCAATCGCTAATAATTCTACATCGAATATTGTAAATAACACAACCGACTGCCAAATTCATATTGGATATCATAATTAAAGTACTGTCAGTTATCAAAAGATCGGCTTTATAGATAAAGTAACATGTATCTTCGACATAGTTATGTAAACTCAGCGTGCAACTTATTGAATAAGGCTGACCACACATTTCGCGTCGGGGCGTTTCTCGAGCGTGTTAGCAATGTCCAGCAATCGCTCTACGTTAGGGTCGTAGCACATATTATAACGTAACGTAAACGGATCGGCACCGTATCAACTCGAGCGGTTCAGTATTATTTGTATGAAACTCCTTACTGCAACGCACACTAATCGGAATCGTAACGTAATTGGATTTTTGACGTTTGACATAGAGGAAAAAGGCGAGGCGGTGCCGATCCGTTTACGTTACGTTATATATTATGTGCTACGACCCTTGATGTCGCGTGTTGCCGGCGTGTGACGTGTGTGGAGTAAACTGTGGTAGCGCAAGCGGCTGCTGT
Organism: Schrankia costaestrigalis; assembly: GCA_905475405.1. Taxonomy (NCBI): domain Eukaryota; kingdom Metazoa; phylum Arthropoda; class Insecta; order Lepidoptera; family Erebidae; genus Schrankia; species Schrankia costaestrigalis. Next base: position 18,867,512 of record FR997835.1, read on the forward strand.
AGACGATGACGCGGATTCGATTCCACGCAGAACCATTATTTGTACGGTCCACAAATTATTGTTTTTAGTCTGTATGATCATTGTGTGCTTTAAATTGATGTTTGTAAAAGTCTACACGACACAGGACATGATCACTAGTGCAGGAGTTGTCTTTAAAATAAAAAAAAATACATACAAAAAAAATATTTTATTTTATTTTATTTGGAAAACTTACAGCTGATCAGTATAAAATAGTTAGAATTACATAGTAATTAATGGCCAATTAAAAGTTTTCGTTAAATACAAACATAACAAGATTGTAACACAAAAAGACAACACAAGTGCTTCATGAACACACAAACTTCTTACGAGTATCTTATTAATATCAGTCTTAAGTTGCATTCGGAAACTTAATCTGTGTATGTGAACGTAATAATAGCTGCATAAATGCTGCACGCTCGGCGTCGACGCTGCGTGATCGTCGCACACACGCCCGAAGAACGCCGACGCTATGTGTGGTCAGCCTTAGTAAATCAAAGTTACTTCTGACATGTAGTAAGACGTAGGTCACACTACAAACTTTATGGCTACAGGTCAGATAGGTTATCTGTGCACCCATCGTGATACTGTAACGTATAAACGTTTCATTTTGAAGATAGGTAAAGATCGAGTGGTTTGGAGATACTTTGGGTGATGGCACTACGGTATATTGTTGTGGTTCCTTAATTAACAAAGGTTATTTTAAGCCTCTCCGTGTGGTGACGGAGTAAGAATACAGTGTGTCACCACCCCATCTCATCCCATGGTTGTCGTAAAAACCGACTATCCATGAATACTATCTTTACAAAATAAAAAGAAGGAAAACTCGAAATGAAATCCTATACCAATCCGTCTGGCCAGCGTGGTATAAGTAGACCAAGTATCCCTCCCTCACGGGAGGAGACCCGTCCCTGCAGTGGGACATTAATGGGCTGTTATGATTTTAAGCCTTTACAGTATTCTTAGAAAAAGTGGTTTCATGATCTGAGATCTTCTTATTTTATCATCACACATCAATCAATTTTTATACCTTATAAGCTTTATCGCCATATTTATTATATCTATGTATAAATAAAGTAATTGTTTTTGCGAATGAGATTCGAGGTGATTTTCCCCCGAATTGCCATAGGTTATTTGAACTTATGTCAAAGAATATCAATATGGCGATCATAAACTGTCAACTATAGCAAAACTTTGTAACATTAAGCGCAATCTTAGATGCTGTTCTTGATGGCTTGAAAATGTTCCGAATGGATGCGCAGCTGTAATTTTTGGAATTAAATGGCAGCAAGCGTGGAGAGCGCGTGTTTTCTTTGTTCCTGTACATTCTTAAAATGTCTAAAAGCTAATTTTAGGCCAAGTAAGATTGCAGGAATTGTACTTTCTGGATTCCGTGTGGTGGCGGAGTAAGAATACAGTGTGTCACTACCCCATCTCATCCCATGGGTGTCGCAAAAACCGACTAAGGGACTATCCGTGAATATTATCTTTACGTAATTAAAAGAAGGAAAACTTGAAACAAAACCCTGTACCAATCCGTTTGGCTAGCGTGGTATTAGTAGGCCAAGTATCCCTCCGTCACGGGAGGAGGCCCGTCCCTGCAGTGGGACATTAATGGGCTGTTATGATGTACTTTCTGGAGCTTCAAGATGTTCGCGAATACAGGAATTCGTGGTAACAAATCGCAACATTCCTTCACCAACTAAGTATTCATCAGTAGTCGCCACAGTTAAAGCGCCTTGTTATAAACAAACAAAACAAAAATCTTGAACAAAATCACGTGAGCTCTTTACAAATAATTCATTTGTATTATAAAATACGGCAGATTCCCGTGCCGTGGTTATTACTCGTCGCCATTACGGCTTAATCAGGTAGGTGTGCTCGCGCCTGGCGCCGGCCTATACTGCCGCGTCATTGCACTGTGGAGGTTAGATACAGCAGGTCAAAAATGGGACAGTTCAAATTATATGATACTACCTGATGCCCGCGGCTTCACCCTCGTTGAACAAGTAGCTAGTTTAGGGTGTAGAATAACATTTATATTCTACACCCTAAACTACCTATATTTTAATTTTCATCAAAATCTATTCAGTAGTTTTTGCGTGAAAGAGTATCAAACGTACATCTTAGATAGATGTACTGTACATCCTCACAAACTTTCGCATTTATAATATTAGTAGGATAGGATTATATTCCTAAAACATGTTTAGAACTACCTAACTAAGCTAGAACTATCCATACTAATATTATAAATGGGAAAATGCGTGATTTTTAAGTAGAGATAGTTAAAGGGATGGAGAGTAACAAATTTTTTTTTATTTATTACATTTTTTTTCTGTATCCAGGAAAGGGGAACAGTGCTACCCCTAATTTAACGCGAGAGAAGCCCCTGGAAAAAATTAGTGATTACATAAAAGTGTCTAAGTAGTCTTGTATGGTTAAATTAGGATCTAAGCAGAGCTTTTACTATCATATCAGGCAATGTACGCGTACTGTAGTACGTCCATCGCTAGACCTTCCCCAAATATTTTAATCTTGTACGACCTTTTCCATCGGTTTCCCGCCCCCTAAACAGGTCATCTGTTTACTGTGTGGCACTCCACACTTTGCGTCTTCCAGTAGGTAATGGTCATTCTAAAACCAATTTTTGCTATATCTACTAAATATTAAGAATAACGAAAAACCATACTTACTTAATATATTATGTAAAACACATACTAATACAAACTGTACTCGAAAGCGTAGTCCTTTTAGTGGACTATATGGATATCTGAAAAAAATAAAGTCTCGGGTTTGGTTCTAGTATAGTAGTATTTAAAAGGCAGGTGTGTCGGAGTCCCAAAGATTTTTTTTTATATGTTGAGAGGCAAACGAGACACCAGGTCACCTGATGGTAAGTGATCACCGCCGCCCATGGACACCCGCAACACCAGAGGAGTCACAGATGCGTTGCCGACCTTTAAAAAGTGAGTAAGTACGCTCGTTTCTTAAAGCTAAACTTAATTTACAGAGTAAAACCCATAATAGGTTATGGGTTCTTTCACCCATTTAGAGATACTCAGGGTACATGCAATTCCTTAAGCAACTTTGTCATCAAAACTAATACATATTTTACAAAATACTCTAACTCAACTTGACTACTGCACTAACTTGTACAGTGTCTTTCCTTCTCGTTCACCCACTTATTCGACACGTTGTTTCCCACAAGCTAAAGCTTGACAGCTCTAAATACAACGTCACATCATATGACAGGCGCCATGAGGACCCAACTATGCTCGTGGCTATCAGAAAAAAAAAGATTTATTTGTAAATTAAACTCTTTGGTTATAAACCTTTTTTTTTTAGATACAAGTGACAGTTGATTTTATGGTGGTGGTAGGTATACAATATGGTGCTACTACGACATATCTTACTATGGGTATCGTAAAATAGAACTAGGAGAAAGTTGGTAAATATTAACTCTACCAAAATAAAGAAGAAAAACGTGGAAATAAGTTACTTAATTATTTAACTCTTGCTCTATCACATAGTATAAGCCAAATACTTCTCCACACTATTTGAATAATATTATTTGAAGATGCATTTTAGTGTCTTATTATAAAAATGTCCCACTGCAAGGAGGGCCTTCTCCAGTAAGGAAGGAAAACTTGTCCTACTAAGTCTAGACGTAAAAAACTATTTTATGTTTTATAACGTTTTCTAATGTCGTAATTCTAATCACCGATTAATTAAAAGCGATCATTACAATTCATAATAATTTATGTATGTAAATATGTATGTTGATTAAGATAAATTATTGTTTTATGACAATGAAACTGTCAATTTGACAGGTCTGCGTGAGTTATATGACGACTCACTAGTAAAATTCTATAGACGACTTATAATGTAAATACTCGTAGTTGCTTGAAAAATAAGTGTCTTATGAAAATGAGACATTAAAACACAGGACATACTTAATTATTAATTATATATCTGTAAATGTGTATGTGTGCTAGTTTATACATTAATATAGGTAATAATATCAAAAATATGAAGCTCATTAACATAATCTCTCTTAGCTCTAAAACAGTTCTTTATAATAAGAGTTGTCATATGTCGGAGTCTCTAGGTAACCCCTCTATAGGATAATCTTGTAAAATCGCAAATAATTTAATACAAAGAAACCTACAAACCAAGGTCACCATAGCTATTACCACATTGTAGACCCCTGTATTATAATAAATGTCATTAATCAGGTTTTTCTTCTGTAAATGCGATTTTTATTGCTGACGAACGTGTCGTAATGTTTGTGTTAATGAATGGCAAGGTGGCTACGTGATTAATATAATGTCACTTCATAATATATTATGTAATCATCCCCCCTGTTCTGTGACCTTGGTTGGTAATAAATAAAAAAAATCGTATAATTTCTTTCTTTATCCTATGCCAGCCTTGTTAAAAAAAGGGAAAAATCTGCCTCTGTCACTAAAGAATGCTATCCTTGCTGTGAGAAAATAACGAACTGTTATACTTCATCATTATTATATCAGCCAATGGATATCCGTTATTGGACAAACGATTTCTCCATTTAAATTTTCATTTTACCTTGCTTGGTTCTGTGCCTCCCTCAACCATCGGTGTCAAGTTGTCCTAACTAGGTCAAAGGCCCGCCGTGTTAAGGGTCTTATCACCTTGGATCTTTTAGTACGCTGTTCAGAAGCCTAAACCTATAAACAAAGAGAGAGTCATTGCGTGGATCCCAGAACCATCCTGGGGTACAAAGGTACTCAGCTTGTGGAAGTTATAGAATACATTATCATAACATACAAAGAAGTTGATAAGCAAATAACCATTATTTCTTATACAATATTACATCAATATTGAATTCGGTAAATCCAATGAACAACGGTTATGTGTGGCTTGAGTGCGAGCGATACGCTTCATTTAGCTTTTTTGTAGTACTTTATAAATTTTGACGACCTCGGTGGCGCGACGGTAGCGCAAGCGGCTGCCGTGCACAAGGTTGTGAGTTCGATTCCCACGCTGGACAATAATTTGTGAGATCCACAAATTATTGTCCTGGCTGGGTGTTCTTTGTGTCCGTTAATTGATGTTTGTAAAAGGTCTCCGTGACACAGGGCATGATCCATAATGCGGGAGTTGTCTTTTAAAAAAAGAAAAGAAAAAAAGAATCTGCAAGGCTTACTGGGGAGAGATAAGGTGCTATCTGTGTTCTGCTTTCGCCTGTCTTGTGAAAAGATTTAAGATTTACATACGTGGTAAGGGTCACATATTAAAATAGTACCTCTCTTATCCATTAAGGGCGATCACCAAGCATTCTTATATATGCCACAAAATGTCCACGGCCACAACCTCCCCAAGTTCGCAAAGCTTCTTCCGCTAGTCTCATCCATCCGTTGTTGGTACACTAGGCTGAAATATTAAATAATAGGTACCTATGGTTGCAGAATTAAAAATAAATGTAGACATTCATAGAGAAAACTATTAAGTAACCTCCGAATATTGTAAAATTCTTAATAGAAACGCTATCACTGCGACCCAACATGAAGGGTGAGTGTTGCGACTAAGTCTTGGGGGTTGATCCCTGGGGATTTATATCTTCAACCCTTGTTATTGTTTCAATCTCTCGCCCGCCGAGCGGAACCGAATGAAAAACTTGTACTAACCACGTACTTACTCAGAGTTATTGTTAACTTTCCAATATTATGGGGAAGTACGCCAAGATTGAATATTTGGGATGTGGATAAACTTTATTTTGGGATAAAAATGTTGAACTTTGATTTTTTTTATAAATTCTAAAATCACAATTGACTTTTTCGTCTGCAGAGGGTCTTAGAAAGAAATTAAGTGCCTTTTTAATTAACAGTCTATACACCAGGTATTGACTGTTAATTAAAAAGCCTTTAATAAGCAAAGATATTACAACTGGCCATAACACCCTACAATATTATATTATAATATACAATATTTATTATACAATATATATTATATAATATTAGTTTAGATAACTGAAACCTCATACATACTTATTAGGTAGATAGTTATAAAAAGTAATTGGTAAATTTATCTCCTCGTGATGATGTAGGTAATGACGGTCACTTACACAATCATTACATGTAACTATGACCTCGTCTAAATAAAAATGTAGGTATATACCTAACATTAGCAAGTCACATATAATGCTTACATATAAATCTACATTCACAAGCCATATAGCAATAAAATTACATTGATTAGAACTTATATCGCACATCATTATAATAGTGAAGGGATGCCCACTGTTAAATGTTTGTGGTTGTGTGCTTACCTTAACCGCCGACTTCCTGCTGCTTAGCATTTTCCGTTGCGAGAAATTTCATGTTTTTCCGATATTTTTACGAAAACAAAAAAAAAGAAGTTTGAAGTGTTTCATAGCAAACAATCCAGCCAATGTGACAAAAAAACTTGTCCTTGCCTTCTTTTACTAGACTGCATGAACCAAAAAAAAAAACAAGCACAAAAATATCAATAAACTATATCAAATCACCTACTTTAAATAGGAAATGGTCCCATTTTGTCGGGTATTTTATTGCCAACATGTTGGCTAACATATCCGGAGTGTCGGCTCGTTTCCGTAACACAGGAAGCTGGAGTGCTGTTGCAGGAAATCCATGAGATTGGACAAAAATTGAGAGCTCGCCCGCGCGACTCGTGTTATCGGGTCATGTTAACTCATTTGGTACTTTTATAACTTTGTTAACTGATATACAGTTGAGTTTATGAACTTTCTTTTCTTCTTTTGTAATTGAAAAGCTGGGTTTTAGCTATTTGGTAAAAAAAATGCTAATATTATGGCTCATACAACGTCATCTAATCCCAAATTAAGGAAAACTTGAACTTTGGATCATAATAAATGCTCATTAATGTCCTTCAGTAATCCAGGGCAACTTACTCAACTGATGAATAAGCTAGCCATATGAATTACTCACGTGTCCTAGAGTGGAGACCGCGACTCGGCAAACGTAGTATAGGACGCCCCCCAGCTAGGTGGACCGACGACCTTAAAAAGGTCTCTGGGTAGGACTGAATGTGGAAGGCGCAGGACCGAGTTCTGTGGCGTATATTGGGAGAGGCCGCAATAGGCTAGTTGAATGATTGATTGATGAATCACTCCAAGGCTTTTGAGTTTTCCAACTTTTGTTTTTATAGACTAATTTTTGCAGTAAAATTTCCTTAGTCGGCTTTTTAAGGCCAATAAGGTAAGATGGGGTAACGACACCAAAGATTTTTATCCGCTGTTTATTAATCCTGATGGATGGATCATTTATAAGATAATTTAATTCATTTAATCTTTACAATTAAAACCTTATCTATACAATTTTGTAATGTACATTAGTATCTTATAATCTAAAAATTTTGTAGTTAGTATTAGTATCTTATAATAAATTTATAAGATAAAAAGTTCAAAACTGTATCTAATACATTGCCTCACAAAACTGCTTGCGCAGGTTAACTATGAGATCGTTGATTCTCTTAATATTAATACTATTTACATAAGTTATAAGAACTATTAGAAGAAAAATATTAAATATAAGTATGTAATATAAATAATATGCCCTAGGCAAAGGTCCTGGCGACGCAGGTCATGCTCCCCAGGTGCCAGTTTTGTCCAGTTTCTTAAAAAAGCTATTTTATATTAAAAACCCTATAGCAATATTATAATGCCTATTGTTTAAACCTATGTCCATAAAAAAATAAAATTTTATGCATTCACCACAATATGACGGTCTATCAATTACATCTGACATGCCTCAGAAATAAAAAAAACATAGAATAAGTTTAAAACAAAAAGGTTATTTCTATACATTTTATAAAAATATTTTATTCAAAACCTTTTTAAAGTAAAAACAGTATTCAAATAACTGCAATAGACAATGAAACGATATTTTAACAAAATTCAAAAGTTTTATGCGCTACTGAGCATTTTATACAACCATAGATATTAGAAAAAAGTATAATATCATACAAAAAAAACAAACTAGTGTATGGAATACATTGTGTATGTAATAGGACTATTTTTTATCAATACCATAATGATGTTTTATGTGAGAATTATACGATGAAAGGTCGCAAATGGTACCGACATATACAAACGAGTTAGTCTTTATTAAGTACTGTGTGTATATAGCGTATAATAAGTCGCGTATATTACGCCTCTTGTAATTTGCAAAGTTTTAGTAAGTACTAGTCAATACTTCTTTTTCAACTTCACATAATTTACCATCGATGACTTCTTTTGGGGCAGCAAACATACGACATCTTAAACTAAGAATTACTTATCTTTAAAAAAATGGTATCGTGACCAACTCACCTGGGCACCGTGATATTTGTACGTCTAAAGAGAATAGAGTAAGAAAGTAGTAAGTAAGTAAAAGGAAAAACTCGAGGCTAAGGCTGAGCGCAGACTTGGAACACGATAGTTTTAAGACAGACTAGTGCTTTACAATATGTATGAACATGCGCAAACTTGGAACAAAACGTCGTATAGACAAAATTGTCATAACGTCGCCTGAATGCTTATTTGCTCAACCGACCATTTTGACGAATTTCACTTTTTAATGCAATTTTATTAAGGATCAAATTGCGGTTCGATTGGTATATAAAACTTGCTGTTTGGACTTAAAATACATTATTTATAAGGAATTTAAGTTTTTGTAAACTAACACAAGAGAATTAAAACTTCATGCTTAATTGCTCAAAGTCCGTAGAGAAACACCAAACGTGCATCCGAACATCGATTGCGTGCTTAAGTATTCAATCTCCTCACTGGTAACCAATCACGACATCGCATTTTGATGACGCAATACGCCGCCATCATTAATTTCTTTTGTGACGAAGCTGGTGCTCGCACGCATTTGAGTAAAAAATAACGCGAAATATAGAAAAAAAGTATTAATTTTAATAGAAAACAGTACCCCAAATGTCCGTGACGAAATATAAATCGGAAAATATAGTCACAACTATAGAAAAAAATCGGTAACTTGTATTTTTGTTAACATTTCTTTGTAGATTATCACTGCGTATCGTTAACTTATAGTACAGGATGTTTAAATTTAATTCTTATAATTTCAGATTTAATTAAATCTTTAAATGAAATTGTGACGTATCTATATGAACAGATTGTTTCGAACATTTCGTAAGGTTGTAAAATATAACTAATATAATAATAAAAAATTTTGCTTTTGTGCGATGACTGTCAAAATATACCTGCTACTTGCATGTTTTCTAATTGTTAAATGGGAAAATTTCTAAGCATTTAATGGGTAGTTTTGTGTTTACGTATACCTATGCTTTGTGTTCGCAATGATGTTAGATGCTAGATAAGTAGATTAATACCTTTTTTTTTCTAAAGAATTCCTTATGAAAACATAAAGAATCGTCAAAAAAAGGTTAATTTTCTTGAAAAAATAAATCATTTCTAAATTGTTTAAATAGTTGAGACTATTTAAACAATTTAGAATTGATTCATTTTATTAATTATTTTTTATGATGTATATTAATTTTTTTTTACACGTGTAGGTATGATATTATCACCGTTTTGTATTTAATTTATGTCGTTTTTATTGTACATATTGAAATGAAGAAGTGTAGTCACGGTAATACCATAGTTTCATTTTATGTTGACATTACGTACGATGAATCAAGTATCCGACCAAACAAGAATCCGACGAAAGAAGAATACGACTAATTAAAAATAAAACCGGTCAAGTGCGAGTCTGACTCGCGCACCGAGGGTTCCGTACAAACCTATTTGCCAAATTGTGATAACGTCAGGACTCGGCTGTTTAAATACTATTTTTCCCGCCAAAATTCAATGACGGCACGACTCAGCTCTGTTAAAAAATATTTTCCCGCCAAAATACTATGACGTCACAACTCATCTATCAAAAATTATGTGACGTCACGACTCATCTGTCAAAAATTCAATGACGTCACGACTCAGCTGTCATAATATATTTTCCCGCCAAAATACTGTGACGTCACGACTCATCTGTCAATAATTATATGACGTCACGCACATCTGTCAAAAGTGACAGCTGTCAAAGTGACGGGTGTCTAAAATGTTTTCCCGCCAAAATACTATGACGTCACAACTCATCTGTCAAAAATTCTGTGACGTCACGACTCATCTGTCAAAAATTCAATTACGTCACGACTCAGCTGTCATAATATATTTTCCCGCCAAAATTCTGTGACGTCACGACTCATCTGTCAAAAATTCTATGACGTCACGCACACCTGTCAAAAGTGACAGCTGTCAAAGTGACGTGTGTCTGAAATATTTTCCCGCCAAAATAATATGACGTCACAACTCATCTGTCAAAAATTCTGTGACGTCACGACTCATCTGTCAAAAATTCAATGACGTCATGACTCAACTCTCACAAAATGTTTTCCCGCCAAAATTCTGTGACGTCACGACTCATCTGTCAAAAACTCTATGACGTCACGTCCCATCTGTCAAAAGCGACAGCTGTCACTTTGACAGCTGTCAAAATTCTATGACGTCACAGGTCACGTGACTCAGCTTTCCCGCCAAAATTCTATGAAATCAAAATATAATGTGATTGAAGCAAAAATTTAAGGTTTTCGGAATTTTCCCATTACATGTACTACAAGACCTTGCTCCATGCCAAATTTCAAGTTTGTAGGTAGACTGGAAGTACCCTGTAGGTTTTTGCCCTTACCCCTCTAAATTTTGCGACAAAAACGGCTATATCTCTTGATTGCGTTGGATTAGCACTTTGAATTTTTTAACAGCACTAAGAGGCAACAAGCCTTAGTATTTGGTGAAAATTTCAGCTTGATACCTTCACGCGTTCCTGAGATAAATGGTCTTGACAGACAGACGGACAGACGGACAACAAAGTGATCCTATAAGGGTTCCGTTTTTTCAAAACTGGTACGGAACCCTAAAAAATAACTAGGACTAATTCAAATCAGACACTAACTGAAAAAAAATATATTAGAAGTACTTACAAATATATGAAAGCTGACGACAAAGCCTTCATGGAATCTCTAATTAAAAAGGTCTTGACAGGATCAGACAACATAAACAATACCAGGCGAAGTAAACGATCTTGTATCGGTACAAAAACAAAAAAATATTGTATTTTGTATTTTATATATCAAACAGTGTTTTTTTAAATAATAAATAGCAAGTTAACTAGTTATTTTTTTTTTACCACGATACCCAAACACACTGTATTTGGTTATAGGGCACTTAAGTACTAAATATATTCGAATGCAAAATGCTCAACCTCCACCCCGGTAGTGGTCTATCTCCAATTGCATAATTATTTATGTGTTTATTTGCTCAACCTCCATAAAGAATTGTGAAAATAAACATAACTGTTTGACTTTTTAATGATTATTTGTAATATATCATTTCATAATCACATTAACTATTTTTTTAATATAAAACTTTTATAAAATCATATTATTTGCTTAAACTAATCAATAAAACGTCTCTGGTGTAAAATGTTGAAAATGGAGGTTGGACACTTAAGTATTCGTGCGACGATAAATCTACGAAAACCGCACGGCGACTAGTCTGACTAACGATTGTCGGCTTCCCTTTTGTATCAATGTGGGCACGCACATAAAAGACAAAACTGTCTACCGTCACACCCCGTACGCACCCAACTCTCTTCCGAGCGTAGAGAAGAAAAAATTATTTGATGAGGTTGAAATGAGAAATTTTGTGTCTTGATACGTAATGAAGGGCTCCACCAATTTCAGCAAATTATCAATAGTTGACACGTTCATTCGAAAATACTTGAAGAAGTTCAGAAGGCTTTGTCTTAATATACTGTACCTACACTGTGCAGTAAATTAAATTTTCCTTTTAACAGTCTTTCGCTGTATATGGGATGCACCCAATATTTACGTCTACGTTGTCGTTTTGCAATTGCACGCGTAATCATCATAAAAGCCCATTAATGTCCCACTGCAGGGACGGGCCTCCTCCCATGACGGAGGGATACTTGGCCTACTAATACCACGCTAGCCAGACTGATTGGTATAGGGTTTAATTTAAGGTTTCCTATTTTTATTTCGTAAAGATAATATTCACGGATAGTCCCTTTAGTCAGTTTTTACGACACTTATGGTATGAGATGGGGTGGTGACATATTGTATTCTTACTCCGTCACCACACGGAGAAATTGCACGCGTAATAAGGCTTAATACAGTAGTATCTATGAAGTCAATTTTGATACTGATGGCAAATTGACGGGAGCGTGCGCTGCGTTTTATTAGGAGACAAGACAGTTTTGTTTTATGTGTGCTACGTATAACAGGAAAAACAATTTTGTTTTAGTTTTAAGGCAGACTTGTCTATATGAGGCAAGTCGGTCTTGAAACTGTCGAGACTCCAATGTGCGCTCAGCCTAAGTCGGTTCTTCTTTACGTACTTACATTCGAAAAAAAATGGTAGCTTTTGTTTATAATGCAATATTTATTGAATTGAAAAACATTTAAAGTGTTGAGAGTGTATTATACAAATACTTTATTGCCTTTTCTCAAGACTTTGTTATCAACATTTTACATTATTTATTCTATTTGCGAATTATAATTTTTTTAAAAGTAACTGCAAATAATTCGCTAAATATGAACAAGGCTTAAACAACATTTATCAACCAATTTACGTTTATAAATATAGCTTAGACTTTAATATTTTTAAATACTATAATAAATGTCAATTCGTTTGGTAACTAGTAATAACAGTGGTTTTAACTGCTCGATGATTTGATAACAAGTTCTTTAGCGGTGCTTCTGTGTACTAAACATCTGTTTATGATTAATTACTTCTATTTAACTGACTTCAAAAAAGAGGCGGTTCTCAATTCATCATAAAAGCCCATTAATATCCCCCTGCAGGGACGGGCCTCCTCCCGTGCCGGAGGGATACTTGGCCTACTAATACCACGCTGGCCAGACGGATTGGTATAGGGTTTAATTGTAAGTTTTCCTTCTTTCTATATAAAGGTAATATTCACAGATAGTCCCTTAGTTGGTTTCTACGACACCCATGGGATGAGATGGGGTGGTGACATATTGTATTCTTACTCCGTCACCACACGGATAGTGTACATCCTGATTGGTCCCATAGATTGGTTTCCTCAAAATAGATTCAGCAATTTATCAACTGAACTGTTATCAAGTTTCTAATTGGAAAATTATTTATTAGTTAACACCTGCACTTAAGATATCCTCTCTATCACGAGGACTTTTTACAAACATCAGTTTAATGGACACATGGAATATCAAGACTTTGTCAACACATCTATCTTTTGAAATAATTGTTCTGTATGGAATTCAATCTGCCACCTCAGGCACGCGCCGGGCTCTGCCGTGAGTGGTAACTTAACAAAGCTATTTTTTCTTTTTATAACTATCAGCTGGCAGACGAGCCTCCACCTGATGACAAGAGGTTACCTCTGCTCATGGCAGTAATGCTAGAGCACAATCCATTGTCTTTTGAGATTGTTCTTAAGTCATATATCTCTAGCTAACCTTCCACCTAAACACGGTAATATTTTTCCTCTAGTGCTTGGAGGTGAATTAACTAACCTAGATGATCCATTAATAAGGACCTAATAGTATCTTCGTCAAGAGGAATAACAAGGCTAAGGAACTCTCCATATATCTCAGGATGACGACTAAAATGTAATTCTGAGTTTTGAAGCACTGAATTCTTCTGCATTTTTCACGGAGAGTGGATCTTACCATCAACTTAAATCCTAAAAACTTCGCCTTCTTTTTCGTTCATTCTGTGCCCTTAAAATTTTTAACCGCATATAAATGCGGCGTAATAACACCTACAAATAACCAATAACAACATCAATTAATTCACAATTCAGATAACACCATACAAAGCTAAGGTTCTCATTATAAATTGTCACAATATTATATTATGAACCTACACATATTCGTTAAACAATCATCTTTTTTGTCTCTGCACTCAATAAAGGTATATAATTACATTAACAGAAGACATGGCATCAATTCAATGAGTTATTGGCCCAATAAAGTTTAACCAGTCGATATATCAACTTGCTTTTTATTCGATTGAAGTGCGAAACTTGGCTGTAAAGGTGACTTCTTACTGTTGCAATATTTAAAAATACTGTAATTATAACTAAGTATTGTATTTTTGAATAAATGTAATCAGGGACAACTAGTCTCACAAATAATTATTCTGTTAACAAAAAATGACGATAGTGTTACTTAAAAAATAATATTTTTTATATAAAATAAGTCGATATTTTATTAACGAAAGTTTACTTAATGTATATTGTTGTGCTTACTTAATGTAAAATTTATTTGATTGTGTGAAGTGATGATAGATTGAAGTGCGAAACTTGGCTGTAAAGGTGACTTCTTACTTGTGACAAAGTTGCTGCTATATTTTAAAATGCAGGGTAATGTAATGTTAAAGCCTTGTAAAATGACCTAATTATCTTTGTAGCTTAGTGGTTATATTTCACGGTCCTGCTGCACACAGATTTCCGGTTTGATTCCAGAACAATTCTAATCTTTGTTTGATTTGTATCTATGTATAATGAAGTTATTTAAAAAGAATAGTTGTAATGTTACTATGTTAAGCTTGAAACTAGATTGTGTAAGTCAAACTTGTAGTATCGGTATCAGACAACGGATAAACATATTTAGTGATTAAATGCATACCATATTCAACATAACAGCCCATAAATGTCCCACTCCAGGGACGGGCCGCCTCATACCAGCATACCATATTAATTCACATAAAAATCACCTACACAGACACCTATCAAAAAATTAGAGTAAGCTTGAACCGAAAACCTCTACATAGCATATCATACATACATAAATACCTACATAAACTCACGCCTTATCCCGTCCGGGGTAGGCAGAGACGACAGAAGAAAAAATAAAATATACGACATAGCATATCGCTACATTTTGAAGCAAAGTATATGCGCCAATTTAACTTTATAAAACAAGCCAGTAAGACATCGCCTTTACATTTCTCTGGACCTGTTATCTCCATATGATTTGAACTTGAAATCAACAATGTCGCCGTGTGGGGAATACTTAATATAACTTTAAGTTATTTAATATTAAATGGGTCACATAATGATTGATAACTATTGTATGATAAATATAACAATAAAAGTGTATGGTGTCATTTTTACTTTGCATTTTATATTGATGGTTACCACCTCCCATAGTAGAAACGTTTATTTTTATAAATTACATCATCATAACAGCACATTAATGTCCCACTGCAGGGACGGACTTCCTCCCGTGATGGAGGGATACTTGGCTTACTAATACCACGCTGGCCAGACGGATTGGTATAGGGTTTAATTTCAAGTTTTCCTTTTTTTATGTAAAGGTAATAATTACAGATAGTCCCTTAGTCGGTTTCTACGACACCTATGGGATGAGATGGTGTGGTGACATATTGTATTCTTACTCTGTCACCACACGGACATGCAGCCATAATATACTTTAATTATTTCACCAAATAGGTAAAATACAAGCTTTATTTTTCCGCTTCATAAAACAAGCCAGTAAGACACCGCCTTTACATTTCCCTGGACCTGTTATCTCCATATGATTTGAACTTGAAATCAACAATGTCGCCGTGTGAGGAATACTTAATATAACTTTAAGTTATTTAATATTAAATGGGTCACATAATGATTGATAACTATTGTATGATAAATATTACAATAAAAGTGTGTGATGTCATTTTTACTTTGCATTTTATATTTATATGGTTACCTCCCATAGTAAAGACTTATCAATATTCTTAAAACAATGCCATCTTGTCCTAAAATAATCAGAGCTTAGTATTCATACCTTTTTTTACCGAACAATCATGTTCATGCACACAAAGATTTAAATTGAGCGGGAATCGAACCCAAGACCTTTGCGTAGCAGCCATGTTATATACCGACTGTGCCACAGAGGTCGTCATCAAGATGGATAGGAGGTTTATGATTTAGGAAAATAAGTTAAAAAAACTTGAAATAAAATCTTTTACCAAGCTTACCTTTACCACATTACCATCCGTTTATCACTGGAGAATCCCCGTCCTTGCAGTAGGACATGTATTATTAAAAATATACGCATATATTGCGTTCTGTATCAACACAAAACTATTCAGAAGACTATCAGACACAAATATCCGGGATCTAATGAGAATCGCGAATTAATACATTATGTCGTATACTGTGGCGCAATATCCTGTACCGGGGACTAAACGCCGACGGCACTAGGGCACTGGGACCTTACTAACAACTACATGCAAAAATAAACCTTATTTTCTTACTCCTAGAGTCTTTTTATAGGCGACACTAGTAAACCTTGCAGAACCCCTTTTCAAATTCATCGGAATTTCAATCTTATATTTACAGGATAAGGTTTGTATTTAAATGATTGTAGTTTTAATGGAACAGGTTAAATTATATCGAAAATAATTTTGGTTGCATGATTGGTTACTTTTGGATATTAATAAGGCTGTTAAAAAACTGTAATTAAAATGTAAATAGAAACTGATATTGGATAATAAAAAATTATAAACCCATGTGGTGGGGCTAAGAATAAGTTTACCACCTCATCTCATCTCATTCCTTTTGGTAACTGACTAAAAATATAGGTGCTAAATAGGGTATTTCATTTCATAGGTGTCGTAAGATCTGACTAAGGGAGTATTCGCTGGTAGGAGCTCTACGAAATCGAAATAAAGAAAACCTTTAGAAATCTTTTTTGTGAACTTTGATCATAAATAGGACAGGTTTGCTTCAGACGCTGGATAAGTCCAAAAAAATTAATTCCTGTTATGATAGGAGATATCTCAGCAAGTTGCGTCCTCTAATCGATAACATAAGTAAAGCAACACCAGGCCACAGTACAACCAGTAGTCTATCTCGGCCGAATATTTATTATAAATGCCTACGGCTGCGCGGTATATATAGGGCTGCCCACCTCCAGCTTTTTAATTAAGTACCTACTTTCCCGCTTGTTACTGCGACACAGTCACGAGTGTTCACTCCGCAAAGCCACCTCTATCGTCAGCGTGTAGGTATAACTCGCGTTTCGTCCGTTTCTATGAAGTCGAAATACTGTACCTATATATTTGTACTATAACCAGGTTAATTTTTAGATGGGCGACCACAACGATGCAAAAGAGTTAAAAAAAAAACAAAAGCTGTCATCAGCACAGCTTACTTCAAAACAGACAAAAGCATTAATTAAATATTAATTACCACACAAAAATACACTTTAAAACAAGGAAAGAAAGCACCTGTTAACCTTATCAAAGTAGACATGGTAATAATTACTAACTTAATAAAAAATTACTCATCAAATAAAAAAAAGAGACTTTAAAACTATATTCCTGATATTAGAAACTAAAAATAAGTAATTAATAATTTATTATTGTTAACATTTAAAGTAATAATTATCGTGTAAGAATTCTATTAACTATTGTAAAATCAATTAAATGCATTGCTAATTATTGTACTTAATAAGTTTATGCTAATTTATTGAAAAAAACTATGCTGTCTTTCAGCGATGAAACGTCAGTAATATCCAATTTCGTTTAGTGGAAAACTCTCAGTTTTGTTAAGCACAAGTTAAAAAACTGAGAAATAATTAACTAGGGTATGTTGAGTTAATTAATGTATTAGCTAGGAATTAGTAACTATAATGTCTACAATGTACTTCATTTTCTTTCATTCACACATTTCCTAGCAGAATGAAGAAATATTTGTTATATGATTCAAAATAAGTAAAGTATATTTTGAGGCCTATGTCCAGCTGTTAACTTCGATTGGCTGATGTGATGATGATGATGATGAAAGTATATTTTTTACTTTACATTGTAATATAATATTTCTTCCATTTAACGTAACGCCATATTGAGTGGGAATCGAACTTGAAACCATCAAGGTTGTGAGAGATATAATAATATATTTGCCTCCAAATTCTAACAAAAATAATATTATAGCCACGTTGTATGTGTGCATAATATCCAGTAGGCATACATCAAGGTTCCGGATTCAAATCAATATGTAACCCATGGTATTCGCTTAACTGTCATATATTTTAACTACTAACCAGAGATTGTACAATAATCGTTACAAAAATAAACACAAACAATTTTTACTTACCATAAAAAAAATCCAAAAAACACAAAATAGTCCGCAGTAAACTTAATAAAATAGCCAAAGATGAGTTGTGAAGTGTGTATGTAGTATCTTCACGACGATACTGAAGGAGGGTGGGCAGCAATCAAGTTTATTGAGTTTGTGCCAGCCCTCCAAATCACTTTACTATAATGCGATAGGGCAGAGGGTGCATCGCCTTTTGTCAAAAACAAATTGTATTTTGAGGTCACTATAAGGATAACTGTAATGACTTTTTTATATTTTACTAGCGACTAAATACTACTACTAAAAAAACTTCTTGGTGGTAAGGTCGCGCGGTATGAGTTCGAATTTCTTCGAGGTTGACACTGGCGATGATTCGGCATAATTGTGGAAGAACATAAAGAAAGCTGACCCCACACCATCTCACTGTTTTGATTTAACTGACATCGACATAATGATCCATGATATAGAACGATGAAAAATGGAATATAATCATCTATTCTAGTCCTATCTATAGGTGTCGTAACAAACATAACACGGTTGAACCGACCATGACCCTCCAACCTGCCTAGCCAGCCTAGTATTCGTAGGTAAAGCTTCCCTTATCACTGGCCCGTCTCAGCAGTCGATCAGTCACGGTTCAAAACAGTAATTTGTCTTGATACTTAGAATTTGAACCCGGATTTGGACAATCTTTTTCACTATTCTATCAAGGCATAATAATGTAATATCTAGGCATAATATTAGTAGGCCAAGTATCCCTCTGCCACGGGAGGAGGCCCGTCCCTGCAGTGGGACATTAATAGGCTGTTATGATAGGTCAATATATAAAAGACTTGTAACAATTTGATCTACTACAGGAAGGTATCGTCATTAAGCACAGAGCACAATCCCTGGAGTACTCTCGAGTTCAACACGTCTAAGCTGTCAGTCTGCACTGTGCCCTTCTTGACAAATAGCGGTTAATTGAAAACAGACCCTTTATTGACGTACAAGTTATAAGGTTATAGCGTTTATTTTTAACAGCGAAGCTTATAGCTTTCAAATGATAGACGGTTTTATAGGCTGTCTACCTGTAGAGGTAGATGTATTGTGCCCTCAAAAGATGAAATAAAAAGGAATAAATTAAATAAATAAAGGAATAAATAAAAAGTAAATAATAATATGCGCAGGACCGCAAGGTGGCAATATTTAGAGGAGGCCTATCCGTGAATATTATCTTTACGAAATAAAAAGAAGGAAAACTTGAAATTAAACCCTATTTCAATCCGTCTGGCCAGCGTGGTATTAGTAGGCCAAATATCCCTTCGTCATGGGAGGAGGCCCGTCCCTGCAGTGGGGCATTAATGGGCTGTTATGAAAAAGGGTTCAAACCTCTAAGTCTTCTAAATCAATGCCTTAAATTCCTTGACCGCTCTCCTTGAGACCTTACCTACTTGTTTTAATTTTACCATTGTTTTACGAAGACTATAAGCTGTTGTGTTGACCATTGCTATCTTACGAACTATCTTTTTACGATATTTGAATTACAACTATTATACCCGCTGCCTCCTTATCCTTACTCCAAACCCTAGTTCAGGGGTGTCCCGTATTTCACCGAGTGTTGGTTGAAACAACAATATTACAGCAAAGCCTTTTACTTCGTCAGGCTAAATAGCCCTCTACCCAATGTTGTTTTACCGTCGGCTCATGCTTATGGAAAAACATTTGACGATTTTAATGCATAGGGTGATTGTCTATGGGGATGTTTCAAGAATTAAAAGCTTACATACATTTGTTTTAAAACAATAATACGAGTGTGTATAAAACCATAAAGCTTTACTGCACGAAGTTTTAAAAGAATTATTCGAAATTTGAATGTATTAATCGTTTACCTTTCGCCGTGCGATAACATAAGAAGATTATGACTGTGTCTTACATCTATAATTCCCGCTTAGTCAGCGTTTACATGTTTCATGCAATAAGATGAGTTGGTGACATTCATAGTTCTTAAACCAAAGGAAGAATAATACCTACTTGCGCATTTGACAATTGTGTTACAGAGCTTACTGAATCTCCTTACCACGCTGTAGGTACGTACTATACATGGCTGTTTGACATCTGGGTGTATCCATGAATGTTTACGCAACAAAGTACATACTCGTAAATATGTTCTGTTGTCTAGTAGACAGTCATAGTACAAGCTTGGCCTAGTTTGGGACTAGTCCCGCTGTCTCTAAGTATTAGGAATACATTATCCCCCATACTCATAAACGCCTCTTCAATTTAATCACTGTTTAGCGAGATTTTTATTAGCAAAACCAGCCTTATGCCGAACAAAAACGTAAGAATTTTAGCTAATCAATTAATTAAAATTTAAGAGGCGTTTATAAGTAAGGGGGTAAATCTTTATCTATACTTCTATGCTAATATTATAAAGAAGTAATGTATGTGTGTTTGTGTGTTTGTTTGTTTGTGTGTTTGTGACGTTGTAGGGGGTAATCTCTGGATCTACTTAACCGATTTTAAAAAATATTTCTGTGTTAAATAGTCCATTTATCGGGGAGTGTCATAGGCTATATAGTATCACGCTATGAGTAATAGAAGTGGAGCAGTAATGAAATATGTTTAAAAAAGTGACGCGTTTTTTTCGCGGCCTAACGAAGAGGACACGGGTCAGCTAGTATACTATATATGTACATTTACCATAACGTAAGTCTTACCTCATCTATGCTAGTACCACCTTTGTGCTCTCTTACACCAACTCCAAAGAGTCTTATGATTTTTTTTACTGTGTTTAGATAGTAATTAGTAAATTTACGGGGCTATAACATAAGACTTAACAAATTCTGTAAAGAGTAGGTATCGGTTTGGCTATACTTTGGTATGGCTGACATCCAAAATCACTTATTACCGTCGAGTTATCCGTTTTCTAACTTAAAGCAATAAAAAATCCGTCAACCTTTCATCATCTCATAGAGATTTCCGCTTATCCCGCATTTACAGCTTACGCGGCATGTGATGGGATGACAATCTTAGTGGTATAACAAAACACCACAAACAAATTCTTCCTCCGCATTCTTTCGCGCCGTTGTGAATACAATTCAACGCATATTTCCCCTAACCACAAGAAACACGTTACTTTCTCATTCATATCAATTCGCGTCACGTCCGATACAAATTCGCGTGTCAAACGGACGGACGGACAGACAGAAGTACAAATTAATCACCAATACGCCTCCAGGTATAATTACAAACACATCGGGGAAGGTTCATAGACACCGCTTTTACTTTTTTGTGTGTTTTTTTTTTAATTTGTGTAGCAGCTGATTAAATGTGTTTTATAATTTCTTTTTTTTTATTGTGGATTAATTTCTTTTTTTTGTTGTAGGTATGCTGTGGTTTTTTTTTGGCGGGATTGTAATAACAGTTGTTTTAAAAGTCACTGCTTTTAACGGTAAGGTCATAGAAATATTGTAATATTGACATTATAAGCAAAAGATTAAAGGATTGCCAAAACGTAAACGACACTTACTTACTTACTTTTGGAAAATAACCTACTGTATCCCATTGAAGTCATCTCACGTCCATATATATCTAGGTATCTAATTTATTAGGTTATAGGTGAAACGATAGCATAAAGGTAGGTACCACCCCTGTGAACGCCTAATCCACTTCCAAGCAATAGTCTGAAAATGTTACTGTGTTTAGGTGGAAAAGCACGGTACCTAGTAAAATGACAAGGTTTTACGACATAATAGCTTAATTGTGTAGGATAGGCAGTAGCTTGGGTATGCTCTGGCATTGCTGACATATTCAGGTGACCCTCCTACTCGTCTGAAATGTAAAAAAAGTAAAGGCTAATTGTTTGAGTTTTGACCTAAAACATATATGTGGAATATGATAAACAGGAAAATAGAATAAAAAATCAACTGGAGTAAAAGGCTCAACCTTGCAAAAATTCATATCTTAAATCAGTCCTGTAGTTTTCCCACTTACAATTTGAACCAGCGCAGCATTCAATTCACAGCCTTTTATGTTAAGACAAAATAACAATAAAATGTCACTCACTACCAGCCATCATCCCACCATCCCATAAGTGTTGCTAAAGGTAAAAGCATATTTTAATTATATCAATGAAAACTGTGAAAAATATTAGATATTTGTAGGTCGAATTTGCCGTTATCACTGGAGAAGGTCCATCTCTGTAGGACTTTCATTGACTGATAATGACTTCTTGTATACAAAAGCTGAAACACACAATTCTCTGTTTAACAAGTATAAAAAATTTAAATTATAATTAATGTTTACCTAAAGATATACCAACCAAGATTTAACATGTTTTTATAATTATTAATTAAAAGTGTGGTGTTTCAAATGTTCAAACAAGCAAAATAAAAACTCATGTCAAAATTCGAAACCGTTATCCTAACGAAAAGAAAAACAACATAACAACTTAACACTGGACACAATAATACCCAAATCAACATACAAATCTTTAAAATGTTTTGTCACCAAATAAAAATAAAACTCGGCTGGATAGAGTTGTGTCTAGAGTTAGTAAGAAAAGAAAAAAAAAGACATGAGCTGTCATTTTGACACCGCCGACGGCGATGGCGCCGAGCGGGAATCCGATACGAGATAAGTCAACTGTAGGCCTAAATTATAAATAAATACAACACATTATTTTCTTTTATTTAAAACACAAATGTACTTTTGATATTAATTGATTAATTGCTTTTGTAAATATGACATTTTGATAAAGTAATATTTAATTGCTATGATTTAAGAATGATGGCACACTAGCCATGCTATGCTCAGTAGCTCTTTATACTCTAACCACTCTAATAGGTGAAATTTGACCGTTGGTCTAGGGTTGGGTGTCTGAAAGAATTGGAAGATTTATCGATTCAGATTAATCGATTAAAAATACATAGTTTTCAAGTTAAAATTCTGTTCATTTTGCGAAGTAATTTTACTCTTTGAATTTTCAAAACAAATCTGTAATCGAGTAGAGATAGCCTCCTTACGATTAAAACGTAATATAACGGATAATAGTAACAGCACTAAAATTAAAAAAATAAAATCATGGAACGAAACTGTTTTGGAGAAGTAAGCAATGACGTTAGCTTGGTCGTCATTTTATTTTAGGTACCTATAGTAAATTATGTTACCTACCTTCTATGACTCAAATCAACTGTCAAATTTCACCTATTAGAGTGGTTATACTTAGTATACTTAGTACAAAGGAAGTACATAACGTTTTAAATCTGCATAATTTTTTAACTCTTTGTAACTGTTTCAAATAGGACAAAACATAGGAACAGACTCAACTAGGACAAAATATACAAAACTGTGTTGATTCTTATTAAAAACTAATCATCAGGTTTGTGTCTAACCCGTGGTACCATTACCTGCTAGGCACTCAAAATCAATTAGAACTATTACTATGTAAACTAGTGGTCAACGGCACAAGTTCTTTTTTAAATAATATAATTAAAAATACAGAAATTTACTTATTCTTATAATATACTCGCAAAATGGCCAACCTTGTTAGATTACTTATTCAATTTGTATTTCTCAAGTTTCTTTTATGTCTCTAACTACAGGAATGAGCTTTCGCACATGTTCCCATATTAATTTTCTCTCATTCATAGCGGGGTAATCGCTAGTGCTACAAATACGCTAATTCTGCTTGATAGAGAAAGGTCTTCGATACTTTAATAAACTGAAAGCACGTTCTAAACTAGATGTTATACAATGACACATTCGTAACATTAACGATCCTGACTATGATGATAAAAACAACTTGTCCGTACCATTCTGACGTCTAAATATTTCATTACATACCAATTATGTTATCTTACGATATAATCATTAATTTGTTTGATTTACAATTAACACTCAGGTCGATGTTCGACTCTATTTTTTATTGACGTCTCTAGAAAAAAAAAGAAAAGCCCGCGCTATTTTGACAGCTCGAACGCTCACCGATTCGTTTTTTTTTTTCTTAAATCAAACCATAGAGAAACATTAAGAGACTTTTTGACTTTGTAATAAGGTTGTGTATTTAATATATAAAGTCTTTTTGTAATGTATTTAAGTTTGTTTGTTGATAATCGCTTCAACAGCGTAGATACAAATATCTATTGTTGTTTTAATGTTAATATTAATCAGCTTTGAAATGTTTATCATGGCGTTTAGTTTGATGACTGGTTGTGAAATAAAAACCTGTTGTGTATTTAACTAAATATTTAAAGTTACCTATTAGTTCTATCCTTTAGTTTGTAGGTATTTTATTAACAAAACATTTATTCTTCTTTTTTTTCAATAGATAAAATTAAAACATTAAACAAAGCTTTAAAATATGGTCTTTCCCAGAAACGAGCCCATCTCAGAATGACCAAAATGAACATACAGTTCCTGAACGTTAACTGCTTGGAACGACTTCTTCTATATGGACACTGGACTGGGTACCTTGCTGGCTGGATTGGTATCGGGTTTTGTGTCAAGTATTTGTTCTTAGCTACATAATCATAAAATATTCAGTATGAAGTAGTAGATCTGTCGTCTTTAACGACACTCGCCGGAAGTAAATGATTATATTAGTGATGACAATACTCCATTTTACATACAAACATACTCCAACGGTAATTAAAACTCTTTGGATATTTGTTTTTTACACACAATGCACCTATAAACAGTATTAACCATACATTACATTGATTAAGTAATTAAAACATTCCGCAATAATTATTCTGTTACAATTTAACGTCTTCGTAATTCAAGGTTAATTAATGAGGTTGTAACTTATAAGGTTCTCATACATATCCATATGTTACAGAGCTTTGGGAACAAAGATTCGTTACCATATTGAGAATTTGAAAAAAAATTAAATTGTTATTTTGGATACATCTTCTTTAATTTATGCCTGTTGTTCAGGTTTGACACTGGTTTAGATGCGTTGTAATTAAAAGTCTGGATTTCTCGTTTAGGGTTCGACAACAGGATCATAGCGTAGCGGTCCCGGTAAAAGGCTACTGGTATAATTTTATGGTAGTATAATTAAAAGGACAAACGTACAGTTTATATTTAATTTTTTAAGACAATTTACTTCTAGGGACCGTAACCTATAATGCGGGGACAAACGTGAATTTAATACTTCCATGTCTGTACCTGGAAGATCCTTGTGCCTTGTGTTTGTGCGTGTCATGGCTGTCCAAGTTTCCACGCTTACCATAGAAGCAGACCAATAGCAGTAGAAATATGACTTTAAAACAGACGACTAAAGTTATCTGGACGCCATGTTTAGATATTCAACTGTCTGATGTAAAAAGACATTGTATTGTTTTGGGAATATTTATCATAAAAATGAATGGTGAATTTCTGTCAAGGTGAGCTGTTTGTGACCTCGTTGTGCATTATTATCACAGCATTTTTTGACATTTCTCGCTGAATCATCGCCGGTTAATTCAAAGTAGATAATTTCAAAATTTTTTACTTCTTCAAGTTATCGTTGGGAACTCAAAATATTTCATAATATGTACGAGTATACCAATCTGTATTATAATCAGAAAAGGAACCTAGCCACGCTGGCCAGACTGATTGGTAAAGTAACTAAGTATTATTTACGTGTAAATAGTACAAAATAGTCGGTTTAAAAAAATAAGATGGGGAATTGTAACATTAAGTAGCTATTATTTCTCCGTCAGTACACTGAGAAATACTTTCCTAATTAACTATCAAATATCTGTATAATTGTAAGTACAAATAATGTGCTAATATTCTCATCTATACTTATAATAAAACTGTAGAGAGATCAATTCTGTACATTGAATATATGTTAAAAATTAATATTGGAGGATGAATGGTGATCGATACTAATGCCAAAAATGCAATCAATAAATTTTTTGTCTGTCTGTCTGTCTGTCTGTCTGTCTGTATGTATGTGCACGCATGGGTCAAAAAGTACTGAAGGCATTTTAACCAAACTTGGTACAATTGTAGTCCATACTTCCGGGCAGGTTATAGGCTATATAACATAACGCTAAGACACATAGGAGCTGAGCAGTGGCAAAAAATTTGAAGCAAGTCGGTTGAAAAAAAGCGCGTTCGAGCTCTTATCATCGCATACGTTGATCATACGCCAAAAATATGTATTACAAAAATAATGGTCTTCAAACGATGAACAAAAAAGTCCTGAATAGTATATATCTATCTTTTATATATTAGTCACAATAACCTGTTTAATCGTTAGGGTTTTCTTCAAAGTGTATTAAATACATAAATATATTGTAATTTGCATAGACATATCTTTTTCAAACTCCCATATTTCAAAAGTACACTTTAATACCTTATTCATAAAAAAAAAATTATAGAAATCGGTTTATAAACACACAAGATTTAGATGAAATAAAATTTCCAAATGTCGCCGCGCCAGTATGAGTACGGCAGTACGGTTGATTTTTGTTTAACGTCCGAAACGGCCAACCGGTGCATCTATATAATTTCATTCACATTGACTCTTAATGCGAATGGACGTGGTTCTTATTGACTCTTCTCGGAATAAGCGAGCTTTAGATATTAAAATACATATATATTTTTTGGTATTAAGTTTAAAGTAGGTATCTATCTATACTATAATAAAACAATCGGAATCGGATAAGTAATACTCGAGATATCGCTAGATCTCTTTATTAGAACAGTCCAATACAAATCAGGGGTCATGAAAAATGGATTTGGTTCAATGTTGAATGAATTTAAATTTCGTTTCTTTTGTTCACGAGATGGCGTTACCAGTAGTAATCATAAAATAAATGAGTTTTTAAATAATATATAACTATTTTATTATTAAGTGCTATTAATAAGTTATTCCTTTTAAATGTTAATAAAATTAACCATGAATCGTATGTGTAATATCAATTATTATAAGTCTTCACACTAGCCTTTAAAAATATCAATTTAACGGACACAAAGAACATCCAGACTAAGGACAATAGTTTGTGTATCACAATTGTCCTCCATGGGAATCGAACCCGCGACCTCATGCACGCCAGCCATGTAATGCGACCGCCGCGCCACCGAGGCAGGTAATTCTGCCGCACCATAACGTGGCGTGCAAATGTATTCATTCATAATTAATTAGCGATTATCCGTGTGGTGACGGAGCAAGAATACAATATGTCACCTCCCCATCTCATCCCATGGGTGGCGTAAAACCGACTAAGGGACTATCGGTGAATATTATCTTTACGAAATAAAAATGAAGGAAAACTTGAAATTAAACCCTATACCAATCCGACTGGCCAACGTGGTATTAGTAGGCCAAGTATACCTCCATCACGGGAGGAGGCGCGTCCTTGCAGTGAGACATTAATGGGCTGTTATGATGAAAAAAGCGATGTCATTTATTTTAACTTACAAATTTGACAACAGATGGCATTGTGCCTGTGACGTCATTTTCAGTATCGCGGTATTAAGATTTTACTTGAAAGAATGACGTTCGCTCATGTCTTTCAGTATAAGTTTAGACACAGTCTTCATAGATCTGCCTTTGTAAAGATTTGTTTTTGAAAAGGTTTTGGTTCGTTCGTTAATTTTACAATTCGTGTGTAGGTATATCTGTTTGTTATAAGGTTTAAAAACGATTTTTCAGTATTAAATCGAATTGCGAAGTAAGTAACATCCGCCACGCGAACGAAGTCGCGGGCACAGCAGCTAGTTATAAATATTACAATAAAAACTTAAAGTCTAAGAACTACTTACTTACTTTGAATTATGAATAGAGGTGCACCTTGCGTTGTCGTTTAAAAACATTCAATTACACTCGTAAAGAAATACGCGGCAGTAGTAGACTATAGAGTTAATTAGACACAATATAAATTGAGTGGGTCGTAACGAATTACTAAAAATTATACATAATTTATTAATCTATGTATAGGTTTTGTGTTTACTTTTATTTTACAGATTAATTCAATTTGTTTTATGTTATGTGTTAGAATCTAAAGATAATAGTTCCTCTTGTTCTTTTTAAATCATGGACTAATAATTCTGCCAATTTTAATGTGGACAAATAAATTATTTGGACCATTGAACGGATAGTTTTTTTATAAAAAAACACATAGTTTGAAGGAAACCAAGTAATTTAAAAAAATCAAAAAGATGTAGAGTAAAAGCTTTTTCTCGTTAATAGTCTGTCGAGTACGAATTTTAATCGTGTAATGGCATAGTTATATTGACACTAATCGGATAAAATTACGAAATAGGTACAGCACTCAAAAACATTATAATATATAATTAACAATATAATTATTTACTATATAATACAGACAGTATAAATAAAACCGATATAAAAATCACAATTAAATTAAGTAAATCAAATATAATTTTTTCAAGGCACTAAATAAGAATTAAATATCACACTCAATTATAATACAGCTCTACAAAGAATGTAGCCAAGAAACTCTGGACACTCTTTTTAAACATAACAATATAACTCTGTTACATTTAATACATAAAATAGTATGATAAAAGGACGTTTGAAGTTCTTTAAGCCAGCGATAATAAACACATTAAACGCCTGGTTATTAACCTTACACAACTAAAAAGGTAAAATAGAGCGGTTATTTGTGTATAATTTGTGTCCAAAGATACAAAACATCAAGCTACCATTCTCATTCCAAAGATTTTGTAAACGATACGGAAGTTTTCGAAAAACATAGTTTCCTTTCTAGAGACGAAAACCCCGCCTGATTATCTTCGTATTAGTACGTATACCTTATTTACTATAAAATACGTACCGACCATTGACTGCAATATTATGTCATATTCAATCGGTAAAGCAGAGTATCGATAATACTGCATAAGCACACGAAAATGGGCTTTAAGGTGGCGGACCTTTAATTACCGTCACTGTACCTAAAATTTTACTGAACACTGTATTAGGTAGGTAAGGTACAATACACCTTGAGCTTCAGACAACAGGCCTCTTCTTTCATACCCGTGGGTATCCAAAAAGGCTTCCGAGTGCCTAGAAACTTTTTACCCCCAGTACACTACGAAAGACTTGCCAAACAGTTTGCTCTAGCATGTCGTGTTTCATTATATCGTGAGTGCAAGTCCTTAAGGATTTGTAGCCACCGGAACGGGTAGAGTAATAATATAATGCCTTCCATCCATCCATCGTGCAGCCACTGTGGCTTATTTTATTGGGCAAAAGGCAAGTGGATATTCTTGTAGTCCTTATCATCATTAAATCATCCAAGAGTCGTTAACTGCTGGACATTAGCCTTATCAAAACATTAAAGCGCCGATTACACTAGACTACATGTAGGAGACTATGTGTAGTCTAGTGTAATCACATGGAGGACAGTGTAAACAGAACGTCCTAACACTAAAAAGTTAGGACGTCCTTATGTAGGAGACTACATGTAGTCTAGTGTAATCGGCGCTCAACATCGGGCGCATGCACTCTCTCATCTATCATTGACCAAAGAGGTTGGTAGCCATTGTGGTATTTTTAAATAATACAAAGAAACATTGTTTACGAATATAATTTTATTAACAATTTTAATTTAATGACTGTAATGTAAGTCGATATCGTATTTACAATTTGCTTTTGTTTATTTATTATGATACATTTTTACAAAGTTTTTACCTAAACTAAACTATAACCTAACCCGCCGAGCGCGATGGCGGGAAATTTACAAAAAAATACAAATCTTACCAGTTACAAATTGTATAAAACTGTTTTTATTTCGTTCAGAGTTAACGGCGTTGAGTGCTGTGAGAAGTTTATTTGACGATTTAGCATTGTAATTGTTTTCTTCACGAAGACTTTTTTAAATTTGATGATTTCCATCAATTATTTCGTAGAATTTGTATATAAAACAGTTACAATTTAAACAGAGACATCATTAAAAAAGGATCGAAATAAAGTGGCACAATTATAGAGAAACTAACAGGTAATGAAACAAAACATTTAAAAAAAAAACATTGTACATTACTTTGAGAAATCACTTAATTTTCTATTTTGACAGACTTCAGACCATAGTTAGCTAAGGTTCCTTTTTATGCTGACGACATGTAATACCAAATAGCCAGAAATTTTCTACTATTTTTTACTGTTTTATACAAAACCAAGTACAGTTAAAGTTAGTATCAATAAATTCGTTATTATTTATGTATTTTGTGAGATAGGTAATATCATATAAATAAGTACAATCAACTTAATAATTTATGACAATAAATAGTCTTGTCATGCTGAATTTAGAAAAATCTTTACAGGTAGTAAGTAAGCTGGTTTATTTCATAGTATCTTTAATGAATAAGGAACAAAATTATAAATAATTACCTATGTCTATTAATAAACAAAATCTACGATGTTTTACAGGCTTACAACAAAAATAAGCTTTATGAATACAATTCATATCTAAATCTAAAAGATTTTCGGAAAAAAGAGAAAGATTTCCAAAGATCGCAAGGATTATATAAGTTTAAGCTTTCCTGTCACTCTTATTAACTTTAAAACTTTCGCGTTTCGTTTTATTATTATATTAATATTATCGGGTATTAACGCGTATAAATTTTAGGTAAACACTTTATTTATTAACCTTGAGCCACTCGACGTTTCGGCCTGTACCCGTTAATACCCGATAATATTAGTATATTAATGTTACTCTAAAATGATTAAATACCTCAGTGGTACATTTTCATTCTATCTATGTATGTAGGTATATAATGTATAGCCTGTTTGCATTCAAGTCTACTTATTGTTTCTAGCTTTTGATAAGTTACGCTATTAATTAAGTAGTACCTATAAAGAATTTAATCTGCATGTTAATTCTTGTACCTTAAAATCGTTAAAAAATCTGTTACCTTTTAGTTGTCAAATTGTCACACAATAGGTATGAAAATTTGACAACTAAATGTTAACCGAATTTTTAAGAATTTTAAGGTACGAGAATTGAAATTCTGATTTAATGTTCTAATTATTTAAAAAATACATAAATATTAGAGATCACAAAATATAAAATAAGGCGTACATGATTGATACATGAATCGAATAACCATAATAAGAATAGATATCACAGAATATAAAATTAGGCCTCTATGGTTAGTCCGAGTTTATCAGTTCGAAAATGGTTTACAAGCACTATCTTACAACTGTGAAAATACTTTTCTACACATTTTTGTTTTTTAAATAAAATTTTCTTTTAAAATAAAATGAAAAGAAATATAATCAAATGAGTTGGTAATATTATATTGGTAATTTGGTAAGTTGGTAATTTCTATATTATTTGTATTCGATAACTTTTTTCGAGTTTGAAAATCTCTTATGAATATTTTTATGTTATAGATTTTTAAAATTGTACGCCTTTACTACGCGTCAAGTCTGAGTTTAATCATTATTATTTTTGTGTTGCATAGTATATTTATCAGAGAAACCAAAAAAACAGGAGAAATTTTAAAAAACTTCATAAAATTCGTTTTTTAATAACGTTTTAGAAATAACGTTATTAATAAACCTCATTGTTACATACCTACATTAAATTACGGTAAGATAAAAGTTTTAAAAGTATGCATGGTGTAGTGGTAGAGTGTCTGTTTCTCTAACATGGGTTCGAGATAAATTACTAGGGATTAGGCGTTCCCGCCTTATTTATTATTAGAATCAATTCTAACTTACATAGGCCTATGGAAATATTTAAATCCGATAGGCCTTCTTATTCTATTTAGTTGTAGGCTTATTTGCATTCAAGTCTCCGGTGTTTCCATGATTAAAACTACTACATTTTCTTCTTATTAAATTTGCGGCTAGTCCGAAAGCGTTTTAGTTTTTCCCCGAAATTTACAGATTATCACATTCAGTTGTAATAAAAGAGTGTAAAATGATAGGTCTTTACCTATGAAATTGCCGTTTTATTTCTGCGCAGTCTTTAGACTCTATATTCTTTTTAAACATATATTGTTTAAATATTTAATTTTATTTTGGAAATAAGAATATTATCAACCATTTAAATGTGCTCCATTACATATACCAAACTTCATTTTATTAAGTATAATAACTATTGAAAAATCTTAGAAAACGTTAGTATGAAAAACCTAACTACTGATAAAAGCTTCATACAAAACGGCAATTTCATAGGCATAGACCTAATATAAATAAACACTTAACACTGCCTTCAAATAGTAACCGTAATGGAAAAGTAAAATTAATGCCGTCAAATAAAAATCACACAAAATGGCCGCGCATTGGCAAAGTTACGTTTGTAACAAAAAACGGAACAACTAAAATCATATATGTACAGTTATTTCTTGGAAAGCATATCGTCATTTACATAAACAATGCTACTCATACGGGTTACATAACAACAACATTATGATATATACTTGTATGTGGGTGTATCATGGTCTGTTTCCATCATATAACCTGATTGACAGGAGAATGTATGTATTATAATAATTTGTTATTGTACTTGTGGAGCAGTGAGTAGTCGCTCTTACTACAAAATAGAGATGTCAATACTCGTAGACAAAGTAGTCAAACTCTGTAATCACTAAGTCTTAGTCCATAACTGCTACGCGGGGTATTTTTTGCAGTCGAGAAAGGAATACCTACTTATAATATAGAAATCTAAGTCTATGAAGTTATTTCTATCTATCGTTCCGTGAGGAATTAATACAAAGAAAACTGAGAAGCTTTGCGCGGACACTTCAAGAATCCAATTTCACATATTTATACTGTAGTACATAAAGTACAGAGCCTAAAGTTAGTACATACATAATTATAAGAAACTAGCTGACCCGTGCCCACTTCGTTGGGCGGAGAAAAAAACGCGTCCCTTTTTTAAACATATTTTACTAATGCTCCACTTCTATTAGGCATAGCGTGATACTATATAGCCCATGACACTCCTGGATAAATGGACTATTCAACACAGAAAGAGTTTTTATAATCGGTGCTGTAGATCCAGAGATTACCCCCTACAACGTCACAAACACACAAACCTCTTTATAATATTAGTATAGATGTAGTACGTAATTTTTTTTAAAAATAATATTTGAATTATTAACATACTGCCTGGGTGGTAAAGCAGACATGTATGCAGTTGCCGTGCCTCAAGGTCGTAGATTTGAATCCCACGCAAAATAATAGACAAATTATTTTTATGTATAGTTAGTGATAGTTGTAAAATAATTAAAATATTCTGCACCATTGCATTAGGTTATGAATTAAAGAACTGTAATGATGGTTACAGTTGCGATTATATAAAGTAAATAAAATGATTTTATTCTTTTATTAGTAGGTATGCGAATACTTAGATTATTGGATTACCACACAGTGGCAAGTAAGAGAATCGAGCTCTTGTTAGCAGCTAACTGCTGGAGATTCCGACCACAGCACCAAAGCAGAACAGTAGTATCATGAAAACTAATCGTAAACCAAGGGGGTAAGTTTTGTTTTTCAATAAAACAGGTGAATGTTATCTATACTAATATTATAAAGAGGTAAAGTTTGTGTGTTTGTGACGTTGTAGGGGGAAATCTCCGGATCTAATGAAACGATTTTAAAAATTCTTTCTGTGTTAAATAGTCCATTTATAGGGAGTGTGATAGGCTATAATATAGTATCACGCTATGACTAATAAGAGCGGAGCAGTAATAAAATATGTTTAAAAAATGGACTCGTTTTTTTCGCCGCCCAACGAAGCGGGCATGGGTCAGCTAGTATATCATAATTTCAATCATAGGTGGTGGACGATTTGAAAGTTTTTTTTATAAGAATTTTTGATTGTGCTATTTTATGAATCCGAGTAAACTCGTAAACACGGCGGCATATAACAGTGATAAATGACTATTTCTCCTTGCGGTGTAGAGGTAAAATACCTACATGTTTTCATCAATATTTAAGGAGCACTAATAACAAGCATAGTTGTCATTAAAAAAAAGCTGAGTGACTGCAAGTTCGCAAATATTTTCTCTACAAAAACCAATTCGTAAGACTAGCTGTTTTAGTATGCCAAATTTCATTTATAACTGGAAGAACTCCTTATTATAATACTTAGCAATTTTACCAATTCCTTAATAATTATTAAAAGATTTTAAATTATTGCACTAAAATCATCAAAGGTTAAAAGGGATCAATATTCAATAGATAGTTCATTACAATTTTTGATAACAAGTTGGAACGAGACATTAAATGTTTTTACAGAATTACAATGAACTTATGTAATTTCTTTAAGAATTTTTGGCTCTATCACATTTTTAACTACAGACTCTATCAATGTCAAGATCAAGAGTTAAGATTTCGACAGAGAAATAGCACTAAATTTAAGAAAAAATTATTATCTCAACGCATACAACAACCACGAGAAGAAATGGTACTGTTACATTCCTTGTTCTTAGTAAGCGGTGGTAAAGTTTAGTAAACTTTAAAGTATATAAACTTGGAATAAGTAGAATCAAATTGATGTCAATAGTTATGAGCCATGTTGTATGTTATGTTGAAATTTAAATGAATTGTATCTTACTAGGAATCTCCGCGACCACGGCCCTTGCAAGTCGGCTGAAACGTCGGAAAAAAAACTACGTATTTATGTTACTAGTATTTAAGCTAATTAGTATTAACCGCGAGTAAGACCCGTAAAAAATAGTATTGTATAGGTATGTATACAAATCGCGATAGTTTAAAATTTATTCTTATATCTTATTACTTATTTTTAATATTACGCTTAGAGAAAGATAACCTACAGTGATGCAAAGTAACTTGGCATACTAAACATAAAAGTGACAATATCCAAAGACAATTAAACAGAAATAATGGAAATACCTTTTTAGATGGATCTAGATTTGCCCTCCTAAGTTTTTTTATCTGTTCTTTGCGCGCGAAAAAACACAGATCACAATCAATGAATAAACCTACTAATCTATACTAATATTAGTAAGAGGTAAAGTTTGTGTGTTTGTATGTTTGTGACGTTGTAGGGGGTAATCTCTGGATCTACTGAAACGAATTAAAAAATCCTTTCTGTTTTGAATAGTACATTTATCGGGGAGTGTCATAGGCTATAATAATATAGGATCACGCTATGCTCAATAGGAGTGGAGCAGTAATGAAATATGTTTAAAAAAGCGGCGCGTTTTTTTAGCTACCTAACGAAGTGGGCACGGGTCAGCTAGTAACTTATATTTTTAGTTACCTTAAATATTTTATATGTAACTCAGGGCCAGATTCAGAGACCGCACTTTGACTTTACCTTAGCAAAGTCTAGTTTTTATCTCTGAATTTGAAAAACATTAAAGTAATCTTTCGCATGAAAAGTTTACTTTGGGAAGATTACTTTTGAAAGAAAGTAAAGTCACGACTCTGAATCTGGGCCTTATATCTCGTTTTTGTATCAAAGTCGAACTTTCCTTCAAAGTAAAGTCAAAGTGCGGTCTCTGAATCTGGCCCTTAGTATGCAATAGCAAACTCAGAAGAATTAGTGATAAAGAAACTCAGGAACGTCTTTTATATTTAAGTTTTGAATATTCAAAAGTGTTCTTATGAAATCCACTATGTTCACATTTTAGCAACTTTGTAGTTCTTACAGCTAAATTTTAGTTAAAAAAGTATGTAAGTAAATAAAGGGAAATACAAAACAGTGTCTAGGGGCTATTAATGTTTAATAGTTGTTTTATTTTTCTTTCTAGAGCTGTATTATAAGTAGTAATCTTTTTTTAATTACCTTAACGGATGAACTCTACACGGCCCATTTATTTAAGAAGTACGTTTTTACCCCAAAAGCTTAATTATCTGTCACTTAAAAAGCCTAGGTGTAAATCCAAAACATTTCATAAGCAACATTAAATGTATGTTATTGTAGAGTGATGTTAAATAAATAATATTTTTTTATTTATTCTTTTTAGGTATTCTCACATAAATATCGGGTTCGATTCCCGCTCAATGCAAATCTTTGTGTGCATGAACATGATTATTTGCATTGATCTGGGTGTTTCTATGTATAATATGTATGTACTTACAAAAAAAAAGGTATATAAGTATTAATATCCGTTGTTCTGTTACCCATAACACAAGCAGGTTAAGCCTAGCTTACTTTGGGAACAGATGGCGCTGTGTAGAGATGTCCGTGTAGGTATATTTATTTATTTTAATTACAAGAACAGTAAACTAAATATCTAAAGATTACAAATGTACCTATAATTTATAATTTGTGAATTAAAATAACGCATTTCGGATATCAATGGGCCCGTAAGACATATTTATAAAATTCGCTCTGACTTAATTTTCATTTAATTAATTATTATAATTCTTCTGTAGAAAAAGACTGTTTTACCTGCTCTCTTTGAAATTAAGTAAGTATATCTTTAATTTAAAAATAAAAAGAACTTAATAAAAAGTTCGAAACATACGTTGTCTATTTAAGACACGAGTGGATATTAATTTTATTCTAAAAATACATAAATTAAGCATGTCTATTATTGAAAATGAATCCATGTTTGCAGTTTAAAGCTATTGTACATTTTAAAATTATCACCAAAACCAACCCAAAATCTTACTAGGTATATAGTGGGCCTTCAATAGAGGAATACTTGATCTAATAATACCTTTCTGATTAGTTTGACCTAATTAGCAGAGATTAATAAGTATAAGCATTATCTACGCGTTTAAACGGCAAAGCAGAAAAGAACAGGACGACGGACGTTCAATATAATGGTTTTTGAAAATCCGACTCTGAAGAAATCCGCAGAAGGATCAAATTTACTAAAATATGATTACTCGTTTAACTTTTACGTGGCAATAGGCAAGGCACACGGCAATGGAAGTTGCTCAGATGGCAAAAGCCTTACGGGACAGACCCCCAACCAACGACCCGATAGAGGTGACGGGAAGGTTATTGATAATAGAGATGCAAGATCCCGCGCAGTGAAAACGTTTGAAGGTGGCCTATGCGAAGCAGTAGACGTAAGCTGATATCATAACAACCCATTAATGTCCCACTGCAGGGACGGGCCTCCTGCCGTGACGGAGGGATACTTCGCCTACTAATACCACGCTGGCCAGACGGATTGGTATAGGGTTTAATTTCAAGTTTTCCTTCTTCTTATTTCGTAAAGATAATAATATTCACGGATAGTCCTTTATTCGGTTTTTACTACACCCATGGGATGAGATGGGGTGGTGACATATTGTATTCTTACTCCGTCACCACACGGAGCTGATATTATGATTAATCATCATTCTAACAGCTAAAATAAGTTCTAGTTTAATTTCTACAAATGAAAATGTTTTGTATTTTTATGATTGCGTGGTTTTAAATATTTAGCTCTATGGTTGCGTGTGCATAGTCTCTATTAATAATTAACGTTAATTAGGTCCCCTAAAGGTTGATCCTTTATGACTGTGTTTTTTTTTTTGTATATCATAAAATATAATTGTTTGCAACTATATTACATAGTGTATTAGTTTATAATTAAACTATCGCTAATTGATATTTTTGTAGTAAAAAGGTACTTAAGTTGGAAGTGATACGAAGATTCGAATTAACGTTATTGCTTTGCACGCTATTTCGATTTTTTACTAGTAGTACGCCAGTTCGAAAACATATTAGGTGATCGAAATCCGTTATATCGAATGACGTTGTCGCTAACACGCTTAAAAAACTCTTTGAAGGGGTAAGCCAATTACAAAAGTATTGGTATCAAAATTCAAATTGCGAATAGGTATTCCAATATGAATTTGCCTGGGCATCGATCTCGTGACTAGCCGCGACCCAGTGAATTCCAAGAACCCAACGCGGTGTCCTACGTGGGCGACGAATGCGACGCGACGCGACGCGATGCTACACGCGACAAGTAACCCACATGATTACGTCGCGTCTCGTCGCAGACTGTCACATAGGACAGAACGCCGTTGATTTGATCGCGTTATAGCAAGAAGGTCGTTTTACAGTAATAAGTGTTACAGTAATAATGATATTGTAATTAAGTCAAATTACCAGTTACCAAGCCAAGACCTAAACCAAGATATTCAAGAGCTGGAGTCTACTGCAACATTGGTCGCTCAACAAATCCGCTTATGTGTAGTCAGGGACTGATTGCAGATAACCAAAATAGCAGTCAAATTACGGTACAGGTTTACAGACCAAAACTTACTAATGTCATAAATTAACGACACACGATTAAATAAAGCAGCGAAGCGTTAAGAAGGTTCATTTGAAATATCTGTCCGGGAATACAGTCCCGAGTGACATTGTGAGTATTAGTAGGTACGAAACGTAGGGCTTAATTAAACGGCCTTGCTGTAAAAAGGGGAGAAGGAAACTAGTTTAAATAACACTTCAGATACTCCATGATACATCCTTAACTAGCAGACTACCTAGCTGTCCCGTGCCCACTTCGTTGGGCGGCGAAAAAAACGCGTCCCTTTTTTAAACATATTTCATTACTGCTCCACTCCTATTAGTCATAGCATGATACTCTATAGCTTATGACACTCTCCGATAAATGGACTATTCAACACAGAAAGAATTATTAAAATCGCTTCATTAGATCCAGAGATTACCCCCTACAACGTCACAAACTTTACCTTTTTATAATATTAATATAGACGAGCAAGGAGTACACCATACACTCAGGCTTTAATGTCTATAGCTCTACAACTTTACTACAATTCGACCTAAACCACTTTAACATTTTCACACCATACACAACATAAGACCATGTTAAAGAATTCTGGTAAATTGAATTTCGGCAAAGCAAAGAATTCAATAACTTAATTTGAAGCTAGCCTATATCTTTCCTGTCCGACGTCAAACCTATGCACTTCACATTCTTAATTAGCTGTAGCGTTCTTATACGATATTAGTAGGCCAAATACCCCTCCGTCACGGGAGGAGGCCCGTCCCTGCAGTGGGACATTAATGGGCTGTTATGATAATTCTAATACGATACTTTAAACAGTGTAGTGTTTAAGTAGTTCTGATAACGTAAACAGTCTTCAATGTAGGTACGTAATTAGGGGTGATTTTTTAGACTAAATTCAACTATTAGACAATTTTATCATCCCTATAAGAATTACTTAGAATCAAAAGTCTAACCTTGCTAAAAGCACGTAGCGCAAGAGTTAGGGTTTTAAAAAAACGTATTGGGACTAGCAAATTAATTATTCTTATTGAAGAAAATGTAGGAGAAACTTCTCTCCAGTCCTGTCAAATGAGACTTGAATGCAAAAAGGATTTTATGTCAATACTGGCATTTTCATGTGACAGTTATAAA
Source organism: Schrankia costaestrigalis (assembly GCA_905475405.1). NCBI lineage: Eukaryota > Metazoa > Arthropoda > Insecta > Lepidoptera > Erebidae > Schrankia > Schrankia costaestrigalis. The sequence goes on from FR997835.1 coordinate 18,906,973, forward strand.
ATTGCACTTTCTCGATTAGAATCAATTTAAAAAGTAAAACGTAGTAGGTACATTAATTCTCATAATTTTCAACATTCTCAATCATAAATAACAAATATTCAGTAATAAACTTAAATAATATTATAAATAGGTACCTATAGGTATTACATCCTATATTATAAGCTATTTATTATAAAACATTTTTTATATTAAAAATCAGTCATATTACCTAAATATCATAGCCATTAATTTGAACAAACACTACTTACCACGCATCTATGTTTTAAAATAATTTGAAAGTTTAAAAAAGATATAAGAACAGCCTTGACATTTATAAAAAAAAAATAAGTGTGCATAGACATACCTACTTTTTTAAATTGTAATCTTTTTAGAATCTAATTTGTGCATAAAATGCTTGGCTTTATTAGCTTGGTTTTATTAGATATTCATTTACTTTTATAATTTAACATAGTAAAGTGTAAAGAAATAGTATTGATCTATCTCTAGGCCTATATTTCAATCTAAGAACCTACATAAAATCGTTCAAATAAACTTCTCACAGCAATGCCATCGTGAAACAAATATTCATTGTACATCGCAATAAATAATTTAATAATAGATATTACAGATAATAATATTAAAAACGTCACCCGTATGAGAAGTCAGTGATTATGTTCAGGTACACAACTTCACACGGCGACGTATAACAACTACAAAGTAATATCTACATAGTCAACGTACAACTAAAAGCTGATATGATAAATAAAATCTATATTTACTGGTAAAAATAGTTATTCATAAATATTTAGGTGAGTAAATGCTTCTCACGGAGCGAAGCTTCCAATCAAATAAATAGATCTAGTGAGATATATAACGCGTAATAGTACGTAAAATGAACCCTGTTGCACCTCGAGAGCTGTACATACCTGGAGCACGAGGCCGCAGGCGGCGCACTCAACAACTGCAGTACGTCTCACACTAACAACACGGCAGCTAACTACGTCAACATAACTGTGCTCTCAGTCACTAGCGTCCTGTCGCGACACGTGCCGCTACTCCTCGTCCACGTTGATCTCCGAGTCGGCCGAGTCCTCGTCGTACGTGGAGGACGACGCGAACCCCTGCCCGAGCAGCGCTGAGCGGTTCTTGGCGGCGGCGGCGCGGTCCCGCTGCCGCCGGTTCTTGAACCAGTTGCCGACCTGCGTGGGCGTCAGCCCCGTCGCCGCCGCCAACTCTCTCTTCTTCGTGGGGTTCGGGTAGGGGTCCTGCAGGTACCACTCGCGCAGCAGCGACCGCGTGCGCTCCTTGAAGCAGTGCGTCTTCTGCTCGCCGTCCCAGATGGTGCGAGGCAGCGGGAACTTCTTGCGCACGCGGTACTTGTCGACGGGCCCGAGCGGTCGTCCGCGCAGTCTCTCCGCCTCCTGGTAGTGCGCCTCCAGCCACAGCGCCTGTAGCTTGGCGTGGCTCGAGCGCTGGAAGCGGTGTCGCTCCAGGATGGAGTACAGCTCCCGGTGTCGCCCCGCGTGGAAGGCGACGACGGCGCGCGCCCGCAGCACTGCCTCACAACGTTCCAACTCGGCGACGTTCGGGTGCGCCACCGGTAACGACCACAGGAATCTCGCAAGTCTCTCTACATCTCCACTTTCTTCCAAAGTTTCACACACGGTAGCGACTTGTGCCGCGCTGAAGCTGAGCGTAGGCAGCGGTAGTAGAGGAGTAGGCGCCGCCAGCTCGACCGCGGGCTGTGCCGGCGGGTCGGCGCAGGCGGGCTCGGCGGCGCGGTCGGTCGCGGCGGGACCGCGGTGCGCCTCCAGGATGCGCGCGTGCAGCGCCGCCGTGGCGGCCTCGTCCCACGAGCCGCGCATCGGAGCGAGTGTGCGCGCTCCGCGACGAGCGCCGACTCGCGCTCGCGCCTGCCCCGGGAGGCGGGGCGTGCTGCGCGCCGATTGGCTATCGCTTACGGCGCGGGAGGCCGGCGGGCCAATCGCGTGCTCTGCGCCCGGGGGGCCGGATAGCTTACAACCGCGTATCCGGCGGGCGCGTTTAACTCTGCCGGCGGGGCGCGCCCCCCCGCGCCGCCATGATCCGTCACGCACACCGCTCCCCTGCCCCGCGCGTCCCCCCCGCCTCCCCGCGTCACTCCGCGTGGCGTGCCCGCCGGCTCCCACCTCCTCTATCGATTACCTGCAAACCTGCAATTAATAGCCTCCATACAACAATCCGGGTGGATTACATGTTAGTGTTTGTCCTGTGTGTTGCGCTCGCTACATAAAATAATTATTTAGTTCATCATTTGCATACTTAGTGATACGTCAATCAGTTGACATACTACACGACACCACCTAACATTATCTACTACGGCACTGTATGTCGATAAACGTTCATAAACTTTCCAACTCGCTTACTTTACAATAAAGTATTTATTTCCACATCATTGTGTTGCAATCCTTTACATCTCTGATCAATGTCATTTACCCAAAATACACATTTCCTTCAAGTCTACAACTCCACAACCATATTTGATACTATGTACAATTTTTGAACAAACATAAGTATCAAGACAATTCGGTCGCGTTACAGTGAAGCGAGATTTCAGGCTGAAAGCCTCCCGAGTGTATTAAGTTATTGAACGGCAAACCACACCCTGTAACGTTACACAGGTGGCACCCCACGCCCACTCCCAGCGGTGGGAGAAGTGGGGGGGCGACGGGAACACTTTTTATCTACCACTATTAATATTAGCAGAGGAATATTTCTTTCTTTGTTATGTCGCACAATTGTACTCGTGTGGCTCTTGAGTAATGGACTAGAGGAGAGAATTTATCATTATTATTATGGACTCTTAGTACCTAGGTACCTTTATAAATATGTATTCGTTTGCTTTTTTATAAATTTATGTAGGTACCTATTTAAAAATTATATAGGTACCTAAGTACAGAAAGAAGAAAATAAAATAAATATACCTAACTCTGAAATAAAATACCTAATAACTGTAAAGTTTATACATTTTTAATTAAAAAACCTATTCAAAAGTTTGTAAGTAGGTAAGTAGCTTTGATACCGATTACTAAGTATAATTTTACCAGCATGTCAATTCTCGTTACTTAAAATCGTTAAAAATTCGGTTAAGTTAACTTTAGTTGTCAAATTGTCTCACCTATTGTATAAAAATTTGACAACTAAAAGTTAAATAAACCGATTTTTTTACGATTTTAAGGAACGAGAAGTGACATGCAGAATAAAAAATTCCATTAGGTATTTTTAATGAACAACCCAAATTATAGTTCAGTAACCAATTTTTATGTAAGTAAATTAATATGAGACTAAGTTGGGACTAGTCCTTTCCTAGAATTCGATTTTTTATTTTTTTATTTCATAAAATTTATTACAAATTGTTTGAAATCGTCGTTTACTTAGAAGCTACAATTAAAATTATAGATCGACACAGACAAACGCTACAGCACTAAAAAAGCCGCGTTGTATTGTCCAATGTAAATTAAAGGAGAAAAATAAAACAATCTACTACTCGAATTTACTTGTCTGTCTGTGTTGATCCATAAATTCCAGTTTCCAAATGGTAGGGCCAATGAGAAGAAACCTGGCAAAGAAACTCATGGCAACTCTTTTAAAAATAAGTTGTGTTTACAATTTTTTTTTTTTTACATAAATCATATACCCAATCAAAATATTTGACAGTACCAGACAGGATAATACACCATTTATACATCATAAAAAATAATAATCAAAGAAAAGAAAAATAGAAGACAATGAGAACAAGGAAGACAGAAAAAAAAAAGATAGAAAGGATACAATAATACAATTAGAACTTAGAGATAAAACAATACAGTAGCACACATAAATAAAAAAAGTGCATAAACTTGCATTATTTGAAACAGCCTGGGAACAGAAGCATTTAATCCCAAGCCTTTTTGTCTTTCGTGTAGTCTAGGATAGTATAATATCCCTTTACGATAAGTTTTTGTTTGACTACTTTCTTAAATTTATTAAAACTTAGATCTTGAATGTCTTTCGGAATTTTATTATAAAATCGCACACATTGACCCTGAAATGAACTATGTATTTTTTGGAGCCTAGAATACGGATGAATAAGTCTATCTTTATTTCTAGTATTTATACTACTTTATTTTTATGAACATAAATTATGTTTTCATAAATGTATTGACTTGCTACAGTTAATATATTGATTTCCTTAAATTTTTCTTGAAGTGATTGCCTCCTACCTAAATTATAAATTGCACGAATAGCTCTCTTCTGCAGCACAAAATTTGCGAACCTAGTAGAGTAGTCGTTTAAAAATATAAAAGCAGTGGGTAACATAGCAACTTAAAAAAAACACTGCATTCTTATCGAAGTTAGAGGTTTAAGTCACGGCGCGCGGCACAAGTCATTTGTGTGAACAAACGTGGTTGATAACGGTTGTTTTTCAGAATATGTCATTATCATTATCATGCATCCGTGTGGTGACGGAGTATCTCCGTGTGGTGACGGGGTAAGGATACAATTTGTCACCACCCCATCTCATCCTATGGGTGTCGTAAAAACCGACTAAGGGATTATCCCTCAATATTATCTTTACGAAATAAAAAAAAAGGGAAACTTGAAATTAAACCCTATACCAATCCGTCTGGACAGCGTGGTATTAGTAGGCCAAGTATTCCTCCGTCATGGGAGGAGGCCCGTCCCTGCAGTGGGAAATTAATGAGCTGTTATTATGATTATCATGTATGTTTCCTCCACCTGCCTCCACAGCGCGAGAACTTGCGCTCCCCTTATCCATTGCCATCTAGCATCCTTAAACAGGTAGTCGGATCTTCCGTTCCGTGGTCGCCATACCAGAGCTTTTTTTGGACCATCGACTACTCGTTCTGGGTGCCACAAAATAAGTATTTAGAACTACAGTTCAACCTTAATGTAAAGTACCTCAATATAACGACTTCCTTAATTTAACAAATTTTAAGGTATTTTAATTTTAGGTATTTTGAACTGAGGTATTTAAATGTTATTTTATTTTTTGTTATGTTTTGTTTTATTTTTATGTTTTAATGTTTAGATATGTATCCGAGTAAAAGTTCTCGCGACACAGGGCTATAATGCTATAATCGAAAGCAGGAATAGGTAATTCTTGACGTCATCCAAAATTAACCGTTACATATTTAACCTATATTAAACTGCACTAATAAGTAAGTACTTAATGCCATTTTGTGCAACAAATAAAATAACAAATATATTTATAATTTAAGTAAAACAGCCTACAGTTGCCGACCGGCAGGTGGCGCTAGTAATCGTGTACACAATCTTGCGTTAATGAGATCGTGACTTTATATTATCTGTGATGAAACGATAAACACTCTGCTTTTTATTTTATACACATAAAATATATTTAGTTAAATAAGTTTGTCAGTACCAAGTATCCCTCTGTCACTGCCCGTCCCTGCAGTGGGACATTAATGGGTTGTTATGATGATGATGAGGTAGTTTGTCGGTCTATTTCTTACATTATATAACTAAAATATGCGTATGTACAGCAGTGGACGTCTATTGGCTGATATGATGATGATAACTAAAATAATACTTCTTACAGTCAGCGCCATCTAGCCTCAAATTAAGCAAAGCTTGTAGTACGATCGCCGTTACTGTTAACGTATAAGTAGAAACATGAGCCGATGCTTTCGGGTATGGTTAACCTCGATTTTCCTCAGTCATACCTACGTAAAAGTTGGGACGGTAAAAACCGCACCTTCCAAGCAGGTCCCTGTGATTTTTTTTAACGTTGGAATCCTTGTAGAGGCGCTCAACGTTGGTTTGTAGAAGTCCCGAGAGGAATTACTGTGTACCGGCTAAAGCTTTAGTGTTCCACACTCAGTCATGCCTAGGATGACGGAAAGACAGGCATTAGCGACCCTAAGCCTATTTATCATAACAGCCCATTAATGTCCCACTGCAGGGACGGAGGGATACTTGGCCTACTAATACCACGCTGGGCAAACGGATTGGTAGGTATAGGGTTTAATTTCAAGTTTTCCTTCTTTTTATTTCGTGATGATTATATTCACGAATAGTCTCGGTTCTTACGACACCCATGGGATAAGATGGGGTGGTGACATATTGTATTCTTACTCCGTCACCACACGGAGCCTATTTGCCACCTTATAATACAAAGGGTATTTTAACTTGTTATTCTTAGCATTAATATTTACAGGCATAGTGTTGTAATTACAGCGAATAACTAAGCAATTATTGATATAATTTTAATTAAAATAACAAGACATTCTTCACAACAGTTTTATTAATAGTTTAATAATTAGTTCCCTCGTTCATTCGTTCGCAGTGGGGTCAAATAGTTATGTGATTGCATACACCATTAATTACTAGACTAAAGGGGGTCATTGCTTGTAAAAACTTTGAGGGGCGGTGACTTTTACAGTAAGAACTAAAAAAAGATCATAACAGTATTCTGGTCACCTGGGCCCCATTTAATAAAAGCGAAAATTTTTCAGGTTGTACTTGTCGAGTCTCTAAGAAAATATTTGTGACAATGACAATTTTGTTGGTCGTGTTGACATATTTGTCGCAACATATAGAATAGCGTTGACATTGGTTGAAATGCCTGTCGAAAATCTGTGGCAATTGTAACATAATGTCAGCTTCCAATGATAATTTAGTGTTCAACAACAAACAAGTTTTTAAACAAAGTATCGACAATTAGTTAAGTAATTGTCTGATTTTCGCCTGTCATTGTCGCGTCTATTTAACAGCTCTCCCTTAGTCGGATTTTACGATACTCATGCAATTATTTGTGGTGGTGACAACAGTGACTGTTGTCGTAATATCGGACTAAGGTAAAGTTCGATCACTAAAACAACTTGTTGACATAAAGTCCTATACAAATACGTTTGGCCAGCATAGCAGGAGACCAAGTTTCCAACCGTGCAGTGGACCATTACTAGGATGTTATAATAATATTATTATACATACAATAAAAGTTCTAAGTATTTTTTATTCTTAAAACTTAATTATTTTCTTCATCTTTAAGTTCGTACCTTCAGAACTTCATAAAAGTAACTTTTCAATCAGTGAGATTGTTAACTGAACTCCATTTACAAGGATTATGTTGAAAAGCCTCCCCTCCACCACCCTTCTGCCACCCCTTCGCAGTATAAAGAGATGTATCTTATTCGCACTCAGCTAAATAAATTTTGCAATATCTTTGATATATTTTTTACCTATAAACATAATAATATTCTTATACACTGCGGGCTGAAAATCGCAGAACGGACATGTTCCTGACGTGGTGAACAGACGACCTGTTAAAGGTTGCGGGATGCCGATGGATGAGGGAGGCACTGGAATGCAAGCCGGAAATAATAGTTATGGGGTTCTATGTCCAGCAGTGCACCTGTAATATTCCGCACACATTCACACAACGCCATCTAGTCCCAAACTAAGCAGAGCTTGTACTATGGGTGTTAGACAACGGGTAAACATACTTAAAGACTTCTTTTTTTTTGTAAATACATACCTACATAGTATACTTACATAGAAAACCCAGACCAATGCAAACAATCATGTTCATGCACACAAAGATTTGCATTGAGCGGGAATCGAACCCGAGACCTCTGCGTAGCAGTCATGTTACATAACCACTACGCCACAGAGGTCATCACCACTCTTTTTGATTCCGTGCTATTTGTAAAAGTTTACTTAAAGAAAATTGTGAACATCACAAACTTACATACTGTCACCATCAGTGCTTGGTTTGTTTACACTGTTAGGTAAGGCCTTTCTACGTCTTTGATAGATGTGGATTGGGTTCAATTTTCGCTCAATGCATGTTTTATCTTTGTGTTTTTTTTTAAGATGGGAGGCAAACGACCAGCAGCTCACCTGATGGTAAGTGATCACCGCCGCCCATGGATACCCGCAACACCAGAGGAATCACAGATGCACTGCCAACCTTTAAAAAGGGAGTATGCTCCTTTCTTGAAGCTCCCTAAGTTGTGACGGTCCAGAAATATTGCCGCAGCGAGCTTGTTCCACAAAACAGATGTTCGCAGTAGGAAGCTGCGCAAAAATCGCACAGTGTATGTCCGCCAACTAACCATGTGTGTATGAATATGTGCGTTTCGCATTTTTTTGATATATGTACTTTTATATAACGATTTTGGTATGATCTATAATTACCGGTGACTAAGTTAAACGTAGTACTTGACGCTCAATAGTCTCTGCCTACACCAAAAGAAACCATGTTTTTATACCTACTCGTAAGTCTGAAAAAACATAAATCTCACAATGAATGATAGTCACCCTATAAACCACACCCACTGAAGATTTTATATGATCCAAACAAAGACAGCGCTGAAAGGGGCCCCGTATCGATCGACCCCCATCACCCCTCCCCAGTGGGGGGAGGCTTGCTACCAATATCACTGTGATACCGATGTACTCAATTTTATACGAATGATAGTTGGTAAAGGTTTTGATATTTACTTTTTAGTTTTGCTGTTTTGGATTTTATAGTAACTAGTGGTACTATTTATGTCTTTTGATTAAGATTACTACATCATCCTGAGGGTAAGCTTAGGTACAGTTACCCTCCATGCTTATCCTTGTAGTGGGACATTTATTTATTTACTATAAGGTCAGTTCACAGCAAATCTACTATAGGTACATATTTCACATATTAAAGTCGCACAATAGTATTGAATCTAATCCATTTGCCAATTAAGGATTGACCAGCATTTAGACATAGATGCTACAATAAAAACGAAGAGCGTTACACATACCTCAGATAAGTGACATATTAGCCTCTAAGCCTATTCTTATTTTCTCGGGGTGTCACTTTTACATCCCTGGATCTTTTGAAATCCACTTTAAACAAGGAACTATGCATAACTACAACTCCTAAGACCCTGCATAGACTTGCCAAAACGTCAGTAACCTACATTGCACATCGCATCGCACGGAATAATAAGTTTCGTCCAATAATGATGTAAGTAAAACCTGCTTTTTAATTTCGTTAATGGTTTGTAGTTTCAACATCATAAACCATTGTATACCATAACTTTCTCAGCAAAATAAACACAAACATAATCATTACGACAGCCTAAAATATTTCCTAAAAGCAATCACCATTCTGCCGACAAACAGACATACACATCCACATCCTCACAATAGTCAATTCCTTCGAAAAATCCCATCAAATGAAGAGTTCACATCTAACGTTGGAAACTGCGAAATAATAAAACTCTAAAAACATACCACCGAGAATACAATACGCTATTTTACATTTGCAAATTCGAAAGTAAAATCTTTTGAGCTACTGTATCGCAACTTAGTAAAAGACTTGCAGCATTGGGCAACTTCATGTTAGCAAAAAAGGTACCTTACTGCTTGGTGTTAACAGTTACATTGCTGTATGTGGGTATTTTCGGCCTGTAGGGTTATATTTGTGAGTTAAACAATACATAATACGTCATCAAGGCAGTTTTACGGTCGCGAGGTATCGCTGGCTGGCTGGCAGATCGCTTAGCGCGTGTGATTTGTGATGGGTTAAAATTCTCGGATGTGTAAGATCGTTTGACTGGTTATCTGTTTAAAGTGAAGTTGAAATTGTTAAATTTAGTGAAAGTTTGCGGGAGTTTTTTTAATTATATTTGTGTTTACGTTAGGTTTTTAGAGCTTAAGGATAAACTAAGGGAACTCGTTAATGAAGCAGCTCCATATTCTATAAAACGCTTTTGTTTTAAAGCAGGTTTGCTTTGATGGTAGAGGAGCAAGTTCTTAAGTCGTTTGTGTTTCATTCAATGTTTGATGCCTACATATTGTTAGCTGGAGTGATAAACCCAAACCATCAAAGCAATCAATCAATCAAATTATTTATTTGTTAAATGCAGGTGGATGCAGTGGTCTGTTACAATAAAGGAGCGCTACATTTTGCCTTTGCATGCGTACTAATTTGGTTTAAATACCACCTTACCTTGAAAATTCGCAAAACATAGTTGAGGGAGATTTTCGAACTTAATCGGTTGTTATGGAAGAACATCGAAGTACAAGACAACAAGCATAAAACACTAACCCGCGAACCACCCACTAGTCACCCAAAACAAACAAAACAAAATCCAATTCAAAAAAATTCCAAAAGTCATCAGCAAAAGTTAATCACCTATCAATGACCACAATTCTCAACGCGTCACTACATTCAACCCCCGCATCGTCGGCTAACAAGAAGCAAAAACGTAACAAACGCATTGATCACAGGGAGCTCAACCCTTGCCACGGTTAGTTACCAGCAGGGTTAAGTGTAATCGTACATAAAATCACCCGGAGTGCAGTTAAATGCGTTTCAATAGCTCGTTTGAGACTACAAAGATCAATTTTATGGTTATCTACTTTGTTTGTAATGGTAATGGGGGCGAATCTATCTACGTATGAGATTATTTATATTTTACTGTCATGTAATGATAAATTATTTGACTAACTCCATTGCAATGTTCTCCGTGTGGTGACAGAGTAAGAATACAATATGTCGCCACCCCATCTCATCCCATGAGTGTCGTAAAAACCGACTAAGGGACTAACCGTAAATGTTATCTTTCCGAAATAAAAAGAAGGAAAACTTGAAATTAAACCCTATACTAATCCGTCTGGCCAGCGTGGTATTAGTAGGCCAAGTATCCCTCCGTCACGGGAGGAGGCCCGTCCCTGCAGTGGGACATTAATGGGCTATTATGATGATTATTTTAAACCTGTAGTTTTGGCCAACATTGTTGAGCTTCCTGTATCTGTCACAATTACTTCTCCGGTGTCTGACCACAGTACTTCGAATTCAAGTCAAAACCACATCACTAGTGTAGTACCATGAGTTGTGGGTAAAATTTAACAATCGTTGTTCTTAAGACTTGTGGTGAGAAGATTACTTATTCATGGTTTTCAAGCATAGCTGAACTTTGTGTCCGTTGGTTTCATGTCTGTAAAAGTCCCCGCGAATAAGTTAGATTCATACCCCATCCGTGTGGTGACGGAGTAAAAAATACAATATGTCATCACCCCATCTCATTCCATGGGTGTCGTAAAAACCAACTAAGGGACTAACTGTAAATATTATCTTTACGAAGTAAAAAGAAGGAAAACTTGAAATTAAAGCCTATATCAATCCGTCTGGCCAGAGCGGTATTAGTAGGTCAAGTATGGTCCCTGCAATGGGACATTAATGGGCTGTTATGATGATTATTTTTAACCAATGGTTTTCGCCAACATAGTGTTAAGCTTCCTGTATCTGTCGCCATTAGGTACTTCTCCGGTGTCTGACCACAGTACTTTGAATTCAAGTCAAAACCACATCACTAGTAGAGGACCATGAGTTACGGGAAAAATTTAACAATCGTTGTTCTTAAGTTTGTGGTGAGTAGATTACTCATGTTTGTCAAGCATTGCTGGTGAAGTTTGTTATATTTTAAATGCCTTCGTGACAAAGTGGTAGTGTATAGGGCTGTTGTGCGAGAGGTCGCGAGTTCGAAACCACGTTTATTTGTGCAAGACATTAATTATTGTCTTCAGACCTGATGTACTTTGTGTTCGCTTGTTTCATGTCTGTCCCTAGGAATAATCTCCTTCCTAGTGCGGGAGTTGTCTTTCTTTAATTAAGTTTAAGTTATATCGTAGGTACAAAGTAAACTTACACATCAGTCACACTAAGAAGTTTTCTACTACATGATAAAACAGCTAATTAATGCACTGCAAATACGAAACTCCTGCAGTGATGTAGAAAAACTTAACTTGCTTACACCACGCTGGGCAGATGGATTAGTAAAACGTTTAATATACATTTAGCTATCTTCTTTTTTCATAGAGATAATCGAACTTTCTCTATATTAGCTTTAACGATACCCATGTTACAAAGAAGGAGTACTAAAACCATTTCTCCTAGTTACAACATACTTACTAAGTAACAAAAATAAATCTCATTTTTTCCCCAAGATATTTTACTTGCAAACCTTTAAAGTTGCCACAAAGAAAATATATTTACCATAAACAAAATCTCTTTACGATGTAAAGGTAACCTCCTCTCGTATTATTAGCATGACAATGATGATGTGAAATAGAAATACCTCTAGTTGTGGAACACCCACAAAGAGGCTGTGTCCAGGGCCTTCCGCAGTTACGCACTGTTTTGTTATCGGCTTGTTGTGCCTTAAAATGTAAGATACAGCGGGAGCGGGAATATTTTTGATGTTAAGATTATTTAAGAGTTTATACCTAAGAAGGTATGAACTTAAAAAAAATATAATAAAAAGCGTCACATCGAATTTAACATAAGAATGTTAAATTCTTTGATTCGATGTGACCCTTTTTATTATAATTTTTTGAGGAAAACCTTTCATAAATCAAATTTATCAACAACAATGAAAAGTCCTACACAAAATAATGAAAATGACATAGAAAGAAAGGAAATATAAACCAATAATAACCAACACAATATTTCTATTTTAACCCTAGATAGCTAACGTTCGTCAAAATGACGAACATGCCATAATTATCTTTCTTTATCTTTGTTTTTTCTTTGTTAACGTTTTCACCTACACGTTTGCCAATTTAAACCAACTTAGTGAACGCCGAGGTGCATCGAAAGCTGCAGATTGGTTTCCTATAAGATGAGGTGTATGGCAAAAGAAAAATTGTAACAGTTGCAAAGCTCCCATTTGTGGTGAACATACAGTTAATTTAGTCCAACTTGTGCCAAAAATATATAAATATTTTATATTTATTTAATGTTTATAAACCTTAAACTTAATTATATAAGTTTTAATATTATAATATTTAGAGTGCCTTTTTTATTGAAAAAAATATGAGTCATTAAAAAAATGTGATTTAATACTTAAGAGTTACATAACATTTACTTTTATTTATTTATTTATTGCTTTATTGTACACCAAAATAAAATACAACAGGTAAGTACACAAATTATCTTAAAAGCTAGGTGACACAAATGGCGGTCTTATCACTCGAAGTGATTTCTTCCAGACAACCTTTGGATGGAAAATGTGTAATATGATTTTTATGTTGTGTGGTGTACTGAATAGTATAATTATATTAATTATATATTCTTATAATAGTAGAAACGGAAAAGAAAATTATAAAGATAAGGTAATAAAAATAGTAATATTAATACTTACTCATACTGAAAGGAAATAAAATAATAATATATAGAAAGATAAAATAGGATACGGTTTAGTGACGCATTTAACAATAAATAATGATACATAAACATATAGCAAACCAGATACTATAAAAATGTAATAAGCTATCAATTTTGGAAATAATTAGCTATGTGGGTGAGAAAATGCTCCTTTACACGGTTTTTGAATGTCTGCTGTGTTTGGGATCGTCTTATTGTTTCAGGCAAATTGTTCCAGAGTCGTACAGCTTGCACTGAAAAGGATTTGTCGACAAATCGTGTGGTGTGTGAAGGCATTTTTAATTTTAGATTCTCTGATGACCGCAGGGCCCTCGAATGTGTATTGTGAAGAAAATCAAAACGATTTTTAAGGTAAGGAGGAGTATGAGGATTAAAAAGAATATTATAGAGTAGAGATAGAATATGAGTATCCCGACGAAGACGAATGGGAAGCCACTTGAGTTTTTGACGAAATTCTGAGATATGGTCATATTTACGAAGTCCAAATATGAACCTGATGCAAATATTTTGGAGTCTCTCAAGTTTGTTAAGTTGTTACTTTTGTATTAATTGTTTTTAATTTATACCCTATATTTCCCCTCAGTTTAATAATCTTAATTGAAATATAGTTTAAAGTACATAAAAATCTTATTTTAAAAAATGGTCGTCAAAAAGTCGAATGGTTAGCTTTTCATAGCAGTTTAGGAAGGTTAGCTATCTAGGGTTAAAGTTAAATAACATTAGCTCACAGAACAGTTAAGAAATAAGTAAGTGACCGCGCACCTGACCATAAGGCGTAAGGTGGGCAGACCACTCACAAGGTGCACCATCTGGTAAAGGCTTCGGGCAACCCAGTCCCTCCCAAAAGTAGAGAGGTTTGAGTGAGGTTGATGATAATTAATGTGAAAAAAAAGCTACGCTGTAGAGACCATACAAGTACGGAACAAAATAGTTCAGCACTTCGTACATGTGCAAAACCATCAAACATGTTTCCTTCAAACTACGATCCTGGTTCTTCCAAGCGAGGCGTGGAAAAGCATCTTCTTAAGCTGCCATAGTGGAGACATTCATGCCTCTACAAATATTGTAGCTGGCATGGTGCTCGCCATTCTTGGACTCTATTAGATGCTTAACATCAGGCACCATAGAGTCATTATGGTAGACCAATTTAAAAAAAAAATGTCCGCTAGAAATATTTTATGCGTCATTACCGTTCCTTGATTTCATACATAAGCGGTATTCTTCTACGTACAGAAAAAAGTTTTCGAGATAAACACAAACAAAAAATCGCTAACTCTTATAAATTACACCAATACTTAACCCCGTACATTCCGCAAGCGTCCTTTGTTCATGCTGCAGTTTAGTCAAAGCAATTTCATGTTTTATGTTCCCAACAGCGACGACTACGAGATGTGAATACCTATCTACTCAAGCAATGGGAAGAGTTATTGTTAGTCTGTCTAGTAATACAACAGGTATACAATGATAACATAAAAGATTACTCATATTTTCGGAAGAACCCGTTCTTATGTATTCTATGGCAATTTGATTTTATAAACAAATAAATAAATATAAATATTCCTCACACATTCACACAACGCCATCTAGTCCCAAACTAAGCAAAGCTTATACTATGGGTACTAGACAACGGATAAACATACATACTATTTTTTTAGTACATACCTACATATTATTATACATAGAAAACACTCAGACCAATGCAAACAATCATAATGTTTATGCACACAAAGATGTGCATAGAGCGGGAATCGAACCCGAGACCTCTTGCGTAGCAGTCATGTTATATAACCACTACGCCACAGAGGTCGACAATGACAATTTTTAAATGAGTCGAACAATTCGCTGGTAAGACACCACATCGTCGTTGCTATTTATATACCTCAGGGAGCTTCCTCACGGACCCTCCTTCAATACGTAGAGTAATACCGATTTTTTGTGAGGACAAGTAGTCGGTCTCAGACGACCACTACTACTTTACGCGGGCTGTAGAGTAATACCGAAATACTCAAGTATAATATAACTGTATCGAGTTGATGACGACCTCAGTGGCGCGGCGGTAGCGCAAGCGGCTGCCGTGCACGAGGTTGCGGGTTCGATTCCCACGCTGGACAATTTTATTTGCGCGATCTACAAATTATTGTCCTGTGTCTGGGTGTTCTTTGTGTCCGTTAATTGATGTTTGTAAAAATACCCGGCGACACAGGTCATAACTCTAGTGTTAGTAGTTGTTATTAAAAACTTAAAAATTTAACTTAAGTAAATGAAAAATTTACACCAACGCGTTTGCGATGACAATGACCATAGTATTGACCACTGCTCCACATTGATGCGTGGTATCGCTGGTGAACAAAGGGTGATTGAGGTGGTCGGACCACTCCTATTAGCGACCCGTCGCCGTATATCAATCCGTGATTAGTTTATGTGACGTTTGAGGTAAGGTGCGCGAGAGTTGCGGTCTGGGCAGTACGTTATTACGTATTAGAATGAAGAGATAGCGTTTTTATGATAGGAATATTTATTTGTTGCTATAAAATTGGTGGAAATAATTCATAGCCATACGTATACGCCAGTTTTTTAATAATAAGGAATTCAATAAAAAAAATATCAGGTTAAATCTTTTTCTAAAGGCATTTTTGTAGATACCTGGAGCTAGACAATGTTATGAATTGATCTGAAACCTACCATTTTTAACTGACTTCAAAAAATGGAGGAGGTTCTCAATTCGGTCGTATTTTTTTTTCTTTTTTCTAATTCGATATTAAAGTAGGGTTCCTTACTGACTTCAAAAAAGGAAGAGGTTACTCAATTCTACTGTATCGAAAGAAAACTGGGCGAAGGGGCTTTTACCTTACAATGGAATGACATTGGGCATTGAAACCGCATTCTTCTCCATCCATTTATTCTTACTCCATCACATTCTCTACATTCTAGTAAATCAAACTTAACGACCTCTTTGGCGTAGTAGTTATATAACATGACTGCTACGCAGAGGTCTCGGGTTCGATTCCCGCTCAATGCAAATCTTTGTGTGCATGAACATGATTGTTTGCATTGGTCTGGGTGCTTTCTATGTATAATATGTATGTATTTACAAAAAAAAAGTATTTAAGTATGTTTATCCGTTGTCTAGTACCCATAGTACAAGCTTTGCTTAGTTTGGGACTAGATGGCCTTGTGTGAATGTAAAAAAAAAACAAAAAAAAACATACAACACAATGTCCTTCCACACTCTATATCAACACGTAATACGTTTAGTAGTCACAACAAGATGTTCACATGAATCGTTCGTAACATTGTGGTGACCATTCACCACCATTCCACCATTTCTCGGCGGACGCACTTCTTTTATTATTGCTTCAACTTCTAACAAGATGAACACAGTGACAGTTCATAATATATATTTTTGTCACTTTAATTTTTAGTACAGTGAATAATTTTACAAGAGTTATAAGTGTCTGTAGCGTATTTGTAGATTTTGCTAACGCATTTGACTGTATGAGCCATGGCTGACATTCGTACATTATAGATACGAAATTAAACTTTGGATATATTACCAACCGTCATTTGTATCAGAAAGTTGAGTACCTATGTGACACTTAAAAGGTTTTTTTACGTGTACAAAAAAAATCGACGCTTATTTAAAAAATTCTAACATTCCCCAAGGATAACATTTAGTTTCCTATTAAAGTTGAACATGTCCAATTTACGACACGATTTTACGATGAATTAAAATATCACTAAAATAATTTAATTAAGCAATAAACTAGGTACATAACAATTACATTGAATTATTGACTATTTGGTTTTTTACCTTTACGACTAAGTAGGTAATAATAATTAGTAGGTAAAAATAAATATGTTAAATAGAGAACATTCATCATATCCCATTAAAGTCCCACTGCAGGGACGGGCCTCCTCCCGTGGCGAAGGGATACTTGGCCTACTGATACCACGCTGGCCAGACAGATCGGTACAGGGTTTAATTTCAAGTTTTCCTTCTTTTTATTTCGTAACGATAATATTTACAAATAGTCCCTTACTCGGTTTTTTACAACAACTTTGGGATGAGATGGTGTGGTGACATATTGTATTCTTACTCTGTCACCACAAGGACAATTGAATAACCTTTTATTGAAATCCTTAATAATGTATCTTTAGTTACTTGGTACTAAAATATTGCAACCGTTGCGTATTTAATAATTTTCCACATTACATCATCTAACATTCAATCCTATATTATCTTATCCCTTAGGTTCAAATGAGTAATTACAACTAGTAGTGGTGGTTCGAGGCATTAGCTAAGTGCATTAGCATGCGGCAAATAAACCGGCGCACATGTTTCACGCCCGATCTGTTAATCTGCTATGTTTGTGTCCATTGTTTGAGACGGTACGAGAATATGTAAATGCTTAGTCTAAATATTTGTTACTGTTTCCTGTTGATTGGATCACTGTGTAATTGTTCTTACTCATACCAAAACGGCCTTTCACTCTCTTACTACAATAACGGACCTTGTTCGAGTGATGGGGAAAACATGGTCATGAGAAAAAAGAATAAACAAAATTTTCGTTGTTGTACAGAACGTTAATTAAGAGAAATGAATGTCATTGAAACATGCGTCTCTTTACTAGTGATTATAAATATAAATATTCCTCACACATTCACACAACGCCATCTAGTCCCAAACTAAGCAGAGCTTGTACTATGGTTACTAGACAACGGATAAACATACATAAATACTTTTTTTTGTAAATACTTACATACTTATTATACATAGAAAACACCCAGACCAATGCAAACAATCATGTTCATGCACACAAAGATTTGCATTGAGCGGGAATCGAACCCGAGACCTCTGCGTAGCAGTCATGTTATATTTAAGGGTCAATCTCCAAATCAGGCGTATTCGTGTGATCGCTCTGGTGCTTTTCAGATCTTGATATTTTTTGGTAATTATGTACCTCATTGAAAATAATGATATTAAAATACTACATTTTTACTATTGGCCTTCATTTTTGACAAACAGTTATGGAAATATTTAAGTTCAAAGATTTTCGCGTCCAGAGCAATCATGATAGGCGCTAGAGCGATCATAAATGGTGAAACAAAAATAATAAAATTGATAATATATTATTTATTTAGTCATTTTTAGTCTTGCATGTTACAAGATTTTATGATTTTATGTTTAGGGAATATATCTAGAGCTTTTTGAGAGCTCATCAGTTGAAAACTTGTTCACTTTTAGGGCAGCGTACCGATTTTGAAACAACGGAACCCTTATAGGATCACTTCGTTGTCCGTCTGTCTGTCTGTCAAGACCATTTATCTCAGGAACGCGTGGAGGTATCAAGCTAAAATTTTCAAAAAATATTATTAGTGATGAGACGTGACGTCATAGAATTTTTGACAGATAAGTAAGTCGTGACGTCACATAATTTTGGCAGGAAAATATTTTTTGCCAGCTGAGTCGTGACGTCGTTGAATTTTTGACAGAATCTTTGACAGATGAGTCGTGACGTCTTTGAATTTTTGACAGAATCTGTCAAAAATTCTCACATCTGATGTGTCGTGAAATTACAGAATTTTTGACAGATGAGTCGTGACGTCATAGAATTTTGGCGGGAAAAATAATATTTAGACAGCTCAGTCCTGACGTCATCACAATTTGGCAAGAAAGTAAATAGGTTTGTACGGAACCCTCGGTGCGCGAGTGAGACTCGCACTTGACCGGTTTTATAAGGGTTCCGTACCGATTTTGGAAAAACGGAACCCTTTGTTGTCCGTCTCTCTATCAAGACCATTTATCTCAGGAACGCGTAGAGGTATCAAGCTGAAATATTTTACCAAATACTAAGGTCTGTTGCCTTTTAGTGCTGTAAATAAATCAAACTTCTAATCTAACGAAATCAAGACATATAGCCGTTTATGTCGCAAATTTTCGATGAGCACAGGGCAAAAAGCTACAGGGTACTTCCAGTCTACATACAAACTTGAAATTTGGCATGAAGCAAGGTCTTATAGTGTATGTAAAGCAAAACTTCCGAAAACTTGAAATTTTGACTTCCATCATATTATTTTGATAATTTCATCATAGTCATAATAATTTTAACAGCTGAGTCACGTGACACGTGACGTCATAGAATTTTGACAGATGAGTTGTGACGTCATAAAATATTGGCGGGAAAATATTTTGCTGGGGAGTCGTGACGTTATAGAATTGTTGACAGCTGAGTCGTGACATTTGTCGTTGTAACAATCTGGTATTATTACTTAAAGTAGTTTTATAACGTACAATTATTGCAAAATATCATCGCTCTGGTCTTTTGGACAGAGCAATCATGGCCATAGCGATCAAAAAAAGTCATAAAAGCATTAATATAGCCCAAAATAAAAACAGTAGAAAGTTGTGTTTACGTCTCATAAAGAACATCATTACTATCACTTAATTCACTTAATAAGCACATTTACAACCTTACTACTTAATTTATAAAATATGCCATATCAATCATCAAATTCGAGAACCAAACCCAGATAAATCATAAACTTACCCTCGTAATGTTGGAGTGGGGGACCGTGGCACAAATGTATCTTCCTCGGCGGTTAGACTACTACAGCCACTACCTCGGGGGAGGGGAATAGAGTTTCTATTTCGTAAAACGAAGGATGAGCGCGATGTTTTACTCCAGCGCAGAGCGATGAGATAAAATGCCAGGTCATGACGATAAATTTAAATTGTGCCAAAAATATAGTTAATATAATTTTTTAAAAAATATTACAAAGTAGATTAACTATTTGTTATGTAATATAAAATAACATCGGACATATGAAGCTTCTCAATAAAAAGTTACACAATGTTTTCTCATTCAATCGGGAGTTAGGTCAACCCAGAGCAATCAGGATTTTAGGGTTTATGATTTTTTTTTAAATATTTCTAATAAACTAATTCATAATTTCAGCCCTGCACCACATAGATTAGACACCAAAGTTTACATAAAAAAATGTAATAAAAACGTTTATCGATTTCAAAATGGGTTTCTCCAGTCCGACACGATAAAAAATGCCTCTGGAGATCTACCCATAAACACTTCGCCACAGAGGTCGTCTTATTAACTTTACCAGTCATTAAAAAAATATAATTCTAAAACCGTACCTCCCAGTACAATGGACACGTACAAAGTAACCGCGGATAAAGCCTGTGCTTCTGCGGCATTAACATTCAATAAGCCGTAATACCATGGAACAACACCCCATCTTAGATTTACACACAACATTATACAACAAGGAATTAACTACTTTATATACATACTTATTTATATTGTTTTTTTTTATTTTTGTTTGAAAATGTAACATGTTTAAAAAAGACATGAAAATAAAAAAAAAGTAGTATGTGTAGTTTTGATTATTTGCGTCTGGGTTAAAAAAAGTTAAGACGAGATGAAAAAAAAAAAAGTAAGCTTTTATTTACAATAATTATTACCTATGGCCCCACACTAGGCAAGCCTGTCCTGTGGGTACCTGTTCTGGATAAGTAAAAGGATTCTGCCAAGTTTTTCTGTAAAGATTTAGGCATAGCTTCTCTCCCTTGGACTTACGTTTGACCTAAAGGCTGAAATGATTGGAGAATATTACACATTTATTAACATTGCTTTTATACCATTAAAATTAGCAACTAACATAAAAGCACAATTGTGTGAATAGGTATTATTTAAAACATATATTTGACGACCTCAGTGTCGATGTCGCGACGGTAGCGCAAGCGACTGCCGTGCAAGAGGTTGTGGGTTCGATCCCCACGCAGGACAATAATTTGTGAGATCCACAAATTATTGTCCTGGTCTGGGTGTTCTTTGTGTCCGTTAATTTATGTTTGTAAAAGGTCCCCGCGACACAGGGCATGATCCCTAGTGCGGGAGTTGTCTATTTTAAAAAAATAAAAAAATAAATAAAAATAAAAATATATGATAACTTCGAAAAGTCTAAGTCCAACAGTGGACATCATAGCTAAGAATTCAGTAGAAAGTACAGTTCATAATTTTCAAGTTTCAAAACACAGCAACTAATCAAGCTAGACACTCATGTACCTTAATACTTTGAAATAAGACACAATTTCAAATGAAAATGTTTAACTTGATGTGTTGCTGTGTGTACATATAAAAACTTCATTGTACAGATTCGCAGTAGGCACGTTCTGTAGCTGCTGTTAACACAATATAGATGTTGGGCACATTGTCGCCCCTGCCGCTGTCAGCTGTCAGTCATAGCGGTAAGCGGATTTGTACGCCTCCTCGCGGTACGGCACTTACCATAAGAGGTAGCGATATTTATTTATCTAGTTATTTATAAATTTGCATTTCATTAGACCAGTGTGATTGATGTAAGTTTTATGTCAAGTTTTTTTCTCTGTTTGCGTAGAAATAATATTAGCGAACTTAATGTCAATGCTCCGTTTGGTGACGGAGTAAGAATACAGTATGTCACCACGGGACTATCTGTGAATCTTATCTCTACGAAATAAAAAGAAAGAAAACTTGAAATAAAACCTACACCAATCCGTTTGGCCAGCGAGGTATTTAGGCCAAGTATCCCTCCGTCACAGGAGGAGGCACGTCCCTGCAGCGGGATATTAATATGCTGTTATGTTTATGTTATATTTTTTGTTATCACAGTCACAATAAATACCTAGTTATAGATACAACAAAAAATACTTGGTATGATGATACGTATTATATCGAAGTTACGCTGTACATACTTTACCTTAGCCAGTTCCGGTACGGGAACGGACATTTATTAGACTGAAATTATCCAAAAAAAAATACAAAAAAATATATATTTTATTACTTTATCAGCGTCTCGTGATTTATTCAAGCCATTGACTCTCAAATGGCTAAACAACCTGTTAACACTTTTTTACGTGCCCTCCATAGGACGAAAATATTAAATCGCTATCAGCTTACAACATAAACAAATCTCAACACAAACTGAACCTTTCGAAGACTTTCTTTGTTCAGTTCAAAGTAACTTTCACTTTCGTGCCACTGACTACTTGATGGTAATATAATGTCCCGCTGTAATTATACCACTGTGGTTACATTAAACTATAGTTTAGTATACCACCAGGGAAGGCTTTGACCCTTCATGTTGGTTAAAATGGTTCATTAATCGCTGTCGATGTGGTGACAGAGTTAGAATAGTAAGCATGTAAGTAAGTAATCATTTATGTAGTATAGTTTAGTATAATATGGTATTGTAATCGCTTAATACTTACTAATTTTAGTTTCAATACTTTGGTAACATCACAACTCTTCACTGGTGTTAGACTAAGAATTCACAATAAATATCTCTACCGAAGAAAGTCTGACGCTTTACCCAGAACCAACTCGTCAAAGTGTTTTGGTAAGTATTTTCCTTTCAAACAACGCCATCTATTTCCACACTAATTCACACAAGGTACTATATGGTTTGCACTAGGGCATAGTACAAATTTTGCTGGTTTCCGAATAACTGATCAAGTAAAAATCAACTAATCAAGTGTCAAAACTGTAATGATAGTTTTGACACTTGATTAGTTAATTTTTACTTGATCAGTCATTCGGAAACCTGGAGTCAGCAAAATTTGTATGACGTAGGCCTCATCCAAATATATCACCCTGCACATTACTGTGCCTCCCTCGTCCATTGGTTTCTCTGATACATAATAAAATTATAATTAAATGCAATTCCCAACAGATTTTAAAGAGTGTATTTTAACAATCGATTCGCTAATCTCTAAAACATTTTTACAAATTAATCAAGAAGCTGTGATATACGTCAAAAGTAGGGTGGATTAACTAGTATTAAATACATTTGCTTACAAACTTTATTTAAAAAGCAACCTTATTACTTCGATGCTAAGTTCTAAAGTAGAAAAGTTCGTAGTCAACTTAGATTACAATGAAGCAAATACGACATTACAAATTTGAACCTTATGCCCTTGTTTTAACGATGCTAACAAGCTTGTATGTTTATGTCCAGTTTACCAAATAATTTTACTGCAACAACAGATCTTATATCTATGGTAATAAGGTTTATATTCCTAAATATGTAATTATTGATAAGTTTGTTTAAATGTATACCACAGGGTGGAAGCTAATCGTTTGTGGGACTCTACTAAGCTCATCGGGTTACTAAAATAATGTTTGTGTTTACACTAAGCTTATATTTTCCATAGGGTTGCTATTAAAACCATAAACTCATATGATTCACACACATCCCCTTACAGAAAGACCCCTAAAATATAAGGGAAATGCTTTCATTAATAGATTACTTGTGTGAAATGCAAACGCTTGTTAATAAAATATGCCTTTTTAAATCTTTCTTCGTAATAGGACATTGATGTCCAACTGCTGGTACGGTGCCAGTAGGGAAATATAGTCTACTAAGTACATGCAAGTCAGAAGAATCTGTTGAGTTTTATAATAGGTACCTATGAAATTGGCGTTTTTTTTCGCCGCAGTCTTTAGCCTCTATTTTCTTTTAAAACATACATTGCTTGTACTTATTATTTTTGTAATTTAGTAAATACAGGACATTACCTAGCCTACCAACAACTAATAAAAGATACTTAATTAAGAAAAATAATTATTTGTATTAGTAATAGGCCTGTAATGGCTCCAATTTAAACCAGCGGATTTTACCATTTAAACAAATGTAACTTTTTCCCTTATACTTTTTTTATTATGATTAAAATGCTATAAGTTAGCTAAGATGTGCGCTATTACTTATACTAAATTTCATTCTATTAAGTTTAATACTTAATTATTGAAAAAACTAAGAAAACGTTAGTATGAAAATTCAAACTTCGCATAAAATCTCCATACAAAACGGCAATTTCATAGGTAAAGACCTAATATTATATTTTCTTTTTTAAAAGACTACTTCCGTACTAGGAATAGACCAGTGTGTGTAAGCTAGAGAAATTGTTATACCCAGGAGACTTGCCCTAAATGATTATTCCCTGACCACCGTAACTGTCATTAAGTCCGTTCGGAATTTTCAAACGTTAAACAAGGTGTTGAAATAATGATTCTTCTAAGGAGGAGGTCTACACTTGCAGTAACCCATATCCTGCTAAGAAAATGAGTAACACACAGAAGCACAAGGCCCTTATCATCACACTACTTCCTTGAATGAACTACCACGGAAGTATTACCAAATAACTTTTACATATAACAAAACCTTTTTTCTCAAAAGAACGAAAACAGATTATAAATATGTTGTATAGTTGGATTCTCCATATCTGCATTATGCCACAATGTGCATACAGGGATGAACTTAAAAGATTATCTTTTTGGATGCGCCTAAATGTGTCAATGTGGCAGGTATCCGTGTCCTTTACAATGGCTTCACATAACCACTGAGCCCAAAGTGTTTATAAGAATATACGATAAGTATTAGCAAGGTCTGATTTAGAAGATGTAGCGATTTGGATTTGATTATAATACGTATTTATATTCCTCGTAATGCATACAATGCCATCTAGTCCCAAACTAAGCTAACTTGTAATATAGGTCTAGACAACTAATAATCTTATTTATATTTGTTTTTGTAAATACATAAGTACGTAGATAACACCCAGAGCAATACAGACATGTTCATTTCGTTCATGCACACTCATACCCAGTCAAAACCACTATTGGCAGTTTTTTTTGCAGTAAAGTAGTTTTTACCGGTTATGAGTTTTGACTGTAACATAGTTATACAATTTTTTTTATAATATAGGTTATAGTTTATTTTTTTTAATTAATTTAATTTATTAACATTGTCCATATAATAATATAGAATAGAATAGAAAATATTTATTGACCAAAGCCACAAAAAATACAAAATTTTAGGAATTGTACATGCATGCAAAATAGTTTAAATAACACTTAACAATAAATACAATTCATACAATAAAATTAATTAATATACATTTTTTATGTTTTACTCATTGTTGCATTAGTAATGTCACAGCCTAAACCATGAAGCTGGTTTTCAGTTCCCCCCTAAGTAACGCACGGATCTATATATAAATTCTATCTTAAAATGAGATGTTATTACCAATCTATATTCATGTGTTATATGCACTTCAATGATATTTAACAAACAACTTACAACTGTATGTATTCACACTACGCTTATGTACTCACTTTATTTATCTACAAACACAAACAAAGAAAGTAGGTAGCTACTCGTATATAGTCAAATCATAATAATATAAGATTGTATGTAATGTACAATTAAACATGTCCATAACAAAATGCAAATAGCAAGAAAATCCTAAAGGGCACTCGTCAGGCACAAACTAGACTAAGCTACGCCTATAACCAGGTATCAAGACCACGGTCATCGTTGGTTTGTAAACTCATCAAATACCTTTTAAACCTTTTCTTAAATGTACTAAGCGATAAGGACAATGTTAATATATTATCGTGTACCAGACTTAATAAATCTATTCAACTATAAAACGCTTGCCTCTTGCAACTTGTCCTTGTATTAGTGAGTAGTATAATCCTGTGCAGTGTCCAGACATTATCTCGGAACAACGCCTCCTTTGAGCTCGCATGTCATTATCCTCGAGGTGACACCACCTGACTAATACTGCTGTTACGTCAGCTTCTAATCACTGCTCGTTTACGTTAAAATGTACTTCATTTTATACTAGCTGATCCATGCCCATTACGTTGAGCGGCGAAAAAATCGCGTCCGTTTTTTAACATATTTTATTACTGCTCCACTTCTATTAGTCATAGCGTGATGCTATACAGCCTATGATACTCCCCGATAAATGGACTATTCAACACGGTAAGAATTTTTAAAATCGGGTTAGTCGATCCAGAGATTACCCCCAACAACGTCACAAACACACAAACTTTACCTCTTTCTAATATTAGTAAAGATTAACAGTGTCAAGATTGTCGTGTACCAAACTTTAGAAGGGTATATCTACCGTTAGTCAGAGTTTCTCAATTCGAAAAATGTTTTCGAAAATGTTTTGTGTTTATCTTGAACTCGTAAAAATGAGTTTTTAAAATATCGGTAACAAGGTGTACACACTAATACGAAACGTTTTTGTTGATGATCCAACACCGACAACCCAGGGCGCCACTTTAAAAAAAAAAGGCACGGCAATAACGGTTTCTAAAAAAAACTGCCACACTAGAGATCTATGTATCGCAAAAACATTAATGAAGATGAAAATAACGGACACAAAGAACACCGTGGATCTAAACCAGTACTTCAATGCGTCATTATATAAATTTAAGGAACACGAAAACATTTAGGCATAAGACAATAATTTGGAAATCTCACACATTATTGTGAAATAGTCACCTTGTACAAGCTAATCGCATACTTGGTCACTATGCCACTATGTAAGACAATATGTCACCATCCCATCTCATCCCATGGATGTCGTAAAAATCGGCTAAGGGGCTATTCGTGAATATTATCGTTACGAAATAAAAAGAAGGAAAACTTGAAATTAAACCCTATACCAATCCGTCTGGCCAGCGTGGTATTAGTAGGCCAAGTATCCCTCCGTCACGGGAGGAGGCCCCTCCTTGCAGTGGGACATAAATAGGCTGTTATGATGATGCCATTAAAGCAGAATATGTCAACCAATGTAGTCACCAAAAACCTGACACTGAAAAATAACCAAAAGGTAACTAGGTAAGTAACCTGATATTAAACCTTAACCGGAATTCACCCTGTCTTGTTAACATCGTGTAATGGCGGGTAATTGGCCGGAATAACGACATTAAAATGGTAACCAGACCTCCTTGTTTAACTTAACTAAGGGCTTATATTTACTATTAGCATCATAGACAGTTGCAAATACTGATTCATAAACAATAACTCTGGTTAAACAACATTGCCAAAGTCATTTGGGTAAGCGCTCAGTGGTATTTGATCTGTACGTTTCTGTATTTTGGAGGTCACGTATAAAGTCGGTTCTGCTCGCCGTAGAGATACAGTCGTTAAGCCATTTCAGCCTATGGACGACTTGAGCAACTGTCGATACCTGGTTGGCCATTAACCAAACGATAATGAAGAAGAAGAAAATTATCACTAAGCCATGTCAATCAACCTTTACTCCATATTGGAAGAAAGGTTGGATTCTCTAGAGTTGTTGGCTGTGAGCGATGTTCAAGGAACGTTGAAAACTTCAACTTCAAAATCCTTAAATATTACAAAATATAATAAACATACCAACTACTAAAAACTCTACGAACATACCCCTATAGGTACAATGTTAAATAGTAATAACATTACACTGAATCACATTACAAAAATCACATTTAACAAAATAATATGTCACACACACCCCATCGGTTACAAAGTTACCAAGATGGCGGCTGGCCCCTCCACGATTATGAATAACACATAGCTACATAATTACCGAGACTTAACAATGGGGTCTACACAATAAACTCAGTGGGATGACGGCGGGTGACACCGGTCCGTACAAATATGGCGATGAATATGTATCAATGTTATGTAAGGGAAATTACTTTGATATACCTACATTATTTAGCTTTATTATTTTACTTCAAGTATTTTCTTTCTGAAGCCGATGGATGAGGGAGGCACAGGACCGCGCAGGGTGGAAACTTTTGGAGGAGGCCTATGTCCAGCAATGGGCGTCTATAGGCTGATATATGATGATTTTCTTTCTTTGCTCTGTCAATTCTCGTTCCTTAAAATCGTTAAAAATTCGGTTAGGTTAACTTTAGTTGTCAAATTAGTGGTCACACAATAGGTAAGACAATTTGACAACTAAAGTTAACTTAACCGAATTTTTAACGATTTTAAGGTACGAGAATTGACATGCAGATTTTATTTTGTTATTTTACCGAAAGGTAGTTCATTTAAATGTCAATTTCAGATACCACAAGGTTCTTCTCTCTTGTCTCTATATTTCATTGCTGTTTACTCCGTCGTATTATATCTGGAGTGTATCGAGAACTTCAAACGTAGAATGAAGAAGAATTTCGCCAGACCGGCAAGGTCTACCATCTGTTGGTTTCATTTCTGAACTGTTGTCATGCTTTCAATCTCGTAAAATGTCAATGTCTTTTATGTAAAATAATAATAATCCCAGCGGTTTATCCATTTACAAATTTAGAAAACGCCATAATGCAGTATATAAAAGTAACTACAATCCAAATGTAATAATTAAATTAATCAATTATTATCCCCATGAGGCCTGAGTCACTGTTACTACGCAATATGCCCGCTGTGACGTTCCATTGTCAAATTAATATCAACTTATTTCCCGCCAAATGTTACTGTCACTGACACATTTGACATTACTGTTTTATTTTTTAATGTATGTTCATCATAATAAATAAAATAAAATAAAATAAAAAAGCCTCTTTATTTCTTGCAAAAAAAATAGAACAAAAACTTTATACTTAATCCTAGTTTTAAATATTAAAAGTAAACTGTAAGTAAGTGAAAAAAAAGTTAACTAATCTAATTATTATTATGTAAGGTTTGCAAGAACCCCTCTGCAGGTGAAGGCCTCCTCCAAGGAATGCCATTTTTCTCTATCATTCGCTTTTGTCATCCAATTTGTACCAGCCGTTCTTATTATTTCGTCTTCCCACCTCGTAACCGGTCTGCCTCGGTAACGTTTACCAAATACCAATGTTCATCATAACGGCCCATTAATGTCCCACTGCAGGGACGGGCCTCCTCCCATGAAGAAGGGTTACTTGGCCTACTTATACCACGCTGTAAGACGGATTGGTATAGGGTGTAATTTTAAGTTTTCCTTCTTTTTATTTCGTAAAGATAATATTCACGGATAGTCCCTTAGTCGATTTTTACGGCACCCATGGGATGAGATGGGGTGGTGACATATTGTATTCTTACTCCGTCACCACATGGAGGAATAACTATGTTCATTTCATACAAATTTATGATTCGTTGTTTGTTACTGTCGTAGAGACAAAGTAAGAATCTTATCTTATCCCATGGGTTTAGTAAAAGCAGACTAAGGAAAACTCTTGCAGATTTTTACGTCATCATAACAGCCCATTAATGTCCCACTGCAGGGACGGGCCTCCTCCAGTGACGGAGGGATAATTTGCCTACTAAAACCACGCTGGCCAAACCAATCCGTTTATATTAATTTCAAGATTTCCTTCTTTTTATTACGTAAAGATAATATTTATGGATAGTCCCTTAGTTGGTTTTTACCACACCCTTGGGATGAGATGGGGTGATGACACACTGTATTCTTACTCCGTCACTACACTGAGAATTTTTACGTAAAGAATAAAAACTTGACATGAAACCATATACCTTGTCTGGGTGGCTTAGGGTAGTCAAGGTTTACTTCGTTACAAGAGAAGGCATAGGTATCCCTGCGGTGCGGTAGGACAACAATGGACTAGTATGAAATGTGTAATTAATTAATTTCAAACTGTCTTCAATTTTTAATTCATAGCACAAATTGTACTGTGATCATCAAACCACGGCTTTAGCTGTTTATTGCATAGTTTTAAACTACCTATCTGATTATAATTTACCAAACAAACTTCTTAATAATTCACACAACATATTGAAAAGCTGTGAACCTGTGCTTTTAATGGATATGAGTTTATTTTACCATGATAGTTAGGTATTTATTTCAAAATTATTAATAGTAAAGTTAATATTCGTTGTCTTATTCCGACGGGAAAAAATGCTATGGATATTATTTATGTCGCAGTCCATAATGTTAACATCGCATTATTTTCGGTGTAACATAGATTACTTACAGTACAAGGTCTATGTTACAATAAAAACATACCAAAATACAAAAACCTTCATACGTCAAATTAAACTTTTTAAATTCAACAATGCAATGAAACATAACACCGTTCGGCCGCGCGGCCACAGATAATATTATAATTGAACATTTTTATACAGAGAACCACAATTTTGGGCTGTGTCGTATTACTGGTGGTGTAACAAGATACTGCCGGGTGCTCTTGATTCATTTACAATAGAATATGTCTTAAAGAATTAAGGATTTTATGGAATCGGATAAAATTATGTTGAGTTTAATGGTTCTGACGGGTACTATACCGTATTATGATGATTATAATGTACAGTAATACGAGTACTTGTTGGTTTCAATGTGAAATAATAAAAAAAAATACTAAAACTCAAAACTAGAATAGATGTGATACGAATCGAGGTTCATTTTTACAATAAGAGATACACGGCTTAAAACGATACCTTTTCTTAGGTAAGTACCTACTATTAGGACTATTTACTTTTATTTTAATATCTTAGCTTATTTATAAAATATTTATACTGCCGAATATAATTATTCTTTCTCTTAGCATTTGATTTTTCCCCGTCCATAACAGGTCGTATCACGCTGCGTTTTCCGTCGGCATACAACATCATTTTACTACACTATTATTCAAGTAATTGTTCTTTGGTGACCTAGTGAAATACACTATTTCACCCTATATTTGCACATAAGTAGGTATCCTAAAAGCTAAAGAAAATAAATTTTATCGACTAACCCCCTTACTTATAAACGCCTCTTAAATTTTAGTCAATTGATTAGCATAAATTCTTACGGTTTTGTTTGGTATAAGGTTGGTTTTACTAATTAAAAACTCGCTAAACAGTGATTGAATTTAAGAGGCGTTTATGAGTAAGGGGGATTATCATTAAAATAGAAAGAGAGCTTAACATAAAACTATTATAATTCCTCTAACAGCGTGGAATCAGTAAGTTTTCACTGGACCAGTCCCTGCAGAAGGACATAAATGGGAGGATATAAAAAAATTAAGTAAAGTTTTATTAGAACATCCCTACGGTAGCTTTGGAACAGTATTTTTTTTATCAAAAACAACCAATTCTGAATGAATAACTATGTACTTTAACATAAATAAAATACGCACCTCAGTTTTTGAATACGTAAAATGTATGTGGCATAACAGATTATATTTCTATAGCCTACATGAAACTCTGAGAAACAACA
Organism: Schrankia costaestrigalis; assembly: GCA_905475405.1. Lineage (NCBI taxonomy): Eukaryota > Metazoa > Arthropoda > Insecta > Lepidoptera > Erebidae > Schrankia > Schrankia costaestrigalis. The sequence goes on from FR997835.1 coordinate 18,938,178, forward strand.
TTTTGTTACATTTTTTGTAATTAAAACTTATATCAGATAAACATATAATACTTTGTCGAGTGCTTGTTGTAATTAAATAAAATTAAATTTATATTTGAAGACTCATAGCTTTGTATTATTTCATTAATCTAGATAACATTTTACATGATCTTAATCTCGACTAAATTAGACGAGTTTACTCTGTTCTTTCATATAACCTTATTCAAATGAGTGAGTAAATAATTACTTTCCAGTTTTTTATCTAACTAACGGTTTTTAAATAACACTCGAGATTACTACTTGTATTATAATAAATAATTGTCTAAAGATAACATTTATGTATTAATATTATATGCGGTGAAAGCATAGTAAAAAGAGCAAAGTTATTGTTTGACGACCTCTGTGGCGCAGTCGGTATATTACATGGCTGCTACGCAGAGGTCTCGGGTTAGATTCCTGCTCAATGCAAATCTTTGTGTGCGTGAACATGATTGTTTGCATTGGTCTGAGTGTTTTCTATGTATAATATGTACCTATGTATTTACATAAAAAAAAGTTTTTAAGTATGTCTATCCGTTGTCTAGTACCCATAGTACAAGTTTTGCTTAGTTTGGGACTAGGTGGCGATGTGTGAATGTGTGAGGATTATTTATTTATTTATAATAATATTTCGTATATTAATTTAGCTGCATGGCGGTTGTGGTATATAGCTGTTGTGCGCGAGGTATTGAGTTGTCGTCCCGATAACAATAAAATTTGAGTGATCGACATTTTTTTAAGGCAGTATATTCGCGATGTTTAAAAATACGTGTAGAAATATTAAGGCGACACAGAAAAAGCTTTTTCAGGAGAGAGCTGTAGTCTTAGATCAATTAAGTAGCAGTTGCTAACAAACATAATTTTGCGATAAATTCTAAACTACCTCCATGTACTTTGTATTTCTAAATAGTTTTAGCATAAGTAAAAGTTAAACTGACAAAACTGGTTAAACAAATTCCATCCATCATTGCGTGAGGTACTGAATGCTACAAAATTGAGTAAAAACGTCTAAATATGGACACTCAAAAACTAAGTAAAGTCTAACTGGCTCATTCACGAACCAATGAAATTACTTTCAACAGCACTCAATAACATAATCAAACACTCAATTCGTAAGTAATGAGACCTACCTATTTTCTGTAGACACAGCACTATTTTCCCGCTACTTATTGACAGTAGGATAATAAACACGATTGTGCCATGATAGTGGTTCCAAGTGTCCCGCAAATATTTGTCGTCAGCAATCATCGAGCCGATTTGTCCATAATCCACAATATGATGAGACAGACACCATAAAAACATTATTACAAACCCCCATACTTTGATGGGACAAAGAAGCGAGGACAAAGCCATTCATCCCTACACTCTATTTATTTACACAGAATAATATACAGATAATAAATGTTTTTTTTACATTTCTGAACGCAGCCGTTGGTGTCAATTTTGACGCCTCTGTTGCGTAGTGCTGCCAGAAATTTGGACATTTTATTGGGACAAAATGTTAACATTTTTAAATTAGTATAAATAAAATAATATTTGCTGAATCTCTGGGCTCAGCTCAAAGAAATGTTACAACTGTGTATATCAATACTTAATCATGCTTAAACTTACATTTTTTGTTTTGTTCTAAAAACAAGTCTAATAAGCAAAGAGGAGTAAGTGGACCAGCGACTATTGCAGGACGGTTATATTTTTGGTGCGTACCTATGCCTAGACATTAGGCATATGACCTCGTGTAGCCTAATGAACTTGTCTAATTTTGAAGGTTTATGTCCTTGGAATGTCATAGGTTGTATATTATGGTCATAGTTATTAAGAAGAATGTCTCAATAAAGTGTCAATAAAAAATAAATCATCTGTTTTAAATCACGTTTCTTTTAAGCAAAGTAGAAGTTATAAATTTCTAATGATTTAAATATATGTCCCTAAATTTTAAACTTAGAAGTAGTCACTACAAGATGTTGGATTATTAAAAGATATTGATCTGCGGCCGATCATCAGCCAAACTTCGCCATTTGTCCGCTTTATACACAAAAGAGGGTTTACTTCACGATGTTTTGATTGCACCAGTACCTCGACGTGTGATATTTACCTTGACAAACATTATAAAAAAGATGCGTAAGCATATTTTGAACTCTATATTTATGTATTTAAAGCTCAACTTACACGTGTTGGATAAATTGGTAAAAATTACCGAACCGTGATGTTTTAACGAGTCGACACTTCTTAGAAGATTATATAAAAGATCTTGTGCCAAATGTGTTGTATTTTGGTTACTTAGAGGCTTATGATATTCGAAACAGAGGGATGACTGATAAATATCTGACGTTTTGTTGACAGTGTACAAGTAATTAGAATTAAATTATAAATATTTTGGAGATTAGTGAAGAATTTGTGGTTTACTTTTAACTACTTACGAGACTGAATACTGAGAACTGGAGCTACGCGGTCGTCAAAACCAGAACCTTATAACCCCGTCGCTTAGCGGTTCTGCTTGCTTTTTACCCTTTTGCTTTTTCATCGGGCAAATATAAACTCTTTTTGTCTCTTAGTACTCGTTAAAATCTACTGATTCGCAAAGAAACACCATATACCCATTTCCAATTTCGTCATCATAACATCCCATTAATATCCTACTGCAGGGACTGCCTACTTCCATGACGGAGGGATACTTTGCCTACTTATACCATGCTGGCCAGACGGATTGGTATAGGGTTTAATTACAAGTTTTCCTTCTTTTTATTTCGTAAAGATAATATTCACGGATAGTCCCTTAGTCGGTTTTTACGACACCCATTGGATGAGATGGAGTGTTGACATATTGTATTCTTACTCCGTCACCACACGGACTTTCCAATTTAACAATTCTAACGAATCGATTCGGATCTTTTTTCAATTGTTTTTTTTTGGCCCGTGACAATATTGAGCAAAACAAACGTTGAAAATATTACGCATAACATACCTCTACTATCTTATCACATTCTGCATACCTACTAAACATTTTCTAAAGACTCAAAATATAACCATTTCTACAAGTCATACGTTTATTCACAATAGTTACACACAAAAGGGTCTAAAATCTTATCATTAGGAGACTAATCCTTCAAACATAATAAGTTTTAATCCTCTGAACAATGTCCTAAATGAAAACAGGAAGGCCATAGCTACCGTAGTTGAGTTGCCATTGTCATCTTAGGAAAGATAGCCGAAAGGGTTGCTAGTTATAAATTATGAGAACAAATTTGACAGTTCGTAAAGATATTATTATTTACTAGTTGCTGTAACGAAAACAATAATAATATATTTACTAAAAGATATTTGTTATAGCTTACAAAGGTCCTTAAAATATTATAAAGGTCACCTAATAAGTAGTATAAATTAATAAATAAATAATCCTCTCACATTCACACAACGTAGTCCCAAACTAAGCAGAGCTTGTACTATGGGTACTAGACAACGGATAAACATATTTAAATACTTTTTTTTTGTAAGTACATACATATTAGGTATACATAGAAACACTCAGACCAATGCAAACAATCATGTTCATGCATACAAAGATTTGCATTGAGCGGGAATCGAACCCGAGAACTCTGCGTAGCAGTCATGTTATATAACCACTACGCTACAGAAGTCGTCAGTATCTCGGTAAAGACACGAGTCCCTTCCAAATGAGTTAATCAAAATCAAATGTCTTATTTTTTTAGGGTTTGAATCTAGCACTCGAAAATATCTTCGTAGACTGGTGTAGAGTTCAAATATTTAAAAACTTTCTGGATCTCTAACTCTCTAGTCCATTCAAATCCAGGTGTCCCACAGGGTCTGGAGATAAGTATCATCAACTCGAACGTCAACTAACAACTTGGTAAAGAGTAGACATACTTAATTAACAGCGGTAGAGCTAATTATCTTTTTACTATAGATATAAGGCATAAGCCAACTTAAGTTATAATATTACGCTCAACTTCGATTAGGACCAGATTTTATATATTTTATGTAAGTATCATGCCACATGTTTCAAATGACGTCACAAATGGCATTACGCGATAATGTAAAAAAATCCTAATCACAGACGAATCAACGACAATAAAAAGTTCGTTCAAAGATTTTACTAAGAAGGTCTTTTAAAAGTAGGTTATATCGTGTCTGGACCTTAGATAATCCTCGTGCGTCCGGCATCGGTTACTTGCGTAGTTAACACAATGAGATAAGTCTTCTATTGTTCATGGAACATGTCAAAATATACTATTGTTACATCCGGAAGGATTATGTATTTAACAAATGGTCAGATAACGTTTTTTAATTAAACATTATTCGTTTTGCGTAACTAAGATAAATATGGTAAAACAAAAAAGGTATTAAAAATTATGATTAATATTTTGTCAGGTTTAAATTTCGTTTTTTCCCACAGATAACAAAAATCTTTATTGTTGAATTTTATTTAAAGTAACGTCAATTAGTCTAGATTATTTAATCAACACGATATAGGTATAATATAATAATTATTATTCCTCAACTAAGGTAGCGGTCATGCTCTGGCATTGCAGTAGTCCATGAGCAGCGGTTAGCACTTACTATCTTGTGGGCTGGTTGCCGGTCTGCCGCATAAAGCAATAAAAAGACCAAAAAAATAAGACTAACAACACCAGTTGAAAAATAGATTAGGTAGGTAGGTACGTTAGTTACTCAGTTGCAAAACCTAACACATCTAATTTTATACGTGCTGATCAGTCTAACAAAACGAACACGAAACTGACATTTTATCCCTTCGGTAATTTCAGAAAACCGAAGCTAAACATAATAACATATTACTCTAACAAAGTACTGTAACAAAACTCCATGATTTAGTCCAGCGATCCGCCATGATTAGTGAGCACTTTCGCGCCATTTTCGTTCAGTAATGGCGACACTGCTCCCGTTACACGGTGTGCGTAATTACGATCCTTTGAGAGCTGAGCCGAGAATTGCCGGTAAACACCTCTTTGTTCTACGATAGTTACACCAGCTAGGTTAGTTTTACTTTTAATGAGAGGTTAAGGTACGAACAATTTTCTGATGATTACGCGCCTAGTTAGACAAGTTTCTAATGTTTCGTCCTCCTCGTTAAAACGGTAGACAGATAGGTCAGTTATTTAAATTCTGTTAGGCCTACATAAACTTCGTAACTTTCTAGTTATGATGGTTCGCATACTGGTAATAATAGGTAAATTATTAAGTCGTTAAGACTATGATGACAGACTGTTAAAATCAAGGATTTTCTTTCACTGACTTCTTCTTGTAACCCTAGCCACGAACCTAATTTAGTCATAACTAAGTACCTATAAATCGATTGGAAATATTTTTAATCTATTACCTGAATATTAAATATCTATGAATGAATGAATGAAATAATTTATTTGCTCAAACATGGTATAAAAAATAAAGATATTTACAAAATTTTGTGCGCATGTTCTGCCATATTTTCGGCGTGCAAATGTACAATGTAAAATACATACAATCAGCGTCATGTTTATACAACTTACAATTATTATAAAATTAGGGTTAACAATGTCAAGATTAAGATCAAAAAATAAAATAAAAAATACCATGTTACTATTACTACTACAATTATAAATCAATGACACAAAAAATAATAAAAAGGAATGATGTCCGTTTTTGAAATAAAAAAAAATAAATAAAAAATATTATAATTTGTCCTCCAGAAATTCTTTTACAGCGTAATAGTTTTTATCTAAAAGCAATTTATATAACGATTTTTTAAACAGTGTCGTAGGAATCTCGGTTATGCTTTTAGGTAGATGATTATATATCTGTACGGACATAGAATATGAATTTCTTTTACACAAGCTTAATTTACTAGGTGGTATACATAGTCTATTTTTATGTCGAGTCCGACTATTCTCGCGGTCGGCAAACCTCTCATATAATTCTGGATGGTGCTTTACAAAGTTACATATTTCTAAAATATATAGACAAGGCAGGGGTAAGATTTTTAGTTTTTTAAAAAGAGGTTTACAACTTTCTAAGGGATGAGCACCACATATGGCTCTAACACATTTTTTTTGAGCTTTAAATGCTCTCTCTACTTCTACCGAATTTCCCCAGATTATAATACCGTATCTGAGTACTGAAGATACGTAGCCATTGTATGCAATCAAGGCAGTTTTTATGTTGACAGTTTGACTGATTCGTTTAAGAGCAAATACATAACAATTCACTTTAAAAACAATTCACTTTAAAAATAAAAAAAAATCTATCAGTCAGTAGGTATTAAATAATGATAACTGGAACTCTAAGACTAACGGAAACTTTTCTTTGTGCATTTGTAATCTAAGGAAATGTCTTACCCTTTACTATATTAATAGGGGAATGCAGTTGATTTGGCATAAGTTTCTTTGTCAGTTTTCTTCTAATTTGCTCTACGCATTTGGAAACTAGAATTTATGGATCAACACAGACAAGTAGATTTGAGTATTATAGTAGATTGGTTTTATTTTTCTCCTCTAATTTACATTGGACAATACAACGCGGTTTTTTTTATTGCTGGGGTGTTTGTCTGTGTCGTTGGATATAAAATTTAACTGTAGCTTAAATTTTAAGTAAATTATTGTAAACGACGATTTCAAACAATTTGTGATAAAGAACAATGCTCAAAAATGTATGGACACCGTCCCCACTTTGTAGCACTTTAAGATATATGTTAATCGAAAGGTATTAGTCATCTCTCCATTTTATTGTATGACAGCAAAGCTCAAATGTGTATCCGAAAAAAGTTACATCGACATAAAGAAACCGAAATCAGTCAAAATGATAATTATATTATTGTTCATGATGTTCCTTTTATTTTAATTAATACTGTGGAATGAACTTATTCCGAGTTTTGAAATGACTCCATCTTTTTGTAAAGTGGCCATGGATGGTTTTTAGAAGTTTTCAAATAAAAATATCTTCATAATCGCAACTTTTTATAACATTAATCAGTATTTTCAGTGTCTATTACAATATTGTCCCAGGCACTGGCTGGCCCATTGAAATTGTCTAAATCCCTTCCAATACCAAAGTACCACACGATACTGACGACATGCGCGCAAGCATCAGCTATTCTTATAGCAGTTAAGCATAAAAAATATGCCTGAATGGCGTTTATATCCTGTACGTTATTTCAATCCAAATAAATTCCTATAATAGGTCGCATTTGACCTATGTTTGGATAAAATTCGACCCCTCAAAAGAGAACTCTTTGAGAACCAATACGGTATAAACACGGCAGATTGTTCAATCTGCCGTGTTTATACCGTATTGCTTCATAATTGGACTTGGAGTAGCACAAACTTCTATGTTGTGTGTAAATGTTCGCTAACATAGGAAGCTGCTAGTTTTAAGCGTGATATGTCCCCAAACTAAACAAAATAATATCCTCGTTTGACAATTCAGGGAACGGTATATTTATGGACTCATCAGTCAATGTTCTGTACGTACCCCGCTGCCTGTAACGTAGTTACCCAAGTCATTGTTGACTGTGGTATGTGTGAATTCTGCAATGAATTAATTCAACGAAGTCTGTGGCATAGACACTGTCATGAAAAGGCTCCCTGAATGTATTGAGAAGCGCTCCAGCAATTCGGAAGTCTGTGAAGAGTATTATTGAATACTACATTCCTGAACATTTTACAATCACCTTTAAATGTCCCGTTTATGGCCTCAATGACCCAACGGACAAATTGTTACTAGACGGGATTTATTTGGTTATTCATTCGTAAATCTGCGTCCAACGCCATCAGCGAGTGGTTCTAGAAACGGAGGATAACAGTCAACCCCGAAAAGAGCCAAGCGTTGATGTTTTACAAGAAAAGGAGCCACAAAACTCTCTCGACAGAGACACCGCTCTCACCTCTGGGATGGCTCTGCACAGTACCTTCTAGATGCTCTTGATCGGTTACAGCGGCGAGCTGTGCGTATCATTGGGTGCCCAGAAGTATCCAAATCCCTTGAGCCTTTACAGCTGCGTAGGGACATCGCCGGATTGGCGGCCTTCTATCGCCGGTACCACGGCGAGTGTTCTAATGAACTTTTCCAACTGATTCCACCCTCGTGCCTTAACAACCTTGACTTAAGTTCCACCGCTACGCTGTAGAAACCATACAAGTCCGAACAAAGCGGTTCAGCACTTCGTACATGTGCAAAACCACCAAACACTGGAACTCTTTGCCAGCCCACGTGTTTCCTTCAAACTACGATCCTGGTTGCTTCAAGCGTAGCGTGAAAAAGCATCTTCTGAAGCCGCCATAGTTGAGACATTCATGCCTCTACAAATATTGTCGGTGCTCGTCATTCTTGGACTCTAATGGATGCTTAACATCAGGCATTATAGAGTCATTCTGGTAGGCCAATTTAAAAAAAAAACAAAACGTCAAGATGTTCAGCTCCCCGATCCTTTGGGCGAGGGAAGCCAAATACCTTGGAGTCATACTCGACGATAAGCTCTCGCTCCGTCCCCACCTCAACATGGTTCGCAAGCGGGGCTCGTTTGTGATGGGACGGCTGCACTTACTCCTTAGGAAGGAGACTAAGATGTCAATCCGCAATAAAGTTAGGATATACGAGACTTGTATTAGGCCAATCATGACGTACGCGTGCGTAGTTTTTGCCTACCTTGGGCCACACAGCAGGATCCATAGGTTACAAACAATTCAGAATAGGTTCATGCGCAAAGCGACGGGAGCACCGTGGTTCACGCGTAACGAGGATCGCCACATCGACTTCGAGTTGCCGACCAGCCAGCAACACATGGAACTCTGTTCCCGTCGCTACTTTGAAACGGCTGCCACTCACACTCACCCCAACCAACTAGTGGTTGAGGCATCCGGGTACATCCCCTCTAGAATATCTAAAATTAGAAGACCTAGACATGCTCTCGAAGAACCGGGTGATAGGATCGGGATTGCTCAATGTAGAGCTCATACGGCTCGCGAAGCCACAACAACACGTCCGCGGTTCCGTCCTCGCCGACGAGGCAGGAATACGCGCCGCGTTAGCTCCTAGAGGGCGTGCCTTTCGCAGATCCTGTTAGTCGGTGACGGTCCAGGCCGAGATTCGTGCCCTCAGGGTGCCCCTGAGGCATGAGACTTAAAGGTCGTAGGGCCATCCGCCCCACAGCCAGCGTGAAGTAGTAAATGTCCCAGGAGACAAACTACTCGTGCTCACAAAAAAGAAAAAATCGGGTCATTGGGCATATACGGCGCGTAATAATAAATAAATAAATAATATTTTATATTTTTCTTATATTCTACACTGTTAACTATGTATTTTATTGGCTATCATTTCGAAAAAGTACAATATACAGCAACATAATTATGACTCATTTCGGTTTCTTTAAAGCGATATAACTTTTTTCGGATACACATTTGAGATTTGCTGTCATACAATAAAATGATGAAAATACTTAGGCCTTTCGATTAACATAGGTTTCAAAGTGCTACAAGCTGGGGACGTTTTGAGCATTGTTCTTTTATGAAATAAAGCAATTTGATATTTTAAAATTTGGTCCTAAGTGTCGTGTAAGGACAAAGAGTTATATGGAATTCTAAGTATGTACAGACACGTACCACATAAACTGCCAAACAGAGGTGTCGAGTTCGATTCTCGCTCAATTTTTTTTTGTGCTTAAAAGTGAATGCTTGGAATTATTGTAATATTCTAACAAAAAAGGATATAATACCTTTGTCTAGTACCCAAAGCACATGCACTGTTTATTTTGGGTCTACATAATGTTGTTGTTTTGTAATTTAATTTTTAATAACATGTTGCCTAGCGCGCTCTGTTAGAAGCAAGAAGAAACTTATTGCTTCGTTCTTATTCTGATTGCAAGATGGCGTTATAAATTTAAAACATAGAAAATGTTTAAGTAAAGTTACTTTAAAATTCTCAAATTCATTGTTTAATGTTATTATGTAGTTATACATATAAATTAGTTACAAAGCAATCTTTGATTTTAAATTCCTTACTTTCGTTCTTAGACGAAAAGTAAACTGTCAAAGCAGTAGTCGTTACGTCAATGTCATGTGTGTCAAACGTCAAATCAATCAGTCAGTCGGGCAAAGCTTGATTGATTTGTTGTGGGAATTGTTTTGTAAATCAAAATAAAACTAAATTAATAACTAAAAATGATCGGTGTTAGGTTGAATACATTCAATGATAATTCTGGGGAACCGGAGCAAGATGCTAACTCAGCACTAACTGAATTAGATAAAGGTATAAACAACACACTTAACCCTTTTGTTTGTTCGCTAAGAAAATATAATTTTGATACTAATTATATGTATTTTTCTAGGTTTAAGATCTGTAAAAGTAGGAGAACAATGCGAGGCGATCGTTCGTTTTCCACGTCTCTTCGAAAAATACCCATTTCCTATATTAATTAACTCATCATTTCTAAAACTGGCTGACGTCTTTCGTATGGGTAATAATTTCTTACGTTTATGGGTACTACGAGTATGTCAACAAAGCGAGAAACATCTTGATAAGATTCTGAACGTAGATGAATTCTTAAGAAGAGTATTTAGTGTGTTACACTCTAATGATCCCGTGGCAAGAGCTTTGACTCTACGGACTCTGGGTGCCGTTGCTGGAATAATACCTGAACGTCAAAATGTCCACCACGCTATACGTAGAGGACTAGACAGTCATGACAATGTAGAAGTAGATGCTGCTATCTATGCTACTACTAGATTTGCTGCTCATTCGAAGTAAGTGTATTTTGTTTTCAATTATAATCTATAATAATAGATTTTAAACTACGAAAATAATAGATTTTAAACTACTAAACGAAACCTAGGCAAAAAAAAACATATAAAAAATTAAATATAATAAACAAAAATAAATAATTAAAAAATACCTAGGTATTTAAGTATTGACTAGTATCTAGGCTAATTAGTATATACCGCGCATAAAATAGTATTATATAATCTATAACTTGTTTATTCTACAAGCATGTATCTGTTTAATACTCTCACCAATTAAAAAAATAATTCATGTTTATCAGGACCAACATGATACATACAATAGCATTAAGTTATTGCATACAATCCTAAATGTTCAATACCAAAACAATGCTTTACCACACAAGTCACCTTCCCACTTTACATGTTCCAATATGGAGTTGTCATGTTATAATCATCATAACAGTCCATTAATGTCACACTACAGGGACGGGCCTCCTCCCGTGATGGAGGGATACTTGGCCTACTAAAACCACTCTGGCCAGGCGGGTTGGTATAGGGTTTAATTTCAAGTTTTCCTTCTTTTTATGTAAAGGTAATATTCACAGATAGTCCCTTAGTCGGTTTCTACGACACCCATGGGATGAGATGGGGTGGTGACATATTGTCTCCTCCACCACACCAATACCAATAATAATGTTTTATTACTGTAGTCCTGTTAAATTTGAAATATTTTAAGGAATCATTGTATCTTCATTACAGTACATTTGCAGTAGCAATGTGCAACAAACTGTGGGACATGGTGGACAGTGAGAGTACTGCTGCTGAACGTAGATCCAAACTTGTAAGAGCTTTGAGGACTGTACACGGTGGAGGTAAGTAGATATCACAGATACATTTTTCTCAAGGATCTTACTATAGTCATGCCACATACAGGGTACTTAGGAAATCCAGGTACACTCCGAGAAACCACCAGCAACTTGAAGGTCCTGTTGGCGTTTTTCGACGAGCTGGGGTGTATCGAATAAATCACCCACCCTAACGCAAAACCCGCGCCTAGACGTGGAGTTGCGGAAAACAGCCCGCTATACCATACCATACCATACTATAGTCATTTGTGAAAGTGGTAGTAAGTAGGGTCAATGTGTAGAAGAGATAAATGAAAACATCACTGTAAACTGTTCAAGAATACACATTATATATTTTACTATTCAAGCTTATTATATGCCTTACTACTACATCACAGTTACGTCATAAATGGCTTCGTAATTTTATAAATTCTATACAAAATCATGAATAAGGCATCCTGTATTAATTTTATGTATATGTGTGTACCATCAGCTGTACGAGCCCAAGGAGTGCTGAAGCTTTTACGTTCATTGCTAGAACGGTTCCCTTCATCAAACACGGTCCGTGCTGCTATCACAGCGCTGACTTATATAGCTGCAGATACTGTTGTACATATACCTGATCAAGTAAGTTGCTTTTTGGCTATTAGTTTCGTTAAGACTACTATAGTGTGACCACAGGAGCTGTGCACCCCCTGAGGTATGCGCGACGAGGTGGGGGACGAAGAAAAAATAGGTGTCCGTTATGGTAGCGTACACGTGATAGTTCTGATAGAAAGGGAACTTTTCTTTTGATAAATTCTTTATGTAAAAATAATGCGTGAAATTCTGACTGAATTAGTGTAGGTAAATGCTTTATGCGAATTCACAGTGGAATATGTCAAAAATCCATGTTAATTTATGTTCATAGTACTGGTACAGATAATATGCTCACAAGTGATTTGAATATCTCGAGAACTACAAATTATAGGTACAGTAATTCTGTTAATACAGTAGAAATGTAACCGTTAAATAACGCCTGTGTAACACTTTATTTCAATACAAAATTCAATATTATCGGAGATATTAACGGTTCTTAGGGGCTGGAATTATTTCATTACGCTATATTATTAAACTACAACAACTATTTTTTTTAAATGTAGGTACAGTCTGTCTATAAAGTCCTGACAAAAAATTAAACAAACAAACAAACAAAAATCATTTATACACGTAAGATATAACGATACCGCTTGTGAAAGTCGTTTTATAGTGATCACATAATATGCTCGTCTAACTTAACGGCTAAGTTTACTGAGGGTTCGGAACACGACCATGTCAGAGAAGACACCCACAAGAAACTCTGCTGGGTTCCTATCGCTTTTTTGATGATTACTTCACAAATATTATTTTACTTAGTAAACAGGACAGTTTAAGTAATCCTTTACACTATAATATGATTTCGATATTAACTTATGAGAATTATTTATGTAGTCTACCGCAGGTTATCGTCAATTTAGTCGGTTTAGTTCAATATCAACCGTAATATAGATGTTACAGCCAAAGTAATAAATATGAATATTATACATAATAACTAGCCATTATGTATAAGGGCTACTCAATTTAGATAAAGTGATAAATGTCGAAGAATTAATCACATTAACTAGCCATTATATATGGCAAAAATACAATATTAAGGCAAAAGTCAGAAACAGTTGGTAAGGTTTGGTTAGTATAGTGACCAAAGGACGCACGAGCCGAGCGAGCGAAGCGAGCGTGCCGCGGCAGCAAATATTGTATTTTTGCCAGTACTATAACATTATAATGGCTAGTTAATGTGATTAATTCTGCGACATTTATCAATTTATCTAAATTGAGTAGCCATTATACATAATGGCTAGTTATTATGTACAATATTCATATTTATTACTTTGGCTGTAACATAGACATAAAGCAATTAATTCAAATTCAAATTGGGATTACTCATTGTTTACATTGTTCTTCGTAAGTCAGTATTAGTTTATTGTAGATTAATGACTAATAAAAATAAAAAATTTGACGACTTTATAGACATATCTGTAATATATTACACTTACTTAGTTGATCACAATGTAACCCAAATATACTCATATTTTATTAAAAATATGCAGGTGATAAATAAGAACTCACCCCTTACTCATAAACGACTCTTAAATTTAATCACTGTTTAGCGAGATTATTATTAGTAAAATCAAACTTATACCAAACAAAGCCGTAAGAATTTGAGGTAATCAATTAACTAAAATTTAAGAGGCGTTTATGAGTAAGGGGGTAATCTGTATATCTGATTTCTAATTCCTCATCATTAATCTTAACAATTGGATTTTTTTTAATTTTGATTTATGCAGAGTTTTTTGGCATAGTAACCAACTCGATATAGCTCTTGTGTATGCTACCATAACGGACACCTACCTGCCGTCACGAGTTTTGACAGCAGTGTCATAACAATTCGAACATTATATTTTTCTTTAAGAATTTCATGTTCTTAGAGTGTTTGATACATTTCGCTAGATGTCATTTTTCTCAAAGTTACATTATAAAAACACAAATAATGTTCCTATTTACCCTTAAAACCATACAATAATGTAAATACTTTCTTGTAGTTTTTAAAAATGACTGTCTTTTAATAGAGAACTGCTACAGCCGCTCGTGTAGCGACCCGTACCAGCCAAATAACTTAAGTATATTGCGTCAGATGTCGCTAGTAGCTACATCATAGACTGTTTATTCTATACCAGTATATAACATGTACTCTATATGTCCACCCCCCTCTCGCCGCGCGCATACCTCAGGGGGTGCACAGCTCCTGTGGTCACACTATAGCATGTTATCAAGTCACAAAAAAAACAGGCCTCACTGCAAGAATCAGGGCTCATTGAAATGTGTAAGAACAGCAAATGGAGGAAAAAATCTTGATGGAATTCTTGTCATGGTAACATCCAATCCTACTTTACTAGTTACTTGATCTTGATCTTTTTCTCATTTTTTTTGTCAACCAGGTCGAATTACTACTAAGTATAGCAATGAACGATGCGCGGTCGTCAGTACGTCGCGCCGCATTACTAGGTCTGCGTAAGTTGGCAGAAAACGCGGCGTTATGGCCGGCTGAGTGCATTGAGAACTTGGTGAAGGCAGCGTCTGATAGCCAGGAGAAAGAACATACTATGCTGTGTCTTCAAGTTATGGAGGTATGTTAAGTTGTCCTTTATAGTATTATAGTGTTGTTTATATCATGTGTTGTGGTAAAGCAACATGTGATATAATACTTCTGTAAAGTTTATTTAATTAATACCTACACATAGTATACCGTATTCATCCTTACCTGATTTATTTAGTAAACAAACACCACATATTGAAAATTCACTGAAAGTAGTATTAAACGTTTATGCAATAGAAAACACGTAAATCACTTTAATTTATCCACTATCTTTCTTAAATTTTAAATAAATATATTTTTTTCCAACGGCAAATTTCACAGATAATATAATTGTATCATTTGACATTTGTAGATTATAGAGTTTTGTACTTTATTCCTATACATTTCTCAAAGATCTGAGACTAAAGTCTTTAGTCCGTTTAAATAGACTATAGTAAAGTTGTTATAAATGCTATGTCTAATAATGTCTACAATATAATGCTGTGTTATATTATTATGTGTACCTATTTATACACAATAATAAATGTTTAGCATTTGTTATTTTGTACAATTTTTTTTATACAAGCTAATAAACTTTAAATAGCAGGGTGGAAGCAGTGCCACTGTAATGTCATGTTGATCGCTTTTTATGACAAGCATTTTTTAATTAGTAGTACCTACTATGTTACACTGATAAGCGTTTTTTAAATAGTAGTACTAATAATAATGTAGTATGGTATATTTACAGCGAGTGGTATCATGCCCGGCGGCGCGCGGCTCCGCAGGTGGGCTGGTGCGGTACTGTAGCGGCGAGGCGCTCAGTGCCGACCTGCCCCGCGCTGCCACTGCCGCCATCGTGCTCACTGTGCTGAGGGTGCATTGGTAACTTAAACAATAATTAAATATAATCATCATATTATCAGCTAATTGATTGTCCTTGTGGTGACGGAGTAAGAATACAATATGTCACCACCCTATCGCATCCCATGGGTGTCGTAAAAGCCGACTAAGGGGCTAACCGTAAATATTATCTTTACGAAGTAAAAAGAAGGAAAACTTAAAATTGAACCCTATAGCAATCCAGGCCAGCGTGATATTAGTAGGCCAAGTATCCCAGTATCACGGGAGGAGGCCCGTCCCTGCAGTGGGACATTAATGTGCTGTTATGAATATCAGCTAATTGATGTCCACAGCTGGGTCTCCTCCAAATATTTCACAATCTTACTTTGAACCATTGCCTGTATGTCTCATTGCCTTTTTTTTTTATTAAGAATAATATATTTCTTGCTTTTACTGTGTCAGTATTTTCACATTTGTTGCAATCTCACCCCCAATTATAAAAGTAAGGTTTTAAATTAAATATAATTTTGAGAATATCAGACATTGACTATTATTACGTGAACAACACCAAATTCACCATCTTGCACTGTGAATTTGGTGTTCTACAAGGCTTAATTTTAGGTCCCATTCTGAATATCATTTATGGTCAAAATAAGTACCCAGTAATGACTAGTACATTGTATGTACATTTTATCCGTGGTAAATGCGTGGTCATCCTAATCTCTTGCTCTAGCACAAATTTGTTAAATGATGTAAAACAATAAAAAACAAAGGTTAACGATAATCTACCTGAGTTTCTTGCTGGTCTCTTCTCAGTAGATTCAACTTACCGAACCAGCGAAAGAATCATTTTCAAATGATTTATTTATTATATTTATTTTAATTTAGATTTAATAAAACTGTAAAATTTTGACATTCATATGTGCTCCTTGTGTGCCTAAACTGAATAAACGAAATTGATTCTTTGATTCTTTGATTCTTTGATTCTTTGATCCCTGTGGTGACGCAGTAAGAATACAATATGTCACCACCCCATCTCATCCTATGGGTGTCGTAAAAACCGACTAAGGGAATAACCGTAACTACTATCTTTACGAAATAAAAAGAAGGATAACTTGAAATTAAACCCTATACTAATCCGTCTGGCCAGCGTGGTATTAGTAGGCCAAGTAACCTTCCGTCACGGGACGAGGCCCGTCCTTGCAGTGGGACCTTAATGGGTTGTTATGATGAATGACTAGTACAATACTACTACACGACGTAAATTAATTAAGTACTAATCATTTCTGTATTTTTCCAGTTATGAAGAATCACTCCCCGTTGACGGATCAGATCTGATGTTGGCTCTTGAAACTTTGGTTATCGCGACCGGGGCTGACGACAACCCTAATAATATCAAGCCTTTAAGAGTGGCTTTACGTTGTTTAGTGAGTATAGTTACTATTTTTTAAATGTATGGTGTAGGCAGAAAGTCGTGGATGAAACGAAGCATTTCGATTAGTTGGGGTTAAGTAAAAAAAAGGTATGTAGTAATAGTTTTTGCAAAGATTTAAGGTTATTCATTATTATTATTAAAAAGGCAATCCTCATAAATCATACTATTTACTGCCAGCATAGAATTGGCGGGCAAATAGTTTTTTAAAGCTGAGTCTTGACGTCACAGAATTTTGGCGAAAAATATTTTTGACAGCTGAGTTGTGACGTTACAGAATTTTTAACAGCTGAGTCACGTGATGCGTGACGTCATAGAATTAGGCTGTAAAATATTTTTTTTAAAGCTGAGTCTGTGAATGAAATCTGTGACGTCACAAATTTTTGTCAGGAAAATATTTTTTGACAGCTGAGTTGTAATGATTTTTTACAGATTTTTTGACAGATGATTCGTGACTTCATAGAATTTTTAACAGCTGAGTCGTGACGTCATAGAATTTTGGCGAGATAATAAATAAATTTGTACGGAACCCTCGGTGCGGTCCTCCACAGGTACAACTAAGCAAAGCATCCCCTGACACATACGCGTCCCGCACATGCTCGGTGCTAGGCGCGGCGCTGCAGGGGGCCAGCTCTCCCCCCGCACGTACGACGGCGCTACTGGAGGCTCTGGCGGCGCTGGGCGGGGCTGGTAGAGCCGCCACGCACCTCACCAGCGCCATGCCGGCCTTGCATCACGCGCTGGACATGCATATGAGACATACGTAAGTGTATAGTTTTTTTTATTTATTTTTTATTTGTATCTTCATGTTTTTGTTTAACATTTTTTTTTCTTTTTTTTATGTGTGTGTGTAAATCTTTTATTGGCCAATAAATAACTATTCTTTCTTTTTCTTTATAGAGCTACACATCCTCAGTACCTCTGTATTAGTATTTTTGATTTTTTTATGCATCGGTACTTATACCCAATCACCTATTATTAGTGAAACAACAACTGCAGCCGACGAAGACGGTACTTCGCTAGTACTACTATGCACAGTACTCTTCCAAGAGCGAGCCAGCAAAGCCCTGACTGTAACTACCTGCAACTCCTGGCAGGACAGGATACTCAAGACGGTCGCGCCGGCTGACGGCTGGGTGCGGTACAGAGTCGCTAGGGCTGCGCTCAGGTAAAATATTTCAAAATTTCGTGGGACCCAATATTGATCCTTGTGAAACACCTCTTATATTATTCAGTAGAATATTGACATTAGCTAAATCCATTTTTATCAAAATTATGTAGGGCCCAATATTGACCCTTGAGAGCCACCTCGTGTTTTAATCAGTAGACAATGGCATTAGTTAAATCCGTGTTATTTCGTTAATAACCCTTTATATCCCAAAAGTAATCCCGACTGATGTTTGACACAGCATTTTCTTTGTATTTCGATTTCATATCTTTTAATCTATTTCGTATAATATCAATAGCATTAGGATCAATAGCATTAGGATAATAGAAAGTTCAAAATTGTACTTGTTATACGTGGCTTACGTAAGCCATGCATAATGTAGGATTTCCACTGAACTTAGCCGACTGCATTCGGTTGCCATGGAAAAAATAAATTTAACAATTTTTGTACAAGACTTAATTTCTTTTGGTAAACGTGAAACGCCCTTCTACGCGCTTCGCTAGGTGGAAATCGTACATCATCATAACATCCCATGAATGTCCCACTGCACGGACGGGCCTCTTCCCATGACGGAGTGACACTTGGCCCACTAATACCACGCTGGCCAGACGGATTGGTATAAGGTTTAATTTCAAGTTTTCCTTTTTTTTTATTTCGTAAAGATAATATTCACGCATAGTCTCTTAGTCAGTTTTTACCACACCCATGGGATGAGATGGGGTGGTGACATATTGTATTCTTACTCCGTCACCACACGGAAATCGTGCATGACAAGTTAGAAATTATGATGATTGTGATAGACTCAGTATTGCCATGCTCGTTCTGGTGTCAGGTACGGCCACCACGCGCTGGCAGCCACTCTGTTGGAGCGTCTGGCGAACGCGGCGCCCAGCGAGGCGGCCCAGCGCTGGCTCACTGCGCTGTGGCGCGCCGCCAGCGCTGATGCGGTACTCGAAGTACAAGGTACACTAATCATTAACTATAAAGTCTAATTTATAATGTTTTTAGGAATACTTTTTCTGAACCGAGTTGATTCAAGATATCTTCTCAGGATTATACGAAAGTGTTAATAGTTTGTCATAAATATGTACTCTCTGTCAAGAAAGTTTCGGGAATGGATGATTTGTTTATGGATGTAAATTAAAATTTTTGTCTTTTTTTTATTATTTTGTTTTATTGGTGATTGTTTGTACGCCATTACTACTTTCACCAAGTTTTGGAGGATTCGCACCAGGAATTGAACTCAATTCCGGAAGCAGCATTTATTTTAATGATTAGACTATTCGTTGGCGTAAGTATATCGGTTTAGAAGGATCATTTTATGTATTATTGATTTTTTCCCGATACTTTTTTGACAGCAGTATGTTCGATTTGCACAAGAGGCACTTTGTAACCTAAGGATCCATGATCACGTTCAGGTATCTCGGGA
This sequence comes from Schrankia costaestrigalis, assembly GCA_905475405.1. NCBI lineage: Eukaryota > Metazoa > Arthropoda > Insecta > Lepidoptera > Erebidae > Schrankia > Schrankia costaestrigalis. The sequence goes on from FR997835.1 coordinate 18,957,782, forward strand.
CTAGAAGAAGCGAGTGCCGGCTGGGAAGTATCTTCAGGTTGGGGCGGGGCAGGCGGGGCCGGGGGCGGCGGCGGGTGCGCGGCGGGGTGCGCGGGGTGCGGCGCGTGCTCCCCGCTGGCGCCGGGCTGGCTGCGCGCTCGGGCCCGCGCGCTGGCGGCCCTGGCGCGCACGCTGGCCGCCGCACGCGCGCTGTGTACGCAACCACCGCCAGCCATCGCGCATACGTACTCACAGGTATGTCACTATTACATACACTACTCGCCAACTAACTTGATGTTTTTGAAGGATTTGGTTTGAGGGAGTTTAGTTCGTAATGTGGACTCAGATTTTCGAGGGCATTTGACAACCTCTACAACGGCTAACGGCTCAACCACTTCAAAGCGATTCGCCTGTGTCTCAAGAGCCAGGTCATCTGCGCGAAAAAAAGCGATCAGTGTTCATGAAGATCTGGGTCCATTGCGCAGCAGTTTATTGGGAATTTGATTACATGTAACTCTTCCAGGATTTGAAGCCACCGGAGGATCATAAGACAGTTTTCGTACAGTGGACCATACTTTTTTAATGTCTCATCGACTCCCTTCGAGAAATTTATTCAGTCAGCTTTAGAAAAATTAAATCTACCCTTAACATGAAAACATAAAAAATCTTTATTTATCTCCACAAATTACATTAAATACAATTTACATATTGTATGTGTATGAAGTTACATTTATGTGCAATAATATTGATGTCATTGTTGGGTATTCGTGATTTATTTTGTATTGTGAAAAGAATGTTTTTTTTTGTCTTCATTTAGTGTAAGTGAGTATGATGTTAGCCAGTGACAAACTGTATTGAAACCATTTTGAACAATGCGGAACAGATCATTATACGAGTTAGCAAAAAAAGTCAAAGAAGTGTCTTCTGCATATGCTGATATGCGGCAATTTGTAACGTTTATAGAACAAAGCTCATAAATGTAGCAGAGAAACAGAGTCGGACCTAGTACACTCCCTTGTGGTACTCCTATTTGAATTGGTAAACCTTCGCAAATGTGTTCACCTATTTTCACGCACTATGTCCTATTCACCAAATAATTTGATAGCAATGCCAAAGGTGTGCCTCTGATACCCAGATCCTCCAGTTTAGAACAGGAACAGATACGGTGTCGAAAGCTTTGGCAAGATTAAGAAATATTATTAGACATTTGTTTTTATTATCAAGCTTCTCAACTAGAAAATTGGTAAGGTCTGTATTTTCAGTAGAACGACCTGAGTTGAGTAGATTTCAAATAATTTGGACAAATCTGATATAATCGCAATTGGTCTATAATTGCCGACACTGCCTCTGTCCCCCGCTTTGTGTAACAGTACAGATGTTGGGTTAATCGCAGATTTCACTTCGCAAATAATTGGTCCGTGTTGTGTATTCGGAATGAGTGGACATACTGACTTTTTGCATACATAGACTATGTTATTACTGATAAAGATCAAGTTAAGATTGTAGCCGAGGTTGCGACGCGCCGACTGCTAAAAGAGGTCGGGAGTTTGAAGTCTTGTAACAGGGTGATACGTTCATTTTCTGCCCATTCTTCAAGCGTATTGCTATCTTCATTAGACATTCGGTAGCAGTGGCGAAGGGTGGATTTTTATAAAAGGGAAGCCGAAGATTCCGTGGACTTTTGTTCTACTTTATATTACTATTATTCTGTAGTTCATAGGTATTCGTGAGAAAATGTTTCGATTTTACCTAGTTGTCCCGAACTCATAAACTTAAAATACGAAAATGTTTCTCTGTTTGGAAGACTTCTTTGATCAATTAGATTAATTGTTTATATTGCTATATCCTAAATGATTCTACATACCTACTTACTTACTTTTAGAATCTGAGAATACTGTCTGTAAGCCACTTACTTATACGTATCGAAATGAGATAATTGTATTAAAATGTTTCGTAAATCCACAGCGCCGGCGTTTCTTATATTTATAATTCAATTTCGAGAATGATGTTTTATCGCACATCACATAATAGGATAGTCAATATAATATAACACTATTAACCTGTCCCTTATAACAACAAACTATTAAATTTGCTGAAAACAATACAAACAAGTACTTACAAAAATATTCCATAGGATCCCAACGCACTACGACAAAAATAAAGTCAACCAATGCACAACACATAATACACAATCATAAATAATTAAACATACAAATTTTACTACTTTAAACAAGAAAGCGAATTTTATAACCTATTTGCAGAAAATAAATACAAATATCTGTTTTTTCTTCAAATGGTCCTATCGTTTACCGATGATTCTGCCAAAGTCAAGACGCAAGCCGTATAAAAATATAAAAACAAATAAATATAATTAAAAACTAAAAATTCAGAAGAAAGGCTGATTTCTATCAGATTTAAATAATTGATAAAAACAAAGGAATGTCAATGGCAAATTAAGTACTTAACGTGAAATGAAATGAAACTTCGTTACAATTGGTCGGTCCACTGGTTGCAATAGTGCTTTCTCGCTCTCGCAATGTTGTAGTTGTATCTTTTATCCTTGTCATAAGCCGATGGCCACCGGCTTATATGGTACCTTAGATCGACGAATACAAAGTGTCACGTGACCGTACGATTTCCGTACAGTCTGTTGTACTGGATTCCTAATTTCGCGACCGGCTTACTGCGCTCCGCGCATGCGCGCTTTAAGTACTCTCTGACTGAACCATAACAAGTTGTTAGTTGACAACCTTTAATTACAAGATGGCGTTATGAGTACGTAAATAATTATATTGAAAATTATTATTACTGTAATTATTATTGCGATTTACGTAAGAGAATACTTTTTTGTTTTATATTATTTTGTATTGAGTGGATGTTGCGTCATTGATTTATAATTGATTAATAGACAATGCTAAGCGGTTTTTGCAAAGGTAAGCCGGTAGGAATCGAGTTATATGGACACTTCGCCACTATTCGGTAGCCCTATGTTGTATTCTGGGTGTTAAAATCGCCTACGTGTTGTGTATGTACAGAGCAGCCGCGACCCCGCGCTGAAGGCGGGCGCGTTCTGCAGCGCGGTGCGGCGCGCGGCGCGGGCGTGCGCGGGCGCGGCTCAGGGCTACGGCGCCGTCGCGCGCACCGCCTTCCACGCAGACGACTCCACGCTACGACATCTATACATGTATCCTTTGACAACTCGCGAAAAACGACAACCTAAATGACGTATTACAAAACTTAGAACATACGGATTTAGATTTTTTACTTCCAAAATACAAACATTTGATATTTTATGCAACCAAATCATTATGTTAAAGAAACAGGCTTTTAGGCTTTAAGAACTGTGGTTTCATTGTAAAATACAAGATTATTACAAAGTTCTTAAAAATAACGTATAAAGACATACCTAGAAGAGTGTCAAATTTTACGAAAATTGTTCCTCTATTACATACTCATTAAATTATAATATCCTTAACAAAACACCAGATCCCAACACACTTACATGCAGCTATCTCAATTCCTTGATCGTATAACATCCAACCAACAAGAGCGTCCGGCAGAGGTAGACAACATGGATTTGAAGGCAACTTCACTTGAGGAAATGATCGCTCTGTCAGCCAGTGAAGAGCTTACTAAGATCTCTACTCAGCTCTTCGATAATCCTACCACTAATCCTGGCATCACACATCGGGTAAGTTCTTTTCGAGAATATTATAGTAAATAACCTATTTATTAACATTGTTACCTTCCTAATTCATTTCGTAGGTCCCGTAAGAGCCTTCAAGTAAAATTTCGATAAAATTATCTCTAAAATTGGACGTCGATTGGCTGATATGATGATGATCTCCAAAAATGAAAACGTTTACTAATTCATCTGCGGCACTTAAATAGATCTGTTTTATAATTTTTCATCCAAGAAACAATACATTGTTATCTGTGTACATAGTAATGTAACCACTTTACCTTATCCGTTTTGTCATAGCGTTTCATTTGTGCGTGTGTTTATATAATTTTGTTATATTGGGAAAACTTACTGCTAACATTCAGTTTAAAATTCAACACCCAGTGACAAGTGGTCACAACAGCCAGTGAAAAGTTTAAACCAATGAATAAGTACAATTTTAAAAACAATTTATTTCGTGAACTGTAAGACAGGAATCGGTTAAAAGCCTGCAGAGCAGAGATCTTCAATACTATGCAATCAGTCGCAATATTTTCACGTCATCGAAATAAATAATTATTTTAAAGCCCTGAAAAACTAACGTAATTTTTATAAACTTTAAACATTAGAGGACACGGTTGCATTCTTCAGACAGATAATTTAGGAATAAATGGAATAAGAGATCCTCGATTGAATAGTCTGATTGAGAAGCAACAAAGAATCCAAGAACGAATTGCGGCTTAACCCAAGGCAGTGTCCTTGGTCCTACTTTGTTCTGAATTTTTGAAGACTTGTAGGATCTTTGTCTCCTAAACATTAATTTACAAAAAACCCAAGATGCACATTTTCAAACAAAAGTAACAGCCAAAAGTGTCACCAAATTATACATACGCAATAAATACGTATAGTAATATCGTAAACATATTTTTTTTTCAAATTCGATCTTACACGGATGACATAAAGTTGTATTTAAGAAGTAATGCTCAAAAAGCAATATTTAATGATTGACGTTTGCCGGTAGAACAGACGACGATATTAATTTAAAAAAAGCTCACTGTGAGCCTATTTGTTGCAGACGGTTTTGGGAAGTGGAGTGTGTATCTTTAGTTTTTTGTAAATCAATGCTCCTAAATTGTAAAATGTATGTATGTATGCAGATGACACCGTTGTGATTTTTTCGAGGTCGTTTGGGATGACCTACAATTTAGGTCAACAATGGTTTGAGATATAATTCAGCATGGCTCAGTAATAATAGGTTGATTCTTAAGGTTGAAAAATATCCCATATAGAAGTAATAAAAATCCAGTGTTACGGAAAGATACTTAACCAAGCGTGTTACTGCCGCAGCACGCGGAGGCCGTGATTGCCGCGGTACGTGCTTGCTCCCGCGGCGCAGTGTGGCCACGTGGCGTGTGCGCAGGTCGCGGCGGCGGCGCGCTGTGTCGCGTGTCACTCTCCCCCGCGTGGAGCAGCGCGCCGCCCGAGCACGCCGCCACGCTGCCGCTGTCGCACAGACTGGCGCTCAAGCTCGAGGGTGTCGTGCTGCCGCCCATCCCTCTCAGGTACTGCACTCTGACCTCTATACATATTGTGTCGCCGTGTGCATATTTGAGAAAAAGTCTTTGAACGTCTGTATGGGTATGGTCTATAAATGAGGCTGACAAATGTGATGGGTTTCGTCACATAGCTACAACTTTGACCTACTTATCTCGCCTAACTTTACTTAACTAACTTTGTGAACTAGGTGAGAATGCTCATTCTCAAACTACTTTTCGGCCATGACATAATACTACGTCAGCATTAGTCCATTTTATGGATGACATTAAAACTGGCATCAAAAACAAAACTAAACACACAGTGCTCGCATTGTCAGATTTAAGTAACGCTTTCGACTCCGTAGATAATGGCAGCCTGGTCGCGATATTACACTCTATTAACGTATCTCTTGCATTGTTTGTCGACTAGTTTCGAACTTAGAACTTTTTTGGGTACCGGCAATATGTACGTATTGGAGAAGCTTTTTCTCCTAGTTCGATATTGTAGGCGTTCCTCAGGGTGGCCTTCTATCTCCACTACACTTATTCTAAATTTGTATAACTGAATACATAGAATAAATTTTTATAACTATGAATACATAGTTATAAATATTTAGAAGTGTAGTGGAGATAGAAGACCACCCTGAGAAACGCCTGCAATATCGCACCAGGAGGAAAAGCTTCTCCAATACGTACATATTGCCGGTAGCCAAAAAGGTTCTAAGTTCGAAACCAGTCGACAAACTTAGAAATATCTAATAATCTTTTCTCCTCCTTTAATCTTTCTGTAGATGATCTCCAAATCTATTTTAGGACCTTATCAAGTAATCTGTCGAATGCCATAACAACCGACCCAGTAAAAACTTAAGTTATTAGTATAGGTATTTCAAGATTAATTGGGAGAATGTCGTGGCCTCAACTTCCTCTGCAATGCATATAAAAGTGTAACATTAAACTTCTCTTGTACAGCAAACGCCAGCGTCAACGCCAAGTTAAAGGTGTCCAGATTACTGTGACGGCAACACCTCATCCACGTACTAATGAGAAGGTATTTTATCATTTATATTGGAATTTTTTAATTAAAAGATTATTATTGTTTATTTGTTACTGCAAAATAGTTGGCTGCTAATGATCTAATGTTCCCTTGGTCTTCTATGTCTTCCACGGATGACAATAATTTCTACGATTTACTTTACTTATAATTGATTTAAGTCTGGAGATTCTTTGAAGCAGGGCTTAATGCTTGGTAAGGTTATTATCTTTTTATTATAGAAAAAAAATGTTTACAGTTGTTTAATTTTAAACTAGATGGCATTGTGCTTAGATTATAAGTCAATGAATGACTAATATTATTGACATTATTTTTAGTACTGACTTAATACTTATTAACACCCACAGACAGTAGAACTAACAAACATCCCACCAGTACTGACAGCTGTACAAACAGTGACTCCTGTTCGAGACTTCTTCTCTGCACAACAACTTGTATCAGTGAACGCGGCCGGCCTATACACAGTGGCCGTTGAAGCGGCCTTCGTGGACGAACGAGGAGACCTGTGGAACACGGGGCCTAGGACTAGCATCGTTATTAAGGTATACTTATTGATCTATAAGAGGTACAGGCCTCCTTTTTTTGACGTATGGTGGTCCTCCACCCGTGGCGTGAGATGTCTTTTCGTAGAGACAGTATCCATGAGTGACAATAAACTAAGATAAAAATCTTATAAATAATGATTTAATTATTTTTTAAGGCTCATGAAGATCCCAGTGCAAAAGGAAACGTACAAGCTGCACGTGGAAGATTTTGATTAAGTATGGAGAAGCAAACATAATGTAAATACAATCTCGCTTAGTCGATTTTTTAACCACTTTTATAAAACCAACCCGTGTTGCATGTATAAATGTGTAATTTACCTACATGTATTTAATAAAATAATAGAGACAATGGGCTTTTTATTTCTACTCCAACTTTTAAAATATTTTTTGTCATTCTGGGTATTCTACCCGCCAATAGGCGGCTCGTTGCTTAGCGAATCCTGCTACCATAAAACGAATAAAAATGATCTATTGGAACAGTAACTGGAAAAGTAGAAGATTTGATCGAATGAGAAAGGCTCGTATAGTTGAAGGGAGTCCTATGTGAGTCATGTTTGATTCCAATAATATAAATGGCAGAAATTCCCATATTTTGTGTAATTTAGTCTATACGACGACCCTGCTTATTACCCTTCCAGATATTAAGTATAAGTTACATTATTTTACGTTCATTATCCCAAACAATACATTCCCATACATAATAGTAGATTACTCATATTTTTCCAGCATATTCGAGGCTGTCTTAAGTTTTATCGTTTAGTGATTTGTGTGTTTCTCAGAAGTGTTTGTGTAAAATAGCGTGGCGTGTTTAATATCCTTTATCGTTATTACTTGATTTTACGTTAAAATAATAATATTTAAACCATGTAAACAGTCAAAAACAAATAAATAACAGACTAAGTATATTAGTTCTACAGATTCAAGGGATATAGAAGGAAAACATAAACATCATAATATTTAAACACAAAACAATGTTTATTTAATCCGTGTCATTAACATTAGCAACTATCACCGCACGCAAAACGTAAACAAAGAAATGACCAACAATATACCTATCGATAACACTTATCTAGACGCGATAACACATTACATACTTATCGCGCAGTACCTGACATCAACACGAGAAAAATGCTCGCATATTTAGTGTATTTCATATTAATAACATTTGTGAACACAACATCTATCTGCGAAAGTGATTCTTGTGTTTGTTTGCACAAAAATGTGAAAAGTGACGACTTTGTTGGTGACAACGTAAGATGTTCCTACAGTGTTGATATTTTGAACAGTAACTACACACTCCCGGATGTCGTCCGCTCATTGGATTTGTCGTCAAATAATATATCTGCATTGATACCGTCACCTTTATTGATATCAAATACAATGACAGAGTTACTGCTGAAAAATAATCAGATTACTCATATTAATCAAACTCTGAAACTTCCAGAATTAAAACGACTTGATATTAGCAACAATTTATTAGAATATATAGACAAAGAGATTTTTAAAGATATTAAAAAGTTGGAATATTTAAATCTGGCTAACAATAGATTTGTTACTTTCACGAATTTAATGTTTCACCATTTGAACAATTTGAATGAAGTAATTTTGAACGATAACAATATTGGCGGGAGTTTGAAACTTGTCAATCTTTTTGACAGAAGTGGTTTCGGATTGACACAGAAAATTCAAAGTATTAGCATAAGCGGTGTCCAGTTGGATAAAATCCCAGATAACTTTTTTGTGGACGCATACGATTTGAGAAAACTTATTATATCAAATAATAACTTGTCAGACATTTTTGAATTGCCTTACACTTTGGAATACTTAGATTTGTCAGACAACCCAATTACGGAGATAGTTGGGGAAGACTTTTCTAACGTTCCAGCACTGAAAGTGTTAAAGCTGAATAATCTGGTGATTCCAGAAGTCCCTGACAGCGCCTTTGAATATTTACATGCACTGAAAACTTTAGAATTGGAAAGAAATACAAATTTAACTAAATTCAGTACACTTGCGTTTGGTGCAAATGTTTTGACCGATGCTGATAATTTAGTTTTAGAACGATTATCTATAAAGGGATCACGACTGACACAATTAGATAAAAGTTTGATGGAGCCGTTTGGGCAGTTAACCGATTTGGATTTGCAAGGCAATCCTTGGCAATGCGATTGTAACATTAAATGGATGAAGTTATTACAGATTCCTGATCACCAGACAGACCACGTCAGGTAAGCATACCTGTAACCGCAAAATATTATTGAATATAACTATATACTCTGACTACGCAGATGTGGTATAAGCTTTAAGACGCACTCAGCAACCGACCAAATTAACTAACACACTGCCTAGTGCCTATTATGAATCACAAAACAACGTAACGTCTTTTGTAAGGATTGTACCTATATCGTACCATTGTACGTAATTTTCCCTTGACTACTATAGATTATTCAATATTCTATTGGTCATGAAATCAATACTTACCTAAGACTCAACTCAACCACTAAGGCACTGAAAAAATAATTACAAAAATATTACAAGCTTATAACAGCCTTACCCGTTCCATTAAGAGAAAGGGTCTTAGCCAATAATAGTTTCTCACCAATTCTAAAAACTGTTAGATGAGATGAGAAAGAGTTTTTAACTGAAAGCTTTTTAAAATTTCAGATGCGGTTCTCCAAAGAATCTGTACAACGCAAAAATATTCGAATTAAAAAGCAAATTCTTCGTTTGCGACGCTGAAAAGCGCCATGTGGGTTTCGCAGTAGCAGTATTCAGCTTATGTTTCCTTCTAGTCATAGTTGCTATCTGGGTGTTTATATGTATACCGAAACGATCGTCTAGGGGAAGACTTATTAGATCTATTTATGCTCCTACAGCCGCTTACACTATATTACCTATGGATGCCGGTTTTCATAATAATAATTAAAGGATAAAGGAGGCACAAGACAGTTAAAAATATTTGGATGAGTGCTATGTCTAGCAGTAGACGTTCAGTGGCTATAATCTATACTTGTATACTAATATTATAAAGAGGTAAAGTTTGTGTGTTTGTGACGTTGTAGGGGGTAATCTCTGGATCTAATGAACCGATTTTAAAAATACTTTCTGTGTTGAATAGTCCATTTATCGGAGCGTGTCATAGGCTATTTAGTATCACGCTATGACTAATAGGAGTAGAGCAATAATGAAATATGATTAAAAAAAGGGATGCGTTTTTTCGCCGCCCAACGAAGTGGGCACGGGTCAGCTAGTATGATATAATGCTCAAGTGGAAGGGAAATAAAATAAATTTATTTTACGATAACATTTAGCTATGCTAACAATTTTGTTGCCAGGGCAAGAAAAGAATGTTCCTGACCACATTCTTCTCAGAGCGTTATAGTCATCTGCGTAGTTTGGCAGCTATTTTATCGTTATGTTGTATTGTTTAGGGCCATAACTGTTTATAAGAGTTATACAGTAACACTTATGAATTCATAATTGCTACAAAGTGATTGTAAGTGTTGCAAAGTAATACTTATAAGTATTTGACTTTGCTAAGCATCAACAGCAACAAAATTAAAAAATGACTACTTTTTAAGTTTAGTGATTTTATGGATAAGGATATTATTGTAACTATAAATACTTACATAATATAGATATATCTGCAATGTCAATCTATCGAAATATCTCGTACGTACTAAAAGACTCTCAGAGACTGTTCACACCTACTTAACAGTGACAAGAATTGCCGCAAGATATTTTCTCTTTGTATTTATGGTATTTATTTGCAAAAATTAAATTGACAAGTATGTGTTTTATATTTCTGTTATTCCTCTTTAGGTAACTGTACCTAGTATTTTATACAATTATATTGAAGTAGTTTTAGTCTTTGTTTTTATACTTAAATTGTGGGGTAAATAATAATTTATAATATCGTTGTGTTGTGTTAGAACGTAAGTGTCGTGTATACCTAAAGCTCGTACAATCTTACTTGACCGAGCTGAAGTTAGCTTTAAAATACGTTCGCAATGTAGTCACTAAGAAAATTACGTCTGCGCAACAATTTGCAACAACTTCAAGCCGGCCTACTTAGGTTGCGCGTACTTTATACCTATTAAAATGTTACCATATATACTATTATCAATTTTTGTTACCAGCATGTGTTTTTTTTTAAATATCACATACTTTCTGTAAATTAAAAAAATTCGAGGTTTTTTAGGGTAAGCGATGAATATTATATGTATTTTTTTAAATGATCAATTTCTGTGATAATGATGACTGTTTTTGTAGAGCCAAATTAAAATGTTGTATTATAATGTATTTTTTTTTTCATATTATAACCTATCTTTTTTACACTGTAAAATTCCGGTTGGTCTTAAGAATTATAAACATTACAGACGATATTATTTAGTTCCTGGGATGTCTTAGGCGCGGTTTATACTGAAGAAGTGTATGCCATATGGCGGTGGCGAGTGTTTTGTTCCATGATTGACTGTTACGTAGATAATTAGTTACTCTTCGTTAAAGAGATGAACTAAATTAGTCAAATACGACTCTATATTAATGCAGTTAAGATTTATATTATGTTTTCTTGACTAAACGCCACCGCCATACGTCCGCGCCACCACGCCACTTCAGTATAACTCCCGCCTTATGCAGACTAAAAGATAACTGTTGTGAAGGTTTTACCCTATCAATGGACCTTGAAACTAATAAGAAAGGTAGTATCTGAAATAAAATATTAAACAAAAAATAATGAAAAACAAAATACAGAAATTCACTTTATATTTAAAAAATACAAAAGTGTACAAATTGTTTTACAACGATTACAAAATTGTGCATACATTACATCTATAGGCAAAACTTTGTGCTTTTATGTCGTGACGTCATTGCAATTACGTCATAATATCAATAATATATCATCTACATTAATGGCCAGTCTTGTCAACCACTGGACATAGTTTTTCATAACTTTGAAACTTAAATAATACCTCTAAATTATAATTTTGTAATTACACAAAATTGACTATTTGAATTATTTAAATGAGTATTTGTTCGTTACATAAATAATCTAGAAAGTAGGATGCCATCAATGAATTCTTATTGTTCAATAACCTTCAAACTCCTAAAATATTCACATATAGGCCCTGCGCAGACGACAGACTATCCGTGACGCACTTTTTAGTCTGTAAAAATAGAACCTATGCAATTATAAGCAGTAACGCACATGACGCGCAAAAAGTCTGGCGCACAAAAGACTCAAACATATGCCATTTATGGCAGACTTTTTGTGCGCCGCAGACTCGATCGCCGTCTGCGCAGGGCCATAAATTGTCGTAAACGCGCTATTTCTTTCTGCGCTTTCATTAACTTTCTCATTTTTTCTCCATTTCCGTAGCAAAATTTCTTGTCGTAACCCACAATATTTACCTACCAACTGGTATAATTATTACTTTAAAAAGATTTAATTTCACACACAAATATTTTTATAAACGTTGGCTTTAAGTACCTAATATTTTTGTATCAAAATTCTTACACATTAGCAGGCACAAGCATTTTACAAAAGGCGTATAAATTTGAGCGTTCCATAGTGGCGTAAGAGTTGGCATTTAGGGGCTAATATTATTTAAAGTTTATTTCTCCGTGTGGTGACGGAGTAAGAATACAATATGTCACCATCTCATCTCATGGGTGTCGTAAAAACCGACTAACGGACTATATTATCTTTACGAAATATAAAGAAGGAAAACTTGAAATTAAACCCTATACCAATCCGTCTGGCCAGCGTGGTATTAGTAGGCCAAGTACACGGGAGGAGGCCCGTCCCTGCAGTGGGATATAATGGGCTGTTATGATATGATGATTATTTCAGGAGTAATGCTCGATTTAGTTTTAACAACTACTAATCAAACAAATTCAATGCTAGCTAAGGAATTTAATTTTAAATGACCTCTATATATCCAAATTATGTAATAATACCTTCACGTATTAATCACCTCGTCTACAGAATAACAATAGGCTCTTACGCCACCTAAATCTTTTACAAAACTCCATATTTCCAAGCGTAATATTTTAAAAGTGCCAAACGAATATCACCCTTATGATATGTTACAATTAGCTACATTATCAAGCGCTCTTTGGTCAAACAACGACAAACATAATGAACATTATTATAATTAATTGTTCTAAGCACAACCTTATTCCATTTGCAATATTTATTGTAAAACATTCAAAAATCTATATAAAAGCAGTCTTAAAACTGTTTGTTCTAGCTTATTTGTGTTATTTTAACTGCTTATTTTAACCATATGTCTGCTCGGAGATATTGAAACAGCTACACTAGCGACACAGTGGAGAATAGCGGAACTATTTAAATCTCGCTTATGTAATCTAATCACACAAGGTTTACATGCCCTCAAAATGAAATAAGGTCCCAGGTAAAATTCATATTAAATATCATGTGACTGGCTAGACATAAAATCAGCACAATCTTCTACCGCCCATATTTCCAAAGGCAAACAGATAGATTACTAGCATTTATTGACTTTTATTGGGCATACCCAGTTGCGAAAATGCGACACACACTCAAAACAAGCATTTAAAACAAACACAAAATATTAATTAATTACTTAATCTAAGTCCATACAATAAATATAATATGTCTAAGATATGGTATAATTATAACTAATAATATATAATACAAATACGTGATATTTGAGATTCAACCTCCATTACATTGTTAGATCTAAAGGCTAGTACACACTAGACGTATTGTTGTTAGTTTGTGCGTATCAGTCTATATCAGAGTATATATCAGTCAGCTTGAGATCACTGCCAGTGTAACCTGTGCCGAAACGCCAAGCAAAGTAAACAGCGTTCCGCGTTAATCTACCGTTTATATAATACTAGCTTTTGCCCGCGGCTTCGCTCACGTTAAATGTAGCCTATGTTACTCTCCATCCCTTCAACTATCTCCACTTAAAAAATCACGTCAATTCGTAGCTCCGTTTCGCCGTGAAAGAAAGACAAACAGACAGACACACTTTCCCATTTATAATATTAGTATGGATTTATGTCAGAAAGATTTTTCATCTGGTGACAAAATGTCACATACCCATGTCATCGTAAATATTTCCTTTTACAAAAAGAAAACTACCAGCAATATGGTTGATGCCCTAAATCGCGGGGACTTTACAAACGTCAATGTTACGGCCATAAAGAACATTCAGACTCAGGATAATAATGTGGTACGTACACAGATTGTCAAGAAAATGCAACAGTAGAGTTTGTTGTGCCGCCTTTTCTCTACTAGCGCTTTGGAGTCGGTGGTAAAGTTTGGTAAAGCTTTCTAAACTTTGAAATGTATTTATACTTAGATAAAGTAGTATAAACGACGTCAAAAAAGATAGAAAGAAAGTTGTATTAATTTTGAATAAAGTGTTTTTGAGTTTTTCCTGATTGATACGAATCCGCGACCTTGTTCGCGGCAGCCGATTTCCAGTTTTTTTTATTATTTTCCCTTTTACACTGGAGGATATTAGTCGTTAAAATGGGACATTAATTATAAATGAGAGTACCTATATTGATGGGGTGCGCCAAAGTTCACCTAAAATTTCAACTCCTATAATTCGAAGTCCGAAAATGTTCTTCCTAACATTTTTCATCCTAACAATCGCAATTCCTAATTTTTTTGTCTCTAATGTTAATAATCCGAAGCATTCATCTTTATAATTTCAGTAGCAATAAACATCTATTATACTATTATTTGTTTTCCTATATTTTCTCAACATAACCATCTTTTATACTATAATTTAAAGTCATATCTTTTTTGTTAAGATTTCTTTTTATTCATAATAATTTATATTATTATACATTAATTTTGCGTAACTTTGTTGACAACATGTAGGTATAACATAATATACCAAAGACCAGAGCAAAACCAGAGTCCCGCTCCAGTCATTCAGTCAAGATCCAGAAACGAAATGGGTCCTATTCATAATTATTGGTTTAGGTTATGGTAGAACTGTGACCCCAATGCCAGAACCGAATTGGTCCTTTACTTATTGGTTTAGTTACGGTTATGGTAAACTCTCAGGCCATAAGCATAACCGTGAACGAGTCATGTTTTATGGATTTCATTCATTTAATACAAAAATAATCTAATAATGTATTCTATAAACAATAATTTAAAAAAAATGGTTTAATGTAAAAATGTAAAAAGTTGTTAAGTAAAATCACAAGAAATAGTATAAAAACAAACCTTTTTATTACTTTCACTTGGTAAATATTTCTTTCTGAGTATGAGAGAAAATATTATGGTGAAAATGTTTAGGAATAAAAGCGTTATGACAAAAAACATTAGGAGTTTAAATATATTTACATAACGATATTATTAATAACGATTTTCGGAAACATGAGTGTTATGAACATCGTCGGTAGCAATACAAATAGTATGAATGAAAACTTTAGGAATTAAAATTTTAGGAAGAGTGATCATTCGGATTACAAATCGTTAGGAAGAACATTTTCGGAAGAAGAACTTTAGGTGAGCCAATATGGACCCATATTGATGAATGAGACTAGAAATAGATACGTCAAGTGTGTACTCGCCCTTAGACAGTATTAAATCTACATTAAAACTAATTCAAAATTGTGCTTAATACATTTTTTGTAACTTGTATGACACAATGTACAAATTATATCTATATTCTATATTTTTATATAAAAGAAACATTAAATGCAGTCTTACATAAAATATTATAATATTAAAAAAATGGCCTCATATAATATTTTTTTGCTTTTATTTAGATATTGATTAGATTCAAATGCACATCTTCAAAAATACTGGGATGCGATTAGGAATATTGCCTCGGGCTTCGCAAAGTGTCTACTACTTTTACGTTTCTTTATTGATACTGATAATTGTAATTTGAGATTCTTGTTTTTGAGTATAATATTGATAAACATAGTTTCTATACAGTATGTAAAGTGAGACATAGGCAATACTTTAGGGCATGATAGATAACGTTATTTAATGAAGAAAAAAAATACAAAATAAATATACATTAAATTACTACATAGATAACGACGTGTAAAGCTTAGCCATGAATTTTACTAATCATGGACACCGCGCGGCGCGGTCGCAGCGAGCGATCGACCTCAACGTACCTACGACGCGCGGCGCGGGTCAATGCACCGAGTCTTGAACAAAATTTTAGCGCAGCGGGAACGTGTCCATACTTAGTTAATTTTTGGGATTTTTTCGTCAAAAATTAAGTACCTAATTTTATTACATAATTGGGATCAGAATCACGTACAGAGTCACCTCCTTAATTATTGCCGTTGACTCAAAAAACACCCTGTATACCTACATATAAAATAAAAAATAAATGTGATATGATTTATCTATATACCTATACATATGTATTGTAAGGCTGTGTTTACATCAGAGATATTTTAAATAAATAAGTTAAACTAAAATTGTTCCAGAATTTAGTACCTATATTGTAACTATTTTCCAGGTTTATTCTTTTTATGAGATTGCGGATCAAACGTTTACATTATTAGTTATTTGTGCGATTCACTGCCTCAGTGCGGTTGCCGTACGTTGCAATCACACAAAAAAGATAATTACGTGATCCAAAAATTGTCTCCAAATCTCTTGGGCCTGAGTAGGTTTGCCTCTGTCATGTTACTGAAGGGCTAGTTTACAATTTCAAAAACAGTATGTGTACTCGAGTCGTCTATTATTTGCTAGTACCCATAGTACAAGCTCTGCTTAGTTTGGGACTAGATGGCGCTGTGTGAATGTAATGTAAGGAATGTGTAATTTTAGCTGCTTTCTTTGTAAAAAAATAAACAAAAAATTTCGAGATCTACTAATAATACATTCACTAGAACTATTTACAAAATATAATCTTAAGTTACAGCTGCCATTAATAACTAATAAAAACTATTAACAAGTTTCTAAAAAGACTTAACCTAAAAATACTCCGAATGTCATACGAGTCTAAAGTCATCTCGACTACAATATTCCTCCTGTCAAACTGACGTTTCAGAATTTAACCTCAAAATGAACCTGTTGCTCTTGGGATCGACCACCTCCTCTGTCAGACTGAACTTAGGGAGCTGCTTGATGGAGCAAATGAGGGATACATCACCTTGTCGAAGCTGGAATTCTATATTATCAGCCAGAGGTCTTGCTAGAAGTTCATCAGAGATTAACGACCAGCGCTGGATGTTTCTGGTCTCTTGGTCCGCTGAGAGAACTGGTCCTTCTACTAGGAATGGCTCGAGGAACGCTCTGGGTGATGCGTCTTGGGATAGACAGCGTGCTAGGTGGGCGAGTACCTATGTAACACAATAAAGTAGAATTACTTTTCAAATTATGTTCATATAGTGACAGACTTAGAATACAACGTGTTTATACATTTTGATCGAATTGAACATCGTATTAATATTCAATCTCTTTGTGGTGACAGAGTAAGAATACAATATGTCACCACCCCATCTCATCCCATGGGTGTCGTAAAAACCGAATAAGGGATTATCCGTGAATTATTATCTTTACGAAATAAAAAGAAGGAAAACTTGAAATTAAATCCTATTCCAATCTGTCTGGCCAGCGTGGTATTAGTAAGCCAAGTACCCCTGCGTCATGAGGGGAGACCCGTCCCTGCAGTGGGACATTAATGGGCTGTTATGATGATTAATATTCAAATTATAAATATGCTGTAAATAATTTACAACTCGCTCAAATAAAAATCAAGTACCCTTAAGGGGGTCCCGCAAGGGTCACTATTAGGTCTCGTTGAGGTAATTTAGGAATACCTACATACCATCACTGCATTTCATGTCATGGTACCAGTGAAACTATTTAATATGATTACAGTAAAACAATATTCCTATCTTGGAATTTAGGCTATATTTATACTTTAGTAATAAAATAAAAATTTAAATTCGAATTTTGTTAACCCACAATAACAGTTAGGTGTACATAATTTTACCTATATAAGTTTATCGATATTTAAATTAATCGATTATGTTGTTATCATAATTTATCATTTACGTATTAGCATTTTTTTCAAAAATTAAATAAACAATGGTAAAGCACCCTGTGTGGTTCTAAGTATTAAAATAATTAAAAGTAATAAATGTAGTACATACCGACTCAGCAGAATGCCTGGGCTGTTGCCGGGTGGCGCGCAGGTACTTCTGCAGCGCGCGGGCGAGCGACGGGAACACCGCCTGCGCCGCCTCGCGGGGACCTAGCGCGCCTGGGGACGATACGTCCACGGCGTTAGTTAGTTTTAGAGCCAGTTGAAATCACTGATTCATACAGCCGAGTTAAACGTTGACGACGTCATAACCAAGATGGATTACTGTTCAGTGGTATTTCATTTATCATTTTGGCACGCGTTCGCTATTTCAGAACTTTCTCCCCCAACGACTACCAGTTCTTCGCGCTGTCCTGTTCATCGCCACTTTACATGAGCAATTATGTTTTTAATTTCCTAGCATTTTTTACTAAACGTATACGTACGACGATAACGTACGTAGATACAAACATCGACCGAACATTGTTAATTGGGATAAATTGGTCAAAATAAGAAATCACTGCAACAAGATGTGTAGGAACGCGCAACGCCGACATATTCATAATTATGTTCAAAACGAAGATCCAGCTAAAGTCTGGAAATTCTTAAAGTCACTAGGAATTGGTAAAACTCAACAAAATTGTCTCCCTAACGATATTAACATTAACTCCTTAAATAATCACTTCTCAACATCGTCGTCCAATTTTGATAGGACAAAAAAATCTATTACTTTACATTCTCTTTCATCTTTACCATTGCCTGACTATTCTCCCCTTGTCTTTTGTCAATTTTCTGCTTGTGATGTTAAGAAGAGTGTATTGACCATAACTTCCAATGCAGTTGGTAGTGATGGTATAAGTCGCAAAATGATCGTACCAATTATTGATGAGATTGCACCGATAATTTGCCATATCTTAAATTTCTCAATAGCCAGTGGCGTTTTCCCAACTTCTTGGAAAGCAGCCCAAATAATTCCTTTACCCAAAATAAGTAAACCCTCATCTTTTTCTGACTTTCGTCCTATTTCTATTCTCCCTTTTCTTTCTAAAGTCCTCGAACGTTTAGTGTACTACCAACTTAAAACTTTCCTTTCTAATGCTAACATCCTTAACCCTTTACAATCAGGCTTCCGCCCTGGTCATAGTACTACTACAGCGTTAGTGCATATCACTGATGATATTAGATTAGGCATGGAAGAGGGTAACGTTACAGTTATGGCACTTTTGGACTTCAGCAATGCATTCAACACTGTTGATTTTGAAGTCTTGCTTGGTCTATTACACTCTCTTAACATATCTCCAAGCGCGATTGACTGGTTTCGTAGTTACCTGTTTGGTCGGCAGCAGCAAATCTGCGTAGATCAGCTACGTTCCTCTTGGTGTAACACAACTGCTGGCGTCCCACAGGGCGGCGTTTTGTCTCCATTACTCTTCACAGTTTTTATTAACTCTATCACAAATAAATTACTCTCTTCCTACCATCTTTACGCAGATGATTTACAAATCTATACGCAAGCTCCTGCATTAAACCTATCTGATGCCATAAACAGGATAAATCAAGATTTTATAAATATTTGTGACTGGAGTAAATCATTTGGACTAAGAGTTAACCCTTCCAAAACTCAACTAATTCTGATAGGCAGCTCAAAAATGATATCGAGAATTAAATGGGACCAACTTCCAAGTATACATTGTGATGGAGAAATAGTTCCATTCTCTGAAAAGGTTAAAAACTTGGGCATTTATATGGATCAAACATTATCTTGGGTTCCTCAATTGCAGGAGGTCAGCCGCAAAATGTTTGCTTCTTTAGGTTCGTTAAGAAGGCTGCGGAACTTTTTGCCAACTGCTACGAAAATTGCACTAGCTCAGTCCCTTCTACTTCCCATCCTCGACTACGCTGATGCCAGCTACCTCGATCTTACTGAAGACCTACTTAACAAACTTGAGAGACTCCAAAATATTTGCATCAGGTTCATATTTGGACTTCGCAAATATGACCATATCTCAGAATTTCGTCAAAAACTCAAGTGGCTTCCCATTCGTCTTCGCCGGGATACTCATATTCTATCTCTACTCTATAATATTCTTTTTAATCCTCATACTCCTCCTTACCTTAAAAATCGTTTTGAATTTCTTCACAATACACATTCGAGGGCCCTGCGGTCATCAGAGAATCTAAAACTAAAAATGCCTTCACACACCACACGATTTTTCGACAAATCCTTTTCGGTGCAAGCTGTACGCCTTTGGAACAATTTGCCTGAATCGATAAGACGATCTCAAACTCAGCATACCTTCAAAAACCGTGTAAAGGAGCATTTTCTCACTCTTATATCTAATTCTGTCCAAAATTAATAGCTTATTTTTCATTCATTTTCATTTTATAGTATCTGCTTTGCTTCATGTTTATGTATCATTATGTATTTGTTAAATGCGTCACTATACCGTATCTTATTCTATCTTTCTGTATATTATTATTTTATTTCCTTTTCAGTATAAGTAAGTATTAATGTTACTATTTTTATTACCTTTTCTTTATAATTTTCTTTTCCGTTCCTACTACATATTATAAGAATATATAATTACATTATTACACTATTCAGTACACCACACAACATAAAAATTATATTACACATTTTCCATCCAAAGGTTGTCTGGAAGAAATCACTTCGAGTGATAAGACCGCCATTTGTGTCACCGTGTTTTAAGATAATTTATGTACTTACCAGCTGTTTTGATTATTATTTTGGTGTACAATAAAGTGATTAAATAAATAAATAAATAAATAAACGTGTCTACATCGGCGATGTAGACAATCACTTTAAATACAAAAGTCAGACATTAGTCTTATTTTCAACCCCCTTACTCATAAACGCCTCTTAAATTTTAGTCAATTGATTAATTAGCTTACACTCTTACGTTGTTTGGTATAAGGTTGGTTTTCGTAATAAAAATCTCGCTAAAGAATGATTAAATTTAAGAGGCGTTTATGAGTAAGGGGGTAGAGGTTTAAAGGTTAATTAATATATCCAAAGTTAGTACATGTGTACGTACCGTTCCCGCTACTCGCTCGTACACGCCTCACATGCGCGAAGGCATCCTCCGCCGCACAGCACAGCCTGGCGCGACGCTTGCGCACGCGACGCTCGCGCTCCGCCTCCTCGTAGTAGCGCTCGTTGTGCGCCGAGCCTGAGTCGCGGCGACGACTGCCGCACGAGCCTGCCGCCGACCTGCGGACACCGTGTGCTCACATATACCGCGATAGACACGGCATCATCATAACAGCCCATTAATGTCCCTCTGCAGGGACGGACATCCTTCCGGGGCCGAGGGATACTTGGCCTACTAATACCACGCTGACCAGACGGATTAGTATAGATTATTTTTATTCACGGATAGCCCCTTTGTCAGTTTTTACGACACCCATGGGATGAGATGAGGATAGACCCGCCATCGAGGTAAGGCAATTAACACGTGGCAATGTCAGTAATACGGTTCTCAAGTCGCAATGAACTATATGAAATTCGCCGATATCTTATACATGAAGAGAGCATCCGCAGATTTCATATAGTCCAATTTGATAAGAACTGCTTCACCGACAACAACGGCAGTATGCGATGCCGTGTGTTAATAGCCTGATACCTCCCTTTTATCATCGTCAAGTCAAAACGATTAAAACCAAACGGCGTTTTACAAAGTTGTTAGGTGTCGTAGGCTTCACGAAACCCTTTAAAGGCTATCCTTCCGTCGGAGTTCTTTAGGACGGAAAGGTATAACATCAATAACTTGGACAAAAAAATACAACCGAATTGAGAACCTCCTCCTTTTTTTGAAGTCGGTTAAAAAAGGCGAAATAACTCTACAACTCAGAAAACGATAGACAACAAAATGAGAATAATAATAAATTCGACAGTGGCCATTTTCCCAAATTAGAATAGTAACATTAAAAATAACTTCATGGCAGATTATCTATGGTCAAATTAGTCACGGGTAAACATAATCAATTACACTATGACGACTGACGATCAATTCCCATTTTAACAACCATTAAAATGTTAACTTCCTTAATTACTTTTTTATAATAAAAGCTAGCCTGAATTGCTTAAACTCTGTAGCACACAGGTTTTTAAATGGAAGTAAATGTAAACTTAACCCCTTACTCATAAACGCCTCTTAAATTTAATCACTGTTTAGCGAGATTTTTATTACGAAAACCAACCTTATACGAAACAACGTAATTAATCAATTGACTAAAATTTAAGAGGCGTTTATGAGTAAGAGGGTAAATGTAGGTTTTTGTACTTATTATTTTTTTAATATAACACTGCTAAAATGTTTTAGTATTACAATGGTCTGTATACATGCTCAGAATATATATTGCGATAATTGGATCATATTGCATGCAGGAGTGGAGATTGAAAATTAATAGTTCGAAAATCTTTATATTCAATCAGCCCTGCACCGCGATTAACGACGGTGATAGCTTATTAAAAAAAACCTAAGGTGTTCACGATCTTGAGGGACCAACCTTACACAGCTTGCAATGTTAGAACTACAATGTGATTGTTATGCCTGCCAGTTGGTATGCAAAAAGCAAATCTCACAGGGTAATGGGTTCAATGATTATGCCCAGCCCTGACAATGGTGTTAATAAATAATACCCAAACCGCACAGATCTACTAAATTTAATCTATACTAATATTATAAAGAGGTAAAGTTTGTGTGTTTGTGACGTTGTAGGGGTAATCTCTGGATCTACTGAACCGATTTTAAAAATTATTTCTGTGTTGAATAGTCCATTTATCGGGGAGTGTCATAGGCTATATAGTATCACGCTATTACTAAAAGGAGTGTAGCAGTAATGAAATATGTTTAAAAAAGGACGCGTTTTTTTCGCCGCCCAAAGAAGTGGGCACGGGTCAGCTAGTATACAGATAAATACAGTATTGTAGGAGCAGAAAAAGAAAACAAAGTGTCACTACCTTATTTCATTCATACTGCATTCATTGTAAATGGCAACTATGCCAATGTGGCAATACAAGAAATCTTGACAAAGCTTAGCCTAACTTAGGCAGGATACTATTTACAGGTTCAATTTTCATAACAACATATATCTAATTTTAAAGCTTGTTCATACTCTCAACTAAATAGTTTCTGCTAATTCTAGAGAGTAGAACCTAAGTAAAACTTGGTAGGTAGGCACTTCTGTGCACAACAGTAGCAAGTACCACTCATATACTATTAGCATATACACACCACCAAACCACACCATACCACACATTGACCTTTATATAAAACATAGCTTACCTAGCTTGTCCCGGTGCAGCATTAGACGATCCATCAACTTCATAAAACTTTATACTCGACTGTCCTTTCCTTTGAGACTTAGATATCGGTATTTTTTCCAAATAAGGATTGTATATCGGGAATTCTGTATAATATTTCTGTAAAACCCAAACAGCTGCCCTTTGTATACTCAATTGTCCGATAGCGTAAGATCTGCTTTCACCGTCAGGACTTCTAACAATTTTTATATAATATACTGGTTCTAGATGCCTTATCTCCATTAATATAACAGCTATGTAATGTATAAATAGTAAGGTATCAGCAAAACTTGACACATAAGCCACTAAAGCATTATAATCTATTGCTTCTTCCCCAACAGCAAGGGCTTTAGTTGCCTCAGTTATTTGCACTATGTAAAACAACCAATATGAAAACACACAGACAGCTAAAATTACTAATGTCATGGCTCTGAATACAAATAATCTGGGTAGTATTGCATTTCTTGGACGTAGAAACACGGCCCATACTCCGATAGCCAATAATACTAATTTAAATGCCAGTGAAAGAAGTATTCCTTTGCATTCTGCTGTACATGCTAAAAGCTGTATTCTCTGACTTGGTTGTAAAGCAATATTATCAGTTAATCCTGGGAAGAATCCTATTTTTGGCAACACTACCATTGCTAGAGGACTGACAAATGAAACAAAAGACAGTCCAAGTGCTATTGTTGTGCCGAAATATCTTGTGCAGACAAAACCTATGCCATTATCAGATTCCATGGGCCAGTTTCCAACATCTTCCATTGACTGAGACCCTTCAGAAGTATTGCCAGTAACAGCTGTGGTGTTTTCCCCCCAGTTCTCATCTTGTGGTAATATTTGAACTTCTATTACTTCTTGTCCATCTCTTCCTATCTCAGGATTAATATTTACACTAGTCTGGAATGGTGCCATACTGTTGTCACTGTGTTCTTTCTTCTGTGATTTGGTACTCCTGTAATTTACCAATAGTTTAAACTATATTGAACAGTTCTTTTCAGGTCATTGACATGCAAATTGTAGGCAAGTTCAATTATTCAAACCAATCAATACCTACTAAGAATACACATGCAATTAGGAATTCCCCATTTTCACTGTGAATATTAGTTTATACAAATATTGAATAGTACTGTACTTAGTACAAAATAAACAAAAACAGTAAAAATACTGTTAATGTTTGTGAAAGCCTGTATTCAATACTATTTAGATCATTATAACCCAATTAAAAACAGTGAAATTTGGAAATTAAAAACTACTTTATATCTCTACAGGCACTCTTTATGTCCCATTAACACATGTAAAGTATAATAAATAGCGAAAGCTTGCTATATAAGTATCTAGGAGGAATTCTTATAAATTATAGTTCTTAATTAGAGTTCATGATACCAACTAATTAAATAGGTCTGTACTGAAATAATTCAAATATCTATAAGCGTAGTTTTATATCAGATGTGTTAGGTATAAAATTAAATCAAATTGTTTATTTAATAGGTATATAAAAGTGAAACTAACCGAGTACTCCGAACCGTGTGCTGCCGGTGTCTCGAACTCCGCCTCGATCGGCTGCTAAATTCAGATCTCACCGACTCTGTTTCCATGTTTTATCTGCAGCTCTTGAATACTACCCATCGGCATAACACCGATAATACCTGAACAACCACAAAACAATGAACACCCCGAAATTACAAGCAATTAAAATGCTTCACGGACTATGACCACGACTTACAACAAAATATACCACATTTCACACAGAAATCACTCAAATTATTTTGCACACTGTGTGCTTAACATCGCTACTTTAAACTTAAAGCAACTTTTAATTGAAAATAACTTATCAATAATATAAAAAAGACGAAAAAATTCTTATTAGAGCGTCTTTTACTGTCGATCAAACGGATTCATTTTGTACTATACGGCAAAAAAGAGATGGTAGCAATAAAATATGGGAAGTCTCGTTTTAACTCGCTTTGTTTCGAACAGTCATCTCACTTTTACCCTATCCTGGGAATGCAATTTAATTTTATGGTATAATAGTAATGTGGTTCGTTTAGAAACCATTCCTTGTTAATACGAATACCAGTTTTGCTTATGATTTGTTTTTGAAGTCAATAATTTTATTTATTAAACTTGCACAAATGTTTTTATTTTAAAGAAACAAAATAAATATTAATTTTTATATTCATTTCGCAGCATTAGTTTAGAATGTATTAAAATATTTCATCCATTTTTATTTTACTTTCATTGGCGCTGATTTCAAAAATATAGAACAAGAGATTACGCTAAAAGATAATGATAAGATAACACGCCCAGTTCGTATAGATAACTTACTGACTAAACTTAATTCTTGCCATGAAGTGATTGTTTATTTGAAATAACCATGGAAAACGAGACAAATCCAGGACCAAATCGAGTGGAGAGAGGAGAAAATAGAGTTGAAGATTTACACCTAGACAGAGTTGTGGCTTCACAGCCTGAAATTGGACCAACGCCACCAGACGGTGGTTATGGGTGGCTCATTGTGGTGTCAGCGGTAGTGTACCACATCACCGTTCCAGCACTTCTGTCACTTTACGGACTTATAATTCTGAAGGCCATTAGAGAAGAAGACCATGAAAGAGATGAAGTAATGAAAATTTGGGACGTGGATATTGCGTTAGTACCTGTAATAGGTGTAGTGATGAGGCTTCTTTTGGAATCCTGGTGTAGAGCAGTGGTGAAAGTCTTCAACATGCCGAGGTTCATGGCTTTAGCTGGTCTGTGTCTTACTGTGGCAGGTGTATTACTTTCAAGCCACTCGACAGACGCGAATAGTAACGATCATATAGTAAACATATTCTCGGGCATATTTATAGGTAAGTAAACAAGTTGTTTATATTCAAGGTCTTGTCATCCACACGTTATTTAGTTGTAATATATTTGTCTATAATTATGTAGTGGAACTATAAAATAGTGAGTTAAAATACATTGTTAACTGATTAGCATGAGGTAAAAGTGTTGTTATCTGAGACAATAATTAATACCTAATTACGTAAAGAAATCTTTTGTCAATGGACTTCTATTGTTTTATGAAATCTATTACTGTTTAGTCTACTATTGTTTTTAAGAAGTAGGTACATATCTACCTACTAGTTGTACAAGAGATCTTACTGTCCTGTCTTACCTTGTCGGGACATGAAGTACTCAAACGTCCAGAACCTGATCAAATTCATCTGATGGTTAATGGACTGTCGATAATCTTCTGGTTTCCGTTTTCCTAAACGACCTTTCTGAGTACCTTTAACCCAAAGGAGACGGAAGAGATAGATATAATGGGGTCTCCCATGATTACCTATCGCCGATCAAGGACTAGAAGGAGGCATGACGATCTTCGGTACTTATAGGCTGTCGTATTGTGACAAATTAGATAATTTAGCAACAATTGTACTATTTTTATTATTCTCAACCTTGCGGTTAATCACATTTTTCAATGAAAATATACCTACAGGTTAAAGTACAATTATGCATAATGTATCTAAGTACTTATTGAGAAAAACGCGATACCTACATTTTATTTAATAGATGTAGGGAAACAAGGAGAAATGTATTTGTTTTATTAGTATAGGTATAGATTGGTTTAGAGAAGTACTTATATAAGGGTTTGCACAGCTGGCTACGAAAAGAATAACATTTAATATTTATATTTTCTGTGCCTCAAGTTTTCGTCTTGATATTTACCTACTAATAAGAAGTCAAGTCAAAACCTATTTGCCTAATCCAATATAACTGCCTCGGTGGCAATGCGATCATATATTTATGCTGATGCTATGCGCAAGGGCGCCTGTTGAAATCCCATGGAAAATATTTATATGATCTACAAAATATTGTCTTAAGCCTCAATGTTACTTTGTGTCAGTGAATTTCGTGTCTGTAAAAGTCCCCGCTACGTAGAATAGAATAATACATATAAATAATAAAATATACACAATCTACATTACAGGTGCGGGATGTGCTTTAACTGGACAGCAAACAGAAGTCATAATAACGCACTACTTCAGAGAAAAGTTGACCATGGCTCAGAGAATTGTCAGAATGGCACCATCCCTCGGTAACTGTCTGATGCCCATCATCATAGGACACTTATGCTCAGTTCACACTGGAGATGTCGTAGTCATGATCTATGGTGCGATTGTCATGCAAAACTGTATATTCCTAGCATCGTATTCAAGACCAATTTACATTGAAAGAGTACTAAGACATACGTACAATATGCTTCGAGACGCTGTAGAGGATGAAGATGAAGTAATATTTTCGAATCAAAATCGCTCGATTTCACAGCAAAACATTGTTGAATCTGATCCACAACAAACGTCACAAAATACTGCACCTGTAACATCTCGACAAAATGCTACTAACGAAGAAGACGGCACCGATGTCATAGTTTACAACTCAAGGAATAACGCCAAAGAAATATTGGATCCTTCAGTACAGTACAGGGAAAATGGAAGCACTGTAAATGAAGCTAGATTTTCTTCGGACTTTAGCTCAATGTTCGATAGATCTGACAATCGTTTTTCATCTGATTTCGGTAACCTTGACATAACGAGTTATACGAGAGTTGGTTATCAGGAATTAGAGAATATTAGTGGACAAATTCCTCAACCGTTGTATAGGGAAACTACTTTGAATGCGCCTCAAGGTAGTGTTGTTTTCGCAGCTGAAGTTTCTCCAGGGACAGCCAGAAGAACGGCGTCTATGAAGAAGAACTTTATTACTATTGCTAATATGTTGAGGGATATCAACTTTTATTTATACGCGTTACTGCATCTGTGTACGACGTTCTCAATACTAATTCTGGGTGTAGTCTTCCCGCCTTTGATATGGGAACAGAATTCGTCTATGAATATTTGGTCGGTGAGTATTGTAATCTGTTAAACTATTAAATATACCTACCTACATAGAATTCAGTTGAACACTTTCTGACTAGCTTTTGATAATGTAGCGCCAATTGTACCGTCAGTTCTTTGTATGTAGGTACATACAAAGGTTAACCGACATTACATTATCGTACTTAGGTACCTAATTTCTCGCGAAATCTACGTAGGTAACAATCTAGTTATGTCGCACCTATTCGTCGCGATTCCTATCGATATCACCTCAGATAGTACCTAATTACGAGTATTTGAACTTGTATTTGTTCGATCTATAAAAGATAATTTAATTAATCTGTAAATCGTAGATAATCTCACTCCAAAAAAATTTAAAATCCGTTTAGCCGTTTTCGAGAAATCGGGTAACAAACACAAAAAAATAAAACAACCGAATTGAGGACCTCCCCCTCTTTTTGAAGTCGGTTAAAAACAAATGAGGGCGTAATATCCAGCGACCTGTCCATGCAATGTGATATGTATTATATCTAGGTACTACATCTACTTTTCCAGGTGTCAACACTAATAGCAGTGGCCCACGGTTCAGCACTATGCTTTATAATGCTGTGCGTAGTCCTGCCGAAGTCTATAAACGAGAAAGCAAGATTATGCGCAGCGTTTTGTCTAACAGGAGCAGTTGGGTTTTATGGTAAGTTAAACAACTTAATGCTTTATCTAATTATCATGAACATAGAAAATAAATAGTCCTTGCCTTGAATATCGAGACAATGATACGGGTTGGTAAAAATCATCCGAGGCACATTACCTATATACCTGTACCTAATTATCAGATAATTTTTTTCACTGTTTTTTTTTATTTTGTTACTAAGTGGTGACAGAGTAAGTTTATATATGATGTTACTGCAATGGGTGTCGTAATAACGAACTAAGGGAAAATTCGCAGATGTTATGACTTTACTTTCCATGAAAAGACAAGATTTAAAATTGACAAAAAATTACAATTATGTACCTACACGTAGCTTTTTCTCAGAAGCACAGCACTTAAGTACTCGTAATAGAAAATCAACCCTTTCTCACTTTATATCATGTAAAAATTAATCTAAATATTTCCCTTTCAGGTGTCACCCTATCAGTAAACAAAAGTCTTCTAGTAGTATGGTGCATGCTCGCCAGTTTTGCCACAGCAGCTTCAAGCATTCTTCAGCAACCATTATACAACAGCACATTATTAAACGAATTTGATACAACAGCGACCATGACAGCATCTAACGCTATCGTCGCCATTTTCATCATGATATGGTCTTTGGTCTACAATTATGAATATAAAACCTGCTTTTTAACTGCTAGTGTATTGCAGACTGTAACTGGCTGTATGTTCTTTGCTTTGTCTTTTAGAAGAAGAAGGTAATAAGTTATGTGTTAGTGTGATAAGATTTGAGCTTTATACAGATAGGTGAAAGGGTCAATCTCGTGTGTTCAATACGAGCAATAGAATTTGGCCGGCTTTAAGTTGTTGTTTGAAAATGGCTGCACAGAAAATTTTCTTAAGGACAACTCCAGTATTTGGGCAAGCCCTGTGTCCTGGGGACATTTACAAACATTAATTTCCGAACACAAGGACCATTCAGACTTCGTAGATCGCACAAACAATTGATCTGCGCAGAAAATGAACCCGCGACCTAGGAGTTTTCTTAGTTTCTGTACATGCGCGAAGGTCTCATAGAGCTAAATACAGGCCGAAATGTCCCTACCTATTCCACTTTGCCTACCACAGGCAGTCAAAAATCGTACGACGTACGATTTCGAGATTGACCTTTCTACCTATCTTTATTTTGTGAGTACCTAACTGTAAATAAATAATATAATTTAGCGACAGTAATTAACAAAGGACCCTTAAATATGCAGGGGCTATACAAACAATTAGTATTTATTAAGTTATTTTAAGTAAATAATATATTACATATAAAAAATAAGATTAAAGTGCACTTTTACGTAATTAATAGTTTAGTACTAGATGGCGTTGTGTGAATGCGTGAGGAATAATTTTATTTACCATAAAAAAAAATTAAGAATGAGGAAAATTAAAATGAGGTCGGATATGGGTATTTATTTAAGGTTGGATATACCTAATGACAACAGACAATAAAGAATATGATTGTAAGTAAAAAATGGTTCCTATATCCGGTACGGAACTTGGTACAGACAGAAAAAAAATATTATTATTAGATAGATAGATAGATAATACTTTATTGCACACCAACTTACATAAATACAGTTTAGGTATAAAGGTACAATAAATACAACACAACAGTAAATGTACAATGGGCGGCCTTATCGCCAAGTGCGATCTCTTCCAGGCAACCTTAGGATGGACATGATATATAACGTAAAATAAAAACAATTTAATGGTGTAGTTAATTTTGTGTAATATAATTTTGTCAACCTAATTATACTATCTATTATATATGTATCTCAATATCATATAGGTAGGTACATGTACTATAATACATACGTAAACTATTCATATACTACATATTAGACCTACTGTAATACATTCATAAACCATCTATATACTACATATATACTACATATAATGTACATAAACCATTATACATATACATAATATATAACAATATATATTTACACATACAGATAAATTGAAAGTATGATAGTTATTATTTATTAGACTTTATTTTAAGTTGGAATACAATGTATTTTTTTTTATATTGTAATCTTATAATCATTATGAACTCCATGGAGAATTCGTTATAACTGCATTCGAAAATTTTACTGTGTTGTTTATTTTAAGTATACCTATGCCTTTGTAGTAGCTGAAAATTAATTAAGTAATATAAATTTTACAAAGAATAATATTTATACAATTAGTTATTTAGTAGTATTGTTATTGTTAAATGTAAGTATGACATAAATGTTGCCATAAATGTGTTTTATAAAATAAAAAACTATATTTATATATTTATCTGTTTATTTTAAGAGATCACGTCGGTCGCAGTCCGTTAAATAAAATACAATTATATCACATCTATATCTACAGTATATTTGACATAAAACAAATAAGTTCTCTATATTATCTTATAAATGTGAAATGGACCTTATTATTTTAACTATTTACAAACCAAATACATCAGCAATAGAATATAATATTCTATAGCACATAAATATATTGTATACCGCGGCGATACAGTGACATCTACAATAAGATATGTCAAATAAGAACTGTCACTTGTAATTATCTTTTTTAAAAACCTTTATAAGCTTGAATTTGTAAAAAGATAAAAAGAAAGAAATATTTAAACTGCACCTAATCTTTTATATTCCCTAAACATATCGATTTGCATCATTTGAAAACGTTTTATTTTTATCTTTCAAACCTAAATAAATATAAATTGTTTTACTACAAATAAAAATTGGCAAAACATTTTATGTTATCGAGACATAAAAAAAAGTGAATATATAAAACAATCCAGTGAACGAATTGACTTGATGAATCCCGTGAACAAGTTAATTCGTTTACTGGATTGTATTGCTTCGTATTACAGTTATTTAATTTTGTGCGCATAATACACTAAGCGACAGTTCACTTATTTGGCAGAACGTTCATTTTAGAACCAATATATTACCAAACTTTAGCACAAAACTCAGGTTGTAGAAAGTTATGAAATTAAATTTCGTGTTATAAGCTTGCGACGCGGTAGGTTATTTAAATGTTATAATCTTAATATGTCTTTTATAGTAAAATAATATATTTACTTTAAATACAATATTGTAATTATTACAAAGTTATTGTAAATAAATAAAATTGTGTTATTTTATAATTAATTTCGTAATACATAATCTTACTTTTGTTTATACTAAGAATAATAAAGTTTATATTATACAGGGTGTCCCAAAACCCGACGTTAATTTGAAAACGGGTGATAAGGCAAGTCATGCTGGTTATCAGAAAAATATTTAAAAAAATCTAAGTCGCATGGTTGTAAAGTTATAGGCATTTGAAAAAAACCGCAAAAATTCCCACTTTGTGACACTCTTTTCCCTCCTGTTGTCACAAATCTTAACTTTTTTTTTGCTGTGTTACCCTGAATAGTGCTTCTTTAAATTCTAATAAATAATTTAAAACCACCTGGTCTAGTTTTCACATCAATAGGACTTATTTCTTAGAATAAAATTTATTATGAAAAAACTGTCCAGTTTGAATTGACTGTAGTGAAAAAAAAATGTACTACGCGAGTTTGGCAAGTTCCTCCAAAAGTTGGCGCATTTAGTAAGGATTTGAAAATGGTATCATACTTGGTAAATTGTTGCCGCTATCATGGACAAAAAAATCTTTTTTGTAAAATTTAGGAGCCGATTCCAATGCTGAATAAGTTAAACTGCTAAGTAGTTGAACCGGAAAGAGTCATCATATCAAGTGAAAAGTAGTAGAAACAGTAGTATTAGTTAAAAGTGCCAAAAATACAGGCCATCGTATTTTAGAAACACACGAATTTCTCCCGTACCACGTTAGTACAGCGAGTACAAACGTTAGTATCCGGGGACTTCCAACATCGAGTAAATTTTCCCGGACAATATTGAAGAGGTACTGAGATGACTCTTTTTAAAAAAAAAACAGTTTTGGCCTGATGATTTAACATTAAAAAAGACAGCAACATGAACATGCATAATTTTCATGAATGTAATGAGTGTAACTCGTGGCTTTTTAAAATTGCGATAGGCTGTACTTTTTGGCACTTTCAACTAATACCATAGTTTCTACTACTTTTCACTTGATATGGTGACTCTTTCTAGCTCAACTACTTAGCAGTTTAATTTATTCAGCATTGGAATCGGCTCCTAAATTTTACAAAAAAGATTTTTTTTGTCCATGATAGCGGCAACAATTTACCAAGTATGATACCATTTTCAAATCCTTACTAAATGCGCCAACTTTTGGCGGAACTTGCCAAACTCGCGTAGTACATTTTTTTTTCACTACAGTCAGACTTAGATTTTTTTAAATATTTTTCTGATAACCAGCATGACTTGCCTTATCACCCGGTTTCGAATTAACGTCGAGTTTTGGGACACCCTGTATATTACATACATAAATTAATAGGAATGTTTTAATAATTAACTTATATACGCTGCCTTTCTCAAAGTAGAGTCAACAAATAAAATAATAAATTATATAATGTTCAAATAATATTTCATACAGTTAAAAACTCAAAATATTTGAGTTACTTTTTATGTTGACCTTACCACCGAATGTTTGTATCAATAATTAAATGCTGTCAGTAAAATATCAAATAAGTACGATATTCTTATGTAGCATTTCTGAAACCCAAATAAAATCCTTTAGTATTGTTCACAGTTTCATTTTAAGTAACTACCTAATTACATAAAATGATTAATTTTGATACTAATAAATACTAATAATACTCATTGCAATCAATTCCACCCAAAAAAATCTTAAATAGATTTACAATACTTTTGACACTCCCCCAATCTTAACGTGCGATTGGCAACAAGTTCATTCAATCATTCATTCTTTTGACAGATGTCAAACTACAACAAGGAACTTACACTCTAACTGGAATGCTTTCGGTCACAAAAAATCCGTTCCTAATTTACAGCTGTATGAGTGGAGTGTGTCCCTCTCTAGACGAGTAACCAACATTTAACTTACAGTTGCAAGAGAGAGATGCAATCCATTGTCGTTGTCCTTGTCGGAGTATTTTTCCCTTTCATGTTATATAAAGAAATATAAACCTTATGTTGTCAGTAGTAATGTACGATTTAATTTGTCTAAATTTGCATCGTAAGCATTCCTTTTAGAGTGTAAGTTCTTTGAACTACAATAAAACCTATTTAACTCAACAAATCCATCATTTCATTATCAGAAAGCTTTTTAACATTATTATTATTTGTGGTACTACTATTAGCTGTAGGTAGAAGAGATTCAAATGCGGACCAGTCCTGTTTCATGTTCGTTTGATTAGTTTGATTATTCGCCCATTTATTGTTGAAGCTACCTGGAGTGGGATTTGACCAGTTATTAGTAGGAACGGCTACCTGGTTGTCGAAACCAGTGAATTGAGTTTGAATGTTATAATTAGGAGTATTATTTATTGGGTTATAATGGTTGATTGGTAATTGGTTTTGGTTGGGGGTCATCTGATGTGGGACGGTTACGGTTTGGTTGATAGGTTTTGAGAGTTGGTTTAAATTAGATTGTAGTAATGAGGTAGTTAGATCAACTGGTTTGTGTACGGGTTTCGGAGGCGCCGGTAATACTGGAGGGGGCGGTTGATGCACTAGTTTTCTCTCTTGTTGCTGCGCTATTCTAAAATTTAAAAATAAAATAGTATTAATAAATTGTCTGTTGAAAGTCTAAGATGATAAAATGTCTTCACACCTTCTTGGGTGGTTAGAAGGCCAAAACTACTTTCATCATCTATATTGTTATTTTTTTATCATAATGAAAATATAATATTCATATCAGCAATAGAACACAATGTGTTTTTTTAACTGGCTTTATACATGTCATGTATAAAACCAGTTTAAAAAAAAGTTAAGTTAACAATTTGTGGATCATCCAAATTATTTTGCTTAGGATTCAAACCAGCAAATTTGCGCACAGTCATACTGGATCATTGAGCCCTTTTGCAAACAACTTCTCCAAAATTGTCCATTAAAAATAGCCCCTAAAAATATTATAATAGAAACTCACCTCTGCTTATCTTCAATCGTAAGCTGCCTACTTTCAGTACTAACAGGTAGACTTTCAGGCTTCTCTTTAGGCTGTGTGAATGTGAACGGGTCGACGCCTAGCCCTGAGAACATTTTGTCTAGGTCTGTTTGTGGTGCCGGGGCTGCTACTAACGTGTCTGAGGATTGAGCTAACGTGTGCTCTAGGACTCTGGAAAATTATAAGAGATAATTTAAGTTTAAGACTCGGCAAACGTAGTGTAGGATGCCCAGCTAGGTGGACTGACGACCTCAAAAAAACAAGAAAATAGGAGATAACCTTTTCAATTGTTTCAACCTCTTTTCGTTATTACATTGTAGTAAGTAGAGTTCAGAGAGAATTAGCAACCTGAAGTGGCAATGGCCATTGGAGCAAACGTGTCCTAGAGTGGAGACCGCGACACGGCAAACGTAGTGTAGGACGCCCCCAGCTAGGTGGACCGACTATCTCAAAAAAGGTCTCTGGGTCGGACTGGATGCGGAAGGGGTCGGACTGGATGCGGAAGGGGTCGGACTGGATGCGGAAGGCGCAGGACCGTGTTTTGTGGCGCGTGTTGGAAGAGGCCAATGTCCAACAGTGGATTGAAGTAGAGTTCATCGAGGACACCAAGACCACTAGTCTCATCAGGTGAGTTATAATGAGGATCAAACAAAAAATGTCCTGCACTAGATTTAAACACACAATGATAAATATGGTTACATCCAGAAGTTGGTATAGATATATTGTGTTCCACAATACCAGTAACACCAAAATTGCGTTTACAATTTCGCAGTCATAATTCTAAAACTTATAAGAACTTGTAAGCTCCACATTTGTCTATAACAGAAAAATTTCAATTCAATATTTTATAAAAAAAAATACTCAGGACGCTGCTGCACTGCAATTTATAAGTTCATAGCCCTGTAATTACACTTGAAAAGGACCGCGTAAAATAGAAATATTTGGAAGAGATTTATGTTCAGAAGTAGACGTAAATTGGCCGATTTGGTGATATTGATAATTTGACTTACTTAGACTCATTCTGTATAGAGTTAAGTTGCTCCAACTTCGCTCGATGTTCCGTCTCCACTTTCGATATCATCTGCTTAACCAGAGTTATAAGAGCATTGAACTGATTCAACGTAAGTCCGTTTTCTACACAGAGAGGTATTAGGAAAGGCAGCACTTTGGTCGCCATCACTTCTTTCGTTATGCCTAACTTTGAATGACTTAGTGCTAACTTGTATATACCTGAAAAATATATGGTTAAGTTAATGATTGAACTTACAAGCTGACTTATTAAACAAACTGACACAGACAGTAAAATTCTATCCTTGATGGTCTTTCTTAACACCGTAGGAAAAATATGCTCCGAGTGGGCCTCACGGACAGTGGCGGACTGAGTGGCCTGTGCGGCGCTCCACAAACTATGGCCCACCTCTCATCATGTTCTGGATGCCCTTACACCTGCACTCAGGAAGAGCTTATGGCCAGGGATAACGCAGTCAGTGTTGCAGAGTTTTGGGCTACTTCAATTTAGTCTACAGTATCGTTTACCCATCGATACGCTAAGAAAAAGGGACACGGAAGGGACGTACATGCGGTACTTTCTCTATATGAGAAAGTACTATTGTTTCTTTGATGGTTCCTACACAGAATCCTCTTGTATGCAAGTAAACCTCCATCTGCGCAATATTCTTAAATCTCAACCACAATAAGTTAAAATACATACCCAGAATTCCCATCAACACAGCCGGCTCCCTCGACGGTATTTGCGGCAAAAACGGTATGATCTCGTCCAACACCAACCATTTGTCCAAATGTTCCAACAATTTGCCCAAACACAGCAAACAATTCACCCTGACAGATATATAATTAGTACTCATACACAACTTCTTTATACGCGGAAGTAGTGCGTTTTTCATAGCAGGATAATCAACAAGCGAAGCAAATGTTGGTAGAACCGACAAACATAGTTCTTGAATCGGCTGTGCGTCAGATTCTAAAGCCCTATACAGCATTGGCAAGATGTCCGTTTTGACTTCATCTCCTGGTGTTAATTTAAGCAATAATTCCATTTTTTGCATAAATATCAACAGTATTTGTATTGGTTCTTGGATCATCATAACCGGTTTTAGAACCGGCAATATAAATTTGACATATTCTTCCTTGGAGGAATTCTCGGCTATTAGCAAAACGTTTGGTAGTACAAATGGTACCATTGGGGGATTGACAAACTCTTTCGTAAGGCATGGCAGAACCCTGTAAATGCAGATCCGATGTGGCATTTTTTGTATTATCTGTGGAAGTCCTTTGTAGAACTGTGATTTTTGGAGATTGTCCCATTGAAATAATGAGTCTAAATAGTTAAGAGTTTTAACGCCGACGTCTTCGAAGTAGGGAATCTGTAAGTAAAAATAATACAAAATATATCTCGTTTTCACCAACTTACAGTTTGAAAATAAACGTCACTTGATTTAAAAAAACAAAATATCAAAATCTTATTGTATTACTCCCAAAAACAAAAGTTCTTTTTGAAAATTCTGATATAAAAAATAAAATAAATGTTTTTAGTGTACTGACCTTTAAAAATTGATGAGGATCCGGCCTCAGTTCAGGCGTCGCATTAAGCATCAGCTTAACATACTCTCGCAAACCATCTACTACACAAGATATCCTAGACGGCGATAAATTTCTTAGTTCATTGGCGAACCTCTTAAACTTAGTGTAATCTGAGCCTATATTACCTAAAGTCTGATTGGCAGTACTGTGCAATGCATATATCATCATTCCCAAAGAATAAATATCGCTAGCAGGAGAATGGGATGCCGAAAGTATGTATTCCGGTGCCAAATAATCCAATGCTGGCTGAGTTACTGCATGCATTGCAGGACAATACTCTTGAAATGGCCAAAATGGCGCAGATCCCGACGAACTTTGATTAGAAAGGCAAAAATCTAATCCAAATATCTTCCAAGCTCCTTGTTGGTTCACTATTATGGACTCTGGACAAATATTACGATGCAGAAGCTTCACATCATTGTGTAAGAATGATAAGCCTTCAGCTACCTGCATCAAACCATATTTGATTTCGAGTTCATACAATTTGTAGTTAACCAAATGTGTTGGGATAGGCTGTGGCATATTTTCTGTATTGCCAAGAATATTTGCGAGACTAGCGAACACCGGTTCTGTGGCAAAAGCAAGACTTTCCCTGCTTTCTTCGAGACTGTGTTGTACAGTTAATATTTGTGGATGTCTTAATTTCGTCAGCTGAATAATGCCACGTTTTAAGGTTTCTAACATAACATCCCTGTCTCCTTTCACCCATCTGTCCATGTGTTTCTTTTCGAATACGAATATAGAAGCCTCTTGCTTTGTTGATTTCTTGTAGCCTTTGTAAATTTTCCATAGTAAACCTGAAAATAAATAGATTTTATGAAATCAATACTTCCATCCAAACTTACGAAAAATTTTCAAGTGTTTAATTTTACAAGTTCATAAAAATGATTAGTGTTCAGCAGAAACCAACATACAATAGTTCTATATGGGGCTAGAACCCCAACTAGACAGTTATTGTATTAAGAGCCACCACTTCACTCAGTTTCACTGTTGGGTCTCTAGGAGCAGAGCAATCGCGACTGGTGGTCAGGTACGGGCACTCGACGGCGTGAACGGAACCACAGACTACTTGTTGTGGCGTTATGTCCCATGTTTGCTTTCTAATGATGTATAATTTTCCATCGTCATACTCTAGAAGAGTACATGTACGTCGACGAGTGGCAGATATGCCGTAGAATATATTCACAAGCCGCAATCATTAGTAAGTCGATATGTCAAAGTATTAATCCCCGTGCAATCTTTTGTTTATACCCAAAGGGCAGAAGCAAACTGATAGCAAACATTCATGATTATATCTTTCTGATAACAATACTGACTTTCAGTTGCATTATAGTAAGCGAAACTAGATAAACACAGGAAACTACAAATGTCAAAATATGACGATTTTTACAGCCATTTTAAATAAATTCTGCATTGTGAAATAATAGATTTCAAGTGCAATTTATTTGATATAGAGAGTACTTTTTTCTTTGTTGCGCAAATCTTTTTGAGTAAACTTTTAGAAAGTCTCTCAAGTTGATAGTTTGTTCCAGTGTTTATTTGGACGTGGGAAAAACGGTGGACAAAAACTGTACTGGACGACATATTCTCCAGATGGTACGGATGTAGTGTACTACAAGTGCGAGTAAAACAATCAATACGAGTAAAAAGCAGCGGATCATAGCTGATATGTAAAAGAAAAAAATTAGGTTACAACATGGAGCCTTATGGTATGGTATGGTATAGCGGGCTGTTTTCCGCAACTCCACGTCAAGGCGCGGGATTTGCGTTAGGGTGGGTGATTTATTCGATCCACCCCAGCTCATTGAAAAACGCCAAAAGCCCTTCAAGTTGCTGATGGGTTTTCAGTTTCTCGAAGCGTACCTGGATTTCCTAGGTACTTAGCCCTGTATGTGGCGGTCGCAGGACATGGAGCCTTGTGGGACACCTGCTTTGTCTGACACTAGCCGGCAATTCACCGACAAAGATGTTTAAGAAGATGCTGCAAGTTTGAAAAAATAGCCAAGGTGCCAGACCCGAAAAAAACCTATGTCTAAACGACATCTGCTTTCCGAAACTCGTATTCAAGATTGATATAGACATAATGGATTAGTATTATTTCTTTTCTTGAGAATAGGCTGAAAATTGGCTTCTCTCAAATTGAGGACTACATTAGTACGAGAAGGGGCATAGGCAAAGGAAGCAACTCCAGTGTCATAGAGTATATTTTATTCAGATCTCTGTGAAAAAAGAAGGAAACCTTGATACAATTTCCTTTAGATACATTGAAAGAGACTCAACTCTGCAATAGCATTTTACTGTTATGAAATTAATAGGAACCACAAAGAGAATGTAATATTATTATAATATTTATGCTGTAGGTATGATATTACAATCTCTTTTAACATGTTTTTTATTTTATTTTAAGAATTGTCTGTGTGATTCCTAATCTTCTCGTATGCACATCCGGATTTAGTATCGCATTAGCAAACAAAACCGAACTATACATAGGTAGGTAGGCTTAAACAAAAAGATAACAAAGATGGAATAACATCTATTACTTGACCATTTTTATCTAAGTTACTATGTGTCTAAGTTATTTAAAGACGCTTTTAATGAAATTTGTTTGTTTATTTCATAATAAGGTGTAGTCTAACATTTACACAATACAATATGCCGTGGTTTTGTTACCTGGACCAGCGCTTGCAATGAATTGTGTAGCTTCAAACTCTCTCGTCACCGGATTTCCAGGAAGAACACCCGATAATTGAGAAACTGTACTGGTCACTGACGAATAAAACTTATTAAATACTTCCATTTTCAATTATTATTAATATCTTTTTACGAAAATAAAATTATTACGGCGCATAATTATAGAACTGTACTGACTACATACATGACATGAATGACAATGACAGACTACTTGTTGACATTTGACACGAAGACTATTAGTTCAGAAAGGAATCAATCACAGAGTAAAGTAATTTATAGGAAGGAATCAATTCAAATGAAATATTACGAAATAAAATCTAAATAAATGTTAAAATTAATCCCCCTTACTCATAAACGCCTCTTAAATTTTAGTCAATTGATTAATTAGCTTAGACTCTTACATTGTTTGGTATAAGGTTGGTTTTCGTAATAAAAATCTCGCTAAACAGTGATTAAATTTAAGAGGCGTTTATGAGTAAGGGGGAAAATGATAAAAAATCAGCTAAATAAACCCACATACCACAAAACAACCATCTACTTGTTTTTCCGGTTATATGGGGTAAGGTCAGAAACTAGTTATTCATCGTGTTGGATAGTCACCAATAAAATGACTATACCCTTTCCACTATATTTAGAACAACCTGAACAACATTTGACAGCTTGACGTTAGCCATTCGATTGTAAGCGATTTTTCGATTTTCCAAATTGCTTTATTTTACACATTTCAAAAAATCAAACTTACGCTGGAAAGGGTATAATCAAAATAAATTCTAAATAATTTATTGAATACTAGCAGACCCGTGCCAAAACCGTAACGACGAGACTTATGAGAATATTTATAAAGTTGACGAAACATGATCTAAAATCCAATTTACAGAAAAGTCGGCTAAGCCGTAATAAAATGCAGAAAAAAGACAAAGATTGGCTAAGAGAAAAAGTCGGCAAATAGCGAATTTTTTTTACTATCATCAACTTGGTGTTAGCAGAATCATCGGTAAGCGATGAAGTCATTATAAAAAGAAAGATATAACAGAAAATAAATCGAAATCTGACATTTGTCAAAACAAAACATCTGTCTTGTCTTGGACTGGATAGTTTCAAAAATTCACTATTAAATTCAATTTACAATTACAATATACTATGATAATGGTAATAATAAGAGACTGGTTGCAGTGATCAAGTAAAATTTGCGAACCATCGACTTGAGATTTAACAAAGAAATCATTAAAAATATGTAATGCCAAACTGATAAAAATGTCATCGCAAAACAGAAATTTTCATTTGATGATAATACTACTACTCACGGCTACAGTATTGTCAGAAAGTGACCCTTACTCAAAAGAACCATATCGACCCTTAGGTCCTCTAGTGAAATGCAGCTTCTTACCGTTGGAGTTTTTAGATTGTGACGAGCCAATAGACCACAAAGGAAATCACACTGCAAGAGATGCTATAGGGCATGGTTGTGTAAAGTTTGGTGGCGTAAAATATGATCAAGTTGAAAAGACAAAAGTGCAGTGCAAAGCCCTTGATGGTATTGAGTGTTTTGGGAGCAGAAGTTTCCTGAGAGATGGTTTTCCTTGTGTACGATATTCTGGACATTATTTTACAACAACATTGATATATAGTATTTTGTTAGGGTTCCTAGGGATGGATCGGTTTTGTTTGGG
This sequence comes from Schrankia costaestrigalis, assembly GCA_905475405.1. Classification (NCBI taxonomy): domain Eukaryota; kingdom Metazoa; phylum Arthropoda; class Insecta; order Lepidoptera; family Erebidae; genus Schrankia; species Schrankia costaestrigalis. Next base: position 18,999,532 of record FR997835.1, read on the forward strand.
ACAAACAGGCACAGCAGTGGGTAAGCTACTTACTTTGGGAGGATTAGGGATTTGGTGGATTGTTGATGTTGTACTGTTAATAACAAATAGCCTGCATCCTGAGGATGGTAGTAATTGGAATCCCTATGTTTAAAACTTATTAATTTCTTATTAAATACTATGAACAAGTGATGTGTGGGACAGTATGCTTGTTAGAAATCAAATTGGAGCAGAAGTGACATGGAAATATTACACTGAAACTATGTTATGTTATTGTTTATATATCTAATTGTACATTGAAAATACTTGTAAATATATTATTTGTAAGGAAATATCTTGTTTTATTTAAATTATATTAGTTTAAAGATGTTTGTTGGACCTTCCCCTTACAAAATGAGACGGATAAACTTCTAGATATTATGTTGTAAGGTGTCTGGGAATTCTGTAATAATTCTATTACAGAACTATTTACTTTCATGTAATAACAAGTATTGTCATTGGAAATTATACCAACTGATTCTTAATTTCCTGAAGGAGTTTCTTGATAGATTTTGTACTTATTCAAAAAGTAGGTAACCAATTTATGTCATGTGGATGTCCACACAACCCATTTCCTCAAGATTACTGTTTAATTTCTTGAGTAATCAATAGTAAACCTGGTGTCCAGTTCGACCGCGCGGCCATAGCGTTTTTTTTAAAAAAAAACCATGTCAATTTTTTGTAAAAATTTGTAGAAGTTGATTCCCAAAACCATAAATTTGTCAAAGATACGGTTAAAAAGTTATAAGGGTTTAAACATGGCCGCGCCATTGAAACGCGGCGAACCGCGCGGCCACTGAGATCTTTAAAACTAAGCCTTGTAGAGACCTGAAATTTACGCAAATGCAAGATTTAATTTGTAAAAAATTTGTAAAAATATAAAAAAAATACTCAGGTTTATAGTTTAAGAGCTATAACACTAAAACCGAATGGCCGCGCCATTGAAACGGTGGAGAAAACGCTATCGCCTGTATCTCGCTGAAAAAAAATCGCAGAGGTGTGTAGTTTATTGTAATTACCCAGATTTGAATTTGTCGAAACTAGGAAAAATACAACAAAAATTCCTAGGTTTATATTTCAGGAGCTATTAGACTAAAACGATATGGCCACGCCATCGAAACGGTGAATAAAACGTTATTTCGCCTGTATCTCGCTGAAAAAGCATCGCAGAGGTCTGGAGTTTTTTGTAATACCTAGATTTTAATTTGTCAAAACTAGTAAAAATACAATAAAAATTCTTAAGGTTATATTTCAGAAGCTGTAGAACATTATCAGTATGTGGTGCGATAGGGTGACCATGTCTTATTGTTTACAAAATACTTTCTACTTATTGTTACAGAAATTATTTTATTTATTTTAATGGTGTATTTTTAAATTGTAATACAACAAACAATAATAATATTGTACTTCTGGTTTTGTAAAAAATAATGAGTGAGAGGAAAAGGAAGAGAGATTTTACCAGTGGAGTTACAAAAAAAAACTGGGGAAGTACGAGTCGGACTCGCCCATGAAGTGTTCCGTAGTAACAAGCAAAGTTTTGCTCTTAACTTTGTTTTTCATAGTGTTTGTATGAATTACAAAGTAACGTGTGCGGTTTTTGAAATTGTGCTATATCTCAAAAACTTATGATTGTATCTTGTTCAAACCAGTTTTCATTGAAAGTTTTTATTGACATTTACATCAATTTTTTTTTCCAACTTTATTATTTCAAAAGTTAGAGGCGGGGGGGGGGGGGGCTCATTTTACGACTTTGGAAGTGTATATCTTTCAAATGATTGACTTTAGTTTTTTTAGTAATTTTTCCATTCATATAATATTACGCTTAAAGTAAAAACATATATCTACATCCCTGCTAGTTATGATTGTACTTATTTAAAAATGTGGAATCAAAATGATTTACAATCATTTCAAATGTTCTAAGTTAAGTTCTAATTACCTATATGATTTAATAAAACATTAAATAATAATAATCCAGCCTATTATTGTCCCACTGCAGGGCAAACATTATATATTATTATTATTTTTGTTAGTTATTAGATAGTTTTTAGTATTTCATATAAGTTCATATACATAAGATTGTAAATATTTCATAGTAAAATATCTTAACTACACGGTCATCCATACAAATAAAGAGAGAGCTCTAACATAATCATAAAATATTTAAATGCAACATACCTTAATCACTTCTGCTGAATTGTTTACATAATTTACCGAACTGACGTTACACCACAGTACAACACTTAATCGTAATTACACACGAACTGAACATTTTAATAATCAGTAGATCACTTTTTTATCGTGTTAACATCACAACGACACACTGATAACGAAACTCTTACGCTTACGTCGCTGTACCACAGAAAATAAGTACTAACGGCTGTACGCGTCGCACTGACCTGCGGAGGCGCGCGGGGGTGGCGCGTGTGAGATGCAATAGTGTGCATTACTAATCACATAGCTTAGGGGCGGAGTTGCGTCATTTAAACCAATCTTAGGGCTAGTTTTTCGTAAGTCCACACGGACTGTAACTGTATTATTGACTTTTCAAGCAATAAACATAATTGTTTTTATATTTATGGTTTCATTTTAATTTTATTTAGAATCCTTGAATTATAATTTCTGTAACAATAAGTAGAAAGTATTCTGTAAACAATAAGACATGGTCACCCTATCGCACCACATACTGATAATGTTCTACAGCTTCTGAAATATAACCTTAAGAATTTTTATTGTATTTTTACTAGTTTTGACAAATTAAAATCTAGGTATTACAAAAAACTCCAGACCTCTGCGATGCTTTTTCAGCGAGATACAGGCGAAATAACGTTTTATTCACCGTTTCGATGGCGTGGCCATATCGTTTTAGTCTTATAGCTCCTGAAATATAAACCTAGGAATTTTTGTTGTATTTTTCCTAGTTTCGACAAATTCAAATCTGGGTAATTACAATAAACTACACACCTCTGCGATTTTTTTTCAGCGAGATACAGGCGATAGCGTTTTCTCCACCGTTTCAATGGCGCGGCCATTCGGTTTTAGTGTTATAGCTCTTAAACTATAAACCTGAGTATTTTTTTTATATTTTTACAAATTTTTTACAAATTAAATCTTGCATTTGCGTAAATTTCAGGTCTCTACAAGGCTTAGTTTTAAAGATCTCAGTGGCCGCGCGGTTCGCCGCGTTTCAATGGCGCGGCCATGTTTAAACCCTTATAACTTTTTAACCGTATCTTTGACAAATTTATGGTTTTGGGAATCAACTTCTACAAATTTTTACAAAAAATTGACATGGTTTTTTTAAAAAAAAAACGCTATGGCCGCGCGGTCGAACTGGACACGTAAACCTGACTGCTATTGTTGCCAATGGGACTTCCTCATTGATATACAGAATCATAATTCAATTAAAGTTCTTACAGCAACTAGAGCAAAAATAATCTGAACCAATCCTATAGCAAGGTAATCTTGTCCCAGTTTATCATGTGGAAACTTATTGCCCAAGCTATTCAGAGGGCTAAAATGTATCTTGACAACTGATGGTAGGTCGGAAGTTAGTCTGACTGACTTCAGTTCATGTCAAGTCTCCTTCTATCACTATCAGTTGTCCTAATTATAAATAAATAAATAAATAAATAAATCACTGAAGGATTACCGGAAGTATGCTGATAGCACTATTTCTTAAATCACTGCATTCAGTATCTAACATGTTTTTGACTAAATAGAAATGTATTAAATAAAACAAGCAAATGTAAATGTATTTAGTTTATTTTAACTTAAGCGACCAGGGCAGAGGCTGTGCTTGACTCATATTTCCAGTTTGGTGGGAGCACACTCTTTGTCTTGTAGTAGCGAGCTAGCCTGTGAATTCTGGACTCGACAAGAATCAGCCTGAATTTGCTGTCCTTGTCTTTCCTGTTGCGCTCTAAATGCTTCCTCATGGCCACAGCCTTCTTGATAAGGTAATATAAATCCTCTGGTAGGTCAGGGGCAAGACCCATAGCCTTCATGATCCTGAGGATCTTTTTGCCAGTAACAAATCTGACCTGTGCAACTCCATGAGAATCCCTGAGCATGACACCTTGAAAAAATAATAGAGAAATAAGTTAGACACATTTTAAACTAATATATACTACTAGCTGATGCCCACGCCACCACCTTCACCCGCATTGTATAGGTAGCTTAAATGTTATTCTACATCTTATCTATATTCCAAATTTCATCAAATTCCATTCAGTAGTAACAAACATCCATCCATTCATCTTCACAAACTTTCGAATTTATAATATTAGTAGGAATTAGGATTATAAAGATAAAAGTATACAACCACTATTTTTTTTAAAACCTCATGTTTAAAAATAAATTAAATGCAATAACAATAGTAACTATAAATGTAATTAATGGCTATTTAGGTCTTCTATATAAATCTTATAAGAAGTAAATCTATTCAAATTTGTGTTTATATAAAAAGTAACTGGTATGTATAGTAAGTAACTCTTAATGAAGAATTATTTAAAAAGAATACTTCATGAAAGGCTAAAACTATGAGTGATCAAGTAAGTCACTTTAACTATTTGAAGTTGGATATTGGTATAAATTAATGTCCAATAGAAAATTATGATTCAAAAGTATTCAGAACACTAGACTTATTAACTTTGGCCCTACTGTGGCAGGTAGACAGATGAATACAGGTCATATTATAAGTTCTTTGGTTGCTGTGTTGTCTGTATAACTTGTAGAATATATGACAATGTTTTAAATAAGAAATAATTGCTAATAATAAGTTGTAATGATTAATTAAAAGTATTCTAGTCATAATCCTTATTGGATGATCCATGGTGGTGTAGGGTAGACATAATAATTTGGAGCTTGACAACCACTATAAATTGTAGCTCATACTAATAAGTATCGCTGAACAAGAATTGGCAGTAATTATTTACTGGAACTTTAGCACACCCTAGAATAAAGCATCACCATGTATTATGAGCGCCAATTGAAACTAATTACTATAAAATTAATTAAATGATAAAATCAAGGGTTCACATACAATTCTACTACTATTATTCTGAACAACCTTCAGCTACTATAATTAACCAAAGAATCTAGGATCACGTTTATGTCAAATTTGCTATCAATGAAGTTTACAAAAAATCCACGCCAATACACTGTATCTACAAGATAAAATATACAGTATGATACTTCACCACGATGCGCTTGATTTAACACACCTAGATGTTCTTTCTCATCAGTGGAATAGTGATAAAAACAAAACTTACCGATTTGAGAGGGAGTGAGGCCCTTTTTCCCGAGTTTGAATATCTGTTCTTTGACATCATCAGCAGTCAGTTTTAACCAAGTTGGCACACTACGACGGTACGGCAGCGCCGATTGGGATATACCCTTACTGAAAACATAAAATGTACACTTTCTTGTAAAGCCATGTGGTGACCAACTCAAGACAGGGAAAGGTTATGTTACTGTCACAAAAACTTGGAACTATGTAAAATGAGAGCTTGCAAATGAAGAAGTTACTGTACACTATAAATATCACATGAAATTACCCAGGTGCGTGCATACGACCCATGGTTGCGGCTTTTTAATAAAATCGCCGATCTGACAACGACAACAAGAGAAACGAAAAAGATGGAAGCCGGAAGATACGTAATCATTCAGTACTCGATCTCTATAGTCTATGATCGTTTACCATTCACTAGTAGTGTTGCAAGAACATGAACCGGTGTTTTGAAAAGTGCTTCATTGAGGAGTTTGTCTGTGATTTGAATTTTTTTAAGTGTGGTCTCTAACGTCACATTCCATTTGACATTTACACTGACGTAAGCAGTGACTTATGTCAAAATAGCAAATGTGACATAAAAATATTGCATTGAGTTTATAAATTTTACGATAACATCGGTCAAAATGACCAACCCTTACGGAGTATCTGATGCTGAATATAACCTTATCAAACAACAAGCAATAAGGCGTGCAGGTTTGAGAAAAGAATTCCTCAAACAAAAGACTAACCCTTTCAAACATGCCTCTGAAGCTGGCTATGTCGTAAGTATTCATTACGTAATTTTGTTTTTACGTTATAAACAAACTACTCCTGCTGGATACATAACTATTTGACTTATTGTTACAGTTTGATCCTGCAATCCAAAAATTCTTGTCAATGAAAGTAACCCAGTTAGAATATTTCCAACCAAATAGAACTACTGGTTTATTTGGATTTGTCACCATTATTGTGCCCATGTTAGGCTACGGATATCTCGTTTGGAAGCAAAGAACCGAACGTGAGGATCAAATAAGAAAAGGAGAGCTCCTCTATAAAGACAGACTATTCAAATTTGCGTAAATGTGTAGAAGCATATTAAAATAATATTATTACAGCAAGAAATCGTGTAGAAATAAAATCCTATAATTATTTAAGATTTGTTTTTTTAACCTATCTGTACATTGTATTCCGTTATTCTAATATAATTAAAAACAATCAGTTTTAGTTTTGTTCATGACTATACCTATTAAGAACTTACTGGCCATAGCTAAGTTGACAAAGGAGTCTATATTTATATTTTTTAAAAACATTGTGACATGACATCTTGAATCATATCATACACAATATCTATAAAATAAAGTTTATACTTATTCATTATAATAAATATATTTAAAAATGTCAAAAGATACAGGTACCGGTAATGAGTATAATTTATCAGACTTAGAAATGAAAATTATTTGTGATCGAATAGAAAGGCGAAAAAAGTATAGAGCAGAGTTTTTGAAACTGAGAACAGATCCTTGTCTACATTCAAGAGAATCTGGCTTTGTTGTAAGTATGTTTTTGTTAATAATCTTTTGTTCCATGCATAAGTATTACCAAGACATTCTACTTACTTTCCGTTCATATAATAACAATTTGTAAACTTTGCTTATTTGATATAATATAGTAAGTCTATATTACTATTTATAACTGAGTTTTGCATTATTACTAATACCAACTTACTATGTTCGAGAAGTCATCAGTGTTGTTGTGCTTTACCTCACAAATCGTATCATCCTCAATCAATCTGAATTACTTTTCTTGCCTTTTCCTATTCCCTTCATTCAATTTATATTTTTATGTGAGACTATGTTTAGACGATATACTTTAGATGTGGAATACAGCTTACCATAACGAGAAGCTCTCAGCTAGTTTCAATCACTTATTTATAAATTATAAAGCTGCTTAGGTCAGCTAGGTCATTCCTTCGATGGCTGACCACTATGTCGACCTTGAGCAATATTAAATTTAAATTACCCTCATCTCACTTAAAAGACTCAGGATAGTAAGAAGAAAATAACAAGTTCCTGTTTAATGTGTTATAAACAAAATAATTGCTAAATTGTAGCTTGTCCTCATGCATGGCAAAGAGACCCAATACCTAGAAGCAATAAGCAAAAGATAGTATCTCAAAATAAGGCACTAAGAACTATCACTGATGCTCCTCTGTTTTTAAGTTACACAAACACACGGAGGGTGAACACCGTTCAACAGGAGATAGAGAGTAGGACCAGGGTCTGCAGGACATGCATCGATGCGCAATGCAACTCATTTGCGGATCAGTGTCCCGGATACATCACACAAGTCTAAAATCTCACGTGGGACCAGCTACCACTGTAGTGTAGCAACATCATTTTCTGCATTTGAGACAGTTCCTTAATCAACATAACAGCCTATTAATGTCCCACTTAGTGATGTACGCTTGGGAATATTGCCACTGCCGGCAAATTTCCACTGCCAATGTGCCCGGGAAACTTCCGGGCGCATTGGCAATATTGCCGAAAATGCCCACTAAACAGATTGTTACTTTTAAAGTGTAAAATATGATTATTTTTTATCTCTTGTACCTGTTTACGCTCGCTATAGCTACCCCCCGACCCCCGCGCTCTCCCAACGCTCACGCGCCTCACGCGCCCCGATGTGCGCAGTATTTACGTGTTTGTTGCCGAAAATGCATAATAATATCTTGTTAAAGCACTAGGCGCATCGTTATATTTCATTGTAATGCGAGAGAAATCAAAAGAACACGAATATTTTATAGAAGACAAGGATAATACGTGTCGTACAATTTTTAAATGCACATTCTTTGGTGACAGTTTTTCTTTAAATATTATTGTATAACTAGCTGTTGCCCGCGACCTTCGTCCACGAAAGCACATATTCACATTTTTTTTGTATTGCGGAACCATTTAAAAACCCTTTGACGTGACTAAACAACCATCTCACTACAACGACAGTCAGGAGCCACGTTTTACGTGCCCTCCTAAGTAAGGATATGTTCAAATAAATTACCAGTGAGTGGTCACCCGTCAATGCAATGACCTCGGTGAAATTTTTCGCTTTTAAATCTGTGACCGCAACGGGCTGTGAGTGGCTGCCAGAGAAAATGCATTTTAAACAAAACCATTTTTTTTTTCTGCGGAAACCTGAAAATTAAGCCATGACGTCATAGCACACTTTAATGACTCTGCTCCAACACCGCTCCCACCCAACACTGTCCCTGTACTAAAATGACTGCTCATAGTCTACACGGCGATAGCTAGAAGGCACCCAGCAGTTCATGCAGTAACTGTTAGTAGACGGCCAGCTGTCCATAGATAGTTCTGTAGCGTCATGTAGCGGCTTACTCAAGCGAACACGCCGCCTGGCCACAGCTTGGCGGCGGTAGACTCGCTAACAGTCTGCTAATTTAGAAAGCCAATGTAAAATATATTTAAAGAGCGATATTTAAAGTCCTTATTTGAATCATATTCTTTTTGCCGGGTGGCAGCAAAGTCGTTTAGATGTGCTATTTATGACCTTAACCCCTAGTGCTTTGTTAAAACATCAGCTATCTGCCTGAAAAATCACTGTAAAAAACCCTAAAATGTTAAAATTTTCTTTTTTTTTCTGCAGAACCCTAACAATGATTTTTTAGATTATTCGTCAAAATTACTTTTTTAATATAAACAGTGAAAGCTTCATCTAAAAAGCCAAACCCCTACCTACGACCAAGGTTTTGAAAAAAAAAAAACTGCGGAACCCTAAAAAAAAGAAGCCTAAGTTACTCGTTTTAAACTCCCGTAAAAGCCCATTGAATAAAATCATTTAAGTATCATTGACATTTTTATGGTTTTTAATTATTTCTACGGAACCCTAAATGTTTATAAAAATCGAAAGTAGCCTAGTTTACATTTTACAAAATGTAAATTTTACGGCGCGTACCAATAGGAAAATTTCCATCGAAATCGGTACAGCGGCTTCGGAGATTAGCCGGAATAAACAGACAGACAGACGGACAAAAAAAAATAATTGTAATTTACGGCATTGGGATCGTGTAAATGCAATTAGTAAAAGCCGTGGATATCGTGTTACAAACAGACACTCCAATTTTATTTAACTATATGAATAGATGTATATAATTAAGAAAAGTACTTCTCAAATTACTCTTCTTAGTATATTAATAGTATAGTAATTCTATGCCTATAATCCAAGTTATAGTTCAATCAGAAGATTATGGTCTTGATTGTAGTATTCGTATCATAATAATTACAGATTTTCATCGTTTATAAAAGTAAACTAGTTGCATATTATGTTTTGTCATTTAAACAATATCTATCTGAAGAAAAACATCTACACACATCAAAAAAGTCTAAGCAACATGCATGATATTACAAATTTACCATTTATATTAATTAATTTCTAAGTATTTACTCACTCAAAGTGTATATGTAAGTAAACTTTTTTGTTATTGATGACATACTGGCTGGTTGTAAAAAAAAAATTTCGATTATGTTTTGTTTTTTTTTCATAAAATTCAAATGACTGCGAATTTGTTTGAATTTGAGTGCATGTTAATTGCTACGTTTTAGTCTTGATTTTATAATTTTACCAACCATTTAAATACAGTTGGCGACAAAATTGAATTGTTAGATATTCTTTACGTCATGGAGCGACGTCATTTGACGGCAGATGAAATGCAAAGAGCTGTAGGGATGTTGCAAGCGGGAAGTAATCAATCTCAGGTATCTCGACATTTTGGTATTCATAGAAGTGTTATTTGTCGTCTTTGGCAGCGCTACAATAATACAGGGGAACCCGCTGAACAGCATCCAGGCCGTAAAAGGAGTACAACCACTCGGCAAGACCGGTACATACAACTGACTGCAAGACGCCAGCCGATGTTAACCGCTCGAGAGATAAGTTTGAGGCTACAAAATTCAAGTGGTGTTGATGTAAGTCCCCAAACTGTGCGAAATCGACTGCATGAGTACGGCCTACGAGCTCGACGCCCTATCAGGTGCCCACCGATACGTCACGGGAATCGCGCTCGTCGAAATGAATGGTGTAGAGAACGCATAACATGGACCCAGGAACAATGGGATAAAATTATGTTTTCCGATGAGTCGCGATTCGGGTTTAGGCCTGATACAAGAAGGGTGCGAGTGTACCGTCGACCCGGAAATACTGAAAGACTCAGGTGCGTTCAGGAAGTTCATCCATACAGCGGCTCAACAGTTATGGTATGGGCGGGTATTATGAAGAACAGGCGAACTGAGCTCGTTTTTGTAAATGGAAACATGAACGCTGAAAATTACGTTGAGGATATTCTCAGACCTTATGTCCATCCATTTGCACAAACCTTTGGCTCCGATTTTACGTTAATGCATGACAATGCGCGTTCACATACAGCTCGGCGAACCAGTGAATACTTGGCAACGGAGAACATCCAGGTATTGCCCTGGCCTGCACAATCGCCAGACCTCAACCCCATCGAGCACGCATGGGACATGCTCCAGAGACGTGTTTTGAAGGACTTGGACGGAGTGACAACAACCCAACAGCTGAAGGATTTGCTACAATTCCATTGGGAGCGAATACCGCAAGATGACATAAACAGTCTCATTAATTCAATGAATAATCGTTGCCGACAAGTTCTGAATAGCAGAGGAGGCCATACTTTGTATTAAATTGTCCTATTCTTTCACAATAAATTCATTTTCTTAAGAAATTTCAATTTGTAAAAAAAAAGTTTAGTTTCTTATGTACCTGTATATTCTAATATTGTTAATTTCTGTTATTAAAAGAACTTATAAAGAAAACAGCTGTTATTTTTACATCATAGAACCCTAAAAATATTATTTTAAAAATAAAATACAACGTTATAATTAAAATAAATGGTAAAATAAATTAATATAAATGGTAAATTTGTAATATCATGCATGTTGCTTAGACTTTTTTGATGTGTGTAATTTAAAGATCGAAAAAGAATAAATTATAAAACTTTTAACCCATTGGGAACATTGCCGGCAACAAACTGGAAATAATGCTGGGAATATTCCCGGGCATATTGCCAATGAACTGGGAATTTTCGTTAATTTTAAATTTTATTGACATTTTTTTATAATAAGTCTATAGACATGAATAAATTAAAGCGAATTTAATACAAATGTCATAAAATTTCTGAAAAATTAACCTAAATTCCCACTTTGGGAACATTGCCGGCAGCGCTGCCGGCAATATTTCCAGTCCTTGGCAGTGTGCCCGGGCACGGTACATCACTAGTCCCACTGCAGGGACGGACCTCCTCCCGTGACTGAGGGTTACTTGGCCTACTAATACCACATATAGGTATTAGTAGGCCAAGTAACCCTCCGTAGGTATAGGGTTTAATTTCAAGTTTTCCATCTTTTTATAGATAACATTCACGGATAGTCGGTTTTTACGACACCCATGGCATGAGATGGAGTGGTGACATATTGTATTCTTACTCTGTCACCAAACGGAGTTTCTTAATGAAGGAATACATCTCTCACGACAAATCAGCAAATCTGCTAAGAGCGCAGGCCGATTCATCGAAGCGAATCATAAGTACATACTTACTAATTTTATCCCGTTTCTTACAGTTTGATCCAGCTATACAAAAATTTTTATCCATGAAGACTACCCAGCTTGAATACTTTCAAGTAAATTTCCGCACTATAAGATTTTCTATAATGACTATTGTATTGCCAATGCTAGCAATGGGATACTTGGCTTGGAATGAGCGTAATAAACGTGAACATGATATACGTTGCGGTGTACTTAAATATCGTGATAGATTGTTTAAATTTCAATAATTTTGTGTATTTGTTCTAGTTTATGTAATTAAATATGAAGTCCTGATTGCAGTGCATTTAAAATGATGCTTTGTTTAATTTTTAATAAGCTGTAGTAATTAGATAATATTATTATAGTTGATCCAGCCTGGTAAAGGCCTGGTTAACATGGTATTATACCCCTTCCACTATATTTAACAACATTTGACAGATTGACGTTAGTGACGTTCAGCAGTATCTCGAATGTAATCCCATTCGATTGTAAGCGATTTCGCGATTTTTCAAATTACTTTATTTTACACATTTGGATCCTTACATCAACTTAATTATCATTTTATTATTTTTTCTTTTTTCTATCTTATGAGAATTAGCCTATAGCTTAAAATGATAAAATTATAGTTAGCTTAGGTATTATTTAAAATACATAATTTATCGTGACACATTCGCGGGTTATAGATAATCTAAAATATCATATTACATTTTATAAACGTATTATGAAGAGTTCAGGTTTATTCATAGGATTTATTTTTACCGATTATTTGTAATTTGTTTCATAATGGTGGTAATCGTTATGAGTGTCCATCACTAAGTAACCATGGTAACTGAAAAAAACATGGGTACGTCAATGAAATACAATATAATTTGTTCGAAAAATAAGCGGAAGTATTACGAAACTTCATGGACGTGAACTGTCAAAAAGCTAAACTTACGCTGGAAGGGGTATAGTAGGCTAAGTCATAGCATACTAATACCAAGTTGACCATATGGATTGGTACAGGGTTCTAGTAAAGATTTCATTCTTTAGTTTGCGTCTCTTAGTAGGACGGCCTGAAGCTGCTAATTCGGACGAACAGGGTGTAGAGTGAATCTAACAAAATTAAGCTAGCTACTAAAACAGGGAGAGTGAAAATTATTATTAATTTAATATAAAAAGCGATTAACTATTTATTGAAATATTTATTTTAAATTATTTATTATTGATTAGCAATTAAGATTATATTAAGTAAGCTTATAAATTATTAACGGTCATCAAGCGACTTGTCCCTAGTGATTACGGAGTCGTCAAATTTCACCATGTAGGTTGTACCTTTGTGCCAATGTGCAGTCACCTTAGCTGGCTGAAAAAGAAAGAATAACTTTAATTTCTTACAGCACTTAAATTTTGCTTATTTCCGTCTTCTATAAAACTCTTTAATGATCTACTGAAAGTTTGGCAAGATACCTCTTACAAGGATAAGGTAGGAGGTAATACAGAGGTAATATAAACACACAAGTTCTCCTTTATAAGAATGGTACAAAATTTTAAAAAACATCCCTATGTCGCCTTAATGACATCCATGACACTTTTCTTTCATAAACCAGAGATAATCTTTTACAGTTATTCTTGGAGCATAATTAATTCTTATTCAACAGACAATAATATATTAATACAAAAAAAAAACTTACAAATCCACTTTTAGACAGCACAGCTTCAATGATACCAGCATTAAATGTGGCACAGTTTAGTGAACCTTTATCTTTAGGTACACTGATGAATTTGTTGATCTGAAATTACATACAAAGAAAATTATACATAGAGTCAGTTACCTGGCTTGGGGGCTAGCACAAAACAAGGATATGCAACTGGTAATTGCCAATGTGGAGGGTTAAAAAAAGAACCAAAGAAATATCTAAGATATCCTACTGTCTAGGGGCATAACAAACAAAGTACCAAATAAGCAACACAATTGCATTTAAATTATGTGACTCTTTAACAAGAATCTCCTAATTAATTTAAGCAGTATAGACTGATCTATTCCAAAGAAGAATACCACAGGAATGTGGAAGATATTTACATACCCTATACAAAAAGTAAGTTTCAATGTTATGATACCAAACTGGATGTCACTAATGTGATACACATCATGCATGGCTAAGATGATAAATTTGCAAAGCATAGAATATAATACTTACTAATGCATCTTTTTCAATGATGTAATAGGTTCTCTCATCATCGTTAGCATGTTCTAATTTGTCAGCTTCCTTCCCAAACAACACCTGGAACATTAATAGAAAGTCTTAAATATCATGGGAATGTAAGTTTGTGCAGTTAACACTGAAACCTAGACTCATAGCCTGCATATTTTTCCAATACCTAGTAGAAAAGAAATAAAAAAGTTTGTCATAGTCCAGAATCCATAGTACATTTTTCCAAAGTAATTACTATCAAGCAATTTTTTATGTAGGGGCAAGGGTCCAAATCTTGGCACTGCGCCAGATTATCAGCACCCCCAACAAAAACTTAAATTATAAGCTTACATTAATTAATTTGGAATTCCGTTTAAAGAAATGAAAAATAAGATCCTTTTGGAATTATAAACTGGGCCAAACTACATTCGACGATTTAAAAAAAAGTTTGTTTTTAAAAACGCGGGAACATGTCCTTCAAATTACTTTGTTTTGACAGTTTCTTATGATCGTAGGTAAGTTCAGGTTTTTTATTTTAGATCTTTTAGATATTTTTTACTGAACCTTTAGGTTATATTCATGTATAAAATGTTTTATAAGGCTTATCTGACAATGGAAATGAACGTTATCTTGATTTTATGTTCATAAATGAGGTGCTGACATCTGGGTTAATTTTTTTTGCGAATTGCTAATTATCGGCACTGGTACTGTTACATGACAAAGTGGTATGTAAAATTGTTAATCCATATTTTTTATTGTAAAGCGTGATTATTTTATGCATAGAATTCAATATTCTTGGAAAAGTACTCTATGATTTCGGATTTCATAACCTGGCATGGTGCTGAAACTAACATTGCTAGTTATTTTCATAGTGTTGATATTATGATCAAAAGAATGTCTATTAATTTTTGGATTTTTTTATATTTATGTATTTTTTTTTCTGAAACTTCGGTTGTTAGGCTAGGTATAAATAAAAGAGATTTTGCTATAAACATTGGATTATTTCATTTATCTACCTAATTTTAAGGTGCTGATAATTGGCTCGGTTGATGCTAGTAATTGGTGATGATGGTGTTAGGGTAATTATTTAGTCAAACTCATCTAAATAAAATGTGTATGCATAAAGACAATTTTTTATAATAAAAATCAATTACTTACGAGAAAGCATGTTGTTAAAGTCGTTATCAGTATTATCACTAAAGATAAACAATATTAAAGTAAGACTAACTCTTAAAGTGCTGATAATTGGTAGCATCACCCTATATTCTGTGAACACTAGTCAAGCTAATTAGTTTTTGCTGAGTAGTTTCTAAGCTAAACTTTCTATCATGAAACCACACATTGTATCCTTGCTACCACAATAGAGAGATTTATACAGGAAATTTTTGGGCATCTTATCAAAAATTACCTGTATAAATCAGTTAGATCTTAATCAGCTTAGAAACTACTCAGGAAAAACTAATTCGCTTGACTAGTGTTCACTTTGCAAAAATGTACTAAGGTTCCTGAAGTTTTATAACAAAATCTATACTAATATTATAAAGAGGTAAAGTTTGTGTGATTGTGACGTTGTAGGGTCTCTGGATCTACTAAGCCGATTTTAAAAATTCTTTCTGTGTTGAATCTCTGGATCTACTAAACCGATTTTAAAAATTCTTTCTGTGTCGAATAGTCCATTTATTGGGGAGTGTCATAGGCTATATTGTATCACGCTATGTCAAATAGGAGTGGAGCAGTAATTAAATATGTTTAAAAAACGGACGCGTTTTTTTCGCCATCTAACAAAGTGGGCACGGGTCAGCTAGTATTACTATAAATTCAAATATTACCTTCCATAATGTAGATTTAACAAATAGCAGCATATTCAGTAGTTTGATTTCTCGCTTACTATTTCTTTCACGCACAAAATATAAGTCAAGAAGCCTAGTTCCTACATCTTGACCTATATCAGATAATCTGAAAATACATAATATAAACATTTTATAAAAGGAGTAGCATAGAGTAGAACTTAAAAAACTTGGGAGTAGATTTGTATTAATAACAAAATGAATGAAAGACGCTAAAACTTACTTAGTTTGGAGCTCATGTATAGAATGTGAACGGTTCTGACAATATTGAACAATTTCAGAGAATAAAAGTGCATAAAATGCCAGTGAAACCTCCCCTTTCCCTTTACTAAGGGGTTTATCGAGAATCGATGACTTAGAGCGATTTGACGACATTGTCTTTACTAAAATACAAAAAGCGCGTGCACTATGGGTTTATAGAATATAAGTTATTTAATAATACTCGTCGAATTACACAAATTCATTAAAAATATTAAAATCAAATCCAGAGCAGAGTTGTTTATAAATTGACGTTAGCTGTCAAGTTCAACCAAGCCAATCGACCAGCTGATCCTTTACTTCAGTTTTGAAACGGAGCCTTTTGAGCGAGGAAGATACTTAGAACTAAGCACACCTGAAAATGCGTAAGTTCTGCAACTCTTATATCGCGCCGGTTTTTACTAAGAAAATACATTTATATACGATATAACTTTAATGAGTTGTAATGCGTAAAAAAATATTAAAGTAAGTATAAATATTTCATACAACTACTATGAATTCATCCATCTGTATAAACCAGTATAAACCCTGGCTTTTGTTTGTGATGGTTCAATAACTCTGTTAAAATTCTCAGACAAAGTAAAAGCCGAGATCACGAGTTGCATTTTTTTTAAGCACAATGACAGTGACAATTTTAAATACACACCGGGAAGTTGTACTTTGGAACACGTTCTTTGGACACAGGTATCTAGCAATAGTAATGTTAACATTACAATTAAGGTGTATTTTAGAGTGATGCAGTCATTATAAAATAATAATGTAATATTTTTATAATGTTTTTTTTTTATGACAATTGTATAACAGATGAACCCTTGAGTATTACGTGGCGTAGGATAGGTAGCGCGGATACTGTACAGCTAATCTAAATATACTAATATTATAAAGAGGTAAAGTTTGTGTGTTTGTGACGTTGTAGGGGGTAATATCTGGATCTACTGAACCGATTTTAAAAATTCTTTCTGTGTTGAATAGTCCATTTATCGGGGAGTGTCATAGGCTATATAGTATCACGCTATGACTTATAGAAGCGGAGCAGTAATGAAATATGTTTATAAAAGGGACGCTTAAAAACGTTTATTTTGCTTCTGCTGCTTAAACGTCTGGAGATATACTGAAATGATGTATTAAAGAATTGTACCTTTAAAAAAGTTTTACAATTAAGTCAACGATAGCATATATCTATCTTCTAAGGTTGACTCACTACGACCTTTTTTATAATAATCAAATTTGATTTAAAGAAATGCATTGTTTGTAAAGGTATTTTGTGTATATGGTATCGACCCTTATCAAAATAAATACGTTAATCATTATATTTATTTAATTTTAAACAAAATTGACCTTTACAGCGATGAGATCCGATGATTAGTTTGAAAGATATCTCAGTTTTAAAATAATGCGCGACTAACGTAAAATATCTGTCTAACGCGATGTTAGTATAGTATACACCGTGTATTTTAGTCGACATTAAAGATTTGAACCAAGCAATCAGTAGACTGTATATTAGTCATTTATGCAAAAAAAAGTTTTAAATTAGACTTAAAAACTTCAAAAATGTTAAAAATAATACATTATCACTTTAAAAATGCAACACGCTTTACAATAACGTAGGTAAAAAAGCTCGCCGCGGGCACTGACCTGCAGCTAAACACCCTCCGCGCGTTAGATACTTACGTAAAATACGTCGCAAGCGCGCGGGTCAATCAGCTGTTCCTTAATATCTAGTTCATGTTCATTTAATTTAATTTTATACGGACACCTCATACACTATTGCTATAAAATAATGTATTACAGACAGTACCCTACTGACAGTACCTACCAGTTCAAGGTCGCGGGGATGTTTACAAGTATCTATAAACAAGACAAAGTCACACCATACAACTTTCGCAGGATTTGAACCCGCGACCTTGAACTCGGCAGCTGCATAGGTACGCGACGAATTAAATTAAACTAAATGTTAAATTTTATGTTACTTTATTTTAATTTCATGTCACACACAGTATTATTTACTGTGCGTTACCCTAGCAAGAAAGTATCTCGTAGAGTGATGAGAGTGGTACGTATCGTTCTTGTTAGGTCTACTGAAGATGTGCACGAAATTTGACATTTGTGCGTCCTGGCGTTTTCGAGAAAAATGGAAAAAACGATTCCTGCTAGGGTAACGTTACTCCAGCAAGAAAGTATCTCGTGGAGTGATTTGAGTGGTACCTATCTTTCTTGCTAGGTCTACTGAAGATGTGCACGAAATATGACCTTTGTGCGCCATCAGGTTATTGAGATATTGCATTTCCTGCTGGGGTAACGTTTTGATATATCGTGTTTCTCGATAACCATTATGTGTGCGCCAATATAAAAAATATGCCCATGTACCTCTTAATTTGTGCGTACTTATGGCAGAAAAAGATATGAGGAAATATTAACAGTTTTTGAGTAATTACACTTTGAAAAAATAACGAAAAACGCTCATAACTCGTAAATGAGTAAACGTATAAGTTCACTGACAACTGTTATTGGTACTTCTTAATGTCTATAAAAACCATACAAAGTCTGCAAAAACGCATGGTTCAGTAATTTCACGCACAATCAAAAAACTGTGTCATAACTTTGACGTAAATGTGCAGAAAAACGGCTCAACCCAAGAAGTTCTGGTATAAACCAATACTTAGAGCATACAGTGAACTATCTAAGTGAAAATTTTCAGCTTGGCAAATTTTATATATAAGAAGATAGAACCAAATATCTAAACACGTAAATAACGCTCGCCTATCCGACTAAATAGGGTTGTATACAAAAAAGCGGCCGATACATACATATTGATGACCTTCTTAACATGAACGCATTAAACGTTAATTGTCATGGTACAGTCAAGTTCAAAACGTTTCTTAGCACTTTCAAGTACATATGCTAATTTTATTATTATTTTAACAATTTGGGGGCTAACTAAAATATAATCGTAAAAACACTGGAATGTTAAATAAAAGAAGTTGATTTTTAAATTATTATAATATTCACTCTAGGTTTAATTATATATTTATTAATTATTTATTTATTTATATATTTATACTAAATATATAAATTATTATCATTTCATTGCTGATATGTAATTAAATTTATCAATTTTTTAGCAATAAGCTTTCCCTCGAGTAGTACGGAACGTTATAATCGAATGATGTAATGAATGATCAAGCAATATTTTGGATAATCTGTGACTGTTTATTTAAGCTAAAGTCTATTTTTTTATCTCAGATACTAAAATGACATTTCATGTGTTGCCTGTTTTTTACAACTAATAAATAGTGATGCGATACAGCCGGTACTTACCGATAAAATATAGGTTAGTTCCGCCGATTACGTTAAATAGAGACTATAGGCTGTTTTTAATAATAATATTAAATGTGCAAATTCTAATTTTAAACTCAGGTACTTAAATAAAACAAAATTTATTTTTGGTACATAATTTATTTTTATTTGGCTGTACAATTAATCTTTAATCAGAAATGGATTCGTTACTTGAATATTCGGAATCATCTGAGTCGTCACCTACTTCTTTAATGAATCTATCTGTTATGTCAAACATGTATTGCGCAGGAGGCGTGAGTACGAAACCGACAGCGGTGAAGATCTATGGGCATCCTTTACGTGGCATGGTGTTGCGTTCTTAGTGTGTGTAGTGTATATAAAGCCAAGCGCCAGTGACGAGGATTACATGTGTTGGTTTTGTAAAACTGAAGGTTTCATACACGATTTTAAGGGTTCTGTAATAATAATGGGTGACCTCAATTTAAATAGTGCATCAATGAATATCACAAACTATTACTGCTACTTTTTGTCGTTCTGTTCCCTTATAGATACGAATAATATTTTGAATTCTCACGGAGGAAAGCTGGATGTGTTACTAGTTCGGGAGGGCTTTCATGAGGTATCTGTGTCTAAAGCAGATAGTATTGTTCCACCAGATTTGTATCATCCTCCGCTGGAAGTAGAGATAAGTTATGAATCAGCTCGTTGTTCAAACATTATGGATCCTAGTAACATAAACCCCACCAGAGATTGGAATTTTAACAAATGCAATCATGAACAGCTTTATTCTTTATTGTCAGAAACATCTTGGGATTCTGTACTACTATCCAATAATGTTCCAGAAGCTGTTAATGCGTTTTATCAAACTATTTATGATATTTTCGATAGTTGTATGCCCAAAAAACATCGCTCAAAGTCTGTTACTAAACGTTACCCAGTATGGTTCACTCCTGAAATAACAAAGGATATTCAACGTAAGGTCACATTACATGGAATCTGGAAACGCTCTAAGCACCATGATGATTATAAAGCCTTCTCTGATCTTAGAAATTCCTTAAAATCTCGCATCGCAACTGCATACCAAATGTATATTAGGCGCGTAGAAAACAACATCCGAATAAATCCGCGTGAATTCTGGCGACATATATCCAGTCTGAGATCTAAAGGTGGGTTTGAACCGTCCGTGAGCTACTGCGGTGATAGTTACACAGGAGCTGCAGCGGCGGAGGTTTTTGCCAAGTTTTTTGCCAGCGTGTTTCAGTCAGACGTACCTTTATTGAATGCCGAAAACATAAATAATTGCGACGTAAGTCAGAACAGTAATTATGTTAACATTTTTCAGTTTGCTCGCGATGATGTCTTAAACGGAATAAACAAGCTAAAGATTAGTAGTTCTATAGGCCCAGATAGTGTACCACCTAATATTCTTAAATATCTTAAAAACTTTTTTGCTTCACCTTTATGCCATATATTTAATCTATCGCTGAAAACAGGTTTATATCCCACTCAATGGAAAGTATCGCGTGTAACACCTATACCTAAAACCTCTGACAGAGCTGCTGTTGAGGAGTACCGGCCTATAGCAATTCTATCCTCACCAGCAAAAGTGTTTGAAAATGTCCTCCACAAACTCATATATACACAAGTGGAAAAGCAGCTAAGTAATGCTCAACACGGTTTCAGGCGCCATAGGTCCGTTGAAACAAACTTGTTGACCTTGACTGAATATATTTCAGCCCAACTTGACGTACGACAGCAAGTAGATGTATTATACTTCGATTTTCGAAAGGCTTTCGACCGGGTCAACAATGACATTCTGCTTACGAAGCTAAACGCTATAGGCTTTTGCCCTAACCTTCTGCGTCTGTTGGCCGATTACCTCCGCGACCGCCAGCAGTATGTGAGACATGGGATTTATGAATCTGGCACTTATCACACCCGTTCTGGCGTAAGCCAAGGTTCAATTCTTGGGCCCTTACTATTTCTTTTAATGATCAACGATCTTCCAGATGTTCCTCAATATGCTAAATGTCTCTTGTATGCAGATGACATAAAACTCTACGCTTGCGTTAATGCTATATCAGATTGTGAAGCTATTCAGAAAGATATAGACCTGGTTTATGATTGGAGTGTTTCCAATAAAATGGAGTTCAACTCCTCTAAGTGTTCCGTCATGAGTTTTAGTCGAAAACAGCATCCAATTACCTTCGATTACAAATTACAAGGCCTGACCGTAACTAGATCGTCAACCACAAAGGACTTGGGAGTTGTTTTCGACCGGAAGCTGACATTCCACGATCATATTACCACAGTTGCAAAGGAATCCTTTAAGAGGCTTGGATTTGTCCTGAGAAACACACGAGATTTCCAAAATAAGCACGTCATAACACTCCTCTACAGCACGCTTGTCAGAAGTAAGTTAGAAGCGAGTTCCTGTATCTGGAATCCACACGAGGCTTCATACGCTCTACTACTCGAAAAGGTACAGAAAAAATTCTTGAGATTTCTGTATAAATCCTCTCTAGGTCATTCCGTATTTGTATCCTACCAAATATTTGACAGGGTGTTTAGGGTATAATACATTAGAAACTAGGAGAGCATATGATCAGCTGATCATTATGCTGAAAATATGTAGAGGCATAACTGATGCTCCCGATCTCCACAATGAGCTGATTCGTTTATACGTTCCGAACAACTACCTCCGCGCTCGTAATCACCGTCTACTCTCAGTGCCCGCATGCCGTACCGTAGCCCGCGCATCGTCTCCTATCCCTCGCGTCCTTTCAGCGCTCAATAACCTCATGGAAGCTTTCCCTGATTGTGACTTATTCGCAGATGAGTCTAATATTGTAAATAAAGTATGTATAAGTTTTTGTGAAAGTTTATAAATAGTTATTTAATTGTTTCTTTTCTTATATATTTTATTTTGTAAATGTTTTAATATTCCTGTTTTTCTTTAGTTATTTTATCGTTTGTTTTACTGTTTTTATAGTGTATTTCTGTGGTGTATGTTAATGTTATTGGTTTGTAAAACCGTGTTAACATTAATAAATAAATAAAAAATAAAAAAAATGTCGTCGACTATATGACCCAATTGGCACATTTTGTCTTCGAGTTGAATAACTGACTGCATAGCGCAGTCTTGCCACCGCTGAGGGGTCACTTGAAGAAGCCCTTCTTTAAAAAGACTTCGTACTTCATTCAACTTGAAAGTTTTATTATTCTTTGCGACATGTCCCTTTACCTGAGCCCACACTAATTCTATTGGATTGAGCTCACAGTGGTAAGGGGGCAGTCGCAAAATAGTGACACCCTGTGCAGCAGCCATCTCATCAACAACAGACCTCTCATAGACTTTTTTGTGCTTTTTGGAAATTTGGATTAATTCACATTTCAACATTGTTTCTTCATAATGAATATTTTTTTATTGTAGCCAATTTCGTATTTACTCTTTACGCCAATTTGAAGTAGGTAACGCCTCCAGTTTCCTGGTGTGGTACGGTGCATTATCTATAACAAGAACTGCATTCTCTTTTAATTTTAGAAGAAAATTATATGTGATTGAATAGTATTAAATAAATATTATTAGCACTAATGCCAATAAAAAGATTCTGATAAATTTACTGTTGCTATGTTGATACATGAAATAAGTAAAATGTGATAAAAATATTAAATTAAATTAATAATATTTTAACTTGAATAATCATACTGAACTTGAATAATCTATAGTGTTTTCTTTCTTTTCACTCACTTTTTACTCTTAAGTGCCAACTTACCCGGTTGTTTGCTTTTAAGGGACCGTGGTCCCTTTTTTTTATGCGTCGCGTCGGGCAGCATGCAAGCGGATATGTAGGACTTCTAACGATTAGGTTGTTTACCCTAATTTGTTTTATATTATAAAATTACGAAAACTTTAAATTGAAATATGCGCCAATGACGTCATGCAAGAAATTATCCCTATCATTTGATCATGGACATAGAAGGAAAAAAGAGAGAAATTCATTAGATTAAAACGCTTTACCGAAAATATGCTCTAGTAACAGTCAATAACGTTGACTTTACTATTTGTTTTTATAAATATCTAACGACTATTTGCTAATACAGGAGAACTGATATGTCAAAGTAGCGTCATGCTTTGGCTTATGTTTTGTTGTGCGATATTGAACCTAATAGTTTTATGACATGCAACTAACATTAACTCTAGAGGTGATAAAGCCATTTAGTTCTCGACTATACTAACAACCGTAAATATTTTACAATAATTACAACACGAATCGAAACACAGGACAGCACTGTTTCTTAAAAGCTGGCTACATTATTTTTACGTTTGACATTTGTAGTTGTCATTTTAGTGTCCGAGATAAAAAAATAGACTTTAGGGTCTAATTGCTGTTT
This sequence comes from Schrankia costaestrigalis, assembly GCA_905475405.1. Classification (NCBI taxonomy): domain Eukaryota; kingdom Metazoa; phylum Arthropoda; class Insecta; order Lepidoptera; family Erebidae; genus Schrankia; species Schrankia costaestrigalis. The sequence goes on from FR997835.1 coordinate 19,023,402, forward strand.
TAGGAAAGCCACGGTTTATTTATGTTTTGTAATAAGGTGACATTTAGACTGCAGTTTAAAAATTAAGCCTGTGCTAGCTGAACCTGGTTTAAACTGAGTTTTATTTAGTTTTTTGTAATAAGACGGAAATAGTTTAATTGTATTTTATACTAACATAAAATAACAATAATAGATAACAAAAAATAAACCTTCAAAAACCAAAACCGACTATCACCGATCAATTTTATTTAGGTACTTTTAACAACTTACACTCCTACTTCTCTTTTTTTTACATTTTTGACCTTAAATTACATTTTTAAATATAGGTAAATATAAAAATAAAAACATTTAAAAATAAAAAAAAAGGGTAGACCCACCAGCATCGGGTACAGGGACCAAGCTACTGGTCGTTAGGGCTCCAAAGATAGGAACCTCCTCACAATACGTACCGTGTAAAGCAGTACTGCCTTCTGTATCAGACCTATGAAACAACTGTCAAGCGAGAGTCTCCGAACATGTTGATAGAAACATTTTGGAATAAGTCCATTCACCGAAAGTACTATCGGAACAATGATCGCCGAATCAACACTCCACATGTCGATAACCTCGTGAGAGAAGTCCAAATATTTCGTTTGTTTGTCTTTTTCGGCTTTAACAAGATTTTCGTCATGAGAAATGGTGATATCGATTATCATTTCACGGCGTTCTGACCGATCTATCACCACAATATCTGGCTTATTGGCAACAATAGTCCGATCAGTGATGATAGATCGGTCCCAATACAATGTAACACTACTATTTTCGAGAACCTGGTCGGGTACATACTTATAATACGGTACTTTTGCATCGACAAGATGATATTTAAGAGCAAGTTGTTGGTGGACAATTCTGGCTACTTGGTTGTGTCTATGCAAGTATTCACCATTCGGAAGACGAGAACAACCAAAAACAATATGCCTGAGTGATTCTCCGGGACAGTGACAACCCTGACATATGTCACATTATATATACAAATATATTACATTTTGAATGTTTGTTTCATAAATCACTATGGATTTGAAAGGAGTATTCAATCGCTTCTACTTCAAGGGGCTAGGGATGCGCTTCCATATTCTTATGTCACAACAGTAACTGTGTTTAGGTAATAAGTAATATACCTTTCTCACATCGGCCCAGCAGCACAGCGAGCGGCAACATATGAATTGTGACGTCAGGGGAGGCGGCGCGCGTGTGAGCAAAGGTACCAATATTAGTAGGTATAAATGCCTGGTGGGTAGTACTTTGTCCTTCAATCACACTGCATAGCAGCTAAATTATTATTATCACTTTAAGTAAGTAGGTATTTGAATAGAAGATAACTTTGCTTAACTCTCCCCTTCATACCTTGGAATAGCACTTAGGAAACTTTTATAATATAATAGTAATATGCAGTCATAAAAACAAATTACCTAACCTACCTGGCAACATATTAATGTTTATTTAAATGTTATTTTCTACTTCAGTGTACAAGTTTCAAGCGGTCCGCGAGTAAAGTTGAGAAGGTGATCAATATGTATGTATCGGCCGCTTTTTTGTATACAACCCTATTTAGTCGGATAGGCGAGCGTTATTTACGTGTTTAGATATTTGGTTCTATCTTCTTATATATAAAATTTGCCAAGCTGAAAATTTTCACTTAGATAGTTCACTGTATGCTCTAAGTATTGGTTTATACCAGAACTTCTTGGGTTGAGCCGTTTTTCTGCACATTTACGTCAAAGTTATGACACAGTTTTTTGATTGTGCGTGAAATTGCTGAACCATGCGTTTTTGCAGACTTTGTATGGTTTTTATAGACATTAAGAAGTACCAATAACAGTTGTCAGTGAACTTATACGTTTACTCATTTACGAGTTATGAGCGTTTTTCGTTATTTTTTCAAAGTGTAATTACTCAAAAACTGTTAATATTTCCTCATATCTTTTTCTGCCATAAGTACGCACAAATTAAGAGGTACATGGGCATATTTTTTATATTGGCGCACACATAATGGTTATCGAGAAACACGATATATCAAAACGTTACCCCAGCAGGAAATGCAATATCTCAATAACCTGATGGCGCACAAAGGTCATATTTCGTGCACATCTTCAGTAGACCTAGCAAGAAAGATAGGTACCACTCAAATCACTCCACGAGATACTTTCTTGCTGGAGTAACGTTACCCTAGCAGGAATCGTTTTTTCCATTTTTCTCGAAAACGCCAGGACGCACAAATGTCAAATTTCGTGCACATCTTCAGTAGACCTAGCAAGAACGATACGTACCACTCTCATCACTCTACGAGATACTTTCTTGCTAGGGTAACGCACTCTAAATAACAGTTTCTAAACATTTAAACAACAGTGTAAGTCTGATTAGTCATTTCATTTTAGTTTAAGCGTAATTTTCTTATGAATTGACAATTTGTTTTGTACCGTATTTACTACATAACTATTAGAGAGGATCTATTAAACAACAATGTGACGTATCTCTTTACATAGGTATTGTGAACAAACATAATTAACTCATCGATAAGTGGAAAACGTACAATCGCAAGATACTTGAATCATTATTAGTTGTTTACCTATTGGTATTGAAATAATTGTTAAAACTGCTTCCCATTTTGTTTTAAACACATAAACACAAGCGTGCACTTTTTTAATATTTTCACGAATCCTGATTAGGGTCACTGACCGTCACTTTAGGTATCACTTTTAATTTTATTTTAATTTCGTTTTAAACATAATATGAATGGCTGACTTCGAAGGGCCGCCGTGCAGCCACTCTAGTACTTCGTCGAGGATGTCGTTCGAAATACTCTAAAATGTTTTCTTCGAGGGCTGCCGAGTACCGTGGTTGGTTCACCACGTCCTTGCCGATGTCTAGGTAGTCCCGTAGGCGTTCTGTCGCTGCCAAAATAACTTGTATGCTAATGTTTGTAAGTTTGTGACGTTGTAGGGGGTAATCTCTGGATCTACAGAACCGATTTTTAAAATTCTTTTTGTGTTAATTATTCCATTTATCGGGGAGTGCCATAGGCTATACCTATAGTATCACGCTATGACTAATAAGAGAGGAGCAGTAATGAAATATGTTTTAAAAAGAGAAGCGTTTTTTTCGCCCCGCCCAACGAAGTGGGCACGGGTCAGCTAGTTTTAAATAATTTAAAAGTACTGCGTATAAAAAGTCCTTCCGAAAAAAAGTAGATACTGGTACGGCGAGTTTCCGGAAAACTAGTGGTACTAGGCGAAGCAACGCACATAGCAGATTTTAGTATGCGTTGTGCGCTTGAACATTTTGTTTCCGTGCGTTCATGCATTTACTAACAAGCCCGTAGACTGTCATATCATCTCATTGTTGTAGAAAAAAATTACGATTAACTTACCTACGCGAAACGTTTTAACCAACAATAAAATATATTTTTAAGCATTCTTTATAAAATACTTATGTTACACAGTTAGCGTAAATGTCAATATCCGGATTTGTAATCTTACATTCTCGCCCTAATTATATTTACATAATTAATAGAAATTAGGCCATCTACTTGACCCACTGCCTGGTGTGATGTTAATTACAAATGCGCAATTTATGTAATGTGTAATTAAACTTATCTGTCGGGTTAATGATACTGCGTAGATGTTATGACTAAAGGCGGGATTTTTCAAATGCAGACTGCAATATTATTTAAAACGAAACAAAAAGTCTAAAGGAAGTAATTAAATTTAATTTTCAATCCATTTCTCTATTCATTACAGATCATTCTTAATGCTACAGAATTGTAATAGGTACCTATATTTTCTATGATTTTATAAAATGATAAAAAAAATATACACGTCGTTTTTTTTTCTGCTACAGTGGTTGTGAATGCAGCAGTCACTTAACTTAATATTTTCTGTTGCACTAATTGTCATCCCTTGCTAATTATGTTGGAAAGTGCCTGTGATAATTTTACGAAGTTAACTAACATACATTCCACAAACTATTTACTTATCTCTCAGGAATGTGTGGAACGCACTAACTTGTCACGCGTGGGATTCATAGTATCTCGTGCTCGGCGCACGACGTAGTACTTAGGTTATTATTCTAGTTTTCTTATCAAACTATATCGATTGAATGCAAGTTAATAACGAGCTAAGAATAGAATATTAAGTTCACTATAGTTAGCCAGGCGTAACGGATAAGCTTATTGGAGGTTATAAGATTATTTAAGTTGTTAAGTCATAGGATCATAATGTAGGAATACTTACTCATTGTGTATGCTGAGCTAAATAAAAATAAATTGACTCTGACCAGAGACATGGATACCGATTTATGATTATATAATACTTACCCAATTTCATTTAAATGGATTCAAATAAAGTTTGTTTTTTAGATAAATACTTGTTGAATTTTCTATGGAAGTATATTTCAAATAAAAAAGAGATAAGTAAGTACATACTTTACTATAGGTAGGTAGGTACTCTTACAGTTCATAACACGGCTTGAAGGGTCCTCAGCAAAACCACCAAGCTAGAATGTCCCGTGGTGCGTCTTTAACCACGGCGAGGTAGCTCCATGTAGTCCTAGCAGCCATAGCTGTAGTGTGGCTGAACAAGGCTTCCGCCCCAACCGGGAAGTTTACTATTATTATGTAGCATTCCTACAAAAGATTTCTTGTCCATACGTGGGGTATTAATCATCCCACAATCATCATCATCACCTTAGTCAAAAGGCATATACTACTGTGTTATCCGTGTGGTGACGGAGTAAGAATACAATAAGTCACCACCCCATCTCATCCCATGGGTGTCGTAAAAACCGACTCAGGGAATAACCGTAACTACTATCTTTACGAGATAAAAAGAAGAAAAACTTGAAATTAAACCCTATACCAATCCGTCTGGCCAGCGTGGTATTAGTAGGCCAAGTAAACCTCCGTCACGGGAGAAGGCCCGTCCCTGCAGTGGGACTTAAATAGGCTGTTATGATGATGATGACTCTGCATAGGCCTACTTCAAAAGTGTCAAACTTCCTCTGACCTGTGCCTGTCTCATCCAGACCTCAAAAATAAAACAAAGTAATAATTAACAAAAAAAACTTTACTTTATAATAAAGCATTATTATAACAGCATTATATTATAAGCTACTAAAGTCATAGGAAGTATCTTAATGTAGGAATACTTAGGTTTTTTTTATGCTGAGCTAAATAAAAATAAATTGACTCTGACCAGAGACATGGATACCTATTTATTCATCACTTACCCAATTTCATCATCATCAAAGTTTGTTTTTTCAGATAAAAATTCTAAAACCAATTTTGTTGAATTTTCTATGGAAGTATATTTCAAATAAAAAAGAGATAAGTAAGTACATACTTTACTATAGGTAGGTACTCTTACAGTTCATAATACAGCTTAGAGGTTCCTCAACAAAACCACCAAACTAGAATGTCCCGTGGTGCGTCTTTAAACATGGCGAGGTAGCTCCATGTAGTCCTAGCAGCCATAGCTGTAGTGTGGCTGAACAAGGCTTCCGCCCCAACCGGGAAATTTACTATTATTATGTAGCATTCCTAAAAAAAGATTTCTTGTTGTGTCTATACGTGGGGTATTGATCATCCCACAATCATCATCATCATCTTAGCCAAAAGACATATACTACTGTATTATCCGTGTGGTGACGGAGTAAGAATACAATAAGTCACCACCCCATCTCATCCCATGGGTGTCGTAAAAACCGTTTCAGGGAATAACCGTAACTACTATCTTTACGAGATAAAAAGAAGAAAAACTTGAAATTAAACCCTATACCAATCCGTCTGGCCAGCGTGGTATTAGTAGGCCAAGTAACCCTCCGTCACGGGAGAAGGCCCGTCCCTGCAGAGGGACATAAATAGGCTGTTATGATGATGATGACTCTGCATAGGCCTACTTCAAAAGTGTCAAACTTCCTCTGACCTGTGCCTGTCTCATCCAGACCTCAAAAATAAAACAATATAATAATTAACAAAAAAAACTTTACTTTATAATAAAGCATTATTATAACAGCATTATATTATAAGCTACTAAATTAAAACAAACCGAGAACATAATAATTAAAAATATAACTTTTTAAAATCATTCGTCAAAAAATTACGTTTATTTTAGACAAATTGTCTATGGGCTACATTATTCTCGTATTATTTATTAGTCTTACACAATCATTTCTAATTATTATTCATAATTATGTAACTTTTGTTTTTAGAGCATTTCTTTATACTCTGATGCATACTAGAGACTTAACTTTTATTACACACATTTTTAACTAATTTTATGTAAGAAATAATGACGAGTATTTGTGATAATGACTTGAAGTTTTGTTATAGTGATGTTTTTAAACAAAACGTTTTGTGCTCAAAATATTAGTACAGTTAAAAAATCTACTCTTTATTCCTAAATAATTACGGCTGCAATGGTCTCCTCCACTAATTCACATTTCATTGTTTTTAAAATTAAACAGTAAATAAATTAAAATTCATTTGATTTTTTGTATGAGAACTGCCTTTTCATTGCAAAATTTTAAGTCATTCATTTTCTGCTAATTATTTACATGTCCCAAAACATGGACGGCAATTTTCCCTCTTTTTTTAAAGTAAAAGCTTTTTACTTTATAAATTTAAAGTTTTTTTTGAGTTTACTTCTATAGATCAAAAATATAATCTTATTGGAAAAAAATAATTAATAAGTATACAAATTGTTATGAGTAATACAAACCGTAATTTTGTTAGTTTTTTTTTTATAATTACATTTAATTATTCAACAGGGTGCTGCAGGTACATTATTTTATCTTATTTTAAATAAATGTTAGTAAAACAATTATAATAACTACGATCCAAACAATTAAATCGTAGGAATTATGTTCGAATTCTTTGGTTTCCAATAGCATGCGTTATGTATAAAGCGGTCCAAATGCCATTTTTTGATAGCATTAGAAAATTATGGGCCGTCGATAAGAAGCCATATATTGTTTTTCGTAAATAGAGTCGAATTAATAAGTCCAGAATAATATTTAAAGTTTAGCTGCCGGCCGTTAGTAAAACGATAATTTTATACCTGATATTCTATCAATTTTAAAGTCATAATTTTTTCAGACGACATGCCGTTCTATAAAGTTATAATTGCATTAAACACTGTATTAGGTACAATCCAAACAAATTTTATATTAAATCAACAGATTTTTAATATGATAACTTCAAAAAGAAGCTAACGAATTGGTAATAAGCAGATATTTTTAAATATATTATTTAAACCGTCATGGTCACATTCACTATTAATAAACGAAATATCGGGATATTTACCATGTTTAGGGTTTTCGAGTTTCCGATATTTCGACGCTGGAAACTCGAAGACCCTAAACATGGTAGATATTTTTTAATTTTCATTCGAATGTTAATGTCGATCAAAGCGTGGCATTTGGATCATTTACATTTTATACAATATATTTATTATGTTATGTAAGTATACAAATTATACTTCTTTTTTTACAATATTTACAAACATCAGAGAGGTAATATCTGTAAACTATAGGGTAACGCTAATAAGTTGATTATTTTTGTAAATTTCGTAAAAACATGAATAAATGTTTTCTTTAACGCATTATTTACCCTCTATTTTGATAACTATGGCTGCCTTTTTTTATAAATCATTACTTCAGAGATCACATATTTCATAAATATATTAGTGTAGGTACAATTGAACGCGTCTTAAAAATCGCTGAAGTATTTAAACAGATTTCCATAATCCAAAATTCGTACATTTTATTTTATTGCATATTCATATAAACGCTATTTAGCAATTCAAATTTAATTTTATCCAGTTCAATGTTATGTTATCGACAATGTATTTAAAAACTCGCAACGGATTTCAATGAATTATATTTATAAACACTTTAATTTTTGTACCTAATAACTTAGGTACATTTTATGAAAAAATATTCTGCTTATAAACATTATTTTATGTACGTTACACAGCTTACCTTAGGACTGCAATGAAATTCACATTTCCGGGAACATTATACTACTAAGGCTCCGTTGTATAATTACCTCTTTTGAAATTAATTGTAGAATAGACAATTTAAAAAAATATTAATAAACAATGTGGCCAGTTACTCTTACCGGCTTCCACTTGACCGTTTATTTTTATCATTTCCGAACTTAAAATGAAGCACTTATTTTCAAACGTCACTCGATTTATAATAATTAATTTTAATAATGAACACCATTTACAAAAATTATAATTCATTTGTTTATACTTAATTAAATTATATACTTTACCAATTTCATAATATTAATGTTATTATTAAATTTCTAATGCTAAATGTATGTATTATTGTTACAATCTGTAAACACTACATCGCGATTGTATATAATGGTTGTGTGTAATAGGTTTATAATTATATAAACAGTACAGACGGATACATAATAAGCTATACGTTTTTACTGGAAAATGTACTTTATAACAATCAACTAAGAGTTAATAATTAGAAGCAATAAATAGTAGAGTCACACATGAGTAATTAAAGGTGGTATTATACGAATTGAATGTTACTTGCTGACAACAACGTAATAAAAACTTAACAGGGTATTAATGGCCGTAGCATCGCATAATTTTATTCTATTCCATGAAAACGCATTTCCGATCTCGACGTCACACTAAACGTCATTAATGTCAAATTGACACAATATAGACAATAAGGATGTCGCTAAGATTCGAAAAGTAATTTTAAATAAGTTTTTAAATATTAAACACCTCTGCAAATAACTGTTACGGGTCACGGCTTCGATAGAGCTCAATGCAATTGTAAACTATACTTTTCCAGTATTCTGCTGTTTAGTACAATTTTAGTCCCTTAGTTAGTAGCCTAAGACATCGTATTACTATTATAACTTGATGTATATCCGTCCATACAATATTACACAAAACTAATTTTCTATGTGATGTTTATTTTTCCTTCTAGAGTAATGTACTTAATATTAAACAATATTTTATCGTGTAGTGTCGGTATCTATGGTCCTAAGCTATAACTCATAAACCTATCGAGACCGTAGAAAAATTAGGTATCTGCTTATTACTACGACTACCTGTACTGATGACCAACAAAATAACGTTTATAAGTAAAATAATTCGTGGACATTAAGGCTGAATATAGGTTGAATTAGAGGCAGGACTTGACACTCCAACGGGTTGGGAGCCTATTGAGTACGAGCAAAGCGCTTTAGCTCTCGCTACGTGCGTCTGAAGAACAGTTGAAAATTTGGAAGTCGCTACATACGCCACCATAGTGAAAAACGTCATAATGTTATGTTCGAAATGATTGGAACAGAAATAGTGACCAGAGAAAAGTACATAAGACCTAATCTTAGCATTAGATGGATTTTCCGTGTGGGTGTGGGGTCTATCGGGTGATAGAGGATGCAATACATGCATGACAGCGTCTAGGACTTAAATACGACCTGAATGTAGGTTTAAGGGAGCCCACCGTTACAATAAAATAAATATGGATACCATATCCGGATTAATTTTTCGTATTTCAACAATCAGTCAATAGGTTGGTAGAGTTATCAAAACAGAATACTAATTATTTCAGTATTAAGGACTAGAATTGCATCGACGGATACGCGGAAAACTGCATCGGCCAACTCTTATGAATACTCTGCAGGAATCTCTTCCGTCATCTTTTTAGTTAGACTAGTTTTTCTCCTGCAATATTGACTACTTTACGCGGGCTATGGTATCCTATTCGTCATCCAATATGTTCCAAAGTTATGAGACATCATGACTCATTTGACGATGATTAGATAGTGAGGATTTGGTATCGTCTAGGTTTGTGAGTCAAAATTTGTTGTTACTTTTTAGCTGTAATTCTTGCCGAGCCTTTTTACCTTTCATGTTACAGTACACAGATGGTATATTAATAACCTTGTCCGCCATACCTAATAAAACCTATATCATCCAGCCTTACTAACGCCACGGACAAAACGCGCAATCTAAGATGGCCGAAGTCGTGGCGACTGACTGTGCAGTCATTTTTGAAGCTAAATGTCGTGTGTTTTCTTAGTGACTGTACATGCGCGAACATCTTTGAAAGTTAACTTAAGACCAGCCAAATAAGATTACGCGAGTTGCATTCAACACTTTTTTCAAGTTACATATAAAATTATGCTTAAACATTTTATTACAAGTTGTGTCAATATTTACAATTTTACTCAGCAGCATGTAGATTGTACCGTCTCAGCTTCAAGTAAATTGAAATCCATACCATTTGGTCTGTTGAAACCAGTCTTTATACCATCCCAGCCATCTTCTACTTTATATTCACCAGTCTGTATACGGTTGTATACCTCTTGAGCGACTAGAACGAAAGCCTCTTCAACATTCAGTCCCGTTTTTGCTGACGTTTCTACGTGATGTAAACCTAAAAAGAATGTTAAGAATTTTAAATGGTCAAACATTAATGCGTGTATGTTTTTTTGTAATCAATTCCAAGGTATAAGATGAATTAATTAATTATAGTGATTTCTATGCAGACGTTTTAACACACGATAGAAATTACTACAATGTATTTAATGGGAATTACAAATCATTAGCGTGTGGTGACGGAGTATAAATGCTCCGTAGAGTAGTGGTTGGTCCAAGGCTATTATGCAGTCTTCCGATTTTTAGTTGGTCACAAAAATTTGCTTTGAAAGGAAATAACCCAAGACTTCTGCGTAACACCTATGGACTACAACCTCTACGCCACATAGCTCGTCAATGTATATTTACATAATAAATTACACGTATTACGGTAACTCCGGATAGAGTATCCGTAGATTATAATCAAGTGTAATTACATACTTTATAGTTATGATTGTTATCTATTAGGCGTGTTGTTATTATAAACAACATAATATAGTAAACATAGTTATAGAAATGTTGTAGAAAGTTTTTTTTAGTGTTAAGTAAACTTGGTTTCGATATGAGATTGCAGTCCCCAATGTAGGATGTTCATATACCACGCATTTTGTTTGTGTGATTTACAAATTATTGTTTTGACACTCAATGTTCTGTGTTTTTTTTTATATGATGGAGGCAAACGAGCCAGCAGGTCAGCTTATGGTAAGTGATCACTGCCGCCCATGGACACCCCCGCAACATCAGAGTTAGTTAGTTAGTGTCCGTTAAATTAATTAATCATTTTAAGTCTTTGCGAAAGCATTATCTTTAGTAGGATATTTTTTGTCTTCTTAAAACTCTCTATTATTGTTAATAACACCCTTTAAATATATAACTAATGTAATGATTATAGAAACTTTGCTTAATTAATGAAAAACTTATTTAGCATCGTTTGCTTGGCATTAGTAGAGATAAAACGGTGCAAAACAAACAAAATCTTCGACCTTAAGCGTGGCAGGTACAAGCTACTAGGCCAGCTGATTCTTAAAATACGAAAATACATAAAAACTAGTACAATACAATATGGCCGAAACACGATCGTACGTATAAAATTCACCTAGATAAAAATGTCAACCGGTCCTCCTTGCATAGAGACGCGACGACGAATATTTTATCGCATTCAAGGCAAGAGTCAAGGTAACATGTATTGTGAAGCGACTTGTCGAATACCTCACACGAATATTGAATTGACGGTTTTCTGTAGTTGAAAACAAAATTGCGAGATGTCTTGATAAAGAATTTCAAGTATCTAAATGTTAATAAAATGTTTACATGACTTTTTATTTAAGTGGTGACGATGTGGTCGCCTATATAAAATTTATTTATTTAACGTTGAATGTACGCAGGACTTTCTCTGCTTTATTATGGCAACGTTTGCAAAAATCTAAATTTTACTTTGCTGTGCCAGAGGCAGACTGACCCCCGGTTTCCGAATGACTGATCAAGTAAAAATCAACTAATCAAGTGTCAAAACTATCATTTTCAGGAACTAAAATAACAGTTTTGACACTTGATTAGCTGATTTTTACTTGATCAGTCATTCGGAAACCTGGGGTGAATCCGATAAAAAATAAAAAACACACACAAAAAAAAAATAGTCCTCTGCTTTATTTACCATGAGTGACCTCCAAACTTACAATTTTTAGGTTTATTTAGATGTGTTGTTTTGTTATTTTCGTTGTTTTGTCATTATCGTGATTATTAAACGCCTATTAGACCAGTTTATATTTATTAAATCCTATTAAAAATATATATTGGCTTGTTAAACTAGTTAGGTAAATCGTTTATATATCTTGTAATAAAATATATATAACGAATTTTTATATTGCCTAAGTAAAAGGATAAAAAGAGGCACTTTTTGTAATAATTTTAGATTTTGACTTTCCATTAACCCTGTGTCGCTGGTTTTACAGACATAAAATCAACGGGCACAAAGTACGTCCAGGCTCGAGAGAATAATTTACGGACCACACAAATAATCTTGGGGAGAACAGCGGCATACAGCTATGCTACTGAGGCAGTTGTATAATTGCCTATTCGTCAATACCGACATAACGTCAACACAGGCTTAAAAATCAATACATATACAGACGTAAAGTAAATAACTTTATCTATACTAATATTATATAGAGGTAAAGTTTGTGTGTTTGTGACGTTGTAGAGGGTAATCTCTGGATCTAATGAAACGATTTAAAAAATTCTTTCTGTGTTGAATAGTCCATTTATCGGGGAGTGTCATAGGCTATATAGTATCACGCTATGACTAATAGGAGTGGAGCAGTAATGAAATATGTTTAAAAAAGGGACTCGTTTTTTTTGCCGCCTAACCAAGGGGGTACGTGTCAGCTAGTATACATATAAAATATCAAATGACGAGAGATATGGCTCAATGATTATGGTGTAAACGAGGTCAGTTAACATTTGGCGCCGCCACGCAAACACGCGTGGGTGTGTAGTATTTTGTTTATTCATTTGTATGTTTGTACCATGTTTAGAAGAGTTAAGGAAATATGTTTTTTTTAAACATATTTTTACAACTCCACCTATGCGTCGTAGCACATATAACGTAACGTAAACGGATCGGCACCGTATCAACTCGAGCCGTTCAGTATTCTTTATATGAAACTTCTTACTGCAACGCACACTAATCGGATACGTAACGCAATCGGATTTTTGACGAGGAAAAAGGCGAGGCGATGCCGATCCGTTTACGTTACGTTATATGTGCTATGACCCTATAGCTTGACCACTGTGACCCTCACGAGTATTAAAATTAAACTGCGGGAAGGTCGTCTTTAGAGCGGTCAAGCTATAGTCTTAAACTAAGCATACTACAAGACTGCTTTTACTGATACATATTTTTAGAAAAGCAACAGTAACATAGACTCTTGAATTAACCTATCAAATAGCAACCATATGACAATAATCTGTGCCATGGCCGAGGTTTGTGAGTTCGATTCAGGACAAGTTAACATCATCATCATAACAGCCCATTAATGTCCCACTGCAGGGACGGGCCGCCTCTCCTGACGGAGGGATACTTGGCCTACTAATACCACGCTGGCAAAACGGATTGGTATAGGGTTTAATTTCAAGTTTTCCTACTTTTTATTTCGTAAAGATAATATTGACGGATGGTCCCTTAGTCGGTTTTTACGACACCCAGGTCCTATATTTATAAATAATATGTTCTATCTCTTTTTAGAGTACTCAGATTTCTGTTTTAAAAAAGACAACTCCCTCACTAGGGATCATGCCCTGTGTCGCGGGGACCTTTTACAAACATCAATTAACGGACACAAAGAACACCCAGACCAGGACAATAATTTGTGGATCTCACAAAATATTGTCCTGCGTGGGGATCGATCCCACAACCTCTTGCACGGCAGCCGCTTGCGCTACCGTCGCGCCACCGAGGTCGTCAAGATGATACTTGTATAGTAGAAAATACAGTATACATGCATAGCATATTAAATTCCAAATGAGGTTATACGGTGAAATTGTCGTGACTATTCAATTTCATTGATATTTATTTAACTATATTTATTAATTAGTTAAAATTTTATTAGTTATATTAAAGAAATAGAGTTTTATTACAGGCTTTCTAGTCAGAAAAAATGCTATTAAATATGTTGACATTTTTTAGGAAATATATTGTAATAGGCTAATTTATATTATGCATATAACCTACACCTGGAAGCTTTGGAGTGGTGACCATGTACCAGTAGACAGGGAGTGGGAATACCACTTACATGGTGGACCTATGCTCTGATGGACGGAAACACACATTGACTTGTGGTAAAAGAGGCTTATCTAACAATCTTTTTATTATGACAATAAAATAATAAAAGCTAATTATTTAAATTTGAAAGATATTTCTTATACCAAAGGTTATACAAAAACTTAAATGTACACCTCACCTAGACAAAACTGAAATGTGGTTATCCAAAATCAGACTAAAGTGGTAAATTAGACCCCTAGACATTCCTACATTGCAATTACAATTGAATAAGTAACCCGTTGAAATCAAAATGTCAATAATGGTAACTTTTGGTAATCCCTAACACTTTATTTACTCAGACCATTAATAAATACCATCATTAATAAAACACTGCAAAATTGTAGAAAACAAATAAAAATAAGCTTACCATTTTCTTCAGCAAACATTCTTGCCTCTTCACATGTCACCTCTCTTCTAGCTCCATTTTTATTGTCTGTCCCCACTAAATCCACTTTACACCCAACTAATGCAAACACAGGCCGGTGAGGTTCTATATGCCTCTTAGCCTCCATCATCCACAGAGGTATATGCTCAAAACTTGATCTATTACACACATCGTACACTAGTAACGCACCAACTGAATTTCTATAATACGATTTTGTTATAGATCTAAACCTTTCCTGTCCTGCCGTATCCCACAACTGTAATTTAATTCTTGTACCATCTTGTACTTCTATTATTCTCGCGAAAAAATCCACGCCAACCGTAGGATCTGAGAGCTAGAAAATTTACGCGCAATTTACAACACAATTCGTAAAAATAACATCAAAACAAAGGCGAATGTACTCACCTCGGCAAACTTCCCATCTGTGAAATATTTCAGTAGTGAACTCTTTCCAACAGTACTATCGCCAATTAGAATAAGCCTAAACTGGTAATCAAATATTGGATCAACCATTTTTTAATTGCACTTTCAATAACATCAATTGTAACAACAAAGGTCTCGTCAAAAATTACGTAGGTACAAAAAATGACAAGCAAGTCAAACGACAAATCCATAGATAAGAATTATATACTGGAAATAGATTGCCAACTCGCCCAAAAAAAATGCCAATCCCGATTGAATTTGACGTTTAGGCTCTGCCATCTATGAATAGTATTCCGTAACTATGAATGTATAAACATAGCTATAGCTATATATACACTTTTATTTTATTTGTCTAAGTAACTTGTAATCAAAGAGATTTTGTTTAAAATAATATAATCTTAAATAATACATTTAAGAATTAAGTAAAAAGCTAAGTCAAGAATGTGTCTACACCCAGCGGGATCCCCTGTCTGAGAGACCAATGAATGATGCAGAAAATTAGATCTGGATATGTTCTACTGAATTATGCTGAAAACAGAATTTGTTCCGTATAATAAACGAAAATATAAACTTTTCTAACCGACCTCCAGCCAGCGGAATATTTACCAAAATTAAGTCTGGGGAACTATATATTGGTATTAACTTTTAGTTCTGTATTTTTGCTGTTTAACAAAATAAAAAACATACTTCTAATGCCCTTACTTCAGCCACAATCAAGCTGAAACGAAACCTCCAGTCAGCGGACTTTTTCTTTCAGGGACATTTTTTTGTAACTTTTACACTAAATTGATAACATTTAAATTATTTACGACTATAATTTTACTTAAATTACCTTTTCGTACATCTAGTTGAATTAAAAGTATAGAATTTGAAAGCTATTAGTAGGTACTTACGATTATTTTGTATTCTACCACTTGGGTAGAATACAAAATAATCTCACCAGTCTGCATTATCTTCCATTAATTAATATTATAAATACATACGAATATTTGTAAGGATGGATATTAGTATAATATGTATGCATGTACTCTACTGAATTGATTTCGAGAAAAAGTCCGCTGACTGGAGGTTTCGTTTCAGCTTGATTGTGGCTGAAGTAAGGGCATTATAAGTATATTTTTTATTTTGTTAAACAGAAAAAATACAGAACTAAAAGTTAATACCAATATATAGTTCCCCAGACTTAATTTTGGTAAATATTCCGCTGGCTGGAGGTCGGTTAGAAAAGTTTATATTTTCGTTTATTATACGGAACAAATTCTGTTTTCAGCCTAATTCAGTAGAACATATCCAGATCTAATTTTCTGCATCATTCATTGGTCTCTCAGACAGGGGATCCCGCTGGGTGTAGACACATAAGTCAAGATTATACTATTTAAAAGAAAATCTCTTTGATTACAAAGTATTGCGTGCACAGGTAGAGTAAAATAAAAGATATTTTTCATTTCTTAGTTTTATTGTGTTTATGTTTATTATAATAAATTTGAGCTTTTGTTTTAGTAATATCATCCCCATCATAATTAATTATACCACATAAAATTCTGTTGATTGAACGGCACCAGCTATACAATATAATGTTCATGGTAGTGTTATCAAAAAAATTTTTAAATCAGTTTTATGTTTTTCACAATTAAACATTGCAATTTAAAAAAACCTCATTTAATAAATTTATATTTAACTTTATATTTTTTGTTATAATTAAGATCTTATAATTAAGACTCCTTTTCCTTAATCTACAAATCTCACTTCTTAAGCTTCTCAAGTCACGATGCAAGCTCCGATACGTTTTTGTCGTGTCTGAAAATAAGTGAACACCGTATTTTATACTTTTGTTTTTTCAAAACACAATAAATGCGGGGATTTCATGCATTATTAAAAAAAATATAATGTCATTGACATAATTCTCCATCTACTCATAAAATATATAAACATCAACTAATGTCACATAACAAAAAAAAGAAAAGCGGTTGTGTATGTCATGTGACTGAATGTCTAAGTCACGGGATCGAATCCCACACAAGAATAGACTGAACCAGAAATTTTTGGTTTGAGCGTGGATGTACTTTGTGCCGTTAGTTTCATGTCTATAAAATCTCCGCGACACAGAGCACGATCTTCAAAGCGAGAGTTGACCTTTTAAAATAAGAAGAAATAATAATAATATAATTTTCATGGTTTTCATTTAGTTTTTATTACCAACATATTTCCGATAGATTTCCGTATTTTGATATCAAAATTGCCTACTTATTTAAATGCTTACTCTTAACCATTTTGAATACTAATAGTACCTACTATACACTATTCATCTGGGCGTGAGAAATTAGGTAAAGAAAGTAGCAAATGGGCCTTTTATAATGTCAAGATTACTCATTCATACATATTATTATCTATTGTCTCGATGAAGACTCGAAGATCAGTATGAAAAAAATATTAATATGTCAACGACTTTACAATAAAAATAGAAATTACATTAGTATGTTTAAATATTTTAAACATTATTTTCATTATATGTAATTTAATTTGATAACCAACCAATAAAATAATAATTTTTTCCGTTTTAAAAATTACATAAGAACTAATCGACATGATAAAGAAGCTACAATTGTCAAACTTATTTCGCAGTAATATGTCATAATAGAAGAAGAATAATATTACAAATTGATGAATTAATAGACATAGTTTTTGATTAATCTATGCTATATCTATCTAAGCTGGGAGCAGTTTTTCTGAACCTGAATCAATGTCTGATTAGTAGAAATTGGAAAAAAAGTTTTAAAAAACAATATACTAATTTAACTTTTATTTATATATTCTCCTTCTCAATAAATTTAGATTGCTTTAATTCAAGCATTATTAACATAATTCACATTTTCCTATCTAGGTAGAATACACTTATTTATATTTATACATATTTACTTACTGTTGAGTTATATTTTTAGTTAAAAATTTCTAAAACCTAAGTATTTTTGCAATATGACAAGTTTGACATGTTTATACTCTTACGCATGCTATCTTGAATAGAGTATAATTTACTATGAACTTAAATGTATAGAAACATTCATAATATAATAATTCATAACTAGTATAATATACATAATAATAAAAAGACCTACTTGCAGTTCTCAAAGTTGTAGATTGGTTTGATCGTTGAGATTTATTACAATAGGAATGATCCTTCTTGATAGCTCCCAACAGGATAGCTGAAAGCAAACAAGTATATTAAATTATCAATATTGACTATAGGTTCTTCTGTTTAGACTATTAATCTTTTGCAATAAATTTAGACTGCAATGCAAATTTCTATAGAATTCCATGAATTAACTAAGTTTTTGATTTAGTTTTAACGGTGTTGTGTGTTATTAATATTAATAATCTTGTTATTTTCCTATCTCTATCTTATCTTACGACAGCTACAAAAGCTGTTGAATACATTTTGTGTCAATATTAGTGTACCTAGGTGTTGTTACTATAAAATATATATACCTTGCAAATCCAATGTAGACAATTCTGAAGGAGAAGGCAAAACTTTATTACTTTCCTCTTTTGTATGCGTTCCTGTAATTAACAACCACAATAGCTTAATTATATTTAAATAACTCACAGTTAATTATTATTGTGTTAATTATTTTAGTGGTAGAGTGCATTATAATGGTCACATTGTAGACCTAGTCTGATTCATCATAACAGCCTATTAATGTCCCACTGTAGGGACGGGCCTCCTCCCGTAACGGACTTGGCCTACTATAACCACGCTGGCCAGACGGATTGGCATAGGATTTAATTTCAAGTTTTCCTTCTTTTTATTTCGTAAAGATAATATTCACGGATAGTCCCTTAGTCGGTTTTTACGACACCCATTGGATGAGATGGGGTGTTGACATATTGTATTCCTACTCCGTCAAAACGTAACGTACACGGAGAATAGTCAGATTATGATATTGTAATTCCTCATAGTTCAGTTTGACTTTGAAAAAAAAAATCTGAATCTGAATCAGAAATGTCTGATTAATAGAAATTGAAAAAAGTGTTTTAGTATGGAGATAGGTGGGAACCTGGAATAGGTTAGGCTACTTTTTATACCGGCAGCGAGTTCCCATGGGTCTATAGCCGCGTGAAGCCGCGCGCAAAAGCTAGTTAAAATACAAAATGTAATGATTGTGTACCTGAATATGACTGGGAGGTACTAGGTAAATAGAGTTGCAAATTTATATCAGCTTCAGGGATTTCTAGGACATCCTCAGTTGGTGGATCTGAAAAAAGAAAAAAAAAATTATATTATTTAGTTGGCAACATTGGCATGCTCTTACTGAACCTGAAATAACAATAAAAACTTTATTGTACATAATAAAAATAAACTATTTTGGTATAATACAGCTTTAGACATGGTATAATACATAATACAGCTTTAGGCGGTGGTAAAGTTTTCTAAACTTTGAAATGTTTTTAAATTTAGATTAAGTAGTGTTAGATGACGTCAAAAAGATACAATATTATTGTACTACTTTGAATAAATAAATAAAACTGAAACTGATGAAACTATTGTCATGCTGTAAAACTATGGGTACAAAGCGAGAGACCGTTGGAAAGATCAGCCTGTAAATTTTTGTAAGTTAATGACGGACTGTTTTACTTAATTTTCTTTTAGAATAAATTATTAACTTACTTGGTAAATGTTTTTGAGAAACAGCTAATCCACTCAGGCGGTTGTTACGGGTTTTATGATTTTCTATGAAATGTTTATCACACACTTTCCTTAATTTGAAAATCTGGTCATCTCTCATGTCCTTCAGGGTATCACCAGTTAAGTTTACCCAAGTTCTAAACTGCTCAGGATATATCAGAGGATTGGGAAATCTGTGGATTGTGACACCTGAAAGTAAAATACTAATATTGAACTATGTAAACACATATCTCGTAAACCCTAATATTATTTAGGGTGATTAATGCGTTAGTTAATATACAAAACACCATGAAAAACTGTAAATACATTATTTTACCACCATGTCTCATCCTGATAATGTACAAAAATTTTACTTAGAATAATTATAGGAAAACTTGTTATAAAATCCTATAGCAACCTCTCAAACGAGCATGACAAGTGTAGGTTCAATATACTTTGTATATGTATATAATATCTTTTCAACCTTAGATTATTAACGCATTGACCTTGACATTGCAAAGTCTGCAATAGAAAGTCTGTAATGCAGACACAATAGAATTTCTATTGTTACCGGTCACCCCTTTGCAGTTAACAGCTTATTACTTGCTGATAAGTTCATAACTAAACTATACATATATATAAAAAAATGAACTGTGTAACAGGGACAGTTAAATACTCTCAAACAAATAACATCCCAACTCAAACCCAGAAAAATTATGTATGGATCACACAAAAATTGCACAAACAATAAGTTATGGGACGCGGCGACTTTAAAATACATTCAAATAACATTAAGTACATCTAACCAGACTCGCGACAATCAATTACGGATCGCAAAAATGGGATTCGAACCCACGACTAGAGGCAGAAACTAATATTTGTGAAAAATATAACATAATGTACTTTTATAACAATAATCCTATAGCGAGTTTCTTTTATTACGAGTAGTATCCTTCCTATATAAATGAAAATTATTATGAAGTTTTCCATAACGATCAGAAGTTTCAATTTATGTTTTAGTAATATAAAATGAGTACATTACCTGTAGTGACGCATCCGAAAACACAGAGTTTGTTGCTTGGCATGATGAGCAACGTATTATATCACAAAAAATAACTTTACGCGTCTATTTATCGCAATAAACAAAAATAAAATGTAAATTAGCGGAGTTTTTGAACTCATCGCTAAGCGATGTTCTTAAAACTGATATAGATTCTTCACACTACAACGGAGGAGCAAATGCTCAACTACACGTATTTGCAGAGAAGAAAAACAAAATCAGCAATAAAACACAATATTACAAATGTACGCGCTTAAACATGAAACTGTAACAGCAGCGGCCATTTGCAATTTGAATTAATTTGAAATTTTCCCAACTTTCAAAAACTTTTCAGGGCATAGAGTCGTGATGCTGATGACCATAAAGTTAATCATCATATTTATTAAACACATTTTATTTATATTACTTTACCATGAGATGCTATCTTAAGACACAAAAATTACTACTGTAATTATTTTTAAGCTTCTGTTTAATTATTGTTTATCTTAAAGATGAAATATGTTTAATTCCGCTCAGTAGTGACATCTATCGGTTTTAATTTAAGTAAAATATAATTTAATTTGGATTACGTCCAAGAGATGTCGCAATTAAAATTTTTATTTGACGTTGTTATGGAACTTTCCAGCCCCTGGACAAATCCAACAAGAAACAATTCAGATTGTCAATCACATCGTAGCAACATAGACAAGGGCATTTTTACACATTGCCATACTTACTTTGTCTATGAATATGTTTTCGTCTTGGTCTATGCTAAATTTGCCCTTTTATTTTCGTTTTTGTAGAGTATTTCTATTAAACGTAAAATATTTCTATTATACTAAACTGTTAATAACATAAATGTAATTTTAAAGTAATAGTTCATAAATAATTTATTTACGTCCACACAAAAACCGTAAATAACGAAAAAAAAAACGCTTCAACTTAGCAGCGAATGAACTAAATTACTGATTTCCGTTTACATGCCATAAAAAAAGAATGAGTTAATTTGCATGAAACGAATGAAAAATTCAACGAAATTTATATCATTCAAATAAGTTATGTGTTGGTTAGTGGATTTGGTTGTTTGTTGTCTGCCAAATAATTTTATCGAGTATAACAGCTGGTTAATTTGTAAATTGTGATAGTTAATTTCGTAATTGAAAGTTTTCCCAGCGCTTCGTTAACAAAATGCTTTTCTAGTATATTTTAATGTGGACAAACTAAAATTACTAACCTGTCTTTAGGACCGGCCATTCGCTGTATCTTGAACTGTGGCACTGTAAATCAAAAGGTAAATTAGTTAACAATCAATCTACATTTATCATTTACTCCTTCGATAGTTAATATTGTGAAATTATGATTTATTTAATGTAAAAATAAATATTAATATTTACGTTGTAATTTTTTTCAGTTGTTTGGGAATTGTATAATGAACTCCAGTCAAGGGTATAAATTAAAGGAGAACGCCACTGAGCAAAGTGATGGAAAAATTAAGTCAACTCCTATTGGTTTGTTTTACATTTATATTTAATTATTTTAAGAAGAAAACTTTGATAAAGTTTTCTCCTGATCTCTTTTGCAGTAAACTTTTATAAAAAGATCAGATAGTTTTGTGAATTAGTATTTAGTAATGTATGTAATAATTGATTGTTATTATTTTGTTGAATATTCAACTAACAAGTTTATTATTTCTTTTAATATTCAGGGGAAAAGGCCCTGTTATGGTTTATGCTTACTGATTACACATGCAAGACCTATTTACTGTAAATTACATTTATCTTAATTTGTTCGGCTCTTTCTAGCTTTTGGCATAAATATAAATTGTTTTTTTGTTATCAACAGCTATGGTGGCTCCAGAAGTTAAACAAAACCCTGATGTTAACACAGAGATAACCAAGACATGTGCTGTGCTTGGGTGCGAAGATTACAAAAATTTAGAAGAGGAGTCATTCTTTAGGTAAATATATACATTACCTAGGTACGCTTTGGTTCTATTTGTGCTTTATGGGTTCATTGTATAAAGTATTGTATTTTATTTCTGATAAGTATTATGTTGTTTGATTAGAGAACTACTACATAGGAGATATCATCTCAACTCAAAAAAAAACAATTCATGTCAGTTAGCAAAGTTTTCCTCTAGGATGGCAGGAAGCTTCTTCTTTCGGTTAGATATTTTGAGTACCAGCTTATGTAACAATAAATGCGCAATACTAAACCTACAATTTTCTATGGTTACTTAAAAAATATAACCTAAACAAGTTATTAGCTGATTTGTGGCTTTCTTTGGGGTCCTAGGGGTCTTGGTTACTATTTAATGTATTAAGGCCTTTGACCACTTTGAGTTGACCTCTTGCAAATCTATATAACATTCATAATCAGTATTTAGAGGTTAGAAACTTTTTTTAATTGACTTTTTTTAATTTTCAGGTTTCCAGAAGATGCGAATCTACGTCAAATTTGGACTGACCTGACTGGTCGTAATAATTGGACTCCAACAGATTATTCATATATATGTTTACAACATTTCTCTGTAGATTGTTTTAAAGTGAATGAGGAGGATGTTATGGTGCTTATAGATAAAGCTATCCCTTCCCTGAAGTTACCCCGACACGTTTTAGAGGTTTGTTGATTAAATATTTAATAATGTTGATAGTGAGGAACTCACTCAGTTCCAAACACCGCACTTCCCAGGCATGGCTTAGCTCACACCAGTCCAAGTTGCCTCAAATGTATAGACACAACTTAATTATGTCTTAAATATGTTATGTAGTATACACTGCAAGTATTAAATACTCCTGTAAGACCCAAATTACAAAATTGTATGATGTTTTGGTTATATTTAATATGCAAATACTTATACTGGTCCCAGTGCTTAACCAAACATTATTTGAAATTCCCTAAGTCATCCCAATGCTCGAGAGACATACTATGCTCTGTGTATGATGCTCTCATCAGTTGAATAATGTAAAGGCATGTAATGTAGGAGAACACCGCTGTTTGCTCATGTCTGTGTTATCGCCGTCACTGATAATGTCTAGAATGATGGTTTGTTTTGAAGTGACGTGAAAGTCACTGAATGGTTAATATAAAATTACGGTTGGTAATGTTTGTTGGAAGATCCTGATCTTGGAATATTAGTACTACTGAACCAGTTTTAGAATCCATTAAAATATGTAACTTAACAAAATTCAAAACCCTTTTTACATTTACAGGTTGAATATATAGATGAAGAAACGCTAGATAATGAGGATTATGAAGAAAACATGACCACCGATGATGAGGAACAAAAGAATCCACAGCCCCAACTCGACCTCAACATACCTCAGAAAGAAATTGAAAATATTGAGATGCTCAAACTATTCTCCGAAGTACAAAGATTACAAAGGCAGGCTGTTTCACTAAAAGATAAACTAAAATACAATATGAAAGTCCATAATAGACAAAATAGATTTCTTAAAAGAATAAAGGAAGTAATAGAAATGAAGAAAAAACTTTTGAATCAGAAAAGAAAGAAAAAATGTAGAATTTTGTTGTCTTTGCAAGATAAAATCAAGGAGGATGCATCTGGGCTTGTATTGGCAATGCCGATGAGGCAAACGGATGACTTAAAGAACTTTGCATTAAGTATTTACAAGTATTCTCCGCAAGCATACATTTATATAAGAAATACTTTAAGAACAATATTGCCGAGTACGGAAATCTTGGACTCGTGGATAACAGCGGGTTACCAGCCTAGGAATGTAATATCTAGTAGCAACCTTATAAAAGTGGTTGCGGAACAGACTGAGACGCAACTATCCTGTAAAGTAATGATAGGTTAATTACTTAAGTGTTAAATCACGGAATATTTTTTTGTTAATAAATTAGGATTCTTATTCTTTTTATTGTTTATTTTTATACCATTTTCCTCTATGCTGTGGTTTGTAATGTATCAAGAATTTCAGGGCATTTCTAATTGCAGTCATATTATTAACCAATTGTCATCCAATTCTGGACATAGGTCTCCTCTTAATATATCCATCTTGTGCAGTCCTAAAAGAAGTAAAGGCCCACCGCGGTACACGGAGAGTCTACGCACGTGTATTAAGCTTCGCTTTGGAAGAAAATGTATGTGGTTGTGTCTACTGCAACTCACGGAGAGGCTACGCATGAATTGCTGTCATTGATACATGCGTGACTTTCTCCAATACGCGGCTACATAGCTCAAGTCTGTCGACGTGGGTCTACGTTTCCAGGGAGGAGTACACGAATATGACCGACTATGTACAGCTCACTTATCGCAGCGCAGTTTTGTCCGTGGATTGCAGTGGCACGTGAGTAGCCATTCTGTGCGCCGTGCCACGCTATACATGGTCGTGTACTTTAGTGGAAAGGTAGACGTTGTCAAAAAAACACGCAGCCAAAATGCGCCGCGTGCTCGTGCACAGCATGCGCCGCGATGGGCCCGCCTAAGTCTAATTGGAGTAGATAATGAGATGCTTCCTGAACTTTTTAAAGGTTACCATGGACAAACGGAGCAGATAAAATCCCTTCGGAGCATAATGTACAAAACGCAAAATGATAACGACACGCAAAACGTACATTTCTCAAAATGTACAAGAAAAGCTAAAGCCTTTTTCACAGTGGTGAAGAGATTTCGCCTCCCTAGGTGTGGTAAATTCTTTGATGTAATGCGGCAGGGAGATCATCCTCACACACTAGAGCCTATATCGACACCAACAATTTATACTACGCTAACTGGAATTTTAGGAAAATTCGTTTTTTACGTTAATGTGCTTAACATATGCTATTTTATTTGTTATAAAAAAATAATGAAGTATTAGACAAAAATAACAAATTTACAAATTTTATACAACGCTAAGTACAGGTAATTTTTAGAATCGCTCGATTTAGTTAAGGCTAACTTCACTTGTCGCATTTTAAGATGGAAGTGCGCGGTTTGAAACACTATTGGTATAATGCTAACAGTCCTAGTACGCTCCCTAACAATGGCCGGAGACAAAGAAAGTAGTGTCATCTGTTACAAGAATCGAAAAACAAGCTTAGCCAAGTCCTCGCTAGATAGCGTTAAATGGAGTAGATTATTTCAATATGTGATTCTTACCAATATAATACTTATTTGATAATTCTAAAATAAGAACTATACTTTATCATGATTTACAATTAAGGTCAAGGGGGGGAATACCGGCATATTTCATTTTTTTTTAATTTTGTTTGACCGTCTAGGAGTACTTATTGAACCTAACTTACTTTTTTGTAACGTATGTCATAAAGGATATTCTTCTTTACAAATTCCATTAATCATCAATACCCTAATATAATCCATTGCGAAATTAAAGACAATTTTATAAAATTTAGTCTGTTGACGAACTTTCCCGATTTTTTGGGATAAGTCCGTCATAATAGTTGTTTTTTAGTGAAATTTTTTTTTTTTTTTTTTTTTTTTTTTCAACATAATGTTACAAAATAACAGCTTATTGACGTCAGTTTAAAACTACTTAGTCTAAGTTTACATATTAAAAGTTTTCCAAACTTTACCACCGCTTCCAAGGCGCTAGTAGAGAAGAAGCGGCGTAACAAACTCTAAAGCAGCATTTTTTAGACGTCTCTATAATTTTACAACAATTTTGTAACCGTAACAAAGCGCTGCAACCATTGTATACCATATAAAAACTAAGGATTGCACTAAAGGATCAATATAAATTTTTAAATATCTTAAACTAGAAGATTCGTCCTGTAGGTAGTACACAAAAGTGGGAGCACCAAATCACACTTACAAAGTTTTCTAGTAATAAAAACGTCGCTCAACTAAATTATCCCCTAGATGAATAAGTGGTGTACCAAAAATGAAAAATACTTAATGTCAGGGTCGACCAGTCACCCCAAGTAGCACCCGTTCACGAGTATAACGCAAAGGCCAGCCATCAACCCCCTCGCCATATCGTAGGGAAGGGATTGACCCGGCCTCCACGCCACCACAAACAATGACATTATAGTGAGCATGACAAGTCCTGACAATAGTAATAGAAGAAAAATAAATACAATTTTGGGGAAACACAAGCAGAGGGACGCCCTTACCTAACATCGACCAAAGTAAATTTCTGCGAGTCCTAACTCTTAAATCAAATGTGGACGAGTGTACATTTGTTTGTGTAAAATTAAAATAAGTATATAAACAAAACATTAAGTTAAGATATCATACGAAAAAAAAACGTATTGTAATGTACCTAATACAACTTATGCCATTATTATTAATAGCACATTATGGGAGACCTGCACCAAGCCAAACACTCTTATCCTTAAGGTAATCGTCTGTCCTGTAGTATGCTTTTTTACATAAAGTGGTCTTAACATAGGTTTTAAATTTATTGTCAGGCATACCAAGGACCGACTCAGGCAGCTTATTATAAAAGCGTATACAGTCGCCTTTAAAAGAATCACTAACCTTACTAAGTCGATAGCTCGGAAGGAGCAGTTTATTTTTATTACGCAAATTTCTGTCTGTGATATCACTTACTTTTGTGAATTTATTTATATTCTTCCTGACATACAGTATGTTTTCTAATATATATTGAGACGCTACGGTTAAAATATTTATGTCTTTAAAACGTTCCCTGAGAGAGTCTTTCCTGCCTAAACAATAAATAGCACGTATTGCCCTTTTCTGTAATATAAAAATTGTTTCTAAATCTGCTGCATTACCCCAAAGTAGTATACCATAGGACATCAAACTATGGAAGTAACTAAAGTATACCAACCTTGCTGTTCCTACATCTGTCAACTGCCTAATCCGTCTAACAGCAAAAGCAGCAGAGCTAAGCTTATTGGCTAAACCAGTGATATGATCACCCCATTGCAATTTACAATCTATTGTAATTCCTAAAAAATTAGTACTTTGTACAAATTCCAACCTATGCCCCTCCAGCATGACATCAACATGTGCTTGCCTTACATTAGGAAGTGTAAACCTTATACATTTGGTCTTTCCAGCATTCAACAATAGATTGTTTGCAGAAAACCAATTTGAGATGGCATTCAGAATATTGTTAACTTTATCTACATTTGCAGTACGCCTAGCCACTTTGAAAATTATCGATGTATCATCGGCAAACAAAACTATGCCAGCTTGTGCTTCTATCATATAAGGCAAGTCATTGACATAAACTAAGAAGAGAAAAGGCCCTAGAATTGATCGTTGCGGTACGCCTATTTTTACGTTTGATCCATTTGATTTAATGCCTTTTACATCTATCGTTTGAAGCCTATCTGTTAAGTATGATTTTAACAATTCTATTGATTTTTGGTCAAAACCATAACGACGTAGCTTGAGCAAAAGTGTTTGATGGTCAACACAATCAAATGCCTTAGAAAGATCACAGAATACTCCAATAGCATCCTGCGAACCCTCCCAAGCGTCGTAAACCAGGCTAACTAGAGCCACTCCCGCATCGGTGGTAGATTTCCCGCCAGTAAAGCCATATTGTTGGCTATGGAAAAGATTATTGGTCTTAAAGTGCAGTAGCATTTGATTGAGCATCACTCTTTCAAACACCTTACTCAAAGCTGGCAAAATAGAGATGGGGCGGTAATTTCCAAGTTCTGCCTTAGATCCCTTCTTAAATAATGGTATAAGTCTACTATGTTTCATTAAGTCAGGAAAAGTACCATTGTCTATACATTCGTTAAATATAAGTGCCAAATCAGGTGCAATGATATCAATAACATGACTAAGTAAGCTAACTGACATGCCCCAGTAATCCTCAGACTTCTTCATTTTAAGATGTTTATATGCTCCTAGGATGTCACCAAAATCTATATGTTTAAAGTTAAATTTAGAAGCAGAACTAATATTATTCTCGAGAAGGGCTACAGCACTGTGAGCGCAAGAATTGATTGAAGAAGTCAGTTTAAAAGGAATACTGGCAAAATAATCTTCAAAAGCATTTACAATATCTTTAGGAGAGGTAATATTCTTATTTTCTAATTTAATTCTAGTAACACTATCCCTCATTTTACATTTACCAGACTCTTTATTAATACTTTCCAAGTCTCCTTCATTTTATTAGGGGCTCTAATTATTTTCCTTTTGATGTGAATGGCCTTTGCCTGCTCACATACTTTCCTGAATATCCTAGAGTAATTCCTAACGTATTCACTAAAACCACTATCTAATCTGTACTGTTTCTGTGCATATAAGTCAAACAGCTTTCGCCTACTTTTATAAATACCTACAGTAGCCCATTCACTGAATCTAGATTTAGTGTTATGCTTTTGATATTGTTGTTTAAATGTATTTGAAAAAGCATTTGATATTGTACTAAACAAACAATTATAGCGGACTTCAGGATCATTACCTGTATAATCTATAGCTTTAAGTTTATCCTCTAATTGGTATTTGAATTTTTTTATTTTATTAGAGGTTATGGGCCTACACATAATTTTCTCCTCAGGTTTATATTTATTACCATTTGAAAAGGACACTATTTGTCCACAGTGATCTGAGGGCAAGCAACTAATTAAGGACTTGCTTAAGTATCCACTATCAGTAAAAACATTATCCAGGCAATTAGCAGCCGTAGCAGTAGTTCTAGTTGGTTCACAAAATATATTCTTAAGATTATAACTTTTAAATATGTTAAGAAATTGAGTGGTTTTCCTGCACTGTTCTAAGATATTTACATTAAAGTCCCCGCATACTATTAAACTTTTCCTATTACATGATACAACTCCAAGAACTTGGTCCATGACCTAAATAAAAGACTCAAAGTCACTATTAGGTGGACTGTATACGCAAACTATTACACAATTGTCAAGCTCAGCACAGGTCACCTCAGCACATCGCTCAACAGAAAGCCTAACAATGTCAACCCGCTCTTTGCTGCGGAGACCATTTTTAATTAAGACCATGGAGCCACCTCTAATAGCAGACTTTCTGTTAAAGCAACTTACAATATTGTAGTTGTTTAAACTGAACATCATCTCACTCTCTTTGAGCCAATGCTCAGTCAAACACAAAATATCCACATTTGAATCTTCAAGGAATAATTCAATAACTAATTCCTTGCCAGGAAGCCCTTGTATGTTCTGGTGAGCTATCTTTAGCTCTGGCATTCCTATTGTCTGAACATTTAGTTTAAATTAGTATTACTATTAATACTATTACTTAAATCTAAATAACTATTATTACAAGTACCTAGCAAAACTGTAGGTAATGAGTTAATATTAATTTGTTTACAATGTAAACTCGTCCAAAACTTAATATTATTTGCTAACAATGTAGCAATTGTATATCTGTCTGACATAATAAGATAGCAATAACTATCCTTGGTCTTAAAACAATATTTACTAATAAAATTATTAGTGTCGAAAAAAGTAAAAGTGTCACTATGACGACATGTCAAGGTATGAATGAAATTATTCAAATAGTGAATGTTTTTATTGTATGATGTAGACTGGCAACACACATATGGGAAGGCACATAATATTATTTTAAAAACTTTCAGTCTGCTTAGGCAGTCTATACAGTACATTAATTCTTTTTTTCCTATATTATTACTCTCACCTACCAGTAATACAATAGTAGAATTACTAGTATACTTGGAAGACACAATTTTGACAATAATTTGAGTGTATGTTGCATTGGGCAGGGAATAGTGAATACAGTTCTGCAAATAATTACAGAACATGTATCCCATATTGCGCCCCACACTGTCAGAAAAGACCATTGTATTACTGGTCAGCTCTATGTTGTTGGAAGGTTCACATGCTGTAGTCTCAAGAATACTGCCACAAGTAGAGAGAAGTGGAATGGAGTCGTTGATAGGGGCTTGGTTGATATGCCCAGAGCCGCACTGTCGAGTTAATGAATCAAGTAATTCTTGGTTGTGCCTGCTGTCATCTATCAACTTATCCAAAGCCAACATGTTTTCAGTATTCTGTTTTCTTTGGAGGTCATATTTAGTAAATAAAGTTGAATAATCCTCTTGCAATTGCTTAATATGTGTTTCAAGCCTGACCCTACCAACATCATGAGCCACCTGACTTTCCGCCAACTGATTGGTACATACTACTAATTGTTTACTATACATTTCAACATCTGACTTAAGTTTTAAGTTTAAGTTACATGTGTTTTTTAAACAAGACTTCATTTTTAAATTGATTTTATTAATTTTTTTGTTAATTTTTAAATGTCTTTTAATTTTGTTATGGCTAATCTGTGGTTTTGAAAATTGAATACAATTACTATCATTTGTAAGATCTATCACAGATGAATTGGTTGAGGCAGGCACACAGGAGCTTTCAAGAAGTTCTGTGTAGAGGTTAGACACCTCTGCTGACTGACGCGACTGGACGTCCTGCTCATAGGTGTTGATAAGCCTGTATGCCTCCCCCAGCTCATGTTCTAATTCAGTGTTTTATCGAGTACGTTTATGATATGAATACGTAAAAATGTATGCTTATCAAAAGTAAATTCTCAAATCTTAGATATAAGGTACGATTTCCATTGAATTGCAGTAAAATCATAAAACGGGGTAATGCCGTCATATTGATTAGGCCAGGGGTTGTAAACATATTATACATACCTACCCACTAGGCAGGTAAGGCTGTTAGAATGTCAATGTGTAGATAAGTAAAACAATATTTAATATAATTAAATGGGTTTATTTTAAAATATTTGTACTGAATCAGTCTTTAAGAATAAGTATTCATAAGCACAATTTATTGATGTAGTCGGTAAAATCACAGTAAGTATTTAAACGAAAGTAATTAAACATATAACTGTTGATATAGTTCGAAATCAACTAACAAAATGTGTTGACTACAGAGTATATTATTGCTTACTGCTCGCACCGCATCTTCTAGCTTTTCTTTTGGATATGATGCTTTATCGGTTTTCCTTTTATAATTCCGCACCATTTTGATGTTTACCTAAAAATAAAAATAACACACTAAGTGATGAAGAATATTAGTACTCGTAAATCAAATTGGTTGTTACTGCAACCACTAACTACCAATTTGATTCACCGCTTAAGGAAAAGTAGACTTAAATAGTGAGGTCTAGTAATAAAAGTCTAGTAAAGACTTTTTTTTACTTACCAACGATAATGTTTAGTCAAATATTACTAAATAAACTTATGGATTAGTGGTAGGTAAAATAATAACTACAAACAGTTGTCTACTGGGAAAAAAATACACTACAACAAAAGGTTTACTATATCTGGAACGGGGCAATGACGGCATTTCCCTAAACCAGTATACGCCATTACCCCAACATTACTTTTTGAGGTTAAGTTATTTTGCCGGCTAATATTCCTCGAAAAATTGCACATATTCACTTGAAAACATATGAAACTATAAATTTAGAACACAATGTAGCCACTTACCGTAAAAACACCTGTGAATTTCTTGTTTTCCACACCGAATTTTGGTAAAACTTATGATATCACTTACTTGACTACCGCCATAACTGACACTAAAATTTTTGAACTATTTTTTTACTGCTGTGAGAGTCGTAGCGACATCTGTAATTTGATGGCAGAACCAGCAAGAGACACTGTTTTACCCACATACACTATAACTGCTGTAGGTGGTTAAAAAAGCGCGCAAACGAGACGTAGACGGACTTAACCCGCTGCCGGAATTCCCCCCCTTGACCTTACTTTAAAGTATTTATTTTATATTAAAATTATTACTTAAATATTCACCATAGACAAATCTTCTGGTATGTTTGTAAAGAAACCTTAAACTTACAAAATACAAAATGGTGGATGTTTGTTGTGTGCGCACGCGATTATCTTTCTTTTTATGAATTTCCCACCATGTTTGTGTTAAGTTGATACAAACACCACAAAATCACACCTCTATCATGTTAGATGAGCAAGATGTGTACAGTTATTTGAAATAATTGCAATAATTTGCAATTATTTCATAAAACTGTTTACACTTAAACTTAAACTTGTTTAACTGTTTTGTAACGACATTAGTATAGGTACCTATATATATTTATAATGGTTTGTTTGTACTACCTACCTATCTATGTATATAGATTGACAGCTTAGTGTCGGATTCTGATACCAGACAGAGCCACCATTCAAAGCTAGGCTACGAAAAATTTTGCGAGAGGGCTCTCTTCTTCCTATATATTACTTTACTCTGTGAATGCTAATTAATAGAGCTATTGTTACAAGTTAGTCTAAATATGTGTAATAAGTGTTATTGTATTTTTACAAAAATGACACGAAAAAGAGCTAAATATTTAGTGAAATTTAACAAAAAAGGTAAAATATTTATTGAGGAGTGTTGATAAAAAGGATGAGATTCCGCTTTATACTGCTAAAAGAGGTAAGTTTAATGTGCTATTAAATATTATATTGTTTGTTAAAGTATATAAAATATGGTTTAATGTATTTACTATATTATTTTGAAAGTTTAAGCCACTTTGCTTAAAGTTAGTGTAACACTACGCTAACTGTTACTTAGCGTTATGTAGCCCGATTTCGTTCTTCGATTGGCCATGCACCAGTTAGCGACTGTATTTCTGATATTATTTCTCGTATAAAACTATGTTAAATACTTTATAGACAGCATAATTTGACATTTTTAAATGTAGGCTTAAGTTTAAATGAATGCATAATATATTTTAGTGTAAGCAATGTAAAGCAATTAAAAATCACACTTCTTTAGTACTGTGACCGCCCGTAATACACTACGCTGACTACTAGTTAGACGTGTGTAGTGCGTAAAATAATATTGTGAAATAAGGGGTATATACGGCTAACTTGCACTAAATTAAAAAAATATACACAATTAAGGAAAAATATAAATATGAAATAACTATAAATAAATCTTATATCAATCATAAAAAAATTCAAATCAATATCCTTATTAATATAAAAGTTATCGCGTTTTTCCCTTTAAACGCGTCTACTGTAAAGTTCACTTTTATGAGTTAGCTTAGTATAAAACGGACAATCCGTTTGTGGAATGATCTAACTGCTGAGTTTTTCCCTAGTGACTACAGTATGGGGTCCTTTCACAAAGAGAGATGCCGTAATCGAATTCCTATACATGCTACACTGATGTAGAGAATCTATGCCTATAAATATCCTTTGGTGTAGCCCATTCGTATCGGTAGGTGTAAGCTTAGTCAGTATCATCATAACCGCCCATTAATGCCTCAATGCATTAACAGGCCTTCTCCCGTGACGGCGGGATACTTGGCCTACTAATACCACGCCGGCCAGGCGGATTGGTACCTATAGTGTTTAATTTCAAGTTTTCCTTCTTTTTATTTCGTAAAGATAGGTAATATTCACGGATCACACTATCGCCAGTTTACAATACTAAGGCTGAGCGCACATTGGAGACTAGACTGTTTCAAGACTGACTTGCCTCATATAGACAAGTCTGTCTTAAAACTAAAACGAAACAGTTTTGACTACGATACGTAGCACACATAAAACAAAACTGTTTTGTCTCATAATCAGTGATGGGATTATACTCGGCATACATGACCACGTGTTTACTTTCTGAACGCTCGGACGAGAGTGGGGTGCGTGCGGGGTGTGACGGTAGACAGTTTTGTCTTTAATGTGCGCGCGCATTGATACAAAAGGGAAGCCGACAATCGTTAGTCAGACTAGTCGCCGTGCGGTATTCGTCTATCTGAGACAATATTGTCTATACGACGTTTTGTTCCAAGTGTGCGCATATTCATACATATTGTAAAGCAATAGTCTGTCTTAAGACTGTCGTGTTCCAAGTCTGCGCTCAGCCTAACAGTCGGTATAAATGAGAGGGAGGTTTAACTCTGAGTCTACCAGAGACATTCTCACTCTCTAGTAGAGCATATGAAACATATCTACTTATGATTTCGTTTTGTTCATATTCATATGTAAGCGCTGGAAATTTCAAAGCTAAATATAAAAAAGCCTTATTAAACGGACAACTTGCCGCAGAAAACCTGAAGCAAACCTTTACTTACAAATGGAAACTGAAACCCTATTTCTGACCAGTCTAAATACTTACACACATACACATACACACATTAGACAAACACAAAAACACAGACACGTTAACGCTCATATTTTTTTTATTTAGGTATGTAAATTTAGTTTCATATAAATATTATATTTTGTTTTATCTTTAACAGTACCGTAGGTACCTACTGTGAGAACATTGTTACCGCCTAACATCTAAAGCACGATTTACACATCAACAAGTACAGTAGCGAGTTAAGTAGTAAGTTGTTGATTAAGTTGATTTAAATAGATCTCCATCCTATTTTTTGCTGATTTAAGTTGGCGAGACGCGAGAGAGGGGGCTACTTCGTACTTAACTCGCCAAAAAATAGGATGGAGATCTATTTAAATCAACTTAATCTTAAAATACTACTTAACTCGCTACTGTACTTGTCGATGTGTAAATCGGGCATGGAACCAGGTGTAACTGAAAATCAGCGCCTCTTGACATCTGTGATGTTAAGGAGCACTTGCTGAGTTACCACCTTTTACCACAATTTTTTTACTTTGCATTGTAATTTTTTTATGTTATATTTTTGTGATTGATGGTAATAAAGAGATTTTCATTTCATTTCATTCATTTCAACACAGTTAGTTCATATGCTCTACCACTTGAGACTACTTAAGGTCATTGTAAAGAGATAGGTTTAGGGCTGCATCTGCGCGGGTGCGGGCGCAGTTTCTTACAAAAGTGCTCCATCGCAGGTAAACGCGTGGACGTCCGTCGCGGGGAGTCAGTCCCCGCAGCCATGAAACGTGGCCCGCTTCCGTATGACTGAAACCGTGTCGCGGGGGCACATGTGTCCCCATGCGGAAACACGCGGCGGGTATCCAACGCGAGCGTCCACTTAATAACGCAGTTTCAGCCCTTAATCGGGCCTTGTTTGTGAATAGAAAACGTGGCTCTACCACAACACTTCTTCATAATTACCTATAAGAGAGGGTTTGTTGTTCCCATGGGCATTGAAAGGGACTACTGAGCTGAGCGCCAAGAAGCTTCTGCGAGATTAGTTCGTAGAGCATTTATTTCGTATTTTTGAAATAATATTATTTCTTTATGATTTGTTCGTAGTATATAACTTATACTTATACATTAGACGATCGCTTCGTAATTAGCGAACTTAATCATATCTCGTAGTATATACCTTAGCGTTAATTTTGCAGTCTTATACGCTCTAATACCAAATAGGGCTGCATCAAAGTTAGAGCTCTAAAAGTAATTAGCGCCACCTGGCGATAGTTCCAGAATTCACGCACTTTAATTAAAAGTTATTCAGTTGATTACAGTGTAACCACCTTGAAAGCCTTTAGTTCTACGTTCTGCGCTATCGTGTTGTCAAGACGGTTTATTCAATGGATACCAGATGGCGCTCCAATCAAAATCTTATTAGAAAGGGAAGGCGCAATTCCAAACAAACTCTAGCTGCTCCAGTGTTCTGTTCCGGCGCCTCTATTTAACTGTACGTCACATCAGTGCCGTGATTGAACGCGAGGTAGGTGTACGTCCCACCCGCCTACGATATTGTGTCGCGCGTGAACCAAAATAAATACCCATCTGTTCAAATATTGTGCAAGTTTTTTTATTGTTTCCCCAAAAACATACGTAAAAGGATGTGTGTGTTTTATGTTCCAACATTTATGTTTGAAAGGTCCTAAGTTACGTTATTATTTTTGTGTTCGCAAAGTGCTCGAGTGGTTTTTGTTTCGTATTGTGAATGGATTTATAAACCCGATTATGAGAAAGGACGCCTCGTAAGGTACGTTTTCTTAAAAACCATATTCTATTTTGGATTTATTGTATATGTGGGCAGTATTTACGTATCTACTTATGTTTAGTAGAACAAATAGTTATATTCTAAATTGGTTAGTGTCTGAGTTCTTGACGGTTGAGTCGCCAGTAACTGGACTTTCGCAATATTTATTCCACGCGTGTTTACATGCCTTAAATGTAAGGCTACCTTAAAAGTCGTAAGCGTACGCGTATGAAATAAGTGTTATATGTATTTTAATGTTAAGCAATAACAATTAAATATAAATGAAATGGAAGTAAATTTGATTCGAATCATGTACTTGATAATTTCGTTTTACTTTTTATAGCGTGGAAGTCATTTTCTAGTCGTGTTATGGTGTACTGATTAAAGTTGGTTTCCGATTAGTTATGTGTTCCGCTAATAATTGTATTGTTTGTTTCAACTTTTGTTTGTATTTAGATTGAATGTTAAGCTCTATTTACTTAAGACAGCGAATATAGGTAAGATATCTTCACGCGATGTCATTTCCGGGTGTATAAAAACAGTACAAAAAAAATCTGTAAATTATTCTAATCTATGCTAGTCGTCTGCTTCCGTTTCTTAAATGGTGGTAGAGTCTGTTTTTTTAATTGCAGGATAATTACGATTTGGCTAGCATGCCTAGTAATCCATTTAAATTAAGCTTGTTGAGAAGATAAGTCGTTTTAAGCTGTGATTCGACTTGTGGCAGAACTGGAGGACTAAATTCCTAGTCTTTCTCTTCCTTTAAAAAAAACCAATGCCGGGTACCCTCAATGAACGATGAATACAAGGTTTGAGTATACAAATATATATAATTATATTTGTACTAACAAATATCACTTTTCCATCTACATCCCGACTCTATACTGGCTAGTCATCCTTTGAGGAAGAAAAAAAAACAATTTAAGTACATATTCAAAAATGATGGTAGGTTAAAATTATTTTCACTTGCAAAGGGAAAAAGATAAGCTGTGGGAAAATTCAACGAAATTAAATTATACTGGAGTACAATCAAGTAAGGAAACATTAAAATGTAGCCTTCATTTTGTATCTCCAAAAAGCTTTTCAACTTATGGTTTCAAATAAGCCGAATATAATACTTACTTTGTGTCCAATGTTGATATTGTCTTTTGAATGAATAACTTCGTTTTATTAATGTCGGAAATATATTTAATTATGCGTATCTGTGGTCACATTGAATTTTTTAAAAACTTAAAACGTAAACATAGACAATAGAGTTATGCTTAGATTTTTTCTTATTTGACTATGAGTGATAGAGTGGAAATTAGACGTTCTGTATTTATTTTAAAACCTATATCAAAGTACCAACCTGATTGATCAGCGTAGTATATGAAACCCACAATGGAAAGTTCTAATTAAAAACTGATTTTACCAAATTATAATTTTAACACTTACGTGTATATTTGTGTGTAGATATATTTTCAAGAGCTTTAAAGATTAAGCGAACAACTTACGTTTATTTATTGTATCTTTGTACCGTTGTCACCTACTTCGTGGCACTGATCAATAAATCCAACGAATGTCCCACATTTCTCTTGTATTCACACTTCGAGGAACGACATAAGTCTAAAGCACTACTAAAGAATTATCTAACTAGCGCGATTGCAGAAAACAATTACAGTTGAGCAATGAAAAGAATTAAGGCTTAACATTTCTAAAAAGATCTAGATGAGAGGTCTTTCAAACAATGTCGTTTGGATCACTCGTGCTCTTTCATAAATCAGTTAGGAAAGTTATGGTGCAGTAGACCACAGGTACAAACGATTTAAGAAGAGTCACAGAGTTTGTGAAGTATCTCAGTGAAAAAAAAGTTTTATTTGGTGTTTGGAACTTTAAGAAGAATTTTAATTAAGTTAGTAAGGTAAATAAAGGATTTCGTTTAATGTACAGTGTATTTTTTATATCTAGCAAAGTAATCGCTTGAAAATGGTAGTGGTAGAGATAGGTTCTTAACAATTCTTATCAACAAAGGTTACCAAGACGCTCTGGCAGAAGACGTAATATTTATCAAGGAGCTCAGTAATGTAACACCAATCTGTCATTTTACTGGTCACACCAAAAGCTTGTTTCCTTTACTTGATGATGTCACTTTAAGCAAAAGACAAATATTTGTGTTCATGACCTTTACAAAAAAAAACATTATTAGTTATTATATTATACAGTACACATAGTACGGTCAGCTGCAGAGATATCTAACCCCCTTTAAGAATATAACAGTGCGCTAAAGGGGTTATATTTCTTTGCAGCTGACTGTACAAACTCTTTTTAGTTCCGGCCTTCAGGAAATAAGAATGAAAACTCCACAGTGCGAAACATAAACGAAGAGTAATATATTTTCCTTTCACCATCACTTGCCGAAGCTGTATTTGGTCAGATTTCATAACTATGATAAAGTAATACTTCACTATGACAGCACGCACATCGCAATAATGCGCGGAGTTAAGATTAATAAGATGTCGCCTACGAGTTCTCCTAATCCGTTATACACAGTTGACTCATGCAAACTTAATAAACATAAGTCAGTCTCTATACCTACTCGTACATTGAATACGTAACAATCCTCCTTTGTTGATGTTTTATTTGCTATTTAATTTATTTATACTCTGTGGGCTTTATTTGAAAAGCGCGGTAATTACTATTATCATAATAATAGATATTTCCCGCACTTTTTCTTTTGCATCCTATTATATTAATGCAATGCCATCTTTAATGTTTTATTTAAAAAAATGTAGAGCTATTTTTATTTGGTTTTATTTTGCGTGTCGCTTGAGACTATACCTAGTTTGTGTACCTATTACGTAGGAGGTGGCGCCTAGATTACCTTGAAAATTGTGAACTTTTTTTTAAAAGAGTGTCATTTTTCTCTGGTCTTAATGTTATCTGCGGATCGCGAATCAATTTTATAGTTTTAAATTCTTGAAGGTCGTCGAGTCCGGAACTGTAAAGAGCTGTCTACTACACAACAGATAAAGTTCAATATTTGCCTTTTGCCTACAATGACATCATGAAGAAGCTTTTGGTCAGACTAGGTACCTATAAGCTTATTAAACCCAGTCATGTGATGGTGATGAAGTGAAATCATTGTCTTCATTCCTGGATTGAGGTAGTCACAATGTAAGTAGGTACCTACATGAAAAACGCATAAAATATAAAAGATAGCGCAATTTAATAAATAAGTTTATAAAAGGACAAAATCTGTATAAAGCCTAGGCGACTTCAACGAAATTTAAACAGTAAGAATGGTGAAATTATAATATAGGTACAACCTAACCATTTCTTGTATATTTATAGCGTAGGATGTTGACAACATTCTGCGATCAGGACTATATTAAGTAATTCTATAACAGCATATTACAGAAAGTAAACTAGAAAGTATAGGTATACTAGAAAGCTAATCGATTGATTGTTCAAGTTTGACAAGTTTGGAGAAGCAAAAATCGAAAACTAAACATGTCACAGAATCATTGTTGTGAATCGCAGTAACAATATTCCAACTAGGATTTAAAGTCATAATAGTCCTTTTTGGGATTCCAAATCGCAACACGGGTAACGATAATGTAACAATACCCTAGCTACAATAAAACGACCAAGAATAAAGCAATTATTCAACGATCAAAACAGAACTACATCCTCATAAAACACTTATCGTCCGGCCAGTCAACGTTAGAAATCGTTTTGTCTTTGCGCAACTTCCATACACACACACACATTCATACACATACTCAGACACATACATACATAAAACGTCGACCGGTCTAACTGACCACTTGTTACGTTTATAAGATGTATGTTATCATGTAATATTATGTTAAAGAGTGGGCTTTTCGTCAGCTGTCAGAAGCTTGATGTTATCGTAAATTAAGTTTACTTTGTGATGTATGATTTATGACAATGTCTGACAATCAGTAATCGCGATATTATTTTCTTTACTGGTAGTGTGTCTAACCCCCGGTTTCTGAAACGCATGTCAAATCATTGTTTATATAACACGTAGGTCAATATACCAGCTCTGTCAAATCAAATCGAGTTTCTGGAACGTTTGTCAGAGATAAATTAAGTAATCTATACCCCTTCCAGCGTAAGTTTAGCTTTTTGACAGTTCACGTCCATAAAGTTTCGTAATACTTCGGTTTATTTTTCGAACAAATTATATTGTATTTCATGGACGTACCCATGTTTTTTTCAGTTACCATGGTTACTTAGTGATGGACACTCATAACGATTAGCACCATTATGAAACAAATTACAAATAATCGGTAGAAATAAATGCTATGAATAAACCTGAACTCTTCATAATACGTTTATAAAATGTAATATGATATTTTAGATTAGCTTTAACCCGCGAATGTGTCACGATAAATTATGTATTTTAAATAATACCTAATCTAACTATAATTTTATCATTTTAAGCTATAGGCTAATTCTCTTAACATAGAAGAAAAAAACAATAATAAAATGATAATGTAAGTTGATGTAAGGATCCAAATGTGTAAAATAAAGTAATTTGAAAAATCGCGAAATCGCTTACAATCGAATGGCATTACATTCGAGATACTGCTGAACGTCACTAACGTCAATCTGTCAAATGTCGTTAAATATAGTGGGAAGGGTATAGGATCATTTACAGCTGTCATAGATTTTTATTCTGTGTATTGACACATTGTACAGAGCGGCTCTCTAATCATTCAATAATTCGTTCTCAAGTGTCAAAAATCCTGTCGTTTCTAAGCAACAAATTGTTGTTAACGTTACATAATAATAATAATATATTGAATAATTTTAATAAGATATAAGATTATTATATTTGGAGAATATGACTGGAAGCTATGGCGAAAGGTTGAAATGTCATTTATATATTCTACAAATTGATTTTTAGAAGATTTTGTGATGCAGAAGAGATGCGGTTTAGTTTTGCAAGTTCGTCGTCATTAGATACTTAAATATGATGAAATATGCAAGTGATTGATGACTGGTGGCGAGGTCACGCTGATTCTGCCTCGTGAAGTTCTTCTGGACGGAAATAAAAAGTGAAGCATCGACTTTTTAGACTTTTTAGACTTTTTAATGTTGTTTCTTTATATGTGTAAACTTGCGTAT
This sequence comes from Schrankia costaestrigalis, assembly GCA_905475405.1. NCBI lineage: Eukaryota > Metazoa > Arthropoda > Insecta > Lepidoptera > Erebidae > Schrankia > Schrankia costaestrigalis. The sequence continues at coordinate 19,065,052 of FR997835.1, forward strand.
GAACATAGTTCATGAAGCCATTATATATATTATAAGATTCATTGTACTACCACCTTACCCATTGCTCTTGTGTTGTTGAATAAAAAAAAAAGATTTGTGATAGTATTACTAGTGAAAGATGCAAGTGCTCAAAACAATTTATAAGAAAATAACTTTACTGAAACAAATGTATAAAATATTTAAAACTTGACACTGTGTGATGAATATCTGCTGCTATACTGCTTTTGTGTTATGATAATAAATATAATAATAAATAAGGCATTTTCTTTCTCTTCACAATAGGTCTTACAATAGTTTAACATCAGATACTACAGAAGTAGATACAACCTATGTGAGAGACTGGTGTCTGATGTAGATTTTCTTCTTTTGAAAATTATTCTCCATACTCCTGGTCAGGTTATTGTATACTTTTCATCACGCTACGATCAATAGGAGCAGAGCAGTGAAGGAAAATGTTGGTAAAATGGGAGAAATTAGCGTTTTTAAGTTTAAGGTAGCTATTTAGCTAGGACGTCTAACGTAAGTTATTTTGTTAGGTAGGTTAAATAGAAATCAAGAAAGAAAAATCATCGTTTGAAAGCCCTGAAAAAAATTATTGACAAAAAAAAGGTTTACCCCTTATGAAATTTATATACCTACATAGAATTATAAACATTGCAATGAACATTGATATTAAAATTGCATCAGGCGTTGTTGTATTCCGTAGGCGTTAGAAATTTAAAAAATATTAACGGTATTTTTCAGAGCTTTGAAGCGTCTGTTAGGTAAAACGTCTGGTAGGTAAATCAACACACGTGTTTGAGAGTATCGATTACTGATTTTTAACGATCTTTATGTTATCTATTCTATATATATATAATAAATCTGTAGAGAAGTCAATTCTGTACAAGAAATATTTTTTCAAAATAACTAAGTGATTCGTGTGGTGACGGAGTAAGATTATAATACTATGTCACCACCCCATCTCATCCCATGGGTGTCGTTAAAACAGACTAAGGGACTATTCGTGAATATTACCTTTACGTAATAAAAAGAAGGAAAACTTGAAATTAAACCATATATTATATCAATCCGTCTGGCCAGAGTGGTATTAGTAGGCCAAGTACCTCTCCGTCATGGGAGGAGGCCCACTGCAGGGACGGCCTGCAGTGGGAATTTAATGGGCTGTTATGATGATACAAGGCGACCTCTAATGACAAGTTCCAAGGAATTATTTCGAATAAACCTATACCTACTACTATACATATCCTCTCTTTACCCTATAGTGCCGTTTTACAGCAGAAATTGTCTTATCATAACACTTAATTTGAGGATATACATCGATTTCTTGACAAACGATTTGACATGCGCATAATCAATGATCATCTCGTAATCTGCATTTCGGAAACCCAAAATGGAGTTTAACCTACGAATGTTACTGATTTGATAGTTGCCCTGGCAACTAACATGCTGATCAAATCAAAGTAGATAATCGAAGTTTCGGCAACTCAAATGATAGTTGACAAGAGTTTTGGCATTAAATTATTTGATTTTTTATTTGACATGCGTTAGTACACACATCAAAAAAGTCTAAGCAACATGCATGATATTACAAATTTACCATTTATATTAATTTATTTTACCATTTATTTTAATTATAACGTTGTATTTTATTTTTAAAATAATATTTTTAGGGTTCTATGATGTAAAAATAACAGCTGTTTTCTTTATAAGTTCTTTTAATAACAGAAATTAACAATATTAGAATATACAGGTACATAAGAAACTAAACTTTTTTTTTACAAATTGAAATTTCTTAAGAAAATGAATTTATTGTGAAAGAATAGGACAATTTAATACAAAGTATGGCCTCCTCTGCTATTCAGAACTTGTCGGCAACGATTATTCATTGAATTAATGAGACTGTTTATGTCATCTTGCGGTATTCGCTCCCAATGGAATTGTAGCAAATCCTTCAGCTGTTGGGTTGTTGTCACTCCGTCCAAGTCCTTCAAAACACGTCTCTGGAGCATGTCCCATGCGTGCTCGATGGGGTTGAGGTCTGGCGATTGTGCAGGCCAGGGCAATACCTGGATGTTCTCCGTTGCCAAGTATTCACTGGTTCGCCGAGCTGTATGTGAACGCGCATTGTCATGCATTAACGTAAAATCGGAGCCAAAGGTTTGTGCAAATGGATGGACATAAGGTCTGAGAATATCCTCAACGTAATTTTCAGCGTTCATGTTTCCATTTACAAAAACGAGCTCAGTTCGCCTGTTCTTCATAATACCCGCCCATACCATAACTGTTGAGCCGCTGTATGGATGAACTTCCTGAACGCACCTGAGTCTTTCAGTATTTCCGGGTCGACGGTACACTCGCACCCTTCTTGTATCAGGCCTAAACCCGAATCGCGACTCATCGGAAAACATAATTTTATCCCATTGTTCCTGGGTCCATGTTATGCGTTCTCTACACCATTCATTTCGACGAGCGCGATTCCCGTGACGTATCGGTGGGCACCTGATAGGGCGTCGAGCTCGTAGGCCGTACTCATGCAGTCGATTTCGCACAGTTTGGGGACTTACATCAACACCACTTGAATTTTGTAGCCTCAAACTTATCTCTCGAGCGGTTAACATCGGCTGGCGTCTTGCAGTCAGTTGTATGTACCGGTCTTGCCGAGTGGTTCTACTCCTTTTACGGCCTGGATGCTGTTCAGCGGGTTCCCCTGTATTATTGTAGCGCTGCCAAAGACGACAAATAACACTTCTATGAATACCAAAATGTCGAGATACCTGAGATTGATTACTTCCCGCTTGCAACATCCCTACAGCTCTTTGCATTTCATCTGCCGTCAAATGACGTCGCTCCATGACGTAAAGAATATCTAACAATTCAATTTTGTCGCCAACTGTATTTAAATGGTTGGTAAAATTATAAAATCAAGACTAAAACGTAGCAATTAACATGCACTCAAATTCAAACAAATTCGCAGTCATTTGAATTTTATGAAAAAAAACAAAACATAATCGAAATTTTTTTTTTACAACCAGCCAGTATGTCATCAATAACAAAAAAGTTTACTTACCTATACACTTTGAGTGAGTAAATACTTAGAAATTAATTAATATAAATGGTAAATTTGTAATATCATGCATGTTGCTTAGACTTTTTTGATGTGTGTATTTAAACAAGTTTTGATTACCTTGCTCGTCTACTAAAAGTAGACGTAATCTTAGAATTGCCAATGAAAAAAAAAAACAAAATAGTGTGTCTTAAGAAAGAGGTCGTCTATAAGTTGTTACAAGCGCTATGCCTATTGAACAGGTTGCCTGTCCCGCCAATAGAGACAATAGTAAAACAATGTGTTAATCCTACTATCCTATCCTACTAATATTATAAATGCGAAAGTTTGTGAGGATGTTTGTTACTCTTTCACGCAAAAACTACTAAATGGATTTTGATGATATTTGGAATATAGATAGTTTAGGGTGTAGAATAAAATTTAAGCTACCTCTACAATGCCGGTGAAGCCGCGGGCATCAGCTAGTGTATTATATTTATATGATAGACGGGAGAACGGCATTAGATAGAGTAATATCTAAGGCAATATGACAATATAGAACCTGATAGAAAGTCCAAATACAGTCCAGAAATGAAACCAATAGATGGTAGTCTTAAGTCTAAAATCAACTTTACTCCATCGTCATCACCTTGCCGGTTTGGCCAATTAATCTACCTTCAAGCATTAGTGTGTCGATGCTACTGTGCTTAGGTAAATGTGTACAGTAGCTAGTCAAATTAGGGTGCTATGGGATTTAGCTGCTTAATAGAACGCTATGCAGATGCACTTTGATTCAATTTGCATTGCACAGAGTTCTGCATTTGATATGTAAAATCGTGCAGCTTACAAGGCTAGCCATATGTTTGTCGTACACACAGCAACTAATCAAGCTAGACACTCATGTACCTTAATACCTTGAAATAAGACACAATTTCAAATGAAAATGTTTAACTTGATATGTTGCTGTGTGTACAAAAGGGACGGTTTGGAAAGAGGTAGGGGTTTCGAATTAATATTCAACTCTTTTCTATAGCGTTCTTTTCTTCCACGTACTTGTATACTCTGGAATTAACAAACAGCTGTGATGTTTCCAAAACGCTAGTCCTTTTTTCAAACTAGGTTTGGTTGTGTTTTGACATGGCTGACGTCTTTTAGCCAGTGGTTACCACTTATCTTCAGGTGGCCCCAATCCCAGTGACGCAAAAAATTTAATTCATAATTATCATTTATAACTGTTTTTTTTTATGCAATGGTTTTAGGTATGTTTAGTTTATATTTGCGAATATCTGTTAATAGCTGTGAATAAGTTAATTTATGGATTAATCAATTGTAAATTATGCTGTTAGTATTCCGAAGAAAATAAAATAAAATAAATCGCTACCTCGTCTAGCACCAGAAAGCAATGAAAAGGCTCTCGAAACACAGTTCGTTGTAATATGTATTATTCTGTACAACTATTTACCACGTGGCCTCAAATAACATGGAGAATAAACGTAAACGGTAATGTTTACACATTTAACCGGTTGTTTTATAATAATAGTTCCGTCGTATTATTACTGTTGCTTGCCGCAAGCATGAATATTATATCATACTACTCGTCGTATTATAAACGTGAAAGTTTGTAAGAATAGATAGATGTTTGTAACTCTTTCGCGTAAAAAATACAATATGTCACCACCCCATCTCAGCCCATGGGTGTCGTAAATATTATGACTTTACAGAATAAAAAGAAGGAATGCTTTACAAAATAAAAAGAAGGAAATTAAACCCTATACCAATCCGTCTGGCCAGCGTGGTATTAGTAGGCCAAATATCCCTCCGTCACGGGAAAAGGCCCGTCCCTGCAGCTGGGGCTACATTAATGGGCTGTTATGATAGGCTACAATTTAAAAAGATATTGTTTTTTAAATACTCCATCGAGGTAACGTCATTCGAACTAGAGTATTAAACCCCTCGAAATACTAATATTCTTCAGACGAAGTCGCGGGCAGCAGCTACTAGATTATGAAGACGCGGGAGAAAGGCGTTATCATGGAACATTATCTGTACCGTGATGTTGTAATAAAAACTTTAACCGACTAAGGGACTATTTGTGAATATTATCGTTACGAAATAAAAAGAAGGAAAACTTGAAATTAAACCCTGTAACAAGTCGTCTGGCCAGCGTGGTATTAGTAGGCCAAGGATCCCTCCGTCACGGAAGGAGGCCCATCCCTGCAGTGGGACATTAGTAGGCTGTTATGATAACTTCTATATAAAAATATAGTCACAATAGAAGTGCAGATAATAATGGTACATGCATATAACGATATACAAAAATAGTATAACTAAAATGTTTCAATTCAATTCCATCAATACGAATAATAACGAGGTGCATCGATGAACCCTGTCACCATACCAGAACGTAGTAACTGGAGGTCTAGTTACCAGTGGCGAAGGGTGGATTTTTATAAAAGGGAAGCCGAAGATTCCGTGGACTTTTGTTCTACTTTATATTACTATTATTCTGTAGTTCATAGGTATTCGTGAGAAAATGTTTCGATTTTACCTAGTTGTCCCGAACTCATAAACTTAAAATACGAAAATGTTTCTCTGTTTGGAAGACTTCTTTGATCAATTAGATTAATTGTTTATATTGCTATATCCTAAATGATTCTACATACCTACTTACTTACTTTTAGAATCTGAGAATACTGTCTGTAAGCCACTTACTTATACGTATCGAAATGAGATAATTGTATTAAAATGTTTCGTAAATCCACAGCGCCGGCGTTTCTTATATTTATAATTCAATTTCGAGAATGATGTTTTATCGCACATCACATAATAGGATAGTCAATATAATATAACACTATTAACCTGTCCCTTATAACAACAAACTATTAAATTTGCTGAAAACAATACAAACAAGTACTTACAAAAATATTCCATAGGATCCCAACGCACTACGACAAAAATAAAGTCAACCAATGCACAACACATAATACACAATCATAAATAATTAAACATACAAATTTTACTACTTTAAACAAGAAAGCGAATTTTATAACCTATTTGCAGAAAATAAATACAAATATCTGTTTTTTCTTCAAATGGTCCTATCGTTTACCGATGATTCTGCCAAAGTCAAGACGCAAGCCGTATAAAAATATAAAAACAAATAAATATAATTAAAAACTAAAAATTCAGAAGAAAGGCTGATTTCTATCAGATTTAAATAATTGATAAAAACAAAGGAATGTCAATGGCAAATTAAGTACTTAACGTGAAATGAAATGAAACTTCGTTACAATTGGTCGGTCCACTGGTTGCAATAGTGCTTTCTCGCTCTCGCAATGTTGTAGTTGTATCTTTTATCCTTGTCATAAGCCGATGGCCACCGGCTTATATGGTACCTTAGATCGACGAATACAAAGTGTCACGTGACCGTACGATTTCCGTACAGTCTGTTGTACTGGATTCCTAATTTCGCGACCGGCTTACTGCGCTCCGCGCATGCGCGCTTTAAGTACTCTCTGACTGAACCATAACAAGTTGTTAGTTGACAACCTTTAATTACAAGATGGCGTTATGAGTACGTAAATAATTATATTGAAAATTATTATTACTGTAATTATTATTGCGATTTACGTAAGAGAATACTTTTTTGTTTTATATTATTTTGTATTGAGTGGATGTTGCGTCATTGATTTATAATTGATTAATAGACAATGCTAAGCGGTTTTTGCAAAGGTAAGCCGGTAGGAATCGAGTTATATGGACACTTCGCCACTACTAGTTACAATGGTCATTATTAGCATTAGTAAGGATTTCTCATGCTCGCTGCATCACTTGGTCTCTTGTTAACCCCTCCAGTTAAGCTTAAAACTTGTTATGAGTGAATACACACGAATAGTTCAAAGGATATAGACGTACGTAACCGCTTACTAATCGATAGTGAATTCTGTACGAAATTGGTTGAGTTAGTAGAAGTTATTAATGGTTAGGAGACTTGGTAGTGTAATGTATAATTATATGAATAGCTCATAATGTCTCAGTTCTCCTTCAGACACAATGGAAACTTGGTAGGCCAGACGGATTGGTATTAAGATTTTATGTCTATGATCCGTCTATAAGGAAAAATCGATTAGAGGTATAGATAGGCCTTTATTTTTGTAGTATTGGTGGGTTTTACGCCAATGGTTATTACGGATAGGCAGGTGAAGAAGTACGGTAGAAGAAGTACGGTATAAGAATTTCGTTCGGACTATTAAAGGACTTTGGACTGCAAGAACTTACCTACAAAGTCATCATAACAGCCCATCAATGTCCCACTGCAGGGACGGGCCTCTTCCCGTGACGGAGGGATACTTGGCCTACTAATACCACGCTGGCCAGACGGATTGGTATAGGCTTTAGTTTCAAGTTTTCCTTCTTTGTATGTAAAATTCACAGATAATCCCTTAGTCGGTTTTTACGACACCCATGGGATGAGATGAGGTGGTGACATATTGTATTCTTACTCCGTCACCACACGGATATCGTACACAGTACCACCATTAAATTATTACCAAATAAGAATTTCAGAGAAAAGCTCTCAGGTAAGCGTATAAATAAAATAAAGATAACATCGTTTCAATTCATGATTAATTTATAGCCATACAGATTGACGTAAAACGATATTTCACGGTAATAATCGTTTATATAAAACCGTTACTACATTAGATTTGCCGGTATACATTCACATCTGTGTGATTACGTTAGTGTATTAAGAGCTTTTGTGTACTGGTAAGGTAAGATGCAATCAAAATACTCTAGATTTTCCATTTTATGCTAAATCTAGACTATTTTGATTGCATCTAGGTATGTCGTAAAAGCTGACCAAGGCAATATGCAGGCAAAAATAATAAACATTTGATTTTTATCTAAATCTAAATAAATATGGGATTACTCTGCAAAAAATCTGTACATATAAAAGGTATTCTAATGCTCTGGTTTTAAAGTCGGGTTTTAATTACATAATTACATGTTTATCATTAATTTTTTAAACGGGAATCAATGAAAAGAGCCCCATTACACACGTGTATGGTTTAATAACAATCCAATTATTCGAACATACTAAAACCTGTAACAAAACGAATTGAGTAACTCGATATATTTGCTGAAAGAGCCTTTGCGAGCTAAATAAAGGTCCTTTGGGATGTTTTTCTCGTTTCATTCCCGTTAAATTAAGATTTTTTACTTTCAAAGATAGATTTTACCAAAGGGGACGAACGGTCGAGCGAATACGATACGTGTTTCGAATATAAGTAAAATGCAGCTTTGAATAGCTGTGACATAAAGTTAATTAGAAACTGAAGTGTAAAAAGGAGGTAAAATATTCATGTGTTCGCACAGCGCTGGTTATCTATTGTTTGCCCGAAAATTATACCTATGTCATAATATTATTATGCCCGAATTTCTTTTGCCGTAATTTTATTAGACATAACGGCAAAAACAGCTCGACGGAGACCCTACTTCCTGGTGGGTCTCATAAGCTGTCTAAGTTGGATTGCTCTAAGTTTAAACATAACTGAATTATGGCAAGTAAATATTATGGCTAAGGACGATTATGGCAAACAATATTAGTACAAATGAAATTATAGAAAATGAAAATTCACGCTAATGAAATTCTAGCAAGTGGCGTATACCTACGTCATCTATAACTAACTAACTAAACTAAACTTAATCATAAGCAGAAAGACGATTACCGCAGTGACTTTAGCGTAGAGAGCATCCCGGCTCAATACAATAATTTGTGGATCACACATTATCATACTTAAGTCGGGTACCGAGAATTTTGCCATGGGTTTCTTTGCCAGCTTTCTTCTCATTGGCTCTACGCATTTGGAAACTGGAATTTATGGATCAACACAGGCAGACAAGTAGATTTGAGTAGTAGATTGGTTTTATTTTTCTCCTCTAATTTACATTGGACAATACAACGCGGTTTCTTTTAGTGCTGTGGCGTTTGTTTGTGTCGATCTATAATTTTAATTGTTTGTTTGTAAAGTAAACGACGTTTTCAAACAATTTGTAATAAATTTTAAGAAATAAAGCACTTTGAAACTTGAATTTGAAATTATAGACTGCGTATTATTCGTCCAAAACTCATCAATAAATGCAGAATTTAAAATTATTAATTAATATTATACAGAGTATCAACGATTACCTTTTAAACTATACCTCTTATGACAAATCAATGCGATTGAACTAAGACCTTCGACTTTGAAAAGGTCGAGTAGCGACAATGAGGAATTTGACAGTTCATTATTATTATACATTCGATGAAATATGACTCAATTGTATTTTAAATAATTCTTGATATGTCTGGGCTGACATTAATTCGAAGAGCCAGTGGAATGGAAGTCCAAGCTGGTGCGAGAGTTTTCCTCCTCGAGTAAAGATTAAAGTAAACCTCATAATATTTTGAGGACATCGGACCAGAAATATTGACTTCTTGTTACTTTCGACTTTTCAAAAACTTATTTGCATTGTAACGTTGACGCTATGACGTCAATACAAAATACTCGCTGTCAATGTACCCAAAGAGCCACAGATTATTTTAAAATGTATTCCTTACGCTTCACTGGGTCTTTGATGCATGATTACGTGCAGTTTAGTGGAAGACTCTTTAGTCTTTAGAGGATCATAATAATACTTGATGTAGAACACTTTGTCTTTATATAAAAAAAAGTTTGTTTTTAAATTTATAGATTGTTACAGGTTCTTTACAGTAGACTCCAAGAAAGTCTGCGGCGCGGTTTGTTACAGAATCACCGATAAAACTGTTGTGCAAATTACACTTTTTTGGCAAAATTCATAGCTTCTATGAACATAGTTCGCATTTTTACGTTGCATCTATGAAGAGGACGTAAACACCAACCAGGTTTGGGCATAGTGTCTAATTTAAGAAGGAGTAGTTGTTTCTCTTCATTTTACATCCATACTGAGTGAACAATTGCGATTTACTCCTGTCGGCCCTGACAGATAGCAAGTCAATGAAGATAAGCAAGTCACAACAGTAGAGAGTAAACTCCTCCAATGATGGAGGGAAACATAGCTAATTAATACTGGCTATATTGATTAGAATCATCATAGAGTCAAAAAAATTCTGACTCGGCTAATATTTAAAAATAGTTGACCCTTAGTAGAAAAAACAGCTTACCTACTGCGGGGTGATATGTGACTGTAAAGCCACTGCTTTAATGGGATAAGCTGGTGACATTAAGTATTCCGTCACCGCAGGGACGTCCTTAGGCGTCTTTAGAGTTCAAAAGGTTAAAAGAATATTTATTTTTATTATTTTCATCAAAGAAATCGTCACATATTTGTAATCTTCGTTTAATAAATGTATTTATTTGACCCGGAAACGAAGAAATTAAACTATGCCCGAGACATCTTCGGTATACGAAAAAAGGTTCTTCTCATATAATTTTGTGTAATGAATTTTCTCGTTGATGTAAGTCCCTTAGATAGGGGGCGTTAATGGCTTTACGGAGGATTCTGTTAGCTTTATTTTTGTTCCATATGTTACGATGTTTTATGAAGGTTTATATTTAACTGACTGCAAAAAGAGGAGGAGGTTTGATTGCCAATTTGGTTGTATTCTATTTAATGTGTGTTGCTTTAGAATACTAATATCTTGATTAATTCAAATAAAATGTACTTAATTATTATGTAAAAAAAAAATTAATTACGATATCATTTTTTTATTAAAAATTGAGGAGGATGTTTGTTGCCCCTTAACTCATTTCTTTTCTTAACCAATTAAAATGAAGCATTTTGTGCTGCATTTTCATTTCGTTACGAAATTATTTTCCTTAACCAAAACTCATAATTTAAAAATTTATGCAAAGCCTTTATTAATTATGCGATCTGGCAGTTATTGAACTACGTCACGCAAGAAGGTCAAACAGAAACATTACCAGAATAGAGGAACAATAAATAATAACACCAAATTATAAATTGGCAATGCCTACAAAAGGGTATATTAAGAACTTTATATTATGAAAATATTTGAGTACTTATCCGGAATAAACTTTAATTCACTTCTCTTGTCTAAGTATTATCTTACAATATAATATCTTTGTATCAATATTAACAGTGTATTAAATGAAAAAGAAAACTAGTTTATTTTTCATTCCCACGCAAAATCAACATAAACTGTATTAAATATTCATAAATTTACCTTGTTCACAAGTTTTTGCAAGCGCGGTAAAAACTCTTACATAAAATCTAACGTTAGTTTTTATATAATGCACTTAAATTAAAAGAATATTAATTAATTTATTTATGCCATTGAGCCTTTTTTTTAAAGGAAACTTGGCCTACTGATACCACGTTGTCAGTGGTTAATATTAATATATGACTTAATGTCAACTTTTCCTTTTTTGCTTTCGGTACATTAATGTCCCAAATGTCCCACTGCAGGGGCGGACCTCCTCCCGTAATGGAGGGATACTTAGCCTATTAATACCACGCTGGCCAGACGGATTGGTAGGGTTTAATTACAAGTTTTCCTTCTTTTTATATCGTACAGATAACATTCACGGATAGTCCCTTAGTCGGTTTTTAAGACACCCATGGGATGAGATGGGGTGTTGACATTTATTTATTTATTTATTTATATATATATATATATTCAACTTACTTATCACTATCCTTACAGGGTACACCCTAATACAATAGTGTTGCATACATATTGTATTCTTACTCCGTCACCACACGGATATAAAGAAACTTCCGTTAGTCTGCTTTTATTACTCCCCTGGGATTATGGTATTCATCTTCCGCCACAATACGGAGTATTTAAAGCATTTAGTACGCGTTGTATCTTCTAAATTTTCTAAAGAATTTTACGACCATGTACCATTTTTTTCTTCCTTGTGAGAACCATACGTGGCCGTTAACATTTCAAAATTAAAACGGGTGTTGCCATCCCGTCACGAACTGAAAAGTTTGGCTCCTTCCTATGTAGAACAATAAATATGTAGAACGAATTTCCTTTGCATGCGTGTTTCTCCCTTTATTGGTATTTCGTCCGTGTAAAGAAACACATTGTAAGACCTGAGGATGACGCTTGCATGAGACATTTTTGTTTTAAAGTTGTTAATGGTTTTTTTTTTATTTAGTTTGTGATATTATTCAGTGACATTTATTTTATGCAGCCATACATACAATTCGAACAATATTAATTATTGTTCATGGCTTTATGGACATTGATATGGAGTTATTTCTCATTTGTTTTCATTCAAGGCTATTCGGTTTATTATATTAAAAGTTTATTGTATTAAATAACGTTTAAGAAAAATTAGAAAATAATATAAGACTTTACATATTTTAACATACCTACCTATTGGATTAAAAAAAATAGATTTGATTATTCTCGTCGTCGCCATTTTAAGACTGCAATCATGGTTAAAATCAACCGCGTTGCGGTAACTTTAAACAATAAATATGACACATAAACCTGTTTTCATATCAATGCAGTATTTTCCATGTTGAGATAAATGCAACAAAGTATTCACTCAACTTATCGTTATATTTCTCGACGTCCAATTTGCGTGGCTTTGTGCATTCAGATGCATTCACAAGACTTGGAATTTTTACCTTCTGCAATGACTTTCACAATCTAGTCGATGCTTTTTATATTTGTATGAGAAATAATATACGGAAATATGCATGGGATACATGTAATTTTAAAATATATTGTCTATGTAACCCTAGTTTCTTATTATTGAAATCTATATCTATACTTCTATACTAATATTATAAAGAGTAAGAAAAAATTAATTAAAATTAAAATTAATTTTTTTTTTTAAGTTTGTGTGTTTGTGTGTTTGTGACGTTGTAGGGGGTAATCTCTGGATCTACTGAACCGATTTTAAAAATTCTTTCTGTGTTGAATAGTCCATTTATCGGGGAGTGTCATAGGCTATGTAGTATCACGCCATGACTAATAGGAGTGGAGCAGTAATGAAAAATGTTTACAAAACGGGCGCGTTTTTTTCGCCGCACAACAAAGTGGGCACGGGTCAACTATACCCTTTCCACTATATTTAACGACATTTGACAGGTTGACGTTAGTGACGTTCAGCAGTATCTCGAATGTAAAGCCATTCGATTGTAAGCGATTTCGCGATTTTTCAAATTACTTTATTTTACACATTCGGATCCTTACATCAACTTACATTATCATTTAGTTACTGTTTCTTTCTTTATCTATGTTAAGAGAATTAGCCTATAGCTTAAAATGATAAAATTATAGTTAGCTTAGGTATTATTTAAAGTACATAATTTATCGTGACACATTCTCGGGTTATAGCTAATCTAAAATATCATATTTCATTTTATAAACGTATTATGAAGAGTTCAGGTTTATTCAAAGCATTTACTTCTAGTAATTTGTTTCATATTGGTGGTAATCGTTATGAGTGTCCATCACTAAGTAACCATGGTAACTGAAAAAAACATGGGTACGTTCATGAAATACAATATTGTTTGTTTGAAAAATAAGGAGAAGTATTACGAAACTTCATGGACGTGAACTGTCAAAAAGCTAAACTTACGCTGGAAGGGGTATAGTATGATATATATTTGTTTTTTAATTCTCATATTCTTGTTGGCAAAACATTTAACTTGTTTGGTGATCTGTTGTTATAACTTATTGGCAACTATATAAACAGATTATGAATTTTGTTTTTGATAATAACATTCTTATTAAATAGTTTCACTTATTTTATAATCTGTAGTTTAGGTTAAGGTTTGTATAACAGACGTCAGCTCTCCATATTTGAAACTGAAATCTTGAAAATAATTATTTTAGAACTAGAATTAAGTTATATCAAGTGAAGAAATAAAGAATTGATTTTAATAACGTGCAAGATTAAAAAATATTTTTAGACGTGGCTCTGTCTAGCGAATTAAATATTGATGAGGCTTCGGCTCATATTCTCTGCAAAATAATAGACAAAGTAGAGGCAAAAGCTCGGAAATAAACGCGGTCATAAATCATAAACAAGAGGTTGTCAATTTTGTTGTATTTTTTTAAGTTGTTTCTACCAAACAACAAACTAAGTAATAATTTTTAAATCAATTATGGAGTTAGTGGTAAAGAAATATCATCAAAATTGTTTATCATTTGGTAGTTAGAGAATTGAAATACCTATGTGCGAATCATCCATGCAAAGGAAATTGCGTCACTATTATTAACGCTTATAACGCTTCGAAGTTGGTTTTTAATAAGGAAATGTTTTTTTTTCAACGTAAGATTCTTTTAGAAACTATAATATCTACCAACTCAACTTCGATAAGAAATTGTGTTTCAATCCAAAAACATCGGTGTACCAACTAAACCCAACAATGTTTCTCTTTTACCTATTTAACAAGTTTACGAACATCATCACATTATTACAGTTATTTCAAAATAACTTACAACACAATAAAATATTCTTTAAATGAACTAAATATATTGCAATATTATAACAATGGTGTGAAAAGCAAATAAGTTTAAAATAGAAGTGACTTGTTTGCGAAATGTAGAGACGACAACGCGAGATAAGATCTTTAAATTTAAAAGAAGGTCTATCGTATATATAAATCAGTGTCTATGTAAGGTAGGTATGTGTACTTCCTGTGTATAGAATTTGGTTTGTATTAGCCGTGAATCACAATGTAAAATATTTTTCGTAAAATTTAAAGTTGAGTTTATTCAATGCGCCTAAATTAACGAACTAGGAAAGATAATAACCATGGAGGAACATTGTGCTAACAATGTATCTGCTTTTAGTGAACCTAGGAATAGAATGGTGACACCACATGTTTTGGAGTTCCTCTGCCCTTGAGAGAGCAGACAGTGGTGTAAAACTTTTACTGACGAAATCCCCTCGTAGTTCCGTCTCTCAGTAGGAAGAACGGGAAACCATGATCCTTCCGCAGGTGACACAACTAGTTATTATTACGTCACAGCAAAAAAGACTGAAACATATTAAAAGACATAAGATATTTCTTAATATGGCAATGGATACACAAGAAACCAATTCCCTTAGTTCTACTGTCACAGTCACAGTACACGAGGACACTTCACAAATAACGCACAAGACGTTACACTTCCTTGCAATAAATTCACTCCCCCCGACCATTGAATTAATAGCTGACTTACTTACACTGGAGGCCCATAAAAGGTTAACGCTTTTGTCTTTTTGCCTTATTGTTATTAACGGTGTGACTATGTAGTTAATTAATATTAAAGAAATTATTCTTTATTTCTTAAGATGATGTTAATTTTATTAAAGTCAGTTTCCTTCTCACGGTATATAATACGAACACAAATAAGTGAAAATTAAATAAAACTAAGTCTAATTCAAGTCGGAAACTTGCACAGGTTAATGTTAACAGACTTAGATAAATTTAGTTATAATAATAACAAACTTGTTCATTTGTTTCAACACAATCAGAACACATGGTTAAGTGCATCCTGATTTATATTTTGATGTCTAATATCAGAAAACAGCTGCACAGGATCTTACACTAAGTTAAGGATATCTGTTGATTTTCATCTATACTAATACTATATCTCTGGATCTAATGAACCAATTTTAAAAATTCTTTCTGTGTTGAATAGTCCATTTATCGGGAAGTGTCATAGGCTATATAGTATCACGCTATGACTAATAGGACTGGAGCAGTAATGAAATACTTATGTTTAAAAAACGGACGCGTTTTTTTCGCCGTCCAACGAAGTGGGCACGGGTCAGCTAGTTTAATGTATAGTACGTGCAATCTAAGATGGCCGGGTTGAAAATCCTGCAAGTTTCGCAGATGTCATTATTGGAACTTACTGACGAGGAGTGGATGTTATCTTACTGACTGTATATTCGCTAATGCTAGCTTCAGGCTGATGATCAGATGTTTTTATATTCAAAGTGATGAGTTTGTTGTGTGAAAGCTTTGACATTTGACAGCCGTAGCAGTCTTTTAATGATTAAATGAAGTTTCCCTTGTTTTATTTCCGTAGCATTGCGGCTCGTACAAGGACATTATCTACTCTACAACATATTAATTGTAGAAATGGTATTAACACTTTTATACTATCAATATTATACAACAATACTTATTAATACTTATCCCGTATTTCCACTTTAGCACAAAATCAACAAGCAAAAATAAGTGCCTAGAGAACAAAACAAAAAGACATCATATAATAAATATTATTTGTAAAAGATTTCCTCTACAAAAGGTAATAAAAGTAATATATGTTCGTGAGAAAAAAACAATAATGCCGCATCAGTAATCTTGTGGAAATAACCTTCGTCTGATATGTCGGTTAGATCCATAGTTATGGCGCGGAAATGTTTCGGATAAATGGCTACGAGTATAAGCTTGTCCCCAACACATTTTTAGATAATATCGTTATCCCACTGAAGGGGAAACGGCCTTCCACTTCTTTTTACCCCTTTCTGGGATTACAGATGTCATGCTGTATTGTTTTTTTACTAAAGTTTGTTTTTACTAATACAATTTGAAAGGTTGTAAATTTAATAAAAGTGTCAAGCGTCTGGTTTTGAGGTTAAATTAAGATGGCGGATAGGTCGTTGTTTGGAAAATAACTACAATTTCGTTTTCTGCTTTTGTTTTTAAAACTTTTTAAAGCATTTGTTTTTGTTTCCAACAACGAATAGTTTTATATGGAGTAGGAATTTTTAGACATTTATTTGGCAACGATCAGTACTACTTATGACAGTGTTTTGTAGAGTGTATATCTACACATTTTATTTCTACTGTTGTTATATACGAAAAAAAAACGTACTTATTATAATATTAAACAAGTAATTTGATATTGTTAGCGTTAACAATGGGGAATAAAATATATTTTTACACATGCCTATTAATACTTAGAAAAACATAATAAGTAATGAGTATCAACTCGTTATTTCTCGTTTCTTTTTGTGTAATAAACTTGTTACATTCCGCGCTGGAGACCTTGATAAAAACCAATTTACCGGAAACAAATAACGTGAGGCTTAGGATAATTATTTGTGATGCCACACACGTATGGTCGAAAACTAAATGGCTTTATCACCTCTAGAGTGAATGTTAGTTGCATGTCATAAAACTATTAGGTTCAATATCGTACAACAAAACATCAGCTAAAGCATGACGCTACTTTGGCATATCAGTTCTCTTGTATTAGCAAATAGTCGTTAGATATTTATAAAAACAAATAGTAAAGTCAACGTTATTGACTGATACTAGAGCATATTTTCGGTAAAACATTTTATTTTAATGAATTTCTCTCTTTTTTCCTTATATGTCCATCCCTTTCATTTCTTGCATGACGTCATTGGCACATATTTCAATTTAAATTTTTCGTAATTTTATAATATAAAACAAATTAGGGTAAACCACCTAATCGTTAGAAGTCCTACAATTATTGGCACTTAAGAGTTAAAAGTGAGTAAAAAGAAAGAAAACACTGTAGATTATTCAAGTTCAGTATGATTATTCAAGTTCAAATATTATTTATTTAATATATTTATCATATTTTATTTATTTCATGTGTCAACAGAGCAACAATACATTTATCAGAATCCTTTTATTGGCATTAGTGCCAATAATATTTATTTAATACTATTCAATCACATTATAATGATTAAGTATAAGCAAAGATTAAAGTATTTTATCATTTTATAATATTTTAGTCTGACACGAAGTCCACTCTTAAGGTGCCAACAATTGGGTGGCTTACCAGCCAATATTTAAATTCTACATTTTCAGTTTTTCTGAAATGACAAGCTTGTAATGTCACAAGTAACAAGTTGACTTTAGTTTTAAATTATTTAATGGTTTTTCATGGTTATTCACATACAAACTCTACAGTTTAATATAGTGACATTTGTATTGTGTTAGTAGATATTATTATTTATTGCGTTGAAGTGAAAGTTTAAAATAGATTGCACTTTTAATCTAAGCATAGTTTTGATTACGGTCAACCAATGACGTCAAGCTCACGCATAAACATTAAATAACTATCTTAATGAATTTGAATTATGATAGAATTTTTTGTCAAAACTGATAAAGCCATTTCGTTTTCGAGTATACCTAAGTAATTTTGGTACTGGATCTTTATTTTTATATAAACAATTAATTGCTAAAAGAAAATCATCATAATAGCTTAATAACGGACATCTTGCAATGACTAAGGAAAACTTTGCATACCTTACCACGGCAGACGGATTAAAAGAAAAAAATAATTTTGAATTATCACTGAATTTATGGCTGCCATGTTTTAGGTTGTCTGTTTGAATTCTTTGTGTGATCCATAAATGATTCTCTTGAGCCTAAATGTCTTAAGTTTTCATTTAAATTATGTTCCTAAAAGCTCCCTCGTCACATGGCTTAAAGCAAGTAACAGTGTTTATTGTCTTTAAAGAAAAAATACGCAACAGGATTATTACCTATTCAATAGTAATTTAATTTTTCCATGTAAACCCAGCGCAGTACTGCATTATTACCTTGTAAAAGTATTACCTTTAAAAATAAAATGGTCGCATAAATGTCGCTACCATTCGTTCTTGCGGGTAATCAATAAAAAGCAACTTGTTAGTACGCTAGATTTAATGTCTGGAATATTTATTGCACCAAGTCTGGGAACGTTAACGGACAAGTTTGTTATGTAACTGGGGGGATGTCCGCCATTTTTGTATCTATTCCATTTATAAATTGCACGAATTGAAAAATGACTTGTAATTTAAATGTTGTTATTGTGTTTTGTTCGAAGGGGAGAGTAGATTAGTTTAAATGGTTTTTAGTAAGTATAGTTAGTTTGTTGATGACAGATTAATGGGTGGAGTGTCCTATTACTTTTAATAAATTGAATAATTTTCTAATTAAATAACGACCTCCAATGCCAGGCTTGATACGATAGAGATAATAATATAGTTTGATACGCCGTTTTATATACATCAATGATTTTCACTCTACCAATAATTTTCTTAGGTAAAACCAATTCTGGTAAAGTTTCAACTCAACTTTAAGCAGGTACATTTAGGCAACCTTTGTTTCACCTTTCTATTTTTTTTAATTGGTTAAGTAATGACCAAGGTCTGAGCTTACAAACAATAAAAATATTACAACCGAATTGATAATCTCTACCGCTTTTTAGAATCGATAAATGATCAAGCCGAGATAATTGAAAAGTACTTTTATAAAAATATATCCACAATATTAAAAACATGGCTGCTTGTACTTAGCTCGTGATTGGTTATCCCGATATATCCTGTGGAATGATTGATTACTCTGTGAACCATCGATACATCTATATTGTGACATTCAATGACTGGTCGAGCGGACGATTTTATTTATCTAAATAAATAACTTGAATACAGGTCGTTTATTTATTTATTAAATGAATTGGTAAGCTGTTGTGGTGATGGAGTATGCAAGTTGTAGTCTACCGCGTCGGGTGCCGTGGTGGTCGTTTTGTTACTTGCTTCAAGGTGGCAGGGGCCCTTGCTGGTAAGTGGTATCAGCCGCTCAAAAACGACTTGGCTTTAAGTGGTACAACCAATACATTACCTACCCTAGTCAAAAGAATTTCGGTATTGTTATATTGTACCCAAACTGTACCCTTCAACATAAACGCGGTATTTTCACTCTACTGTGTGGAGGTGGATCAAGCGATCACAGCAGTTCCTCTATTATTAACCCCGCCCTGCAGAAGGGCATAACGCGCTAATAATTAACGTGTTATTAAATAACGATAAACACTCTAATAACTCTTTTGGTGTTTCCCGCCCAGTTATGCGATACCTACCAACTATTTAATAAAAACAAATGAGGATTTATTAAGATTATTTCGGCTAGTAACTTTTTTAATCCGCATTCCGCACTATACTTATAAAAACCTTAAAATATACATTTACTAACGACTTCAAAAAACCCTTTTTCCATAAAACTTATATTCAAAATCGCATTTGCATTTCAGCAATGTCCTTAAGCTGCAAATAACTCCGGAGTTATGCAAAGTGGCTCTAAATCTCTTTGAAAACTCCGCAAACTCCCCTGAGCACTGTAGGAGACATGCAGAAGATTATATTATGGTGTAGGGGACCATTTGAGTAACTACGGTAATGTCCTTCGTGTAAACATTCATCGTTTGAACCCCAAAGGGCTACCTAGAAGTCTCTAACTTTGAGAAAACGTTTGAAACATTCATGTAGTTTTTAGGAAATTTGATGTGATGCTCTGCTAAATGAAAGCCGCGTTGACATAAATCGAATACGAAAATCTTTTTTTATTTTAGTTAGTATACGTAGTTATACCCGATCCGTGTGCAAGAATACCATATGTCACCACCCCATCTTATCCTATGGGTGTCGTAGAAACCGACTAAGGGATTAATCGTGAATATTACCTTTACATAGAAAGAAGGAAAACTTGAAATTAAACCCTATACCAATCCGTCTGGCCAGCGTGGTATTAGTAGGCCAAGTATCCCTCCGTCACGGGATGAGGCCCGTCCGTGCAGTGGGACATTAATGGGCTGTTATCATCAAGAGTTCTGCGAGGAATGTGGGCAGAAATCTTGTCAAAAAGCCTTATACCATTGCCGTTGTCTTGTTTTACGTTTAGTTTACCTTCATGTCCAGGAGGTTCGTCCCTGTAATAATAATGGGTTGTCATGTTGAATATTCTTTTGGTGTTATTGTTTAATTATTTCTATTAGTTTATGAATTAAATAAAAGAGTTAACGCTGATTACGAAAATAATAAAAAAGAGGTTAGTTTTTAATTAAAAGCTGCGGGGCATAGAGATTGTGTACCGACCTGTTCCATTAAATATTTTGAAAATCATGAACTACATTAAAATAATTAAAAGTGTTCCGAACTTGTGTGGGCTTTGAGTACCTACTTAGGGCTTAGGTGTAAAACTTAAGCGAAGTTTCAAAAGAAATTTTTTTTTCTTAATCCCTCTTTTAAAAAGAGGAGGAGCTTCTTAATTTGTTTGTACGTGTACGGTAACTACTTTTACTTTCTTAAAGTCACAAAATGTTATAAATTTTTTTTAGCAGAATGACCCTCTGGCCTTATTCTCACTACGGGACTAAAAGGCAATGTTGCGAGTTGTCTCTGGCTCTCGCATTATACCGACCGTCTGTCTTTAATACTTATGTCTTCTATTTTATGCATTTGCTTTTGTTCTTTTTTCATAAGTTTTGTTTCTATAGTTCGTTGTTTAAATTATCATTCTCTTCTTTTTTTTCCGCAACTCCCGCTCTAGGAATTCAGTACTGTATCGCGGATTTTTTTTTATAAATATGAAATTAGCGGACACAAAGAATATCCAACCTCAAGACAATTACCTATCGTAGATTACAGAAATAATTATATTCACAGAATTAATTATGTTGTGTGTGATTCGAACCTAGGACACGACCGCTTTACCACGGAGGCTTTACTATTATTACATAGACTATTTAAATTACCTACCCTTCCTGTTTCTGTCAAATAAGATTACTTTTTAAAATTTTGAGGTGAAACAAACCATAAACCAAGCCTCTAGAATTAAGAAATATACAAGGAACTTACACTTTAACTGGAATGCTTACGAAGCAAATTTAGACAAATAAAATCGTACATCACTACTGACAACATAAGGTTTATATTTGTTTAAATAACATGAAAGGGAAAAATACTCCGACAAGGACAACGACAAAGGGGCATTGCATCTCTCTCTTGTAACTGTAAGTTAAATGTTGGTTTCTCGACGGACACACTCCACTCATAAAGCTGTAAATTAGGAAAGGATTTTTTATGACCGTAAGCATTCCAGTTAGAGTGTAAGTTTCTTGGAAATATATAATAAAATATGACACTAAACTATAATAATTGATATTCAGATCACATAGACACGATAGCTTCGGCACTCTCCCTGAAGTCATGACATTTTATATGAACGAATCTTAGTACGTGACCGACATTCGTTCTGCGGGTCATATAACGTTTAAAGAGTGTGTGATGTGTGTTTAATACTGCTTGATCTCCCGGTTATTGTCGTGAGACGTGGCTGACATAACAATGTTAAATATGTAAGGTTTTATTTAAAAAAATGTAAGTATTGTTCAATGTTAATGTATAAAAGTCATCATCGTCATAACAGCCCATTAATGTCCGACTGCAGGGACGGGCCTCCTCCCATGACGGAGGGATACTTGGCCCACTTATACCACGCTGGCCAGACGGATTGGTATAGGGTTTAATTTCAAGTTTTCCTTCTTTTTATTTTATATAGATAATATTCACGGATAGTCCCTTAGTCGGTTTTTACGATACCCATAGGATGAGATGGGGTGGTGACATGTTGTATTCTTACTCCATCACCACACGGAGATGGACCGAATAAAGGTTCAAAATAGGAAAAAATCCTGAACTTATTCGTGTGATTAGATTGTAGGCGGCCGCTTTGAGTATGACTATGAAGCAGCTGGTTTTGAGGACAGGTGGTAGTGAATAGAAGAAGGAGGGAGAGACAGTACCAAAATTGAGTACAATAATAATATGATTCGTCTGGAATTTATATAATTACCTTGTCTAATACATTTCTTTTGTTAGTTACACACATTATTGAGTTACAATCTAAATCCTATCTCTGTATCATTTGTTGTGTATTGTTATTATTGTAACTTTTCGTGTGTAATATATACGAGAAATACACTAATAAATTATTATAATATATTTGCAATCATTAACAAACACAACGCTTCCAATTGAAACTCATCTTACATCTAGATGCGGAAAAACTATTTTCAGATCGCATGATAATCGTAAATAGTTAAAGTAATAAAATGTTATAACATTAATCATATATACTGTCTGTATATTTAAAACATCTATATATAAATAAACAAACATACATACATGCTACTATATAAAAACACATTAGCCGGTGTTATGTTAACATTGAACGGAACAGATTCACACGCAAAACTCATTATTTTGAAGGCTAACATCTATTCCTACGGGAACACGTTTGACCTTTAATTCTAATAACAGGAGATAATGTTAGTATTATAATATTATATTTTGTATTTATTTCATTATTTAACAGTCTAATGTCCTACGGCTGAGACGAAGCTCTTCAGTAAAGGTGGAAACCTAGCCTACTGATATGCTTTACCAATGTTACAGTTTATAAATCAATTATTGAAAATGCCTATGAATGCCTAAAGGTGCAGTGAAGTCTAATAAAGAACATTTTCTTACTAAAACTATGCAATTCGCTTACCAAAATTCTGGCCATCAGTGGTGGATGGACGTCCCTGCGTTTTAACGTTAACTCCAAGACCCGTGTCATGATATAAAACTAAGATCTCCGGTAAGTATACTGCCTGATGCTGTCATAGTAGTAAGGCGACGGCTTTACAATACGACCTACCCACCCTTTCATATCCGTGGCGGTTGTAAGAGGCGACTCAAGGTCTGAGACCATAATTGTGGTACATATTTATTGTTACACACAATAAGTACACCTAACATTTTTAGTTATATGTAGCCATTAAGATATTCAATACATCAAACAATTTGATGTTAAAAGCATCCGCCATATTAGGTATAGTCTATCGCACACACACACGCATATCATCAGCGAATAGCACACATGTATCATCGGCGTATAGCACACACATCGTCGTATAGCACACATGTATCAATCGATACAGTGATTAATGTTGTCGACGATACGCTCGCACGCAATTGCGGTGCTCTGAACGATACGCTCGGGTTGTAATGTAAACTGTGTAACTAATGGACTGTTCGTTGGGTGCAGCAGGGTTCATTTCATCAAACATCTGACCTATATACAATATCGACCAAACTTTCTTTGTTAACTCACTTATGAGTTTAAAAAAAAACTTATTAGTAAGAGTTTTTTTTACATAGTCCAAAACATAGTAAAAATCGGACCAAATCGGACGTGTTTATGCAGAAACTGCTTAATATGACATCTTACTTGATTCTAAATTGCAAGGGAAACACACTTTTGATTTTCAAATCCACAGAATGTATATTTTCCAGAATTCTTTAGACTGAGACTCTTAGATTTAAAACGTCAGTATTAAAAATATTGTGGTTAGAAATCTAAGTTGTGAAACTAGTAAATAAGTGAGTATTAAAAATATGAATTGCTTAGTTTGTATCTATGTAGTTACAGGTGGGTACATAAGTCACTCGAAATAAATATGTCTCTTCTTAAAATATGTACATTCGTGCGGGAACGAGTAGGTTTGAGCTTAAAATCAGCGCTGTGGTCAACCGCAGGAAGAGCTGAGTTTAAACATTTTTGAAAATACAGTTGCAGCTGTAATTAGTGTGCTACCTACCTTCATAGTAATTTAGAAATATAATTTTGTATTACGTTGTGTATTAAAAAATTAATAAATCAGACTAATACTTAGTTTAATATTTGGTTGGAGAGCCTTTTTATTTCTCGTTTCTTTGCATATTATTGTTTCACTCCTATCTGTTACAGCAGGATGTTATAATATGCCGTACCCTTTCTAAAAACTTAACTATTAAAAAAAAAACATTTAGCAACAGAACTTCATAAAAAAATGCTTTCAACAAAACACACGATTAACCAAACAAACTCTTCTTTTTTATTTAGTAGTGACACATTAGATCTTTATGCAACGTAATACATTAACAATAAGGCTTCTTCAATAATACCTTGAATATCATAGTACCTCGTTCCTCGGTTACTTGCCTCGAATGATAAGCAGCTGAATATTGTAATTTCATTCCACGATATGATTGAAAAAAGAAAATATTTGTGTATATTATTCAATATGGCGACGTATTTGTGATTTGGATGTTAGAGGTAAGAAATGAGACGGAGGAAATATATTATCTACGCGTTCTGCCTAATGTTATTGGCAGTAAAGCCCGATTTACACATCGACAAGTACAGTAGCGAGTTAAGTAGTAAGTTGTTGATTAAATTGATTTGAATAGATCTCCATCCTATTTTTTGGCGAGTTAAGTACGAAGTAGTCCCCTCTCTCGCATCTCGCCAACTTGTCATGTGTCGATGCCAACTGTCGATGTGTAAATCGGGCTTAAGATCAAATTTAACTTCTTTAGATAAACAGTTGTGTGCTGTCGTGGCCGAGGTTTGGGTGGTTGTTTCGAATCCTATGCAAGGGTATTATTTGTGTGATCCACTAAGTATTCTCTTGAGTTTAAATGTTCTTGGTGTCCGTTAATATTATATACTTACTCAGTAAATGTCAAGGCAGCACACAGCTCGTTTCATATTGCAATTGTTTATGTTTGAAGAAAAAAAAAACTATTAAGAATGTGTTACTCGTAAGTTTCCAACTGTACATTAAAGAAGATAAATTAAAGTTAATAAAAACAACATTTTTTTTCAAGGAATGTATTATTGTGTACGCTGTGTTTGCCGAATAACTATGTACACACCTGACAAATAAATAACCATTGTGCTTGTGCGTATTGTATAATTATATTTACCTACGCGTATAAAAAGTTATTGTCCTAAGCCTGGCTGTTATTTGTGTCTGTTATTGTATGTCTGTTGACGTTCTTAAAATGTCGGATACTACTTCGTTATTATTTGAGGAAGACAGTTCACAAACACTGCATTATGCCGTAGCAGCTTTTAAGTGTCTACAACGAACAACCTTTAAATTATAATTTTCATTAATAGAATAATATTTCTTCCACTTAAATATAAAATACAATAATTTGTTTGAGAAACAATAAGCATTGTTATAAATTCACTGTAAGACTTAGGCCTACAGCCTACAGGAACAATCCCAAAGTTTTTCATTAAAACAAGATTTTAGTTTCGAAAACAAAAATAAAACTCCCTGATCACAAACTTACTCCACTATGTTAAATAAACTCTACAAAGCGCCGGCTCATTGAATGTTTACGAAACTTTATGTAAAGACTATAAATTGTCAAAGTTTGTTGCCAAACAAAATAGAAAAGACGCCATCTTGGAATATATTTTCGCGCGCATTTGCTTGTACGTTCGAAGATAAAGTAGTAGTATTCAAGTAGATTGTAGTATTATTATCTATGGTGGTGTTATTTGTTTGTGTACTGTTTGGTGAAAGGAAAATGTATTCGCTATTGCATCAACTTTATGATCCTCCCGGAAACAGGTGTATTAACTCAGTATGCTTATGAAAACTTATTGTTAATTACCTATACTTGTACAAGAAAATCATTAAGGTCCTGCAGCAAGGACATCTAGTGATGGAAGAAAACCTGATATACTCTTATAATTTTGACCAGAAGAAGTGTTAGGATTTTGTGCCTTTTGTTTCTCTTGTCTACGAACATAGGAGATGAGCTTGACAAGACGCATAGCTCCGTCCATACCAAAATCAGATCCGTCCATTGCAATGGGATATTTATGTGTAAGATTAGATGTTGCGGATGATTTACTATTAATTATACATATTCTATCTTTAATCAGTTCATTATAAAGTGTGATTTAATCATATGTCGGTATCGAGCGCGTGCGTGCAAGCAATAAGTAGATATCAATTACACTGTGCCAACTTGGTAAAGTAATACTATCATTCATTTTTAATCTTGAATGTTGGTAATAAACACTCAATCTTTATAGCAGTTGAAAAAGTTTATTTATTTTGTTTTATAGTTTGTGTCACGGTAACGGAACCGTGGATCACTTGTTATTCTTAGGAAAGTTTGAATACAGTTCTTTCCAAACTTTTTATAAAGTAGCATCATCATCGTAACAGCCCATTAATGTCCCACTGCAGGGACGGGCCTCCTCCTGTGACGGAGGGATACTTGGCCCACTAATACCACACTGGCCAGACGGATTGGTATAGGGTTTAATTTCAAGTTTTCCTTCTTTTTATTTCGTAAAGCTAATATTCATGGACAGTCCCTTAGTCGGTTTTTCGACACCCATGGGATGAGATGGGGTGGTGACATATTGTATTCTTACTCCGTCATCACACGGAGAGTATATTGTCTCATTATCTCCCTCAGAAAATATAAAGTCTAAGATTGGTAACCACACAGCTAATTAATCCTTCCTGACCTAGTAACGAAAGAATAAAACACTTTACAGATAAATAGCGCTGGCTGTTCATACTATTGTTGTACAGACTTTTGCTGTATTAAAAATGTTGTAAGCTTAAAAAATGGTACAACTTTATAGTATTTTCCGCAAAAGTGGTGACAGGACTAAGTCATCCTAGTTTTTTCAATGAAATCATTTGATTTATAAGTACTTATACCAGAAACACGTACCTACCTAAATGTTCGGTATTGTTTTCAACTGACCTAAACACTCTTGTATTAGAAGATCAAGTATAAAGCTGGCCTGTTCATTTAGATTTAGACTTTGAAGTCAATCTTA
Source organism: Schrankia costaestrigalis (assembly GCA_905475405.1). Lineage (NCBI taxonomy): Eukaryota > Metazoa > Arthropoda > Insecta > Lepidoptera > Erebidae > Schrankia > Schrankia costaestrigalis. Next base: position 19,092,539 of record FR997835.1, read on the forward strand.
GCGTTCTTAGCGTACTTAGATAATAATGTCTGCGAATTTTTCCTCAGTCAGCTTTCAAGATACGATGTAGTGATATAACTATGTATACCACCTACTTTGTCTGTCATCATATTCATATTCATTTCTTTATTCAAAGTAGTACAATAATATTGTATCTTTTTGACGTCATCTAACACTACTTAATCTAAGTTTATAAACATTTAAAAAAGTTTAGAAAACTTTACCACCGCCTCCAAAGCGCTAGTAGAGAAGAGAAGATCAAAGAACCATTATTTATGCTCCTTAATTATTTTTTTTTACCAATGTCACACAAGAGTTCAACGTACGTTCAATATAAAACAAATTACATCTCAGAGGTCGTTTTATTTACAAATTACATAAACGTACTCAACCTTAAAAACAGTATTAAAAGTTTTGTAATACAAAAGAAACATCAAAGCTTACGTTAAAATAAGTATTCTCTTAAAATGTACCTCATTAAACTCAATATTATAATTTTAAACTGTTTCGTTTAATTTATAAGCTATTTTAATTATTTGTAATGGCGTTATTGTTAATTTTTAAATAAGTATTACGAACTCTTGACACCCTCTATGATAGAACCCAAAGTTTTACAGGATTGCGCGCAGTAGAAAGAGTTGCAGGCGACCTTTGTCCAGGCGAATACGTCTTATGACTAACATGATAATAAAAATTATATAGATATTATTTTCCTAAACCTTAATAATTATTAACACTGGCCGATTTTGTCGTTCTAAATAAATGTAAAACACTTTTAAAAGAAAGTAAACTATTTATTTTCATAAAACAAATAAGAACTAGAAAGAAACTTAAACTATTGTTATCCGAACTTTGCGGCAAAGCAGTCTCTAATCAGCAATGCCAGTTAATACCATGAGCTCTGGTCTTCCATTAAGACTTTAGCGAGGAACGTGAGCTTAAAAAACATATTTATTTGGTTAGTTACAAAGAGGAGTAAAAACACACCATATAAATAAATAAATATTTCTCACACTTTCACACAACGCCATCTAGTCCAAAACTAAGCAGAGCTTGTACTATGGATACTTGACAACAAATCAACATACTTAAATACTTTTTTTATTGTAAATACATAGGTACATATTATGCACAGAAAACACCAAGACCAATGCAAACAAGCATGTTCATGCACATAAAGATTTGCATTGAGCGGGAATCGAACCCGGGACCTCTGCGTAGCAGTTAAATTACCACTACGCCACAGAGGTCGTCAAATGCTATGATAGACTTCACTCAGTTGATTTCATTGTTTTCTAACGTCATTCAGTCATTTCTTCCTGAGTATTTCCTCATTCCTAATTCGGTCGCTAAGAGCTTACCATAATCGTTTGAGCGACTTCGAGTTCCTAATATGGGGCACATAATCAACGAGCACGGCTGATCCGTTACTTTTAACACAAGCAACATTGCTCAATAAATTGAAAAAGTATTTAAAACACGTAGGTACCTACATGATTTGATAGATGAACTAGAAAAAATTTTAATTTAGATTTTTTTCCATACCTCACACTACAGACTGTGCAGACCGCAAATAATTGTCCTGCTCTTTTTATCTATTAAATTAGCGTTTATAATTATAGTTCCGATGTGAAAAGCCGGGGCGTTTCGCTAGTTATAATACACAAATGTTTTTTTATCGTTCAATCATCAATCACCTGTTACTACGAATGAAGACAGGCACGATCTATTAGTCTTTATTTACTCGAGCGCTTATGACAATATAAAGCTTTTCTATTTTCTTATTTACCTCATCATCTCAGCCAATTTACGTCCACAGCTGGGCATAGTCCTCCTCCAAATATTGCCACCTTGTGCGGTCCTGCGCCTCCCTCATCCATCGGCTTCCCGCCGTCCTTATGAGGTCGTCGGTCCACCGTCTGAGAGGTCTCCCCACCCTGCGTTCCGGTGCGCGGATTTACCTGAACTGTCAAAAATACAATTATCTTAGTTACCTGATTATCTATAAAAGTATTTTACATAGCATAAACTCACGCCTTTTTCCCAGAAGGGGTAGGCAGAGGCCATTGAGAGCCTAGATCCTTACAAACTGGCACTCCTGCTTTGTTACTGCTATTCATTATTAATTTGCCTAAAACTGTACTATTTTTACAAGCCAAAATCCTGAAACTGCGACAAACGACCGCAGCATAAAGCTAGCCTACGCTTTTAATTGAAGCGGTGATTGACGTCAGGTGCGAACAATGTGTTAAAAAAATATGTCTGCATCACTACATAGTATAAAAAAGTAGCTGTGGCTGTCTGTCCTTTCTAATAATATGCTTAAATCATAAAAACTACGAAACGGATATTCAAGTAGATTTTTGAATAGATAGAGTGATTCAAGAGACAGGTTTGTATGTTTAATACATGCATGTAGAGTATAATCATTGCACTCTTGCGAAGTCGGGTATCACTATTATTTTTTAATACAATTAGTCCAGTCAAAATAGATATCCAGTTTGCTAAACAATTAGGCTGAGACCAAGCATGCAAATTGCTACTATATATTGAAATAAGCCTTATTTTTAATACTACTTATAAACGCGATCAAAATCGCGGGAAAAAGCAAGTGTGTGCATATAGTCGAAAATACGACTTTCCTGCGCTCTAAAGTCACGATATCTCGAAAGCGATGCCTTGTAGGAGAAAAGTGATTGGATATTTTCTGTAGATAATTTTATGGTCTACAAACTTTGTATGAACTATTTTTCGATAGCTCTTGTTGTTTCAGAGATATACGCAAAAAACGCAAATTTGTGACCTTTGACCTCGAATAAAAAACAACGCACAAGCGGGATCGATGGGGACTTTTGACATGTCATTTGTAATGACGTATTCAAGGCCTGCACAAAAATCCAGCTTGTTGGGAATTAATAACTATTAACTTTAATCATAATTTAGTCTATTTTGACTGGGCTAAATAATGAATTAAAGAATTGCAACTAACAAATGAGTTCTCTGCCAGCAAATGTTTGAGTGATAGAAGAAAGGTTTGTTTGTTTGACGGTATGCAAAGTAGGTATAAGAGTTTATAAAAAGACTTATACACAAATAACATTTATTTATTTACTTACGTCTACTACGATTATCCTATGACACTTCATCGTTATTATCTTATCAGCCAAAAGCCGTTAAATGATAATCATAGGCCTCCTTCAAAGGGCTTTATCTTCCTCTGTCAGCACACAAAGATTAAACAAAAAAAAGCTATTTATTTACTCTTTTGTTTTCATTTTAAAAGCAAAAATAAATCTATAAAATTAAATTTGACAAATGAGGTTAAGCGAAAGTAAATGTTGTTTCATTCTCGGTCACGTATTCCTTAGTAAAATATAAGGAGGGGACTTAAATAGGCGCCTTAATTTCCCTCCTGCGTTTTGACGTTGCCCCTTATTGTTATACTTGAGTACTTTCATAAATAACTTTTTTATTATTTCGAGCGCGTTTTCTTGTTTTGTTTACGTTTTTTTTTAATTTTGCTATGTTGCCAGTGTCAATAATTGTTGCTATTGTGTTTGTCAATGGTTTACTTACCTCCAGTTGTAGAAAGAATATTATGCTGTATATCCAGCGTATTTTACGATTCAAATCCTACGCTAGATAATACGGGCTCGTTTCTAGTCTGGAAGTTGTCTGATATTATAAATGTAGACCTTAAACAAAACCTTCTTACATTACCGAAAGTTCTTAAAAAATGACGAAAGGGCCACAGGATTATGTAGACACACAAAATCTAAACTACAAAAAGCTTTAAAACTAAACTCTTCTTAGCTTTCCTTACAAATAACAGGACACAATATTTATAAAATGTTCTTGTATCCAACCATGACATAAACACAATAATTATATTGTGGTTTAAAGAAAGTGTTCGTAGACATAACATTACAACAACGTTATGAAATAAAACATAGACAATGGCGGGAAAAAAAGTTTATAACGTAACAAGTCATGGGTCAGTTGATGCAAATGAGAGAATAATATCTATATTAAACTGTAATGGCTTTTTAGTTTGTGGTAACGATGTTAGAATTGTATTATTGCAATGTTTCTTTAAATATTATATTAACGCGTCGTGAATTTTACATTTATTTTGTTTGACATTAATTTGGCACATGTTACACTGATCGCAAGCTGTGAAACGCAAAATTTAAATGTGTCAAACTCAAACTCAAATTTTATTGCTCTATAGATGTTTACAAGATCATAACAATACATATACATGGGCACGGCAAAGTACAATAGTTAATGAATAAAAGAAAGAGGAAACCTAGGAGTGTTACAATTATTGACCTACTATCATCAACCCAGTATATTGTATTTCCACTTCAATTACAACTTATGTCTTACTGCTACTGCTTGTTTCACTTATTGAATTAATTGTCTTTAAGTTATTGTTTTTTGTTAGCTAAATTATTATTAAAATAGTATATATGCAGTAAAGCAAAAAGAGGACATAGTGATACCACCTCATTGTTGTAGTTAAAGCCACCTAAGAGAAAATTCGCATATCTCTCGAAGACAACTTTACATAATATAATTCTATACCAATCTGTGCGACCAGTTTGGTATTAAAAGGCTTTGTTTACTTCAATCTGTGGAGAAGGCTCGTCTCTCTCTATAGTGGGATGCATTTATGGACTGTTATGATAACCCTGATCAAAGTAAAAAGGTCAAAGGTTTTAGTATCTGTGTTAAAACACAGATGTTTGTGATCGAAAAACAAAAACATCCGAATTTTTTTGTTTTGGAATACAAAAAATAAAAAAGAAACGACCAACTTTAGTCGAAAAAAATAAGGAAAATACCTGCCTGAACATGATTGTGCGTAAAATATGAATATCGTTACATATTCTAAAATTTTACGGTCGGTTTGCGTTACGAATAGCAATATTCCTACGATGGTTCATATCCCTTACGTTTTCTATTTATAAAAGAGTTATTATTTTTTATTTATCTACAGTACCACATTGTTTCTTTTCGTGTAAAACTAAAATCTTTGAAACAACTTTTTGTTAGCAAAGTATAAAAGTATTTTAAGTGCATTTTTACTATTTTACGTCACCTTTAAAGTTTGACACAGAATGCCTCAGGTATTAAGTTAAAGTATGCCTTTGTTCAAAAGCATCTATTGCAACTTGAAGTTGCTATATCTTTGTTTTTGGGTTGATTGTTACAAAGTTTTCTTTGTCTATATCCATTCGTCGTTGGCAAAATCGTCGATAAAGGATGGAGCCATAACCAAATCCTATTTAATAATGTTTGACACAATAATTATTGTTCTAACTGATAAGAAAAAAAAAGTAAATTAATTTGTATTTTTTTTTATTTTCAGTCCATACTTTCACAACAAGCGTAACTTTTACTATGAGTACATAACAGTTGGAAGACATACTCGTATATAAATAGAAGAAGTCTTTATAAAGCCATGTAGGGTGATGCTACCAATTATCAGCACTTTAAGAGTTGGTCTTACTTTAATATCGTTTATCTTTAGTAATAATACTGATAACGCCTTTAACAACATGCTTTCTCGGTTCACTATTAAATAAGTAATTGATTTTTATTATAAAAAATTGTCTTTATGCATACGCATTTTATTTAGATGAGTTTGACTAAATAATTACCCAAACACCAATTATTGGCACCATCATCACCAATTACTGGCATCGACCGAGCCAATTATCAGCACCTTAAAATTAGACATAAAATTAGGTAGAGAAATGAAATAATCCAATGTTTATAGCAAAATCTCTTTTATTTATACCTAGCCTAACAACCGAAGTTTCAGAAAAATAAATACATAAATATAAAAAATTCCAAAAAATAACAGACATTCTTTTGATCATAATATCAACACTATGAAAATAACTAGCAATGTTAGTTTCAGCACCATGCCAGGATATGAAATCCGAAATCATAGAGTACTTTTTCCAAGAATATTGAATTTTAGGCATAATATAATCACGCTTTACAATAAAAAATATGGATTAACAATTTTACATACCACTTTGTCATGTAACAGTACCAGTGCCGATAATTAGCAATTCGCAAAAAAATTGAACCCAGATGTCAGCACCTCATTTTATGAACATAAAATCAAGATAACGTTCATTTCCATTGTCACTTAAGGCTTATAAAACATTTTATACATGAATAAAACCTAAAGGTTCAGTAAAAAATATCTAAAAGATCTAAAATAAAGTAAAATAAAAAAACCTGAACTTACCTACGATCCTAAGAAACTGTCAAAACAAAGTAATTTGAAGGACATGTTCCCGCGTTTTTTTAAAAAATGGCTTTTTTTTAATCTAAGAATGTAGTTTGGCCCAGTTTATAATTCCAAAAGGATCTTATTTTTCATTTCTTTAAACGGAATCCCTCGAAATCGAAATTAATTAATGGTAAGGTTATGATTTGAGTTTTAGTTGGGGGTGCTGATAATCTGGTGCAGTGCCAACATGACGCGGCAACTGACGCGTGCCCCTACTATGCTATACTTCTAGACATTCCACAAAGTTTGACACATATCAGCAGTTATTAAAACGCTGTTACCTTGAAGCCAAAACCATCCTCTTTGCTGAAATCTCTTTACTATCTCACACAATAAAGCTTCGAATCTAACACACCGTTCCAAGGATTACATCACTCTTGCACTGTCACTGTTAACTAGTGAATACGGTTCAGGCTTCCATATATATACGGTAGGCTTAAGTCTTGTTAACTACTACCACACGTTAACACCTAGATTAAGTGGTTTCTCTTCGAAACTGCTATCTTATTCGTACAGAGTAAGTTCGCGTTGAAATGTATTTGTAAAACTATTTTCGAAAAGCGAACGCGGTTTAAATTGTAATCATATTTAGACCACGCCATATAGTTCCAAAATCAGCAAAGCTTTTTTTAATACATACATAAAAAGATTCTAATGCAACTTATGCATATTTAGATTTACATTTAGCTGCAATCGAATCGAGACATCTGTGTGCATGGTCACTATCACAGTACAACCAGTATTCTATCTCGGCTGAATATTTATTTTATATGCCTACGGCTGCGCGGTACGTAAACATGCGATAGGGCTGCCCACCTCCAGCTTTTTAATTACATTTACCTACTTTCCCGCTCGTTACTGCGGCACAGTCGCGACCGTTCACTCCGCAAAGCCACCGCTATCGTGAGCGTGTACGTATAACTCGCGTTTCGTCCGTTTCTATGAAGTCGAAATACTGCATATACATATTTGTACTAAGTATGTCACTGTCCAAAGTGTACATGCATGCTACACAGATATTATGCCAAAGAGGTTTTTAGACTTTGTTTTACCTAAAACCCTAAAGTAGTAAAAAAAAACAAAAAGTAAATCACACAGAGCAATTATTATTGTCAAGAGCATAAGCGAATAATCCAAATTACTACATATTATGGTGTTGCCGTGCTTTATAGCATTTTTATAGTTTTTTTATTGTTGGCGATATTGATAGATAACCCGAACAAATTATCACATTTTATTTTCTTTCTTTATGTTAGATACATAGTATGTTGTACTAAAATACTATTATGTTTTGTTACAGGTAATGGAAACATTTACAAGACTGTACCTATACCTAATACAGTTTCGATGAAGTAAATTTTTGGATCTTAAGATATACCTACTTACATGTATTAAACATCATTATTCCCCTGTCCTTATCCCAATTTTATTTGGGGTCGTCGCAGCATGTCTTCTTCTTCCATACTTTCGTATCGGACGTCAGCCATATCGTCTTTCACACAATCCATCCATCGTTTCTTTGGTCGTAATCTTCCCCTATATCCATCCACATACATGTTCAAGGTAAGATATTACACAAAGGGTAATATTATTTTAAATTATTATAGGCGTACATAAAGCATGTAAAGTTGGATCAGAAACCTTTGCTTCTTGTTAATTAATATTGCAGGTCTCTATCTACAATTTCTCAGGGTAACTTTACATCGCATAACATTTACAAAGTAGTCATACGTGTAAGTAGTGTCATACGTGAGTGATTTTGCATTTTTTATGACTATACCCAGCTGTTATCATCAAGAGTAAACCCCAAAAATTTAACGAACACAAATAATATCTAGACTCAGAATATCTATTTGCAGATCTCTTATTTACTAAAATTACTTACGATAGTAGCGACATCTTTACCTTGACGACGTAGTTAAGTTATGTAAGACTATACCATTTTTCAGATCTTAAGGGTACGGTGACGTTTAGTATTTGTCATTACTAGAGATGTAGTAACACTAAAATCGTTTTTAAAAATACCGATTATATATCTAACCGATATAATATACAAACAAGAATAAATCGATTATGGGTACAAAATACAAAAACCTTATTTTTTCAAAAATAAATGATTCGTCCTTGATTCGTACTTGATTCGTCACTGACATGAATAATTAACTTAAAATCGTCTGAATTAATATTAATAATGAAAGGATTCCAGTCTCCTCCACCTGTACAGCCTCCAAACATGCAAGGTATAATTCGGAAAACCTGTACTATTATGTTTTAGCCGTCTAAAAAGACGAACAAAATACTTTCGCTACAAATCCAATACACCAATGTGTCTTATCCACCAACACGATACCAAACCAAGATACCATTCCGTATAATTTCACAAAAACTTATATTTATAAGAATTTTGAAATGTAATTAAGGAATATTTAAAAAAAAAAATAATCGATTAATCAATTTAATAAAAAAAAAACCGATTTTAACAATTTTATTGTGTCAATCTCTATTGCGATTCGTTCCGAGTCGCGCATACGATTTTAAAATTTATATGTTTATATTTTACATGATAAGGTTGAAGAAGGGATATAAACCAAATATTTCATATAATTTTATTAAATAATCACGTCTAAATAATATTTTTATTTTTCTATCAGTTCGGGTTCATAAGTTCATAGCTTTTATTTTGAATTTCTACAAAAGTAAACTAAGTAACACGGAAAAGATGAAATGTCACCGTACCGTTCCTGTCTGATAATAACTATAATCACTAGTCAACAAAAAATTAATTATTGCGTGTAACATAAAAAATTCTGTCTAGGCATGTTTAGGACAAGGTTAAGGATACTAAAAATAAAATTTAAATGCTTCAAATACGAATAGTTTTTTTGTAATACCATTTTATAACATTTCAGAAATTTTGAATTTTTGTGAATAAAAAGAAGTTATTTCGATTTATTGCTACATTAATATGAATTTACTTTTATGATTTTCGTCTGTATTTTGCTTTAGGAACATCTCGTTTTATTGTCCAACAATAATCCGCCAACATACGTGAGCTCCACTTGCCCTGATTTCGTTTTTCTATGGTAGAAACGTCTTGATTAAATTTTTCACCGTGGTCATCGCTGACGGCGCCCAAATTTTCAGGAAAGAAGTTTAAATGTGAATGAAGAAAATGTATTTGCAATGACATATTACAGCCCAAACCCTTATAAGTAGATAAAAGCTCCACGATAATACATTTATTGTCACTTGATCGGTGATTTCCTAGAAAATTCTAAGTTACTTGCATGAAAGATTCCCAAGCTATTATTTCTAAATTACTAAGTTTTTCTTTGAATATATCATCTTTCATTAATTGCCTGATTTGGGGGCCAACAAATATGATCTTTAACTTAAAAACTAAAAAATAACAATCAGATGAGTGGTTCGTTCGTTCCGTTCAAATCATAGGGATTGCAAAAGGCATAGATCGAGATCTTTTCGCCCATCCAGTGAGAAGACCCACACATGTAACATAACAGATGTGTGGAACCCACGCTTTGTCTTTTTGTCCGATGGCAAAACCAAAATACTGTTAATATAACTTAGTTACTAATGGTGTCAAATTTCTTCGCAGAGTTTTGAAAGTAATGTCACCACAAATGTAACAGAACTTGTTAGGATCATTTTTACACTTTCTTGACATTATTTAAGAATCACTTTACCCTAAAAACTGAACAAACCACTGCGCTCTTCAAATAAACGAATTCTCTATAAATGCGAAAGTAGAGCAAAAACGCTTATATTTTGATTTTGTGGTAGCTGTAACACGAAAACTAGATCTGGTGGAATCGAAATAAACATGGTTATAAAACGAGGGTATGTTGGTAATTTAAAATTAGCCTGCACCTTTCTTGTTACAAAATTTTGTTGACCAGTGACGCAGACGCTGTGCAGTAGACCGCAACGATACTCCTTGTTTATTTATTTCTAGAAATTACTCGCGTCTCAAAACAAACGACTGCACTTTGCTTACAAGTTCTTATTTTTTTACCTAGCAACATTTTCAATTTTAATTCCTTCAAATGTAAACCTTATTTTGTTTATTTTAAAGTATAAATTGCAATGAAAGTGATAATATTAACGACAATATTAATCAATTTAAATTAAAACAGGTAATTGTCGCATAATTCTTAGCCTTAATTTGAGAAATGAATATTAAAATATACGAGGGGACTAGGGCATGCAATATCGGAAGGTTTTCAATTCCGGAACTGAGTTCCAATACTGGAGGTCTAATTCCGGAATTCCGGAGCTAGTTCCGGAACTGGTAATTTTTGGAATATGTTGAATTAAAAGAAGTGTATAATAATATCAGTTGTTTAATTATATTCACTAAGAATTTGAACATGTTTGGTAATTTTTCTCCTTTATTATTGTCATTCTAAGCCGTTAAATTAAGGCAAGACTTAACTTACTTATTGTTTTGATAATTACATTTTGCCAGCACAGAAAAACACTTCCATTCTCCACACTTGTTAGCAGAACACATAAAAATATATTTGTAAACTTCTGTCAGATAGTCGCCATCGCGTACATTAGAAAATTGGTCGAGAGATCTAATTCTTTAAAGAACTGCTATTGTGAAGTTCTGAAGACGATAAAAGATGCTACTGTGGAAAGTTGTATTGCCACCAACAAATAGTCGGACGGAAAGAGCCGAGCGTGTAGAAAGAGTAGAAATGAGCTCGCTCCTGCCTCGAAAACGGAGCGGAGTAAACACGATTTTAAAAACGCTGTTGGTAGAAACAAAAACCTATTTAATTTAAAAAGAGTACGTTCCGCTTTGTCATTTCTCTTTCGCGGTAGAAAACGTTAATGAGAACCGGAACAAACTTGCGTCAGATATCGAAAACATGCTTAGTTTCGAATTGTGGTCGGCTAAATTTAGTCCGATTCAACCCCTCAAAGACACAGGTTTGCGCGTTTACCGCTAAAAAATCTCTATTCTTCGTGGATATTGATTTCGAAGGCGCTCCTCTTGTTGCCAAGTCGTCTATTGAAATCCTAGGTGTCAGCATTTCTAGCGAAGTTCAGTTTCGCGATCATTTGGAGGTAAAGCTAAATTAGCTTCGCAAAAACTGGGTGTGCTCAATAGAGCGGGTCAGTGTTTTACGCCGAACCATCGCCTACAACTCTACAAGCCACATCTGGAGTACTGTTCCCATCTCTGGGCTGGAGCATCCCAGTCAACTCCTTCAATTGACCACATACAAAGAAGGGCGGCTCGAATTGTTGACGATCAGGTGCTCTCTAGTCGGCTCGATTCTTTGGCTTTGCGGAGAGATGTAGGGTCTCTGTGCATTCTCTACCGCATTTATCACTGGGATTGTTTTGAGGAGTTGTTCTGGACATTGCCCGCAGCTGAATTTCTCCACAGAACCACTCGCAATCGGCTGTCCTACCATCGTCATCACCTTGATGGTTAGCTGTCATCCACTGTGCAATTTTTGCGAAACTTCCTACCGCGAACAACTGTTTTGTGGAACAAGCTCGTTGCGACGATATTTCCGGACCGTTACGACTTGGGGAGCTTCAAGAAACGAGCGTACTTCCTTTTTAAAGGTCGGCAACGCATCTGTGATTCCTCTGGTGTTGCGGTTGTCCATGGGCGGCGGTGATCACTTACCATTCCCATAGTAGTCGACTTTTAGAGTTCTACACGACTTCGCAAGTTGTCTCAACTCATAGAGCTGTTATGTTCGTCTAGTTTAATTAAATTTAGCTGTAATAGCGTTGCATTATGGCACAGGCAACATTATGACAACTCACTAGCCAAATAATGGTATGTTATGCAGGTATTATTTAATAATATTAAAAAATGATGAATACCGGAATTCCGGTATTACTCCTCTCAATTCCGGAATTAAAAAATCAGTGAAATTGTTACGGAATTCCGGAGTTACGGAATTCCGGAACTCCGGAATTGCATGCCCTAGAGGGGACAGAAGACTTAGTTCAATTAACACTTAATATTATTTGCGTATTAAATAACTGCGAAATAAAAACAGGGCTTTTGCGTTTATGCTAATAGCGTACCTTCTTGAAACTATCCAGTTTTACACTATTCTGTGCTTACCTATACTTAGACCAATCTAATACGAGATCTTTGACAGTTGGTTTGAGCATATACTATAGACAACAAAAATAAACTTTTATCAAAGACCTTGCCATAGCCATCATACTTGTCCTGTCAATGACTCACAATAGAGAGCTTCTTTTTCTAGTAACGGCGCGAACTTAGCCGACCCATACTAAGCTGGCCAGACGGATTGGTACTCGTTTTCCATATTTGGTTCTTGTAGAGAAAATATCTATTAACTTTCCTTTATTTTAACTTTTAAGACACCTATGGGATGAGATGGTTTGGTGACATCGTTTCTTGCAGGACTTTATTATAACTGTAGATAAAAATAAATAAAAACAGTGGTACTTCCAGAATCTTCTTATGGGTCCATCTGAGTATCCGGTAGCAGACAAACGTTTTGACTTTCATCAGTGGTACTGTGTATCCAATAATCCAAACTAATACTATAAATGGGAAAGTGTGTCTGTCTGTTTGTCTTTCTTTCACGGCAAAACGGAGCGACGAATTGACGTGATTTTTTAAGTGGAGATTGTTGAAGGGATGGAGAGTAATATAGGCTACTTTTTTTTTTCTTTTGTGTCCAGGAAAGGGGAACAGTACGACCCCGAATTTAACGCGAGTGAAGCCGCGGGCAAAAGCTAGTTATGAATATTTATTCATAACTAGCATACATTAGCACTCATAAATCAAATCAAATATAACCATTTGGTTATATTTGATTTGATTTACTATGTCAGCACACGGACACACCTAGAGATATCTCTAGCTTAATAAAAAACTCAGTGTTGCTACTAACATAACCACGTTCCTTTACAGGTAACAACATTTAAAAGCTTTCCAACACTCCATAAAAATCTCTTAACCAGACTCTAAGGAGGTGAAACTAGATTTTTCTAAGTCGAGAATAAATTTAAAAGAAAACGACCATCGCACACTGGAAGTGAAAAACGGGGTTAATAGTTACACTGCATTTTAAACCGTATGTTAACCGTCTAAGGTTGAATTTCCGAGGGTAGTTTAAGTATTAGAGGGTTACCCTCATGCCAGGAAGTGGCGACGGTAATAAGGAGTTTTTATGCATGTTTCATTATTTGAATATGGACTGTTTATTTTTAAAGTTTCGTCTGAATTTTGATGGCTGTGTTCTTGTGTATTTTATGCTTACGTTCTTTATGATTGCACATTTTATAGCCTGTTGGAAAAAGTAGTTATTATTAAATGGTGCAGACGGTATTTAATTATACAGAGAATAAATAAAAAAGTGATAGTTGTTTAGTTTTGTTGGTTGCAGTTTTTTAACGTGAATATCCTATGGAATGCTTGCCACTCGCCTTCAGCCTAATTTCGCTCTATCAGTGGACTTCACCATCCCTCAATCTATTCTAATATTATAAAGAGGTAAAGTTTGTGTGTTTGTGTCGTTGTAGGGGTTAATCTCTAGGTCTAATGAACCGATTTTAAAAATTCTTTCTGTGTTGAATAGTTCATTTATCAGGGAATTTTCATAGGCTATATAGTATCACGCTATGACTAATAGGAGTGGAGTAGTAATCAAATATTTTTATTAAACGGACGCGTTTTTTTCGCCGCCCAACGAACATGGGCACGGGTCAGCTAGTCTATAATAACATGACACAAAACACTTCCTAACAAAACACACTGTGTTAAAAAAATTAAAAATAAAACAAATTAGTGTATGCCTCCACTTTCTCACACGGAGTACCCTTGTCCTATATTTCGTGTCTGCCGCAAAAACCTGCATCCACATCAAAGTAACCTACATCATGCTAGGTTCAAATAAAAACAAATGGACACAAGAACCTTTATTTATGGTTTTCCTATTTATTCTGTTGACTCGGAACAGTAAGGCTTTATTCATGAAGAATAAAAAACGCGCGCATTCCTGGAATGTAGTCACGCTTTCATATTGCCATTAAAAATATTACAATAGTGTATTGTTATAAAAAAGTAAAACTGTATTTATTAATACTAAATAACAATAAAGTTACTAAGATTGTTAAGAGGATCACGTTTATTGTTTTTATTTAAAATAAAAAAGGTTATCGAGCTGCGTCGCAGGGATTTTTACAGACATGAATTTAATGGACACGGACAAAAGCTACATGTCAGCTCAAAACAATTATTTGTAGATCGCAATATCCTATCCTACTAATCTTACTAATATTATAAATGCGAAAGTTTGTGAGGATGGATGGATGCATGGATGGATGCATGGATGTTTGTTACTCTTTCACGCAAAAACTACTGATACGATTTTGATGAAATTTGGAATAGGTATAGATAGTTTAGATTATAGATAGTTTTTAACAATTAAGCCGCGGGCATCAACTAGTTATGTATATTTTGACTTTTAGTTTATTCCAGTTTTACTTTTGGGCAATCAATTTTAGTAGAGCTAAACCAAAGCAGTGTGAAATATTATATATTAATAATAAATCCGTTGAAACGATCTCTCGCTCTTTACTCATATACAATTTTGTACATAATTCGATTGTGCGCTCGTACTCGACTAAAATAGCATTACAATCGATCGTCTATGGCGCGCTCTATCAATTTTTAACAACACTCGCTCAGTGTTGCCTTCACAAAAATTTTATAGACGCGTCTAGTCACAACGTGGCTAATATAATTTTATAGCGACTGTTTCATCGCTTGCTATTGTCTTCGACTAAGATTAATGTAACGGTGTTGGTAGCCATTTTTATTAAATTCAGAGAGTAAAAATATGTCTGTTGTTTTGCTTGTTGTGCCTTTTATTGCTGACGGTTGAGATGAATTTTAAATAACTTTAATGTTCGAGTTATAGAGTTGTAAAACTTTAAAACTATTTTTATTAGTAATAATATTTTAGGACTTTTTTACAACAATACGTTTCCTGTACGTGGAGACACGTCTTCGTAGGATGACGTTTATTATTATTTTTATCTGTACTTTAAAGAAAAAAGAATACAATGCTTTCACCTCACTATTTCATGCAATGGATGTCGTCAAAGAGACTACGAGTAAGTGAATGATTGCTGAAAATAATGTAATCGCTATTTAATTAAAAAGAGCAAAACCAATCAGTCGGGTCAGCATGGTATTAGTAGCCTAAGTTTTTCTGCATCACCGAATGAAGTTCATCCCTGCACAAAGATATTATTAAGTGACCTTTACGATTACTTTCTATAAATTGATAGTAAAAAAAAAATACATTCCAATTTAAATAAATCGTCATATCCAAATACTTTTCCTCTGTGGTTTGAAGTTACTAAAAGTTATCTAAAACCTATAACGGCATTCAATACTGATAAAGCGGTTTGTTTGAATACGTGCTGCTAGCTTGATCGACGGGATTAAAATGACGAGCAATGCGGTGGTTTTGTGTTTCCATTTTAATCCACTAGGTGGCCTTTGGCTGACAATGCTAAACGTGTTTTTTTTGTTTTGGATTAATATCTTTTATTCTTTAGTGCTCCGTTTTTTATTCTGTTTTTGTCCGTATAGTGACTGATACAAGTACATATATTCAAATTCCATCCTACGGTTGTCTGTAAGAAATCACCGGAAGTAAAGAGACAGCTTATTGTATTTTAAAGTATATAAAATAAAGAGTTTAAATAAATAAATGTTGAAATTAAAATCGCGAAAAAGTTTTATGAGCTAAATTTTTTTTATTTAAAAAAAAACACTCTTTCGATCTCTAGAGAACGGGTCTTTTACGAACATGAAATTCACGGACACCTGGATGCTTTGTTAGTTTATTATACACTATGGAACACTTTCCACTCTTGCTTGTCGGCTAGTTAGTTCCAAATACAAGATCTCATTAGGACGGTTATGATTCGGAATAAAATTATCTTCATAAAAATAATGAGGGTAGATTTAAAAATAGCAGCGGTCGAGTATGCATGTGTGTGCATGAGTATGGTACAAACGAAGGGTTTCTTTATGTATTTAAACAATAAAAAATTTAATCAACAGGCTTGGTGTTGCATTATTCGTGTTCTACCGTGTTTATTTTAAAGTAAGTTACTTAAATACGTTTTAATTTAAACCATTGTTAACTTTACCATCTTGTACCTATATAAACATTGTGGAACGAAATAAAGAATTGACTATTAAGTATAAACCATATTTTATACCAACTTATTCTGGTTATTAGACTGAAATACCTCATCAAAGGGTTTTATTAGTTTTTAATATTGTTTTCATTCACATTTTTAAGTATAAAATTACAATGTTCTCTTGTAAAGCATTTCTTAACTGACGCTACCTACTCACCAATAAGTGGTGTTCCCGAACGACTCGAGCCCGAGGAACAATTACTGAACGAACTCAAAGAACGTTCTACACTTATATATAGCTATGTACGTACAGCCGCGTCTACCTCCTAACTACCTTGTAGATATCATTACAGGTAAATTTAGTTGGGCTTGGGAACTGACGGAAAAGTTGGGTAGTTTGAATAGAATTCTAAGTTATTGGCGTGATTTTATTTTAAACTTACGACTATTCTGACGGTATTGTTAAAAAAGAGATGTATTATTTACTATAATTCTGAGTATTTAGATATTTTTTAAACCTTTTACGTTTTAATAAATATTAATAACAAAAAAAGTATAATACATCTGCAAGAGACACAAATAAAGTCAAACAATTTATGATCCTTATCAACCCGACGAATATTCGCTCCTATTTGCAAAAGACTATAATCAAGCTTAAAAATGAAAGCATTTTAATTTCCTTTCAAAAAGTTAATGAACATAATCTACTTTTATTCCGCTTAACAATGCAAAACTTTTAATTAAAAGAAAAGAATACTCGTGTTGATACGAAAAAGTTTATATGTACCAACATTCTTATGAAGTTTTCCGTGTTGAAGCGACGCCGTTAAAAATTTAATCTGGCAATCATTCTATGTTAAAATTAGAAGCGACGGCCACCGATCCCCCTCTCTATTCCAGTTAAGTACATCACTAGCTCGATATCCATTTAAATCAAATTCTGTATTCGTCGTTTCCGCTTCGAATTTAGAAGAAAGTTTTCGCGCCCTAAAATGGCGGGAGACGCGTTGACAGATGCTCGTAGATTTGATCATTTTCAATTGCTGTTAGAAATAGCTGTTAGTCATAATATTGAAAAAAAAATTAATAAAAATGAAAAGTAAGGTTGAAGCGTTTGTTTTATACGGATATGGTAAACAGGGAAATGATTGATTGTTTGATTCTAGTTGTTTTTATGGATATTACGTAGCTGTAAGTGTACCTAATTAATTTAAGATTGCCATCAGTAAAAATAACATGAACGTTTCTTTACAATTACAATAAACCTTTATTAAAGACTAAAAGTGACTTTTATTAAAGACTAGCTGGTGCCCGCGACTTCGTGGATTGAACACATACTTAGAATTTCGAGTAGCTTAAATTTAAAATACTTTCAATATCTTTATTAATTGTAGCCTAAGTGTTATTACTGATGTATAAGGTAAAGTTTCATTGAAATCCATTCATTATTTAACTATTACGTGAAAGATTAAAACTTTTGTGTTTATAATATTAATAGAATATTTATTCGTATTTATACTTTATTTTATTTAAGATTTACCCCCATACTCATAAACGCATCTTAAATTTAATCACTGTTTAGCGAGATTTTTATCAGTAAAACCAAACAAAACCGTAAGAATTTAAGCTAATTATTTGACTAATATTTAAGAGGCGTTTATGAGTAAGGGAGTTACTGTCTAAGTATAGAATTAAATCAAGCGTTTGTGTACGTACGGCGTTAAGCATCATTTAGATCTGTCTACTCCACTGAAAGATAGGTTACGTTAACACTTAGTTTGATTGCGTTCTCGTGTGTTTATAGATAAACTTGGATTAATCTTATTTGTCTTCCTTTATTTGGAACTAGGAAGATGATATTTTGTGTTTATTTTGGTAAAAGAAGTTGTTTTTTTATGAGTCAGTTCTATTGTGTCTTAAATCCGTTTAGGATTGAAGAAAAATGTTAGCGGTAAACATAATTGTATTTAAGTATTTTGTGACTACTAATGTTGACCTTATTACGTCACGGAAAACATAGGGGCTAGGTGTAAACCAGCGTCTCGCGGAATACATCTGACATTTTGCTAAGATACCTTTTGCGGTGTAGAGATTTTTTATTTTATTTAGTATTTTGATACTGCCCTTTTAATATGTTGTCTTTACTGTTATGTATTAATTTTAATTTGTGTATGTTGCACTATAGCTGATGTACTTTTATTTTCCTTATCAGTCTGGCAAAATACTCCGGTCGACGCGCCGCGGCGCGCCGGTGAACGCGCTTTCATGCAAGACTCTCATAATAATATTTCATACACTTCAGTATGCAATTAATAAACGTAAACTCCGTTTCTAAAAAGGTTGAGTTCCATTCAAAAGAGAACAAACTTATTAATGCATTTTTTTGTAATAAAAAAGGTCAAAGAGGGTCGGAGGACAATTCCGCCGCCGGCACATTTACAATACTGAAGCAATCGATTAGACGTAGGTACCATAATATTCAAACTTCCTTGATATATCCATCACAATAATATTAAATACACTATTTGAAACGGGAAGGAAATAAGGTCGTTCACACAAACTACACACATCAAAAAAGTCTAAGCAACATGCATGATATTACAAATTTACCATTTATATTAATTAATTTCTAAGTATTTACTCACTCAAAGTGTATAGGTAAGTAAACTTTTTTGTTATTGATGACATACTGGCTGGTTGTAAAAAAAAAATTTCGATTATGTTTTGTTTTTTTTCATAAAATTCAAATGACTGCGAATTTGTTTGAATTTGAGTGCATGTTAATTGCTACGTTTTAGTCTTGATTTTATAATTTTACCAACCATTTAAATACAGTTGGCGACAAAATTGAATTGTTAGATATTCTTTACGTCATGGAGCGACGTCATTTGACGGCAGATGAAATGCAAAGAGCTGTAGGGATGTTGCAAGCGGGAAGTAATCAATCTCAGGTATCTCGACATTTTGGTATTCATAGAAGTGTTATTTGTCGTCTTTGGCAGCGCTACAATAATACAGGGGAACCCGCTGAACAGCATCCAGGCCGTAAAAGGAGTACAACCACTCGGCAAGACCGGTACATACAACTGACTGCAAGACGCCAGCCGATGTTAACCGCTCGAGAGATAAGTTTGAGGCTACAAAATTCAAGTGGTGTTGATGTAAGTCCCCAAACTGTGCGAAATCGACTGCATGAGTACGGCCTACGAGCTCGACGCCCTATCAGGTGCCCACCGATACGTCACGGGAATCGCGCTCGTCGAAATGAATGGTGTAGAGAACGCATAACATGGACCCAGGAACAATGGGATAAAATTATGTTTTCCGATGAGTCGCGATTCGGGTTTAGGCCTGATACAAGAAGGGTGCGAGTGTACCGTCGACCCGGAAATACTGAAAGACTCAGGTGCGTTCAGGAAGTTCATCCATACAGCGGCTCAACAGTTATGGTATGGGCGGGTATTATGAAGAACAGGCGAACTGAGCTCGTTTTTGTAAATGGAAACATGAACGCTGAAAATTACGTTGAGGATATTCTCAGACCTTATGTCCATCCATTTGCACAAACCTTTGGCTCCGATTTTACGTTAATGCATGACAATGCGCGTTCACATACAGCTCGGCGAACCAGTGAATACTTGGCAACGGAGAACATCCAGGTATTGCCCTGGCCTGCACAATCGCCAGACCTCAACCCCATCGAGCACGCATGGGACATGCTCCAGAGACGTGTTTTGAAGGACTTGGACGGAGTGACAACAACCCAACAGCTGAAGGATTTGCTAC
This sequence comes from Schrankia costaestrigalis, assembly GCA_905475405.1. Classification (NCBI taxonomy): domain Eukaryota; kingdom Metazoa; phylum Arthropoda; class Insecta; order Lepidoptera; family Erebidae; genus Schrankia; species Schrankia costaestrigalis. The sequence goes on from FR997835.1 coordinate 19,112,832, forward strand.
AATTCCATTGGGAGCGAATACCGCAAGATGACATGAACAGTCTCATTAATTCAATGAATAATCGTTGCCGACAAGTTCTGAATAGCAGAGGAGGCCATACTTTGTATTAAATTGTCCTATTCTTTCACAATAAATTCATTTTCTTAAGAAATTTCAATTTGTAAAAAAAAAGTTTAGTTTCTTATGTACCTGTATATTCTAATATTGTTAATTTCTGTTATTAAAAGAACTTATAAAGAAAACAGCTGTTATTTTTACATCATAGAACCCTAAAAATATTATTTTAAAAATAAAATACAACGTTATAATTAAAATAAATGGTAAAATAAATTAATATAAATGGTAAATTTGTAATATCATGCATGTTGCTTAGACTTTTTTGAGGTGTGTAATTGTTTAACTTAATTTTTTTGGCTCTTGCCACTGAGCTTTAGTTTTAAACGAAAAATTAACTGCCTCGGCGGCAAAGTGGTTGTGGTTTCTAATCCTACGAAAAATCATTGTAACCTATGTACAGATATTTTTTCTTCCTCCTAAATGTTCTTTGCTTCCGTTAATTTCATGTCTGTAAAAGTCCCCGCTTTAAACTCGATACCTAGTGCGATAGTTTTCTTTAAAAACAAATTGTGTGATTCCCAAATCATTATCTTGAGCCCTATTCTTTGTGTCTCTTACTAATTTAACATCTATTAAAGTCTTCGCGAAAAACTTGATCTCTAGTTTTTTTTGCTAGGAAAGTTAAAAAAAAAAGAAAGATCATTATAAACTATAGACTAGAAATAAATCTTAGCAATTTGTGAACTATCCTGGTTGCGTGTTGTTGTCCTGTTATACCTCCGGGAAGTTGTTACCATCGTGTAGTTAATTGATTTCATTAAAGAGTTCGCTCGTTGTACCATCAAGTGTAATGGTTGTTTGTAATTACGTTGTGTAATTAAACTTGTCTGTACGCTTAGATATATATTAGAGATAAGAAGTTAATCATTTAAAGGAATTATAGCTGTTTTTCGTTTTCGTATGGCGTAAATAAATTACGTAAGTATCCATCCCTCGTGATTGTCCTCAATTCCGATTAACGTATTCATCATAACAGCCCATTAATGTCCCACTACAGGCACGGGCCGCTTCCAGCGACGGAGGGATACTTGGCCTACTAATACTACGCTGGCCAAACGGATTGGTATAGGGTTTAATTTCAAGTTTTCCTTCTTTTTATAACGTAAAGATAATATTCACGGATAGTCCTTTAGTCGGTTTTTACGACACCCATGAGATGAGATGAGGTGGTGACACACTGTATTCTTACTCCGTCACCACACGGGGAATCCATCCCTCGTGATTGTCCTAAATTCTGACTAACGTATTATCTCTTTGAAATTGAATAGAGAAAAACTTGACATAATATATTATTCAGATATCAAAATACCTAGATAATGAAATGAGGTCATTTTATATTTTCATTTCCGTTATCTCTCAGACGTTCTGTCTAAGACGAAAATAGTTTTACCAAAGAGTATTAATAGCTTTTATTTAAAAAAAATTGTATTTCTTTTGAGAGTCTTCATGGTTCGGAGAGGACGTAAAAGGCAGACCCGATTGTCGTCGTCGTAGTGACGTTATATAGTCGTTTAACCTCACAGATATCTAACCAAGGTTTAACCTCATCAGCGTTCTATGGGCAGCTTGAACAATTCTTGACACCAGCTTAGCTAATAAACGAGAAAGAAGAAAAAAGAACTATGTCAGCATATAGTAATACGTACAAATATGTATGTAGAGTACTGACTTAATAAAGTTTGTAAGACAATGTTTACATAACTATAATTAATCTTGTCAGACAGCCAGTTTACATTAACACATAAATTTTTCAACGCTCTAAAACAATTTCGACGTCTCCTTTCACTCAAAGAGGAAATAACAAATCGTCTAAACGGTTCACCGCCATGACAGATTTTTACCCGCCTTTTTTAAACTTTTTTTTTCGATGAGTGATTGTCTTGATTTATTGCGTTTACTGCCAGAAGTATTAAGTAAGGAACAGATGTAAGAGTAACTTTGTATAGTCGTGTAATTATAATTTTACTCTGCCAGGTGTTCTCTAGGTTCGTTAGTTTTATTCTTTCTACTTACGATGTTGTTTTAGTTAATTTAAAACAAAGTTAAAAAAATGTTCATTAGCTCTTTCCTAATTGCAATTAAAACCTAAAATAAAAATAAAAAACTAAGTAAAACATAATATTAAATAAAAAATAATAATTACAGTAAAAAAAAATCTAAATCTCAATCTAAAAGATCTATGTATATCTTTTTACATTATGGGAAAGACAAAAATGCCTACAGATTTCTAGCTACTTTGATAAAACAAGTATAAGACATTACCTACTTACATTTATTACATTCCAATGCAGGAAAAAAAACATGTCTATACTTATAATAAAACTGTAGAGAGATCAATTCTGTACATTGAATATATGTTAAAAATTAATATTGGAGGATGAATGGTGATCGATACTAATGCCAAAAATGCAATCAATAAATTTTTTGTCTGTCTGTCTGTCTGTCTGTCTGTCTGTCTGTCTGTATGTGCACGCATGGGTCAAAAACTACTGAAGGCATTTTAACCAAACTTGGTACAATTGTAGTCCATACTCCCGGGCAGGTTATAGGCTGTATAACATAACGCTAAGACACATAGGAGCTGAGCAGTAGCAAAAAATTTGAGCAAGTCGGTTGAAAAAAAGCGCGTTCGAGCTCTTATCATCGCATACGTTGATCATACGCCAAAAATAAGTATTACAAAAATAATGGTCTTCAAACGATGAACAAAAAAGTCCTGAATAGTATATATCTATCTTTTATATATTAGTCACAATAACCTGTTTAATCGTTAGGGTTTTCTTCAAAGTGTATTAAATACATAAATATATTGTAATTTGCATAGACATATCTTTTTCAAACTTCCATATTTCAAAAGTACACTTTAATACGTTATTCATAATTTTTTTTTTATAGAAATCGGTTTATAAACACACAAGATTTAGATGAAAGAAAATTTCCAAATGTCGCCGCGCCAGTATGAGTACGGCAGTACGGTTGATTTTTGTTTAACGTCCGAAACGGCCAACCGGTGCATCTATATAATTTCATTCACATTGACTCTTAATGCGAACGGACGTGGTTCTTATTGACTCTTCTCGGAATAAGCGAGCTTTAGATATTAAAATACATAGATACGTAGTTTTTAGGTATTAAGTTTAAAGTAGGTATCTATCTATACTATAATAAAACAATCGGAATCGGATAAGTAATACTCGAGATATCGCTAGATCTCTTTATTAGAACAGTCCAATATAAATCAGGGGTCATGAAAAATGGATTTGGTTCAATGTTGAATGAATTTAAATTTCGTTTCTTTTGTTCACGAGATGGCGTTACCAGTAGTAATCATAAAATAAATGAGTTTTTAAATAATATATAACTATTTTATTATTAAGTGCTATTAATAAGTTATTCCTTTTAAATGTTAATAAAATTAACCATGAATCGTATGTGTATTATCAATTATTATAAGTCTTCACACTCGCCTTTAAAAATATCAATTTAACGGACACAAAGAACATCCAGACTAAGGACAATAGTTTGTGTATCACAATTGTCCTCCATGGGAATCGAACCCGCGACCTCATGCACGCCAGCCATGTAATGCGACCGCCGCGCCACCGAGGCAGGTAATTCTGCCGCACCATAACGTGGCGTGCAAATGTATTCATTCATAATTAATTAGCGATTATCCGTGTGGTGACGGAGCAAGAATACAATATGTCACCTCCCCATCTCATCCCATGGGTGGCGTAAAACCGACTAAGGGACTATCGGTGAATATTATCTTTACGAAATAAAAATGAAGGAAAACTTGAAATTAAACCCTATACCAATCCGACTGGCCAACGTGGTATTAGTAGGCCAAGTATCCCTCCGTCACGGGAGGAGGCGCGTCCTTGCAGTGGGACATTAATGGGCTGTTATGATGAAAAAAGCGATGTCATTTATTTTAACTTACAAATTTGACAACAGATGGCATTGTGCCTGTGACGTCATTTTCAGTATCGCGGTATTAAGATTTTACTTGAAAGAATGACGTTCGCTCATGTCTTTCAGTATAAGTTTAGACACAGTCTTCATAGATCTGTCTTTGTAAAGATCTGTTTTTGAAAAGGTTTTGGTTCGTTCGTTAATTTTACAATTCGTGTGTAGGTATATCTGTTTGTTATAAGGTTTAAAAAACGATTTTTTAGTATTAAATCGAATTGCGAAGTAAGTAACATCCGCCACGCGAACGAAGTCGCGGGCACAGCAGCTAGTAATAAAATAAAATAAGACATTGGATATGTAAATAAAAATTGGACAAACTTATTTAGTCATTTTTAAGGAAATAAAGTATTTTTTTAAAGTATCTTTTTCCTGTTAAAATGAAGTCTAGTTATCAATGTAATTGAAACACAAGGAAATGTTTTTAAGAAAGTGTTACGCGAAACCAAGGTAGGCGTAAGACGTTCGCTAAAAAAGAAACAAGGCCATGACGTTTATTTTAATTAAATTTACCCTTTTGTTATTATCAGAAAAAAAGAGAAGTATTTTGTTTAAAAAGTGAAATGTGAGAATTGTGACGCGTCTGTAGTGTACCTATCAAGCAAGACAATTTTTTTCCTTTCCTAAAATGCTTTACGACGAATCTTTCCTTCTGCGACGTACTCAACGAACACCTACACTATCTCAGTACCCCCCATCATCAACAGATGTCAGATACATCCTGAATTGCGAAATCAACATTCGCAGATCGATTCCGCATATATACAACGTCCAATGAACAACCGTTGGGCAGCTGGTCCGCCAGGCACGATCGCCCTCGCCTGGTCGGAGGATCCTCCCTTTTCGTTGGAGGCGTGGTGCTGTTACCGCGACCTCCACACTTCAACCTCGTACCAGACAACCTCTAGTTGAGAGAGTACAGCGATGATTTTTTACTGACTCCAAATAAGTTATTAATTTCATATTTTTCATATTTATTTATTTAGCTAAATAAGTACAGCCATTAACACAATATAGGTACAGAAATTAACTTAGTATAACAGTGTTGTGTTGAACTCTGGTACCCAAGGTAAGATTAAACTTGTGTTATGGGTACCAGGGCTCCCGCAGCTAATACAGGTAATTTACAATTTTATATAAAAAGACGTATAGCTATGTGCGTGAATGTATGTGTGTGTGTGTGTGTGTATGTGTGTGTATATATGAGTTGTGTAAATTACATTATGTGTAGTGTGTGAATGTTAGATTATTAGTATTTTTTCAGCAAATACTCAGTTTCCGCGTATGTTTTATTCATCAGCCAGTTAGTAACCACTTTCTTACACTGGGGTCTGAGGAGTGGGTATATGTTGCAATCTTTGTTGACAGTATTATAAAGATGGCAGCTCACAAGGTCAAAGTGTCGTGCGGCTAATGTAGTCCTGATTCTTTTGCTATGACAAATGATAAAAGATCGACGTTTTCTAATGTTATTTGAGTCATACTTTAGGGTAGCATGTTTGCGGGTAATAGTTTCGAGTACAAAGAGTTGCCTAACTGTTAGAATCTGACATTCATTATAAAGCTGGGTGGTAGGGTATCTAAACGGCTTGGAAGTCATTACTTTAAGTACAGCCCTTTGCGCCCGTTCCAGTGGTAGCAAATGAGTTTTAGCTGCTCCTCCCCAAACAGATATGCAGTATGCCAGTATAGACTGACATAGCGCATAGTACACTGTTTTGCAGATATCACTATTAGCAGAGCAGCGCAATCTTTTGAATACAAATATAAGTTTGCGTACGCGGCCAGTGAGACAGTAGATATGTTTCTTCCAGGTAATATGATTGTCGATGTATACTCCAAGGTATTTGGTTTCCGATGACCTTGTTAAGGGAGGACAATGACAAGATGGGATTTTAGCATTTGGTAAACACGAGTGGGCTCTGAGCTTGTGCACATCTGAAGAGGGTTGCGTGGAGGACGTTAACGAGAAGGTGAGATAGGTGGTTTTACTCAGGTTAATTGTTAGAAGGTTAGTCGCAAGCCATTGATTTACATGACGCAGAGCATCCTCAGCCAGAGCAAACACCTTGTTCCAGCTTTCAGCTTGGATCAGCAGCGCGGTGTCATCGGCATAGGCATAGATGCTACAGCCTGGAAGTTCTAGGTTACATAGGGAGTTTATGTAAAGGAGGAAGAGCGTAGGGCCCAGCACTGAACCTTGGGGGACGCCATAGTGTAGGGGGGCACTATCACTGATGAAAGAGTCGATTTGTACAGCCTGTTCTCTATCTGATAAATAGTCTTTAAATATGCCGTGGGCGAAACCACGAATTCCCAGCCTCTCCATCTTTGACAGAAGGAGTGGGACAGATACAGTGTCAAATGCCTTCGCAAGGTCAATAAAGATCCCCAAACATTTACCCTTCCCATCAAGACACTCCACTATATCATCAACGAGAGAGGCTACCGCTTTTTCTGTTGACATCCCAGCTCTGAAGCCGTACTGGTTTGGGCTCAGTATGTTATTTTTTGTCATGAAGCTTATGAGACGAGAATTCAATAACCTCTCTAATATTTTTGAGACAGTAGGTAGTACAGAAATGGGCCTATAATTGTTGACACTGTCTCTGTCCCCTCCCTTATAAATGGGATGAACAATGGCTTTCTTAAGACACTTCGGGAAGATGCCATTCAACATAGAAATATTACATATATGTGTAATAACAGGGACTAGAACATTTGAGCAGGATTGTAACAGATATGTGGAAATATTATCCCACCCAGCAGCAGCGTCTCGACGCAGCCCATGAATAATCTTTGTGATCTCACTATCGTCTGTTGGCATAAGTACAAAAGATGATGTAACGGAGGTATCAACCAGACGTAGGTTATCACAGTAACTCGTACTAGGATTTATATTTTCCGCTAAATTACTGCCCATGCAGGCAAAGTACTCGTTGACTATATTAACTGATGACAATTCACTACTTCCTATGTGTAGGAGCACTCTGGGTGAGTTTTTTGTGTGTTCCGACTGAATAACACTTTTAATTACTTTCCAGGTGGCTTTAGGGTTATTTTGTGCTTTTTGAAATTCTAGCATCTCATGAGCGTGTTTTAATCTTCTGAGTAGCTTATTGCAAAAATTGCGGTATCTGATGTAAGTGATTTTGAGGGTATAGTTCTCAGGGTCATTCTGCGACTGATGGCACATGGAGTCTCTATTGCGAATGCATCGAAGTAAGCCTTTAGTAATCCAGGGCTTGATAATTCTACATTTAGATGTAACAGTTAGTGGTTTAGAGTGTGTTTTTAAAATAGATCCTATTGTGGTGAGAAGCATCTCGGCCGCGATATTTGGACTGGACTCATTCATGATATGACTAAAATCAGTATTCATCACTTCTGCTATTACTGAGGGATAGTCTGTTTTTGTAATGATTTTAGAAGTAGATGGGGGTTTCCTGGTGGTTTCAATGTTTAGGAGAATAGGAATATGATCAGATAAGTGGGTATTGAATAGAAGAGTTTTGTTATTTAAGTTTGATTTCACAAAGATGTGATCAAGGCAGGTTTTATTTCGGGTAGGTAGGGTATGTGTGGGTAGTAAGCCATGGGACGCTATCAGATCAAGATATTCGCTTGCATGAGAACTTAGATTATTCGGGTCGATGTTTACATTAATATCCCCGATCATGACAATATTTCTACAGTTTGAGAAAGACTTAAGTACACTGTAGTATTGTTTGTTTTTTTACCTTAGAAGTCAGATTCTTGTACGATTTCACCTTTATGTTTTTTTTTTAAACAGGGTAGGTATACTTTTAAGCTAGTCCAATATAAATTGCATAAAAAAAATTTGGTTAAATGTAAAAAATAGGGAATTTTGTGAATCTTCCTTGTAAACGAGATTGCGTAAGTATCTATTACACTCAGTAGACGTCCTGGGCCCTAATTCTGCCTAATTTTATTAAAGCCTCTATTACATTACAATTCCATTACGCCTATATTACGATTGAATAAAATTGGTATTCTGTAAAAATTAGTATGTAGGTAAGCTCAGTTATAATCGATTATACTTTACTCGTAGTAAAATGGTATTGTCTTTTAAAACCTACTAACTTTTTAGTGTCGCTATTATAAACCTATCAAGAGAATAAATGAATACACAAATAGTTTTATATTATGGTAATGACGTCGAAAAGCCGATGCTTAGTGGAAATATATTAATTGATTGAAAATTAGAAGATGAAGCGGCCCTTGAGTATACCCAAAGCTATGGACGCACTTACTTAACGAGACAAGAATTCGGGTCATCTTTCCAAAATGTCTAATTTTACATTTCATTTCGAATTGTTCAAGCAGCACATAAAAATCTGGCATGGTTTCACCACTACGTCACTAAGAAGACAGTTAGGACTGACATTTTAGGTGGTCCGAAGTACGGAGATGGTCAGGTGAAATGCAACAGACCTGTAACTCATCTATGACCTTGCCGAAGTCGCTTAAACAGAGTTATTGTTTATGAATCAGAAGTTAAAACTGGCAAGCATTCCAGGTAATTTATAAGTTAATTCGAAATATATGAAAGAATCCTATATCCAGCAATGGACCTCCACATACTGATACGCTATATTAAACAGAACAAAATTACATCAAAACCACGTAATCTGCCTATTACTTCAGCTTATTAAAGAGTCAGTAATTACATTCGCGTACATAAGTGTTGTTTAATTGATTTTCTTGCGTTTATTCATGTATGACCGGACACTGTATTGGTTACCATCACGGCACACAGATTGCACAAGTTCCTTCTAGTTCTATATTCGATGTTAATATAGGTATATTACGTTGATACAAGCGTGTTGATAAAAGGAAGGGAAAGTAAGATACCTAAGTTTTTATGCAAATATGAGTTTGATGGACATGCGTGCGTTTACAGCCTAGGAATGAAAGTAATTGTTTGTAGGCTTGAAATGATTGATAAAAAATTAATGGAAAAACTATTTAAATTGATAATGATGCGTTGACAGCTGTCAAAAAGATTAAAGTAAATGTTCATGTGGTAGCGAACTAACACTTAAAATATCGTAACCTCAACTTATAAATACATATAAATAAAAATAGTTATACAAGATAACACAAGGTGTTGTGACAAACTTGGAATAGAGAATATGCCCGAGGATGTCCCAAAGGTATTATATTGCCATGTAATATCTCTAGCTAAGAAGAAAGACGTCATCAAACACGAAACCAACCCATCCTGCCAGTACAATATCATCATATCAGCCAATTGACGTCCTCTGCTGGACATAGGCCTTCTCTAAATATTTGCACTCGGCGTAGTTTCACCCCGCGAAAGAAAAGTTTCATGGCTTCCTTATTATCCTTCGGTATTTATGATATTTTATGGCCAAATTTCCCTCCAAATGCAGAAAAATTAAACAATAATGCTGCTATGATGATATAAGGAATAAATAAAACTCATCTAAACGTAACACAACCAAAATTGTTTATAAAATATTAATAGAAGAGAATACGCTTCCATCTTGTACAAATTGCACGTCTGAGTTTGACAAATGGCTTAAAATGGCGGCAAGTAGTCCGTCGTTTTAACGATTTCGCGAAGATCAATTTTCTTGGGTTTAAAGAACAATTATGAAAATGCAGTAATAGATTTATTGGTGTATATTTTTATATAATGTGGTGACGAGTGGAGCAAGTGGGTTACCTGATGTTAAGCTACATGTTTGTCTTCCAGATGCATATAAACTTTGTGCTGTACAAATAGATTCATGCCTCTACAAATATTGTAGCTGGCATGGAGCTCGCCATTCTTGGACTCTATTGGATGCTTATCATTAGGTTCCATAAAGTCATTTTGGTAGGCCAATTTAGAAAAACAAATATAAAGCTCAGAGTTTTATGCAATGCATTCGTCACCTTAAGTCATTAGACTATTTTTTGTGAAAATAATTATAGAATAAGACAAATACCTGGATACTCTTAAATAAGGATAGGGTAAGAGTAAATGAAGACAAAGAAGGAAAAAAAATACATACTTTTTTGGCACTGTACCTCCACCATGAGATACTTATACCATCTCATATCACCCAATGTCGTTAAAGTTGATGAAGAGACAGGAAAAGACACAGAACTGAATAACAGGTTATTAATATACCTACCAGTTAAATTATGTCCCATTTTATTGCCTTAATTCGTCAGCAGCAAGTGGCGCATTAGGATGGTGATGATATGATCGCCTTAATAGACGTCAGTAAAGTTTTGACTTTACTGACGTCACAGCTAAGCTGCTGCCTATTCTCAAAAATCAGTTCAACCTCACAGCCCTGTAATATCACTAGATACTGTACACCGAAATAATTTCACACTACAGTAAGATAAAGCGAACATGCCAGTTGGTACAGCACTCCTTAATATTTTGGTAGCCTCAATTACGACACTCCGTTTTCAAGCGTACTGTACTTTAAGTACACGGAACACAGGGCTATTCTGCCTCAAAAACAAACAAGGTCATTATTAAACAAGGGCTCGTAAAACCTCTAATAAGCACTGTGCGGTGTTACAAAACACAGATAGAAACAGAAGTTCATTTACATAATTATTCTAGACTGCTTCGGTAGCAAAGCATTTGATTTGTGGATTTTTGTTTGTTTGATCCACTAATGATTGTTTTACGCCTGGATGTCGGTATATTGTATCCGTAGAGTGTTTGTAAAATATATTATAGGCCACGATACGTGGTACAGGAGATGCCTTAATTAAATAAAAGTGCGTTTTAGCAACGCACAAGCACTTATGCACACTATTAAGACCAGTTACAATGCGGGAATGTAAGCCACCACAAATTTTCAGTGAATTATTTGTTTATATTACTTTTCAGTTTAATCAAGTATTTTTGTGTGGAAGCCAAAGATGACAGTCATTTTTTTATATGCCATATCATCGCTTAGGTTACCCAACTGTCTCGGTCGGACTGGTAAGTGTATTGACTAAAACAACTTAGCCCCCACCAAATATGTCTGATCGTGGTAGTTTTAAGTTGACAAGTGTGACCTTTGAGAAAAAAATTAGAAACCCAAGGTAAAAAAAAATAAAGTAGATTTTTTCGAAAAATGCTTTTCGACTTCTTAATTTTTTCTGTGTTGTGTCGTAATAAATACTGTGAGTTACCATCTCGAGCATATTTATTTGGTCAAAGAGTTTACAGCTTACGCACACAACAATTTGGTTTATGACGTACGCAAGAAAATTTATATGTGGATTATTTTTAAATCGGAAGTTTATTTGCCGAGATTTGGATGACCCAGGAATAGAAATGACTGTGGTTTATTTATTATTGTACCTACTAGCTTACTTATTTTCTCGCCTTTTAGGGTCTGTCCATCCGCTGATTCGGCAAGCCTTACAATTGAATATCTGGCCTATTAATACCACGCTGGTCAGAGAGTTTGGTATACTAAGAGTTTGATGTCAAGCTCTCCTTCTTAAGCTTTCGTAGTTGTACTTTTTTACCACGTCTAGTAATACTCAAACGTCTTCACGTCAAATAGTAGTGCTTTGGACTTGGTGGTAAGTGTGAATGAAATCCAGGCATAACGCGGTGTCCTACGTGGGCGACGAAGGCGACGCGACGCGATGCTATACGCGATAAGGTGTCCTACATCATTACGCCGCGTCTCGCCGCAGACTGCCACATAGGACAGAAGTAGGGTACGACGTTGATTTGATCGCGTACGTCGCGTTTGTCGTCCACGTGGGACAAAATGTCTTTACTTGGTTGTTAATATTTTGCAGATCACACGTAAACGCTGGTTATATACCGGCTGTTTCCCGTACACTACTCGTATATGCAAGTGAAAACTGTTTGGTAGAGTTTTCGCTCGTGTGTACGAGGTGTTCGCTATTTTCTTTGCCATACACATGATTTTTTGTATTCTTTCAGGCGCCACTCGTTCAATGATGATGTAACAATACAACATTGAAATCAGGCCATAGACAGTAAAATCGATGAGAGTACTTTACTATAAAAGACTGTAACAACACTGCCGTTAAATGGAGCGTATGTTTCGTTAAACAAACAAAACATCAAACAAATTAAAATTAGAATGTATCTATTCTTTTGAACTGTGTTATAATCTTTTTGTCTTGTTCCCTTTAGGGGCCGGGAAGTTTCGAAACAAATGCCATACCATCCTGTTTGGTATTAGTTAACCTACTTAAATTTAGGAAAGGTGGCTTTTATGGTGTGGTGTGGTATGTGGTGGTATCTTGCCAGTGATAACATATGGAACAGAGACTTGGTCAAGCCGGGCCTTGTCCAATTTAAGTTACCTTTTAACTAAATGGTAATAGTAGGTAATAGTTTTATGTCTAGGATGTCATCTACCTAAATACAAAATTTCATTCAAATTGTTCCAGCCATATTAGCGTGATTATAGATCAGCATGTCAATTCTCGTACCTTAAAATCGTTAAAACTTTAGTTTTCAAATTCCCTTAGCTATTGTGTGACAATTTGACAACTAAAGTTAACTTAACCGAATTTTTAACGATTTTAAGGTACGAGAATTGACATGCAGACTAGAGAATAAAGCTATATACTATAAAAAATCGTAACTAACTCGCTAACTTACATTCAATTTTCAACTTTGATTTAATACAATTGAGTTCTAAATTGCAATTCTATTTTCACTCATTGTTATTTCCTAGTATTATTACTAGAGTACTGCCGGCATTGATCGATGATGCGACGACGTGGTAAACGGTACTCTATGGTTTACAGTTGCGTTACGACGTTCTTAACTTGAAAAGAATTTAAACTTAGAACATTATATTTGTAAATGGAACACTTACTAGTTCTGTGAAGCGGTTTCCTTTGTAGTTATCTTCTGCGTATGGTTATACATTAAGAATAAATTACGTGACCCCTTTCCGTATCACCAGGTGACCTAAAATCCTACTAAGGGATTTTTTTTTCCTAAGAACAGTCCCATTACTCGTTCTTCTTCTATATCATGGTTAGTGGCCAACCAGGTGTCAAGAGTTGTTCAAGCTGTACATAGACCTCTGACATACTTAACTATTGTGTAAGTACGTTGACAATGGAAACCGACTTGTTACTTTTCCTCCAAAGCATCGATAGAGACTCTCAGATAAAATACCATTGACTGGAATGACTTTGCAAACGTTGCTTAGCGTTTTCGTTTATGAATCAGTATAATTAGCTGTGAGCCCCCTAATTACCTATTAGGATAATAATGATGATTTGTAAGGAATTAGTTACGAAATCTGAGATATAATTCGAGAATAAAGATGAAATCGTTCTCAAAATAAGAAAAGCCTCAATTTACACAAAAGGAAAAGATTACAAAAAGGTTTTGCTATCTTTGATTTAAATACGATCTCTTTGCCCTTTAAACGTGTTGAAGAGGGCAACACTCCTATCTGTAAGGATTTATTGTAACGAAGCCTAAAATTGAGTAAGAAACAATTCAATTGAAGTGAAAATAATAGACTTGACTCACTTAAGTCGTTCTATTACTGAGCTGTGTGAAGGCACGGCCATTCTACGCGCAAACAATAAACCGTTCATAGAACAAATTGCAAGATGGAAATAAAATTAATACCATCCATTTTAAATCTTCATGTCCTAAAAATAAGGTCTAAACTCAAGTGGCGTACGATATCCACCTGTGACGTTTAAGGCGTTCCCATAGACAACTGACAGCTTCCGTCAGTAATCAGGTCACGTTCCTTTTTTGAAATGCGCGCGGTTGTCGCGTTCGGTTCAGAGTAGAAAATGGTATCGCATGTGAGCTTGGTGCCCTATACGTTAACTAACTATGACGCTAACCGAAATATATTTTATTGAAGCCTAAAAAGATTTTATTGAGGTCTTGGTTTTATTAAAATGGTATGCAATTTTCTTTATAATTTTCTATTTAAAAAACTGACTCTAGTTAGAGCGGTGATACCAACTTCTGCGATTTCGTGCACTTTGTTGATTGCTTTGTGCTTTGGTTGATTTACAGAAATTCCATGTTTTGATATAAAACTAAATTATTAACCAATGTGAATCTCATTTCAATAGGACAACTCATAGAATATTAGTTGAATTGGAATGATATTTAAGAGAAAGCAAGAAGTATTATATAACTAAGACAATAATGACTAAGAACTGCGTCAGCAAAAAAAGGGTAACTTTAAAAAAGTCTTGTTTAATATTATATTTCGGTTTGATAAGTCTATTTCATACTTATGTCCCAATAAATTAATGTAATTCAGATACCTACTGTTCAATTATCTAACAAAAGAAAACTACTGCCAAGGCAGTGTAAGGTAATTTTCTTCTGTACCCACTTGATTCATTTATTTGAAGTATCTAAATCTTTTGCATCTGCTCTGGTCGAATTCGGAGCTTGCTTACCATCACGAAAGCGACTTTTTCCCTAACTAAGTCATATCATAAAAGCCAATTAATGCCCCACTGCAGGGACGGGCCCGTGACGGAGGATGTGATCCTTCCCAGCACGACCACGGATGATAATCTTAATTTTAATGCAGTACATATTCATGAAAAAAAGTGTACTTAATTGTACTTATGAGTTTAAAATTTGTACTCATACATTTTCGCTGTTATAACAATTTTTTTGTGGTCGTGCTAGGTAGTACCTTCCTGGCACGACCACACTGAATTTTAGGTATTTTTGAAAACTTTATGATGGAGAATAATGTAAATAAATTGTACTTAATTGTACTCTATTATAAAGATAATTTTGAGCAGTCTTTATACAGTTTTAAACGTTTTTTTCTGCGGTACCTACATCAATCGGCAGTATGTTACGCCATTCCTATTTCTATGTCCCTACGCAAAATCAAATAACCGTAATAACCTGACTAACCCGATACCTTTGCCAATGACCATAACCACTAAGCTGCAGAGGTCATCATCATAACAGCCCTTTAATGTCCCACTGCAGGGACGGGCCACCACGCTGGCCAGACGGATTGGTATAGGGTTTAATTTTAAGTTTTCTTTCTTTTTATTTCGTAAAGGTTATTTTCACGGATAGTCCTTTAGTCGGTTTTTACGACACCCATGGGATAAGATAGGGTGATGACCAGTGATGCATTTTTACAGGCATATTGCACTTTTATTATTTTTGCCCGATAAATGTCTGTTTCTGTCTAATAAATGTCCAGGTGAATGGGCATTTACTAATATTACGTGAAAGCAATAATTATTTTAGGTATGACAAGTGATCTAGATATACAATAATAAGGTTTTATTTAAAAATCTAGTCTATTTTCTTATCTTATAGAATTTTGTTTCAATCAATATTTATTTACATTAAAACATTATTTTATTGTAAAAAGGAACGATTTTTAAATCACAACCAAATTTTTTTTTGTATTGGCGCGATTAATGATCCTTAGATCCTGCCAATACACAATCAAAATGTCTCTCTCCATGAAGTTTTGAAAATAGAATACTGTTCCATTACCGACAAAATTAAAGTAAGCATTATTTTAAAAGAATTATTTTTATTAATTTTTTATTGTAATATAACGTAAAGACTTTTTATTGTAATAATAGGTACATAGCAATTTCTTCAATCCGTCTGGCCAGCGTGGTGGCCCGTCCCTGCAGTGGGACATTAAAGGGCTGTTATGATGATGACCTCTGCAGCTTAGTGGATATGGTCATTGGCAAAGGTATCGAGTTAGTCAGGTTATTACGGTTATTTGATTTTGCGTAGGGACATAGAAATAGGAATGGCGTAACATACTGCCGATTGATGTAGGTACCGCAGAAAAAAACGTTTAAAACTGTATAAAGACTGCTCAAAATTATCTTTATAATAGAGTACAATTAAGTACAATTTATTTACATTATTCTCCATCATAAAGTTTTCAAAAATACCTAAAATTCAGTGTGGTCGTGCCAGGAAGGTACTACCTAGCACGACCACAAAAAAATTGTTATAACAGCGAAAATGTATGAGTACAAATTTTAAACTCATAAGTACAATTAAGTACACTTTTTTTCATGAATATGTACTGCATTAAAATTAAGATTATCATCCGTGGTCGTGCTGGGAAGGATCACACGACGGAGGGATACTTGGGCTACTTATACCACGCTGGCCAGACGGATTGGTATAGGGTTTAATTTCAAGTTTTCCTTCTTTTTATTTCGTAAAGATAATATTCACAGATAGTCCCGTAGTCAATTTTACGACACCCATGGGATGAGATGGGGTGGTGACATATTGTATTATTACTCCGTCATCACACGGAGAATAAACCAAGTCATATAACGACATAATAAGATCCTTTTATCAAAAATTTGAAAATAGCACTTACTGGGTTCATTATTTAACGCTTGAATGGTTCCATCGCGAAATGACACGGAACTGTGGAGCGAAATGTAATAGTGTCTTTATCGTTCTTCAAAGCGGGGGTGTTCAGTACCTAATAGTCTAATTTTTAGCTCTTCTGTTTAAGTGAGTCTAAAGCCGAACGTCCACCGACGCCGGCTAAACTAAGTTGGTTTAGCTTAGCTCGCATAGTTAAACCAGTTTTTCATACATGTGGCATAGTTTGCGGTGGACGCACATGTATGAAAAACCGGCTCAACTATGCGAGCCAAGTTGCATGCAAGCCGGCGGTGGACGTTCGTACTAGTCGTTTGTCGAGGCCGTATTGTTATTGCTCTATTTGGATAATTGGAAAAACAAAAAACTACATCTTTGTATGCGATTAATAGCAGAGTAAATTATACAAGGTATTGAAATAAGGATTATCGGTCCCACTATTTTTAAAGTGTTAATTTTTAATTCATACGCGAATAAGATCACGCTTTATTCTAAGCTGGCAAAACATTGGAACTTTCATGGCATAGCTGTGAAAAAATAGGTTTCCAACAAGTGCGATAGCGAAATTATAACTCCTCAATAGTGTGGTACTTCCGTGACAAAAATTATCTTGGCCTACTAATGCTAAGGTAGCCATTTAATTACCTACATTCGTATAAGGTTTTATGTCTAGTTTTTCTTCTTTTCATCATAACAGCCCATTAATGTCCCACTGCAGGGACGGGCCTCCTCCCGTGAGGGAGGGATACTTGGCCTACTAATTCCATGCTGGCCAGACAGATTGATAGAGGGTTTAGTTTCAGGTTTTCCTTCTTTTTACCTCGTAAAGATAATATTTACGGCTAGTCCCTTAGTCGGTTTTTACGACACCCACAGGATGAGATGGGGTGGTGACATATTGTATTCTTACTTCGTCATCACACGGATAAGATGTGTGTTATTCTGAGAAATCTTTACTTAATCGAATTTAAGATTCAGAGCTGACACCATGTATTCCTACTTAGTCACCACAAGAACAGTATCATCATCATTCCCCTGCCTCTATCCCAATTATTTTTTCTTTCTTTTGGAGTTGGCGCAGCATGTCTCCTTCTTCCACATGGTGCTAAAATGTTGGCTATATTTTATGGCCTGTCTGACGCCAACCCTTCTTGGGAATCATCTACAAGAACAGTATCAATAACACTATAGTTTTGGAACTAGAACACACTACAACGAAAACATTAGATTAAAATCCTAGCACGACAAAATGGGACCGCTTGGTAAAGTGTAAAGGAGTATAACTCTAAATAGTTTCTATTACGTCTCTTGAATATTTTAAGGAGCACAAGAGTGAAGAATATGGCTCCCCTAATTGTATTTCTTGATTAAATTGTTAAACCAAATTATGTCAAAAGTTGCTGCGTTTTATATCTAAATAAAATTTTAGTTGAATCTATACTAACTAATATTAAAAAGAGGTAAAGTTAGTGTGTTTGTGACGTTTTAGGGGGTAATCTCTGAATCTACTGAACCGATTTTAAAAACTCTTTCTGTGTTGAATAGTCTATTTATCGGGAGTGTCATAGGCTATATAGTATCACGTTATGACTAATAGGAGTGGAGCAGTAGTTTTTTTCGCGGCCTAACGAACTGGGCACGGGTCAGCTAGTATTTATTAAAGAACGTACTTATGTCGCCGTTTCTTCTTTGTATAATCCACAAATTGTTGCCCTGAGCTTGGGCGATCCTTTATTCTTCAACCCTAACCAGGTCCTCAGCCTACCATGTTAGAGGTCTTTAGTTCTCCTGCGGATTTCCTCATGCCTGATTCGATCAAGCAGGGAAAATCGTGAGGAATATAAAACTAATATTAAAATACTTAGTAGTTTATATGCTTATCTCATAATTTAATTTTAACTCAACAGCAGTATATCCATTACGTAATTAGACAAGTTTTTAATGAAATTATGAAGATATCAGTAATGGATTATGTTAGTATTTAAGTTTCTTTTTATTCGGATACAAATAATACTGGTAGACAATTATGTTTAGGTGTGTTATGCATTTAATTGTAATTGAAGTTTAAGCAATCAGTTTCTTTTAAATTAGCTTCCGCACTATGTTTCGAGTGAAATAGACTCTTCGACGCTAAACTTTTTCAGACATGAATTTGACGGCCATAAAAGACATCCCGGCTGAGGGTTATCATTTGTGGATCATCATAATTTAAAAAGAGACTGTTAACACCCACAGAAATACAGTGAAACCTGTCCTACTACTAACATAAATGTTTGGCAAGCGGATTGCTCACAGACATTATCATCATCATCATAACGGCCCATTAATGTCCCACTGCAGGGACGGGCCTCCTCCAGTGACGGAGGGATACTTGGCCTACTAGTACCACGCTGGCCAGTCGTATTGGTATAGGGTTTAATTTCAAGTTTTCCTTCTTTTTATTACGTAAAGATAATATTCACAGAAATTATATCTGTGATTTTTTCCTGACTGGGTTTTATGGTATAAAGTAGGGTGGTTTTACCGTACCTACGTCACCAAACGTCTTTGTAGATGTTCATACATAAACAATGACAACTTTCTTTTAAATAATTAACATACTTTTAATTGTTACTCATGCTTTTCAAAAGGCATGGTTTCACTACTTATTTAAATTAACTGTCAATGAATCGAACGCTACATGAATTTGAATTTGACATAAGTGCAGTGACATATTTGTTTGTGGATATGATGCGCGTGCCTGTGCGTTCATGAAAGTATGTGGCACCATTTTATTGAGTTTAAACATTTATTTGTTACTGCTTTTTGTATTATTAATGCTGGATTTTGTAAATAGTACTCAAATATGCATCCACAAAGTTTAAATCAATAAAACAAACTACTGGTGTTTTCAAAATGATTCATTATGTTATGTACCCAATAGTGGACATAAATATACTTCCTTTATGGTTTGACAGCTGAGGATTAAAGCCTAATCTGTCTAACTATGAAAGTCTGCTTTAATTTATTTTTTATACTTCATGCACAAGTTTCATTCGACGTTGGGTTTGTGTTGAGAATAGTGGTCTTACAGAACTTTTAAAAATCATTTATTAAATTTTATAATTGTGCGCAAAGAACTCTCGTAAATAGTGTTAATAGAAACAAGTGCTAAATTACTGTACACAAGTTAAGTGAATAGTCGGTGTGTAACAAAGGAAGAAATATCGGCTGTCCTTGTCCTGCATAGCATCTTGCGGAGCTAACAGCGGAGCGTACGTTCTTCACCCCCGCCCGCTGGGATAAAAATTATAATAATTATATTTTTGTCATCAAATACGAACTTACGCTAAACAACATACCTACAATGTCCGTGCAAAGGACTTCGCCGAGTGGATCTTTATCGGACAACAACATTCCGGAGTCGATTAATAAGGAATCTTTTGGTAGTTCACGCAAACGTAAACAACCCGACCTTGAAAACGACTTAATGATGGCGCGTCTTGAAGAAAAGTTTAATTCGCAGCTGTTAGTATGGAACAAAAAAATTACTGACACCATCACTGAGAGCATTGCATCAGCGGTCAAATCAGTTATGTCTAATGAATTTTCCAATATTTCGTCAACCCTAAGTGAAATAAACACAAAACTCACGAAACTCAACTCTGATTATAATATTCTTAAGAACAACTTAGAAAGCACTACGACCCGGCTCACAGATTTTGAAAAATCCCTTAATTTCACCACTGAGCAGCAGGCTTTTATGGATACTCGCCTCAAGGCTTTAGAAACTCACACGAAGGTAAATTCAGACTCAGAATACAAACTAAATGTGCTCGGAAATAAGATACTGTCATTGGAGCAGCAGGCACGACAGTGCAATATTGAAATATGCAACTTGCCTGAGCGGAGAGGTGAAAACCTAGTAAACATTATGGAATGCCTTGGAAATGTCATTAATCATCCAATACGTATCACGGACATCGTGGCAGTGCATCGCGTACCTCATGCGGACCAGAATAATTCACGTCCAAAAAATATAATATTAAAGGTTACGACTAGAATGCTACGTGACAATATCATTTCTGCATACCGTGCCATAAAAGGACTAAACAGTGAGAAGTTAGGTATAGGTGGTTCGCAAATTACTACAATCTATTTAAACGAACATTTAACTCTTCATAATAAAATGTTGTTTCGTAAGTGCCGTGAATCTGCTAAAAAACTTGAATATAAGTATATATGGGTCAAACACGGAATCATATTATTGCGAAAGCATGACGCATCACCTGTCATCGCGGTACGATCCGAACAAGACATTGGCAAAATTAAATAATCTATTATGTTATGTAAACAAACTTGCTTATATTATGTGTACTCGTATATTAATTATTGTTTTTCGTTCAGTAGTAAAACCTTTTCTTAGGAAATATATTAAGTATGTGCATTATATCACGTTATGTGGGTACTTATGTACTATGTATAGTTGCTATGTCTTTAAAAATAATATAGTGAGATATTTTTATTTTATAAGATGCCTATTTGATAATAATTACGCAAGCAATGGCTTGGCTTACATGTGTTTATGTGTTCTTCGCTTGGTAGTGGAATCCTTCTTTTTTATGTATATAAAATATGTGTATTATACTACGTTGCGTGGGTACTTGTTTTTTATGTTTGCTTGCCATGTCTATACAACTACTGTAATTAGATATTTTTATTTTTTATTAGGCTTATTTGATAAACATTACGCAAGTTATGATTTATTCCATTATATTCTTAATGTCTTAGATAAGTATTTGGTTCTTTTAAAACTAAGTAGTGATACAGTATACAGTGCAAAAACAAAAATTCACAGCGACTTTATTTACAATTGTTTTAACATTATGGCTAATTTACGGCGGACACGATATCAATACTTTTTATACTTTTTACACAACAGTAATGGATAAATTGACCCTATATTATCAAAATTGTCGTGGATTACGCACCAAATTGCATACACTGTTCATGAATGTTTTGTCACATAATTATGACATAATTATTTTAACGGAGACATGGTTGCATTCAGACCTAAATGACAATGAGTTAATTGATCCGAGGTATCGAGTTTTTAGATGCGACAGGGACCGTAAGGGCAGCGGGCGTCGAGACGGTGGGGGCGTACTGGTAGCGGTGCGGGCCACGCTCGGAGCCACGCGCCTGGCTGTGCCGCCCGGGGCGCCTCCGCCGTCCTCGCCGCTTGTAGACCATGTCCTTGTTGAACTGCGCTCGCGCGGAGACAGTTACATAATTAGCGCGGCTTATATACCGCCCGCTACGAACTCAGACATATACTCAACACATTTCGATTATTTATCTTTTATTTTACAATTTACTAATATAAAAAAATATATCATCGTTGGTGATTATAATCTACCGAACATAGAATGGAAGGACTGTGGTACACACATGTCGCATATCATTTTAAGTAGTTATACAGTAGCATGCAAAGTTTTGATTAATTTCTTGTGTCAGTTCAATTCTATTAATTGCAATATACTAAAAAATAAAAAAGGGCGCTTATTAGATTTATGTTTGACTGATCTTACTGATCTCAAAACCCTTCAACCCCCTATGCCACTAGTACCTATTGATGAAAACCACCCCCCTTTTTATATTATCTTCTCTTTTGGTAGTGCTTTACAAAATGTCATTAAACAACAAAGAACACAACTTCAATTTCACAAATCAGATTACTCACTAATTAATAATGACTTGGCTAGCATTAAGTGGAATGAACTATTACTTAATAAAAATGCTGAATCTATGGTAACAATTTTTTATGAGCGAATATATGAAATCATTAGGAAATATGTGCCTATAAAAATTGTAAAGCCATCTCACTATCCGGTCTGGTTTTCACCTGCTCTTATTCATATGTATAAAGATAAAAATAGATACTGGACAAAGTGGAAAAAGTATGGAAACCTATGTGACTATGAAATATTTTCACTTTTTAGAAATAGATTTAAGCATGCATCACATGAGTGTTATAAAAAATATATTGAAAGGGTTGAGAGTAGTATTCAGAAAAACATAAAATATTTTTGGACATTTATTAATAATAAGAAGAATAAAATAGATATACCATGTAAAATGAGTTATAAAAATGTTGTAGCTAATAGACCTGATGAAGTGTGCAGTCTATTTTCTTCGTTTTTTGAATCGGTGTTCGAACCTTCAGATGTTACACCTGATTATGATGTTGATGAGATACCTGATTGTAACCATGTCTCTGATATTTACTTTAGTGATATAAAACTTGCCGATGATGCAATATTACGAGAGTTGAAAAATTTGGATCTGTCAAAAGGGCCCGGTGTAGACAATATTCCGCCGATATTCTTGAAATCCACTGCTCAAACAATTTATTTACCAATAAGTTATATATTTAATACATGTCTTAAGGAGGGTGTCTTTCCAGCCATATTTAAAGCTGCCCGTATTGTTCCAGTGTTTAAAGGCGACGATAAATCTAATATAGAAAATTATAGACCTATATCTATTTTGTCTACTCTGTCAAAAACTTTCGAAAGATTAGTGCACAATTATATTTACCCTTCAATTCACACAACCATTATTGACCAACAACATGGTTTCGTAAAAAAACGTTCTACTATTACAAATCTGTTAATATATACATCGTACTTATTTGAAAGTATGGATGACAATAAACAAATAGATTGCATTTATACTGACTTTCGAAAGGCATTTGACAGAGTGGATCACAAAATACTTTTAGAGAAGCTGGCATTTAACGGTATACGAGGCAACTTATGGCGTTGGTTCAAATCATATATTACCAACAGAACACAAAAAGTAGTTCTAAATGGACATGAATCTGACTTTGTATCTATTACCTCTGGCGTGCCGCAAGGTTCAATATTAGGGCCTCTCATGTTTATAATCTTCATTAATGATATTAAAAAGTGCTTTAAATTCAGCAATTTTTTACTTTATGCTGATGATTTAAAGATTTATCATAAAATCGAACATGTAGATGACCATATTAAAATTCAGCAAGATTTAGACCGATTTGCTAATTACTGCGTCAAGAACAAACTCGCACTTAGTATGAACAAATGTAGCACCATTACTTTTACAAAAAAGAAAAATGTAAGTAACTTCCATTATAACATAGGGGGAACTTTCATTGACAACGTCGAGACAATACGAGATTTAGGGCTAATATTGGATACAAAGTTGCACTTAGATATACACGTAGACACTATAATTAGCAAAGCATTCAAGATGTATGGATTTGTTGTTCGTTCAAGTACAAATTTTACCCAGACTTCCACATATCTTCATTTATATAGGTCTTTGATTCGTTCACAGCTTGAATATGCCGTGCCTGTCTGGAATCCGTTTTATGATAAGTATGTTAATGCCATAGAAAGTGTTCAAAAGAAATTTTTGCGCTGTATACAGTTCAAGTGTTATCGTAATAAATTATCGTACGATGAATTGATTGTAAGATATAATTGCTTGACATTGGAACAGAGACGTCAGTATCTGCAAGCAATGTTACTGTATGACATTTGCCATAACAACTATGACTGTATTTCACTAACAAATAGAATAAGCTATAGAATACCCACAAGAACACATAGCCGTAATCTATGTTACTTTTTTGCGACTCATAAATGTCGCACCAATGCTGGTAAACGATCGCCGATGTTCCGTTTGGTTGATTCATATAACAAGCACTTTAATACTATAGACTTAATGGCAACACGTCCTAGCATATATAGAAAGCAAGTACTATTAGCACTAGCACTTAGTTAAATATTGTTTAAAATTAGTTTAAGTATTTCTTAATTTTTTCTTACAAAGTAACGCCAGTTTAATTGTTTCTCAACATGAACAAACCTGTTAAGTTAAAGTCTATAAGTCTAAATATGTGGTAAATGCCGCTGGTGGCACAATTATGTTATTCGCACCTAATATTTTATACAAATATGTATTGTGTCATTGTTTGTTTACCTAAATAAAAATGAAAAAAAAAAAAAAAAAAAAAAAGTTAAAGTTATATAATGGCGAGAATTTCGAAAAAAAAACATTTTTAACGTAAGGCTATTAAACCATAGGTAACATGACACCAAAAAGTCTATAATACCTACAAGAAGCATATACATAAAACAACAAAAGAACTTCACTAAGTAGGCCTCAACGTTAAGAACTTTTTTATATTTTACCCTCACAAAGGATTAAAAAACCCCAACGAGAATCATATTGCATGCCCCGGGTTTTCGCACGACACACTCGAGTTTCAGAACTAAGCCGGACCACAGACTTCGCAACAGTGTATTGTGTTACGAAACTTTATACTTATCTGTGTTTGTATGTGTCTTGTCAAATGTAATGAAACGAATTTGACCCACATTTCTGCTACAGAGTAGTGTCTAATGTGTACTAAATAAAAAAGTCTTTTATAGTTTGGTAGCAGATGGAAACAACTCGCTCGGTTGAAGGATTCCTGTAACCACGATCCTCAGTAATGAGGGACCGACTAGAGAGAGAGTTGCCAACCTGGTGTCGAGAGATGATCAGGCTGACCTTGGTCCTCTAATGTGGCTGTCAACAGCCGGGACCGACTTTTTACATGGCCTCCAAAGCAAAGAGGAATACTACTGGGTCACCGATCTATAAATAATAAATAAATAAAATCTTTATTTTGCAAAAAACAGATTTAACATGTTTTACATGAACACAATTTACATGATAGTGGTAATATAGTACAATCTTAAAACTAGAAATCTGTACACAACATGGAGAACCCTGCCTCTCAAACTAGGCAACCTGTATCTTGAGAGACAGTTAAATCTATAGAGTTGCTTAACCAGTGATTATCGTTTATAAATTAGTGATTGCAACTGGCTGTGTGTGACTGCCTTAACTGATGTGTTTACGTGATATTACTCTATGAATTGGAAATTGCTTCTTGTAGCAGGCAGGTCTTGGGAGATGCTAATGGGATTTGATGTCTATTGATTTACGTTTGACGTTTCTGAATGCAACAGAGATCTTCAATTGCATTTCGGGCCAATTGCAAAGTAGTAAGCAATTAGTAAAAATAAGTGTTTCAGGGCATTGCTTTGAACCCTTATTCCGTTGGTGAATATTTGTAACTGAATTTTTGGTATAAAAGTATAGTGTAGTTTAGGTAGCAAACATTTTGTTAAGATGAATTTTTAATACATATCATGTTGAAAGAGTCTCTTGTCAATAGCTCTGAAGAATGTCTCTAATAATTTAGGCTTTTGTTTTGCTAGAGATAATATCTCTGAACTCCGTGTGGTGACGGAGTAAGAACACAGTGTGTCACCACCCCATCTCATTCCATGGGTGTCCTTAAAACCGACTAATTGACTATCCGTGAATATTATCTTTACGTAATAAAAAGAAGGAAAACTTGAAATTAAACCTTATACCAATCCGTTTGGCCAGCGTGATATTAGTAGGCCAAGTATCTCTCCGTCACGGGAGGAACATCCCTGCAGTGGAACATTAATGGGCTGATATGATGAATATCTCTGAACTTTTCTATGGTCAGCTTTTACTTCATCAATGAGATGGGGTGTTGATATCATGACGTATTTTTACTACGTTACCACAGGAAGATGGCACCATACACGCTTTTGTACGCGATGTAGTGTCTCTTGGTATTCTTATAGCGTCCTTTTGTATTCTAATACGGCGAAGAATATATTTTACTGTTATAATTATAACAACAATCGTGGTCTTGTTAAACCATTTATTAACAAGGCAGACATTTAGATTGTATCCTCGTTCACAAAAATAAATATGAGCACAACAGTTTTGTACCAAATACCAAATTGTTTACTATTCGAACAATTTGACTCCCTACCGAATTCTGTTCCAATTTCACTAAATATTTGTCGAAACAGTAACTACGGTTGAATATTTGAGTTGATGTTTTGAAAAAATAAAAGATTATTCACTAAATACCAGTTAGACTTTGTTATAAAAACATTTTGAAGCTTTAGATTACTTTTTTAAAAACAACCT
Organism: Schrankia costaestrigalis; assembly: GCA_905475405.1. Lineage (NCBI taxonomy): Eukaryota > Metazoa > Arthropoda > Insecta > Lepidoptera > Erebidae > Schrankia > Schrankia costaestrigalis. The sequence goes on from FR997835.1 coordinate 19,139,356, forward strand.
TTAAGTTCGTGTTACGGGAAATTTAACCTACCAGACCACGGAACTTATAATAAAATTTCCAATCAAGTTGTTCTTTTCTCGTTATGGTAATTTTACATACCTTTGTAATTTTTGTAAAAACTTCAAAATGCAGGCCTCCATAGGTTTTCTTCAGTAACGAAAGGAAATCGTTTGTAATAGGGTGTAACAAGGGCGTAACGAATGACGGTGTTATTATGTTTTGGGTTTCCCTTGGGATTCACTGATTTTCACTTTACTGACTTTTACGAAGTCATAATGTTAGTTAGTTATTTTTACAAAAAGTAAAATCGAATGGTGAATCAAGAACATCAATTTGTACAGAAAAAGTTTTATAATATTGTTTATTCCTTGTTTCAGGTATGCACATCCAGATTTGACATTGAAGACCAAATGAAAATCAAAAAAGGTTTTATGTGAAGTATTTATTTTCTTCCTTTTGTTTCTTATATTTTTGAAGTGATAATATCAGTGAACTTTCTTTAGCCTTATCGTATGATATGGATTAGGAACTGTATAATAGTCTCATGTTATCTCATATGTATAACTTATTAAATACTAAATTGCATTTTTAAAATAACTATTATTAATATTAAACGTAGACTTTCTTAAGTAATCCCCTCCAATAACTTAACAACCTGAGCACTCAAGTAAGGCAACTAAATACTTGCAAGAATTTCTCTTCATTTCAATATCGCGGCCGTCTTTGCTGAGGATTCCCGTAATCCCCTATCCCTGTAACTTATCTGCATTTCTTTTCCCTTTCCGTAGATCTTTTAATAGAAAATTATACGGTACTTATGGCGAAATTAAAAGGAATTCATTACAAAAAAAAATAGGTATATCAGCTGTTTTTTTTTTACGTGAAAACTTACAAACATCAATTTAACCTACACAAAGAACATCCAGACTCAGGACAATAAAGTGTGAATCGCATAAAGAATTGTCCTGCGCGGGATTCGAACCCGTGATCTCGTGCACGACAGCCGCGTATGACCGCTTTGCTACCGAAGTAGTTATTTTGTTGTTGTTCTCAGTTTGATTAGAATCTTTATGGTCTGAGTGAGTTTTCCCACATTTCGTCGTCGGCGTTCCTTGGGCGTATGAACGACGCTTACGCCGCGTTGACGCCGCGTCGACGCCGCGTTCGATCAGCGTTGGAATTGCACGTAAGCGGCCATCATGTGACGCTTTCCCCCTTCAGTCAAGTAATTTTAGAAACCATGCTACAACCGACTAAAACAAAAACAGGCTGCGTAGATAATGGTCAAAGGGGTAAGAACGTGACGCGTCTACGTCGCGTGAGCGCCGCGTCGACGCTCGAGGGACGCCTACGCTTAATGTGGGGTCAGCCTAAAAGCAAAATAGGGTATTAAATTAAAAAACCACGATTCCTTCTATCAATACCTGTATTATTAGTGTATTATCTAGTCACAGTCTTTCTACCCGAAACCTAACCGAAAATTTGGCGACATCATTCATAATAATTCTTTTTAAAGTTGTTGTGATAAAATGGTGCACCGAGAACGGTAGTTAATATTGTATTTTGTGTAAAACTTTTATGCAGAGGTGTTATGTTTTTGTTTACTGCCAGTCTGCTTTAGTAAAACAAGTTAGTACAATTTTGCACGAAAGTCATACTGGACTAATGAGAAAGAATAGGATTCATTGCTCAAGATATTACTACTCTACTGTAACGTGCTGCAATACGCTACTAGGCGAGGGGTTTCTTGGGATTATAAATTGTTATACTCTTAACAAAATACGATAAAAAATATTTTTGTATACTTAAGTAGTAATTTTATGGGTCATACTGTCAATTGTCGACCTAGTTAGGACGGCAGGAAGCCGATGGATGAGGGAGGCACAAAACCGCGCAGGGTGGAAACGTTTGAAGGAAGCCTATGGCCAGCAGTGGACGTCTACAGGCTGATATGATGATGATGATGATGACTGTCAACTCTAGCTAATATCAGTTTGTAGCTAACATTTGCACTTCAACTTCCAAACAACAATTACGCAATATACCAAGAAAATGGACACTTTCTGTCATGGCAGTGTTCGCCATCGGCAAGGAGTACATCCCCACACTGGAGCCTGAATAGCACAGCACGATTCTAGAAGAAATTCTATACAATCCGTTTGTGGAATGACTGTAGGGTCATTTGTGAGAGTGTGAATAAGTTTTTGAAAGGTCGGCAACGCGTGTGCAATTGCTCTGTTGTTGCAGGCTTCCTTAGTTCATGATAAACACTCACCATCAGCTGGACATTATGCCTGTTTAGCACCAACGTGGTATCATCATAACAGCCCATTAATATCCCACTGGGGGGGATGGGCCTCCTCCCACGACGGAGGGATACTTGGCCTACTAATACCACGCTGGCCAGACGGATTGGTATAGGGTTTAATTTCAAATTTTTCTTCTTTTTATTTCGTAAAGATAATACTCACGGATAGTCCCTCAGTCGGTTTTACGACACCCATGAGATGGGGTGGTGACATATTGTATTCTTACTCCGTCACGACACATACCATCAGCTGAATATTATGCATGCTTGGCACCTACGTGGTATAAAAAAAACTTAAACTTGCAAGTGTTATACGTACGCTGACGAGTTCTTCGTAGTTATAGGTACAACTACATTCAATAAGCTTTTAGCAGTGTCCAAGAACATTCAGTTTAACACGAGCTAGAGATATGAAACATTCAACAAATAGTTCCCAACACAGTCACCATCTTTAACACAGAATATCTGAGAACGTAATGAAATTCCTTATGTCAGTGTAACCAGTATTATAGGGGACTTATTGCGAACTTATTTGGATATTCGTAAGTGTTTGGCTTTTAGGTTTTATGTTACGATAATCTTTATTATGTTTACTTGCGAAAGTAATATTTGAATTACTCTGTACTTAGTATAGATTCAGTTTTCTCTGTGTAAAGAGAGACTAGGAATACCTGGTATCATATACTATCTTATTCTTTAGTTATCGTAAAGGAGGATTCATGGAAATTTTGCTGATTTCATTTCTACGAAAAGTTAAAGTTAACCGGTATTTATAAAGGCAAAATTTCATGCCATATAAAAAATATAAAGACCTCTGTAGTTTGGTGGCGTCTAGTTAGTTTCTCCACTTAATTTAGATCTTAGCTCTGTATAATATTTTATGGTAAACTTTTTAAATTGGCCATTTGGTATTTATTTCGACTGCTTTATGTAATTACTAGCTGCTGTGCCCGCGACTTCGTTCGCGTGGCGGATGTTACTTACTTCGCAATTCGATTTAATACTGAAAAATCGTTTTTTAAACCTTATAACAAACTGATATACCTACAAACGAATTGTAAAATTAACGAACGAACCAAAACCTTTTCAAAAACAGACCTTTACAAAGACAGATCTATGAAGACTGCGTCTAAACTTATACTGAAAGACATGAGCGAACGTCATTCTTTCAAGGAAAATCTTAACACCGCGATACTGAAAATGACGTCACAGGCACAATGCCATCTGTTGTCAAATTTGTAAGTTAAAATAAATGACATCGCTTATTTCATCATAACAGCCCATTAATGTCCCACTGCAAGGACGCGCCTCCTCCCGTCACGGAGGGATACTTGGCCTACTAATACCACGCAGGTCAGTCGGATTGGTATAGGGTTTAATTTCAAGTTTTCCTTCATTTTTATTTCGTAAAGATAATATTCACCGATAGTCCCTTAGTCGGTTTTACGCCACCCATGGGATGAGATGGGGAGGTGACATATTGTATTCTTACTCCGTCACCACACGGATAATCGCTAATTAATTATGAATGAATACATTTGCACGCTACGTTATGGTGCGGCAGAATTACCTGCCTCGGTGGCGCGGCGGTCGCATTACATGGCTGGCGTGCATGAGGTCGCGGGTTCGATTCCCATGGAGGACAATTGTAATACACAAACTATTGTCCTTAGTCTGGATGTTCTTTGTGTCCGTTAAATTGATATTTTTAAAGGCATGAAGACTTATAATTGATATTACACATACGATTCATGGTTAATTTTATTAACATTTAAAAGGAATAACTTATTAATAGCACTTAATAATAAAATAGTTATAGATTATTTAAAAACTCACTTATTTCATGATTACTACTGGTAACGCCATCTCGTGAACAAAGGAAACGAAATTTAAATTCATTCAACATTGAACCAAATCCATTTTTCATGACCCCTGATTTGTATTGGACTGTTCTAATAAAGAGATCTAGCGATATCTCGAGTATTAATTATCCGATTCCGATTGTTTTATTATAGTATAGATAGATAGATTACCTACTTTAAACTTAATACCTAAAAACTACGTATCTATGTATTTTAATATCTAAAGCGCGCTTATTCCGAGAAGAGTCAATAAGAACCACGTCCATTCGCATTAAGAGTCAATGTGAATGAAATTATATAGATGCACCGGTTGGCCGTTTCCGACGTTAAACAAAAATCAACCGTACAGCCGCACTCATACTGGCGCGGCGACATTGGAAATTTTCTTTCATCTATATCTTGTGTGTTTATAAACCGATTTCTATAATTTTTTTTTTATGAATAAGGTATTAAAGTGTACTTTTGAAATATGGGAGTTTGAAAAAGATATGTCTATGCAAATTACAATATATTTATGTATTTAATACACTTTGAAGAAAACCCTAACGATTAAACAGGTTATTGTGGCTAATATATAAAAGATAGATATATACTATTCAGGACTTTTTTGTACATCTTTTGAAGACCATTATTTTTGTAATACATATTTTTGGCGTATGATCAACGTATGCGATGATATGAGCTCGAACGCGCGTTTTTTCAACCGACTTGCTTCAAATTTTTCATCACTGCTCAGCTCCTATGTGTCTTAGCGTTATGTTAAACAGCCTATAACCTGCCCAGGAGTATGGACTACAATCGTACCAAGTTTGGTTAAAATGCCTTCAGTAGTTTTTGACCCATGCGTGCACATACAGACAGACAGACAGACAGACAGACAGACAGACAGACAAAAAATTTATTGATTGCATTTTTGGCATTAGTATCGATCACCATTCATCCTCCAATATTATTTTTTAACATATATTCAATGTACAGAATTAATCTCTCTACAGTTTTATTATAAGTATAGATTTCTGGAAAATATGTTTGTGGCTTTGGTTTAAGTTAAGATAGTTAATAATTCTAGCCTGTTATGTCTCAGTCAGGCTAGAATTTGGTCCTCTTTTAGTGTTGTTACTATTTCCTTTTTTTCTGCGTTTTAGAAGAGCTTCGCATATTGTTTATTTAATATTTGAACACCAATAATGTCAAAGCAAAAGAATATTTCATTTAGTTCATCAGACAGATATTGAGCGCAATGTTGTGATTTATGCTACTTATTGTTAAATTACGTTTTGTTTATCACCACGTAAGATCTACAAACTCAGTTTAGAATATATACTCGTACTAGAAAATACTGTTATCTGAAAAAATAAATTTTATGCAAACTTTTTGACTTTATACTATAAATGTGATTTCATAGACCATACGTTTGCTACATAGACGTTATTATACGTTTACAATTTGACATGATTAAATAGATACAAAATAGTATTCTTCTATTCTTATTTAAAATGATTTATTGCAATAAGAATAAAAATAATGATAATAATAGATATCTTTGACCGAAGTTTCTCTAACGATTGACAGAACGTAGAAATATCTGAACGTAAATTTGGCCTAGGGGAAAAGCCAGGATAAAAAAAAAGTAAGCTTAAATCACTTTTGATGTCCTCATCTCAATATCTAGCCTGTAAGATCTTAATCAACTTTCATACCACCACAAAAAGGTTTAGTATAATTAGGAATGCTTAGTCCCTTACCACACTAACCATGCTAGCTGCTGTGCCCGCGACTTCGTTCGCGTGGCGGATTTTACTTACTTCGCAATTCGATTTAATACTAAAAATTGTTTTTTAAACCTTATAACAAACAGATATACCTACACACGAATTGTAAAATTAACGAACGAACCAAAACCTTTTCAAAAACAGATCTTTACAAAGACAGATCTATGAAGACTGTGTCTTAACTTATACTGAAAGACATGAGGGAACGTCATTCTTTCAAGTAAAATCTTAATACCGCGATACTGAAAATGACGTCACAGGCACAATGCCATCTGTTGTCAAATTTGTAAGTTAAAATAAATGACATCGCTTTTTCATCATAACAGCCCATTAATGTCCCACTGCAAGGACTCGCCTCCTCCCGTGACGGAGGGATACTTGGCCTACTAATACCACGTTGGCCAGTCGGATTGGTATAGGGTTTAATTTCAAGTTTTCCTTCATTTTTATTTCGTAAAGATAATATTCACCGATAGTCCCTTAGTCGGTTTTACGCCACCCATGGGATGAGATTGGGAGGTGACATATTGTATTCTTGCTCCGTCACCACACGGATAATCGCTAATTAATTATGAATGAATACATTTGCACGCCACGTTATGGTGCGGCAGCCTCGGTGGCGCGGCGGTCGCATTACATGGCTGGCGTGCATGAGGTCGCGGGTTCGATTCCCATGGAGGACAATTGTGATACACAAACTATTGTCCTTAGTCTGGATGTTCTTTGTGTCCGTTAAATTGATATTTTTAAAGGCTAGTGTGAAGACTTATAATTGATATTACACATACGATTCATGGTTAATTTTATTAACATTTAAAAGGAATAACTTATTAATAGCACTTAATAATAAAATAGTTATATATTATTTAAAAACTCATTTATTTTATGATTACTACTGGTAACGCCATCTCGTGAACAAAAGAAACTAAATTTAAATTCATTCAACATTGAACCAAATCCATTTTTCATGACCCCTGATTTGTATCGGACTGTTCTAATAAAGAGATCTAGCGATATCTCGAGTATTACTTATCCGATTCCGATTGTTTTATTATAGTATAGATAGATACCTACTTTAAACTTAATACCTATAAACTACGTATCTATGTATTTTAATATCTAAATCGCGCTTATTCCGAGAAGAGTCAATAAGAACCACGTCCGTTCGCATTAAGAGTCAATGTGAATGAAATTATATAGATGCACCGGTTGGCCGTTTCGGACGTTAAACAAAAATCAACCGTACAGCCGTACTCATACTGGCGCGGCGACATTTGAAAATTTTCTTTCATCTAAATCTTGTGTGTTTATAAACCGATTTCTATAATTCTTTTTTATGAATAAGGTATTAAAGTGTACTTTTGAAATATGGGAGTTTGAAAAAGATATGTCTTTGCAAATTACAATATATTTATGTATTTAATACACTTTGAAGAAAACCCTAACGATTAAACAGGTTATTGTGGCTAATATATAAAAGATAGATATATACTATTCAGGACTTCTTTGTACATCTTTTGAAGACCATTATTTTTGTAATACATATTTTTGGCGTATGATCAACATATGCGATGATAAGAGCTCGAACGCGCGTTTTTTCAACCGACTTGCTTCAAATTTTTCGTCACTGCTCAGCTCCTATGTGTCTTAGCGTTATGTTATACAGCCTATAACCTGCCCAGGAGTATGGACTACAATCGTATTAAGTTTGGTTAAAATGCCTTCAGTAGTTTTTGACCCATGCGTGCACATACAGACAGACGGACAGACAGACAGACAGACAGACAGACAGACAGACAAAAAATTTCTTGATTGCATTTTTGGCATTAGTATCGATCACCATTCATCCTCCAATATTAATTTTTAACATATATTCAATGTACAGAATTGATCTCTCTACAGTTTTATTATAAGTATAGATGATTTATTGCAATAAGAATAAAAATAATGATAATAATAGATATCTTTGACCGAAGTTTCTCTAACGATTGACAGAACGTAGAAATATCTGAACGTAAATTTGGCCTAGGGGAAAAGCCAGGATAAAAAAAAAGTAAGCTTAAATCACTTTTGATGTCCTCATCTCAATATCTAGCCTGTAAGATCTTAATCAACTTTCATACCACCACAAAAAGGTTTAGTATAATTAGGAATGCTTAGTCCCTTACCACACTAACCACAATTACAGTATTTAAATACAAAATTAGCAAGTAACGGTCTCCATTGTAATATACACAAGTAGTCTGTTTACTCAGACCACAGCTCATGGTCCGCTCTGTTTGACGAGGGAAACTGTACAAACATTCACTCAAAATAATAGTTCTTATATTTAAACTGTGGGTTTTAGATTAGAGGTGCTTTGAAAAGAGGTGTTATTTGTGTATTTTATATACCTTTTTACATAAGTTATTGTAGTATTTGTGCTTTAAAACAATTTCGTCTAGTATCAAACTAAGCATGTTTGATGCCACCGTATGTATCGTATTTTTATAAAGAGGATAATTGCATCTTAATTTTTGCCATGGACAAATTTGCTCCTTAAAGCAAGAGTTCGTGTGTACTGAGGCTAAAAAGCGTTAGGTGCTTTGTACCCCCACAAAAAAATCAGATGCGAATTGTGCCCTAAGCTTAAATATTCATGGAGACTATTGTTTACATTTAAAGAAACCTTAAAAAAAAGTACATATAAGTATTCAAATTAAAAAATCAACAAGATGTTTCAGCAGTATAACTAAAAATCCAGTTATCTAGTAAAGGGTATGTCCATAACCCTTTAGATTTAATTAGGTGCGTTGTCAGAATACAAAAGGGGTGGGATGGACAACAATTACTGTATTAATAACATTGTTTACCCCAAAAGTTTTCGAAATGAGAGGGTACTGTTTATAAAAGGACGCAAAGGTCCTTTATTAAGCTTGATTTTTGTTAAGTCAGACCTTTTAGGTACAAGTTTATTGTCTGCTGATTACTATGTGGTGCTATTTTAAGTTAATTGAATGGGATTATGAGAGCACATTCTCTTTGTGAGTTAAAAATACCTACATAAATATAAATATTTTTCTCTCATTCACACAACGCCATCTAGTCCTAAACTAAGCAGAGCTTGTGCTGTGGGTACTAGACAACGGATAAACATTGTTGTTAAGTACATAGTCATATTATACATAGAGAACATCCAGACCATGAAAACAATCATGTTCATGCACACAAAGATTTTTTATTGGGCAGGAATCGAACCCGCGACTGGGGATTAAACTCTGAGTGCACAGAGGTCGTCCCGGGAGTAACGATCTCAATACGATGGATTTCCGGATAATATCTTTCAGAAGGAAATCTATACCTCAATCTGTCAGCTAGCGCGGTTTTGGTGGACCAATTTTCCTATGTACTAAAAAGAGTTGGTAACCCACCTATTTATGCTAAAGACTGAGATCGATAGATAGACTTCCATATATCAGCCTATGGACGTCCACTGGTAGACATAGGTCTTCTCCAAAAGTTCCCACACTGCGCGGTCTTGTGATAGACTTAGAACCTAGATATTAGAACTAAATAAAATAGTATTATCATCATCATGTTTACCCGTACTCTAGAACCTATAGTAAAAATCAAGCTGTGCTGAGTTTCAGACAAGCTGGTGTTGTGTGAATATGAGAATTATTTTTATTACGAGTATTGCTTTAATATGTTTATCAAGTAATGTGTGAACTGCAATGTTTGATTATGTATATCTTTGTTTAAATATTGGTTGTGATAATTCACCTGGGAATTTTTTAAATGCAGATATGTGCTAAATAAATAAATAAAGTATCTTTATATGTTCGCCTGATAAACTAAAATATTGTACAGGATCAGCTTAGTTTGAATCTGTAGTAAAACTACTTTACAATTACAATTGTTCGTGCAATTTACAATTGATTCCCTTGCGGCTGGACGTTCCCTGTTGTCCTTGGTTACAAGGAACAACGTTTAATTGAATTGAAACTAGGGGGATCTATCCCTAGTTAGAGTTATATTTTTTTAAAGAAGATATAGATGACCATTATTATGACATCACCTGATCCATCATACTATGATATCGGGTCCTACAAACGTAGTGTAAAGAAGAACTTGGGCAGACCGGCAAGGTAATGACGACGGATTGAAGTTGTTGTTTTGACTGCCTTCCTTTGCCTTTCTTTTGGACTGTATTCACGCTTTCCATCATGCCGTATCTTTATGTCTTAAAGTATTTAATTAAATATAGTACCCTATGAATACGAGTATACTATACAAACTACGGGTCTCCTGGGTCTCCTTCATATATATGCGGGAACTTTGGCCCACCAAGCTAGTCAGACGGAGCTAGTTTTTAAGCTAAGTTTCCCATCTTTGCAAGACTGTTACTTACTCTCTTGGTCATCTTAGACCTGTTTAGCTGACCAGATTTAAAGTTAAATATAAGAACTTAAGTACAAAATACTATACAAGAGACCATGACAGCTACGTACTCCCTTAGTTATCTTTGAGTCCATTGAATGTAAAACGATAGGAAAGTTTTTTTTTATTTATAATATTAATTATTATATTTGTCGCTGAGCGACCATATTGCCTCTATAGGAGAGATAAAAGTGTCTAGGAATATTTATTTATTTATTTAATTACTTACTCAATATATTCGTGTAAGAGTACTAAAAGGTGTACTAAACATAACGTGTGAACGTTTATTACTGTCTGGAGGTCACTCAGGTTAATTTGACAATGTTCGGGACATTTTTGATGTAGTAATGTCACGTAGACTAGATATATATATGAGGTCCACTCTTATTTTGTGTTGTGAAAACATACTAAGGCTAATATAGTAAGTAATAATCTCTACAATAAAATAAAAATTTAAATCGGTTTAGCCGTTTTCGAGAATTCACGTACCAAACACAAAAAAAAACCGAATTGAGAACCTCGTCCTTTTTTTGAAGTCGGCTAAAAAAACGAATAAAATTTGATATTAAAGTTACCATCATGGTATTAGTTAGATATCGCGTTACAATCTGAATCATAAGGACATGCCATTTCTCTATATCAATCTCACTTGCACTTACGGGTCTTCCATTCCTATATACCTAATACCTTCTATCTCTTTTGGGAGTACTCAGATGATAACGTGCGTACTATAGTATAATTTAGTCCAATGCTTGTTTTTTCTTACTATAGGTGACGTAAAAGCCGTCTAATGTCAATATTTCTACCAAAGATGGAAAACTTATTACCAAACGCATTACCAGTCTTGACAGCATGATCCGTTTTCTATTACTGTACGAGAACAATAAACAGAGTCAAACGTAAAGCAAGTATAACGTAACTCGGATACAAAGCGTTGAAGCCGTACAAATGCTTCAAGTGGTCAGGTCAAACGCAACCTACACGATCATCTCTATGATTATCTTAAATGGCTTAGGAGGATAATTTTTATTTGCTATGTGGCCATTATCCGTGTGGTTACGGAATAAGAATACAATTTGTCACAACCCCATCTCATTCCATGGGTGTCGTAGAAACCAACTAAGGGACTATCCGTGAATATTACCTTTACATAGAAAGAATGAAAACTTTAAATTAAACCCTATACCAATCCCTCTGGCCAGCGTGGTATTAGTAGGCCAAGTATCCGTCATGGAAGGAGGCCCGTCCTTGCAGTGTTACATTAATGGGCTGTTATGATGATGAATATGATGTGGCCATCGCCACACTAAACAAATAAAAAAAAACACACAAAGATGACGAAAGATGACGCTTACGTCATCTTTGTGTCTGTTAAAGTCCTTATAATGAAAGAACCGCTTCCTAAAGCCGAAGTTTTAGAATACAGGACAGAACCAAAATTATGAATTATGTACCTATCGTGCAGGCGAGCGGCAGTCAAAACATTTGTAGTTATAACACACTCGTATTTAGTTGACTGATATACCTACTGTTGTAAATTGTGATTGATACAGAAAAAACGGAAATATAAAACCAACAATAACTGAAATATATTAATTGGAATTCCATGAAAACTTTTTGATTATTCACATATATAAAACTGGATTTATAAAGCATAGTAAAAAATATACTTATCTATTGTAATATTTTTTCCGAGAAGACTTTTAAAATAAACATTTTTATTTGAGCGCAAGGAAGTTTTTTTATAAATTTTACACAAATCTATCTATCTTCATTGTCCAGTGAAATCTAGGAATGATCTCAACGAATGGTAATTTAAAATTACAACAGTTTAACCAATTATTGCTCCGTGTGGTGACGAAGTAAGAATACAATCGGTCACCACCCCGTCTCATCTCATAGGTGTCGTAAAAACAGACTAAAAGACTATCCGTGAAAATTATCTTTACGAAATAAAAAGAAGGAAAACTTGAATTTAAACCCTATACCAATTCATCTGGCCATCGTGGTATTAGTAGGCCAACTATCCCTCCGTCATGTGAGGAGGCCCGTCCCTGCAGTGGGACATTAATGGTCTGTTATGATGAACCAATTATTAAATGAATTAAGTGTTACTGTATAATTAAATGGACTAAATAGTTATAAATTTGAATAACTAATGTTTATAAACACTTCAAACGAATCATTACTAGATAATAATTATAGTGTTATCAACCAGAAACAACAATATACAAGCTATTATAAATTTACATTTCGATTAAGCAATCAAACACCCATTGATAGTTAATATTTTGTCAAATAATTATCAATCGAATAACATATTTGCTGAACACACATTATCATCGATAGTCTGTGGAAATATGGCGTAAAGTTATAATATTTTTGGTGAAATGTCATCCGTGTCAAAAAATTTTGTAGTCGGAAAATAAATATGGAGGTGTGATTGAAGGTTAATATTATACTTTATATATAAATGTACTTTTGTTATTATTTATATTTATTTATGGCTCATGAACATAGTTACTGTCTATTTAAACGGATTGCTATAAAACGTAAACATATATGGCGTCGTGTCAACCACAGACTAAAGACTTGAGTCTTTGATCTTTGAGAAATGTATAGGAATCAAGGACAAAATTCTATAATCTACAAATGTCAAATGGTAAAATTAATTTTATCTGTGAAATTTGATGTTGGAAAAAAATATATTTAAGTATTTAAAATTTAACAAAAGATAGTGGATAAATCAAAGTGATTTACGTGTTTTCTATTGCTTATACGTTTAATGCTACTTTCCAGAAATTTTCATCCATATCAAAGTGTGCGATTGATGTAAAAACTAGTGAATTTGCAATATGTGGTGTTTGTTTACAAAATAAATCAGGTAAGGATGAATACGGTATACATATTTGCCAGTGTCAAGTGAGTGAAAAATACATTCAGAAAATAGGAAATATACAGAAGTTTAAAAAAAACATTAAACGTCGATGCTTCACTTTTCCTTTCAAATTTCCTGCATTGTCAAATGGTGACAAGGATGTCGTAAAAGTCAGTCTAGAGAAAAAATCAGATATTTACTCTATTTAAAAATAGAACGTTTTAACAGTACGTCAAGTTTTCATTTGTCATTAAAGGTGGAGTCCACATTGTCGGGGACCAAATGAATTGTTATGATATTCTGATTTAAAAGTAAATAAAGTAATATTAAATTTACGTCAAAAAATAGTATATTGTATCGAATTATAATAACATTCCTCATACATTCACACAACGCCTTCTATATCTAGTACAAAACTAATATTAACATTAATTATGTTGGTTGGTACAATAGCGTTTTGACTTTTCCATTGTCGGAGGAAGCCAAAATGCTATACAAAATTACTTTAATAGGAATTAAGAGAAGAAGTTTGTAATGTTTATGTTTAATATTTGTATTTAATAATAATGTATGATTTATTACGGGGGTGACATACTCATACTTAGGAGTAAACCCCCTTCAAAATAAAGATTAAAAAAAAAAAAAAAAAACTGGTACGAAACTAAACACAGCTTGAACTACGGTAATAGCTTTATTTGCAATAATTAATAGTCTAAGTTGTTTCCATACCCTATTGTAGTACTCATAAAACGTCAAAGAGTTAGGAATACATTTGGAGAGGCATTCACGAGGAACATTAAAAGTACGTATCTACGTCACAGGCACAATAAAATGTTTGTAAAGATGGATATTGCGAATACCTTGAGTTCAATGTGCCAGACATTCATATTATGAACATAACTCTAACCTCCTTTCTTCTTGAGGTAATATTTTATACGGAGTTTTTTTTATCTACCCTCGCATCGTCGAAATAAAAGATTTGTTTTATTTATTGTTAGATTGAAATTGGGAATGGATGGTAGAGTATTTGTTGTAATATGTTTGGGACATTTTGTCGAATATCCTAGGGGGAAAAATGTCCCATTGCAGGTATGGGTTTTTCTAAACATAATGAAGAGTTAAACTGCTTATTTTCCGGAAAGCGTGCTGGCGGAGCCGAGAAACGGAGGAATATTAACCAAACGGATTGCACAAAAATCTTAGATCAGAGTTTTCTCCATTTCACCTTAATATAGTTATTGCGTAACGTTCAGGAATCTCAACCTCAACAGCCTAATTTTCTAAATAACTTTTAGTTATGCCTCTAACTACTCTATAGACATAGTGTGGTCCATGGCTGCTATCCAGAGATCTCGTTTCTCGTTTGAAAAGAGGCAACAGAGAGGTGAAATGGAGAAAACTCTGATCTAAGATTTTTGTAAAAAAAATCTTAGATCAAAAATCTTACTATATTAATTGTTAGGTTACTTAAAATGTCATCACCATCTTTTATCTCGTAAGTACTGGTAAAGCCAATAAACAAATACTTTTAATAACTTGTTGTTAGTCGACCAAGCCCCCTTTACATTATAAATATCCTCCCATCGGGACACCAAAAGGCCAATAAGATAAAATCTCAATATAATGAAGTCCTATGGTTATAAAACCCCCAGAAAGATAACCTCATATGAACCCCATAACCCTTAACTCGCAATAAAAACAACGTAAAAATGTTTAGTGTTAGAAACTCCTTGCTATAACTCTGCCATATTTTGCATTTATGACAGGAATGACATAAGTATCATAAAGTGTCACTTTATTAAGTTATTTTGAACAGTTTGATAGCTTCCACAGATTTTATGGTACTTTCTATAACTTTGACACTTCATGAGTATTACTGTTTTCAAGTTTTTATTTAAGGTTATGTGAGGAATAAAAGATTCGCTTGCGTGTTGAATTTTCTGGCTGAACGAAATTAAATTGAAATTAAAGACGGCCTCTATGGCGTAGTGGTTTACATCATGACTGCTACGCAGAGGTCTCGGGTTGGATCCCGCTCAATGCAAATATTTGTGTGCATGAACATGATTATTTGCATTGGTCTGAGTGATTCTATGTAAAATATGTATGTATTTACAAAAAAAAGTAAATGCGTTTTAATATCCGTTGTTCTGTTACCCATAACACAAGCAGGTTAAGCCTAGCTTACTTCGGGAGCAGATGGCGCTGTGTAGAGATGTCCGTGAATATTTATTTTATTTAATTACACTAGTGAGTTTATTTGGTTGATTTTCCAACAGTCATACGTATTTTTGAGATATAAAATCAAATTACTTAATGTATTTAGAACTATTTTTTATGCGAGTCCAATGAGTGAAGCCTGTCATTACTATTTACTTTTTTTATCATTATGCTAAAATATTATTCTACTTTACTGGAGAAGGAATTTTTAAGAGCTTTTTGGGGGTATTTTAAGGGTGAACTCATACAATGGGCCTCACTGAAAATCAGCGCTGTAAGCGACTGAGCATTACTGCTTGGTGTGCCGCAGCATTATGCTGAGTGGGGTCCGATTCCTGCACAGATGTGGCTTTCTCATAATTTTTGTTTTATATTTTTTTTATTTTTGTTTTGTTTTTGTAATTGTCTGTATCATCATTGTATCCGTATAGCAGAAATAAATGTATTTTGTTTCTTTCTTCTTTCTTTCTTTTTAATTAATTAAGAAATCAGTATAACCAATTTTAACATCACGCATTCGTTATAAAGCCTATTTTACTTAAATATTATCATTACGCTATTCAACTTACAGAGTGAACAGTAAAGTAATAAGCTAGTAAACGAATAAAGTAGGTAATTTGAGGGTTTAACGTGCGGTAAATAGCTTTCAACGTTTACTACTATGACCCATTTCTCTGTACTTCATAATAAAGGGTTGAAAGTTTAACAGATTATTACAGCGAGTTTTATTGTAATTAGGTTACTAGTTGTTCTTATTTAACCTTATGGTTATAGAGTCATCTTATCAGTCCTTTAATGTCCCACTGCAGGGACGGGCCTCCTCCCGGGACGGAGGGATGCTTGGCCTACTAATACCACGCTGGCCAAACGGATTGGTATAGGGTATAATTTCAAGTTTCCCTTCTTTTTATTTCGTTAAGATGACAGCCCCTTAGTCGGTTTTTACGACACCCATGGGATGAGATGGGGTGGTGACATATCATATTCTTACTTCGTCACCACACGGAGAATATAGTTCTATGGTTATAGAGTAAAAGTATAAAATTATGGTAACAGCCCACTAATGTCCCACAGTTGGGAAAAGCTTATGTTATGTCAAGTTTTCATTATTTTCCTATACTCCATTTGTTTAGGTATTTAACTAAAGGTAAACCCGAAAAGAAGAAAGACAATGGAAAAAATTGGTACTCGATGCGGGACTCGAACCCGCGTCTCTGGACTATACGCGTCCAGAGACGCGTAAAGGTAAACCGTAGCTGGGAACTTGTCTAATTGGAAAAGTAAGCTTGCATGATAGCGTAGACATACCAACCTTTTTCAAATCTTCATATGGTGTGACTTTACAACAGCTATGGAATGAAATCGGTTGGTGACAACTTTAATTATTTAATCACACCACGCTTAAGCAATCATAACTAAAAAAATATTGTATGATCATCCAACATTTTATCAAAAACAGTTAAAATGAGTCAACCGGATGTTTTATAAATTAGGTAATTCTAACAACAAACGTTTTTAATTATAAAACAAGTATATAACAACAATAACTCTAAGGCCCTGCGCAGACGGCACACTTTTTGTGCGATCGAGTCTGCGGCGCACAAAAATCTGCCATACATGGCATATGTTTGTTTCTTTTGTGCGCCGGACTTTTTGCGCGTCCTGTGCATTACTGCTTATAATTGCAAAGGTTCTATTTTCAAAGACTAAAAAGTGCGTCACGGATAGTCTGTCCGAGTCTGTCGTCTGCGCAGAGCCTAAACAAAATATAATTATTACGTTACAATGACGACAGCTAGAGATGGGTACATTAGCGGTTGACCTTAGCCTACACTTTGTGAGTCATAGCTAACTATTGTTACGTTATTATGTTCATGTTATTTTTATAGTAAAACCTGTTTTGTTTTTATCTTAATTATCTGAAGGTGTTAGCGTGTATAGTACGTACGACATACAGGGACATTGTGGATTTCTGTATCATCATAACAGTCCATTAATGTCCCACTGCAGGGACAGGCCTCCTCCAGTGACGGAGGAATCCTTGGCCTACTAATACCACGCTGGTCAAACGGATTGGTATAGGGTTTAATTTCAAGTTTTCTGTCTTTTAATTTCGTAAAGATAATATTCCCGGATAGTCCCTTAGTCGGTTTTTACGACACCCAGGGGTTGCGATGGGGTGGTGACATATTGTATTCTTACTCCGTCACAACACGGCGTTTGTGAATGACACAAATAATTTGCATGCGTGGGTTTCAAACCCACGACCTCTTCCAAAGCAGCCGTACTTATACACGAAAGTTTAATTCCAAGCGTATTTTTACGTGTGAAAAGCCATTTGTCAATTAGCCAATATTTGCCTTAGCACTAGCCCAAAATTGTGAGAATAAATCCTACATCTATACAACACTCTCTTTAATTAATTATTCCCTTTCGCTTTCAATCCTTACGCAATCCATTAGCAAACATTACAACATCCCCAATCCTACAAACAGTATATAAATATATTGGACTTTTAACTCCACAGATAACCAAGGAAGCAACGTTATCAGAACAAGAAAATACAGATAGAAATACATAATAATTTCAATACTGTTGAAGACGGGTGTAGATCTAAATACCTAAAATTAAAACAGCACACATTAAATTACCTCCGTTCAAAATAACTAAAATGAAAAAACCTACGCCCTTACTCATAAACGCCTCTTCAGTTTTAGTCAATTGATTAGCTTAAATTCATGCGGTTTTACTTAGAAAAATCTCGCTAAACAGTGATTAAACTTAAGAGGCGTTTATGAGTAAGGGGGCTAATGTTTTAAAATATCTAAGCTTATAACACCTACATAAGAAATACCTAAATTCAAATTTATTTAAGGGTTAACAATTTAAAAGATATTTTGAACGGGGATGTTGTCACGTCAGGTATTTTAATTTTAGGTATTTAGATACGTACTCGTTGAAGACGCTTTCGCTTTGAAGTAAGATAAAGCTCCAGACATCGGCAATGAGGTCGCTATGTCCCAATTCACAATTGTAGATAAGACAATTTAGTATTAAATAATAATTTGAGAGTTGCTCAATAGCTGTAGTGGAAACTGATATTTATCTCTTACGTGGTTTACAGCAATTTCAGAGGAGAAGATATTAAATTCTGATTATTGCCTTACCTTGTGTTTACATGTAAAGTTTTCACTAGTCAAAGATTAAAAAACTTGGGAATTATATTCCTAAATTTAAGGATTATTGAGATTTCTCCGTGTAGTGACGGAGTAAGAATACAATATGTTACTACTCCATCTCATCCCATGGGTGTCGTAAAAACCGACTATGGGACTGTCCGATAATATTATCTTTACGTAATAAAAAAAAGAAAAACTTGAAAATAAACCCTATACCAATTCGTTTGGTCAGCTTGGTATTAGTATGCCAAGTATCCCTCCGTCACGGGACGAGGCCTGTCCCTGCAGTGGGACATTAATGGGCTGTTATGATGATTCACAAATTACTTATAGTATTGAGTTTGGATGTTCTTAGTGTATGATAATTTATAAGGGAGTTGTCTTTAAAAATATAGAAACTGAAATATGAATAGATAATAATATACCAATTATCTTTATTTACATTTTTCACATCTTTTACATTTTTAAATATAAAAATAAAAACATTTAAAAATATAACAAAAAGGCAGACCCACCAGCATCGGGTACAGGGACCAAGCTACTGGTGGTTAGGGCTCCAGAGATAGGAACCTCCTCACAATGCGTGCCGTGTCGAACAGTACTGCATCAGACCTATTATCCAAATCCTATATACATACCAATTATTATTATACTTAAACAACACTAGACCGATTCAACAATAACGTTCCATTCATGCACACAAAGAATTGCATTAAGGGGGAATCGACCCTAAACCTATTCATAACAATCAGGCACTATAAAATAAAAATGTTATCAATATAAAAAAATTTCGGACAACGTTTTCCAAAATACATTTCAACTAAAGCTTGTTTAAACTAACAACAATTTTCAATAAACGATTCACTTAAACAATTAAAATATCTCTCGAACCAGATTCGTATCTGCGCTGTTAAGGGAACCTCTCAACCGTTCTGCCAATTAAGCTATTGGAACTCATGCTACAAGTTTGGTATGCCCTCAGCAACTTTAGTTATACTAACTAAATTCATGAATAGTCTATACTATTTCGCTTCGTGTGTGCTTCTGCACAGAATTTAGTTAAACTAGTGATTTTGATAGCATGCACGAGGTCGTGGATTTGAATCCCATATCCCATACAAGACAATTCACTAATAATTATTCTGATTTTGGATGTTCTTTGTTTCTATTAAATTGTAAAGAATAATTGTCATTTCGACCTCTGTGGCGTAATGGTTATACAACATGACTGCTACGCAGAGGTCTCAGGTTCGATTCCCACTTAATGCAAATATGTATTTGTGTGCATGAACATGATTATTTGCATTGGTCTGAGTGTTTCTATGTTTAATATGTATGTATTTACAAAAAAAAAGTTTATAAGTATTAATATTCGTTGTTTTGTTAACCATAACACAAACAGGTTAAGCCTAGCCTACTTTGGGAACAGATGGCGCTGTGTAGAGTTGTCAGTGAATATTTATTATCATATAAGCCAAATGACGTCTACTATTGGACATAGGCCTTCTCAAAATATTTCCGCTCTGCGAAGTTCTGTGCCTCCTTCATCCTGGATATCCCGCCGTCCTAACCAGGTCGTTGTTCCACTGGAGGGGACTCTCCACCCTGCGCTCACCCACTTAAACTATTAGGTAATGTAGAATACAGACTACATAAAAGACAACAGTATTTAGAGATAAACACCACTCACAGACATTATCAAAATATAAAATTTTGTTTTCTAAGAACACAATTTAATCTTAGTTAATGAATATCTAAACCTTTAAGACAATTGGAAGAAAAGAGTTTATTCTAAGTTTATTAAATCCTTCTAATTATTTTCTACTAAGTAAATGGCGGTGGATTTATTTCATTTATTTATATCATAAATTTTTGCCGATTTAGTTTACTAATTTAACAAGATTCCAGGTATAGTACAGAGTTAATAAAACAATAACACAACTCAAGTATCTTCATCATCACCATATCAGCCAATAGTCGTCCACTGTTGGGCATATTGCCACCTTGTGCGGTCCTGTGCCTCCCTCATCCATCGGCTTCCCACCGTCCTAACTAGTACGTTGTATACTAGTTCAAAATTATAATTGTTTACTTTAAGGACCCTTTCAATTTTGCCGTTTCGTGCCACTATAAATACTGGGGTGCGGCAGCCGTACGGCAGTTTTTATAGTGTCGAGCATTCGCCGCACAGCAAGATTTGTATGAAAAAGAATGAACGTAAGTTTGCCTTTCGAAAAACGCACCGAAAACGTACAGCAGCCGTACGGCACGAAACGGCTAAAGTTTAAATGATAACAGACATTTACATACATGTCTGTTATCATTTAAAATTTAGCCGTTGTTGTATCGATAAAGTTTCCAAAACTAAAATAGCAAATTAAGATCCATCAAAATTAAATTGTCATTGAGATTACAAAGCTAACTTCACGACAAAGATTAAGCCAAGTACAAAATTCTTAAGGCATAGTTTGTACCCAAGTTATAAAGGTCACAGAAATTGTCTGTAGCTAAAGAAAATTCTATAACTATTTGTTATTCCGCTTGTTTAAGTAAAGTATAAAGGTATGGGTGACCTCGTTTAGCGAATAATTTGGAAGGGACCAAATAGTTCAAATTCTGGTCAACTATTTACCGAAGTTTTGTTGGAAATTGACTAAGATACACGGTTTTTGGGTCCTTAGAGGAGTGTTTTACGAATAGAGATGACAATTTACATGAAATAAATTGTGAATTTGGGATAATAAATCAGTAGAAAAAACAGTTTTTATTTATTTATTTAACTAATATTAAACGGATGCGTACTTATCATAACAGCCCATTAATGTCCCAATGCAGGGACGGGCCTCCTCCCGTGACGAAGGGATACTTGGCCTGCTAATACCACGCTGGCAGACGGATTGGTATAGGGTTTAATTTTAAGTTTTCCTACTTTTTATTTCGTAAAGATAAAATAAAATATTCACGGATAGTCCCTTAGTCGGTTTTTCCGACACCCATGGGATAAGATGGGGTGGTGATATCTTGTATTCTTACTCCGTCACCACACGGAGAAAATTTACCATTTACCAATGAATTTACCTCGGTCCTTTCTATACATTGTATGTCCATTGTGCCATTGCTTAGAGCTTAAAGAGGCGAGATGTAATTAAAGGACCCCACTCTGTTAGGATAGCGGATAGATACGAATCTTTACTAAGTAGTTGTGAAGATAAGCAATGGTCAGTCTGGCCTTTCTTGTTTATACTCACATGTAAATACGAAAGTACTATCCTACTGAATACCTATAGCTAAACATAATTACATGCAACATTACTTAATGTGTAGAGAATTGTTAAGGCACAGCCAATTGCAATCACTGATTCATAAATGAACTACCTACCTGATGCCTGCGGCTTCACCCGCGTTTTATAACACCCTAAACTACCTATATTCCTTTCATCAAAATCTATTTAGTAGTTTTGCGTAAAAGAGTAACAAACATCCATCCGCCTATCCTCACAAACTTTTGCATTTATAACATTAGTAGGATAGGTTATTATAATTAATTCGTGACCGTGGTATTTAATCTGAGTTGAGCGTCTCCATGTTTTAAAGAGTACGTGTCGTAGTAGTGGCAAAGTCGTTTAGTCACGTCAGGGACCATGGGCGACTAGAACAAGTTGCGACACCAGGTTGTCCAAACAATAAAGAAAGGACTGCTTAAGTTTTCTAATATAAAGTATCTCACTGCAAGGAGGGGTCTACTTCAGACACCATATATTTTTATCTACTTAACGACAACCGCCATAGAAATCATCCACTGTGCCGCAGGGACTTACAAACATCAATGTAATGGACACAAGAAATATCCAGACTCAGGACATTAATTTGTGAATCACACAATTAATAATTATGCGTTAGATTCGAACCCGCGACCTCATACACGGATACCGTTTTACCACGAAGGCATTTTAATTAATCACCTAAGCTACACTATAGCGACAATTATACCATAGAGTAAACGTACGCGAAGATCTTATTTATCAAAATGGCGTCGCTGTAGCTAAACTAATTTGTTAACATCCGTCAGATAAGTTACGTGTCAGTTTTAATTACCGTTCACGACGTAATATCATCTTCATTTACACCTTAGCTAGTTATTATACTTATGTATTTAATAATATACAGTTTTACTATTAAAAATGATGTAAAATGCGGTTTTAGTTATAATGTAATATGAGAAATTGAATAGAAGATAGGTACGTTTTTATAGAGAGACTAGCTATTGCCTGCGGCTCGCGTAAAATTCGGGGTAGCAGTTTTACCGTTTCCTGGACACAGAAGAAAAAAAAAAGTAGCCTATGTTACTCTCCAACCCTTCAATTATCTCCACTTAAAAAAACACGTCAATTCGTCTCTCCGTTTTGCCGTGAAAGAAAGACAAACAGACACACTTTCCCATTTATAATATTGGATAGTTGAAGGGATGGAGAGTAACATAGGCTTCCTATTTTTTTTTCTTCTGTGTCCAGGCAAGGGGAACAGTCCTACCCCGAATTTAACGCGAGCAAAGCCGCGGGCAAAAGCTAGTATTATATAAACTCACGCCTTATTCCCATGGGGATAGCCAGACTGCTGAGTGCCATTACATTCTATTGTCACTCAATAAACTCACAAGAACACAGTGTCGGCATTAAATTGACACTGTGCCAATTTTCTCACACAACCGCGAACTAAGCTAGTACTTAACTAAGTATCTTGGAAAACAACGATTAACAACTTGTAACAATGCCTGTCACTAACACTCTATGGGAAACGAGCGAGACGGAAAATTTCAATCTTATTGTGTTAGACAGAGATGCAAGTTCTATGTGACAGGTAGCCGGTCGTTGACCCGTATTGTACGTAATTTTAAGAAGCGAGTTTCGGGTGATAAAGATTGATTGTTTTAATGGAAAAATAGGGTTTTTCATTGATAAATAATTGTTGGAAGTTCTTTGTCGGTGTGGCGTTGAATTACAAACAAGTAAAGTCGCTAGACTGATGGTACGCTTTAAATATAAGCCTCAAAGTGTCTCTACAATGCGAATTTTACCCTGAAATACGAGCTTATTCTTCTTATTAAGTCATACAGCCTTGTAATTTCACTACTACACTGTTTACTTCACCGTGTGGTGACGGAGTAAGAATACAATATGTCGCCACCTCATCTCATTCCATGGGTGTTGTAATAACCGACTAAGAGACTATCCGTAGATATTAACTTTACGATATTAAAAGAAGGAAAACTTGAAATGAAACCCTATACCAATCCATCTGGCCAGAGTGGTATTAGTAGGCCAAGTATCCCTCCATCACGGGAGGAGGCCTGTCCTTGCAGTGGGACATTAATGGGCTGTTATGATGACTGTTTACTTCGGCTTAAAGGCAATTATCACACTACTCCTTGTAAGTTGGTCTTGGTATATGCTATCCGTTAGGTGGATTAAACGGATAGCATAATACAGAAACCTAGATAAGTTCATGTTGCAGACCTATCCCCAGTTAGAAATCAGGTTTCAAGAGACCATTGCTTTTAAGAGTAGCCTTGGCAAAGTTTATGTTGCAATTTATGTAAGGTGCGGCTCTTGCTTGCACCTTATTTATTAAATAAAAGACCTCAAAAATCCATAGAAGTAAAAAGGGACCAAAGAAAGCACGCGATATAAATAAAATCAAAACGAAAAAATCCAACAAAAAGTAGAAATTTTCATCTCGATCGAGAATAAATTATTTTTTCATAATAAGTTATTTATCATATTAATTCATTTGGACATTTCCGTAGGGTCTGGCAGGAGCCATGAGAATTTGGACAGGTGTCGCCTCCTGTCGGCCGTGGCATGAATTAATGGTGTTAATATTGAAATGATAGAAATATTGACGAACGATTACGTCTACATTTTGATTTGTTTGACGTCATTCAGTCGCTATAATTACATTGTTTCTATCATCTGTACTTAATATTATAAAGAGGTAAAGTTTGTGTGTTTGAGACGTTGTACGGGGTAATCTCTGGATCTACTGAACTGATTTTAAAAATTCTTTCTGTGTTGAATAGTCCATTTATCGGGGAGTGTCATAGGCTGTATTGTATCACGCTATGACTAATAAGAGTGGATCAGTAATGAAATACGTATAAAAAAGTGACGCGTTTTTTTCGCGGCCTAACGAAGTGGGCACGGGTCAGCTAGTTAATGATAAAATATTAGAGCTATGCTGGTTAGTGGTTAATATTTAAGAATGCTAGGCAAAGATTTCGGTTTTGATTCCCACTTAATGTAAATCTTTGTGTGGTATGGACGCCAATGTATTGGTGTGGATGTTTTTTATGTATGTATTTATAAAACAATGTATTCAAGTTTGTTGTCAGTATTATAGTACCCATAGTACAAGTACTCCTTAGTCTGGGACTAGACGGCGTGGTGTGAATATGCGAGCTAATAATATGTAATACTCCACACAACGCCATCTGGTTTCAAACAAAGCAATTCTTGTGTTATGGTTAAATAAGAACCTATTTTTTATGGAAATAATTCTTATTATACATTAACCTACTAGCCCTTTTGTCCAGTAGATTTCCCAAAAATATAATACCAGGTTTTCCTGTCCTGCCTATTCAGTAGACACAATAGTAAAATAATGCGAATATATCATACAATATGATACAAATATACATTTTTCCATCCTTTTGTAAAACTTTTTAGGTATATTTTTACTGTAAACTTAAACGACTAAGCGACATCTACATAGCCTTGACTTTAACGAACATTTTCAGTTGTCTAACCACCCGTAAAGTTTGCTCTAAATATCAAAGCGACGCTTTAACAAATCGATTAAAATCATTCTTCATACTTAGCACGAACGAACGAGGCTCAGTTAAAATTTAGTTCTGGTATATATCACGGGTTTATGAGTACTATTTCTAGTAAGTAATTATATTATTATGAGTACTATTCTCCGTTTGGTGACGGAGTAAGAATACAATATGTCACCACCCCATCTTTTCCCATGGGTGTCGTAAAAACCGACTAATGGCTAACGCAGACCTGGACGGCATGGCAAAGTATTTTAATTTTTACTAATGAAAATTCAACCGTACTGTTACAGAAATACGACATAAATTGCTATGCTTTAAAATGATGCCGCGGCATTGAAAGGGATTTTTCAGTGGGACATTAGTGGGCTGTTATGATGATGATACAGTTTCACTATCTCGTGGTCCCTGAGGTGCAGTTTGATCTATAAAAGATATCATTAGCAATGCAACGTCGATGAGGTAATTTAATAGATGGGTGACCGCTCAGTGCTTACTTCTGAGCGTCACGTATTTCGGATGATGGCATGTAAATAGTAAGTCGTCGTAGTGACACAAACGTCAAAGGCTATAAGCGGCTGGAACCACTCTTGTCAACAGGTTGTTCATCATAACAACCCATTAATGTCCCACTGCAGGGACGGGTCTCCTCCCGTGACGGAGGGATACTTGGCCTACTAATACCACGCTTGCCAGACGGATTGGTATAGGGTTTAATTTCAAGTTTTCCTTTTTTTTATTTCGTAAAGATAATATCTACGGATAGTCTTAGTCTCTTTAGTCGGTTTTTACGACACCATGGGTGTGGGTATGAAGAGATGGGTGGTGACATATTGTATTCTTACTCCGTCACCACACGGTGAAGTAAACAGTGTAGTAGTGAAATTACAAGGCTGTATGATTTATAAGCTCGTATTTCAGGGTAAAAATCGCGTTATAAGGACACTTTAAGGTTTATATAACCAAAAAAGAATGATAAGTATCTTTTAGGCTGATCCATTGTTATTCATAAATTAGATCCCTTTAAATAACTAATAAAACAACGCCAAATAATTGTCATTAAACCAATAAATTGCCGCCAAACAAATAAGGATAAAACAGTAATAAAAAGTATTTAAAATCCCACGTCAATTGACTAATCCAACATGGCGTTAAGTCAATTCATTCGCGTTGAGCATAGACAATTGTTTAACAGTTTTTATACAAACGATTTGAGAATAAAATACGATTATTTTTATATATTGTGACAAAATATTCAGATTAATCCATGATACTGTCTGCTGTCCATGTAATTACTTATTTTAGAGTGATTGCCGAACCGGATTCGAGTTATTTAATGTAAAAAACATTAGCCCCCTTACTCATAAACGCCTCTTAAATTTAGTCACTGTTTAGCGAGATTTTTATTAGCAAAACTAACTTTATGCCAAACAAAACCGTAAGAATTTAAGCTAATCAATTGACTAAAATTTGAGTGGCGTTTATGAGTAACGGGGTATGATAATATAAATGGCGTAGTATCAATCTCATATGCATGTTTGACGTCTCGTCGTCCAGGACTTCATAGCAACTCAGATATTTTTTACCTTTCACATATGGTGGGAAACGTAGTCAGACAGTTGTCGTAGTAGACACTAAGGTGATCAGATGAGTCAGTTTGCGTTCTTAGGACAGTTTTCTCTGTAGCTAATTTTCCATTTGTTGGTTTTTACGACACCTATGAGGTGGTGACATCATGTTACACACACTATCGTCACACGGATAAATAATTTCATTTTCCCTTTTTTCATTCATAGTGTTGTTAATAATTTTATTACTTACTGTCCGACATGACGTTATAGAAAACGGTGGGTGTACTAATCGATATTCTCCACTTTTCTGGTTCAAAACACTCTGATATTAGACCGAGCTGTTTATTTAAACTGTCGATCGCGGTAAAGGTCGACCCTAATTTCTAAAATAGCCTAATCCCCACTTTATCGCTTGAGTAAAAAAAGCGCGCGTAAACAAAACGTCATCGTGTAAAATGGGAGCCATTTTCATTCATATTTCGTACGTCGCGTTCCAGCGATTACAGTTCGAGAGAACGGTCGGTATCTTTTTTCGCGGCAATTTTGGGCGGTATTCCCAGTATTTCGAGTGGACTTTTTGCGGCTACTTTTAATCGGTGTTGCCATTTTAGAGAGCTCGACGTCGAGAGCTTTTCATTTGTCTGTACTTTTTTTAGAATTGTTTTGAATTTCCTCTCGAGTTTTAGTTTATCTTTTTAATTATATTTTTTATTTATGTTGTATGTTGTTTGTTACAGATGTACATAATATATAAAATGGTACGATGACGTGACGATGCTGCTGCAGCAGGCGTCGTCGTCGCCTGGTCCCAGCGGCACGGCCAGTCCCAAGCTAGCTCCTAGTCCTAGGCCAAATCCGAGTCCAAATTTTGGGACGAGACTGACGGGAAGTCCTAGTCTGAGCGATGGCGCGTCTAGTTCTAACAGTCCCAAGTTGGGCGCCAATAGTCCCAAGTTTGGGGCTAGCCCTAAGTTTGGGAGTCCTAGACTTGGGACTGGCAGCCCGAAGCCTGGGAGGGCCGCTTTGGAGGACGAGGCTGCGCTAGAGAGGCTGCAGGTGGAACTGAAGGAGGGCTGGACGGTGCATACGGGGAGAGATGGCAGATTGTACTATTGCAAGTAAGTTTACATTTTAAAATTTTAATTACTTGAAAGACAAATGATAACTCATATTTAAGCGAGTTTTTAGATTTAAGTGTTTCTTAGAATTACAAACAATATAAATGCTTAACTGACCTAGTAATTTTTAGACCATGCAACCTTATTTTATCAATACAGACTATTTATATCCCACTTCTAAGACGAACCTTATTAACTTAACAGAGTTGGAGTAAAAATCTAATTAATTACAAATAATGGAAGAGCAGCAGTGTCAACTGGCTGAGATGATGATGATATATTACTGTAAGGTATCAGTGGCGAAGGGTGAATTTTTATAAAAGGTAAGCCGAACGAAAAAAAAACTTGTGACTGTCACAAACATCAATTTAACGGACACAAAGAACAAGATCCAGACTCAGGACAATAATTTGTTGATCAAAAAGAATTGTCCTGCCTGGGAATCGAGCCCGCGACCTCGTGCACGTCAGCCGCTTACCGCGACCGCGCCGCGCCATCGAGGTTAAAGTGTCTTTCTATAATATTAAATTTGTATTTCGTAATCTACTTTTCTATTGTACTTCATACGTATTAGTGAAAAAATATTCTGTCCCGAACTCAAGTACATAAAGCTATTCAAATCCGAATATGTTTCTCAGTTTGGACATGTTTCATTGATGAATTAGATAAATGACTCCACAAACTTTTAAAATCTGAGAATAAGACACAAGGGAAACAAAACGTACTATTAAATTTACAACTGCAAGCTGTAAGCCACTTATATATCATAAATAGATGTAAATAATATAAAAATATATCGTAAATGCATGGCGCCGGGCGGCGGCCGACGCACGTCTCGTTTGTATCCCACATTCATGTCTGTATTTCTTATTTTCGTTATTTAATTTCAAGAAAGAAGTTTTGCTTCCACAACAAATAATCAATAAGTCAACAATCTAATACTATTAACGCTGCCATTGTAACAACAAATTAAAGTAATAACAATGAAGTAAGTACTTACAATAATGTAGTAGGTAGGCACCCAAAGCACTATGACAATAATTCAATCCATGCACAACACTCATAACACAAACATACTTAGTAATTACTACTTTACACAAAACAGAGAATTCTAATGTATTTGCACTGTAAAATATAAATAATAGCTGAATGAAAACAAAAACAATAATAAATGTCAAAATAAAAACTTTTTTGGGTGGGAAATGACTGAGACTGAGAGCAAAGCAATGAACATTGACCAAAAGAATGAACACAATATCGTTCGTTCATACATCGCGATGGATCGTTTTGATTGGTCAATACAACGACGAACGAATGATGCGTCGTTTTGATTGGTCAATACAACGACGAACGAATATATTAATAATACTCAATTTCCTTAGGTAACTCGAAAAATGCCGGCTTATTCATTCAATGATCGTTCCTTATATCGACGCTCACACACAAAGATAAAATGCAATGTTTTTGCATGTGTGCGTACGACTTTCGTACCGTCTGTTTATACTCGATTCCTATTTTTGAGACCGGCTTACCGCCGCCATTCTAATGTACTCTGTGCCGCCGCCATTAGTTGACAATGTTGTAATAATAGATGGCGTTATGAGTACGTAAATAATTTTCATAATATGTATTGCGATTTACGTAGGTAAGAGAAAACTTTTTTGTTTTTTTAATTTTGTGTACTGAATGGATGTTACGTCATTGATTTATAATTGTTTATTATACAATGTTATTGCAAAGGTAAGCCGGTAGGAATCGGGTTATATGGACCCTTCGCCACTATAAGGTATAGTGTGACCACAGGAGCTGTGCACCCCCTGAGGTATGCGCGGCGAGGTGGGGGACGAAGAAAAAATAGGTGTCCGTTATGGTAGCGTGCACGTGATAGTTCTGATAGAAAGGGAACTTTTCTTTTGAAAAATTCTCTATGTAAAAATAATGCGTGAAAATCTGACTGAATTAGTGTAGGTAAATGTTTTATGCGAATGCACAGTGGAATATGTCAAAAATCCATGTTAATTTATGTTCATAGTACTGGTACAGATAATATGCTCACAAGTGATTTGAATATCTCGAGAACTACAAAACATAGGTACACTGATTCTGTTAATACAGTAGAAATGTAACCCTGAAATAACGCCTGTGTAACACTTTATTTCAATACAAAATTCAATATTATTGGAGATATTAACGGTTCTTAGGGGCTGGGCTGGAGTTATTTCATTACGCTATAATATTAAAACTACAACAACAATTTTTTTTAAATGTAGGTACAGTCTGTCTATAAAGTCCTGACAAAAAATCAGGGCGCCACTGTGCTACCGTAGCAACCCTATTTAGTCTGACAAAATAGTTTTCAAAACTATTATGTTCAAATAACACTACACTATTAGAGCACTTATAATACTAGGGCATTTCTTATAGGTAAGCCTATTGCATTTAAAGTTTTGCGTAGAACTTCAAGACTACAATTAAAATCCATCTCAGTTCTAGCTATCATCTGCAATTTTCTGAGGATTGGAACTCGAAATTTTACAAAAGTTATGTAAATTGAACATTTGATTATACCTACAATAAATTAAGTCATAACTAGAAACAAAATACAGGTAAAAGAAGAAAAATGTTATATACCTCTTTTTTACTGTAGAACATAATTGTATTTTGTGGGGGAGAGCTGAAATATAGAAACATACATTTCTTTCTTTGGCCGGCCTTGCCTGTGTTTACCAGGAGTTTCAAGCTTTTCATTATTTTTAAATCTGTTATTTTTAAATTTAATCATTCTAATGGAATGGAAAGAATAACTACAATACCTAGCTAAAATTTATTCAGTGTTAAATATTAACCAACAAGATATCATTTGACATGGATTCACTAAGAGCTAAATGATATAAAATTTAATAAAATATTGCAATTAATTATTTTTTGTAGACGATGCGAAAGTGACATAGTTCAGTTATCAATATCAACCGTAATATAGACATAAAGCAATTAATTCAAATTCAAATTGGGATAAATCTTGACTGAATTATACTAATGCAACTGATAATGTATCAACAGAAATGGTCGTACTACGATTTTTCTTACTTACAATGAATATCTAACCTAAAAATGTGCTATGTACACAATGCCTGTTTTTTGGTCTCTAGATCTCAAATGGAGTGAATTTATTACTTGAGACAGATTACAAAAAACAGTAACACGATTAAATACCCATCAAAGTTGCAGTTCGCCCATAAACATCATCCAAATCGCATAAAAGTTGACCAGAATCGTGCTCCGCTAAACATCGCCTTATAAACACTTCCCGCGTGCCACTTTGATTTACTCTACTCATTGTTTACATTGTTCTTCGTAAGTCAGTATTAGTTTATGGTACATTAATGAACTATTAAAAATCACAAATTTGACGACTTTATAGACATATCTGTAATATATTACACTTACTTAGTTGATCACAATGTAACCCAAATATACTCATATTTTATTAAAATTATGCAGGTGATAAATATGAACTCACCCCTTATTCATAAACACCTCTTAAATTTAATCACTGTTTAGCGAGATTATTATTCGTAAAATCAAACTTATACTAAACAAAACCGTAAGAATTTAAGGTAATCAATTAACTTAAATTTAAGAGGCGTTTATGAGTAAGGGGGTAATCTGTATAAAGTAATTCCTAGGAATACTGTAGTGTTAACGATTTCTAATTCCTCATCATTAATCTTAACAATTGGATTTTTTTTTATTTTTATTTATATAGAGTTTTTTGGCATAGTAACCAACTCGATATAGCTCTTGTGTATGCTACCATAACGGACACCTACCTGCCGTCACGAGTTTTGACGGCAGTGTCATAACAATTCGAACATTATATTTTTCTTTAAGAATTTCATGTTCTTAGAGTATTTGATACATTCCGCTAGGTGTCATTTTTCTCAAAGTTACATTGTAAAAACACAAATAATGTTCCTATTTACGCTTAAAACTATACAACAATGTAAATACTTTCTTGGAGTTTTAAAAAAAACTGTCTTTTAATAGAAAACTGCTACAGCCGCTCGTGTAGCGACCAGTACCAGCCAAATAACTTAAGTATATTGCGATAGATGTCGCTAGTAGCTACATCATAGACTGTTTATTCTATACCAGTATTTATCATGTACTCTATATGTCCACCCCCCTCTCGCCGCGCGCATACCTCAGGAGGTGCACAGCTCCTGTGGTCACACTATAGCACTCTAATCGTGAAATTACTCACCAGTCTTTAACTTTACCTCATGAAATAATGGTAGCCTACAAAAGATATTATATCTTTATTAGTAAGAGACATGAAACATTAAAAGCAGTATCCATAAAGCAACATTAAAACTCTGATAAATAAAAATGTTACCGACGTTTTATGACGACAATAAAATATTTGAGTAATCAAAGAAATTTTGCTCTTTAAGTTCTTTTAATGTCTTGCTTTTAAAATGTCGTAAAGTTATAATGTTAGTATTGATTCGTTTGTCATTATGATAAACAGCGCCTCAGCCAGTGCAGGAAGGTAACTTGGCATTCTAATACCGAAGTGGACCGAATAAATTACCCACCCTAACGCAAAACCCGCGCCTTGACGTGGAGTTGCGGAAAACAGCCCGCTATACTATACCATACCGTAGTGGACAAATGGGCAGGGTTTTGCGTTAAGTTTTCTTCCTTTTCGTAGAATAAATATATTCGAAATCACCCTTAAAAGTCTGTTTTATAATGTCCACGCAATGAGTTGGGATTTTAAAAGGTTATAGGTACTAGTTGTAATTTGGAGTTAACAAGCCGTATTAGTTGCTATCAGGTTTTGTGTTAAGTTATTTTATTTTTGTTATTTGCTCTAACGACCCTCTTGGCTAGATAGGTCTTTTTTGTTATTCATAACGTTTTGGCAACAATGTTACGACGTTTACTATGTGACCGAGGTTGCATGAAAAACTCAACTTTAATACTTCTCAATATTAAATAGGTAAGTAGTTACCTATTTGCTTAAATGAGATTGTCCAATTAAGGTATAGAGGAGAGTACTGGCTACACTTCGCTGTATTCTGAGACACGACTAATTTAACTTAGTCTGTGTTGGAAATTAGAGTTTATAGAGCTTTATAATATTAGAGACGACACTTTACAACGAGACAATTTAGTCACGGACTAAGGTTTCACCAGTTTTGTTAACTGAGATAATATTAGTTGAAAGACATGATTTTTGAGAAATAAGCTTCAATATTTGTTGAGTTGGTTTGATTATTATTAATCATCATCATCATAACAGCCTATAGAGGCCCACTGCTGGACATAGGCCTTCTCCAAACGTTTCCACCCTGCGCGGTCTTGTGCCTCCCTCATCCATCGGCGCGGTCTTGTGCCTCCCTCATCCATCGGCTTCATATAATAATAATTGTATTTAATATTCCCTGTTGAGCCCAACATGACTGCACAAGGTGGCAATGCTTGGAGGAGGCCTATATTCAGCAGTGGCCGTCAATTGGCTGTTACAATGATCATGATGATGATGATGATTGAACCCTGGTTCTCGGGGACTTTTACAAATATAAATTTAAAGATACAGCAGAAGGAGTTGTCCTTAAAAAAATATAATAATAATACATTCTCCGTGTGGTGACGGAGTAAGAATACAATATGTCACCACCCCATCTCATCCTATGGTTGTCGTAAAAACCAACTAAGGAACTATCCGTGAATATTATCTTTACTAAATAAAAAGAAGGAAAACTTGCAATTAAACCCTATACCAATCCGTCTGGCCAGCGTGGTATTAGTAGGCCAAGTATCCCTCCGTCACAGGAGGAGGCCTGTCCCTGCAGTGGGACATTATTGGGCTGTTATGATGAATAATAATACATAAACTTTTGAAATCTGAGGATTAACTTTGACTTAGTGAATGGTAGGATACGATAATGGTTAAGAGTAGGAGCGGACAACGACAATGTAACAAACTGCGTCACGAGACCAACGTGCGCTTGTCACGTCAATGTTATACTGCTTTGTTACATAGGGTTGCGAGAATATATGTTTTTATTTATCCGTGTGGTGACGGAGTAAGAATACAATATGTCACCACCCCATCTTATATTACACCCATGGGGGGTGTCGTAAAAACCTACTAAGGGACTATCCGTGAATATTATCTTTACGAGATAAAAAGAAGGAAAACTTGAAATTAAACCCTATACCAATCCGTCTGGCCAGCGTGTAGGCAGTAGTAGGCCAGGTAACCCTCCGTCACGGGAGGAGGCCCGTCCCTGCAGTGGGACATTAATGGGCTGTTATGATGATGTTTTTATTTAAATAAACTTTAAATGGTGTAATGACACATGTTTTTATCACCCAATCTTATCCCTATCCTCATATTTTTGTATATATTTATTTTATCAAATCGGAATGAATTTTCTATGGCAGCAACTAGTAAGTATCTTTTTTTTTTCTTTGTTTATTTTTTTTCTTTTCTTTAAAAAGACAACTCCCGCACTAGGGATCATGCCCTGTGTCGCGGGGACTATTACAAACATCAATTAACAGACACATAGAACACCCAGACTCAGGACAATAATTTGTGGATCTCACAAATTATTGTCCTGCGTGGGGATCGAACCCACAACCTCATGCGCGGCAGCCGCTGGCTCTACCGGCGCGCCACCAAGGTCGTCAATCTAACCAATCAAGAAATAATTATTCAAATTAGTCAAGTAATGAGGGGGGAGTGCGTAGGTACTTTCATAGGCACCTTCCTTTGTGGCCTAATGTTGAGGTGACTAGCTGGCCAGAACTTGCTACCTGCAACGGAAGCTGACTCTTTACCCTATAATTCGTACTGTTAGATCGCGCTATCCAGCACTTATAAAAAAAAACACAAGGCTGGTTTAACTAAGCGATTTATTAATAATATTTACTACACTTTTAACTACACTTTAACTTAGGACTTAAAACACTTATTATTAGACTTGGTTTTTATTCACTGCGCGATTAACTCTAGTGAAGAGTTATTTTTAGAGAGAGAGAGACCCGGAGTAAGTCTATTTGCTCTAGGTTTGGGCTGAAAACCACAAGTGGGCAGCAGTTCTAAGACCGCTATTATATCAGCACTAGAGAAATAAACACTGAACTTAATTTACGAAAAAACGGAGTATTTATAATGAAATATCTGCTGAATTGCACTATGCAATTGACGTCAATCATTGAGTATTGCAATTCGGCAGTATTCGTAGGAAAATAGGGATGTAACACCTCCCCCCTTTAAAACGAAACATCCGAAAAATAGAAAAAGGGATGTGAGTATAAACCAAGTTTGATATAGTAATATTACATTAGTTACTTAGAATTAAGATAATGATAATTGATTAGATTTAGTAATAGATTTAGTAATTAGACATAGATTTTAAACATTATAAGATAAGATATTATAGTAACTATAAATATAAGACAAAGGTAAGACTTATATCTAAATTTAACATTAAGAATTTAATATAGTAATTAAAACATTTAGGAATATTAAAATTATAATTAAGTATGCTTATTAGAATTTACAATACTTCAAGATTTCGTCTTGGTAAACTAAGATTGGAATCTGTACTTTCAGTATCATATTCTATGTTTGCCATGTGTACACTGGATCTAGTATGAATATTAGTTCTAGGTTTAGTCATACAGGTGTTTACAATTTTTACACAGCAAGAAGAACTTTTCTTACAACAAAAACATTTGTATATTTTATATGAAAAATATGAAAATACAGAGATTGATAATATAGATGTTATAATACTAAAATAGTAACTATACTTAATATGATAGGGTTGAGTTTCAATTTTAGTCAGTTCTTCATCAAATTGATTTAATCTATGTGAAGCATATTGCAAGGAGTCTAAATTAATATTTGATAATTTTACAGGAGTTAAATAAGGAATAGTATCATTTAATTTATTCTTTGAACAACAGTCATCATTAATAATATTAAAATCAGGATGAGGTATATAAATTTTAGTTTCAAATTCCTGAGATGGTATGAACTGAAGTAGCTTATGATAAGCTTTACAATATTTAGGTAGTTTTAAAATACCTGTACCCACAATATCATAGTCTTCTAAATTACCATTACAATTAATAGATATCTTTGTGATATCTGATTGGACATATATCCATTTATTATTACTAAGTTTTTGCCAAATGTCTATTTCACCATTAATTATCTTAAAATTACAAGAGTCAGGGATATTTTTAACATGTTCACTTAAAACCGTCACTTCACAAATCGGATTCGCGACACTAGATTGAATGTTTCCTAACCTACACAAATAGTAATTATTGTTTATCACTTTGCACTCACTTAAGTCTTCAAACACCGAGTACATTAATTTATCATGTGTTAATGCTAAAAACTTTGCAGATGGATTAATCAACGCAAATGAATTTATATTATTAATATCGTGAGGAGTTGGTAAGGAATAAATGTGGTATAAATTATAATCTACAAAAGATATAACTAAAGGAATTCTTATAGCAAATATTAACTTATCATTATAAATAAAAGATGAAATTTCGGCTAAATCTAAAATAGTATGAACATTATGTAAAGTTAAATGTAAAGGTAAACTGCCAGTAATATCGTTATTTTTAGAACTTAATTCGTTATATAATTGTATTGGACTTAGCACTGAAGGGTGAACTATATTTTGTTTCCCAAATAGAATTGCATCGATGAGGTCCTTTAAGCTGAAGTTAAGTATCATTAAAGAACTTTCTAAGGCACTGAAAGTCATAGAAAGATGTGAAATTATCTCTAATTTGTTAGCATTCTGTGAAACAGTATCTAGAATCTTACCTAAATTTTGTATATTAGAATTAAGTATATGTTCATTTTCATTAAGTTTAGAAATAGTATTATTAAATGAGGATATAGTAGAAGACATTATATGAATGTTTTCTTTCATAATAGCAGCCAAGTGTCTTTGATCATCTTGGACTGCATTAATAGCATCAGTAAATGTTTTAGCATCATCTTCATCAAGAGAGCCAAAGAGTTGTTTGAGTATTGGTCCACCAATACCAAACCAAGTTGCTCGTTTAACTTTACGAGTATCATTCGTATTTGTCAAATGAGATAGAGACAAATAATTATTTTGAACATTTATAAATAAGCTTTCTAAAGGACTTAAAACATTCCAACAATCAGTTTTAACTTTAGTTGATTGATGGGAAGTACATATATGTTTACAAGTTTCCAGAATATGTTCCAGAGTAGAAATATGAGGTTGTATATAAGATAAATCAGAAAATGTAACAATGGTCCAATAATTATTATAATATTTCATAGTACCTATAGGGTCATAATAGAGAGCTGGACTATTTACAATCGGCGTAGTTAAGTTGGATCTTGCGAAGAGTCCTGGCGCGAAGGCCCTGGAAGAGAATTATCGTGAGCTAGTTTAATTTGATCAAAATGATATCTAACATGTTTGCGATTAATTAAAAGAGTAACATTATTATTATTATGAACTTGTATAACTCTGAAGGGACCTTTCCAGACATTGGAAAGAGCTTTGCGTAATCTATGGTGTTGCTTTACATACACCATATCTCCAACATTGTAAGATATGTTTCGAGTATTCTTATCATAATGATTTTTAGAATTTTCTTTACTTCTTTGTATATTTTCTCTAGCTATTCTTCGAGTATTAATCAATTTTTGTTTTAGTGTTTTTAGATAATCAGGATAAGTAGCTGTAGGATTTATATCATAAATAGAACTAGGAAGGTAAGGTTTACAGCCAAATAATAACTCATGAGGCGTGAAATTAGTAGAAGAATGGACGGATGAGTTATAGGAAACAAGAGCGGTTGGGAGAAATTTGTGCCAGTCACTCTGATTTTCATTAACATAGGACTTTAAGTACTCTTTTAAAGTAGCATGACTTCTTTCAAGAGCACCATTAGTTTGGGGATGATAAGGAGTAGAAAAAAGATGTTTTATTTTAAAAAGGGCTACGATTTGTTTATATACTTCCGCGATAAAATGAACTCCTTGATCAGATAATAGAGTTTTAGGTATTCCGAAATGACTTATGAATTTAATTAAACAATCAGCTGTTTGCTCAGCTGTTGAATTAGTAATAGGATATGCCATAGAGTATCTGGTTAAGTCATCTTGAAAAGTGACTATATATTTATATTTTTCAGAACCAGATTCTGGTAAAGGACCTACTATGTCAGTAGATATCCTCTGGAGTGGTTCATAAGATGTAGAAGTAATCTCCATTGGAGCTCTATTACAGGCTCGGAGAGTTTTATTTTGTTGACACTGAGGACAACGTTGGACATAAGCTTCAATGTCTTTTCTCATACCTTTCCAATAGTATGATTCTTTAAGTTTATTATATAACCTAGTGGAACCAGCATGTCCACCTATAGGAGAATCATGATTATCTTTTAGAATAGTAGGAATTTGATTAGGTGTAGGATAGATTATTTTGTTATGATATATATTAATTTTAATTTGTGTGTTATGAAATAGAAAAGCAATCATTTCGTAAATAATAATGAATTGATGTTTATCAAATTCATTAGCAAAATCAGACATAGAAATTTCTTTGATGTCAGAGTGAAAAATAATTAACTCATTACGAAGACATGTTAACACTTTGAATATTTCTCTATAAGTGCATGTATCGTAATAATGGACTTTAGTAAACATATGAAAATAAATTTTATTATTAATATTAGAATATTTAATAGAATATAGTTCTTTCTCTGAATTAATAAAAACTTCTTTATCATTTAATAGTTCAAGAATTTCTTCACAATAAGGGTTAGATGGATCTAGGTCAATGGAAGTAGGATAGGCTATAGCAGGACATTGTGTTTTAAGTAAATGTTGATTATGTTGACAAATAATAGTGTCGAAATTTATAGGACTAGAACGTGATTTTAGAAAATCTCCGTATGTTAGGTTATTACTAAGATCTATATCATTAAGATTGTTTATAGGCGGACGAGATAATGCGTCTGCGTTTAAGTTGGTTTTACCGGATTTGTAAACAATTTCATAATCATATTCTTCTAGTCTTAGTCTCCATCTGACTAATTTACTACTTGGATCTTTGCAGTTAAATAACCATACGAGAGGTCGATGGTCAGTGACTATTTTGAATCTACGACCATAAAGATATGGCCTGAATGTTTTGACACCGAATAGAATTGCAAGAAGTTCCTTCTCTGTGGTGCTATAATTACCTTCGGCTTTATTCAGAGTTCGAGAGGCATATGCGATAGGAAGATCTTTGCTTACTTCTCCTTGAGAAAGTATAGCACCTAAAGCATAGTTTGAGGCATCAGTAGTAAGGATAAATTCTTTAGAGAAATCGGGATATTGAAGGATAGGAGCACTAGTTAACATAGATTTAAGAGTTATAAAAGAATTTTCTTGTTCTTGAGTCCAATTGAAAATAGTATCTTTACGAAGTAGTGAAGTCAGTGGTTTTGTGATTTTAGAAAAGTCTTTTATGAATTTACGATAATACCCTATTAATCCTAAGAAGGATTTTATTTCTTTTGGATTTCTAGGAGTTGGATAATTGGAAACTGCTTTAACTTTGTCAGGATTTGGAGAGACACCTTTGTCTGTAATTATGTGACCGAGATAAGCGACTTCTCGTCGAAGAAATTCGCATTTATCCGGTTGAAGCTTAAGATTATGTTTACGTAGGGCTTCAAATATGAGTCTGAGCTTACTAATATGCGTAGAGAGACAGTGAGAGTAGCAGATGACGTCATCGAGATAGATATAGCAGTGGAGCCCCTGGAGGCCAGATAAGACAGTATTCATCAATCTTTGAAATGTAGCAGGTGCATTTTTTAGACCAAAAGGCATTCGAGTATATTCGAAGTGACCATTCGGAACAGAAAAGGCAGTTTTAGGTGCATCTTCTGCACTCATAAGAATTTGGTGAAATCCGGACACCAGGTCTAAGGTACTAAAGTATTTACTATGACCTAATTGATCCAGAATGTCCGTAATATTAGGAATAGGATAGGCATCACCAACTGTGATATCGTTGAGCTTTCTAAAGTCTACAACGATACGCCATTTCTTTTGACCGGAAGCATCTTGCTTCTTGGGTACAACCCATATAGGAGAGGACCAAGGGGAGTCAGAGGGTCTTATGATATTTTGATCTAGCATCTTTTTAATCTGTTTATTTACTTCTTCTTTATGAACTTCAGGATATCGGTATGTTTTAACATGGATTGGTTGTGAAGAAGTAGTTTTGATTTTATGATCTAAAGTATTAGTATGAGTAAGAGTATCTCCTTCTAAATAGAATAAGTCAGCAAACTCAGAACACAGATCTAGTAAGGCTTCGGCTTCTTCGAAATTAAGATGTGAAGTGCGTATTTGTTTCTGCACTTTCTCACATCTATTTGATAATGTTTTATCATTATTATTATGATTTAGGGAGTTAGTAGAATTTATATTGTGTATGAAATCACCTAATAAGTCACAAGGAATTAATTCTACACAAAGACATTTTATGATAACGTCTTTGTTAGTTGTATTAAGAATAGAGACAGTAACATGATTATTTTCTTTTAAATTGACTAGACAGTTAGATAGAAACACTCCTGGTTGAATTTCAGCTTTGTTAATATAACCAGTTGTAACTTCAGGATTAAGTACATTACATTCTATAATCATTTCAGAACGAGCTGGAATAATATATTCAGGTTTAGTAAAATAAATTTGTAATTGACAACCATTTATATCTAAAATTTTTGATTTATAGTTAATGTTAGAATTATGAGAGTTAAGGTAATCGTTACCAATTATGCCGTCAAATTCTATATCGACACAGTCGGGTATTAAGTGAAATTTACCTAATATTGTTTTATTATTTTGAAAAGTAAAATCTAATTGAAAATGACCCAGGCTCTTTGAGTATTCTGTACCTTTGTCAATTCCTTTGAACTGTATAATTTCATGTACTAAAGCAGGCTGAATATCTAAAGAAGACTGTTTTATTAGTGATATGCCTGCTCCAGAGTCAACTAATAGAACTAGTAGACGGTTACAATATTTAGATTTAACATACACGTGTGGGAGATGTATTCTCTTATTGTAACTTATTTCATAGACATTGGAGTGAGACTCAGAGGTAGGAAGAATAATTGGCTGTTCTAAAGATGTAATATTATTTGAGTTACAGTGTTCTGAAATGGGTTTAGTAGGAGTGGTAGATTTAGTAGGAATAAAATTATTATGTTCCGATATAGTAGAATTAGATTTAATAGAAATTATTTCATTATTTGATTTAGGACAAATAGTAGAATTAGTAGGATATAAATTATTATTATTCGACTTAGTAGATATAGTAGATCTAGTAGGAATTATATTATAATTGGATTTAGTAGAAATAGTAGAATTAGTAGGAATTATATTACTATAATTTGATTTAGTAGATATAGTAGATTTAGTAGGAATTATATTATTATAATTCGATTTAGTAGATTTAGTAGGAATTATATTATTATAATTCGATTTAGTAGATATATTAGATTTAGTAGAAATAGTAGATTTAGTAGGAATTATATTATTATAATTCGATTTAGTAGATATAGTAGATTTAGTAGAAATAGTAGATTTAGTAGGAATTATATTATTATAACTCGATTTAGTAGAAACTTGATGTAGAAAGGCGTCGGTTTGTGTGGACAATTCCGTACGACGCGTAACCGGAATCCCTTTTAGTTTAAATGGTTATGAGAATCAGAGTTGGCATCATTCAGAGAATTTGAATAATCATCTACGTCGTTTCCTTCAGAATAATTATGAATTTGCCTATGCGAGTTATTAGGAGGGAATGTTTTCCTCGAGTTATTATATTGGCGTTTTCGACATTGCATAATGTCGTGGCCAGGACTTTTACAGTACCTACAAATATTACTCTGAGGATAAGTTGATGTAGAAGGTTGAGGAGAAGGTTGAGGTTCATGAGGAGGAATAGCATGAATAGGACGATTGCGATTAAGGAAGCAGGATCTTTCTGAATGTCCTAATTTACCACAAGTCCTACATTTTGGCCTTGAATCAGGCGATTTGGAGGTGGAAGACTGTATATAATTATGCAGTTTCTCCTCTTGGATAGCTAGGTTGATGGCCTCGTGTAAGGAACTCGGGTTGCGACATCTTAAAATGTTGGAAATATGGCTAGGCAATCCGAGTAAAAAGGTATGCAGCGCTAAGTCTTCTGTGCTGGCTATTCGACCTTTCAACTCACTTGGATCCCTAGTGGAATGCGTTATATCTGTTTGCAATCGCGTTAAAAATGTCTCTATACGAAGACTATATTGTGTAACTGACTCGTTAGACTTTTGTTTACAGTTTTGTAAGTCTAACAATAAATGGTCTCTATGTTTAGTCTCGCCAAACGTAGATTTTAAATATTGTTTCAGCTCAGCCCAAGTATCAAATATCTTAAGGGAACAAGCGGACTCAGCTTTGCCTTCTAATTGGGAAAGAATATATTTTAAAAGTACATGTTGTTGCGAAACAGTAGCTAAGTTCAAAGCATTTTCGCAATTTCTAATGAATGGTGATAGTTTATTCCTATCGCCATCAAATGATTTTATGAATTTAGCTAATACGGAGAAATGAAGTTCCTCCATGCCGATGTTATTTAAACTCGAACACGACTGAACGTTTTTTTTATCGAGTTTATTACTTTCAAAGGCCATTATAGAATAAAGCTAAAGAGTAAATGAAATAGTAATGAAAATAGGAAATAGAATTAAGGAATTATTTAAACAAAGGGAATAGGAAATTATAATCAATTAATCCACTCGCAAAATTATGCTAATAACACAAGTAAATCAATAATAAACGACTCACAGTAGCAGTAGTAGACACGACGTCATTGGCGGCGTCGAGTTACAGGCAGGAGCGGCGGCGGCGATGCGATGTTGGCGGAATGTGCAGCGTTGCAGTTACGGGTCGATGCGAAGTGTGTAACCTTGTCGTATTTGACTGCAATGTTTTTAATATAACATGCAGCACGTGGCTCGGTGCTGGGCAGAGAACCCTCGGGCACAGTGGAGCACGATGAAGTGTCGATGTCCTCTATATGGCGGCCTCGCAAGTCGTCAGTGAGACGGCAGAGACAGCAGGTAGCCTTCCCAGTGGTCTAAATGAGTGACCTTCGACTGGGTTGTGTAGCTGGTCGTCGTCAGGAGTAGGCGACCAGAGGGACTTAACAAATCCCTGTTTCTTCTGACACCAAATGTTAGATCGCGCTATCCAGCACTTATAAAAAAAAACACAAGGCTGGTTTAACTAAGCGATTTATTAATAATATTTACTACACTTTTAACTACACTTTAACTTAGGACTTAAAACACTTATTATTAGACTTGGTTTTTATTCACTGCGCGATTAACTCTAGTGAAGAGTTATTTTTAGAGAGAGAGAGACCCGGAGTAAGTCTATTTGCTCTAGGTTTGGGCTGAAAACCACAAGTGGGCAGCAGTTCTAAGACCGCTATTATATCAGCACTAGAGAAATAAACACTGAACTTAATTTACGAAAAAACGGAGTATTTATAATGAAATATCTGCTGAATTGCACTATGCAATTGACGTCAATCATTGAGTATTGCAATTCGGCAGTATTCGTAGGAAAATAGGGATGTAACAGTACTTTGCAAACGAAACGCCGACAATAAAAATAAATAAAATAAAAATTGTTTATTTCAGACAACAAAGTCCATTTTGTTAGTAAAAAAATCACAAACGAAGTTAATAAATAGTGTTTAAAACTACTCTAAATTTAGATAAATTCATT
The DNA here is from genome assembly GCA_905475405.1 of Schrankia costaestrigalis. Classification (NCBI taxonomy): domain Eukaryota; kingdom Metazoa; phylum Arthropoda; class Insecta; order Lepidoptera; family Erebidae; genus Schrankia; species Schrankia costaestrigalis. The sequence continues at coordinate 19,183,396 of FR997835.1, forward strand.
ATTAAGCACCAAAGCACTATATAAATCAATAACCTAACCTCACTCAATCAGAGCATCCAGTATTAGTAGTACAAACACGATGTTAGTATAACATGTATGTGATTGCATGAAGGAGCTGCCGGCAGCTACTTCATACAATTTACATGCAAATACCCGCGTGTTCACTGCGTGAGTAAACAAACATGCGGTGTCACGTCACTACGAACGACGTTTATACAGATTTAGTGATGCGATTTACTTAATTATAAGGAATATATATGTTAAGGATAATAAGGAAGATCTGATTCTCTGTGTGGTGATGGATAAACTAATATGATGTCATTAGTTCGACTCTACTTGTTGATATAGTTTATGAACTTGATGATGATGAAGATTTAGGTGGAACAGACTTTTTACTTGCCCCTCGAAAAACAAAGATGCTTAGATGAAATACCACTGATCGGTCACCTATCTATACTATAACCTCGCCAACGTTATTGCTTTTCAATCAGTTATTGCAATCACCTTCGGTATAATCGTGTGTGTAACCTATCCCCTTTTCTATTTACATTTAAACAAACTTGAATAATTCTCCGTGTGGTGACAGAGTAAGAATACAGTGTATCACCACCCCATCTCATCCCATGGGTGTCGTAAAAATCGACTAAGGGACAGTGACTATCCGTGAATATTATCTTTACGTAATAAAAAGAAGGAAAACTTGAAATTAAACCCATCCGTTTGGTCAGCGTGGTATTAGTAGGCCGAGTATCCCTCCGTCACTGGAGGAGGCCCGTCCCTGCAGTGGGGCCTTAATGGGCTATTATGATGAAACTTGAATAAAATACAACTAGGAATTGATTTCAGTATTTCGGAGAATTTCACTGATATGAAAATTCCGGGAACAATGGAAGGGGAACCTGGATGCTTCAGGATAATCAATAACGAACCGCAGATATAATTATTCTGAGTGGGGTTCTACCACCTCAAGCGATAAATTGATGCCAGCGCCAATGTATTATTCGTAAAATTATTAATAACAAGAAACAAAGGATTATGGTAATCCTTAGTCTTATTGGAATAGAAATATTCTGTACCTTTTTCAAAGCAACGGGTCCTTAGTCCCTCGTAGTGACACGGTATTTAAGCCAAGTCAGAGACCTATAAGCGCCTAAAACAACTCTCGATACCAGGTTGGTCAGTAACCAAACGATGGGGAAGAAAGTAATTCATCATCCATGATATGGGGAAGTGTGTTTGTCTTTCTTTCACGGCAAAACGGTGCGACGAATTGAAGCTATTTTTTAAGTGGAGATAGTTTAAGGGATGGAGAGTAAGATAGGCTACTTTATTTTTCTTCTGTGTCCAGGAAATGGGAACAGTGCTACCACGTATTTAAAGTGAGCGAAAGCTAGTAACTCTATAAAGCTAGGTATACCAACACGATAAAAGCTAAGAAACGCTATGGTATAAAAGAATTTCCTTACAAATTATCGAAAAAAGTTCCTTAAAGAAGTATCAATATATAACAGCAAATGAACGTCCACTCCTGGTTATATGCCTCTTTTCTAAAATATTTTTGTGGTCAAGTGCTGCCTTCGTCAACCGGTAAAATAAATTATTAAAATTAATAATATTTTAGTGTAGCAACCCTATGACTAAACCATGATGGCGGCCACGCGTCACTCGTTCCCGCCTTCATTAGACGGATTGAATCGAGACAATGTACAGTGATATCCGCTTGTAAATTATATGCAGACATCCGACATTACTTAATAATAGCTATACTTTTAATTATTATTTTCCTGTATGAAGCTATGTCTTTGTCTTAATATTTTTATTGTTGTTAATTCTTATATGGTGCTTGTTGACCGTAGGAAAAGCTTATTGCATAGACACATTTACGTATTACCCATTTTTCTTGATACCTATTTTAGCCCTAGATGAAACTGACTTTTTCTCTACCTATTTAATTATCATAGTAATATAATACCCTTCTTTTTTTTTTCCTTTTCGACCAGTGCGTGTTGCCGGTGATCACTTATGAATCAGAGACGTTGTCGCTAACTATGGGCTTTCTCAGAAGACTAATGGTCACTCAGAGGGTAATGGAGAGAGCTATGTTGGGAGTTGAGAGTGATCAAATCAGAAATGAGGAGATCCGCAGGAGAACCAAAGTCAGCTTGCGACCACGGGCAGTGCAACCTGTGTCGAAACGTCAAGTAAAATAAAAGTAAACAGCATGCGCCTTAATCTCCCGTTTACATAATATTTATAATAATAAAACGCGATAGCATAAAAGTTATAATAAACTAAAAGAATGTTTATCTATACTTCTATACTAAGGTAAAGTTTGTGAGTTTGTGACGTTGTAGGGGGTAATCTCTGGATCTACTGAAACGATTTTAAAAATTCTTTCTGTGTTAAATAGTATATTTAATGCGGAGTGTCTTAGGCTATAAAATATCACGCTATGACTAATAGGAGTGCAGCAGTAATGAAATATGTTTAAAAAAGGGACGCATTTTTTCGCCGCCCAACGAAGTGGGCACGGGTCAACTAGTTTATATTAATCTTCTAGTCAGCATCGTATCAGTAGGCCAAGATTTCCGTCGAGATTTAAAATCTGGTCAACCCCGTTGTTGATAGCCGGCATGTGTGCCAAAAAGTTCAGTGCTTTCCGCAATCTTGGCTCGAATCAAAGCTGGTAGTAGACAGTTAAATAACATTGGCTGGCTCTTGCATATTGTCGGCCGTAATTTAACTTATATGCTTACTTTAATGTTTTGGCTGTATTCCGAAGATAAGACAAGATTTTTATTAAGATTAGACGTTTGTTTGTCAAAACATTTTACTATAAGTAAAATGTTATTTGACTGAATAAAATTAAATGACATTTTACTAAAAGTAAAATGTTTTACATATAAATATTTAAAATATGTAATCCAACATGCTGGGCCTAAAATCGTGTCTATACACTCGGACAAAATCTTTTTAAATTATTTTTGTATACTTTAATTTTGTAGTTAAGTTAATTTTATTTGTAAAATTAATATTAAATTTTAGTTATTAGCATGTTGTCGCCTAGCCACGGTGAATGTTGTGTACCTATAATTGGCATACCTACATATCAGAACAATTATAAAATTCATAGATTTATTTTATATAACATGTAAATATGTATAGCTGTATTGGTGTACCATTATTAAATAAATAAATAGACATAATTATAAAGAAAGCGATGCATTCTCTTAATTCTGATTTTAAATTGACATTTATTACTGAGGACTGCATGTAAGCCAATCGATGGGTACCCTTTTTGGTCTCACACAGTAGGTACCTATTTAAGTTTAAGTCATTATAATGTATCTACATACGCTGTGTCAGAACTGAATAAATATGTTTTCTTTCTATCTTTCTTTCTAATCGTGCCATCATGAATCATTCAGTGGAAGTCGAACCTGACACCTTGGCGTTACGACCATTGACTACAGCCACTATGCCACAGAGGTGGTTAATATGTTATTCGACAATACATTCTGTTATACAGGCATGAAGATCTAAGATAGTTTAGTTTAATATGTGTGTATATCTGTACGGATAATATATTTAGGTTGTTTATTAGCGCAAATTGTCATACAAATAAACAACAAATAATTATTTGGGGATGAAATAACTTCTAACTTCTACGTTTTAAGAACTCTTGTGCCTACCTAAGTTTAAAATGTCTAATTTAAGGCTATCTTAAATTTAGATTGCAGGGAAGTTAAAATATGGATGATTATACGCCATGGAACAAGATTACCTAGCGCTAAAGAGATATCCGCTATATATATATATATATATATATATATATATCTCATTGTAAATTGATGAAAGTACTAACTTACAATGAAATTGAAACGCTTTGTATCTAAGTGCGTCAAATGTTTGAGATTAATTCAATTTAACAACAATTGTTCCATATTTTCACGCGTAGGGTGGCAAATATGGGTGGTGGGTGGTGAAATTGGGTGGTTCGTTTTGTTTATGTAGCATTAATTAAATGTTTGATTATTTGTTACATATATAGGCAATAATTATTTTGATACCTTAATATCGTAAAAACGTTTTAGTTTTCTTTTCTAATATATGATGGCTTAGTGTGGTAAGTGTACCTATCTGTCTGCTATACCGGAATTCAATTCCTGTTCTTCTATATTTTTTATTTATTAAATAAAATATTACATAACAATATAATAATACATTGCAGTATAATATAATTAATTAATGTTGACTGGTCTCAAACTATGCAAAGCTTGCTTGTACTATGGCTACCAGGCAACAGGCATAAATACTTACTATAGTTCTGTATGAATAATGTGTACGATACTTAGTATTTATATTGTTTGGATTATGTCGTCTTTTACGCCACTCACATAGTGTCATGTAGGGGAACCTGGGGACACTTGATCCTTAAGGGAGACTAGGTACACGAGATTTTCAGAACTTGTATGGGTAATATTAAATTTTATAATGGCAATATCGGTTGTCTATGGTACTCGCTAACTTTCTAATGTTGGTGCACCTGTTAAATTTGACGCGTTTGTAAATGGCGGACAACCGAGTGTTTGTTGTTGCCAAGAGAAAATTTCCGTAAGTTTACATTTTGATTAAACATGAATGTAAATATGGCTTTTAGGTGTGCATGAATTTAATTCGAGGCGTTATCTAAATAAGTAGCGATTTGTAGCGTAGAAAAGTGGTAATCTAATAGACGTTTGAAAATATTCTTGCTTATAACCTCAAACTGCTCAGGGTACACTTGGTACACTTAGCTATTATAACTTTTATTTTTCAAATAATTTCAGATTACCGATATGCCTAGAGTATACAAAACAAGAGAAGGTGCCAGAAAAAGAGTACCAATCGATGAAGAGTAAGAGAGAGCAAGATATAATTTTGTTTTGAGTTTGTTTTTTTAATACGAATCGGAAGTTTCACATTTAGCAATTGATTTATGTATGGAGACGGTGTGATATGCCTAGGTTATGTGATTTTGAAAACAATATAAAAAAGATTATCATATTCTAAAAACATTTTTTATTTATTTCCTTAGTAATAGTATCATGTGAACCTAGATATAGGAGACTTGATGCCCAGGATCAAGTCTCCCGTATATACGGGACACTTGATACCATTCCCTATTTTTACTTTTAGTCAAATAACTATTAAATTTAGGCACTTATATCTTTGGGTCTTACATCAATTATAGGCAAATGAATTTCACGTATTTCGGTACCAATATCTTTTAAAATGGATAGTCACTAAGGAAATTAGGGATGAAAAACAAAAGGGGGGATCAAGTGTCCCCAGGTTCCCGTACTCTTACACTAATGCCACACAAAATAATTGTTTACCCGTAGTAAAATACTCGAAAGTGATACTATACTAATATGAAACGTTATATTATTTTGTAGTAACGTTATTGATATGGGCTCTCACAATACACATTGACTGTAACATCTTTTCATTTCACTATCAGTATACAGGACCCACATCTATCAGGAACTGTTTCCATTGTAATTGTCGTGTCGTAGAAACTTTCTATATTCGTTTTAGAGTGTAAAGTGTAAATTAAATAATCTACACTGAAATATAATATACTTATTTTTGTAAATACTTTCAATTGACTATTACCTATGTGTTTTGTTGCTTAATCAAATTTTTATCCAATATCAATTGGTCGGTGTAGAATCTCACGTAAAACATTTCTTTTTGTTTTCAATAAATTATTGATATTTGTAAAAGTTCTTGCAAAATGGAGCACGATCTCTAGTACTCTTTAAAGCTGTCTTTAAGAAAAAGAATAAACCTATACAGTGTAGTATGAAACGGGATAAATCTAAAAAAGAGGTAAAGTTTGTGACGTTGTAGGGGATAATCTCTGGATCTACTGAACCGATTTTAAAAATTCTTTCTGTGTTAAATAGTTTATTTATCGGGGAGTGTCATAGATATATATAGTATCACGCTTTGACTAATAGGAGTGGAGCAGTAATGAAATATGTTTAAAAAAGGGACGCGTTTTTTTCGCTGCCCAACGAAGTAGGCACGGGCTAACTAGTATTTATATAAACACGTTATAATTCCCGTGTAACAAGGTACACACACACACGGAAGCTTTTATCGTATGATGGTGTTAGATTTATTTGTCGATACAGAACATACAAGTGTGTTGTGAAGATGTTGCGTGTGTACGTGGGAATTGCGTCACATTTACTTGTGAGGGTGATTTGTGAGGGGCTCTGTGTAAGTAATATGTTTATTCTTTAATATTGAGGCTTATTTATAAGGATATTCATCATAACAGCCCATTAATGTCCCACTGCAAGGACGGGCCTCCTCCCGGGACGGAGGTATACTTGGCCTACTGATACCACGCTGGCCAGACGGATTGGTATAGGCTTTAATTTCAAGTTTTCCTTCTTTTTATTTCGTAAAGATAATATTCACGGATAGTCTCTTAGTCGGTTTTTACGACACCCATGGGATGAGATGGGGTGGTGACATTGTATAAGGATATTAAGTATATTTAAATCTATGTTTAACAACAGAGACGGGACTCTTCCAGTGACGGATGAAAACAAGGCCTGTTATTATGAAAGCAAAGAAAAATAGAAGTCATGTTGTTGATCCTAATTTACGGAAGTCACAGCTGAGGTATAGTGGATTGTATCAGTCCCTACCACGCGAAGCAACAAGCTTTACTAATAAGATAAATACACTTAACAAATATAACAAACAATTTATCTAATTGTCTTCACAAGTTAATTTAATAATATTGTTACACGAATAGATATTTAATTAGACGAGGAAGAAAAAAACTATTATTTTGTCATGCTTAATATGATTTACGTGGTGACGGAGTAAGAATACAATATGTCACCACCCGATCTCATCCCATGGGTGTCGTAAAAACCGACTAAGGAACTATCGGTAAATATTATCTTCATGATATAAAAAGAAGGAAAACTTCAAAATTAAATACCTAAAATTAAAACCCTTTACCAATCCGTCTGACCAGCGTGGTATTAGTTGGCCAATTAGCTTCACGGAAGGAGGCCCGTCCCTGCAGTGCGACATTAATAGGCAGTAATACTCTTTACACATTTATTTCCACAACAGCACCCACACTAAACAGCGCGTGTTATGAGTATCTACTAGACAACAGATATCATCATCCAAGTTTTAGACCTATGTCTGTACTTGGGTAGATCTCCAGAGGCATTTTTTATCGTGTCGGACTGGAGAAACCCATTTTGAAATCGATAAACGTTTTCATTACATTTTTTTATGTATACTTTGGTGTCTAATCTATGTGGTGCAGGGCTGAAATTATGAATTAGTTTATTAGAAATATTTAAAAAAAAATCATAAACCCTAAAATCCTGATTGCTCTGGGTTGACCTAACTCCCGATTGAATGAGAAAACATTGTGTAACTTTTTATTGAGAAGGTTCATATGTCCGATGTTATTATATATTACATAACAAATAGTTAATCTTCATTGTAATATTTTTTTTTAAATTATATCAACAATATTTTTGGCACAATTTAAATTTATCGTCATGACCTGGCATTTTATCTCATCGCTCTGCGCTGGAGTAAAACATCGCGCTCATCCCTTGTTTTACGAAATAGAAACTCTATTCCCCTCCCCCGGGGTAGTGGCTGTAGTGGTCTAACCGACGAGGAAGATACATTTGTGCCACGGTCCCCCACTACAACATTACGAGGGTAAGTTTATGATTTATCTGGGTTTGGTTCTCGAATTTGATGATTGATATGGCATGTTTTATAATATAAATAGTAAGGTTGTAAATGTGGTTATTAAGTGAATTAAGTGATAGTAATGATGTTCTTTATGAGGCGTAAACACAACTTTCTACTGTTTTTATTTTGGGCTATATTAATGCTTTTATGACTTTTTTTGATCGCTATGGCTATGATTGCTCTGTCCAAAAGACCAGAGCGATGATATTTTGCAATAATTGTACGTTATAAAACTACTTTACGTAATAATACCAGATTGTTACAACGACAAATGTCACGACTCAGCTGTCAAAAATTCTGTGACCTCACGACTCATCTGTCAAAAATTCTATGACGTCACGTGTCAAAATATTTTCCCGCCAATATTCTATGACGTCACGACTCATCTGTCAAAATTCTATGACGTCACGTGTCACGTGACTAAAATTCTATGGCGTGACTAGTCACGTGACTCAGCTGTCAAAATTATTATGACTATGACGAAATTATCAAAATATAATATGATGGAAGCCAAAATTTCAAGTTTTCGGAAGTTTTCCTTTACATGCACTTTAAGACTTTGCTTCATGCCAAATTTCAAGTTTGTATGTAGACTGGAAGTACCCTGTAGCTTTTTGCCCTTTGCTTATCGAAAATTTGCGACATAAACGGCTATATGTCTTGATTTCGTTAAATTAGAAGTTTGATTTTTTTACAGCACTAAAAGGCAACAGACCTTAGTATTTGGTAAAAATTTCAGCTTGATACCTCTTCCTGAGATAAATAGTCTTGAAACGGACAACAAAGGGTTCCGTTTTTCCAAAATCGGTACGGAACCCTTATAAAACCGGTAAAGTGCGAGTCTCACTCGCGCACCGAGGGTTCCGTACAAACCTATTTACTTTCTCGCCAAATTGTGAAGACGTCAGGACTAAATATTAATAAATAAATATTATTTTTCCCGCCAAAATTCTATGACGTCACGACTCATCTGTCAAAAATTCTGTGATTTCACGACACATCAGATGTGAATGTGAGAGTTTTTGACAGATTCTGTCAAAAATTCAATGACGTCACGACTCATCTGTCAAAGATTCTGTAATGCCACGACACATCTGTCAAAAATTCAATGACGTCACGACTTACTTATCTGTCAAAAATTCTATGACGTCACGTCTCATCATTAATAATAATTGTTGAAAATTTATACCTCCACGCGTTCCTGAGATAAATGGTCTTGACAGACAGACAGACAGACAGACGGACAGACGGACAACGAAGTGATCCTATAAGGGTTCCGTTGTTTTAAAATCGGTACGCTGCCCTAAAAATGAACAAGTTTCCAACTGATGAGCTCTCAAAAAGCTCTAGATATATCCCCTAAACATAAAATCATAAAATCTTGTAACATGCAAGACTAAAAATGACTAAATAAATAATATATTACCAATTTTATTATTTTTGATTCACCATTTGTGATCGCTCTAGCGCCTATCATGATTGCTCTGGACGCGAAAATGTTTGAACTTAAATATTTCCATAACTGTTTGTCAAAAATGAAGGCCAATAGTAAAAATGTAGTATTTTAATATCATTATTTTCAATGGGATATATAATTACCAAAAAATATCAAGATCTGAAAAGTACCAGAGCGATCACACGAATACGCCCGATTTGGAGATTGACCCACTTACAGTCTATAGATGTAAAATAAAGTTGTTTAATAAATAAATACTTTAAGAAATAAATATATTATTCATAAAACATGCAAGAAACAAGGAACATCCCACTCCCTGCTCCTAATTACAAGAGTTCTTAACTTCTAAGAAAGGTCAATTAGCATACAAATTAAAATAATTAGATTTTCGTCGAAACGTATTTCTGATCAGGTAATTAACATATTAACGTAATTACTAAGTGTTAAATTAGAATAGCTGCTCCAGTTTCATCTGTTCTTAATGACAACTGTTTTAATGGCCGATTGCAGGGATAGTTCATCATAACAGCCCATTATTGTCTCATTGCAGGGACGGGCCTCCTCCCGTGACGGAGGGATACTTGGCCTACTAATACCACGCTCGCCAGACGGATTGGTATAGGGTTTAATTTTAAGTTTTCCTTCTTTTTATTACGTAAAGATAATATTTACGGTTAGTTCCTTAGTCGGTTTTTACGACACCCATGGGATGAGATGGGGTGGTGACATATTGTATTCGTCACCACACGGAGTGAGTTCAAGACGAATTTTACTAGGGCTTAAAACCCTGTGTTACTATAAGTTTTTCATAAATAAGTTCCTATAATATCTTCTTCTTTGTTTCGCATTTCACAGTTATCGTTTCACTACTTTATGCTAAAAACTTATCAGACAATTCTATCTTAGTACTTTCAAACTAAGCAGGGACTAAAACCAAAACATTAAGTACGGAGAGTTTCTATTTATTTATGTATGAAATAAATCTCAGAGCTTAAAAACTTTTAAGCGGTAAGAACCAAATTTCTGTATTATTCGTGTGGTGAATGTTTAACAATATCACCACCCAATGGGTGGTATGGGGTGGTGTAGTAAACAGAAAATCTACGATTTGTGATAAAATGACCAGAAAAGTTTATAGACAGTAAAATAATAAATAAATAATAATTTTACATGGTTACGCTAAAGGATAGTTAGAAACAATTGAATAGTCGGTTAATTAGACACAAACAAATTGATATGCACCTCTTTTCTTTGAAAAGGGTTTAAAGACTACAACCTACTTAAGAACTTTATCCTCTCTATAACGTTAGTTAAAAGACAATCAAATAGAAACTGTCCTTTATCGGGTGGGTTAAATAAATTATAATCCTAACACATTCACACAACGTCATCTAGTCCTAAACTAAGCAGAGCTTGTACTATGGGTATTAACATAATAACATGGTAAGTAACATACTTAAATACATTTTTTTTTCGTAAATACATACATATCATACATAGAGACACTCAGACCAATGCAAACAATCATGTTCATGCACACAAAGTCGTCTTAGGTTAATAGCTAAACTATCTATAAATTTCTATTAAATATTAAAAGATAGTAAGAAACAATTTAAACCAATTTGTGAATAACTTGAGGACGCAAAGCTGTTCTAGTTGTTGTAAGGAGGCGAACAGAGGTCAAAGTTACCAATTAGTTTTGTTAGCTTTCAATCTGTTCAAGTTTGATGGTGTAAAGTTTAACTGGGATTTTGTTGTTTTTGGCAGTAATTGAATAGCGGAGTGTAGTGTCATTATTTAAGATATACATAGATGTAACTGGCTGACTGACTCGTTGGGACAGCAGTTTCGATACCTACCAAATTTGGATAGGTAGAGGACGGAATATTGCAGCTAGTGAAGGTGATCGCTAACGCGTTGTAAGGGGGCCTCCTTAAACCTACATTTAGGTCGTAAGTCCCAGACGCTGTTATGCAAGCTCTATCACGCGATGGACCCGGCACCCGCACGGAGAATCCATGGAATGCTAAGATTAAGTTTAGTCTTATATCAGGTGGCAGTTTTGATAGCCACGCAAGACAAAGTCTTGAGTCTCTGTTTCTTGTGTACGTAAAGTTCTTATTTGTGTGTTCATGCAGACAAATCTTAGAATAGTGCGGGAAGCGAAACTACGAATTCTGCGTAGCAATCATATACTTCAACGGTACAAATGTCGACAATGAAATAAATAATGTGAAATTAATATTGATAATTGTTATGATGAAAGGTTAAAAAAATACTAACTTTGCTTTGTATAGGGTGTTTCACCAAGAACTTTGTTTTTTAATTGTGGCCATACCAAAAACGTGATAGTTTTGAGATGTCGTTTTTGGCGGTATTCGTAGTAGGTGCTGTGGGAATTGTTACTATAAATTTTAATTTTTATATACACTATGAAAATTGATAAATAAGTTCTCTGATAACAAATATAAAAAAAACCGAATTGAGAACCTTTTAAAAGTACCTAGTACTAAGTCCAAATGCCAAATGTCAAGCTTTAATATAAAGAAAACCTCAACACAATATAATGAAGGAAAACATTAATATGTCGAGTCACACAATATGGCGTACAATCTGTGACCACTATAATAAAACACCGCCTCTATGTAATAAACTCTACTCACGAACTTAATATAACCTTAAGAACTTAATATTGGGTGACAGTATTTATGTTACTTACAGTTCATTTATTAGGACTTTTTAAAGGTGTTTTCAAACAAATCTTGCCGTACGGCTGCTGCCCGACACTTTAAATACTGCCGTACGGCACGAAACGGCCGTACGGCTGCCGCAAGATTTGTATGAAAACAAACAAAATGTTGCTTTTGCCGTTCGAAATACGCACGGCCAGCCGTATGGCACTAAGAACATAATATTAGGTGACACTTAAGTCTTAGTTAAGTGGCAAAGTGGTAGCGGGTGGAATCCCATACAAAATAGATTTACGTCTGAAAAAGGTGATCCGTGTGGTGACGGAGTAAGAATACAATATGTCACCACCCTATCTCATCCCATGGGTGTCGTAGAAACCGACTAAGGGACTATCTGTGGACATAGAACATTTACATAAAAGGAAAACTTGAAATTAAACCCTATACCAATTCGTCTGGCCAGCGTGGTATTAGTAGGCCAAGTATCCCTTCGCCACAGGAGGAGGACCGTCCCTGCAGTGGGACTGTGGACTGTTATGACGATGATGACGTCTGTAAGTCCTCGGGACACAGTTCTCAAGACAATAATTGGATCACACAAAAATTGTATTCGTATCCACGCTTTCGTGCTGAACATCCCTTTTTGCTACCAATGGAGTTATTTATTTACTAATTTTATTTATTTATAATAAGTGTCGTGTATAAATAGAAAGATAACCCAATTCCCATACACCAGTTAATTAAGTTTCCATTGTATTAATTGTAAGACGTCAATCTATTACGTAAGAGGAGAGTGGGGTCGATCTGATAACGTGTCTTAATAGTTCACAATAATTGACTCGAGTTCGTTGCTCGAGCTTGAGCCAATCATAGCATATCTGGTCACTTATATATTGAGATGAAATGGAGTTATTCTTACATTATAACTTCGAATTTATGTTCCAATGCAGGGAACCCTTTCCCGGTTAACATTGTAACCCAGCATTGTCCTTTTTTCATTGGTGGAGGGAATTTTGGTTAACTTACACCATGCAGGGCAAAGGAGTTTTTGAGATGAGTTAAGTTTGCAATATTATGCCCTAAACGCATAATAATAAAACACCTTATTCCTTGTAATAAAAGTTACAAAAATAACATAATAAGCAGTATTGCGGACAAAGAACATCCTTCACAATCCATATTGTTGGAGGCATTACATTTCGGTGACGAAGCTAAGTGGACTCTAGAGGTATTAGACAACTTCATATTTATGTAAGGCACGGTACACACTAGACATACTTTTAAAAAAATCATAAAGACGACACAACATTAACACACTTAACAAAAGTACATAAGAATCCACCTATTTGATTAGGAGTTACGATACATAAATAAGCACAAAACGACCTCTGTGCCGTAGTAGGTAGAGCCAGCGGCTGCCGCGCATGAGGTTGTGGGTTCGATCCCCACGCAGGACAATAATTTGTGAGATCCACAAATTATTGTCCTGAGTCTGGGTGTTCTATGTGTCCGTTAATTGATGTTTGTAAAAGTCCCCGCGACACAGGGCATGATCCCTAGTGCGGGAGTTGTCTTTTTTAAACAAAAAAAAAATATATATTATTATTTATGTCAGCGTTTACAAAGAGCTTTCAGGAACAAAACTCAATTTATAGATCATACAAATTACAAGTTTTTTGTGGGATACGTACCCTATACAGTAGTACACCAATGAGACTCTATTTTCAACATTTAAAAGCATTCCAACACTCACTTCATAACAGCCCATTAATGTCCCACTGCAGGGACGGGTTTCCTCCCGTGACGGAGGGATACTTGGCCTACTATTACCACGCTGGCCAGACGGATTGGTATAGGGTTTAATTTTAAGTTTTTCATCTTTCTACTACGTAAAGATAATATTAACGGTTAGTCCCTCAGTCGGTTTTTACGACACCCATGAGATGAGATGGAGTGGTGACTTATTGTATTCTTACTCGGTCACCACACGGATTGAACACTCACTTAACCAGGCTTTATCTAACGTAAAGAAACTAGATTTTCTAAATCGAAAACAAATCTAGCGACTTCAAGTCTCAAATAAAAAAATAAACTAAAAGATAGCACGGTAGTATAAGTATGTACCCTCCCTAATAATAGTCGTGAAGCATTAAAGGACATCCCAGTTTAAGAGGTTAACAGGGTTACAGGATATTGGCTCGCCTACAGGGCCTTTTCGCACAAAATGAGTTTTCCATTCCAACATACTTTAGCTTTTGTTGAAAAGTGGCTCTCCGCTATATCGATTCATTAAATTTAATGGCGACCCTTTTTATGTTCTTACTAATTTTAGTAGAAGAATATATTATAGCTATGTAATGAATAAATTGAGTATTTTTTTAAATTTGCTTGAATTTGCTACGCAAAGATTTTAGATAAAAGTTAAATGTCTGTCTGCTACGCACAGTTCTCTGGTTTCTTCCGTGTAATGTAAAATACATGAAAATCTGAGTATTACATATTTTCCAATACTCACTCTTCGAGACAACTGATAAATATACTTAAATATACATTGCTTGTTTAAGCTTGTATATACAAACTATACATAGAAAACAGGATTAGGGTCGTAACAAACATATCAAAACCCGCGATATCCCTGATGAGCCCTGTGTTGAGACTAATTAGTACCAATAAGCAAGTACCTATTTCAAAAAACTATACAACGTGTATCAGTTGTCCACTACTCTAAACACAAGCTCTGACTAGTTAAAGACGAGATGGCGTTATGTGAATCTCATAACAGCCCATTAATGTCCCACTGCAGGGGCGAGCCTTCTCCCACGACGCTGACGGAGGGATACTTGGCCTACTAACACCACGCTGGCCAGACGGATTGGTACAGGCTTTAATTTGAAGTTTCCCTTCTTTTTATTTCGTAAAGATAACATTCACGGATAGTCCCTTAGTCGGTTTTTACGACACCCATGGAATGAGATGGGGTGGTGACATATTATATTCCTACTACGTCACCACACGGAGGACTATGTGAATGTGTGATATATACTAATATACTTTATTATTATACCTTAGAACGTAGAAGAACATTTAACGGCCTTAACTGTGTTGCGGGGATGATATTCGATTAATCCCATCTTGCTATTCCGTCGCGTAAATTAGTTAGGAGCAACTTAAAACTCTGGTTAATGGTATGGTGTAAAATATAAGAGAGAGCGGGTTAGTAAATGGGTGACAGCAAACAGATAATTAATAAAAATAGTAAGTAATGTAAATGAGTGATTAACGGAGTCATCATAACAGCCTATTAATGTCCCACTGCAGGGACGGGCCTCCTCCCGGGACGGAGGGATACTTAACCTACTAATACCACGCTGGCCAGCCGGATTGGTATAGGGTTTAATTTCAAGTTTTCCTTCTTTTTATTTCGTAAAGATAATATTTCTAGATAGTCCCTTAGTCATTTTTTACGACACCCATGGGATGAGATCGGGTAGTGACATATTGTATTCTTACTCCGTCACCACACAGAGATGAACGGAGTATTTAACTTTATTTTGCTTGACATTTAGGCACAGGTTACAGTGGTCGTAGTCTCCAGCTGACTGGTTGTAAAAATATTATTTTCTGTTTTTGAAATATGTCTGTTCTAGGAAGTATGAAATAGTAAGTTTTTGTTTCATTAATTAATTTTATCGTGGTTTAGTGGAAAAAGTACATTTTTTAGGAGTTAGGAAAGTATGTTCTAACAATAAGTTGTGACATTTTTGTAAGAAATCAATAAACTGTAACATAAAAAAGTTAAAACAAGTAACATTGATCCTTGCATGAATAATTTGTAACATAGAGTCAAAGTTAACCGTCGTTTCATACAGAGCTTTTACATAAAATATAATTTATGTAGACAACTTTGATATACGATTATATTGAATAATTTATTGAATTATGGAATCTTTTATGTCGTCATTGAAGATCGGATTTGGAATCGACTTTTTGTATTTTTAATAAATAGATAAATAATGTCCGTGTTGTGATTGAGTTTAGAACACATGACACACATGTAATCACCCCTAAAATATTTAAACGACTATCGAATAGCAGATAACAATATTAGCTCAATAACAAAAAAAATATCTTAATGCACTTATGATTTATTTTATTGAGCTCAAAGGTTAACTGACAGATAATCCCGTAAAGTAGGTACCTACACTAAGCCTGCCAAAAATACATCCTACTAATATTGTAAATGAGAAAGTTTGTGAGGATGTATGGATGGATGGATGTTTGTTACTCTTTCACGCAAAAACTACTGAGTGGATTTTGATGGAATTTGAAATAGGTTTTAGGGTGTAGAATAACATTTAAGCTACCTATACAACGCGGTTGAAGCCCTGGGGATCATCTAGTAAAGTATAAATAAATAAAAATGACATAAAACCCTATACCAATCTGGCCAAAATCGTATTAGTAGCTAACTTTCCCTCCATCACTGCAGAAGTCCCGTCTTTGGGGACACTGACAGGCTGCTAATATGACTATGATGTTTTACACTTTACTACCCAAAGTACTTACACTGTTCTTAAGACTACCCACCTTACTCATAAACACCTCTTAAATTTAGTCACTGTTTGACAGATTTTTATTAACAAGACCAACCTTATGCCAAACAAAACGTAATAATTTAAGCTAATTAATTGACTAAAATTTAAGAGGCGTTTATAAGTAAGAGGGAAAGTAGTTAAAAAAAAAAACGCTATAAGTTTATAGATTAAACCACATCGTAATTATTAAATCCTTTACAACTCCATCAAGACTGGTAATAGGAGCTGATAAATTAATTTGTCAGAAACTTTGATGTACTGTTTGTTTTTTGCTATTGTTTCACAAATTTAATGAAATTGCTAACTTTATTTTGATACAAATAATAATGAACTTACTAAAACCACAAATGCTTTGCTTTGTTTTAAAATCTAATATTATACATTTATTTTTCTTTTAAGTCTCGTTTGTGTCTCGTGAGGACTTTTTCAAACTTCAATTTAAAGGACTACTCAAGGAATATCGGACTACAGAGGTAGTAGTCAGGTCAAATAACCAACAGAACCGATGGCTATTTGAGCAGAAAGGTTTCGTAATGGTGATGCATCTATACTAATATTATAAAGAGGTAAAGTTTGAGTGTTTGTGACGTTGTCCGTAAACTCTGGATCTACTGAACCGATTTTTAAAATTCTTTCTATGTAGATTTTTTTTGTTTTTTTTTTATTTCTGAATAATCCATTTATCGGCAAGTGTCAAAGGCTATATAGTATCACGGTATGACTAATAGGAGTGGAGCAGCCTAATGAAATATGTTTGAAAAAGGGACGCATAATAACATTTTAACGCCCAACGAAGTGCCATAGTTTGTCATAAGCAGATTGAGCAGTCCTCTCAGAAGGTGGGCGAACGACTTAATTTTGGAGACGGAAAGCGATAGATATTGTCGTCAAAGGCTGCTGAAGTGGAAATATTTCAAAGAGGCCTTCGTCAGCCGATGACTATTATTTGTCAAACGTTTATACAATAATTTTGAAATAAAAAACCGCTAATGCAACACAATTAAAAATAAATAAGTCATAATTAACTAATGAAACTACTTTTCTCTCGTATTTCATTTTGCAAAGACAAAATAAATCAATACTTAGGCTAGCTGGTTACATCTATTAGTACTAACAGTTACTCGTAGCTATGTATGTGTAGGGCTGGGGACATCGAGCGGTTTGTATTCGTTAGCCCGTGGTCGTCCGCCAATACTCTGTGTTGCAGCTAACAGCCTATGTGACTCACTGCTCTGAATGTTAGACAACTTGCTCGGTGAAGCAATTAACTAGTTTTAGCTGGTGATCTCCACGGTTGTCACATAGTAGTATATGTAATGCAGAAGAACTTTCAATCAATCAACTATTGCAGTCCACTGCTGGACATCTCTCCCAACACGCCCACAGAAATCTGTCCTGCGCCTTCCGCATCCAGTCCAAACTTTATGAAGTCGTCGGGTCCACCTGGGGGGCGTCCTACACTACGTTTGCCGAGTCGCGGTCTCCACTCTAGGACACGTTTGTTCCAACGGCCATGGGTCCTTCGACAGATATGACCAGCCCATTGCCACTTCGAAGAACTTTTGGCTTTACAAATGTAAGATGCCTCAGTGGCGCGACGTTCGCGGAGGTGGCTGCTGTGCACGAGGTCGTGGTTTCAAATCATGTGTCGTTGGGAATTTTCCAACACATTGACAAAAACAAAAACATCCCGGCTCAGGGATACTATTTGTGGATCACGCAATTTTACGCTGCCTGTATTCAACCCGCGATATTGTTCACGCAGCACGAGGTAATTAAAAAAGCCAATAAAATATTGAAATCATCATCATCATAACAGCACATTAATGTCCCACTGCAGGGACGGGCCTCCTCCCGCGGCGGAGGGATACTTGGCCTAATAATAAATATTCAAATAAAAAATACTAAATTAGCTCGTAACATTTCCACTCCGTATGTCACACAAACTCAGCCACCCTTCATCTCCACTTGCCCCCCTAAATTACCTGCTTCACGTTTGAAAAGGAATTTTTCAGTAAATTTAAATTATTTGATAAGTTTCTGACGACAGTTTTACTCTGTTCGTATTAGGTGGTTCAAAATGTGCTTGAACGTAACCAGAGGGCTGCCTTTTTTAACTATTTCGTATTTAATTAGAGAGGTATCTTTTTACTGGAGTGTCTTTTTGTTTAATGGATTAAATACCTCAGTGCTTTGAATGAAGTAAAAGGGTTCAAATTTGTTGGAAAATTATGAGCAATAGAAATGTAATTGTGCCATACGAGTAGGCAGAAACTACCTCTAAGCATTGCGATCCTTTATGTTACTGTTTGTAAGATAATTCTATGTAGGTATAGTATGAAATCGTCACAGTGGCCCATTAACGTCCTTCTGCAGGGACGTAGGCAAATGTGGCCTATTAATATCACCCCTTGGTTGGTATAGGGTGGTCCTCTGACTGATATAACATGAAATAAATCTAAAAATGTAGCCAAATTACTATACATTTCCAACAAAACTCAAAATTGAATAATAAAAACTCGAATTTCCTTCTATTTGCGTTTTTATTATTCCCCACAAAGGAAGGTAGCAAGAGGATTACTGACGTTGGCAGGTGACAGGGTAAAGCTGTCAGTGCGTTGTGCACCTTTGTCAGCATCTGTCGAGGCAAGCAATTTAGTAGAAAGGGTTTTACTTATGAACATACAAGTTTTGTCTTTGTTTTTTAAACGTGTGAAATATTTGTACGGTCTTCATGGCACTAAGGGCTTTTACTGACTAAAACCACAGGGTGTTTTTCCCAGTTGTAATCCGGTAGGTAAATTGAGAAGAAGGTATAGTTTTATCTTAGTACGAGCTTTTGCCCGCGGCTTCGCTCGCGAGAAATGAACTGGGGTGGTGACTTCCATGCTTACTACTTCTTGCATGACCACTCTGTCACCAAACGGTATTCAGATGTAACTGATGAACCTATACATCCTAATTTAGCTTAGTAATTTCTACCGAACATAACAGTCTGATCATATCAATACCATCGTTTCTTCCTTCTAATAATTGATTTGTACAACAAAATACAGAGGGGAAACTCCGGACTTAGCCCGTATTTAAATAAATATGTCGGCTGTAAAGATAAATGCCATAAGGATCAATTCGTTCCCTACATAAGGCCTATATAGACCTATAATATAGGCCTCCAATCTATTGATACGACGGCGGCACCCTCAAAGTAATGTAAGACAAATAATGGGAAAAGAATTTTATTTTCAAAGTCCTCTTTTTAAAACGATATTTTTTGTAACGAATTCCAATTTCCTGTTTTGGTGAATTAGCTCGAGGTTATTTACATCAAATGTGCTACTTACAAGTAATTTTGATCTCTTTTGAAGTAATTTCACATGTCACTGTCTTATTTTTTTTATTGGGAAGTAAGGTTTTTGCCGTAAAATTTAATGTTTACCTTTGATTTTTTTGTAAAAGGATCTGTCTGGCCTGATATTAGAATGCCTATTTTATACAGATTAAGCCCCTCCCTGGAATTTTTGGGACTCTTATGTCCTGCTGAAATGAAATAACCATTGCATTGCGTCGATATTGCATTTTTTTATGAATATCAAGTTTACAATAATATTCTTCTTTCCGTGTAGAAGAGGTCAGAAAGCACCCCTTTTCCCGGGGAAGTGTGGGAGATTATGTGGATAAAAAACTCCGCTATGTCCAGATTATTTGTCACTGCAGGTGGAACTGCACTACCTAAACACATCATCTGGTTATCGAAAAAGCCCGAGTAACAACAATATCAGTAATATTAAAAAAAAAAACAAAATAACTCTAACCCAATACTGACTCTTCTGTTTAGCGTGGTATAACTAAGTCTTGTTCTACTTTGTTACTGGTAGAGGATGTTTCTGTGCAGAACATTAATGAGCTATTTAGAATAGAATTCTTCAATCATGTACACAACGCCATCTAGTCCCAAACTAAGCAAAACCTTGGTAACAACAAACACACTCAATTAAACTTACATTTACCATAAACACTTAGACACCGTCTTTCACAATCTTTTAATATTTCTGACGTTTCTAAACGACGCAGCTGTGACCGAATAATATCATCAATCTGGCTCAAAGGGGAAGAGCAGAACCGCAGATAATCCCTTATTATACTAAGATATTGTGAGTTAAATCTTTTCAGCTCTTTGCTAGCTGAAATGATATGTGTTAGCTGAAATGATAGCCTTTTTAGTTTATTGTATTATTTTTATTTCAGTGTTACTGTGCGAAATAATGAAGTTAAGAGTATGTAAGTAATATGATAGTGACGCATCTGTGATTTATAATAACAGTTTGACATATGAATTCGATAACATAGTTTTTTAAATAATTTTAATATTTCCTAATAGTGATAGACAGCAGACAAAATATACTTTAATGCGTTTGTTTTTTAGCACTACATACTATAGGTATGTACTATAGAAAACACTATGCAGACAATCATGTATGCACACAAAGATTTTCATCAATCGGAAATCGAACCCGAAACCTAACATAGCAGCCGTGTACTTTATCAAATAAGCCACAGAAGTTGCCAAGGTTTTTGTAATAAATTTTTACTAGTTTTGCCAAAAGAAAATAACTCTGTATTTTATGAACTTAATACCGATATTTTTTCTCAAAAAATTGTGTTGTTTATGAAATCTTTGAGTGTTCGAATGCGCTGAATTTAAGTACATACCTACATACATATTATGTTTATTATGTATGCTTTTAACAAAAAACAAATTATTTAAGTATGTTTATCCGTTGTCTAGTACCCATAGTACAAGCTCTGCTTAGTTTGGGACTAGATGGCGTTGTGTGAATGTGTGAGGATTATTTATCGTCTCGACACACAGAACGCCTTGTATGCAAGAATCTATCTACTTTACAAACAGGAGGAAAATTTAATAAACTCATTCATACGTTATTAGTTTGCATCTCTCTTTTGATGAATTATACGTGAATATGTAATACATCTGTTTTTGTATAAGGTTAGGTTTTATACCTATTAAATTTCCGTTTTGTGTGAATATTTTATCAGAAGTTAGATTTTTCATACTAACGTTTTCTTAGATTTTTTAATAATTATTTATAATAGATTGAAATTTGGTATTAGAAATGGCGCACATTTAAGCTAACTATTGTGTTTTAAAACAAAGGAAAAAAAAGTATCAGTGAAGAAGTTACAATTAAACAAATGGGAAAATCCGCTGTTTTAAATTGGACCTATGTTCAAAGGCTTATTAATAATACAAAAAATAATTATTTTCATTTATTATCTTCTGGTGTTGGTAATATCCTATATTTCCAAACAACAAAAATTATTTAATCAATATTATGTTTTAAAAGAATAAAGAGTCTAAAGACTGCGCAGAAATTAAACGGCAATTAAGTACATAGGTAGAGGCCTATTATTAAATTTCTTTGTTTCTGTCTAATAAAACATGGTGTAGCCTATAAAGACCTCCGTGGCATAGTATTTATAGTACTTGAATGCTACGCAATATGTCTCGGGTTCGATTTCACTTTATATGCAAAAACATTATTGTTTGTGGATGTTTTCTGTGTATTTTAAAAAAGTGTAAAGAGTCGAATAGAATCAAAGTCGGCAAAGTACGTCATTGGGCGATATCGAGATAAATATATGGCCTCATAGAAAATTCAAATCAGAACCGTTTTTGTAAAAGTTTCAAGATCAAAGACGGCCATAAACCCTTTAAAAATGAGTTTTAAAAATGCCTATAAGACCATAGACGGCAATCTTGCTGACCTCACAATCATAGACGGCAATCTTTCGCTATTGACTTTTATCGACCAATCAGGAGCTTGCTTTGCGCTACGTTTCAAAATGGCCGTTACTAGAATTTCGCTCTAACTTGCTTGGGAGATTTTCGTGTTTTATTAATATTTTCATAAGAAAATAAACTCAATTTATATAATGGAACATAGCCCTAGTATAGTTACTAACAATTCAGCAAGAAAAAGAACCAGGAAACAGGAGACGTGGAAGAAAAACGTTTTGAAAAAACAGAGGCAAGTATTATACATTTACTTCGCTAGGGTTGCCTACTTGTGTCAATAATTTGAAATTAATGTTTATAGATTTTTTACTCTACGTAACTGCCAAAGCTAGGTGTGTTGTAATGTGTGCCGTGTACCTATACTATGTATTGAGACTGCATGTTTTTATGCATGTAGGTATATTTACAACTTCAGCGCTTGGTGGCCAACTTAACCTTGGCTTGAGGGTTTTTTTTAAATGAGGTTTTGCTATGAAACATAAAGGTATATTAACAAACCTAAAACTTGCGGGTGTACCTGTGCACTCGTTTTATATGCTTAAATTATAAATTTAATATCTCAAATTTACTCTTTATTTCTACTGTAACTTATTTAATATGGTTCGGTACTATTGTTTATTAATCACACTTATGTGTTGGCCTTTATCTTTAAGATGGCATCTATTTTTGCATGTGCTTAAGCTAGGATATATATTTTGTTTCTTCAGGTATGCACCGAAATCCTTACCACAACGAATTTGTGACCACGACACAGCATCATTTCAATGCAGTAAATTGACAATGTCCCAGCTGCAGGCAGTTCATGAAAAATTTTATTCACACTCAACAAAACAAGCTCAAGATGCTATTATTTTAAAATTTTGTAGTATTAAAGCCGCAAACCAAACCGGCAAAAATCAACATAAATATAAAGGTAAAAAACAAACTTCAATTAAATATGGAATAATCTCAAATAAGCAAAGAATACCTGTCTGTCAAAAATTCTTCTTACATATTTTCGGTATCACTAAACATAGAGTGGCATTTGTTATGCAAAAGTTTTATCATACTGGAGAGGTTGGGACTGAACATCGGGGAGGAGATCGCAAAACATTTAAGTACGCAGGTCGAAGACAGTCTATACACGATTTTATAGCAAAATTAAAATGTGTTGAATCCCATTACTGCCGCAAATCAAAAACATCTGAACGGAAATATTTACCATCCGAATTAAATATTAACAAATTATATAAAATGTATATAGAAAGTGAAACTGCTGCTCCAGGAGTAAAACAATCGTATTTTCGCAATGTTTTCAATACTTCATACAATATCGGATTTGGAACTCCTAAAACTGATGTGTGCTCTACATGTCTAGAACTAACAGAAAAGATCAAGGTAGAATCTGATGTTGACAAAAAAAATATGCTGATGATCGAGAAATGTATTCACACGAAAAGAGCAAAAGCTTTTTTTGAAAAATTACGGGTCGCGCAGGATCATACTAAGATAATTTCTTTTGATTGCCAGAAAAATTTGCCTCTTCCAAAATTACCCGACCAATCGACGTATTATAGTCGTCAATTGTACTATTACAATCTGACAATGGTAGAGGGCACTTCAAAAGCACCCTTGTCATCTGACAACGTATTTGCCTATTATTGTACTGAAAATGAACAACATAAGGATTCAAATCTTATTGCATCGGCTTTGTTCCACAGACTATCTGTGACAGACAAAACTAACATCTCATGTTTGCGTTTGGTTGCTGACGGTTGTGGTGGGCAAAATAAGAACTGTATAGTTCTAGGAACTTGTTGTAGGTGGTTGTTGGATAACCCTGCCATACATTTAATTGAATTGGTATTCCCGGTCACAGGACATTCCTTCATGCCCGCTGATAGGCAGTTTGGTGTTATAGAAAAAAAATTAAGAAATCACGAGGTTATAATACATCCAGACGAAATCACAAACATAATAAAAGAATCCTCAAGTGTTATTAAATTAGGAAGTGACTGTATTGTCAGTAACTGGAGAGACGCTGTAAGAAATGTAATAAAGCCGACAACTTCTTGGACAGTACCATTCAAAGAATGCAAAAGATTTATCTTGAAAAGATCCAAAAAAATAGGTAATGTACTAGTTCGGGGAGAACTTCATTATAAATCAGATCTAGGAAAATTTGAAAATATTTGTCAACGTTATAAAAATATTTCCATGATTAACCCGGATCCTTTGCCAAATATTGTGCCAGTCAATAAAAATAAATTACATGACGTAAATAAACTTCTCCAGAAACACTTTGGTTCCGAGTGGACAAATGTACCAAGTTTAGACTTTTACAAAAATCTATTTGAAAACCAGGATACAATTTCAGGTCCAGCAATTGAACATAATTTTTGCACAGAAGCTATAGTAGAAAATAGTCATCTTCACATATAAAAGTAGTTGTCTTCACAAAAAACGGCACCCAGTAATACAGTTTATAACAGGGCTGACATTATAAACATTTTACCAAAGTCATACTATTTTAACATAATTTTGTAGTGATTCATGTGGCAACATAGATTTTAATATTAAGAACATTAATGTTTGTATAATACAAGTAGGTATTAATAATAAAAAAATATTTCATTAAGACGAGTTTGTTTTCGTAAAATTTGACAACCCTGTCCCACAATGGATTATCTAATGAAAAGGTAAGTAGCAAAGGCGGCCATCGTGCATAGCATTAGGTTCAAAAACGGCAATATAGAAACTTCAAAATCAAAGTCGGCAATCTTGCCAATTAAAAATGATTTTCCGCCTTTAGGCTAAATTATTTGAAAACAATTTTGACAAGAATTGGTTTTAATATACATATACAAAATAATAATATAAGAATCATAATCTTCTGTGAATTCTGTCATAAGTTATTCGTTTTTTTTTATTTGCCAAAATGTAGGTCGACCGTACTTTACCGCTTTTGATTCTATTCGACAAGTATTGTTTATCTAGTATCCTCTGATGGATTGTGTCAGGAATCAATGTGAGAGGCAGAATGTAATCGATGAATTTCAGCTGAACATTATGGATGTAGGACTAGCTCAAACTATTTTAGCAGAGCCAATATCGAACCTTGCAAGAAGATTTTGCCAACTAGTATATTTCATCGATTAGATTTTGCCCTCTCAAAAAGACTGAGATTGTGTAAGATACGATGGGGTTGACGTATCCTCATGGATAAAAACCCCAAATTAAATTTAGATTAAAAAAAAAAAAAATCTAGTATCCTAAAATACAATGCTTAGCGTCCTAGACAACACTAAGAATAATCTTTATACACATTCACAAAAGGATGTAAATGTGTATAGAGTACTAGCTGACCCGTGCCCACTTCGTTGGGCGGGAAAAAAAACGCGTCCGTTTTTTAAACATATTTCATTACTGCTCCACTCCTATTAGTCATAGCGTAATACTGTATAGCCTATGAGACTCCCTGATAAATGGACTATTCAACACAGAAATAATATTTAAAATCGGTTCAGTCCATCCAGAGATTACTCCCTACAACGTTACAAACACACAAATTTTACCTCTTTATAATATTAGTTTAGATAAAACATAAAACCACAGATATCTGAACAATTTCTGTGCATAAAACTGTACTACAAAAAAATCAACACCCGAAGTTTCCCGAAAACAGCCGAAACAATACGAAACCAAATTGCATAGATCGATATCGTTAACCTCACAATCATGGAAAAGCCCGAAGCATAAAAATAAACAAAATATTCGCGATCTTTGTGAAGAAATCATAAAATAACTTGATGCAGACTTCGTTTATTATCTTTTACGCAATCGCAGATCGTTACGAGCTAAATAAACATGGGAAGCAGTAGGAAATATTGACTACAGACAGTGATTCTCAAAGTTGTAGCATTTTTAGACAACTCCCATACATGGGATCATACGTCGCGGGGATTTTACAAATAATATTAATTTTACAGACACAAAGAACCTCTAGACTCAGGATAATAATGTGTGGATCACAAAAAGGGTTTTCCTGCTTGGGAATCATACCCGCGAACTCGTCCACCCCAGCCTCTTTTTTCCTTTACGCAATCGCAGATCGTTACCAGTTAAATAAATAGGGGAAGCAGTAGGAAATGTTGCCTACCACTTGTACTAGAGCCAGTTATTCTCAAAGTTATCTAGTTCCACGGAGCTGTAGGAATGAACGAGATGTGGAGTCGTACCTTTGAATAAAGTAGCGCCTTTTCAATTTGGTACTGCAACATCGAGCTGCGCTTTGATGAATAATTTTGTAGGTGATGAATGGGTTAGATTTACTTATTATGTGTTACGATTTCAGGCGTATAGCTTTGCCTTGTCTCAATAAGGTTTTTAGATGTGTAAAATTTGCGAATGAGTAATTTTATCATTCATTGTATTGTTTTTTCAACATGAATTATTTTGGACTAGTTAGACTAAACACTATGCTTTAAAACACTTAAAAAGGTGTCATTTCCGTTTAGTATAGATTTAAAGTTTTACGTCTACCTACTTATTTTGGAATAAACATATACTTAAAGAAATCAATAGCTTTTTTAACAAAATGTTTGAGAAACTTTGCCGTTGACAATCAAATAAGAGAATGTTAAAAACCCATATTGGAACGTAATGTCTACATTAGTAGCAATTACAATTTATTAAGTAAACACCATTTTATGGGTACGTACTTATCGTTTCGTATACTTACTAAAAATATGTATTTTGATTGTTAGGGTATTTGAAGTATTATAGAATAAGGAATTATTACGGGATTCCGTGCGGTTCCCCGTTAGAATGGGACTGCCCCATACCTCCCGTGGGTGTCGTAAGAGGCGACTAAGGGATACTAAAACCCGGTGCATTCTACTAGCACTTCGGGTCAACCACCTGGTGGGGAGTAAACCACCAATAAGAGCATTCCCAAGGGGGGTTGGCGTCAGGCAGGCGGCCGTCCGTAGAATACTTTTGGCAGCATGTGGAAGGAGAAGACATGCTACGCTGACCCTAAAAGAAAGAAATAAAAATTGGGATAAGGAAAGGGGAATGATGAATAATGATGATGATGATGGAATTATTACGGGATATCATCCCTTTTTGGGTATTTCGTATCAATTTTTTGTTCTCTGCGCTTCATCATAACAGTACATTAATGTCCCCCTGCAAGGCCTGCCTCCTCTTGTGATGGAGGGATATTTGGCCTACTAATACGAGATTGAACGGAATTTTTGATCCAGAAGTGATAGTTAAGAGCCTGTAATGTTCTTTGTGTTTATTATTTTGTAAAAATCCCCAACAACACAAGACTTGACCCTACTCCCTACTATATAACTATTTCTAAAACTCGTATGTACCTACAGCGTTAAAAATAATTTAATTACTACACTATTATTACATACCTAAATATTTCTCCCTGAACCACCCTATACAATGTTGACTGGTACGCCTAAGACATAACGCATTAGCAAGAAATTTGTATAGTGTTACACAGACAGACTTGACGAACCTACAAGGGTTTGGCTTTTTGACAACGGAACTCTAGAAATAGATAAAACATACTCACATTGTACAGTAGAATGTTATACAAACGACATATTAATTTGTTTGTAAAGCAATGTTAAACTAAAAGCAAACCTAACCGAAATCACATCTTCACTATTACAAATTCCCTCTCTGAATATGCATACACATTGCAGTATTAAAACGTAGTAGTAATAAGTTAGTTGGCTCGAAGCCAGCAGTGGACATGCAAGCTTGTGTGAGGCACGCCGCGTTTCGTTATTAATGGTATTAGGGATAGCTTTTTTTTATAATGACATATTGAGGAAAGGAATAAATCGCTTGCCAGGTTTAGGTTTTGTGCTTAACAGTTGCAGAAGAGTTCTGTGCTTTACAAATGTAAAGAAAAAAAACGAAACTTCCTACCGCGAACAACTGTTTTTAACCGACTTCAAAAAAAGGAGGAGGTTCTCAATTCGGTTGTATTTTCTTTTTTGTGGAACAAGCTTGCTGCGGCGATATTTCCGGACCGTTACGACTTGGAGAGCTTCAAGAAACGAGCGTACTCCCTTTTTAAAGGTCGGCAACGCATCTGTGATTCCTCTGGTGTTGCGTGTGTCCATGGGCGGCGGCAATCACTTACCATTAGGTGACCTGCTGGCTCGTTTGTCTCCCATCATATAAAAAAAAACGGTTGTCGTCGTAGAGTCCCACTACTGGACATAGTCGTCCTAGGTCATCACTGCGATGATGTACCAGTAACATGCTCAAAACAATTTACTAATCAACATATTTACCACGTTTCTTGGTTCAAACTTGTGCAAAATCTGTGCTGCACGAACGAGTTAATACAACTCAAGTAGAGAACGTGATACACTATAATGTTGATTTAATACAGCTAAAACAAATTGTAGGAACTAGTGTTGGCAGGACGCCAGACCAATACTT
Organism: Schrankia costaestrigalis; assembly: GCA_905475405.1. Classification (NCBI taxonomy): domain Eukaryota; kingdom Metazoa; phylum Arthropoda; class Insecta; order Lepidoptera; family Erebidae; genus Schrankia; species Schrankia costaestrigalis. The sequence goes on from FR997835.1 coordinate 19,212,202, forward strand.
ACCTACATACAACCTGATACAAATAAGGAGGTTTTAATCTCACTCTGTTGTACGTTTTTAGGTTAAATTACGTTATATTGTCGCCAAATAAAGTTGTGTTTGAATTTTAGAATTTGAATATTTAAGAAATATAGGATATTAACCAACATCTAACAAAAGATAATAAATGGAAATTATTATTATTTATTTTGTATTAATATTAAGCCTGTTAACATGGATTCAATTTAAAACAGCGGATTTTCCCATTTGTTTAATTGGAACTACTTCCCTGATATTTTTTTAAACACAATAGTTAGCTTAAATGTTAAATGTTACCATACCATATTTCATTCTATTAAGTTTAATAATTATTAAAAATAACTAAGAAAACGTTAGTATGAAAAATCAAACTTCTGATAAAATCTTCATACAAAACGGCAATTTCATAGGTAAAGACCTAATATTCAAGCATGAAACTAAAACAAAAGAATAGTGACGGCTGGTCAGCAACAGGTTGCGATCACAGTGTCAAGTGTAAAATAAAAATACAAAGGCAACTATCGCATAACATACTTGTGTGTATGCACGTTGAACTATTCTGTTGCTTTTAAAAACAACTTACTTAACTATACTAATTATTGATGAGATAGTTTTGTTTGCCGATGACACTTCGCTTTTATTTAAAGTGAAACGACAGCAGACTTGCACTGACGAAGTAAACTTGGCTATCTCTAAAGTTGTTCGTTGGTTTGACATTAATAACTTGCTCCTTAATAGCCGCAAAACCAAATGTGTTAGATTTATAACGCCGAATGTACAAGAAGTGAAAACCACAATAAGAGTTAAGGAGGATCAGGTAGACCTTGTGGACACTACAAAATTTCTTGGTATAACACTAGACTCTAAGCTTCAGTGGGGCCCACATATTATGACATTGGTAAAGAGACTAAGTTCTGCAGCTTATGCCGTTAGGAAAATTCGAGAACTGACAGACATAGAAACTGCCAGATTAGTATATTTTAGTTATTTTCACAGCATAATGTCATACGGTATTTTACTATGGGGACATGCTGCCGATATTCATTCTATCTTTGTGCTGCAGAAGAGAGCTATTCGTGCAATTTATAATTTAGGTAAGAGACAATCACTTCAAGAAAAATTTAAAGAAATCAATATATTAACTGTAGCAAGTCAATACATTTATGAAAACATAATTTATGTTCATAAAAATAAAGACCAATTTGTCAAAAGAAGTGATGTCCATAGTATAAATACTAGAAATAAAGATAGACTTATTCATCCGTATTCTAGGCTCCAAAAAATACATAGTTCATTTCAGGGTCAATGTGTGCGATTTTATAATAAAATTCCGAAAGATATTCAAGATCTAAGTTTTAATAAATTTAAGAATGTAATCAAACATAAACTTATCGTAAAGGGATATTATACTATCCTAGACTACACGAAAGACAAAAAGGCTTGGGATTAACTGCTTCTGTTCCATAGGCTGTTTCAAATAATGCAAGTTTATGCACTTTTTTTATCCACTCAAACGCCCGGGTAACTAGAGCGACCCAATCCATTGTAGCGTCTACCGCCCAGGTAACTAGAGCGACCCGTTCGCTAGACGCTATACTAGCGTATTTTAAACTTATTTTTATCTGTGGAAGTCTTCTAAGCATTTTTAGGATTCGACAATAGATGGTACTGTATTAAAAAACGCGTCTTTACATGTATAACAGTCTGACACTTGACAAGGAGAATATAGACAATTTTAATTTAGTTTCAACACGCGCGCCGCGAGTTGACAAGGTATTGCGATCTCTGCATTTAAGATGTAATTATTGTTTTATTTATTACTAAAGTCTAGTAGTGTTATATATTAAAATGATCCTCAAGATTATTGCTTATAGAATATCTAAAAATGCAATGGTTTGCGAGTCTTTTGTTATATTTTTACCGGACTTGAAATGGACACGTAACAATTTTTTATGTTGTGTTTTTCAATGTTTCAATTTTACAATAAAATTACTTTATTTTACTAAAATATTTGTTGTAATAGGTAGTACAGTTAATTTATTAATATTATTTCGTTTTTATCTGAAGAAAATATGACGGATCCATTAATATTTTCGTTGTTTTAAATTTACGGTCGGCCATATTGCCGTAATTTTATTAGCAAAAGTGGCTACAGATATGTGGGTATTTGTAGATTGTTTAATTATTGTGCTACCCACTTATTATTTATTTGGTATCAAAATAAAGCTTATATAACCTACAATAATATGACAGTAATGATTTAATAGAAATATGATACCATAGATTCGAAAATACGTGTTAAACAAATGATTTGCCTAAATTTATCGTAGTTTTGCAACTTTATATTTTTTTTTTGAGTTTCGGGCTGATGGGTCTACTTTAATTTAAATATACCTAGATGCCTTATAGTTTTAGCTTTATAGTGGAATTTTTATTTTGCTGTAGTTGTAGTAGTTTAGGAGTAATTACATTTTATATCGGAAACGGCATGACGCGCGGAACGCAGTTAAGTCGAAGTCGCGGCGCGGGCGCTTGACGGTCTAGCGGTCCGCGAGCTTGGGCGCTTGAGTTTGAAAATTGCACTAAAAAGTAAAAAATAATTATATGCCGACCGCTTAACTCTGACCTCGCCTGTGGGGTGACTGGGGGGCGGGGAATGACGACAAAGGGGATCGCACAATTTGGATTTAAAATGACAGTGCCCAGCACAACATAGATAAGAATAAGTACTAACGTATAGATAGCTATCTCTTGATTTTTTGGCAAAACGGCGCCATCTAGTTACTGCGACCCGAACTACATTGCATCAAAAGACGGCTTTATATACCTACATAGTTATTACTTTATATGCACGGAAGAAAAATCAAGTGGAAATGCAATACAACTAATTAACAATTGGGAACCGCTGTTCCCAATAAAATTAATATTTATAAATTTTTATAATTTTATTTCTTACATTTTTAGTGAAAGTGCATACTTAATACGTTTCTTATGAAAACGTATAGGTATTCAATTTTCATAAATACCTTAATATAGTGTAGAAGTAAATTGTATAGTGTAATATTGTATGTATTGCTGTAAATGTGCCATATTTTTATTTTTCTTATATTTTTAGTGAATGCGTATAGGTATACGCATTCACTAAACTACGTTTCCGTAAAAGTATATACAAATAATTAAATAATTATGTTGAATAAATTTAAATTTCGTTCCCTAACTGAGTATTTGAAAGTCGTTCATAGACAAATGTCCCATGCCGACGAATTTTTTTGGGCAATTTTTTATTTACACAATTTTTTTATTTACAATTTACATGCGCACATTACGCAACCTTGGATGCTGCTGGTCTACGGAATATATAGATTTCTTTTCAAAATTATTATCAATGTACATATATTTATTATTATTATGTCAAGGATTCTCTGCAAAGTGCGTCTATCTGATAGTTCCAAAATCGTAACTTAAAGAAGTTGTTAGCACAATGGGTGGTAACAATATTGTACAATATGGATTACTTGAGCCAGTAGTCATTCCAATTCAGCCTAGACTTAACCGGGAATATATTGAAGAAACAGGATTTAGTGCAGCCGAACTATGCTCAATTCTTAATAATAATATTTTATTAATAATTGTTTAAAAATATATTTATTTAAATATAATAAAAAAAGTTATTTTTTTTTTTTTATTTATAAACTAATCCATAGACAATCAACAATTTTATGTCATAATGTCGAAGTCATTTAATAATATAATCTGTAATTCATGGGCGGCATTCCATTTGCTTATTATCTTATTTCGTTGGCTGACACCGACTCCAAAAATAACAATAATATTACATAATTTGTAATAATTTGATTTTCTTTTAAAGAATCTACAAATAAATATATTTGTTATTTAAGAAATATCCTTAACAATCCTTTGTACAATAATTAAAAGAACCTATTCTTTAGATTAAGAATGGCTGATTTAAAGTATATAATTATAACTAAAGTCTTAGAAAATATTTACAAATAATAACAAAGTACAATCATTAGTTATATATTAAAATCACAGTATAATCACATTTGGTGTAATTACAATAATTTACATTAAAACAGGTATGATTTAAACATATTAATTTTTAATAATCAGTCTTAGAAAATATTTACAGATAATAAGAACAATATGTACTAAGAGTTTTTTTTAATTTTTATACTATTTACGCTACCATAACGGACATCTAGTCAGTATGTCAGTATGACACTAGTGCGGTATCTTAGTCCGTCTTCTATACAATTTACAAATGTCAAAGATGGTGGCGTCATCTTGCCACTAAATCTCGTACTTTCTTAGAGAAAATATGCAATCTAAATTATTACACAATTTAAAGCTTGACCAGAAAAATAAAAAAACCTCTCCAGGTATTTCGATTGGTTTATGGTATAATTTCAATTTTTCCTTCTTTTTATTTCATAAAAATAAGCTAGCTAAAAATTCGAGCTGTGTTGTGATGTGATATAGTTCGGGACACAGCCTCTAGATGGCGCAGTTTTGCCAAAAAATCAAGAGATCGCTCTCTTCTTTGTCCTCGCCCCCCGCGCACCCCTATTACCGCAGGCGGGGTCTGAGTTAAACGGTCTGCCTATAGTCAGTACCTATCTTTACGAGTACCGTCGCCAAATAAAGCGCAGGTGTGCGAAATATAAAAATGGTGTAAGTACTTAGATATAAAATAGAATTGAATGTAGAAACGATATTATATGTAACTGTTGCTTTTATCTTCTAAATGGTTTTGGTATTTTTGTATGACGTAAAAAGAAAATAGGTATTTTGTCAAACAGCTGTGTAATGTTCCTATAAAATGTCGTACGTAACGTACAGCTGTGTTTTCTTGTTACAAAGGGGTAACTTAAGGAAACGTGGGTAACAATGCTGACCTCCAATAGCGTTTAGTTCTTTTGTCCAGAGATGATACCTTATTAAATGATAGGTATAACATTAATTTATGTGTCCTTTGTAATAGAAGCATCGGCATCAGGTTGGATTCCTAATTCCTTCATACTTTTCCGTTCCACTTTCGCGTTGATAAGTTGGCATTGATTAGGTGTTTTATCATTTCGACACCAACAATTTATACTACGCTAACTCGAATTTTGGGAAAATTCATTTTTTACGCTAAAGTGCTTAAAATGTGCTATTTTATTTGTAATAAAAAAATCATGAAGTAATATACAAAAATAACGAAGTTACAAATTTTATACAACGCTAAGTACAGGTAATTTTCAGAATCGTTCGATTTAGTTTACGCTAACTTCACTTGTCGCATTATAAGATGGAAGTGCGCGGTTTGAAATACTTTATAAGTATCATACTAATTAATAGAGCTATTATTACAAGTGAGTCTTAATATTAATAGTGTTACGGCGCTTGTACACGGTAAGAAAAATCGCCGGGCCTACGCAAGAATTCGTGTCGTTTCTAAGCACGACCTGTGTACACAGCGCCGGCGATGCATAAGAAAATTTTCTTGTCTGCGCAAGACAAGACACGGCGAACGTTGTTGCGGAGGGGCGGGGAGCGGTGTAGTAGGGTATCATACTTGTTTGCTTTCTAGTTAACATTTTTACTAAAGGAAACTCACACTGATTATCACACTTGTTATTACTTGCGCGCCCTACGCCCCTCTGACGACTGTACGATAAAAATCCTGGCGTGTACACGTTCTGAATTGTCTTGTCTGCGGAAGACAAGAAAAGTTTTCGTGTACGAAAAAGACAAAATTCTTGACGTCTACACGAAGATTTGTCTTGTCTGGCGTAGACACGGCAAATTTTCTTAGCGTGTACAAGCGCCGTTAGTGTATTTTTACAAAAAAGACACGAAAACGAGCTAAATGTTTACTGAAATTTACCAAAAAGGTAAAATATTCATTGAGGAGTATTTATAAAAAGGATGAGATTCCGCTTTATACTGCTAGAAGAGGTAAGTTTAATGTGCTTTTAAATAGTATATTGTATGTTAGAGTATATAAAATATGGTTTATAGAATTTACTATATTATTTTGTAAGTTTTAGCCGCATTGCTTAAAGTTCGTTTAACACTACGCTAACTGTTACTTAGCGTAATGTAGCCCGATCGGATTTCGTTCTTCGATTGGCCATGCACTAGTTAGCGACTGTATGTCTTATGTTATTTCTTGTATAAAACTATGTTAAATACTTTATAGACAGCATATTTGCCATTTTTAAATGTAGGCTTAAGTTTAAATGAATGCATAATATATTTTAGAGTAAGCAATGTAAAGCAATAAAAATCACACTTCTTTAGTACTGTGACCGCCCGTAATACACTACGCTGACTACTAGTTAGACGTGTGTAGTGCGTAAAATAATATTGTGGAATTAGGGGTATATACGGCTAACTTCCACTAAATTAGAAAATATACATAATTAAGGATAATCGACAAATTTTGTCGATAGTACAAGATTGTTTTTCTTACAAAGGAGAAGGAGTAACTAGTGCGTTAGGTGCAAATACTTAACAGTAATAAAACCATGTGAATTAAATTAGGGCGAGAAACAAAGACATTTTTAAAACTATCTAAACAGCGTGTTTTTTCGTAGGCACAATTCTGTCAGTACAAGGAGGAGCCTTAATTCATAAAATGTTCCTGTAAATATTATTTTTCAAATGTTAATTTCAAATGTCATTTATTGTCTGACGGTACCTGTGGTTATGTACCATCACGTGGTTATCTTCAACGTTCAGTGGTTACACGCACACGTTCCACGTGGTGACAGCTATTGGTTCATATTTATCATAGTGGTTATTTTAACCACTTTATCCTTCGCATTAACTAAGAAGTACAAATGAAGAAATATTTTTATTTATTTATTTGTACATAGCATACATAGAAGATATTCGTGCTTCACAACATTGTCTCTAATAATATACTAAGTATAGCAATATTTTTAAGATGATAAAGTGTGTCGCAACTAGTCTCCTAGCTAAGATAAGCTGCCGAAAGACAACTTAGATGTTATAAGTATAGAGTTAACGCAAAGAATGTCTATGGAAAATAATATTTATTATTTCAGTCCAATTTATATACCACTAGCTTTTGCCTGCGGCTTCGCTCGCGTTAAATTCGGGCTTCCCCTTTCCTGGACAGAGAAGAAAAAAAAAGTAGCCTATGTTACTATCCATGCCTTGAACTATCTCCACTTAAAAAAAAATTACGTCAATTCGTCGCTCCGTTGCCGTGAATTTCTTTCACGGCAACGGAGCGACGAATTGACGTAATTTTTTTTTGACCATCTAAAATCAATACGAGTAGTTACAGAGGTCAATACCAAACAGACCCCTAAATAAAATTAATACTGGGCAACAAATCAAAAAAATCTCTTGTACATATAATTCCGTTTAACCTCGCCAACCCGGATAGCTGTCTACAACCGTGTGTAACCGGGTTTAGCCGCCTACAACCGGGTGTAGTGGCCGGTTAAAACCCGTTGTAAGCCGTACATATTCTGATCTATGTTGATAGTACGCCTGTTATCGGGACCTAGGGCTCAGTGTGAAACGGCTGCTACTGAATTTTAATTTCTGATGCAATTTGATAGGACATTGGAATTATTTAGTTGGTTAGTTTAGGATTGAATGGTGTTTATTTATGTAGTAAACTTTTGTGCACTAAACAGTACAATAGTGGAATTAATGGTTGCAAGGTCTATTAGTCAACTTTGAGTTGTGGAGAGAAAAAGCAGAAAAAAGAAGCAATAAAAGATGCTGGGAAAAGCGTAAGGGTTTTAATTTGGAGATAAGTAATACAACATCAAAGATAAAAGCAATAATTTATGGATCTCACAAATAATTGTCTTGGATAGGTATCGAGTTCTTCAAATAGTCCATACGTAGAAGTATTACCAGTAGAAGCATTAGTAATTAAGTAGTATGACGACCAAGTAATTAATAACAAATAGACATGGTTATTTGTATTTATTAATATTATATATAACGATCTAAACAGTAATTAGAGCTGTATTTTTTTATTTTATATTGTAATATAGATCTATTTTGATGTGATGATTGTCTATGCCTGTAAAGACAATGCGCACTGACTAAGAATTTATAATCTGTAAAATTGTAAAGTGTACCTAATAGTATAATTTGTCGTTGGCATGTCTTTGTAATAAATAAAACCAGTAAAACAACATAAGCAGTAAAGTTAAACTTAATAATCCCGAACCTATTCCTAATATGACTACTCATTCCTTTGCAGGATACTTACTTTCATCTCTACAAGTATTAAACTTATTTCAGTCAAGAGACAAATACATTCGTTTGAAGTGCATCTCGAGACATATTTTGGGGTAATATAAACATTTCAAGTGTATTCTTTACCCATTACCACATAACAGACCTAAGGGCAGAAGTCAATGTGCGTACAAAGTGCGCTTGAGAGCTCTTTTGGTAATTTTTTCGGATATTTTATAAGGTTTATTGTATAATAAACAAAAGTTCAAACTAAAGCTCAGCAAAATGATGTTCACAGCAAGACATAGGCCTCCAACAAACGTCTACACCTTTCCCTGCCCTGTCCACTCCCTCACCCATCAGTAAAGTCAATATGGCCGACGATCTGATAAAAATTAGTTATTTATTTGTAATTTAGGAGACACATTTCATCTATACTAATATTATGAATGTGTTTGTGACGTTGTAGGGGGTAATCTCTGGATCTACTGAACCGATTTAAAAAGTTCTTTGTATGTTGAATAGTACATTATCGGGGAGTGTCATAGGCTATATAGTATCACGCTATGACTAATAGGAGAGGAGCAGTAATGAAATATGTTGAAAAAAAGGGACGCGTTTTTTTTTGCCGCCCAACGAAGTGGGCTCGGGGCAGCTAGTTGATAATAATAGTACCTAAATTAATGTCAACTGCACCATTGATAGGTTATTATTGATAGAGTTTGTAGTCTAGTATTAGTGATATTAAAATTAATTAACTGGTTTTTTATTCTACAATAAGAAATTTACATTATAATAAATTATATATTTATAATTATAATTAATTAAAAACGTTAGCGTAAACGGCAACTGCAATGCTGCTGTCAGTGTCACAGAGATACTCAAAGTTTAAGTTCTGCGTATTATCTGTCTTTTAACATTACCCTTCAGATCAAAAGGTTGGACCCTTACGAAAGGTTAAAACAATGTCACTCATGCCTTCTGTCTCGTTATTCTTATTAAATTTTAATTAAGGTCCCAACAAAATGGTGTACTTAACTTTGTTAATTTTATTTCTATTCTGTTGACCCTGTACATATTTTAGTTAATATGGACCCTTAAACAGTTTAGTAATTTAGTTTAGTTGTACTAGTTTCAGTGTGAAATTGTTTAATAAAATGTCTAAATGTGTCTTGATTTTCATTAAATATTGCAGCTTTTAATAGTTTGAAAGAATCAACCTAGTGTAGTAACGTAGCGAAAGTAAGCTATTTTAAGGCAATAGTAGAAATTGTGCCTGGGCCTGGAGGCTTTAAATATCAATCGAACGGATACAACAATCTTTCTAGTGTGCTAATAAATCTATGAAAGCTATGCAGTTTTTGGTTCGATTCCTAATCAATATAAGTAAATCTCACGTGCAAAAAATCATCATACGCATTATGATGATTTTTTGCATTGATTTGTGTATTTTATGTATAGCTTGAATCTATGCATTGATCGTTGTTTAGTACCCAATATATTTTGGGACTAGCTAACATTGTGTAAAAAAAAAAACTATTTATATAAGAAATTTTTATTAACCAAATATAAAACCTCTGAACTCACTCAAAGCACCGCTAGATGTAGTTATTCCTCCATCCAAGCTCTGCTTCATTATTAGTACAATTGGGAATAATCTTGCGATCGAGTTTGTCCTACTTACGCGTTCCTATTCCAACCGATCCCAATTCTAGATAACAACTATTACTGGACGGACCTCTATTCGTCTGTAGAACTAATGGATCGCTTGGAATCTTTGTGAAATTGACCCAATAAGATGGAATATTGACTAAGCTTTTTCTGTGTAGTGATGGAGTAAGAATATAAATATAGTGTCGCTTTTCTTTCACATACTATCTATGGCATAAAAGTCGCCTGAGGTAAAGATCGCAGACAATATTTCTAGACAAAAAATTAAAGCTTAAATGTCGAACCTTGTATAATTTCGGCTGAATAGTGTGTATAAGTAGGCAAATTTTTCCTCTGCTACTGTAGGAGGACTCACGGCCATTCTCGAGAAGAGAAGGGCTCGCCTGTAATGGCGGGGATCGCCGAAGGGGTACTGGACGCAAAGGCTCTGCCGGCCCCTCCAAGTAGGCGATGAAGAAGTGCCGCTGGGGACTTATAGTGGGTGGACTGGGGGGATGCCTAAACCCCTGGGAGCCCCTCATACCCCCGTCCTCCAACGAGAGTGGATGCGTAGACATTTTACCACAGCGCAATCATAAAAAAAGGATTTACGTTTACGGTTATTATAAACTAGCTGACTTCGTTGGACGGCGAAAAAAACGCGTTCCTTTTTTAAACATATTTCATTCCTGCTCCACTCCTATTAGTCATAGCGTGATACTATATAGCCTATGAGACTCCCCGATACATGGACTATTCAACACAGAAAGAAATTTTAAAATCGATCCATTGTGTTTGTGACGTTGTAGGGGGGTAATCTCTGGATCGATCCAGAGATTACCCCCTACAACGTCACAAACACACATAGCTCTTTAAAATATTAAAGTATAAATTAATTAAGGATCAATTCTTATAATCGTGTGGTTAATGGCAACAACTAACATGTAGAGTTGTTCAAGTCTGTCAATTTTGACCCTGCGAACTTTTAAAGGACATGGTCCACCAAACTGAATTACCATTTTAATGACTTGCTAATTTCTTTGGAGAGTTTTTACCAGCAGATGGCAGTAGGCTGAATTAATTGATTGATTGCCAACATAATTTTCTAATTAAAAAACTGACTCTGTAATCGAAGCGTTGATGCCGATTACGCCATTCCTTTTGCAATGGTTTTAGCATCAATTCTATATTTTTCGGATATGAGATTTCGATTAAAAGTAGTAATTTCAAGCAAAAGAATATTATTTCGTTTTGGCTGAGAAATTACGTTAGTAAAGAAGCAACAAACATTATGAATATAAAATACATTCTTTTATTTTTTTTTAATTATTAAAAACTAAGAGATTTTTAATAATTATGTCCGTGTATAAACACAACACCAAAGCAAATTACCATATTAAAAAAAACTGTTTTTCGACTAGACTTTCGGTTATGTTGATTGCTAATTTAATAGCAAGTAACTTAGGCTACCTTAAATTCCGAAAAAGTTTTAGGAGTCTAAAGAAAAAGAAATACACATTTTACTTCAGTAAAGACATATAAAGCCAACCTCTAGACTCCAATAAACTAGAAATAAGTGGTAATAGGACGACCACAAAATAGCCGTAATGCTACGATACTCAACATATTGAACCTCATAAACTAGACATGAAACACTCTGACCTTTGACCTGTTGCACGGATATTCAGTTATATCTGTCTGTTTGTTTCGGGTTATCTGCAAAACGGATGGACCGATTTCAACGAGACTTTTACTGTTAGATTGCTGATTTTAAGGCAAGTAACTTAGGTTATCACTCCGTCATGGAAGGAGGCCTGTCCCTTTAGTAGGACATTAATGAGTTCTTATGATGAACTTAGGTAACATTTTTTTTTTAAGTTTCAAGATTAAAAGTAAAAACCATAAACATTTTACTTACTTAAATCAAGACATTTTGACACAAAAATCATGGAGAAATCGCTAGTCTTCAATAAACTCGAATAAGTGGTAATAGGACGATATTCACATATTATTGGACCTTATAAACTATACGTGAAATACTCTAACCTTTTCACCTGTTGCACGGATACTCAGTTTAATCTTTCATAATAGCCCTGTAATGTCCCACTGCAGGGACGGGCCTCCTCCCGTGACGGGGGGATACTTGGCATTATTAATACCACGCTGGCCAGACGGATTGGTGTAGGGTTTAATTTCAAGTTGTCCTTCTTTTTATTTCGTAAAGATAATATTTACGGTTAGTCCCTTAGTCGGTTTTTACGACACCCATGGGATGAGATGGAGTAGTGACATATTGTATTCTTACTCCGTCACCACGCGGATGTCCGTCTCCACGCAGATGTCCGTGGCCTTAATGCTGAGATATTTAACATATTGGACCTCATAAACTACCTATACGTGAAATACTCTGACCTTTTTACCTGTTGCACGGATATTCAGTTTAATCTTTAAGGACATCAAACTTTCTACAAATCTTAAGTGTGGGTTTGATTTTATAGTTTTGAGTTTTACGAGCTTTACTTAGTTGTGTTGCTGTTAACTTGATTTTATGTATGATTGAAGCATTAAATTAAGACGTTGTGTGGTATTAGTTGACAAAGTTACCCTCTTTGGGGTTTGTCCTTTCCCTTTATGGAGTAGGTCTCTGCTGCTTTTATGGTCTAGGTATGATGAAATCACCTCTCACGAGCTGTTTGAGTCATCATTATGTCCCCCTCACACGGACGACCTAGTTAGGACAGAGAGTAACCTATGGATGAAGGGTCGAAGTATTAGAAGACTATGTTTAGCAGTAGACGTGTATTGGCTGTATTGACAATTACCAAATAATAATAATGGTTGGTAGTTGTCCGAAAATATTTATTTGAAAATGAAGTTTGAAATTAAAAGTATCAGGAAATACAGAATTAACAATGAAATTGTTGCTTAAACTACAACATAAACAAAAAAAAAGTACAGTATGAGGACATTGATAATATGATTGGTTTTTTAAAGAAAGACAGACAACAATGAGGAAGCGAGTAAGTGAGATTATAATTTATTGATGATTTTGAAATTGTATATTAAAACGTTAACAATAAGTGCTATAGTTTGTTGCACTGCAATCACTTTTTATCGAAGTGCAATGTTTCCGTCATCAGTGTCACTTAGTAAGACATGATGAAACATACAATGTCAAATTAAAGTAAGTAGGGATTCAATCTTTTATAATTTCAACCTTATGCCGAACGCCATAAGATACATTTTAATGTGATAATTTTCAAAACTTATGCTAAAATATTCAGCTATTTTTGGTAATCGGATGTACTTTTCTTACTCATTGATTTGCTGTCTTTCTTTAAAAGCCAATCACATTATCAATGTCCCCATACTGTATTTAAGTATGTTTATCCGTTGTCTCTTACCCATAGTACAAGCTTTGCTTAGTTTGCGACCAAATGGTGTTGTGTGAATGTGTTAAGATTATTTATTTATTTTAATTCCTTGTATCTGTGTATATAACAAAATATAATTTTAATTATATTAAAATTTATATTTGTTCTAATAATCCCTTGGAAGTAATGACTGAAGCATAAAATATAAATAAAGCGTATATATTTCTCAACATGGAGTGAAGACGTCAATTAAAATTTTATGTCGGCACCAATCAGAGATTTAGAAGCAAATAAACGAGGGTGCTTTACAATAATAAGGTATACTCGTAATCTTATACTCGTAAGTATTAAATTATTTGTTATAACAGAGGTTTTAATCGAAATTGGATTTTTCCTTATGGTAAAATAGAAGTACCTACGCCTACTCTTAAGATTCTTTTCCTTCCCCTCATATTTGAGTTAGAAGGCCGATGTATCAGGGTCCTAAACAGATGTATAAGACTTCTGTACGAATTTACAGAGGCAGCTGTGTGATCCACAAACTTTTATCCTGAGCCTGGGTGTTATTATGTCCGTTAAATTTATGACTGTCTGCGAGACAGGACATAGGTACATAGTCCCTAGTGAGAAATCTTAAAAAATAATAAAATTTTGAATTATTATGTCTCTTTTTACGTATAGTCTATTTATAAAGGTTGTGTTTTATCTATTTTTAGGTAAGTAATTTAATTTAAAACAAAATCCGAGTGTAAATTCAGTTAACAAACCAACCCTTCTCTCGGTTCATTACATTTTACACAGAATACGACAAACTCGTAGACTAACTTTTGTTTCATTCAAAATAATCCCTCCTTTATTAAACTTGTGTAATCGTGATACGTAAAATTTATTGCTTAAAACCATCAGGATTGATGAAAAATATACGAATTTATATAAAAAATGTTTGCCATTTTATTCTCTTCATTTACATTTTTTACATTAATTTAAATTTTTAAATATAAAAATAAAGACATTTCAAAATATAAAAAAAGGTAGACCCACCAGCATCGGGTACAGGGACCAAGCTACTAGTGGTTAGGGCTCCAGAGATAGGAACTTCCTCACAATGCGTGCCGTGTCAAGCAGATTATTTATTTTTAGGATATCTGTTTTTGTTAGATGTTAAAAAAATCCGTTAATTACTTAAGGGGAAACAATTCAATCGCAATACCATACAAACAAAGAAAGTTAATTCCTCCTTCATTAGATAATAAATACTCAAAACTATAGATGATATCGTTTTGTCTCGTTATTATCTAGTCTTATTGATTAATAAAACAGTAAAAAAAATATTCATTTACAAGTTATGAGGCTTCAAAGTTCATAATTCTATGCACATTTTATGACAACTTTTAGCGTAATAAAATAGGATTAAACGTTTATAAAGGTAAATATATTTTGGGACTAGGAATAGATTATTTATTCGAAAATTCAAATAATTTTATATTGACTAGATACATTCTAAAGTTTGTACGCAATTACCTTTTTCCCAAAACCATTTTAGGAAATTTTACCGTGCTCGTTTCCGCCATCGACATCTTGCATCTCGCCTCCACTTTCTGCACCCCTCGGGTCGGCGGAGGGGAGGTACGACAGCGAGCCGACCGTCGTCGAATGTTACAGAATATTTTTTTTTAAACTTCAATAAACTTTAATTTATGTCATTTATGACAATTACGTATCGCTTGCCAGTAAGAAGTTTCGTAATTTCTTTTATCAAAGAGATCCAATTATTATCAGATGCATAACCAGTTAAATAAAATACCTACATCAGTGACATTCTTGACTAAAATCAACTGTCAAAATTCACCTATTATTACAATAGTCAATAGAGCATAGCTAAGGCTGTCACATTGCACAAACTGTATTTTTTTTTGTAATTCATTTTGTATTTTTTTTTAATATTTACGTGACTTACCCCCGCCCCGGTATCTGAATCTGATCAAGTATCATTTCTTGTCAACTATCATTTCCAGATTTTATGATTATTATTTATTTTTAGCCGACTTCAAAAAAAGAAGGAGGTTCTCAATTCGGTTGTATTTTTTTTTTTTGTGTTTATTACCTGATTTCTCGAAAACGGCTAGACCGATTTGAAATTTTTTTTTTTGTTCGTATGGGTATGCTTCCCATTTGGTCCCATTGTCACCAGATCTGGATCTGAATGACGGGATCCCAGAGAAATCGAGGGCATCTCTTGAAAATTGTAGGGACGCATTGTGTAAAATCTTGTCATACATGTGCATCTCTGACGTCACTACCAAATAATCAAGAGTTAGAACTGGTCAGATCCTGGAGACCACCGAGAGTCGAGGGAACACCTCAACGGCATATAGCAGCTACCTTGTGTTTGGGCTTATTTTAATTGTATTGATTAAAACTTTACACAACTTTACACAAACATGATCTGATGATGAAGACGACTGAGGGTCGAGGAAACTTTTCAACGGTATATAGCAGCTACCTAGTGTTTGGGCTTATTTTATTCGTATTAATGATAACTTTACACAAACATGATCTTATGATGAAGACAACTGCAGAAATTTATTTAATACTAATCTTAGAAATTGTAATCACCATGGTTTTTAACCGACTCCTGTTGAAGTCGGTTTTTTAATTAAAAAATTATATGATTTTTCTTCTTTTTTTTTAAATCCAGCTAAAATTAACTTCATGTACTGTATGTGAAGTAAGATATTATTGTGTACTGTATGGAACACCTATTAACGATGCACAGTCTAAAAAACTGCCTTAAGAATAAACAGTTTAACTTAAAAAAAAAAATATAATGTTTTACGGTGTCATACCTACACCACTTACAAGATAAATTGATGTCTCGCTTGGTGTGTCTTCCGCAACAAAACTTACAATAAAATATTTTATTTAAACCGATTTTAGTTATCTTTATTTAAGTTAGTTATCTTTACTTACTCCTGATTTGTCAACCCTAACAATCAAGAAGAACAATATAATTTATATTTTGAACGACATTTTGATTTGTAATAAATACAATCGAGCGCGTGTGCGTGTGCATGTTTCTTACTGCTTTTCTATGAGTTGTTCTCTTTCTCACGCGACGTTTGGTGAAACAACAATGTTTTAGGCTTCGCCGACAGCTGAGTTGGTTTTGACAGAATGAGCCTTCTTAATGTTTTTTTTTTTACTTTTTGCAGGTAAGTGATGTCCAAAAGATGTTATGCAACAAGTAAGTAGTTAACTTATAATCATCATCATCACATCAGCCAAAATATGTCCAGCAATGGGCCGTCTTCAAACTGCATTAAATGCAGCTTCATATCACGAAGTTGTGGTAGCAAATTTTGTGGTATTAAGTTAAAGATATTTGTAAAGTCACTGTGTTAAGTCATCCTCATGCAACATGATCTCCAGTATATTTACAAATGCTTTCATCTCAGCCAATTGACGTTCACGGCTGGACATAAGCCTCCTCCAAATATTGCCACCTTGTGCGGTCCTGCGCCTCTCTTATTCATCGGCTTCCCGCCGTCCTTACGAGGTCGTCGGTCCACCGTGTTAGGGGTCTCCCCCCACCCTGCGTTTTCCGGTACGCGGTCGCCATTCCAGAACCTTTCTGCCCCAACGGCTGTCGGTTCTTCGCGCTATGTGCCCCGCCCACCGCCACTTTAACCGGGCAATCCGGACCACTATGTCGGTCACTGTGGTTATATTTACCCATCCCGGCACCTTTCTAACGAGGTAATTAGAACTCCACTGAAAGGCAATAAGGTTTGGAATGAAACTCAGCAATATGTGTACTTTCTTTTAATTTTTATAGGAAAACTGCAAGTCCGAGTAGTCCTCATCTGGATATAGGATGAGGAATCTGTAACAAAAGTAAGTTTAGATGTTGTAGGTCACTTTAACAAGAGATCATCTAAGTTGCGATAGTTCTCCGTGGAGTAAGAATACAATATGTCACCACCCCATCTCATCCCATGGGTGTCGTAAAAACCAACTAATGTACTATTCGTGAATATTATTTTTACGAAACAAAAAGAAGGAAATCTTGAAATTAAGCCCTATACGAATCCGTCTGGCCAGCGTGGTATTAGAAGGCCAACTATCCCTGCGTCATGGGAGGAGGCCCGTCCTTGCAGTGGGACGTTAATGGGCTGTTATGATGATGATGATGATCTAAGTTGCTACCTCTGAACTCGCCTACACCATCTTTAAGCAGCAGTGTGCTAATGTAACTGTTCATGTTTAGGTAAAAGAATACAGTAGCTAGGGAGATTACAGGAATTTGAGACTTAACTGAGTGCAGGGCTAAATTGAGCATCATATTTATAAGTACCGGGTTCTACTGAATCTATTTATTTATTTATTTTTGTTTGGCTCTTCAACAATGAGTACACTATTACATTATAAATTATACAATTATACTTATACATACAATACAATACAATTAACTTAACTAAGGTTCATAATATGTTGTTAGATATGAAATCAAATGTGAACAATTGGAACTTTTATCAGCTTCCAAACAGTCATATTGTAGACTCTTTTATAAATAAAAATAAACTGACATGGACCTATTGTTACTTAAACAAAAAATTAAAAAAAGACGTCTTAACCCCCTTGCTCATACACACCTCAATTAAATTTTAGTCAATTGATTAGCTTAAATTTTTACGGTTTTGTTTAGCATAAGGTTGGTTTTCCTAATAAAATTCTAGCTAAACAAACAGTGATTAAATTTAAAAGGCGTTTATGAGTAAGGGGGTAAGTTGTTAACGTTACTGACATTTGAAATTAATATTATTGAGAGAATTATTTTCATTCGGGAATTTAGTTGTTTTTATTCATGATAGTACTTACTTCCGCAGCGGTATATGGTCGACAAGGGTCCTCAGTTGACTCGTGTAGGGTAAAGCGAAGCTCTGAGCAGCATCCACGTGTTGCACCACCTCGTATGCCCATTCTGACCATTCGTATAGCTTAACTGGAAGTTTTAAAAAAAATGTTCTATTTGTTTTATCTAAAGCTAGCGACCAGCCCCGGCCCCGCATGGGCACCTACTACAGAATGTCCTTAAACAACGTTTAAGTACAGCTACATTAGAATTCTCTAAATTTATATAGGTTCCTCTACTATATTATGTATGTGATATACATATAAACCTTCCTCTTGAATCACTCTATCTATTTAAAAAAACCGAATCAAAATCCGTTGCGTAGTTTTAAAGATTTAAGCATACAAAGAGACATAGGGACAGAAAAAGCGACTTTTTTTATACTATGTATAGATGTTAAGTAATGGATAATTTTTTCTTTTGTCTTGGGGTTATGAGTCCCAGAAACAATAGGTACTAGTTTGTCCCCCCGAACGCTTGCCTTGGTACTTTTTACCGCTTGGAATTCAGGTAACCTCTAGGAAACGAGGTCGGAAACACTCATGAATACCAGGATATGCTGCTATTTCACAGGTCAGACTCTTACTGACTAAACTGTCTTTGGCGTGTTGATGCCTTAATGGTTGAAACAATTATCGGATCGGCTTTCTAAGCCAGAGGTAGATTCGAATAATGTAAAAATAAAATGTTTTTTTTTTATAAATTATCAAATAACACTTATTTTACAAATCAAGGTGACACAATTTAGAACGGAATTATTTTCCCTTTATTATTTAAACAATGACAGTCAGTGTACTGTTATTCCCAACAAACAAACAAACTTTTAATCCCTACAATATAACTAAAAGAAGTATGTATAATCTTACATTCAACCTCGCTGTTCATGTCGAAGTGACTAAGATCTGGTATATCGAGCACTACGTCTAGATCCTCATCTTCTAACTTTAGATACGTTTCTCCTTTCTTCTTCTTTATTTGACACGGATATGAGATTTCTATTGTGGCTAGAACATTGTAAAACAATCTATTAATACACAAATGTTTTTGTTTTGATTTGTGTAATCATCAGCATCATAAGAGCCCATTAATGTCCCACTGCAGGGACGGGCCTCCTCCCGGGACGGAGAGATACTTGGCCTACTAATACCACGCCTGGCCAGACGGATTGGTATAGGGTTTAATTTCAAGCTTTCCTTCTGTTTACTTCGTAAAGATTATATTGACGGATAGTCCCTTAGTAGGTTTTTACGACACATTGTATTCTTACTCCGTCACCACACGGAGCTTTGCATTACACTGTAGCACTCAATTTACCACATTTTTTAAAGAATATAGTATACCTACCTTAAATTTTAAAGAATACTATATTCTTTTTAAAGTTTAAATGATAATTATAAATGCAACAAAGATACATATAGCTTAACCTTGCTGACTACACAAAGAGGTTCACGGTACCTCTCGAGAACAAAGAGGTGGAAAACAATGAGTACCTCTAGTGAGGCTATTGAACCGTTATCAATTAGGTGGGGAACACGTTGTGCCTACTATGTATAAACAGATGTATATACAGTATTACGTCATGACATAATAGCTATACGTATGTTGCAGGAAAACGAGTAAACCAGGGATTTCACGAAATCCCGGTAAATGTCAAAAAATACTATTTCTACCAGAAAAGAAATGCTCATATTTTTGTTTCTAGGTTAAAATCCTTCTGGATTTCACTTCTGTAGGTTAGGTTAGAACTGTGACCATAATGCACGAGGCGAGCGAGGGAGGCGAGTCTTCTCGGCAGCGGCCGCGCCGACGTGCATGGTATTTCGACATTTACTGGAATTCCGTGATATCCCTAGCTATTTCGTGAAATCCCTGGTTTCCTCATTTCCCTGCGACATATACAAAGGGATACTTAATATTACAATGCGATGAGTACTTGGTTTTTGGGAAGAAAAAGGATAACAATATAAAAATTGTTTTAAAAGACACGACAATTTGGTCGAATCAGAAATGAGGTGATTTGCTGGAGAACCAAATTAGCTGTCATACACTCGGGATTGTCCAATTAAAGTGTGGGTAGGCAGAAGAATAGATCTCAATGTGATGACGGATTAAGATCTCCATGTGGTGACGGAGTAAGAATACAATATGTCACCACCCCATCTCGTCCCATGGGTGTCCTAAAAACTGACTAAGGGACTATCATCTTAACGATTAAACTCTGTACCAATCCGTCTGGCCAGCGTGGTATTAGTAGGGCAAATATATTAGTCTAGGGAGGAGGCCCGTCCCTACAGTGGGACATTGATAAGCTGTTACAATGATGATGATGAGGCAGAACAAATAACGGGATGAACTGACAGTCGTTGGAGCAGAAATGTTCTGACGAGCAGCTTGTTTTGCAAAAAAAAGCTCGTAAGCAGAATTTAAAAAAAATCCTTAATTACAACTCATCTAAGGCTGATAAATATGTAATGGTTATAATTAAAGGTTATAATAATCATCATCATCATAACAGCCCATTAATGTCCCGATGCAGGGACGGGCCTCCTCCCGTGACGGAGGGATACTTGGCCTACTAATACCACGCTGGCCAAACGGATTGGTATAAGGTTTAATTTCAAGTTTTCCTTCTTTTTATTTCGTTAAGATAATATTCACGGATAGTCCCTGAGCCGGCTTTTACGACACCCTTAGGTTAAGATGGGGTGATGACATATTGTATTCTTACTCCGTCACCACACAGAGTATAATAATATACTTGTATAATATGAATAAGTAAAGAATATGTTGTTACTTACCGTTTCCAGTGAACCTCATCAGTGTTCCTAGAAACGAAATTAATTAAGTAAGTATTTGTTTATTAATTATATTATAGATAATGTATAAAGTAGGTTCTAATAAATAATTAATAATAACGTAGGTAATGTAAACAAGATAATATTGTTGTTTAGAAAAGGATATTCTATAGGTTTTAAATAGAAAATGGTTTCAGCTATAAACTGCGCGTAAACATCGATTACACTGTTAAAAACATTCCTTTTTAAATGAATACCTAATTAAGAAACTAATTTTGATAAAACTCCTATTGCACATATTTGGACTCTATTAGTAAAAAAAAATGTAAAATCGAATTGAAAAACGGTTCCCCTGTGTTGGAGTTAGTTAAATAGCTAGTTCTCTTGATCCCAGTATTCTTATTCCCATAAGTTTCAGTGGTGTAGAGTGTCAACGAGATTAAATCATCATCATAACAGCCCATTAATGTCCCACTGCACGGACGGGCCTCCTCCCGTGACGGAGGGATACTTGGCCTACTAATATCACGCTGGCCAGACGGATTGGTATAGGGTTAAATTTTAAGTTTTCCTTCTTTTTTTCGTAAAGATAATTTAACACGGATAGTCGGTTTTTACGACACCCATGGGATGAGATGGGGTGGTGACGTATTGTATTCTTACTTTGGCACCACACAAAAATCATTTTCTCAGCCAATTGAAGTCCACTGCTGAACATAGGCCTCCTTCAAAATATTGCCACCTTGTTGTGCCGTCATTCCACATTCATCGACTTCCCGCGCCGTCCTCACTAGGTGAACATCACCGTGTGAGGGGTCTCTCGAACCTGCATTTTCCAGTACTCGGTCGGCATTCTAGAACCTTTAAGATATAATAATTATGAAAAACTAAACTCACCTGCCGGTACTGTCACTGATGTGAATTCTGAAAAATTTCAACATGAAGCATTCAAATCATAATCATAACAGCCCATTAATGTCCCACTGCAAGGGCGGCCTCCTCCCGTGACGGAGGGATACTTGGCCTACTAATACCACGCTAGCCAGACGATTGGTATAGGGTTTAATTTTAAGTTTTCCTTCTTTTTTTAAAGCATTGAAATGAAAGGAAATAATTGATTTTTTCTTTTCTACATTAAATATGTTCATAATGTTGAACATCTTACCTCGGTCAGGTTTAGCACAAAGTTTGATGGTACTTCTAACTTGTTGTATCTTTATCGCCATTTCCAATGTCATTGTCAATCTTCTAGGTTGAGTGGTGAGACTGAAATCATAAAAGTTAACTTGAGATGGTACGGCAATGATGTGAAGCTGCGATTCCTTGACAATAAGGGTATTGCTTCAAGCAATTAAATTTAATGTATTAGGACTTTTTGGAAACCCTTGCATTGTTTTCCAATTTCCTTTTTTTCCATTACTAGCTGAACGCTATTCCTCCTATGACCAAAGAAACAGGCTTCATAAAAGCACGACGAACAAAAAAATAGGGTCCATGTTAAGTTTACTTTTTTTCTTTTCACGTACAAATTATCAGCAAGGTTTTCCTTACTTGGCTTTCATTTACGACACTCTTTAGATGAAATAGGGTGGTAGCATCTTGTACTCGTACTCCATCACCACACGAATCGTAATGACAAAACAATTCAATTCCCACACTTACCCGATACCAACAAGTTCACTATCTTCCAGTCCCGACAACTTGACACAAGTCCCCTTCCCGTATTCGAAGACATAGTGCTCATAAAGCGGGATGCCCAACTTCTCGTTTCCCAGCAGTACGTTGTCGCGCAACGCTTTGTATTGTCGCTTGAAACATTCATAGTCTGTTGTGTGACATGTTATTATGAAACTCTCTGGAAATTAAAAAGGATAAGAATGTATAATTTGATAAGTAGATGGAGTTCTGGTTTTACTGGAGCACTGGAGGTCAATGATCAATGGGATGTTTTAGGTCTTTAAAGACGACCCGCATTAAGGGTCAAGCCCAGTTACCCTTTGCTCGAGCTCTAGACAATCGTTTACTACACAGATTTTAAAAGTAAGTTGTCGCAATTCTAGAATACAACCAGGCTGCTGCCTACCCTGCCTCACATGCACCTACCCATTTTCTCTTCCTCTCCCAGGAAAAAAGAGCAGAGGGTGTAAAGGATATATTTGGACCTCCGGTACACATATTTTACATTCACGGAGCAAAAGGCAGCCTTTAAAAGTAGCTTTACGTCGGTTTTCTGTGAAATGAAGCTATTGAATCGGTCAAATCGGCCCGATTCATGCTGTAAAAAGCGTGACTCTACCACCTAAAATTAATATAACCATATTAAAACTATTATTACAAGACATATTTTCGAATTAAAAAGCGTAATATGACACTAACCACTACGTCACGTCTGGTGGAACGATAAGTAAGTAACAAAAACATTCTTCTTATTCAAAATCGGATGCCGAATTTTATTTTCCCTAAGAATCGCGTCCGGGATCGTAGAAAATAGGGAGCGTAATGTAAAGAATGATGATTCACTCGTATGTCAACGTATTTGAATACGAAGCCCATTTACACGTGTCGAGTGAGATTTGCACGAGATGGGTGCAAATGAAAGGGGTCTTCGTGTTTTATTATAGGGGTTTAGTTTACTAAAATAAGGGGACATGTTTTTTCTTCAAGGCGACAGACAAACCACTTGAAGGTAAGTTGCGACCGTTGCTCATGGACAGCCCAAGTATGTCCTTGCCACCCCCAATACACCTTCAGATGTCTGTTAAATAATAATTGTAATGCATAGGATTCGAAGGGACGACCTCGCATGCGGCAGGCATACGTCTGTTCCCCACCAAAGCAGATAAGTTAATGAACATTTTAGATACAATCGAATATCATTAAGGGGTCAGTGTAGCTGTCCATAAGAGCTTTCGGTCAGTAATGATTATGAGCCTCGTTACAAGGTGTACATAATAAAATGTTATGGTCAGGGACGAGACCGTAATGGTGGAGTCATCAGTTTTGTTACTCAATACATTATTAGTGGATGGGGTTGTGTGCGTAAGAACAAAAGAAAGTTTTTTTTTTACTTTTATTAAGGAAAAGTATATATATTTACCAACTTTGTTTGTATTTTCTTCTTATTTTTTTTACGGGGTGTCCTGCGTGGGCGACGAATGCCACGCGACGCGACGAGCGCGACGTACGCGATCAAATCAACGGCGTACCCTACTTGTGTCCTATGTGACGGTCTGCGACGAGACGCGACGTTATCATGTAGGATACTTGTCAAATGACAAATGTCAAATGATGAAATTAATTTTTATCTGTGCAATTTGACGTTGGCAAAAATTACATTTATTTAAAATTTAAGAAAGGTAGTGGATCAAAGTAATTTACGTGTTTTCTATTGCATAAACGTTTAACGCTACTTTCCAGATATTTTCATCCATATCAAAGTGTGTGATTGACGTAAAAACTAGTGAATTTGCAATATGTGGTGTTTGTTTACAAAGTTAATCAAGTAAGGATCAATACCTTATAGGACACTGCGTTATACTTCTGTACTTATCTGTAACGTGGTGTCAACAGGGCTTAACAAAGGTTGTGTTTTGTTAAATAAAGCGGCTCCGAATCTCATAAATGTTTATTGTACTGGAATTTTTGATATTACATTTCAGTACAAATTGTAAAGCCTGAATGTTAAAGTGATTATATACAGAGCGGACATTTTGGGCGAATAATTATTTATTTTGTTTGTGAGGTGACAGAGTAAGAATAATACTAAAGAATTAACTCTGGTTTCACTACCGCGTATCTATTGCCGAGTTTGTCGTAAAAGGTGACAAAAAGACTACTACTTAATGGTCAGTATATTACCTAAGCAAGGAAACAAAACTTGAAGTAATATTGATCAATATACATTCACATAACACCATCTAGTCCCTAACTACGCACAACTTGTAATAGACAAATGCTTTTGAAATCTAACATTTTAGAATTTTAGGTTTAAAATGCTTTGGTAGCCGCCGAGCCGTGCTCAAGATGATACATGAGTACTAACATAAATTATTGTCCGTAACCTGAAAATACCTACTTTAATTTGATTTTTTGTTAGTAAAAACGCCTATAATGCCTTGACGCTTTATAACCTTTTTGTTTTCTTAATCCATCTCAAAAGTAACTTTTAGAGAAATTACTGCACGAGAATAGATAGTGGCGTTTAGTCTTCTTAATCCATCACATAAACATCCAACTACCCACTAATGAAAGAGAAAATCTCATCACAAATCTCTGACATCTCTAGTGTGAAGGCATCCTAAGGGTGAAATTAATAATGAACACTCGCAAATCCGGGGTTGCTTAGCTTCGGATTTATTTGATTTAATAACCTCTCTATGCTCTGCTATTGTTTAATTTTCAGTTGAGGCTTAAACAATAACCTTAAAAGCCTTTTTGTGAAGATAGCCGAGGTTTAGCATGAATTACTTCATTAATTATGCCACTGTTACTTTAAACAATGGTTATGGACTTTGAACTGCCTACTAGAAACAACTATAATTCATTTAATATGACTTAAATTAAAAGATAAACAAATATGGCGTCGTGTCAACCACAGACTAAAGACTTAGTCTTTGATCTTATGAGAAATGTAAAGGAATCAAACACGAATTCTAAAATCTTTAAATGTCAAATGGTCTAGTTAATTTTTATCTGTAAAATTCGACATTGGAAAAAATTCTATTTATTTAAAATTTAAGAAAGAAAGGTTAACTCAAAGTAATTTATGTGTTTTCTCTAGCATACATGTCTAATGCTACTTTACAGAAATTTTCATCCACATCAAAGTTTGATGTAAAAACTAGTGAATTTGCAAAATGTAGTGTTTGTTTACAAAGTTAATCAAGTAAGGATCAATACCCTATAAGATAATTATTTCAGCGATCCACAAAATGTCATGAGTCTGGATATTCTTTGTGTTTGTTAAAGTCCATGGCATGATCTATCGTGCCAGAGTTATCGTTTTAAAAAAAACCACTGTCACTGTTACTTAAAACAATAATAATGGACTGTATAAAAACACCTAATTTCCTTTTCATCAGCTAGAGATAAATTTTTGAAATTAACTTTTTGAAAAAGATTTAGGTTTGGCGTCGCGTCTTGCCTGACTAGCTCCAAAAGCGAGGTAAGGATGTCAATGGGATTTTATTATCTCTAGTAAAACATATTGCATACCAGAAATAAAATTTAATTTCCTGCGTTCTGTTTGATAAAATGTCCAAGATTATTCCTTGTGAGATACGCAAATAGGTTTAAATCGTTACATTGTCAACAGGACGTGCTGGAGCTAATGCGGTAGCAAGTTCCTTCCGCGGCGACGTCGGAACTGCGAACAATTCGATTTATGCTCTCGTTTCAATGATCGTGTTCTATAAAGGTCTTATAGAATGTTTAGTTGAGATAAGAAGTCTTCAAAGTGTATTCTAGGGTCTCTTGGCAAATAGTCTGACCAGCATGGTAGATATAGGCTAACTGTCCTTCATATATCCTCTTTATGGGCAGCAAATAGACCTCATGAGAAGCACCACGATTGGAAATTTAGGAATCACTGTACCTACCACAAAGTTCTGCAAAGCGGTGGAAGACTTTGGATATTAAGATTGGTTATCGAAGTAGCAAATGTCATCATTCCATTTCAACGTTGAATTTTCATTTCAAAAGGCTCGAAGATGTTGTCATTACAAACCAATTATGGAAAATATGATGTTATATCTATGTTTCTTGTCAGCGTGGTATTAGTAAGTCACTGCAAGGGATGCCTTCAATGTATAATAATCGCAGATAGTAGCTTGACATTCAAATGTTATGCTGGCTAGGCCAAATAGTATACATTTTCATATTAAGTTTTCATGTTTTTATTTCGAAAAAAAGAACATGCGTACTTTCAATCCGTCGGCTTTTTGACACCTATTGAATAGGATAGGGAGTTTGCACAACAAGGCCAATTTTAATGGCATTATGAAACCTATCTTAGCAAGAAAGTACAATCACAAAATAAATAAGTAAGTCGACTTACCAGATACATCAACAGGTAACTTAGCAGTGGTTATCCTCAGGAGCAAGAAAACAATAATTACAACGTTCATGTCGTGTCCTAACTAATGTACGTGCACTCGCATTACGAAGCGACAACTGAGCTCATCTCTATCAACAATACTATTGTTTTAATAAACAATTACTCTCACCAACAACTTAGGTAAATAATATTATGATTGTCTATATGTAAGACTAGAAAAACAAATATATTTAGATACATTCACGCCTTATTTCCTTGGAAGTAGGCATAGTCTACTAAACGCTAAGTACGATGCTTACAAACCAGCTTTGCTTCGTCTATATTCATACATTTTTCGCACTTGTCCGTTGGTCCCAAATGCTACTAACTGTTTAATGATTTCATTAAGACAGAAACAGAATTGCAGCGACAGAAATGCAGACACATTTGGTGATTGGTAATTCAAATACATAATATTGCCCACCACCCATTGAAATTGACGCAAGAAAAAGTATATAAATTTATTCTAGATACTTCTCATAGCACAGCCTTGTCTACGAATCTGGTGGTAGCTTAGAGACAAAGACTTCTGAAGGTATTGATCTCCCTTTATTTACGTAAAAACCGTTTTAGTAGTTGACCTAACTTTTGCAGTAGTACAGCATCTAACATTTCAAACCACAAGAAAGAGCTTATCATTCATAAGAATAAATCACACCCTTTAATTTATTAGAAACTAGCTTTTGCGCACGGCTTCGCTTGCGTTAATTCGGGGTAGCACTGTTCCCCTTTCCTGGCAACAGAAGAAAAAAAAAAGTAGCCTATGTTACTCTCCATCCCTTAAACTATCTCCACTTAAAAAATCACGTCAATTCGTCGCTCCGTTTTGCCGTGAAAGAAAGACAAACAGACACACTTTCCCATTTATAATATTACTGAGTATGGATTCGTTACATGCCGAATTCATTATGAATTGTAATAATCAATAGATGTTACGACATTTCAATCAAAGTTGCACGTCCGACAAACTTGGCGAAGTAATGTACAATTCGACGGAAACTTCGGCCAAGTTAGGATCGAGACACATCGTGGTGACGGATCATTCATTTATGTGATAATATATTGTGTTCTCAACTTTAGCTTTAGTGTGATTTATCTGTTAACATACTACTAGTAGGTCAAGTATCCCTCCGTCACGGAAGGAGGCTTGTCCCTGCAGTGGGACATTAATGGGCTGTTATGATGATACTCACTCACTAGATCATTTAATTGTTTTAAATAGAATAATGCTCTGCCTGTTATATAGATGGCGTTTATCAATTGAAATTTAACGTAAAAATTTACTTAAAAGTTGTGCAAAACCTAGAAAAAATGTCGTGACATTAAGCTAACTGTGATGGCGTATATTAAATACCGTCAAAGAGGCTTTGGTGAGATATTGCCACCCATTTCTTCTTATCGCTAGAACCGAGTGGATGAAATTTATAGCAATTTTTTTTAGAGAAAATACCTGTTTTCTGCATTTTCGGTAAGATAAAATGGTAAAATAAAGAGGTACATAACAGGTAGGTATTTAGTATCTCATAATCATCATCATAACAGCCCATTAATGTCCCACTGCAGGGACAGGCCTCCTCCTGTGACGAAGGGATACTTGGCCTATAATACCACGCTAGCCAGACGTATCGCTATAGGCTTTAATTAAAAGCTTTCCTTTTTTTATTTCGTAAAGATAATATTCACGGATAGTCCCTTAGTCGCTTTTTACGACACCCATGAACTGAGATGGGGTGGTGACATATTGTATTTTTACTTTTACTTCTGTTTGTTGGAATTTCTTTTTAACTGTAGCACCACTACGAATTAAACTAGTATTATATAATAATCGGTTTCGGTAGCAAGTGGTCTGATTGTGAAGATGCAAAAATAACTTTGTGCTTAACAAAGTACAAATCTCCGAATGTCTGCACTCAGTTCGTTACCTTGCAACACTAGTTGTTAAGCCCAGTAGCCCTGACATTTCACTTGCTACTGTACGGACCCGTCTAGACTTAGTACTAAGTAATGTGTTCACTGCCGTTTGGAGGTGGATTAAGAGGACACAACAGTAGTATCAACCTATTATGCATAGGTAC
Organism: Schrankia costaestrigalis; assembly: GCA_905475405.1. Taxonomy (NCBI): domain Eukaryota; kingdom Metazoa; phylum Arthropoda; class Insecta; order Lepidoptera; family Erebidae; genus Schrankia; species Schrankia costaestrigalis. The sequence goes on from FR997835.1 coordinate 19,241,355, forward strand.
ATAATATATTTTGCACAAGAAACATTTACATGTTTCTAAAACTGTGAGAAAGAATACTATACTAATATTATAAATGGGAAAGTGTGTCTGTTTGTCTTTCTTTCACGCCAAAATGGAGCGACGATTTGACGTGATTTTTTAAGTAGAGATAGTTGAAGAGATGAAGAGTAACATAGGCTACATTTTTTTCCGGGTTTAGGAAAAGGGAACAGTGCTACCCCGAATTTAACGCGAGCGAAGCCGCGGGCTAAAGCTAATACTTAATAATTCCTATTTAGCGTTTGTTTGGTCAGTGAAAATCTGGTGTCGTGATTTGCAAGCCGCCCATTGGCCCTGACGCGGCTTAACGATTGTAACTCTAGGACGGCAGCAAGATCCTTTTTTACATGCCCCCCGAAGCATGAAGCAGTTAACGGTAACCCATCTATAAACTGACCTCGACAACAAGTCAGCGACATTGCTACTTCGACCTTCAAAACTTGGAGACTCTGATAAAACACTACTGAGCGTCACCTATCCATGGAATGACCTCTCCGAAGATATTGAAAGTTTATGATTATGTTACTTATCGATTATCAAAATATAATAAGTACTGATTCATGAAAATGAATTAGTGCTTAAAACTAGCTGTGAATCATCATCATCATAACAGCCCATGTCCCACTGCAGGGACGAGCCTCCTCCTGGGACAGAGGGATTCTTGGCCTACTAATACCACGCTATACAGGGTGGCTCATTCAAAAGGGTCAGTATGGGAAAGTCTTAAACTATAAGTCATACGAAGATTTGTTCTTAGGAACCATGTCACCGATTTTGATAAAAAGAAAAACTGCATTCATACATTTGAAAAAGATACTGTACCCAGCTGGGGAATCGAACCCGGTTGTTTTGCAAAAATAAACTTATACTTTTTCTATTTAAATATCGATTCTGTAGGTCTTAAGCAGTAAATATCTCTATGAAACATTATGTCTTAAATGAGTAAAATGCATTTTTTTCACATACTTAAATTTATTATAGTAGGTGTTCGAAGTGGCCACCGTTTTGTTCAATACAATATTTAACACGTTTAGGTACATAACGATCTTCTTATTGCATTTTGTATCTTCATGCGGCCAGTCATACTGAAACGTTCCATTTTCAAATCAGGCTTAACTTAACACGTCTCTGTACCTATCAACAATATCTACATACTTTATGTGGGCTTTTTAATTAATTGTTAGTGTTTGATTAATAGAAGTAAGTAGTTGCATGATAATATTATTACTGTAGATAACAAAACTTCCTTATAAGTTTAATGCAATGCCACATGATTATGTAACACGGTGTATGTAACTAGTAGAGGGGTACAAACAACCGTAGGGGCAATTTTACATGCCTGAACTTGTTGAATATTGTAATGGTGGTCACTTCGAACACCTACTATGATAATTTAAACTATGTGAAAACAATGCGTTTTATTCATTTAAGACAATGTTTCATAGAGATATTTACTGCTTAAGACCTACAGAATCGATATTTAAAAAGAAAAAGTATAAGTTTATTTTTGCAAATCAACCGGGTTCGATTCCCCAGCTGGGTACAGTATCTTTTTCAAATGTATGAATGCAGTTTTTCTTTTTATCAAAATCGGTGACATGGTTCCTAAGAACAAATCTTCGTATGACTTATAGTTTAAGACTGTCCCATACTGACCCATTTGAATGAGCCACCCTGTATATTATAGCTGTGAATGGCTTCATCTTAATATGTACTCGTACTTTTTACCAGCCGGATTTAAGCATTTATTTAATACTTTTGTTTCCCTTTTTTCCTTAGTTACAATTAATTATTTTGTAGATGACATGTTCTCGGCAACTAATCACTCGGCTGAATCAATGTAGAAAAGGTTCTTTTATTTTTGCTTGTATTTATTTATTTGTAGGCTCTTATAGCGTTAATCCATTAGGATATATCTTTGGATATGTTTTGTGAATTCGTTATGCATAACTGAACGATAGACTAGGTTTAGGTAGGTTTTCTGTTTAATTTGTACCTAGATTATCTAGATTATAAGTTTAAAGAATTAGGTGTTTTTATACTCTCTGTGGTGATTGATTTGTTACAGAGTGGTGTTACCACTCTGTCTTATGACGACATAAAAGTCGACTTAGAGAACATTTTACTGTTTTGAAAACAAAAGTAGGATAATTTAACAGAAAATCCTATACCAATCTTTATAAACAACGTGGTAGATATAAAGCGCCGATCACACTACCCTACATGTAGGCCACTACATCTTGTAGGACACTACATGTTGTCTAATGTTATCACATGTAGGCTGTTAGGACACTGCATATCGGAGATTAGCGAGTCCCGACCGCCCTACATCATGTAGTCTCCTACATGATCCGTCCTACAAGATGTACTGCCCTACAAGATGTAATGTAGATTGGTAACATAAATACCGCTGCAGCACTAAATGTCGAAGTTCAGAATAGCACTAAATGAGAGCCCAAAGGTACTGAAACGCAAATCACTTTAGTGCGAAAGTGTGGCACATTGATACACAATTGACGACCTCCGTGGCGTAGTGGTTACATAACATAACTGCTACGCAGAGGTCTCGGGTTCGATACAAAAAGAAAAAAAGTATTTTAAGTATGTTTATCCGTTGTCTAGTACCCATAGTGTTTTGATAATAATAAATAATTTCATTTCATAGTACAACCTTTGCTTAGTTTGGAACTAGATGGCGTTGTGTGAATGTGAGAGGAATATTTATTTATTTATTTTAAGAAGGTTTATCATCGACTCATTGAAACGCGTTCTTTACTATCCATAGGACAAGCTTTGCTTAGTTCAGCATTAGAAAGTTGTTTGCGCATGAGTAAGAACCTTTACCCTAAACTGAAGCCTTATTAACGACATTGGTGTTAAACTGTCGGTGAGATTACCAACTTGTACGCTAGGGGTCGCTCTAGTTAGTGACGTCATGCGTGACGTATATAGATTAAGATAACTTTTGACATAAGTCTTCAATTATAATGGTTGAATGTTGGTGTTAATTTATTGTTTGGGATTTAGTAAGAAGGTATAATCTTGAGTGATTTGATTGTGAGTGAAGCCGTGGATTTGATTGTGAGTTTCGTCTGCTAATAGTTGTCTCGAGCCTGGGTGCGCTTTGAGTTCATTGATTTCACGTTTGTACCTTTGTACTTTAAATGGTTTTGAGATGTAGTGTTTTTTTTAATCATAAATACAGAGCGTTGATCCTGATTGAAATGCTAAAACAATTTCATTTGATGATTCACAAAAATATGACATATTTTGAGATACAAACTAAATTATTTATATAAAACATTAAGCTATTTTAAATAATTTACTATAAAAGGTACTCGGAAATAGCTAAAATTCAAATGTTAGCTACTACTTAGCCTTTCTCTACATCTCAAACGCATTTAAAGTACAAAGGTATAAAAATAATCGTCCACATTCAATATCAAAAGTTTGCCATAACAAAAAAACCATTTACCCCGAGATTGTCAACTACAGTCTGTAAAGAGATAAAAAGACATGGCTGTGGGCTCAAATAAAAATCTATCAACCATCGATTGTGTATGCATGGAAAAATTCTAATATCGTTCATAGCGGAACCAAACTTGAAAAAAAATATTAAAAAGTATACTTGGCTACGTTTCAAAAGGTTTCTTGCAGGGTTGCCAGGAGTAAATAACATTTGTGGGGAAAATGTAAATTGGGAATGTTAGTTTATGACCCTGTTTGTGCTATAACCTGTTTATAGATGCTATGGAAACTTTATTACTATTATACTTAGTTTGAACAAAAAATAAATAAAATTCAGTGAATTCACTTCCGTCACTAGAGGAGGCCCGTCCCTTCAAGGGTATATTAATGGACTGTTATGATGAAGACTGAATTTTGCTTACGTTATCATAACAATTATACGGAAAATAAACGTAGCATGCTCCAACTTTCCAGGTGCCCGCAATAGTTACAAGACCGTCGGGTTTATGGTTTTTAAGATAAAAATTAACATTTTATACAACTCTCACTTTCTCCGTGTGGTGACGGAGTAAGAATACAGTGTGTCACCACCCCATCTTATCCCATGGGTGTCGTGAAACCGACTAAGGGACTATCCGTGAATATTATCTTTACGTAATTAAAATAAGGAAATCTTGAAATTAAACCCTATACCAATCCGTTTGGCCAGCGTGTTATTATTAGGCCTAGTATCCCTCCGTCACGGGAGGAGGCCTGTCCCTGCAGTCTGACATTAGTGGGCTGTTATGATGATTATGATGATAACTCGCACAATCTAGCTTGGCCGGCCTTAAGTTAGCTTACAGACATTGTACAGGAACTGACACCCACTCTAATCGATTTAGTTCCAAAAATGACATCTAGGTACGCAGCCACTTGCCATAACTTCTAGTCGGCCATCTTAGATTTCGCGCAGTACAACCCTAGAAATCTAGAAGCGGTCACATCGGAACCGACAAATACAAATTTACGTTTCATTTCTTTTGTCAGTAAATGTATTTGTCTGAACAGTTATGGCGGTTGAGTGCTTTGATGACTGTTGCTTTTTAACTTACTGTAATAACTTTTGTAACGACTAAACCTTCTCTAGGCGTCATTGTAGCGGGAAAGAAGTTGTTTGAAGCCGACGACGTGGGTCTGGATGTAGGGTGACCTCTTCGCTCGTTCCTGGACCTACTTGTTAAAAAAGAAATCGGGCGCCGTTGTCCTGGATCGTCGTCATCGTTGCTCTCGGATAGTCTGCGGTAGCCATTGGCCTTCTAATCTCAAGGCCAGTGCTGAGGATCCATGTGGCCGTAGGGTGTGGTATATTAAAGAAAATCCGCACGTGCTTCTTTGTATAATTTATTTCATGCTTACGTGGAGGTTATGACAATATTTTCTTTACTAACAAATAATTAAATCTTGAGTTACGAAGTTACATATTGAGGAACGAAAATTATATTATACAGTAACGAGCTAAAACAAAAGAAAATGGCTGGTTAGCATGGCACGTTCGAGAGCGTCATCTCGATGGGGCAAAATCCATCTCAATCTTATTACTTACCTGCTAATGCAGCTCGTTTATATTGATTTCAAGACATGACGTCCGTATATGTTTATTTAAAAATTATATTTTACTAGAAGGATCCAAATTAAGCCATCTTGCTCGGCGAACAAAAAGAAAAGTGAAGTGACAGATGACAACCGCCAAACGTGACAAACCAACTGACATTCAACTGACATTAAATTGACATTAATTTTTTAGATTTTGAGTATACAGCCAGACTATTTTCTTAAATACTATTTAAATTTTGAGGTCATGTGACGCTGTCTAAATGACATCGTTACATTTCCCCCTTACTAAGATTTTATAAAAATAACGCAAACAAAGTTATTTTTATAACAACAACAAGCATAACTAAAAGAGATTAAATGTTCTACAAAAGAAGTTTACTTATACAAAGAAATTTACTAAGTATACAAAAAGGTTTACTATACAAAGAAGTAAAACAAAAAAATTATCTAATTAAAATTAGACCAAACCAAAAGGTCTAAAAATCTATCCAGAAATTTAAAATTTAAATATTATTTTCCAAGACACAGTCTAAGAAATAATAGGGACTAAGTCAAAAAAATTTCAAACAAATTGAATTATGATCTATGGAATACAACTGATTTAATGTACTAGGCACTATCGCCGCACAATAAATAATCGCATAGACATATTAAAAATAGAACTAGGTACTAAAATAACTTCAGTCTAACACAGTAAGTATGTAAGTCAAAAGACTCAAAACAAACAAAGGGATGATCTATGGAATACAACTGATTTAAGGTACTAGGCACCATCGCCGTACAATAAATAATCGCATAGAGTCAAAAAAAAAAAAATAACAAACTAGAACAATTTACTAACTGAACTAAGTCTATTATAAACTAATATAAGCCAAAAGACTTAGGAACTAACAAAATTAATGTGCTATGGAATACTACTGATTTAATGTACTGGGCACCATCGCCGTACAATAAATAATCTCATAGGACAAAAAAATTGTAAACCAGAACGAGTAACAAAACTGAACTACGTCTGTTTTATAAAATAAGTCAAGGGACTTATACCAAAAAAATAATGTGCTATGGAATACTACTGATTTAATGTACTGGGCACCATCGCCGTACAATAAATAATCGCATAGGACAAAAAAAGAACGAGTTACCAATAGGAACATCGTCTGCCCTTCAGTCAACAGACTAGGGAAAAAAACTTTACAGCAACGGCTGAAAGCGTAACCACAGAGCGAACAACTGTCGTCTGGTAGACAAATAACAAAGCAAAGGCTTCGTCTCAAAAATGAAAAAACAAAACAAGTAGGAACTTGCATAAAAGCACCAACAGTACGAGGAAACTCGACTGGGAAAAAGAAAATAGAACGATTGGAATCGTTTCCTATTAAAGTCATGTCCGTGTAGTAATTCTAAAAGACATTAAACTAAACACAGAACATAAAAACAAACAAATAGTTAACAATTACCAACAAAAGTTCTATCTTATTGAACTAATCAATAGGACAAAATCCAAAATATAATACAAGTTATCTATTCTTTAGATCAACGGATCTAATGAAAGATAATTTAGGATCTTCAAAGGTTTATAAGATCTATAAAAACAAAACAAAAAGATCTAATACCTTTATACAAACAACAAAAGATCTTATAAAGTAAAAAAAGACCCCAAAAAATAATATAAGATCCTATAAAGTTAATAAGCACAACAAATCCTTCCTTTCTTGTAAACTAAACTACCAAATATTATTTTCCAAAAGATAAGCCAAATACAGATACCACTATAAATTTAAATCACAGATCCTTTCTCTTGTTTCAGTTACCTCATACTTCATCATTCAGTTGTGAGCCTATCATTCATCTCTCATTCCTCATCTTACAACTCACTATTTCTAAAACGCACAAGAAGAACCAAGTGAAATTTGATTTAATAATTTTGAATAAAAAGTTAAGAAACCAAATAAATAAGTTATTTATTATGCATTAAGCTTTCAATATGTCTTTAATATGGTATCTCCCGGATGTGTTTTTATCTACATCACGAAGTAAATAAACATTATTAGAAATTTTATTCTCTATTTTACATTTTACAAATTTAGGTGCTAACTTGGAAGAAAAGAAATGAGGTGCGTTGGATTGTACAAAGTTTCTCCTCCATACAATATCCCCAACATCATAGGAAATGACTTTTCGTTTTAAATTATAAATTTTGGCATTCTTTTTATAAGATTTAGCCAAATTACTAACCACTTTAAGAAAAATATCTTTAAGTGAATCTAATAAGTTACCATAACCATCGGGTTTGGCAATATCTATATTGGACAAATCGTCCAAGGAAGAAAATTTATGTAAAGAACCATCTAATATTATTTCACGACCATACATAAGAAAATTAGGTGTAAAACCAGAAACTAAATTAACAGTACTATTTATAGCAACTTGAACATGTGGAATAAATTTACTCCAAGTTCTATGATCTTTTGATACATAACATGAAATACAGGTAACTATCGTTTTGTTGAACCTCTCTACGGGATTATTTTGAGGAGTATAAAGTGTATTATAAAATATTTTAGGTATATTATATCCTTTCAAAAATTCTACAAATATCTTGGAAGTAAATTGAGTACCATTATCGCAAACAATTATTTTTGGACAACCAAATTTTAAAAATATATCATTCTCAAGGGATTTTATAATAACTTGAGATGTAGCACTACGTAAAGGAAAGATCCAACAAAATTTAGAAAATACATCTACTACAGACAAAATAAAGTTATGACCAGAATATGAACGAGGTAAAGGTCCTACTAAATCTAAAGATAACATGGTCATAGGTCGTTCAACTAATTTAGGATTACTCATTATTCCTAAAGGAGGTGAAGTGGAATGTTTGTAAGCTTTACAAACTTCACATTTACTAATATATTCTTTTACATCTTTAAACATTTTTAACCAATAATAATGTAGTTTAAGTTTTTCTATTGTTTTATGAATTCCAAAATGACTAGAGTTTAAACTATCATGATTGTCACGAATAGTATTCAATACTTCCTCACGGGGTATAACTATCTTCCATGCCAAATATTGAGACAAATTATTTTTTGGTTTAACATATTTATAAAGAATATTATTTTCTACTTTAAAAGTTTTAAATCTAGAGGGATATTTTTGACAATTTTCATACATCTTTCTATACCATTGATCATGAATATCATCAGACACTAAAGTTATAACACTAATTTCTGCTCGAGATAAAGCATCAGGAACAGTATGAGAACTACCTTTTTTATGAATTATATTAAATTTATACTGTGATAAACGAGTAGCCCACCTAGCAAGCCTACCCGAGGGATTAGAAAGATTTTGTAACCATTTTAAACTAGCATGATCTGTAACTACAGTAAATTCAGTACCCTCAACATAAGGTCTAAAATGTTCAATTGATAACAAAACAGCCAATAATTCTCTTTCTGTAACACTATAATTCTGTTCAGCTTTGGAAAGTAATTTAGAAAAATAAGCTATAGGATGGGAATGTCCATCTTCATCATCTTGCATTAGAACACTACCGACACCAACACCACTGGCATCACAATGAATGGAGAAAGGTTTATCAAAATTAGGGCATAACAATACCGGGGCAGAAGTCATAATTTCTTTTAATTTATTGAATGCAGAATCAGCATCTTCTGTCCAATTAAATTTAGCCTTACTGTTTCTTTTAATATGAGTTAATTTTGTCAAAGGTTGAATTAAATCACTAAAATTTGAAATGAAACGTCTATAATAAGAGCACATACCAACAAAACTACGAACATCTTTAACAGATTTGGGAATAGGAAAACTTCTAATGGCTTCTAATTTTAATGGGTCTGTATGCAGTCCATCCTTATCAACTACATAACCTAAATATTTTAATTTATCTTTACAAAATTCTGATTTACCTAAGTTTATAGTAAGTCCAGCTTCTTTCAGCCTTTTGTAGACTTTTTCTAACAATACAATATGACTTTCATAGTCTTGATTTACTAATATCAGATCGTCAAGGAAACAAAACAAATTATTATCAAATTCAGGACCAAACAAGCGATCTGACAATCTCCTTATCCGACATAATGTAAGATTATGTCAACAAAACTAAGTAAGTATATATCTCACATAGAAATCTAAGCTCAAAATAACAATATATATAACAATACTTCCTTATGAAAGTATTGAATTTACAAAATAATGTACATACTTTTGTACATAACCTCAAAAACAATGTAGGTATCATTTATCTAATTTTAAGTCAAAAGACAACAAGAGAATATATCTTAATAATTAAAACTACTTACAGTTTCTCTTCGGCCGTGAATCTATGTCTATAATGTTAACTTTTACCAAAAAAAAACTAAAATTGTCACTTAAGCACTACGGTCCACTTATTTTCCACTATTCATGTTCCTGTTCTTGGCGACATTGTAACGACTTAACCTTCTCTAGGCGTCATTGTAGCGGGAAAGAAGTTGTTTGAAGCCGACGACGTGGGTCTGGATGTAGGGTGACCTCTTCGCTCGTTCCTGGACCTACTTGTAAAAAAAATCGGGCGCCGTTGTCCTGGATCGTCGTCATCGTTGCTCTCGGATAGTCTGCGGTAGCCATTGGCCTTCGAATCTCAAGGCCAGTGCTGAGGATCCATGTGGCCGTAGGGTGTGGTGTATTAAAGAAAATCCGCACGTGCTTCTTTGTATAATTTATTTCATGCTTACGTGGAGGTTATGACAATATTTTCTTTACTAACAAATAATTAAATCTTGAGTTACGAAGTTACATATTGAGGAACGAAAATTATATTATACAGTAACGAGCTAAAACAAAAGAAAATGGCTGGTTAGCATGGCACGTTCGAGAGCGTCATCTCGATGGGGCAAAATCCATCTCAATCTTATTACTTACCTGCTAATGCAGCTCGTTTATATTGATTTCAAGACATGACGTCCGTATATGTTTATTTAAAAATTATATTTTACTAGAAGGATCCAAATTAAGCCATCTTGCTCGGCGAACAAAAAGAAAAGTGAAGTGACAGATGACAACCGCCAAACGTGACAAACCAACTGACATTCAACTGACATTAAATTGACATTAATTTTTTAGATTTTGAGTATACAGCCAGACTATTTTCTTAAATACTATTTAAATTTTGAGGTCATGTGACGCTGTCTAAATGACATCGTTACACTTTGTTGATTTGTTATTGATTTGATTTGAGGTGGTAAGCAAATAGCCTACTTTATGGTCAATGGTACCGCTGAGGACGTCCGCAATGACAGAACAAAGCCAAACAGTTGTCTACTATAGACAGAAGTAAAGTCTCATCATATCAGCCCATTATTGTCCCACTGCAGGGACGGGCCTCCTTCTGTTAAGGAGGGATACTTGGCCTACTAATACCACGCTAGCCAGACGGATTGGTATAGGGTTTAATTTCAAGCTTTCCTTCTTTTTATTTCGTACAGATAACATTCACGGATAGTCCCTTAGTCGGTATTTACGACACCCAGGGGATGAGATGGGGTGGTGACATATTGTGTTCTTACTCCGTCACCACACGGATTAAAGTCTCATTGTATTGTTATTACTATAGGTAGTGGTTACCCTTCACTTAAGCACAGTAACATTTTAACACCACTGCTGATGAGGATTTAGCAGGCACGGCGGACCAAGAGCCCATCTAGAACGGACGGCTTCAAGCTAAAAGACTTTAAAATTTGTCATAGATTTTATTTCATACCCATATTGAGAGAGGTGTAACAAATATACAGGTATTTGGTGACGACCATCTCAGGCCGATCTTTGTCAAACTTAGCTAAAAATAGTTCCGAATACTTCACAATATAAACAATTTTTTTTTATTATAATGGACACCCGCAACACCAGAGGAATCACAGATGCGTTGCCGACCTTTAAAAAGGGAGTACGCTCGTTTTTTGAATAAATAACTAAATCAACATAAATCGTGACATACAGCACTACAGCCAGATACGTAAAACTTTCGTTACACGTTCGTCGTTATTGCTAGGTTGGGTGGGTTGGTAACACAGATATCTGAAAAAAGGAGATGTGCCCTGAATGTCATTTTGTATGGAAACCTAATGTCGCCAGTTTTATTAACACACACAGCAATAGAATATACGAATAGACTACTGTTCTCAGTTACATCTAGATTATCAATGAACGCAATACTCTGTCTCGTTTTTCCTTGAAATATCTCCCTTACACGGTGTCACAGCGAACCAATCAGCGCTACTATATATATACAACTAAAACAAACTTCAAAAAATTTAGATAGAAGAACTACTACAATTTAAAACTACTACATTCAAAAAAATTACATTTATGCTAGGCGTTGACCTTATCGATAAATAATTAATAAAATTTATCGATAGACAAGACTTATATATTATTAAAAATTAAATACTTATCATATACTTAAATAATAATTACTTTTATATAAATATGTATTATATAATAATATATAATTGTACAATACTTTTGTAAAATAATATTCACGACAGTTTGTGTAAGATCGTACATGTCGTGAAACAAATTAATCCGTGAACTGATGTCGTAATATCGCAGGTTGAAGGAACTCAAGCGTCATACTTCTTTTGCGTCCTTATTGTCGCAGCAGCTTGTAACATTTTGACTGTTGTCATACAAAAGTAACGCACCTGTGAGGGAGAGCTAGCGATAATTTAGCGACAGTCGGTAAAACCTAGCCGACTTTAAAACACGACTTTTTCCGCATGTGCTTGTCATGCGTGATCTACTTTTCATCGCCAATTATCAATCTCTTCAAAAAGCGCTTTGTTTAATTACATCATGGTTCATTAAATTTCTTTGAGTGAGCTTGTGTGGCCCATATTTTGAGCTTTGGGCCAAAACTGTTTTGTAGTCAATTACAACTTATAGATGTCAATTTTTGGATAGTTGTATAATATAAGACTAAGTATACAGATTATTTTTTGAAGCAGGTAACAGCGTGTACAGTTCATTTATTCAAGCATGTGCATGCCAAAATGCGCGAGCAATATTGCGCCTAGATAAAATTAAAACAATAGCATGAATATAGGAATTGATAGATGAGCATTTAGACTGATTTTAAGCAAATCTGATAAAACCAGTTAAAAGCACGTGTGTGCTAATAAATGGATGAGCGTTTAAAAAAAACTTTTAAAACCACTCTAATCAACATTTTAAACCTTTATGTTCTAGAGTACTTACTCCACCTTTGATTTAGGATATTATTTCAACATTGTAATACTTATATTGAAATTACATAATTTAAACAGCGTAACACAACATTTAAAAAAAAAATCTCATTTAACTTAATAACACTTTTACAATTTAAAATTCCTACAATACACGACTTTTTATCGAAAACGATAGATAGTCGTAGTCATGAACGGATCGTCACTATCGTTTGGTTGTTAGAGCGATCACGGTTAGCAACCACTTGTCATACGTAATATCGTTGAGCGAATAGTTCATTGCTTCATATATCATTGAATGACTAGTTTAGACAGCATTAGAGAAGCAATGTATATGTTACAAAAATATTATAGTACTTAATTGTCCGTACATGAAAATAACATAGTGAGGACATTGAAGATTATTTTTTCATGATTTTAGAGGTAAATACAATAAAATACATGTACTAGCATACGGTAAGTGATTCCATTATTAATAAAGATTTTTTTATTGCTCTTAATTTTACAGGCAACCACTGAACAACTCGGCATTTTATATGTTATCTCGGTCGTTGTCAAAACACAGCTAAACCTAGGTGACAGCCATTTTTAGCTATATAATCGGTCTAATCATATTGCGTTGACAAGAAAACCCCGTCATACCACTTCTCCTTTTATTTAGATGGATTCTGTGGTTGGTAATAATGGGTTAAAAATAATAAATATCAAAATGTTATCCCTACGCCTATTCTCGTCCTCGTTAGTTAAATATCATTGTACCCGTTAGTTATACAAGTATATTTTCACATGTTATTGTTATATGTAAATGATTCCCGTCAATCTGACGCCTCACCGCTGCGTTCACAGGTAAATTGCGTCACATACATTACTGTCAAAACACATACCCGATAGACCCCAACCCTAACGAATATTCATACGTAACAAACTGAATTTAGAGGGGGCATTTTGAGCTCATTTTCATACTATCTAGATTTATGTAGGGTTAGCAAAACAAATATACCAACTGAAAATACCCATTCAAAAAACTTAAATTATTTAAAAAAATATATATTTACGGAGTAAGAATACAAGTATCCCTACGTCACGGGAGGAGGCCCGTCCCTGCAGTGGGACATTAATGGGCTGTTATGATGATTTAAACAAAACTTGTTTATTATTAAAGTCTCTTTCACACACCGCTTTTGTGAAATCCCCTACCCAAAAAGTTCTCACTAAGCACTATTCATGCCCTATTCATTGTCAGACCTAATTTTAAACTTACCTTTTTGAAAATGTAATGTAATAGGCAAAACGACGACCTCTGTGGCTTAGTGGTTACATTACATGGCTGCTACGCAGAGGTCTCGGGTTCAATTCCCCCTCTATGCAAATCTTTGTGTGCATATGAATGTGTGCATATGAATATGATTGTTTGCATTGGTCTGAGTGTTTCTATAAATAATATGTATGTATTTACAAAAGAAAAGTACCTATATAAGTATTAATATCCGTTGTTCTGTTACCCATAACACAAGCAGGTTAAGCCTAGCTTACTTTGGGAACAAATGGCGCTGTGTAGAGATGTCCGTGAATATTTATTATTATTATTATTTAAAATGTATTCAATGAACATGGTGTCTCCCGCAAAGGTTGTCGTAAAATAAAACAGTTTTCGCTCAACTCGAAACTTTAGAAGTGACTACCAATGTTTTTAGTAAAGTTTTGTTTTTATTTTTCTGCTGACGCTCCTTACATAGCCTGACATCCAATCATGTTACCCGTTGTGTTGAAGGCTGTTGGATTTTGGTATTTTGTGGTGTGAAGTTGTGTCTTGTATTTGAGAAATGCTTTCAATTTACTGTGATGATATCTACAGAATTGTGTTCTGTATGTTTCTGGAGTGAGAATAAATAAATAATTATAGTATTTTGTAATTTATTTCCCACACTTTAACACAACACTTACATACATACACATTACATAAGTACTTTATTTTTGTAATTACACACAAAATTGCACACAAAGATTTGGATTGAGCCGAAATCGAACCATAACTTTGCTTACACGTTGCTCTGCATTTGTAATAACGTCCATACTAATATTATAAATGGGAAAGTGTGTTTGTCTGTTTTTCTTTCTTTCACACCAAAACGGAGCGACGAATTGACGTGATTTTTTAAGTGGAGCTAGTTGAAGGGATAGAGAGTAACATAAGCTACTTTTTGCTACCCTGAATTTAACGCGAGCGAAGTCGCGGGCAAAAGCTAATAGTCCATAACTCTACTTATCCTATTTAGGTCTTCCAATAAAAAAAACAACTAGGTAACTGCAATGCCGAATCAGTAGGCCGCGAACACTCCGGCCAACATTAATTTCCCGCGCTACATCTCACCACCTAGCTCCCCTTGTATTAAAGCTTAAACAGTATAAGTTCTAAAGTAATTTACGAAGTGTAAAAGTGTTTTAAACGCTGCTAAGTAAGCTATTTATAACTATATAACTGTCATCAACAAATGAAGGGAAGAAACCTTATTTGAGGACAAAACTTTTTGTTTTTGGGGACCACATTAACGAGGAACGTCTTGACCCTTAAACTCTATTGTTTATGTAAAGCGGAGTTTCAAAATTTATGGTTTGAAGTAACTTTTTAAATGGGAACTTACACCATTACTTTAAAACTTTCGTTTCACTTGATTTTTACCTTTCGTGATGGTATGTATAAAGTATTTTGGTAGGTTATCTTTCTTCATACTTGCCAGCGAATAGTTCCTAAACTATTACTAACTATAGTAAGTGTCGTTTGCGGTGGATTACTGAACGTATAATCGTTTCTGCCCTAAATATTATTGTCATCCTTTACCTTAGATAACACGGTAAAAGAGTATTCCATCTTATTTTATATAGGTCTATGTGCATTCAAATCTCCTGGATTGTCAGAAGGGAATTTGAGTCGCCCCAAAATTTTCAACATCATTGTGTTATGGTTCTTTCGAGCCCACTCTATTGGTCAAATTTACAAATGTGGAAATATGTGGTTAAGTGACATTTTATTTAATTTTTTTACGAAAAACTTTTATAAACATATTTTATTATTGCTCCACTCCTATTAGTCATAGCGTGATACTATATAGACTATGACATAAATGGCCTATTTAACACAGAAAGAATTTTTAAAATCGCTTCATTAGATCCAGAGATTACCCCTTACAACCTCACAAACACACAAACTTTACCTCTTTATAATATTAGTATAGATATGTAAGCAATATTATTTTACGGTATTTTTACTCAGCTTCCTAGGACAGATTTACAGCACGGTTTCTATTTTATTTTATTTCTTTTAGCGCTGTTTCGTCTCGTAAATTAAACGCTTATCCTTAAGGTATCTAAGGAGTGTAATAAGCGTAGACATAAAAGACCTATCCACAACTTCGGAAATAGACCTATTGTACGCAAACACGTTAAATAATTCATAGATCACAGTGACCCGACTTTAAATACATAATCAAGTACTCAGTGAATAAGTAAGTAAGTAGAGTGCTGATACATACCTATATTCCTACTTCCCTGAAAATACTGTGGATTCGGAAATAACTAAGTATGTTAGTTTGTCATGCTTCCACATAAAAAAATCTAAACATAATATCGGTGAAATTTAATAATACTAGACTAGATTGTGCACCAGATAGATATCTGGTTTAAAATATAGCCTGTATCCTGAAACAAATACGTTTGCTGTAGGTACCTAACTGAATGCGTAAGCGCATACATTTTTGCGCATCATCATCATCATTTCAGCCAATCGACGTCCAGTGCTGAACATAGGCCAAGTATTGCCACCTCGTGCGGTCCTGTGTCCTGTACATTTTTGCGCATAATTGGCAATAAATGCACAAAAAATGTTTATAACTTGCTTTGTTAATAGAATAAAAAGACCATGGAAAATTTTGTTATGATAAATTTGTCATTATATTATATTATTATTTGTTGTTCTGTTACCCATAACACAAGCAGGTTAAGCTTAGCTTACTTTGGGAACAGATGGCGTTGTGTAGAGATGTCCGTGAATATTTATTTATAATACTATACCATACCTACAAAACATACCGGTTAAGAAAAGATTATACTAGTTTTGAATGCAGTAGAATTTCATTTACTCATTCACTAGTTCAAAACTATGGTTGCGTATATTTTTAATGAGACTGACGGCGCTTGTACACGGTAAGAAAAATCGCCGGGCCTACGCAAGAATTCGTGTCGTTTCTAAGCACGACCTGTGTACACAGCGTCGGCGATGAATAAGAAAATATTCTTGTCTGCGCAAGACAAGACACGGCGAACGTTGTTGCGGAGGGGCGGGGAGCGGTGTAGTAGGGTATCATACTATTTGCTTTCTAGTTAACATTTTTACTAAAGGAAACTCACACTGATTATCACACTTGTTATTACTTGCGCGCCCTACGCCCGTCTGACGACTGCACGAAAAAAATCCTATCGTGTACACGTTTCGATTTGTCTTGTCTGCGGAAGACAAGAAAAGTTTTCGTGTACGAAAAAGACAAAATTCTTGACGTCTACACGAAGATTTGTCTTGTCTGGCGCAGACACGGCAAATTTTCTTAGCGTGTACAAGCGCCCTCGCGTCATTTTAAAAAAGGCAAAACAGAAAGTCTTAGAATCATAATAAAAAGGAAAGTTCTTACTTAAGAGAGTACTTTTATGTATACCTAATACATGCCTATTAGAAGTAGTATATGTAGTTGGAAATAAACGATTTGTTTTTACCATGGTTTAAAACAAAATACTTGTGTTTATTGTTCATTCTGTTTATTTAATAAATATTTTCTTTTATTTCTATTTTCCGTAACCATTTTCTAAACTAATATTATAAAGAGGTAAAGATTGTGTGTTTGTAACGTTGTAATCTCTAGATCTACTAAACCAATTTAAAAAAATCTTTCTGTGTTTAATAGACTATTTATCGGGGAGTGTCATAGGCTATATAATATCACGCTATGACTAATAGGAGTAAAGCAGTAATGAAATATGTTTAAAAAACGGACGCGTTTTTTTTTTGCCGCCTAACAAAGTGGGCACGGGTCAGCTAGTACACTATATAAAGCTAACCACATTTACGTACATCTTCCTACTCGATTTAGTCATGGAATGTAGTCGGCCCTCTCTCTATCATGTTTATATCTTAACGCAGTGACCAGGATGCCGCAAATTAGACATTAGTGGTACTAATTATACGTTAATAGAGATTTACGTCTAATAAACAAATAGGAACGTATATAAATTCACGCTGTGTTCCCATGGAAATACACAGATACAATGTGACGACCTCTGTGGCGCAGTGGCTGCTACGCAGAGGTCTCGGGTTCGATTCCCGCTCAATGCAAATCTTTGTGTGCATGAACAAGATTGTTTGCATTGGTCTGGGTGTTTTATATTTATAATAATTGTATGTATTTACAAAAAAAAAGTATTTAAGTATGTTTATCCGTTGTGTAGTACCCATAGTACAAGCTTTGCTTAGTTTGGTAATAGATGGCGATGTCTGAATGTGTGAGGATTATTTATTTATTTATAATGGAACGCCAGGTAATACGATCCTTACAAATATGCTATTCTTTTTTTTGTACAAAAATAGTATTTTCATACTATAACTCTCACATATATCTACCACGCCATCTAGTCTCAAACTACTACAAACTTATTCTTTCTTGCATACAAGAAAATGGAACTGCGGAAACTAATTTGAATAAAGTTGTAGTTCAACCATATTTTCCCTTGAACTTGTCGATGGAAGTTTGCGAGAAGAAAACTTACGTCTGCAATCTAACTTTTAAAACAAAAGAGCATAGATTTTGTTACTTTATGATTCCTTTGTCTATGATCACCAGACTGGGAATTCAAAAATGTAATTTAAGCTACTTGTATCGTTGGTGTCTTTAAATATTCCTCACACATTCACACAACGCCATCTAGTCCCAAACTAAGCAAAGCTTGTACTATGTGTACTAGACAACGGATACACATACTTAAATACTTTGTTTTTGTTAATACATACATATTATACATAGAAAACAAACAATGCACACAAAGATTTGCATTGAGTGGGAATCGAACCCTAGACCTCTGCGTAGAAGTCATGTTATATACCTAACCACTACGCCACAGAGGTCGTCAATGTAATTTAAGCGTCTTGTATCGTTGGTGTCTTTAAAGAAGGCTAATAGAGGTTCGAGAATCATAGTGTCATGTCTGGATACGGAAAATTCAAAATAATTCCGTCTGGCTAGCGTGCTAACTAGTAGGTCAAATCCGTGATGTCACTCCATGGATGGGTGACCGCTTAGTGATATTTCATTTAAACGAACTCTGCAGGGCACGTAAAATTTCTGTTTTTGTTGTTGGTTTAGAAACAATAGTCCTCAAACTCCACTTTCTTCTCTCCTCCTCTCCTTTAATCTATTCTAATATTATAAAGAGGTAAAGTTTGTGTGTTTGTGACGTTGTAGGGGGTAATCTCTAGTTCTACTAAACCGATTTTAAAAGTTCTTTCTGTGTTGAATAGACAATATATCGGAGAGTTTCATATTCTATATAGTATCACGATATGACTAACAGGAATGGAGCAGTAATAAAATATGTTAACAAAAGTGACGCGTTTTTTTCGCGGCCTAACGAAGTGGGCACGGGTCAGCTAGCTACTATAATTATAATAAAACTTCATGTAACTTGAACCACAAATATATAATTAAGAGTGGACGTACATGATTGTAGAGACACGTCAGTCACGTCACTGTGACGCGGGTAACTGCTGCGTCACGTTGTAATGAATAGTTCGCGCAAATCACGCTGCGTTCACGCTGCACGCAGACTAGAAACTTTTTTATGTTTAAACATGCGGGCAGTCATTTGTACATATTATACGCATTGAATTTTGATATTTAAAAAGAATAAAATATATAATAATACACACACATACATACACTCAGCAGTGTGGTGACACCACTCCATCTCAACGTGGCAATATCGTTAAATTTGATTAAGAAGGAAAAAGGAAAATCTTTTTGTGATACTTTCTTTTTTTCATTATCTTCTTAGCTACATTAATAATAGGTCTATACCTATGAAATTGCCCTTTTGTATGAAGATTTTATCAGAAGTTTGATTTTACATACTAACGTTTTCTTGGATTTTTCAATAATTATTAAACTTAATAGAATCAAATTTGGTATAAGCTAACTGTTGTGTTCAAAACACAGAAAAAAAAAAGTATCGGAGAAGAAGTTACAGTTAAATAAATGGGAAAATCTGCTGTTTTAAATTGGACCCATGTTCACAGGCTTATTATTATTCCAAATAATAATAATTTTCATTTATTGTCATTTGTTAGATGTTGGTTATATCCTATATTTCTTAAATAATTAAAATAATTTAAACATTATATGTTTTTAAAGAATATAGACTAATATAGAGGCTAAAGACTGCGAAGAAATAACATCTCCGAAAAAAACAGACTAGACTCATTGACTAGACTTTGTGATTTTTCATTTTTTCTTAACTACATTTAATATAAAGACAAATTGCTTTTTTTTGCCACAAGTTCATGTTACCGTTTTAGGAAATAATTTACAGCGGTTTTATTCCTACTTGTATCCCGTATGTGTTCACACAAAACGCTAAGGAGGTTCTCGTCCATGTTTAATTTAATGAACATCGTGTAAATGTGCACTAGACGCGAAAAAACATCTAGTCCTGTTTCTCTTCTTTTAAATGAAAATAATACCACCATAACCCGCATATCTAACTAAAAAACTGCGTGACTTGCATGTCAATTCTCGTTCCTTAAAATCGTTAAAAATTCGGTTAAGTTAACTTTAGTTGACAAATTGTCTTACCTATTGTATGACAATTTGACAGCTAAAGTGCTGGCTAAAGCACCTTGATGAAGCTAGTAGGATGGCATGCTCACAATGAGAAATCTACAGTTAATGATGAGATTTATGACGTTTAAGAAAAAATAAAGTGCAATTGAGATCATTTAAAACAATTATAATTACGAGAATAGCCCCTTTAATCTGTGCGGATCGTAGTACAAAGCGTTTAATAGTCTAGTCCTAACCCTACGATATTTGTAAAAAAGAAAATCTTTTTTAACAAGAATCTCTCTAATCTCTTAAAACTTTACCTTTTAATTATTTCAAGAAGTACAATAAAGAAATCACCTATAATCTTTTGAAAGTTAATTGGAAGGTAGAAGTACAGTCGGCAGCAAAAGTCTATGACCACACCCTTAATTTTATAGATTGTACTAAACGCAGTAGGTAAACGTTACAATTTAATAAGAAATAATTGTTAGAATTGAAGGCATATGCCCAGCAGTAGACGTTCATTAGCTGATGATTATGATATTTATGTTAGAATTGGATGAACATCGTAGAAGTCACAATTAGTTAAAAATCATGAAGTAAAAATTATCTAGAAACTACTAACTATCTACAAACACCGTTCCGGACGCTACTCCTGGCAGTAGGTATTCGAGACTCGAGACCCAAGTCCACACACGTTCCCAGATATCAAGCTTAAAAAATATCCACATGGTCATCAACTTTTGATGCTGACTGTACAAGATAAAATTAGAATTAATTTGGAGCTTTTTTAATTTGAAAGTGCCAAGTTTAGAAAAGGGTGGGTACTTGGAGATCTTAAAAAGTTTTCTTGTTATTTTTATCGGCAATTGCTTTGCGAAGGCGTAGAGATTAGGTAAGAAATATTGATTATTAAATTAAATTGTTTTTCTAAGTGGCAACCCTTTAGTTTAAGGTTGTTCTACTTTTGTAAATTGGATAGGTACCTTACTTTGCTTAAGTTTTGTAAGTTAACAAGACTGTGACTCATACTTGTGAGAGATTTATCATAGAAAAACTAAAAAGGTGATCATTGACACCCCATTCAGGGAACTTCTCCAAAAAAGGAGGGAAATTTAGACTATTTATATATTCCTCACACATTCACACAACGCCATCTAGTCCCAAACTAAGCGGAGCTTATACTAGGGTTACTTGACAACGGATAAACATGCATAAATACCTTTTTTTTTGTAAGTACATAAATATTATACCTCCATAGAAATCACACAAACCAATGCAAACAATCATGTTCATGCACACATAGATTTGCATTGAGCGGGAATCGAACCCGAAACCTCTGCGTAGCCGTTTTTCGTTTCGTCCGTATACATGTAGATTTCTTAAATACAACAAAATGGGAATGAATATTTATTTCAAAAGTTCTTAAGGAATTTTATAAAAATACTTACGTAAAAATATGTATAGCGCCATCCTATCCTATACTTATAATGAAAACCTACCCAAGAATAGAACAAAACAGGAATATAAATAGAACAGTGGGTCCGAAGCTAGCTAGCAATTAATTATCCCTCTTCCACGCCATTAGTTCACTTCGCCATAATTGTGTTGCCTTTTCTTAGATAATAGTGCACTTAATTATATCCAGTTCATGAGGAGTGAATTTGTAAATGTCTTTTTGTAAAGATAAGAATAGCTCTAAAAGAAGAAACCATAACAGCCCATTAATGTCCCACTGCAGGGACGGGCCTCTTCCTGTGACAGAGGGATATTTGGCCTACTAATACCACGCTGGCCAAACGGATTGGTATAGGGTTTAATTTCAAGTTTTACTTCTTTTTATTACGTTAAGACAATATTCACGAATAGTTCCTTAGCCGGTTTTTACGACACCCATGGGATGAGATGGGGTGGTGACATATTGTATTGTATATACCTACACTGGAAAAAATTGATACTCGAGGCAGATTTGAACCTGGGTCTTGGAACACGCGTCTGAAGAGTGTCTAATATTTTCCATTGTCTTTCATCTTTTCGAAATTTTCTTTTTATACCTTACTGTAAAGGTTAATTTAAGTTTTTTAAAATAGGTAAGTATAAATAGTAAAAAGATTAAAATGTAGAAATAAAAGAGAAGAAATGATAGGCAACCTGCAGTGGGACATAAGCTGTTACGATCAAACGGTTTTGGTATGAAACTGGTAAATTAAGTTAATGCTGACTTCATGTAATACTTGTCTTAATTACTTATCCATTATATTCAAGCCAAGTCATTATATTCTATTACCATTACACTAAAGTTATGCATCAAAATGAAACGACATTATTTAAATTATTTAGCTTAAGTTAGGGGTAAAGTAATAAATAGGTCACAAGAAATAAGTTTAACGGACTCGTTGCGTGTTTAAAACAAATCAATATTACATTTAACTTAAAGCAAAGGAATTCCTTAGATTTTCTTTGATTATCAATTTTCTAACTTATTCCTACGCCTTTATTTTTCAATGATTTATTTCGCTAAAGATCGTAAAGACTAACTCCCGGTTTCCGAATGTCTGATCAAGTAAAAATCAACTAATCAAGTGTCAAAACTCTTGTCAACTATTACTTTCAGGAACAAAAATTTGACACTTGATTATTTGAGTTTTACTTGATCAGTCATTAGGAAACCGCTTGTTAGTTTTTAACGTAATTTAACGAATGCTGTTTAACCCTGTCTTACAGTAGTTACTATTCCTAGAAAGAAACAAATCTCATGTTTTACTTGTGATCGTTTTATATCGAGTTGACCACGGTGTTCAGCGAGAAGTTACCTGACTATAGTCGAATAGGTTGTTGAATTCGAACAACGTGTTCTTTACCATGTCTTCAGTGCAATGCCCTTAGTTACCCAGTAGACATGTTGACTACATTTGAATTTGTGCTAACAATACCTTCCTTAACCGGAATAAAGAAACCCAACTCGCAAATAACAAGTACAAAACAACGCAAAAATCTTTAAAAAATACACAAGAATTTTTCATGAAAAACTGCATTGTACTATTTAATAAACCATTATTAGTTGGCGTGCTGTTGTGAAATAAGAATCTAATGTTAGTTGTAATGGAGGGTTGATACGTCGCATTGCGCTATGCAGAAGCTAACTAAAATACTTTGTTTTTACCTAATTGATGGAAAATTAACTGAAGTGACGTTATGGCTGGCATTTGAAATAATTTAACTGTTGGAAATAGCACGATAGTATTCATATTGGGGTTTTCATTTAGCATTTAAATGGAGTTATTGGTTGTGTTTCATATTCTATGGTTAGTAATAAAGCAGAGAGGCAATTCTAGTAATTAATATAGTTTAAAATTGTATCGTCGTAACGGATATCCGTGTGGTGGCGGAGTAAGAATACAATATGTCACCACCCCATCTCATCCCATGGGTGTCGTAAAAACCGATTATGGTACTATCCGTGAATTTATCTCTACAAAATAAAAAGAAGGAAAACTTGAAATTAAACCCTATACCAATATGTCTGGCCAGTGTGGTATTAGTAGGCCAAGTATTCCTCCGTCACGGGAGGAGGCCCGACCCTGCAGTGGGATATTAATGGGCTGTTATGATGATGAATTAAATAGTAAGTATACTTCTATCCAATTTACATATTATTATAGTTAATTCTGTAGATAAAGTTAAAAACCTTTAATAAATTCGTGATAGTATCTCGTGAACGGAACTATCTATTTGATCGCTCTCCCCAGAGACACTTGAATCTCTTCTCTCGTAGGCACGTAATGCTGTAGGTACAATGTAGAGGTTTTTGTTTTTAACCGACTACAAAAGAGAGAGAGAAAAAAGAGAAAAGAGGTTTAATTAAATATTTGTTGACTCGAAACTCAGTTATGTCTAAAAATACACCTTAAAATTTAGATAGATAGATATTATAGTTATGTGTTTCTCGTCAAATATTCTGTTACAAATTTCCTGACTTATTAATGGCGACCTGGCTTCGGCGTGGTGTGTTAGCCTTATAAAAGATAAACCAAATGTGTTCCTCTTCCACTTACATAGGTGGTTACAAGTAGCTTCATTACCCGTTGACTCGAGAGGTGCTGACTCTCTTACCCGTTAATATCCGTTGTTCTGTTACCTATAACACAAGCAGGTTAAGCCTAGCTTACTTTGGGAACAGATAGCGCAGTGTAGAGATGCCCGTGAATATTTATTTATTTATTATTTACTTTTCAACAGATAGGTACTTAAAATTACGTATCTCAAAATTTTCACTTTGTTTAGATCCACTAAGATCTTCGAGCAATGCTAACCTCTCAGTCTTAATAAATAAATAAAAATTTACGGACATCTCTACACAGCGCCATCTTGTACCAAAGTAAGCTAGGCCTAGTAGCCTGCTTGGGTTACACATTATACATAGAAACACCCAGACCAATGCAAACAATCATGTTCATGCACTGCGTAACAGCCATGTAATATAACCACTACGCCACAGAGGTAGTCCAAATCCTTTAGTAGTTCGATTATTTCTACAAGCTTTGAGTGTGAACTCACCCTATGTTAAAATTCTCATGAATAAAATATTTTAGTACTTAGGTTGGATTTGTCAGTCTGTTTTCACTGATGTGATGATGTGGTTTATTTGGTTTTACTAGCTTCATTTTCTACGTTTATTCAATCATATATTTTGTATCATCATATTTGTAGGACTATGTCCAGCAGAGATCAATTAATTGATATGACAATATTGTCAGTGGTCGTTTACCAAGCTAAAATTCGAAAAGAAGAAAGACAATAACAAAATTTACTCGAGGCGGAAATCGAACCCGCGTCTCTGGACTATACGCGTCCAGCGCCATGGCCTCTAGGTCATCCGAGTACCCGTCTCGACTACCAAATTTAACCACTGCTTTATATGGCGCCGGGCACAACAAGCTAAAATTGTAAAAGAATAAAAGAGGAAACAGAGTAAATAAATATAACAAAATTTAAATCAACTTTTGAAACACACTCCTTGTCATCCTTATCTAGTCTATGTCATAATAATATGAAAAGTATAGGTACGAACTAAAATAGCAGGTGAAGCCTAGCTTACTTAGGGAACAGATGGCGCTGTGTAGAGTTGTCCGTGAATATTTATTTATTATTTATTATTATCCACTAAACTTTAAATACGGTTAGGCATTTTAAGCTACAGAATATCATAAAGGAAAAACCATACTTCCATATTCAATTCTCGTGAAACACATTATCCAACAAAATAAAAAATAAGTACCAAAAAAAGTTTGTATAAGTACTTTTTTGTTTTAAAACAATAAAAAGCTCAAACATTATCTGTTTTTAGTAAAAAGGTTTTTGTTGAACTTTTTACATGGCGGCGACGGATGTAGCTGTCGTATACTGTTCCGTACAAACAACGTAAGGATAACATACAAATTAAAATACAATATTATTATCCGTGTGGTGACGGAGTAAGAATACAATATGTCACCACCCCATCTCATCCCATGTATCCGTAAATATTATCTTTACGAAACGAAAAGAAATAAAACTTGTTATTAAACCCTGTACCAAACCGTCTGGCCAGCGTGGTATTAGCCTAGTATCCTTCCGGGAGAAGGCCCGCTCCTGCAGTCGGACATTAATGGGCTGTTATGATGTTAATATACAAAGACAGAATGGCTTATCTATCATGCCCCCGTAGAAACGAAGCTTAACTTTATCGTTTGGTTAGTATCCAACCCGATGTCGCGATATGTTCAAGTCGCCCATAAATAATAAATATAAATAAATATTCCTCACACATTCACACAACGCCATCTAGTCCCAAACTAAGCAAAGCTTGTACTATGGGTTATAGTACCCAACGGATAAACAAACCTCTGCCTCGACGTCTGATTTGTAGTGGTTATATATAATACTAGCTTTTCCCCGCGGCTTCGCTCGCGTTAAAAAGTATTATTATAAATTATGTTTAAAAAAAACCAGAACCCTTATGAGATCACTTTGTTGTCCCTCTGTCTGCCTGTATGTCAAAACCATTTTTCTAAGGAATGCGTGGAGTAGCTAAGTCGTAATGTCACAGAATTTTGGAAAGATGATTCGTGACGTCATAGAATTTTTGACAGTTGATTCGTGACGTCATATAAATTCTGACAGATGAGACGTGACGTCATAGAATTTTGGCGGGAATTTTTTTGACAACTTCGTCGTAACGTCATAGAATTTTAACAGCTGAGTCGTGACTTCATAGATTTTTTGGCAGCTGAGACCGTGACGTCCTAATAGGGGCAGAATTAATCAAAATCCTATATTAGCGGACGTCTTCATCATAGTAGCTCCAATCTTTAATTTCAGTTCAATCATTCGAAAATGTCAGAAGATTTATACAAACTTTCATCCTATTTTACCCTTTTAGGGGTGGAATTTATCAAAATACTTTTTAAGGAGATGCCTACTTAATAGTAGTTATCTGCTTGCAAAGTCTCAGCCTGATCGGTTTAAAACTGACAAAGTTTCATACAAATTTTCATCCCCTATTCATCCCCTTGGGGATAGAATTTTTAAAGTTTTTTCTAAGGAGATGCCTACGACATAGCAAGTATATGTATGCATGGCCTTAACCGATCGGATTGAAATTGACAAAGTTTCATACAACTTTCATCCCCTATTTGATCCCATAGGGGTAGAAAATATCAAAATCATTTCTGAAGGGATGCCTACGTCAAAGTAACTATATACATGCAAAGTCTCAGTCCGATTGGATTAAAATCGACAAAGTTTCATAAAAACTTTAATCCCCTATTTTATCCCCTTGGTGGTAGAATTTGTAAATATCCTTTCTAAGAGGATGCCTACGACATAGCAAGTATATGTATGCATGACCTCAACCGATCGGATTGAAATTGACAAAGTTTCATACAAACTTTCATCCCCTATTTGATCCCATAGGGGTAGAAAATATCTAAATCATTTCTGATGGGATGCCTACGTCATAGTAACTACACACATCAAAAAAGTCTAAGCAACATGCATGATATTACAAATTTACCATTTATATTAATTAATTTCTAAGTATTTACTCACTCAAAGTGTATAGGTAAGTAAACTTCAAGTGTATAGGTAAAAAAATTTCGATTATGTTTTGTTTTTTTTCATAAAATTCAAATGACTGCGAATTTGTTTGAATTTGAGTGCATGTTAATTGCTACGTTTTAGTCTTGATTTTATAATTTTACCAACCATTTAAATACAGTTGGCGACAAAATTGAATTGTTAGATATTCTTTACGTCATGGAGCGACGTCATTTGACGGCAGATGAAATGCAAAGAGCTGTAGGGATGTTGCAAGCGGGAAGTAATCAATCTCAGGTATCTCGACATTTTGGTATTCATAGAAGTGTTATTTGTCGTCTTTGGCAGCGCTACAATAATACAGGGGAACCCGCTGAACAGCATCCAGGCCGTAAAAGGAGTACAACCACTCGGCAAGACCGGTACATACAACTGACTGCAAGACGCCAGCCGATGTTAACCGCTCGAGAGATAAGTTTGAGGCTACAAAATTCAAGTGGTGTTGATGTAAGTCCCCAAACTGTGCGAAATCGACTGCATGAGTACGGCCTACGAGCTCGACGCCCTATCAGGTGCCCACCGATACGTCACGGGAATCGCGCTCGTCGAAATGAATGGTGTAGAGAACGCATAACATGGACCCAGGAACAATGGGATAAAATTATGTTTTCCGATGAGTCGCGATTCGGGTTTAGGCCTGATACAAGAAGGGTGCGAGTGTACCGTCGACCCGGAAATACTGAAAGACTCAGGTGCGTTCAGGAAGTTCATCCATACAGCGGCTCAACAGTTATGGTATGGGCGGGTATTATGAAGAACAGGCGAACTGAGCTCGTTTTTGTAAATGGAAACATGAACGCTGAAAATTACGTTGAGGATATTCTCAGACCTTATGTCCATCCATTTGCACAAACCTTTGGCTCCGATTTTACGTTAATGCATGACAATGCGCGTTCACATACAGCTCGGCGAACCAGTGAATACTTGGCAACGGAGAACATCCAGGTATTGCCCTGGCCTGCACAATCGCCAGACCTCAACCCCATCGAGCACGCATGGGACATGCTCCAGAGACGTGTTTTGAAGGACTTGGACGGAGTGACAACAACCCAACAGCTGAAGGATTTGCTACAATTCCATTGGGAGCGAATACCGCAAGATGGCATAAACAGTCTCATTAATTCAATGAATAATCGTTGCCGACAAGTTCTGAATAGCAGAGGAGGCCATACTTTGTATTAAATTGTCCTATTCTTTCACAATAAATTCATTTTCTTAAGAAATTTCAATTTGTAAAAAAAAAGTTTAGTTTCTTATGTACCTGTATATTCTAATATTGTTAATTTCTGTTATTAAAAGAACTTATAAAGAAAACAGCTGTTATTTTTACATCATAGAACCCTAAAAATATTATTTTAAAAATAAAATACAACGTTATAATTAAAATAAATGGTAAAATAAATTAATATAAATGGTAAATTTGTAATATCATGCATGTTGCTTAGACTTTTTTGATGTGTGTATATACATGCAAAGTCTCAGTCCGATTGGATTAAAATCGACAAAGTTTCATAACAACTTTAATCCCCTATTTTATCCCCTTGGTGGTAGAATTTGTAAATATCCTTTCTAAGAGGATGCCTACGTCATAGTAACTATATGTATGCAAAGCCTCAGCCCGAACAGTTTAAATTTGTCAAAATTTCAAATTAACTTTCGTTCCCTATTTTATCCCTATAGGGGTTGAATTTAATAAGATACTTCCTAAAGGGATGCCTACGTCATAGTAACTATTTGAATGCAAAGCCTCAACCCGATCGGTTTGAATTTGACAGAATTTCAAACTAACTTTCGTTCCCTATTTTATCCCCATAGGGGACGAATTTAATAAAGTCATTTCTAAGGGGATGCCTACGTCATAGTAGCTAAATGCAAGCAAAGTCTCAGCCCGATCGGTTGGAAACTGACAAAGTTTCATACAAACTTTCGTCGCTTATTTTATCCCTTTGGGGGTAGAATTTATAAAAGTCCTTTCTAAGGGGTTGCCAACGTCCTAGTTGCTATATGCATACAAAGTCTCAGCCCGATCGGTTTGAAACTGACTAAGTTTCATACAAACTTCCATCACCTATTTTATCCCCTTGGGGGTAGAATTTATAAAAGTACTTTCTAAGGGGGTGCCAACGTCATAGTAGCTATATGCGTGCAAAGTCTCAGCCAGATCGGTTTGAAACTGACAAAGTTTCATACTAACTTTCATCCCCTATTTTATCCCTTTGGGGGTAGAATTTATAAAAGTCCTTTATATGGGGTTGCCAACGTCTTAGTAGCTATATGCGTGCAAAGTCTCAGTCAGATCGGTTTGAAACTGACAAAGTTTCATACTAACTTTCAACCCCTATTTTATCCCCTTGGGGGTAGAATTCATCAAAATCCTTTCTTAGCGGATGCCTACGTCATAACATCTACCTGCATGCCAAATTTCAGCCAGATCTCTCCAGCGGTTTGGGATGTGCGTTGATAGATCACTATGTCAGTCACCTTTGAGTTTTATATATATAGATAGATGATAGATGACTGCTACGCAGAGGTCTCGGGTTCGATTACCGCTCAATGCAAATCTTTGTGTGCATGAACATGATTGTTTGCATTGGTCTGGGTGATTCCTATATATACATAATAATGTATGTATTTACAAAAAAAATGTATTTAAGTATGTTTATCCGTTGTCCAGTACCCATAGTACAAGCTTTGCTTAGTTTGGGACTAGATGGCGCTGTGTGAATGTGTGAGGATTATTTATATTTATATTACATTTATGTACATTTACATACCACACAAAGCCGAACAAAAAGCAGTAACTCAAGTACTCACGACAATAAAGCTATGAATCTCAATTTGTTCTCTCTCTCGCTGTATCCGACTCAATATCTCCCCAGACCCTATTACCATACTGTGAGACCACTAAGATCCATCGCCACTGAAGCTAGATGAAAGGAAATAGGATTATGCCGGAATATTTATTGAATAGGGAAAAGGGTACGAAAATGAAGACTTGCTTCAAATACAAATATAAAAGTATTTTTTATAACTTATTTATATTGAAGAGGTAGTTTATTTCTTGAATCAGCTGGTATTTTGTTTGGTATTCATCATAACAGCCCATTAATGTTCCACTGCAGGGACGGGCCTCCTCCCGTGACGAAGGGTTACTTGGCCTACTAATACCACGCTGGCCAGACGGATTGGTATAGGGTTTAATTTGACGACCTCTGTGGCGTAGTGGTTATTTAACATGACTGCTACGCAGAGGTCTCGGGTTCGATTCCCGCTCAATGCAAATATTTGTGTGCATGAACATGATTGTTTGCATTGGTCTTGGTGTTTTCTATGTATATGTTTGTAAGTATTTACAAAAAAAAGTTTTTAAGTATGTTTATCCGTTGTACCGACAGTACAAGCTCTGCTTAGTTTGGGACTAGATGGCGTTGTTGTGAAAGTGTGAGGAATAATATTTTATATTAATATTTTTATACACTTTCCGTAGTATTAAAGTAACACCTTTCTCCAACGACTTTTGTCTTCACCTGTACTGTAGTCAGCAATTATCTCCCAAGATCCTTCCTCGCTCTATAGACCTACAGATCTATTACATTCCGGAACATTCTACACACCTCTACGAATATTAAAAGACTTGGGATAGAAACGTGGCTTGAATACAAATCTTATTTTTATCTAGCTCAAATTACTTCATTTAGATTCAAGTAGGTCGATTAGTTATTTAACTTTAGAGCCAATCAAATTGCCCGTAACATATGTACCTATATGTTACGGGCAATTTGATTAGACCGGGCATTATTAATAATGACCGGTCTGTATTAATAATGCCCGACTCAATTGGGCAATGTGATTAATACAGCATTATTAATCACTTTTCCCGGCCATTATGAATAAGGCCCACCCTATCTTGGGCAAAGTAATAAAATAGGTGAACTGTAGTGTTTTTGTTTATTAAATGAAATTAAACTTACAAAATTTTCATGAAAAGTTAACAAAAAATAAACTATTGGACATAGTAGTTAAAAAATAAACATTTTACTTAAATATCTGGCGTTGTGGTCGCCATACTAACCTAACCTAACCAACTGTTTCTGACTTTTGCCTTCATTTTAGGTTTTAGCTTTTTTTTAAGCTATCTCAAACACTAACTTATTACATGGACCACGGGCCATCGGCCATTATTAATAAAGACCGGTCCTTATTAATAATGCCCAGTTAATCACGTTGCCCGTAACATATATATATTTAGCAGATATTTTCTGTATGCAAATACAATATGCGAACCTTGATGTAGAATCCTGTTATTATGTGACAGACAAACAACAGATAAATCTAGTCTTTAGAATAAAAAAAACATTAGCAGTCTCTATTAGAGTAATGGTATGTACTCAATGTATTAGATAAATGTAGGTACTTAATTAGTGAGAGTAAGCTTGGAAAACTAATTATGATTGCTAAGTTCAAATTACCTTAAGACATTTTCTTGCCGTAAATAAAGGTTGAATTAAAAATTGTCTGCTTGAAATAAGTAAACTTAAATTAGCTAATTCTTTTATCTTATCGATGTGGCAACAAATAACCCCCTTACTCATAAACACCTCTTAAATTTAGTCACTGTTTAGCGAGATTTTTATTAGTAAAACCAACCTTAAGCCAAACAAAACCGTAAGAATTTAAGCTAATCAATTGAATAAAATTTAAGTGGCGTTTATGAGTAAGGGGGTGAATGTTTATCCATATTTCTTAGTAAGTATTCATAATTAGTTGGACATAATAAAGATGATATTGCTAATCGTAACTACTTATCCATAAAAGAAGTAGAATTTTTTTTTCTTTTATAAAAAAATTATCAGAAATGTATTATACGTTTATTAATGTAAATTGATGTGGATTAAGCTACATGTGAGTTTAGAAAGTATTTCAGATCAACACAGACAGACAAGTTTAGTAGATTTGAGTAGTAGATTGATTTTATTTTTCTCCTGTAATTTACATTGGACAATACAACGCGGTTTTTTAGTGCTGTGGCGTTTGTCTGTGTCGATCTATAATTTTAACTGTAGCTTCAATTTCAAGTAAATTGTATAAGACGATTTACTACGTAAAATCACCAAAAAATAGATTGTTTCGGTATTTTTTTTTAAATTTTGACGTGTAATCCATAAGGCCACAATTTACTTGTTCGGAAATTATGATGGAAAAAGCAAAACACTAAACAAAAATGGGTTAGTATAAATGAGCAAAATTCTATCTATCACTAAAAAAAACGCTCGTATCTACAGTAGGACAATAATGTCCTGTAATAACAGAACACTTTCAAAACAATCTAAAGGCCCCCCAAAATAATGTGAGGGTCCTTTAAACAGTACTTCAAATACAATTGCTCCTTTACCTTTTACTAAAACGTCCTTTTCTTTTTTCAGGTAAGTAAGCTGACCTAGTGACCTCTAAATCTCTGAAGACCCTTACAGACCTTAACAAGTGAGTCAGGTAACGTTTACAAATTACCCCGACCTCCCCTCATTGATTGGACATACAAATAATTATATTAGACTGTGTTATGTAAGGTGAAACTGGCCTTTTGGTAAGTTATTGGGTGCAAATGGAAAAGGGTTTGTTTAGGTTGTGTGGTGTGGTTATGAGATGTATAATGGCCTACTGCAAGGATGGGTCTGCTGTAGTGCTGGAGATAAGCTTAATACAAATTCTCGCCCTTTTTTGGCATGGAAAACCATGCTGGGGGGCGATGTGCATTTGTGTGTGTGGAATCTTTGTCCGATCCGGTTCGGACTGGTGTAATTATTACCAACCCATCATAGGAAAAAATATTACTGTCAGTATTATAAGGTATATCGAAGACGGAGTAAGAATACAATATGTCACCACCCCATCGTGTCGTAAAAACCGACTAAGGGACTATCCGTAAATATTATCTTTACAAAATAAAAAGAAGGAAAACTCGAAATCAAACCCTATACCAATCCGTCTGGCCAGCGTTGTATTAGTAGGCCAAATATCCCTCTGTCACGGTAGGCCCGTCCTTGCAGTGGGACATTAATAGGCTGTTATGATGATGATGTTCAGCGACCAAAGCTCCTTGTGGCCATTTGGACTTAATTGGTAATCAATACACACGAGCAGTCAACGTTATTGTTATCATATAAACAATACTGTGTAATATCTGAGATGGTAATTAATTAACGTAAAGCCACTCGTGTCTCACTAAATTATTATATACATACTGTTTATGTGACAGACAGACAACATAACTATCTATGATTAGGTTGTGCACATGTTAATATTATTTATAGTGTCTTGGAAAGCTGTAGCAATTGTATAATAAGGAAAGGAAACTTCTAGAAATTAACGCGATTTCGTATAAAAATTTACATGCAAGAAGTTTAAAATCGTAACCACAGGCACCCTTAGTCACTATTTAACATTTATATTGATATTCAATTAAAATAAAAGAAGATAGGACTTTATATCGCGCCTTAAGTCTCAAATACTTTTGCAAAATTTAATTTAAGTGTACCAAAGAACACACAGTCTCAGGATTAATTTATGTTCATACTTAATTAATAATAATATTCCTCGCACATTCACAAATCGCTATCTAATCCTAAACTAAGCAGAGCTTGTACTATACAAATTAATTATACATAGATAGTAAATACCCAGACTAATTCAAAACAATTCATACAAAGTTGCATTGGCTGTAAATCAAACCTAACAACTTTGCATATATGCTTTTAACCACAACGCATATAGTCAATATAGATACACACAATGATATACTATAGCTATTAATAATGAGTAGCAATTAATATTTAATCTAGCCCCGAATCTTTGTGAACTAATAGTGCCAAGAATATCGTGTTACATATGTATGGGTGTATCAATATACATAAATAATAAGGGTTCCTTGTTACACAAATGTATGGCGTGGTGGGTATCTGTTACTTTGTAATTGACCTATTAGGAATAGAGATGACAACATTTTAAGGACCCAATATCAACCCCAGCTAGGTGGTCCGACGACGTCAAAAAGGTCTCTGGATCGGACTGGATGCGGAAGGCGCAGGACCGAGTTCTGTGGAGCATGTTGGGACAGGCCTATGTCCAACAGTGGACTGCAATAGGCTAGTTGATAGATTGATATCACACGATGTTGGAAATACATGAGCCGGAAGTTTGTTCCACAACGTAATGGTTTGGCATGAGAAGCAATTTTCGAACCTTTGGTTCAACTCGATATCTGACAGTGGTGTAACTCTTCAGAGCACACACATAAACACACTAAGAGACGCGATATCTCTGCGAAGCTGTAGCGATTCCGCGTGCTCCGTGATCTGGGTGTTTTCACAACTGTGCGCAAAGCGGAAAGATTATCCGTGTGGTGACGGAGTAAGAATACAATATGTCACCACCCCATCTCATCCCATGGGTGGCGTAGAAACCGACTAAGGGACTATTCTGTGAATATTACTTTTACATAGAAAGAAGGAAAACTTGAAATTAAACCCTATACCAATCCGTCTGCCCAGAGTGGTATTAGTAGTACAAGTATCCGTCCGGAGGGACGGATACTTGTGACCCTCCGTCTGGAGGGATACTTACTCCTCTCTCCGAGGAGGCTCGTCTCTACAGTGGGACATTAATGGGCTGTTATGATGATGCGAAAAGCATGTCAATGCAGTCGGTCTAGGGCTTCCGTGAAATATTAGTCGTCTCTATTAGTTATATGATCATTGCTAACCATCAAGACCAATAATAATTTATGTAGGACCTACAAATAGCGCTATCATCGACTTATGAAAATTATTATGAGCTAACTTATATCTATACCAAGTTATAATTATATCTTGTATTTCATTGCTATGTAGTTATTCCTCGTATTTTAACGGTCGTCATTAAAACCACCCTTTAGTCCTTCAAGATGTTTTTGAGACATAAAGTTTTAGGCCGCATTGACTTAATTATGCCACAGAGGTTTGACGACCTCTGTGGCGTAGTGGTTATTTAACATGACTACTGCGCAGAGGTCTCGGGTTCGATTCCCGCTCAATGCCAAGCTTTGTGTGCATGAATATGATTGTTTGCATTGGTCTGGGTGTTTTCTATGTATAATATGCATGTATTTACAAAAAAAAAGTATTTACACCTCAACAAATCTAAAAGATACAGTATGACGTTTCATATTTTTCAAACTGAAACAACTTTGTTCATGCGTACATTATTCAGTTTCGAAAACCTTTTTCGTAAAACCATGAATTTAGAAAGATTTTATTATTGTATTTAAAAATGTACAATTCTTAATATATAAATTTAATTGAAAACTTTCAAACAAAGCAAAATAACACATATTTACATAGTAAATAATATCTTATAGTTCTATTCTTGACCTCATTGCAAAGTCACGTAGTTAGGTTACTGCTCGTAGTGTTGCGACTCTTCGGATACACTTGTATGCATAAAAATCGTTTACATATACGAAAAATCGTTATTATCGTTAGACACGTAACTAACTATTACTCGACGTGGTCGAAGGTGACGGGAGGCAACTTATTAAGGTCTTAGTAGTGAATAAAAAAATCCTAAACATTACTTTTATTTAATTAATTATAATTAAAATAAAAGTAATGTTTGGATTTTTTTTTATTCGCAGATTAGAGAATTTGCAATATGTGGTGTTTTTTTACAAAAGGTAATAATGAGATTAATTATTAAAGTGTCTTAAAAATCGGATATTATCGTAATCGATCTCTTAAATTTCGGATATTATTGTAATCGATTTTTTTATCCCAACCTTATTATTCAATTTGTCAGAACTGTCATACCGTACCTATTAGATTTGTTGGACTTTAAGTATGTTTATCCGTTGTCTAGAACCCATAGTACAAGCTCTGCTTAGTTTGGGACTAGATGGAGCTGTGTGAAAAAAAAATTAGAGTAGGTTCTCTTATGACAAGTCGTAGATTTCTTTTTCTGTGAACTTTTTAACTGGCACAAAGAAGTCCGGTCTCAGGACAATAATTTGTGAAACGCCCAAATATATTATGTCCCGCGTGGGATTCAAACCCGCAACCGCCGCGCCGCGGAGGCAGTGTCGATTTATTTTTTTATTTCAACATAATGTTACAAAATAAGAACATATTGACGTCAGTTTAAAACTTAGAAGATAGTCTGTTATGATAGAGACATACAATTAGTTCCGCCCCCCATAAACTATAAATTTATGAACATAACGAACCCACTAGCTGAACAGTCAAGAGTCCTTACCATGTCATCCACAGTAGGCTGTATAAATCAATAGTTACCAACCGGTACGGGACTCATGCTAATTGTAACGATATTAATTATAACCGACTAAGGTTAAGTGCGCTATGTAGGGTCACAAATTGGGTGGATACAGAAGTTTATCTTTTTTAGTTATGTATGTGGCGTAATGCTACG
The DNA here is from genome assembly GCA_905475405.1 of Schrankia costaestrigalis. Classification (NCBI taxonomy): domain Eukaryota; kingdom Metazoa; phylum Arthropoda; class Insecta; order Lepidoptera; family Erebidae; genus Schrankia; species Schrankia costaestrigalis. Next base: position 19,278,157 of record FR997835.1, read on the forward strand.
ATGATGTCTAGGGTTTAATTCCCGCTCAATGCAAATCTTTGTGTCCATAGACATGAATGTTTGAAACTAGGTGTTTTCTTTTTTATATGAATTTATTTTATCATATTTTTCAGCAAATTGACGTCCGTTGGTGTACATAGGCCTCTCCATCTGGCCTTATAGTACAAGTAGGCCAAATTGCCTCCCCTAAAAGCGACAGATTTATGAATACAACGAACCCACTAGCTGAACAGTCAAGAGTCCTTACCACGTCATCCACAGTAGTCTGTATAAATCAATAGTTACCAACCGGTACGGGACATGCTAATTGTGATGATATTAATTTTTTTTTTTTTTTTTTTCTTTATTGTACAAAACATATTCACATTATATCTTTGTTAAAAACCACTCACTTAAACCACTACGGTTTTTTTGTGAGTGGGAGTTCATAATTTAATAATTTACAGTTTTTGATATTATATACATACCTACACTTAAACAAATAGATAGCTTCACAATATATTACTATTAAAGATACAAATTATACATCTATGAAGGTTTCCAGAAGGAAAACCTTTAAGGATCCCTGGTAGGGCCGGTTTTCTATGTATTTGGCTAGTATTTCTTCCGGAATTGTATTTAGTATTTTAGGCAACAAGAAACGAGAAATCCTCGTTCCATACAAGTTATTGTAGTTTGGTACAACGTATTTATTAATATTTGACAGTTGTCTTAGGTTATTATTTCTAGTATTTGGACAAAGTTGATCTATGTTTACAATGTCTTCTTTCAGTACAGCTATTTTAATCAGACATTGTATTGGCAATATTTTACAGAAGTTGAATAATTCATTGTAATCATTTGTATGCATTGATTTTACATGGTGTGGAACAATAGTCTTTAACATCTTTAATTGCAATTTGTATATTTTATCAATGTAAGTTTTAAATGTGCGGCCGTAACTACTCAGACCGTAATTAATTACCGAGTCTGCCAGTGCAAAGTATAACAATCGTAACGTTTCATATGGCATTTTATACTTTAGTGTATACAATTTACTTAGAAGAGCCCTCAGCTTTTTACAAATATGTTCTATGTGTGCGCCCCAGTTAAAACGATTGTCTATAATTAGTCCCAGATACATATGCTCCCTTACTTTGTCCAAGCTACTGCAAGTGCTATTGTTATTGCATTCAAATTTGTTGTGTAGACATTCGTGATCGTGCGCTAGTATGTTAGGAGTGTAGCTGTCCCTATTATGCGATGACTCTATACACATAAATTTTGTTTTTCGAGCATTTATTACCAAGCCTACGTCATGAGCCCATTGGCACATTACATTAAAGTTATCCTGCAGTTTAGCTTCGGCAGTTTTTATATCTTTGTCCGCAGCCACCAAGCAGGTATCATCGGCAAACTGGTACACGGTACCATGCTGGAATATGTTACACATTTGATTTACGTATATAATGTATTCATTCGGACCGATTATAGAACCTTGAGCGGTGCCCTGTTCTGTACATATACTGTTACTAAACTTATCTCCCACTTTAACTTTCGTAAATCTGCCCTGGTGATAATTTTTGAAGAGTTCCAGCAGTGGTCCCCGTATTCCAGTCCGCTCGAGCCTGTCATACAGTACGTTATATTTTAACATATCAAACGCTTTGCTAAAATCAACGAAGATAACCAGCACATGACGTTTTTCATTCAGGTGCTCGTTAACTTCGTTGGTAAATTGACACAATAGTTGAGATGTACTTTTCCCTTTCTGAAACCCGTATTGTTTATTATGTATTATATTATTACTGGTTAGATAATGGCTAAGTTTATCCCCTATGTACCTCTCAACTATCTTGTCAATGCATGATAATATAGTGATAGGACGGTAGTTATTACAATCGTCGTGCTTACCACTTTTGTATATAGGGCGTATTACACCCTGCTTTAATTGATCCGGGTAGCTGGATGTGTCAATGCATTTATTAATTAAATGAGTTAGAACTGGGGTTACTTTTTCAGTTATATTTTTAATATCTATGGCTCTGATTCCATCCAAACCTGGACTTTTGTTTGTATTTAATTTTGATATGATTTTACATGTTTCCCTGTCACTTATCCTTTGCATTCTCATTGACACATTCATCCCATCATTTTTAGTCAACTCAGTTAATATTTGTTCACCACAAAGGATTGAAGACTTTTTAACATTATTATTAAATTCCCTTGCGAACATATTTGCCGCGTCGTTATCATTTAGAGAGAAATATTTTTGTATAGTTTCATCAACTGAGTTCACCACTTTGCCACACATTTCGTTAATAAGTGTCCACAATTTTTTCGAATTTCTAAAATTTTTTACAATTTCCTGTTTATAATATTTATTTTTTGTATATAAAATATATTTATTTGTTTTGTTTCTGTATTTGTTATAAATGATTCTATTTTCAATATTAGGTACTCTTTTTAATATTTTCAACAACTCACCCTTTTTTTTACACATTTGAATTACACTTTCATTTACCCAGTTACAAGCTATGGATCTATATTTATTTAATTTATATTTAATTTGTTTACATTTATCATATGATTCAATAAAAATATTTGACATTTTGTTATAAATATCATTAGGTGAGTTACAACAAAGAGGCGCATTCCAGTCTGAACGGTGTAGCTCGGCAAACAATTGATCACTATCGTAGGTATAGATAACAGTTTTTTTTGCACCCGTCCTTACAAGGCGTTCATTGACTAGCGTGCATGTCGTTATGTAATGATCGGCTGGTGACTCATTAATTACCGCAGGATAGATGGTGCCGGTCGCTGCCGAGCCGCACCGCACAAATATATGGTCTATACATGTTTGTGTTATATTGTGCCCTTTCTTATCAACCCGCGTGTATTGATTAATACAACTCACTAAGCCCAACTCGTATAATGTATTTAAGTAATCGGATGTAGTGTTACAATGTTTCATGGTATTTATGTTCATGTCACCCATGATCAAAAGGTTACCCTTACCGGCCTTGTTTTTAATTATACGTTCGATTTCCTTAACAAAACACGTTATTGACAAGTCTGGTGGTCTATACAATGTACATATATGGATTAAATCATTGTTTACTAACAGTTCACCCATAATTATTTCACTATAGGTAGAACAGATAGCCGTTCTGGTGAATTTCAACCTTTTGTGAACATAAAGTATAACCCCACCACCTCTTTTATGTTCTCTTAAATTTGTAAACATCGTATAATTTGGTAATTCAAATAAGAGTGAGCAGGTTTCCTTTATATTCACCTCGGTTAACGCGATAATGTCTACAATCTGCGGACTCGATGCGATTATTAGTTCTATTTGAGCAAAATTTAACACAATAGATCTTATATTTACATGTAAAGTTATTATTGACTGTTTATTGTTAGGTAATGAATCTATATATTCGTTCCAAGTATTGAAATTCCTTTCGTGTATATTACTGGTTGTATTATCCATGGAGAATTATATGTAATAGGTAGGTACAAACACTATCAGTTACGTAAACAACGAGAAAAATAACGATGCAGACTTACTGCTTTTTGCTGTTTAACTCCTGTACCCACTTCCTAATGTCTTCCTCTGATCGGATCACGTAAGTCTTATCCGTTTCGTCTTTCCAGAACATTTCCGCGTTTGCACCAAACAAATTTTACCATATTCGAGGTCTTTAGTTCCATTTTAGCTCGCCAAAGTAGATGGGCAGTAGTGGGAGAGAGTGCTTCTCTTAGGTAAATTCTGGAGTTTCCTTCTCTCCCAATATCTCTTTCTGTGATAGTTTTCGTTCTCGCCGCTTCCAACCACTCGTCTCTTTGGTCGTCCTTCAGCCAAATTACGATAGTTGTTGAATTCCTTTTCTGTCCGTGGGTAGACTTACTATGCTTTCTGTATGCTTTAATAATATTTTTTTCTTGTATTTCGAGTTTATTGCCTATTTTTGTCGTTATATCCATCAGGTTTTCGTTTTCCTCTTTATCTATTCCACATATTTCAAGTTGATTATTCATGTTTGATTGTTCTAATGCGTTGATTTTTTGTTCCATAAGTTCTGTTTTATTTTTGACGTAGGTATATTTGTTCGTTAAATCTTTGTATTGTCTATCCATGATTTTAATCTTTTCTTCATATCCGTCGATTATTTCTTGGAAATCGTCGAACTTATCAGAAAAAAACTGTAAACTTCTTTTCATTTCTTCTTGTATTGTTTCACGGATTTGGCGTCTTATTTCCTGTATCATGCCATCCTGTGTTGCTGGTTTAATAACCTCTGTATCAGTATTGTCGTCCTCCTCGTCTGGGAGGATGGCCGAGATACGCCTTTGCTGTCCACAGCAGGACTTACACTTCCAATCCACCGATTCTACCTCAGTGAGGGTGCTCAGCTGTTCGGCAGTTAATGATGCGCAGGTTGCGTGCCACCACTTATTGCATTTTCCACACTGCAGTCCAGGTGTCTTCTTGGCGATTGCCTTCTTACACTTAGCACACTTTGCCATTATCGGAAACAATTATCGTGGGTATATTAGCGGTATACTCGTTATCGGAGTGAGTATAGTGCGTTTGAACGACCGTCTCGCGCACGCGCCGCAAGCGAAATTATGAGCGTCTGAGGTTAAGTAGGCTGTGTAGGGTCGCGAATTGGGTAGATACAGAAGTAAATAGTCCATGGCTGCTATGCTGATGTTTTGGATTTGATTCCTCGTAAAAATAAATCTTTGGGTCTATGAACATTATTGTTTGTACTGGTCAAGTGTTTTCTTGGTATAATTATGTATGTATTTACAAAAAAAGTATTGAAGCGTGATAATCCGTTGCCTAGTCCGCTCTATAATATACGCATAGCTTAGTTTGGGACTAGATGGCGTTGTGTAAACGTAAAATATAATAATATCTACATTGTTTGGTTTTTTAGATTCCCCATTTTATATGCTAGAAATAAACTCACAAAATATTTGTTCCAAGTTAATTGTAACAAAGAAAAATATGTCTATGGAAATATGTAAAAATTTAGTTGAGGTAAAAAATTATTTGAGGTAGATATTAAAATAAATATTTTTCATATGAATACATTTTTACGTGGAAAGCTTAATGGACGTACAAAAAACCTATGGAATCATCAAAAGCCTTATACTTTTAATAACCGCATAGGATGACTATATCAAAATATAATAGTGTCTAGAGCTCATCAATAAAGTATTTTCGTTAATTCGAAGAACTGTCTCAGTGGCTCGACGGTTGCAGAAGCGGCTACCGTGTAGTGATGTACGCTTGGGAATATTGCCACTGCCGGCAAATTTCCACTGCCAATGTGCCCGGGAAACTTCCGGGCGCATTGGCAATATTGCCGAAAATGCCCACTAAACAGATTGTTACTTTTAAAGTGTAAAATATGATTATTATTTATCTCTTGTACCTGTTTACGCTCGCTATAGCTACCCCCCGACCCCCGCGCTCTCCCAACGCTCACGCGCCTCACGCGCCCCGATGTGCGCAGTATTTACGTGTTTGTTGCCGAAAATGCATAATAATATCTTGTTAAAGCACTAGGCGCATCGTTATATTTCATTGTAATGCGAGAGAAATCAAAAGAACACGAATATTTTATAGAAGACAAGGATAATACGTGTCGTACAATTTTTAAATGCACATTCTTTGGTGACAGTTTTTCTTTAAATATTACTGTATAACTAGCTGTTGCCCGCGACCTTCGTCCACGAAAGCACATATTCACAATTTTTTTGTATTGCGGAACCATTTAAAAACCCTTTGACGTGACTAAACAACCATCTCACTACAACGACAGTCAGGAGCCACGTTTTACGTGCCCTCCTAAGTAAGGATATGTTCAAATAAATTACCAGTGAGTGGTCACCCGTCAATGCAATGACCTCGGTGAAATTTTTCGCTTTTAAATCTGTGACCGCAACGGGCTGTGAGTGGCTGCCAGAGAAAATGCATTTTAAACAAAACCATTTTTTTTTCTGCGGAAACCTGAAAATTAAGCCATGACGTCATAGCACACTTTAATGACTCTGCTCCAACACCGCTCCCACCCAACACTGTCCCTGTACTAAAATGACTGCTCATAGTCTACACGGCGATAGCTAGAAGGCACCCAGCAGTTCATGCAGTAACTGTTAGTAGACGGCCAGCTGTCCATAGATAGTTCTGTAGCGTCATGTAGCGGCTTACTCAAGCGAACACGCCGCCTGGCCACAGCTTGGCGGCGGTAGACTCGCTAACAGTCTGCTAATTTAGAAAGCCAATGTAAAATATATTTAAAGAGCGATATTTAAAGCCCTTATTTGAATCATATTCTTTTTGCCGGGTGGGAGCAAAGTCGTTTAGATGTGCTATTTATGACCTTAACCCCTAGTGCTTTGTTAAAACATCAGCTATCTGCCTGAAAAATCACTGTAAAAAACCCTAAAATGTTAAAATTTTCTTTTTTTTTCTGCAGAACCCTAACAATGATTTTTTAGATTATTCGTCAAAATTACTTTTTTAATATAAACAGTGAAAGCTTCATCTAAAAAGCCAAACCCCTACCTACGACCAAGGTTTTGAAAAAAAAAAACTGCGGAACCCTAAAAAAAAGAAGCCTAAGTTACTCGTTTTAAACTCCCGTAAAAGCCCATTGAATAAAATCATTTAAGTATCATTGACATTTTTATGGTTTTTAATTATTTCTACGGAACCCTAAATGTTTATAAAAATCGAAAGTAGCCTAGTTTACGCGCCGTAAAATGTAAATTTTACGGCGCGTACCAATAGGAAAATTTCCATCGAAATCGGTACAGCGGCTTCGGAGATTAGCCGGAATAAACAGACAGACAGACGGACAAAAAAAAAAATTGTAATTTACGGCATTGGGATCGTGTAAATGCAATTAGTAAAAGCCGTGGATATCGTGTTACAAACAGACACTCCAATTTTATTTAACTATATGAATAGATGTATATAATTAAGAAAAGTACTTCTCAAATTACTCTTCTTAGTATATTAATAGTATAGTAATTCTATGCCTATAATCCAAGTTATAGTTCAATCAGAAGATTATGGTCTTGATTGTAGTATTCGTATCATAATAATTACAGATTTTCATCGTTTATAAAAGTAAACTAGTTGCATATTATGTTTTGTCATTTAAACAATATCTATCTGAAGAAAAACATCTAATTTAAAGATCGAAAAAGAATAAATTATAAAACTTTTAACCCATTGGGAACATTGCCGGCAACAAACTGGAAATAATGCTGGGAATATTCCCGGGCATATTGCCAATGAACTGGGAATTTTCGTTAATTTTAAATTTTATTGACATTTTTTTATAATAAGTCTATAGACATGAATAAATTAAAGCGAATTTAATACAAATGTCATAAAATTTCTGAAAAATTAACCAAAATTCCCAGTAAATTCCCACTTTGGGAACATTGCCGGCAGCGCTGCCGGCAATATTTCCAGTCCTTGGCAGTGTGCCCGGGCACGGTACATCACTACTACCGTGCATAAGGATACGTCTTCGATTCCCACGCAAAACAATTTTTTGTGTGATCCACAAATTAATATACTGAGTTTGGATGTTCTTTCCGACACAGGACATGATGCTTACTGCGGGATTTGTCTTTACAATAAAAATAATTAAGATCGTAGGTTCGAATACCAGATAGTGCATTTTTTTTATACGTGTGATAGTAATATATTTGAAGGTAGAAAGGTCCGCATCAAACCCCATCACCTGAGTAATTAGAGGGGCAACTTAATTACTGAGTCGCAGTTACTGTACAGAACCACCCCTAGTATCTGGGAGAATAGTGAGGGGAAAATCAAAGAGGTGAAAGTTATCGTATATAGAAAAACTAGTATATTAAAATGTGACGTTTTGTTATTGTCGTAAATTTATTTGTAACTTTTTTCAGTAATAGAGTTAGAATACACGTTTTCCCCATCCAATGTCGTTAATGAAGACTTTACTCTGATTCTTAATCTACCTCTAAGTTGAAGTGTAAAAATGTTACTGTATTTAGGTAGAAGGCTCTAGAAGTGAGCGAAATCACCAATAGAAAAAAAAATATTGCATTTTAAACAAAAACAGTCGTTTTTTTTCAGATGCCAAATTTTACTAATTGCCTTTTCTCAAGACTTTGTTACCAACATTATTTATCCTATTTGCAAATTATGATTTTTTTTCTATTGGCGGCGCTAGTGAGCCACGTAAAGACCCTTTACAACTTCTGTCTAGGTAGATAGCAACACTGCTTAGTGTTTGTTTACGTCAAACTAGTTTTGATCGATATTGGTTACTTACGTCTACAAGTCTCAAGGCTACATTATTGTAATTGAAGAAAATAAACATTAAAAAATCATTAGTAAAGCTCACAGAAATATAATGGTAATGGTTAGGTAACAAAATAATCATAGCCTTTTTATTTCATTTTTATTGATTTTGAAGCTATAAAGAGCTACGTTAATAGCACGAAAACGACATTAAAACAACGCAAATTATTATTGCTATTTAATAACTGAAATGATGGAATTGCTAAATATAAAAATTAAACTTAGTTATAATAAAATTACTTGCCTGGTAGTGTATTACTTATTTATTTTTGTTAAATTATGTATATGTTATAGGCAATGTGTATAATACGGCACTGTATAGAATGACTAGGCATTCATATCTATCTAACTAAATTATGGAGAAGAAGAATAGATTACATACATTACCTATGCTTCGACCTGTATTCTATACAATGCGTGGGTATTCTATACATTACCTAGGCAAAGTGTAAAATAGTTTAAACATTGAATATCATTTCATACATTACCTGTACTACCCTGGTACTCTATACATTGCCTAGGTATTGTATAGAATACCTGCATTATAGCAATTGCCTATAACATATATACTTATCCAATTATCGATAACAGAAGTGTCTCCAAATTCTTTATTTGATGCAATTTGTTGCTGGTTCCAAGAGTTTTCAGATTATCCCGCTACATCACTGAGTATCACTTTCAGGAGCTTTTGCACTCTTTTAATCCTAGCAAGAATTACATATTGATAAAATTAGTCCAAATCAATATAAAAAAATATGCATCCCAATAAAACTTGCAAAACCTATTTGGCATAATATATTCCATATAATAATAAAGGCGCGGGCCCACCGCGGTGCACGGAGAGGCTACGCACGTGTATTAAGCTTCGCTTTGTAAGAAAATGTATGTGGTTGTGTCCACTGCAACCCACGGAGAGGCTACGCATGAATTGACGTCATTGATACACGCGTGGCTTGCTCGAATAGGCGGTTACATAGCTCAACGCTGTCAACGTGGGTCTACCCGTGCGCCGTGCCACGCTATACATAGTCGTGGATCATATTCGTGTACTTCAGTGGAAACGTAGACCCACGTTGTCAAACAAATGAATACACGCAGCTAAAATGCGCCGCGTGTCCATGCACAGCGTGCACTGCGGTGGAGCCGCGCCTTTACACTAAATTAATTTAAACGTTTACGAGCCTTTTAGTATGTACAGTAAATGAACTAAATCGACTATAACTCGTTTTAGTAAGTAGTATGTCCCATCCCTATGTAGGGTGAAATCTGTGTCAGGCAGTGAGTAAGGGACAAGCGCTCGTTTGTGGCGACGAAGCAAGACGTGCCCGATACACCTCACTATCTCAGATAATTTGATTTTATAGAAACTATTGATGTTAATTAATTATTTATTTTTGTTCTGTGGTAGCTCTTTCTCCGTGTGGTGACGGAGTAAGAATACAATATGTCACCACCCCATCTCATCCCATGGGTGTCGTAAAAACCGACTAAGGGTCTAAGATTATCTTTACGAAATAAAAAGAAGGAAAACTTAAAATTAAACCCAATACCAATCTGTCTGGCCAGCGTGGTATTAGTAGGCCAAGGATCCCTCCGTCATGGGAGGAGGCCCGTCCCTGCAGTGGGACATTAATGGGCTGTTATGAAGATGATGATGACTTTTATTATACACCACTACAAACCATATCTTAAAGGATAACTGTTATCTTGCCATGTATCATTATACACACATCAAAAAAGTCTAAGCAACATGCATGATATTACAAATTTACCATTTATATTAATTTATTTTACCATTTATTTTAATTATAACGTTGTATTTTATTTTTAAAATAATATTTTTAGGGTTATATGATGTAAAAATAACAGCTGTTTTCTTTATAAGTTCTTTTAATAATAGAAATTAACAATATTAGAATATACAGGTACATAAGAAACTAAACTTTTTTTTTACAAATTGAAATTTCTTAAGAAAATGAATTTATTGTGAAAGAATAGGACAATTTAATACAAAGTATGGCCTCCTCTGCTATTCAGAACTTGTCGGCAACGATTATTCATTGAATTAATGAGACTGTTTATGTCATCTTGCGGTATTCGCTCCCAATGGAATTGTAGCAAATCCTTCAGCTGTTGGGTTGTTGTCACTGTTTTGAGATTGTCAATTCAAGATGTTCATCAAGCAACGGTGTCGCTTCTTAAGTCACTCTGCCCAAAAACTATTTTTGGCCTATTTGTGACTTTGGTATTTGTTACAGAGCTTCCATCACTGTCTTCGCTGTCCAATATTGATAGATAGATTAAGGTCAGCTTGACTATCTGCTACAGAATTTGTCCAAGTCCTTCAAAACACGTCTCTGGAGCATGTCCCATGCGTGCTCGATGGGGTTGAGGTCTGGCGATTGTGCAGGCCAGGGCAATACCTGGATGTTCTCCGTTGCCAAGTATTCACTGGTTCGCCGAGCTGTATGTGAACGCGCATTGTCATGCATTAACGTAAAATCGGAGCCAAAGGTTTGTGCAAATGGATGGACATAAGGTCTGAGAATATCCTCAACGTAATTTTCAGCGTTCATGTTTCCATTTACAAAAACGAGCTCAGTTCGCCTGTTCTTCATAATACCCGCCCATACCATAACTGTTGAGCCGCTGTATGGATGAACTTCCTGAACGCACCTGAGTCTTTCAGTATTTCCGGGTCGACGGTACACTCGCACCCTTCTTGTATCAGGCCTAAACCCGAATCGCGACTCATCGGAAAACATAATTTTATCCCATTGTTCCTGGGTCCATGTTATGCGTTCTCTACACCATTCATTTCGACGAGCGCGATTCCCGTGACGTATCGGTGGGCACCTGATAGGGCGTCGAGCTCGTAGGCCGTACTCATGCAGTCGATTTCGCACAGTTTGGGGACTTACATCAACACCACTTGAATTTTGTAGCCTCAAACTTATCTCTCGAGCGGTTAACATCGGCTGGCGTCTTGCAGTCAGTTGTATGTACCGGTCTTGCCGAGTGGTTGTACTCCTTTTACGGCCTGGATGCTGTTCAGCGGGTTCCCCTGTATTATTGTAGCGCTGCCAAAGACGACAAATAACACTTCTATGAATACCAAAATGTCGAGATACCTGAGATTGATTACTTCCCGCTTGCAACATCCCTACAGCTCTTTGCATTTCATCTGCCGTCAAATGACGTCGCTCCATGACGTAAAGAATATCTAACAATTCAATTTTGTCGCCAACTGTATTTAAATGGTTGGTAAAATTATAAAATCAAGACTAAAACGTAGCAATTAACATGCACTCAAATTCAAACAAATTCGCAGTCATTTGAATTTTATGAAAAAAAACAAAACATAATCGAAATTTTTTTTTTACAACCAGCCAGTATGTCATCAATAACAAAAAAGTTTACTTACCTATACACTTTGAGTGAGTAAATACTTAGAAATTAATTAATATAAATGGTAAATTTGTAATATCATGCATGTTGCTTAGACTTTTTTGATGTGTGTAGTATAGTCGAAAACGAAATGGCTTTATCAGTTTTGACAAAAAATTCTATCATAATTCAAATTCATTAAGATCGTTATTTAATGTTTATGCGTGAGCTTGACGTCATTGGTTGACCGTATTCAAAATTTTGCTTAGATTAAAAGTTCAATCTATTTTAAACTTTCACTTGAATGCAATAAATAATAAAATCTACTAACACAATACAAATGTCACTAATTAGTGACATTTAATACAAACTCTATAGTTTAATTAAACTATAGAGTTTGTATGTGAAAAACCATGAAAGACTATTAAATAATTTAAAACTAAAGTCAACTTGTTACTTGTGACATTACAAGCTTGTCATTTCAGAAAAACTGAAAATGTAGAATTCAAATATTGGCTGGTAAGCCACCCAATTGTTGGCACCTTAAGAGTGGACTTCGTGTCAGACTAAAATATAAAATATCATAAAATGATAAAATACTTTATTCTTTGCTTATACTTCATCATTATTATGTGATTGAATAGTATTAAAAAAATATTATTGGCGCTATTGCCAAAAAACGGATTCTGATAAATTTATTGTAGCTATGTTGACACATGAAATAAATAAAATATGATAAAAATATTAAATAAATAATATTTGAACTTGAATAATCATACTGAACTTGAATAAGCTATAGTGTTTTCTTACTTTTTACTCACTTTTAACTCTTAAGTGCCAATAATTGAAGGACTTCTAACGATTAGGTGGTTTACTCTAATTTATTTTATATTATAAAATTACGAAAACTTTAAATTGAAATATGCGCCAATGACGTCATACAAGAAATGATAGGGATGGACATAGAAGGAAAAAAGAGAGAAATTCATTAGATTATAACGTTTTACCGAAAATATGCTCTAGTAACAGTCACTAACGTTGACTTTACTATTTGTTTTTATAAATACCTAACGACTATTTGCTAATACAAGAAAACTGATATGTCAAAGTAGCGTCATGATTTAGCTGATGTTTTGTTGTGCGATATTGAACCTAATAGTTTTATGACATGCAACTAACAGTAACTCTAGAGGTGATAAAGCCATTTAGTTCTCGACTATACATAGAATCATTTAGCATACATGTGGAAAAAAAAAATGCCACATACACATACACACACGAACACAGGAAATTTATCGTATCAATAAATACTTACCTACACTCCAAACATCTATCACAAATTCAAAAATCGAATTCCCAACGAATAATTCTAGTTAAAACCGCTTCCAACCAGTTCGCAGTCGGTTTGAACCGGATATTTTCAGTTTAAAGTACCCAAGGAGGTTTCATACAGAGCTATAAAGTTACACCCACCACTTCTCGGTGGTAACTTAAAAATATACTTAAGTTTACGAACAAGTAGAAATTTAGTAAAGTTTCTAGAAAGTTCTATTGGTAGCTCAGTTTTCCAAGAGGTTATTATTTTACTGGTAGCAAATTTATAAACTTAGCACTGTATTTACGTTTAATTGAAGTTCTTTGTAGCGTTGTGGTTATAGAATAAGGCTGCTACGTAGAGGTCTCGGGTTTAATTCCCGCACAATGCATTAATGTTTGTGTGAATGATCATGAATGTGTGTTATCCATTTATATGTGTAGCTATTAATCAATCAACTAGCCTATTGCAGTCCCGTCCCTGCATTTGGACATTAATACGCTGTTATGATGATTGGTATTAGCAAACTAAGATATCTTCTGCTCTACATTAGGACAATAATAGACTGTAACAATCCTTTAATAACTCTAATCAAACAAATATTTACCTCCTAAACCCACAACAGTAAACCTAGGACCACATATGAACGTTTAAATAATACAGAATCAACACTCCTGGCTGCGCTGCCGGTGCATGTTTGCTTACCTCTCGACATTTAATATCCGTTGAATATGTTGCTTCACGTACCTCTACACTTATTGTTAGACAAACTACAGGTAACTGGCAGTAGTACTAGTGAGCTCTTTAACTAACTTTATAAAAGTAACTGCCTCGGTAGCACGGAGGCCGCAATAGCAGATGGCATGATGGGTCGCGGTTTCAAATCTGGATAATTCCTTGTGGAATCCAGAAAAATATTTCTTGTGTAGTTACCTTAATTTCAAACGTGTCTTAAAGCGGTAACCGCGACTCGGCAAATGTAGTGTAGGACACCCCCCAGCTAGGTGGACCGACGACCTCATAAAGGTCTCTGGGTCGGCCTGGATGCGGAAGGCGCAGGAGCGAGTTCTGTGGCGCGTGTTGGGACAGGCCTATGTCCAACAGTGGACTGCAATAGGCTAGTTGATTGATTGATTAAAACCTTATTTTCATGCGCGTAAAGGTTTCGCCTCCGAGATTATTATGTATATGTTATAAGCAATGTGTATAATGCGGCATTGTATAGAATGCCTAGTCACTCTATACAATGCCTAAAACGTTCGGGAAATGTGTAAAATATATTTACATAAGGTGTAAGAATCGTAGTGTCTCTAATAAGAAAAAAGTCTTTGTTTATACATGTAGGTATGTTTGTAGTATAAAAATGTTTTTTTTTAATAATAAAAGTAAGTAATACTGACCAAAATTGACTTACTGTACTGAACTGTGTAGTGTAAAGTGCACAAATATTATTTGAACAAGTTATACTATTGGATGAATAACTTCCTGGACCTATGTAAACTAATAAAATAATAGGTAGTTCTAAGTAGTTATATTTAAACTAAAGTCTTTGTTCACTTTTGACTAGTGTCCCACTACAGTGACGGGCCTGCAGCAGTAAAGTAAATAAATATAAGTAAATATTTTTGTGTATCACACATTCACACAACCCCCTAGTCCCAAAGTAAGCTGAGCTTGTACTATGGGTACTAGAGAACTAACTGATAAACATACATACTTACATACTTTTTTTTGTAAATACAATATATTATACATAGAAAACACCCAGACCAATGCAAACAATAATGATATGTTCATGCACACAAAGATTTGCATTGAGCGGCAATCGAACCCGAGACCTCTGCGTAGCAGTCATGTTATAAAACTACTACGCCACAGAGGTCGTCAAAGTAGAGTTAAAGAATAAATAACCCTAGAGTCCTAGTATTGTTCTACAGTCACGGTACTCTTTAATGAACTTGAAAACTGATACAACGCTGACCAGATGGGTTGGTGGTAGATTTGTTTTTAGTTTCCTGTCTCTTGTGATGATATAATAAGATTTTTGAATTTCGCCAAATCGCTTTTGGGCAACAAGGACAAAAAAGGAAGGTGACATTTAAAATTCGTTGTCCTTTACCACACAAACTGCAATTAAAATAATAAACACTAAGGCAACCAATGTATGATAACAGCAGCGAGTCGCTATCATTTTGCGTTCTACACACATACACCGACTAATCCATCATCATCTGCCCTTATCCCAATTTTTTTTCCATATGCGGCTTAAAGTTTTGGCTATGTTTTACGGCCGGCCGCCTGCCTGACGCCAACCCTCGTTGGGTATGCTGTTGTTGGTGATTTACTCCCCACCAGGAGGTTGACCCGAGGTGCTAGGTGTTATGCACCGGGTCGTGGTATCCCTTAGTCGCTTCTTACGATACCCACGGGAGGATATGGGTCAGTCCTATTCTAACTGGAAATTACACCGACTAATCCCTAAAGACGATTTACAAGTGCAAAACGTTTGTGGTGCTTACTGGTGGTCACTGTTCATCCAGTACAAAAGATGAAAAATGGTCTCTAGAACCTCACCCGCCTTATACGACCCCACGGATATTTCTCCAACCTTCGGCGAGGTACCCTAAGTGTTACTTAAAAAAATCACGTCATCTGTATTCAAACCTCAAAAACCTTACAAAAAAAGGAAATAACAAATAGGTATAATTTATTCAAAGTGAAATAAATTTTACTTACACAGTGTCGCTTGTAAAGCGTAGGTTTCACCGTCAGCTAAAGAGCAAGCGGATAATTTAACAAAACAGTAACTTTAGCTAAGTGAATCTCTTTGGTTGAAAAATGAAAATGTTAATGAAAAAATATTTATTTCGTATAAGGCACGTTAGTGACACTTATGAAAGTCAGCGTTTTTATAGTGATCACATATGCACGTCTAACTTAACAGCTCAGTTTACTGAGGGTTCGGAATACTACCATGTCAGAGAAGACACCCACAAGAAACTCTGCTGGGTTCCTTTTTGGTGATCACTTCACAACTTTTTTTTTAAAGAAAACATGACAATTCAGATCCAGGCATTTTTTGTTGAAGACCCTTCACCCCACCACAACCCGATTAAACTAGTAAGGGTCATCAGCGGCCTACCTGTGTTTGTCGCGCCTGTGTCGTCTCGTCTAAACCACGTCGTCGTCGTCGTAGCAGACAATATTACGAGAGCATCAAGATGGCGGGATTAAGTCTCCGATTCAAAATATAGCACTTTAAGGGTTTTGTACTACATATTTATGTACTAATTGTACCCTAAACAAAACCCTTAAAGTGCTATTATTTTCAATCGGAGACTTGATCCCGCCATCGTGATGCTCTCAATATTACGTTTCTCTTCTCTTACTTTAAAATGTACACAATATCAACTAAGTACTTAATACAAAAATTCATTTATTTTTCTTTTAATAATGCCAAATGTCCCACTGCAGGGACTCCTCCAGTTACGGAGGGTTACTTGGTCTACTAATACCACGCTGGCCAAACGGATTGGTATAGGGTTTAATTTCAAGTTTTCCTTCTTATTATTACGAAAGGATAATATTTACGGATAGTCCCTTAGTCAGTTTTTACGACACCCATGGGATGAGATGGGGTAGTGACATATTGTATTCTTACTCCGTCACCAGACGGAGGAAATTCATGTAAGTATTTTTCTTTTAATGTTTTAATTCTTGAAGTAATATTTAATATGCAAAATACATATTAAAAATAGCTACAAGAATTCTGACAGTTATAATATTAACAGGATAATCTTATCCTATTTTGTAACGTATTTTATTTAACTCTCTTTTTTAAAGGTATTTCTATGAAATGACCTCGCTGTCGTTGCTTAACTTAACTAACGCTTAGGAATCAGTAAATGCAACTTAATGTGTGAGTCTTAAATATTACAAAGAATAAAAAAAAACAAACTATTTATTTTTGCCTCTTTTATTGAATCGCTCGCTCGCTCGCTTACCGTAAGACCCAAGCTCAAAACAAGAGCGTACTTGGTCGCACAAGAATGGTGAGAACGTAGACAAATATACAAAATACCAGTTGATATACTGACGTCGTAGTGCTGTTATCGCGTCTTGAAATGATGGTGGAACCGTTCTGTCTTCTACAGGAATAGGAAAGGAGTAGTTCTTATTAATGAAAAAAAAAAGGAAAAATATTTTATTTCATATAAGTCACGTCAATGACACTTATGAACGTCAGAGTTTTATAGTGCTCACATATGCAGTCTAACGGCTAAGTTTACTAAGGGTTCGGAACACTACCATGACAGAGAAGACACCCACAAGAAACTCTGCTGGGTTCCTATCGCTCTTTTAAGTAATCACTTCACAAATATTTTAATAAGAAAACAGGACAATTCAGATCCAGGCCTGGATTTATTTATATACCATTATGAGCCATTAATCTTCACTGGCTGCGGCGGACAGAGCTCTTCTGCGTATTAACGGTAGGTCGCTTAACCTGTCTTATGGTTGTCGAAACAGTGGTTACAACCCCTTCGGCCGCCTTCGAAACCAAAGCTACGCAATGAGTTACGTGTGAAAATTCTTTTTTCTTTCTACGAAACTAGTTGCGTAGAAAGAAAAATTATATCAATACTGACAATGAAAATAAAATTATACTATCCTTATGTCTTGCATTTTAGCATGTATTTGTAATTAGTGTTTAATCTACAAAAGTACACACGAATTATTAATAAAATTTAACAGCCATATTCATGCTCGTAAATGTTCGACTTGGCATCCACATGGCTTGACAGCCATCTATTTATGTAAGAAATAAGTAAACATTTTCAAAATAATCCACCAAAATTTCAGAAATTCAACGTTCTTTCCACAAACAGAAAAAACCAACTACTAAATAAATTACCCGCAACTCCTACCAGGCTATAGAGAGCAATAATACGTTACAGCAACTAATAAATTAACCAACGGAAGCAATAAGGGTAGGCGTTGCTAGCAATTGCCAATTAACTGCCTATGCCAATGTTTGGTACATGCGGTCGCGTAACTATCATAAAATAGAGATGTCAATACACACTTTGAAGCTATTAATAATGAACATGACTTAAAAACGATGAGCATTTATGAAGCTAACTATGTATGATTGACAACCTCTGTGGCGTAGTCGGTATATAACATGGCTGCTACGCAGAGGTCTCGGGTTCGATTTCCGCTCAATGCAAATCTTCGTGTGCATGAACATGATTGTTTACATTGGTCTGAGTGTTTCTATGTATATTAAGTATGTATTTACAAAAAAATGTATTTAAGTATGTAGGGTTACCATTTTTAGGGTTATCCTGCAGACCCCGGTATATGGCAGCTTATGACACTTGCCGCCATAAGTGTCGTGAAGTCCGTTCGGGATACGTAATCAAAACGGTGATAGTGTCCGTGAGAGAATTAAAAATGTAGTTGTCGTCTCTAACAGTTATAAATACAGTGTAGATATATAGTACATTTAGTTGATGTATTGACTTCTCGATAGTTGAATCGGGTTCATATTATATAGTTAACCTGAACTACAACTTTTTACTTGGGTTTTATTTACTTAAAAGAAAAGTTTCAGATTTATCTTAGTTTTTACAATTTCTTATTATGTTTGCTCTGCTACTCCTTGGCCTCTGCCTTCCTTAATGAGAATACGTTTATGTATGTATGCTGTGTAGAAGTCTTTTGGTTGCTACGCAGAGGCTAAATTCTTGATTAATAGGAGCAAACCCTAGTAGGAGTCTTATTTCGTAGAAGTCGAGAAGACTTTTACAATATCAGGACTCATTCAATTATTTACGTTTTGTACCAACAATTGATTTCCGCGGGATGAAAAATCCACATTCTCATGCATGACAGCAACATTATTATATTGTAACCCTACCACTCTGCGGCAGTTATACATAATTAAGTATGTAGTGTGGTAATAGTGTAAGAAATCACATTAGTATGTTAAAAGCTGCCTAAGGTTAAGATTGAAGAAAAGTATACATAAAACCTATATCAATTCACCATTTAGGTACCACCGTCAGTTAGAGCACCACGAATATTATGCCCAACCTTCATTAAAGTAAGCAATAAAGAAAAGACAAAAGTCCCTTATTGTACAACATTACATACTTAGTCTCAAACAAAATCCAAAGGATATTAAATCTTATTTCAAAGAAATAAGGTTTTACTAATACTTGTTTTGTTTTGAACTTGCGTGAAACAAGTGACAACATAAGTACAGCCGTAATGTTTGATATTGCTAAACAATGACATAAGACAATGTAGTGTTTAACTCGCTCCATAATTAGACGGTACGAGAAAATCACAACATTTTAAGATGTCACGCACGCATCTATAAAGATAAATTATACAATCCTTCATACCTAATGTATGATATTTAAAAAAAAGAAATTAGGTGTTTAGACATAAATCAAAATAAAAGAAACACAAAGATAAAGATAAAGAATCATTTATTGCATAACTCTGTACAAAGATCTTAGGCTAAATACATATAAATTGTTTCAACAGTCTACTTTGATCGGATATGCAAAATTATAACAAAAAGTAAATAAACAAGTAATTAATTATTGTTTTCCTAACTAATGGTTCTTTTTATTAAAAAATTCATTCAGATCATAGAATACATTGATGGTTAAGAAGGCTCCTTCTGTCAAAACCAACTCAGCTGTCGGCGAAGCCTAAAAGATTGTTGTTTCACCAAACGTTGCGTGAGAAAGAGAAAAACTCATAGAAAAGCAGTCAGCACACGCGCTCGATTGTATTTATTACAAATCAAAATGTCGTTCAAAATATAAATATTGTTCTTCTTGATTGTTAGGGTTGACACTAATACTAGCTGTAGGTAGTTACCTAAAAAGTAATAAATCAGGAGTAAATAAAGATAACTAAAATGGGTTTTTAAAAAATATTTTATTGTAAGTTTTGTTGCGGAAGACACACCAAGCGAGACATCAATTTATCTTGTAAGTGATGTAGGTATGACACCGTAAAACATTAGTTTTTTTTTTTTTTTTAAAGTTAAGCTGTTTATTCTTGAGGCAGTTTTTTAGACCGTGCATCGTTAATAGGGGTTCCATACAGTACACAATAATATCTTACTTCACATACAGTACATGAAGTTAATTTTAGCTGGATTTAAAAAAAGGATGAAAAATCATAAAATAAATAATAATCATAAAATCTGGAAATGATAGTTGACAAGAAATAATACTTGATCAGTCATTCAGATACCGGGGCGGGGGTGAGTCAGGTAAATATAAAAAAAAAAATACAAAATGAATTACAAAAAAAAATACAGTTTGTGCAATCTGACAGCCTTAGCTATGCTCTATTGACTATTGTAATAATAGGTGAATTTTGACAGTTGATTTTAGTCAAGAATGTCACTGATGTAGGTATTTTATCTAACTGGTTATGCATCTGATAATAATTGGATCTCTTTGATAAAAGAAATTACGAAACTTCTTACTGGCAAGCGATACGTAATTGTCATAAATGACATAAATTAAAGTTTATTGAAGTTTAAAAAAAAATATTCGGTAACATTCGACGACACGGTCGGCTCGCTGTCGTACCTCCCCTCCGCCGACCCGAGGGGTGCAGAAAGTGGAGGCGAGATGCAAGATGTCGATGGCGGAAACGAGCACGGTAAAATTTCCTAAAATGGTTTTGGGAAAAAGGTAATTGCGTACAAACTTTAGAATGTATGTAGTCAATATAAAATTATTTGAATTTTCGAATAAATAATCTATTCCTAGTCCCAAAATATATTTACCTTTATAAACGTTTAAACCTATTTTATTACGCTAAAAGTTGTCATAAAATGTGCATAGAATTATGAACTTTGAAGTCTCATCACTTGTAAATGAATATTTTTTTTACTGTTTTATTAATCAATAAGACTAGATAATAACGAGACAAAACGATATCATCTATAGTTTTGAGTATTTATTATCTAACGAAGGAGGAATTAACTTTCTTTGTTTGTATGGAATTGCGATTGAATTGTTTCCCCTTAACCATTTCTTTAAATCATTTTTAAATATTTTAACATTATCTAGTTTCTTAATATCTAGGGGTAAATGGTTATACACAAGATAACAATACTATTATTTAAACTAGCTATATCGTATATACGAGTGTATCGCAACTGAATAGCTTATCACCAAACACATCCAATTTACCGCAAATAGCATTAAGCAAAGCAAGTGACGACGGAAACGCAGTACGAATCTCGAGATTCAGTGAGATTTGCAGCTTTTATTGGAATGCCAAGCAAATTAGCCTCCTGATTTCAGTTACATTTAGCTTGGTTCAGTCATAAAAGAGGCTTATTTAAGTGTGTTTAATGGTGTATGGACATTTATTTTATATGATAATTTTGAATGTAAACTGTGAAACCCCATTCTATGTATGACTTTTTGTGAGGTGGATTGGAGCTGGCTGGACACTTTGGTACATGTCACTTTATTGCATTTCATTATATTTATCTTTGCCTAAACATCCTAATAAATACCCGTACGATATCTAGCAATGGTGCTGATATGACATAATTAACAAAAGTCATCCTTTTTTAAATGTCAGTGCTAATGTCAACGGCGCCGCACGTTTATGGGGCGTTTACGGCCGCAACAATGATAAATGACAGCATACAAACATCTAAAATTAAAATTAAATCATAACTACCTAACAAAGAATTACAAAATTAAAACACGTGACATATTAAATTCCATCTTTCATAACCACATTCTAATAAAACACAAAGCAAACACGGTAAACATTATTTCGAAACAATACAAGTTATGCGGTTGATCCTCCTAACGTGTTATCCTACCTCCATGTGTTGTAGTGGAGACATTTTATTAAAATTCTTCCGTCAGTCGACTTTGTTCGCGAGTTTACATGTACATACACATTATGTAATGTAACTAAGTACCTATATATAAACATATAGATTATGTAGGTATGTTAAAAAGTCTTGTATGTAAGCTTTGAGTGGAGTGCTAAAACTTTTTAATTTTATTCGTTCTGCATATTGTGTTTTTTACTGAGCTACACTAGAGCCTTTTAGATGTTTTCTTTTGGTGTCATGCCTCCACGCTTGCTAGACTGTGTAGTATTAGGGTCATAGCACATATAACGTAACGTAAACTGATCGGCACCGCACCGTATCAACTCGAGCCGTTCAGTATTATTTGTATGAAACTCCTTATTGCAACGCACACTAATCGAAATAAGTAACGTGATCAGATTTTGATGTTTGACACCGAGGAAAAGGGCGAGGCGGCGCCGATCCGTTTAAGATACGTTATATGTGCTACGACCCTTATAGGGTTTTATGTCAAGTTTACCTATGGAGTGATGACAAGGCATCAAGTATTTTTCCCCAGTCACCAAACAAAATGTTGGTTAACAAGATTTTGAGACTTTGCACGCCTAATTTTTCTGGTTGCATGATTTCATTTTATTTGATTTCAAAGAAAAGCCACAAATAAAGATATCTTGTCATTTTTATTGTGTTTTATGCGTGACCTTTACAGTTATAAAAATCGGGAATAATAATATTATTAATTCAAAATGTTGTAACGCCTAGAGTATTTATGATAATATCAATATATCGCGTTGCAAGTTGCCATGAAAGTTTCGTCAGGCACCTTGGAGCATTTAAAAACTTTAACATATTGTATTGAAGTTATTAAAGGATTACCTTAATATCTGAAAAAGTGAAATTTTAAATAAAACTATTTCTTTATTAGTAATACCCACGTATTTAATTGACAATTCTTTTTTATCCACATAAAATAAAAATTCCGCTTGTTAGTTTCAAAATAAATGGTTGCAATCTAACTGAGTTTTGGCATGCGTTAATGATGCCGAACACTACATTTAGTTTTATATTTGTTAGTTTTTCAAGTACTTTTCGTTCACAATCAGTAAAAAATGTTTTGGTCATTTTAGTTTGTGCAGCATTTATTGAACCACCCCTGCTTGTGGGATTTATTTATAAATATGTACTTTTAAAAAGCATTAAAATAAATGATATAACTTGGATAAAAAGCACGCTTAATTTTCACCTACTGCGATACAATTCTTTAAATACTTATTATAATTTTCAGCAGTTTATCATTTTCAACCAAACTTTAAACTTGTAGCTTCGGAGTCCAGAATTCGCTTTTCTGCTCCTTTATCTTCATTTGGCACGATCTTCGACGTCGATATTACAATGTTAAACCAGCACATCTAGGGTCGACCCTTTCTGTTTAGGTCGTGGTGCTATGATGGTCACGTAATCACTTAACCTACATGACCACCAGACTAGCAAGAAGAAAAATATAACTGTTTAGGACTAAGGCGAGCAAAGCCTAGTGCCCTACTTTTAAGTTTTTAAACTCAATGGACCATATTCTTTTCTTTCTTTTTCAAAAGACAACTCCTGTATCCATCAAACCATGTGTCGCGGGTACTTTTACATTACAGACATTAAATTAACGGACACACAATCGCTTATGGAGCACCATTCCATTCCCCTGCCCTTATCCCAATTTTGTCTGGGGTCGGCGCAGCATGTCTTCTCACTTCATTTATGGAGCACACAAATAATTATATAGTTTGTGATTCAAACCCCGCTTTTCCACCAAGGCAGTACATATTCTAGTCATAAATAACATTAATAAGCATCCTTTAAAAACAAATAGATTAAACAGCTTCAAAAGTAAATTACGCCGAGCCCTCTCTGAGTTGTAAAAAAAAATATGCAGGCGCTTTCGTGGATAACCCAGTTTTACAGAGTGCAAGCTTGCACATGTTACTGGGTACGTATATTCGTATAGGATTGTCAGATATAAAATGAATTTAATGTATTACCGCCTTCCCGGTGGTAATTACTTTTTTCTGATGTTTTTTTCGCTGTATATTTTTATTTTCATTTTTTATTATATTATGTGTTTTGTTTTTACTTTTAGCAAGACTACTGCTGATCTCACAAACAAACAGCTTTTGGGAGCTGGCTTAATTTTCGAGGTGACAAAAACTTTGTAATTTACAAACACAAGGGTTAATCAATTTTCGCTCATGTCACGGGGATTTTGAAACCACTATGGAGCCCACTATTGAGCGATTCATTATGTCCTTTAAGTTATCTAATATGACAAATAAACTGGTGGCATTGTAACGGATTTGACACGTTTGGGACAGTTCAAACATTAGAAAATGCAGAGTATTTGATAACACTGACATTCTTTTTGAAATGGCTTGCTTTAACCGACGGTTTACGGCGGACCCAAATGTTTGGCATTTTAGTCATCAGATGCCCAAATGTTAACAGTCAACAATGCAAATGATTCGCAGCAGCATTGACTCCACGCAAGTTTAGAATTTGACGTTTCTATTCCGAATTTATTACTATACACTTGAACTATGTATGCAGCTGCTATGCACTAGGTATCAAATCCCATGCGAGGTAATTATTTATGTCATACAAAATAATGTATTGTAGTGATGTTGAATGTTCTTTGTATCAGTTAATTTATGTCTATCAAAGTCCCGGCGGTCCGAATGACAGAGTAAGAATATAATATGTCACCACTCTGTCTCATTTCATGGGTGTCGTAAAAACCGACTAAGAGACTAACCGTACCTAAATATTATCTTTACGAAGTAAAAAGAAGGAAAACTTGAACGCTATACCAATCCGTCTGGCCAACGTTGTATTAGTAGGCCAAGTATCTCTCCGTCACGTGAGGAGGCCCGTCCCTGCAGTGGGACATTAATGGGCTGTTTTGATGAAAGTCCCGGCGATACATCTCAATCTCTAGTACTAGATCATTTTAAATAAGAGTACTTTATCGCAACGTGGCAGCCCTAACGACCGCTTGAATCCTGTTCGTACACCAAAGGTGTATTTACATTTGGTCTCGTTAACTCTCGGTTTTCTCAAAGTTTTCGTGTGAGCCTCAAAGAGGAAATGAAATGCACGTTTCGGCTCGTTTTCTAAAGCTTTATGCGCTCTACCTCGAATGTGTCTGCTTCGTCCTATTTAACTATCATTAGAAGAATTTAACAGGCGTTTGCTCTACGACCACAAACTGATGGTAAGCGTTTTAGGTAAAGTAGCACGGAAAGTGTACATATTTGGAAGAGAGTGTTCAGCAGTGGATGAAAATACTAATTTCGGAGATGTTTCAGATCTGGGGAATTACTTAAAAGTAGCTTGGTAAATATACTGCAAAAAAAGGTATAAAATCAAATTTTAAAATCGGTGATGGCATCAGTTGCAACAAATTATGAATAACAAAAGAAAAAGAAACCTGACTATAAAATACCTTTTATTAAACCATGGAATTCTCAAGTCTCTCAAGACTGACTTCATGAGACCGAGGCATGTCAGTGTCATGCACAGGTTGGTCTCGAACCGATTTCTGCATTAAAACGCATTTTAAATTAAAAGTTAATTAATACTTCTAAAGTAAATTATAGTAAATTATGGACAAACTTAAGTCTGAAATAAAGATATTTTATTTTTATTTTGCTGCTGAAACGTGGTCGCTGACTATGGGCCTTCTCAGAAAGCTTACCGTCACTCAAAGGACAATGGAGAGAGCTATGTTGGGAGTTTCCCTGCGTGATCGTATCAGAAACGAGGAGATCCGCAGGAGAACTAATGTGACCGACATAGCGCTCAGGATTGCCCGGTTAAAGTGACGGTGGGCAGGGCACATAGCGCGGAAAACAGATAGCCGTTGGGGCAGAAAAGTTCTAGAAGTGGACTCCATAGGCTGATATGGATGGATGGATTTTTATTTTATTTATAAAGAATAAATGCTTATTTTATTTACCATACCAATCTGTAAGTTCGACGGCTGGCCCGTCGTATTACACACTCTATCACTTAAATCCATAGCCTCAGTGCGTTTTCAGTACTCCTTTGTAGTCCTTTTGTCTCTAATCATTTCTCCAAAAGCTTCTACAAATCTATCAGACGCTTAGATTCTGTTGCTGTCTGTAATTTGTATGCGATGTAGACATAAATAATCATGTTGTACAAAAAGGTACAGAATGTTTATATTCCGAACACGTATCTAAAAGTAAAAGGCTTTTACTAACAACGTCATCATTAAAAAATACCGGAGCGATTTATTCTACGTTGTAGCTGTTAAGGTCTTGGTAAACATGGCTACATTCAGTTGCGCAACTGTTTTACGATGTTTAGTTCGTATTTTTCAATAATTACTTTTTTTTTATTGGGCTGTTATGATGATGATAACCTGACTTTTGGCTTAAAAAATGCAAGTTCTTCTTCTTTTTTAAACGTTTTATTAATTTCTAAAAGTCATTAGAGAAAAACATCCCCCATGAATTTTATACTAAGCGAAACTGTACTAAGTTATTGGTTTAATTACATTATAAAATAGAATAATCGTCAGCTGAGTGAACTTTTATAATGTTGCAATTTAATTTATTTTAAAAACTTGGTTTGACATATTATATTTAATGATTCAATGTAATGAATAAATAATGTTTCTATTTAATTTAATTTAATAATTTAGTGTCTAAAATTCTTCTTCTGTGAGTATGTAATGGTTGTGTTTGTGTGTATGCTTCTTCTGTGTGTTAATTAATGTATGGGTATAATTGCCTGAAATAAAGATATTTTATTTTTATTTATTTTTATTTGAGGTTGAACGTCAGTCAAGTGCATAAACTTTATTTATACATTGATATTTAAATTAGGCATGGTGACATTTCTTGTCCATCACTACACGAATAGCTCAACGAAAACAATTCAATTTTAAGTTGCCATAAACCCCACAAATAGTGTACTAGTGTGCGCTGTATGTTACCGTAGTAGTTCAGTACGCAGTATCGCTCCGGTATTCGTAGCACGCGCGTGAAGTTAGCTTCGGTATTCACGTTACTGATCGCTGTTCCTACGTCTATGCTGCGTTATTAATTAAATTGTTTCTATTTACTTTGTTTAGGTGATCGCCTGGTATTTTGCGTGATTCGTTGGGATTATGTTTAAATCAATACGGAGAAAAAATTAAGAATTTTTCCTCTATGTTCCTCTATGGCAAATACACAGTATAATTTTGATTTATCTTAGTTTTTAGGCTTAAAACGAAACACTGGGGTTTAACCCTTTATTACACGTGATCACTGCAGTAATCTCTGTAGGGATCACGGGTAAAGAATAATTCTCGTGAGCCCTACTAATCTACTACCTACTATGGGTAGGATTCAAACCCGCGACCTCAGTGCATTTAGCTTAATGCCTGGACCACGGCATCGACTGAGAAGTTCAGTTTAAATTGGTACATATAAACAATTCTCCGTGTGGTGACGGAGTAAGAATACAATATGTCACCACCCCATCTCATCCCATGGGTGTCGTAAAAACCGACTAAGGGACTATCCGTGAATATTATCTTTACGAAATAAAAAGAAGGAAAACTTGAAATTAAATCCTATACCAATCCGTCTGGCCAGCGTGGTATTAGTAGGCCAAGTATCCCTTCGTCACGGGAGGAGGCCCGTCCCTGCAGTAGGACATTAAAGGGCTGTTATGATGATATAAACAAAATAAATACACGTAACGTAATGGAAAAGAATCTTTGTTAAAGTTCTTACCCTGATATATTATATGTTGTACACACAGCAACTGATCAAGCTAGACACTCATACAATGTACCTTAATACCTTGAAATAAGACACAATTTCAAATGAAAATGTCTAACTTGATGTGTTGCTGTGTGTACCCAAAGGAATACATGACACATAATAAAAAAATTATTTCCTTCTTTGAACGATACTAGATTTAGAACCACCAACTTAAGGTCGCAATATAAATCACTACTTTGTACAGGTACTTATAATACAGCATTGCTGAAAAAGAGTGTAATTTGTATGGCACCTACAGTATACAACAAAATACCAAACTCTATCAAAGAGCTACCAGTAACAATGTTTAAAAAGCAGCTTTCAATTTTTTTGTTAGACAAATGTTATTATTCTGTTGCTGATTTCCTAGTTGACGAGTTGTAGATGGTTCAATTTTATAAGTTTTGTTTTTGTAATAATATGTTAGTCTTTAATAAGTTTTTGTTTTTGTAATAATAAGTACTTTAATATACATAAAAAAAAAAATTTGCATGCCTTATAGGTAGAATGTACAAGGATTCGCCATTAGTTTTAAGACCCTATTGTATTACCTACATTCTGAGCAAATAAATCGTTCTATTCTATTCTATTCACATAGCATTTTCTTTTTTGTTACATATTGCGGAATGTTCTCTAATTATAAACAATCCGTAAATTAGTACCTTTTTGTTATTGTTGTTGTTCTTGAGTTTAGTTATTATTACATTGTCTTTCTTCTGACAACAGACAAATAAGTAGTTTTTTATTGAGATGAGCTAGACCTACTATGAGATGATCTTTTCAGCAAGAGCCACCACCCCTATAACTGCTTAATCTACCTTTAAGCAAGCTACTGTTTTTTATGTGAAATAAGTTCTGTCTAGGGTAGGCAACGGTTTGACCATTTATTTACAACTAGCTTTTGCCCGCGACTTCGCTCGCGTTAAATTGGGGGTAGCAGTGGGGTTAACAAAGGGTAAAAAAGTAGCTGTTACTCTCCATCCCTTCAACTATCTCCACTTGAAAAATCACGTCAATTCGTCGCTCCGTTTTGCCGTGAAAGAAAGACAAACAGAGAGACACACTTTTCCGTTTATATTATTAGTATGGATTGCGCCGTAGAGGTCATTGAGGGATTCGCTTATTATACCAACATAAGCTTTAGGCCTCCTAGTTCCTTTTATGCGATAAAAAATTGTACTGCAATCATAATAATAGGTATAGTTGCTGGTGCAACTAGGTATTATACTCATATTCTATAAAAGAAGCCTTGCTATAAAGCGCTTTTATGACTAAAACGACAAAATAATAAGTACTTATTGCTAATAAAACTTTATCAAAGTACCCTCTACTTACATATACTTATAAACTTAGTAAACAGAAGACAAAGTTTTACCTTTGTTCAATATTATAATAGTAATGAGTTCCTAAACTTTTATAAAGGTAAGCACCGTGTAATCATTGCTTATTTATTTGAGTAATATTACTTTTATATTAACCTTTTTTATCGATCTTAGTACTTGATGCGTAGTACCTGATATCACTGCCTACCTTCATGGCATGACATCAACAAGGCGTGAGTTTTAAACTGGGGGTCGTAGGTTCGATTTCCAAGAAGGACAATTGTTTTAAGTTCCCGCGATATAGAAAATTATCCCTAGTGCGGGAGATGGCATTAAAAAAAAATAGAATTGAAAATTTATTTACTACTTAACATTATTTTTTCAACAGCTGTTTTAATATACCGATCGTAATGCTTGGCGATCAATAGACTCTGCCTACCCCGTGGGAAGCCCATGCCTGGTGCATTCTGCACTCTTTACACCAGTTCGAATCGTGTCGGACAGGGACTCCGATATACCTGCATGTTTGACCTCCTAGGCGACAGGGAATTAACCGTTTATTAATTAACGGGTAGTGGCAAAAAGTACGGTATTCCTCGAAAAAAAAATGTTTTGCTAACTCTGTTTTTTCTAAAGGCAAATAATGATGATACTACTATATAAATAATGATACAAAATGACAAAAAAAATTTGCTACCTATGTCTGTTTTTAAAGGCAGACAGTATGAAATAATGATAAATATATCCACAGCCAACAATACTGGCTAGTTAGACAATTTTACAAAGTTTTCTACTAAGCAACTTTGCTTGAGCACACAACAGTTTTTCCCTGAACATTTCATTTTTAAACTTTATGTTTTTATCTGACTTATACAGACGAAAAGTAATGTATTTCGCATATAACTAACTAGCTGACCCGTGCCCACTTCATTGGGCGGCGAAAAAAACGCGTCCCTTTTTTAAACATATTTTATTACTGCTTCACTCCTTTTAGTCATAGCGTGATGCTATATAGCCTATGACACTCCCCGTTATATGGACTATTTGACACAGAAAAAAATTTTAAAATTAGTTCAGTAGATCCAGAGATTACCCCCTACAACGTCACAAACACACAATCACACAAACACACAATCACACAAACACTAAAAACTTTACCTCTTTATAATATTAAAGTATAGATTATGTTCAAATCTGGCTGTTTATGGCCATTGTATTGTGACCGTCGCGTCTGTAGTCTAAATAGTTTAATCGATTTTGAACTATTGACTTATTGGAGTGAAGACATTTCGGCACCATTTGTTACACAAGCTGAGTTTGTCTGTAGTTTCTGTGATTTCCAGCATTCTGGTGTTACGTGGACGCTCTGGAATGAATAACTAGCTCCCGCGTTTCCCAAATGGTTGATGCCAAGACTTGTTTTTCTTTAGACGAAGTTTTAATAAGGCATTACTTCCAAGATAAAAAATAGCTGTGGTCTAGCATTGCTGACGTCCTCTGGGCGGTGGTTACCACTAATCTACTAAGGCAGTTTAGAAGAGAGGAAAGCAGGTGTTCCATTTACTCTTCATTATTGAACTTAAGCAAGACCCTGTATTGTTTGAGTTCGCTCATTAGGTGAGCCGCTAACTTGCCCATTATAAAGGGGAAAAATCATCATGGAGTTTCTCTGCCCCGGGGAAGACAAAGAGGTCTGTCAAAATGTAACCTCCCTGTTTTCTGTGTCTCACGTCGGCCAGGGGTCACGAGAAACAGGGATTCTTATCTAAAGCCCGATTTACACATCGACAAGTACAGTAGCGAGTTAAATAGTAAGTTGTTGATTAAGTTGATTTGAATAGATCTCAATCCTATTTTTTGGCCAGTTAAGTTGGCGAGTCGCGAGAGAGAGGGCTACTTCATGTAGGTATGTCAATCGGGCTTCACAGCCGATAGCTCAACGAATAGATAAAAAGTCAATAAATGAAAAATGACCCATAAACTATCACACACATATTTATCATCAGTTCTGATAAATCAAATAATAATTGAACGTTAACAGTAGTTACCACTCCATGATATATAAAGTGAAAGCCACAGTAACAAAGTTACCCCTGTACGTACGTGCGTCGCGATCTCTCCGGTTAATTTAATACCAGCGCTGGACAGATGTCCGGACCAGCGCTGATTCTATTAAGCTTGCCATTCATTTACTTCGACTCGGTGCTCTAGTTAATAATTGTACTGGTGATATAGTTTGAGAGTTTGTTTGTTTGTCCTTATTGAATGTAGTTTCTTTGTGTGGATTAAAATATGTTACGTAAGAAAATAGTTTTTGTAGATATAGAATAAAATAAAAACACTATTTTTTCTCAACAGTAGTTTTTCTCCGTGTAGTGACGGAGTAAGAATTCAATAGTCACCACTCCATCTCATCCCATGGGTGTAGTAAAAACCTACTAAGGGACTATCCGTGAATATTATCTTAACGAAATATAAAGAAGGAAAACTTGAAATTAAACCATATACCAATCCGTCTGGCCAGCGTGGTATTAGTAGGCCAAGTATCCCTCTGTCACAGGAGGAGGCCCGACCGTCCCCTGTAGTGGGACATTAAAGGGCTGTTATGATGATGATGATAGTTATAATAATAATTTACACATTCATATAGATCTTAAATACAAATGAGATTCATATACGAATATTAATTTAGCATCAATTTTAATTAAACTTAACGCACGCCTCGCCGCCATAGGAAGTGGATGGTAGGGAGCGGACGTGACGTCATAATTTTAATATGATTCAATTCCACAGATTATATCACTTTTGACGTTAACATTTATTAATGGATTGCGATGATATTTTGTAATGACGTGAAAATTAAAATGGTAATGTGATTATTTTGATTTTAATGATATTTTTCACACATTTACACTGCTCGTAATAATTGACAAAATTTACATCTTTTTTTTTTCTTTCTGTCAAGTGTGTTACTGCTCCGGTCGATTCGAATAGTACAAAACCCAGATAGTCTAGTAATAATAATAATCTTTATTTCAAACCACGACATTTGACACGACATTTACAAATAACATTTTAGCGATAACAACCGTAGATAGTCTAGGACTGTTATAGTTATTAACGCCCGCCTCAGGCCAGACAGGCAAATTCTGACATCAGAAACAAAGGGAAATTACAATGTTATAAGAGAAAAATACACAGCATTTATTAACAATTATCTTAGAATGTCGGCTACAGTCGGCGCAGTCGTTACACTGAGTGCGAGCCGGATAATCCGCGCTTATACTCACAATGCGGTCATATCTACTGACACTCTTATTATTTTATTATTTATATACCCGAGTACGCTATATAATATCACAGTGATAATAATATAAAGTTGTATATCTGTGTGTGCTCTGTGCTTTTACGAATATCAAATAAACTGACTACAAGACTAGACTATTACAACCTTACTCTTATACGCCTCGTAAATTAAATCACTGTTTAGCGAGATTTTTATTAGTAATACCAAACAAAAACGTAAGAATTTAACCTAATCAATTGACTAAAATTTAAGAGGCATTTATAAGAAAGGGAGAGACTTCAGGCAATCATTTATCTATAAATCTAATAATTAAAAAAAGTATTTTATATTCGTTTCTTGGTTTGGTCTGATACGTTATCAACGTATACATACAATTTATTCTAAGATCAACTTCTAAATTAATTAATTTCTCAAGTAAAATATTCACCGCAAAATTTCTATTCATTCATAACACGAGACTAAAACTTAATGTTTGACAGATTAATCAGATGATGATCTCAATATAATACAGCTTCATTAATTAATTAACTCATCTAATGACTTTCTACGATATTGACACGGATTCAGGATATAAAATGCCATTTCCCACATTCTTGAATTTCGATTTTATGTTTGTAATCTATACATGTCAATTCCCGTACCGAAAAATTCTTTTAGTAGTCAAATTGTCTTACCTATTCTGTGACAATTTGACTACTAAAAGTTAACTTAACCGAATTTTTATCGATTTTAACAATGACATGCTGAATGTCAATTGGTCACAATGTGAAAAAAAATTAGCTTAAACTAAACAAAACATGAAAAACACAACATATACTAGATCTCAAATAAGCATATCAATGATGGCGTTGTGTGAATATGTGAGGAAAATTTATATTTATATATATTATATTATGCGGAGTTCTGCCTCGTAATGGGATCCTCATTGCTTGCTAAATTGCTACGAAGTACAATATTTGTAGTTCCAACGTAAAGACTTGTAAGTCCAAGAAATTTACGAATTCCTAGCTATTTACTAGTACCACAAAGGACATAGAATTAGTAACCACACAAGGAAATATTTGACATGGTATGTGGAATGTCTCAGAGGTCTCCAGTTACTTAGAACATCAAACATATACTTACCTACTTAAGTTTAAATTGTTTATGGTCAAAATATGCTTTGTCGTACACAAGTTAAACAAACGTCCTCTTGTTTCCCATCTGTGCTGTTATTAACATAATTAGGCTTACACTTAAGACACAGTATTTTGTTTTATATAAATGTCGTGAAAGATGTTTAATTCTGAATGTGTATGTAACTTGCTATTGCTTTTGATATGGCTTAATCCCTGGGATTCCTCATGTAGACCTAAAGATGACTTTAGTTGGTAGACTGAACTATAGGAGATCGATATAACCGGTGGTCGCTTGATCTCAAGCGAAAAATGCCTAATGCACAAAAGTAGGTAAATATATTTAAAATTCTCAAAGACTTATATAATGCAAGCGTCAAAATTTAACCCAGCGTTTTCCGTATAAAGCTAAAATTATGAAAACCAAAACAACGTACTCTAAAACAATCTATTACGGCCATAATCCGGGAGAGACCTTACGAAAATCCCCGAACTTGGTATACATACTCAACAATGCGATAAGGCATTTAGGGGTGTGAAATTTAACCGTATCATCCCTACAAGTAAATCCCTTCGTATTTATATTTGCGGCATAAAAGTGCTAAAGTTATAACATATGGGCATAATGAATAGGGGTGCCGCAGGGAGGTATACTTGGGCCACAATATTACTTGTGGCAAGTTTCGATAAAAGTGTTTATGGCTATGGGTTTATAATATATTACCACCATCGCATCTCATACGATAAGCGTAGAATAGTGAAAAGAATGTACTTAAATCTGTATGCTGCTAGTAACTTAGCAACTTTTTCTCTACTCTATTGGTTATCTCTAAAAATGGTAGTAAATGTCCTTTCTAAACGTGTAATGAAAAAAAAATTACGATAGTCGAGACCGTCTTGTTCACATGCCCACTAAAGCACGAAAACGCTCAGATGAATACTACTGAACGGTCACTCGTCTATGGAAAGACGCTGACGTTTCTTAATCAATCGTTTATGAATTAGTGATTGCAACTGTCACTGAGCACCTCAGTATTCTTGGCACTTTTTTTAATGGGTAAAATCCTCACAGAGTTTCGGGGAGGGTAGAGGCGTCAGGCTTCTTTTACTGCCTATAACGTGTGTTTCGTCTCTCCCGTAGTCCAGGGACCGAAGGAAATCGTGATATTTTTGCCCCTGACTAGTCCTGGCATGGACCGTGTTCTGTGGCGCGTGTTGGGAAAGGCCTGCAGTGGACTGCAGTAGGGTAGTTGATTGATTTTGAGTCCTAGCCTTCTCCTAGGCGAGGCAATGAAAATAAATTACACAAATAAAAAAAATCTATTAAAAATTAAGCTAAGTATCAACCCTGTAAAATAATCTGGTACAGAACAATGGATGCAGACGATGCTAATACTGCATTGTGAACATTCCACTGAGCGTCCACTGTTACCGCTAACCTTACATTTTCATAGCGAATGAGCTCTCTAGATAAAAACTGAATGAATCGTTATTTTTAACTAATTAACCAACGGCTTATGCATTTCTTTGGTTTGAGTTTCTACCATATAATAAGGTATAGTGGTAAATATTTGTTGACTATGTAGTGACGGAGCGTAATGTGTCACCAGTCACCACCTCTTGTCGTTTCTTGTTCTAAAAGTCAAGTAAGGGTTATTTAAGCAAGCTTAGTCGCTACATCTCCGTCATTCCTACCTCTGGTGTCATAAGTTGTCATACCTCAGTAATATCACTAGCTATTGTACCTACACACTGTTACACACTGCTTAAAGTTAACTAGACACTACTGCTTGGAGGTGTTTAAAATGATAAAATCGTAATATAAAGAAACTTGTTTCTATTTACTGAACAAGCACACTGACATTTAAACTTGTCGCCATCCTTTCATTGAAATACCGAGCTTAAAAATATTTACTTTGATTTAATGTAAAAAACAAGATATAATACGTTATAAGTCTATAAATGAAAGCATTTAGGCATGCCACGTGTTTAAGCCAACCTTTGAGCGTATATAAAAATTTTCAAACAGAAACAACAAACAAAATACATGTGACGTTTACCTCGCTTTGTTGAAGTTAAAATGTGAAAAATTACTTTCATACCACCACTGGTTTGACAAAGTGAAAGGGGTAAAACGATATGTGAGAACTATTTAATTTTACGTACATTTTATCGTCATATTAAAGCGAGTTACACGAATACTGTAATGCCGAAGTGTCATCATCGTGGTGAACATTTTGCAAAAGAAATAACAACATTTAGGTAAGTACTTAAGTGTTACCATTTTTGATAAAGTATTGTTTCTGTTTCTTTTTTTTTTAATACAATGGCCCCCATCGTTCCCCGATGGGAGAGGTGGAGAGAATAAAAGTATAAAAAAAAGAAAAATGTCAAGGTGGAGAGAATAAAAGTATAAAAAAAAGAAAAATGCCCGGTCCCTAATAAAAACTGAAAATACAAAAGTTAGTCTGATTTCTATTACTAAAACAAAAAAATAAATTAAATAAAAATGAAGCTTGGTAAGTCAACAGTAGAAAGCTAAATTATTCTAAGTAAAATAAATCATCTATTGTATATAGATGATTTATGCCTACCTAAGTGAAAAACATAAAAATATATAAAGTATTGTAAACGTGAATATTGGCTGTGTTGAATATTGACATTTGACTTTTAAGCAATTGACGTTTGTCATTCTAAGTTCGAAAACTGTCAGTTAGAGCAGGCATTCTGAATCGAAACGCTATCGGAAAAGGTAGTGGGTATCGAAAAATTAATTCGCGGATTTTTTTAATATCAGTTCTAATTTCTGGATCAATAAATATAGTCAATAATAATGCAATGATGGACATTTTGCTGGACAAAAGCTAACACATTAAATAAAAATGGTTTTCCATCTAATCACAACCACCCCACATTACCACAAAATTGTCAATTTCAAGTGATGAAATATAAACAAAACAAAGTAATCTAAAAACCAGTTAGCGGTGGTCGGTGGTAAACGGTTATTAACAGGCCCGTACCGGAACCGAGCTTGGGGGACCGGACAAATTGCAGGTACGAGCCGACTGCGAAACTACTGTCACCATGAAATACTTTTAGCAGAGATTTTTATTCTTTTTTCGGTAAATTATGATCATAGTCAAAGTCAAAATGTCTTTATTTAATAAAATACATTGAATCACTTTGAAAAGTCATCTTAAAACTACCTAAGATGTGTGAGTTTAAAATCAAGCTAAGTACGTCATTAAACTTCACGTGGTAGGGATTCAGAATACATCGTTATATTCTCCGAAAATTTTAAAAAAC
This sequence comes from Schrankia costaestrigalis, assembly GCA_905475405.1. NCBI lineage: Eukaryota > Metazoa > Arthropoda > Insecta > Lepidoptera > Erebidae > Schrankia > Schrankia costaestrigalis. The sequence goes on from FR997835.1 coordinate 19,314,971, forward strand.
ATAACAATATCGTTCGACAAAAGCATCACGTTCACGTTGCTTACGTTTTCTTTACAATCCGTCTAGGAAGATTATCAAATTGGTATCAATTGGTACCATCTGCATTGGTCTGAATAGAATTCTTGCTTGAATTGGTCGAAATGTGTTGCTTCTTGTGATGACGCAGGAAAAATGTACTAAATAATACCTACCACGCTATAGAGACATAAATATTCATACTAGAATTTTATGTCATTTTGTCTACTTTTGTTTTTTAAAATCTCTCAGTCAGGTTTTACTATTTACCCTTGGCATGAGATAGAATAGTGACACCATATGTTATTAATCTCTCATTATACGAAAAATAGATACTTAATATAATTCTTAGATTATATCTTAGGAATATCTAACTCATGGTAAACGTAGCTGTGAATTGACCGGAGGCTGCGTGAACGAATACGTAGGTAACGTGAACGTGATGCTTTTGTCGAACGATACTTTTATGTTTTTTTAGCAGTATTTGTAGTCGAGCTGTACTATTGTGCTGTTTTCAGCACGAATGAGCTGACTATTCGCTTTAATACACCTTCAACACGTGGGTTAATTTTACTGTATTTAGGTTCAAGGTTGCTGGTGACATTACATGGCTATGAGAACTTAATAAGGAGGCACAATATAGCGCAAGATGGAGATATTTGGAGATGGCCTATGTTCTGCAGAGGACGTCAATTGCCTGATGGATGGATGGAAGAATAACTTAATACCTCTCTAACTGCTAGTGTGAAAATGTTACTGCATCTAAAAAGCTCATTATCTCTTTCATGATAGTAAATCCTACTAATATTATAAATGCAAAAGTTTGTGAGGATAGGCGGATGGATGTTTGTTACTCTTTCACGCAAAAACTACTGAACAGATTTTGATGAAATTTGGAATATAGGTAGTTTAGGGTGTAGAATACGCAAAGGCTGCGTAGCCGAAAGAGCTTCATAAAGTGCGTCAACCCTTTAAGTACAGACCCAGCACATGCGAGGTGCAACCTTTGGTGCGAAAGAGTGTCACTACCTGAACTGTTTGTGCCGCTCTCTGAGAGGCTTCCGCCCGGACATGGGTTGCCATGGGCTACCTGGAAGTCCTTAAACAGATTGCGAACCCAGGTAGGACGAAGCAAGGACAACATGCTCCGGTGGGCCCCACGGACAGTGGCGGACTGGGTTGCCTGTGCGGCGCTCCACAAACTATGGCCCACCTCTCATCATGTCCTGGGTGCCCTTACACCTGCACTCAGGAAGAGCTAATGATTGCCAGCGATAACGCAGTTAGTGTCGCAGAGTTTTGGGCTACATCAATTTAGTCCAGTATCGTTTTGCCATCGATACGCTAAGAAGAAGAAGGGTGTAGAATAACATTTAAGCTTATTCAACGCGGGTAAAGCCGCTTGCATCAGCTAGTAATAATATAATTTAAGCGTGGTCCTATCTTTCACCAATGATAACTAATTATTTAAAAATTATGATTATTACGAGCACGTTTTTGTCAAAACATCACTCACATTGACACGATTATCATACTTATGAACCCCTGTGTTGTCGCTGCGAAGGAAATAATAATAAAGATGAAAAATATAAGTGACGTAAGCTAGGGTGACTTGAAAATGTAACTTAAAGGTTCCGTATAGGTGTAAAAAATGTATAAAGAATGTTTTTTTATTTAATAAAGGAGTAAGAATATTCCTCACACTTTCTCACACCGCCATCTAGTCCCAAACTAAGCAGAGCTTGTACTATGGGTACTGGACAACGGATAAACATACTTAAATACTTTTTTTTTGTAAATACGTACATATTATACATAGAAAACACCCAGACAATGCAAAGTATAATGTTCATGCACACAAAGGTTTGCATTGAGTGGGAATCGAGCCCGAGACCTCTGCGTAGCAGTCATGTTAAATAACCACTACGCCAGAGAGGTCGTCAAAGGAGTTGGATGTATGTAAGTCTCATCGTACCCTTAACAATTTGAACCTAAATGTAATGCTAGGAAGAGCCTCCTTTAGCAACCCGCGAGGGAAACTTGAAACTACTAATAACACAGAAAAATTACAGTCCTGTCAGTGCTTAGCCATACTGATAACTGAATTTGTAACACTGGTAATATCTTAAATATTGTCTGTGCACATAATGAAACAAATAAATCCTCCCCTTAACTTTGAGATCTGTAAGCTAGGATCAGCAGAGTAACCGTGCAAAAGCACGGTTCCTTTCTCTTTTCATTTATTTTTATTTCCAATCTTGTTTATTGAAATGATAACTTGCTCCAATTTTTCCATTCAATACTTATGTGTAATTGTTTAAAAGCATTACCCATGCATACATGGACCCCTAAAAGCAGTACAAAGCATCTTTCATAAATTATACAAGAGATATGATTTTCCTTATAGCTCCGTGCATACATCAAGACAAGTCACGTTAACCTTTCTACCTAATGAATATACAAATGATAATACCTACTGGGGTTTTTTACATTTCTGTTTTTTTTTGGCCAACCTTATGTGTCCTACTGTTGGTAAGACACTTGAAATGATTATCACTAATACTATTTTTACGGGTCTTACTCGCGGTGTTACTAATTATCCTAGATACTAGTTATATAAATACCTAGGTTTTTCTCCGACGTTTCGGCCGACTTGCAAGGGCCGTGGTCGCGGAGGGACTGGTGTCAGCGGAGCGTCGTCCTTGTGAAGTGCGGGGAATGGAATCTACCCTTACTTTGTTGACATCCTGAGTATTCGCCGTATTATCAGGATGTCAACAAAGTGAGGGTCGGCCGAAACGTCGGAGAAAAACCTAGGTATTTATATAACTAGTATCTAGGATAATTAGTAACACCGCGAGTAAGACCCGTAAAAATAGTATTATGTATACAAATCGCGATAATTTAAAATCTATTATGATTATCACTATTATAACAATCATAGGAGATGGATGGAGGGATTATCACAATTATAGGTAACTAGCGGACCGTCCCGGCTTCGCACGGGCATTATTTTCCCGCTTTTCTGTTGAAATTTTTCCTGAAATTTATTTGCTATAAACCTCACGGAGCCCGAGACCTTTCCAACGAATGCAAAACCATGGAAATCGGTTTGTCCGTTTTGGAGTTATAGCGTCAGGAAGGAAAACCCGACTTATTTTTATATATTAGATATACTCATTACAGATTTACAGTACTTTCGAACTGGCGTACCTCTTCTAAATATTTTCGAACTAACGTGCGTCGCGACAACGTCATTCGCTATAGCGGTTTTCGATTTAAAGTACTTTCTAACTAGCGTACCACTTACAATTATTTTCGAAATAACGTGCGTCGGGATAACGTCATTCGAATCCTTATATCAGACCCAAGGTTTATATTTTACATACCCAGGTAGCAGGTTAGGACCCTTTCATTGTTTCACAGTTAACTTCATGAATTTATTGCGAATCTTTTGGGTAAAAGTAACATCAACTTATTAATATGATTTAACACCTTGTTTGCCCCAGTGCAGGAGTTATACCTTTTGATTTAAATATCAATTACCTCCCATCCTGTGCGTTAATGGCTGGCATAGTTTAATTGACTTAATTCCATAGTGTTTAAATTTATATTAAACATTTTCTCGATGATTTTTCTTAATCACTAATATCTCTACAGTAAACATACCTACAAACTAAAGTTAATAGCATTCATCATCATCATCATTACAGCCCAAAAATGTTCCACTGCAGGGACGGGCCTCCTACCGTGACGGAGGGATACTTGGCCTACAAATACCACGCTGGCCAGACGGATTGGTATAGGGTTTAATTTCAAGTTTTCCTCCTTTTTATTTTGTAAAGATAATATTTACGGATAGTCCCTTACTCGGTTTTTACGACACCCATGGGATAAGATGGGGTGGTGACACTATTGTATTCTTACTCCGTCACCACGCGGGAATAATAACATTATAAGCTCAAATATGTTAGGTATCTGTCTGTCTGTCAAAACATTATTATAATACCTATCATATTAAGAGTGAATTTCTTCATATAACATCACATCAAAATTCATATCACGGACAAGGCGAACATCGTACATACATCAACTTCCTCAACTCTGTAATATGTGATGTTACCTACTGTATTATGAAGTACAGTCAACAGAAAAAGTAAATTAATGTACTTAGCATGATAACTGGTTTTAATGTCCTACAGGGACGGACCTTCTCGTAAAGCGGTCGAATGATTCCTTAAAATGCTTTGATTACCTAGACCACAATGAGAAGTTACCCTCCGTGTGGTGACGAAGTAAAAACACAATATGTCACCACCTTATCTCATCCCATGGGTGTCGTAAAAAGCGACTAAGGGACTATCCGTGAATATTATCTTTATGAAATAAAAAGTAGGTAAACTTGAAATTAAACCCTTTACCAATTCGCCTGGCCAGCGTGGTATTAGTAGCCCAAGTATTCCTCCGTCACGGGAGAATTAATGGGCTGTTATGGATGAGAAGTTAGGGAACAGATTTTTATTGCGTTGACTATTAGCTGAATGAGCTGAACTGTGATATTTCTTTGACATTACAGAGCCTGGCAATTCACTAACAGCGGCTACTCTTAATTGAATCTGCTAGATAATTCACCCAATTCGATTGTGTGTGATTGCTGTGAGATGAGTTTGTGCTGTCAATACAGTGTGTACGTCATTGTAGTTATGTAAGCCAACTAATGCAAGTCCTCACATACTTCTCAGGAATTTTCGTAATCTTCTGATTAGAATCAGAATCAGAAATATTTATTTGCCAAACATAGGTTACAGAGGTCTTAAAATTATAATTATTACACCGCTATGTTTTGTCATTACGACATACAAATATAAAAATAAACAATTCAACCAACATGTCAATAATTAATTTAATTAAATAAAATTAACAATAATAATACAAAAATTAACTAACTCTATCTGAAATAGGAACGATTTCTGATTGTTGCAGTTTCTTTTATTTGCAACTTCAGGCAGTGTTACCTTGGCTCAAATTTTACTAAAATGATAAACCTGTTTACCTTTCTTTTTTAATTTTTATTTGTTTTTATCATAAAGAAAAAAGCACTATTTTTATTGCGGACCGTACAACGTAAATAAAAAGTTTTGCACGGTAACTATAATGAGGGTTAGGTCGTTTAGCTCACATAATAGATATTACATTATTATTACCCTGTGTTATGTTGTACTACTCTGTTCATCATAACACAACTTACTGTTCTACTGCTAGGATTGGCTGCTTTCAGTGATTAATGTTTCCCAGGTCCTATTACCACGCTGGTCTTCAGTAATAAATAAATAAATATTCCTCACACATTCACACAACGCCATCTAGTCCCAAACTAAGCAAAGCTTGTATGTACTATGGGTACTAGACAACGGATAAACATATTTAAATATTTTTTAATAAAGGGAAATATGTCCTACTAGGATGAGATAGGGTTGATTCATTTATAACTAACAACAAATATCATAATTTCCACGTATATAATTAAGTGGTTAAAGTTTCGGTCAACCAAACTTTGATCGACTAAACTTCATACTAGATGTCGTAGAAGTCCTAAGGAATTGAGGTCGAAGTGCCCTCGAAAATGCATTTCGACCCTATTGGACCTTTTGTGATAGGTCCCTTTTCACCACCCCATTGCTTTCAAAATGGATAATATACTTAAATTCTCCGTGTGGTGACGGAGTAAGAATACAATATGTCACCACCTTATCGCATCCCATGGGTGTCGTAAAGACCAACTAAGGGAGTAAATGTGAATATAATCTTTACGAAATAAAAAGAAGGCAAACTTGAAATTAAACCCTATACCAATCCGTTTAGCCAGCGTATTAGTAGGCCAAGTATCCCTCGGTCATGGTAGGAGGCCCGTCCCTGCAGTGGGACATGAATGGGCTGTTATAATGAATATATTTAAAAAGCATGTACTAATCTTCCTAGCCTATTTTAATACTGTTCCTTCTCAATCGTGCTAAAACGTATTTTTCTTTGTTTCAATAGTCACATAACGCGGACGGCCAGCTGGTTACCTCCAGCCGAGAGCTGGATATCTAACAAAGATGGCGGCGGCAGCGTCATGGACCTGGATGATGAAGAGCTTCCGTACGGATGGGAACAAGCTATGGATTGTCATGGAAAGCCTTATTATATCAAGTGAGTTGTAATAATTATAAAAAGTTGTGTACTAAATCTTTAAACAGCGAAAGTTATCTAAGATGACACAAAAACTAATCCTGGGCATGTACGCCAACGATGTGATTATACGTAACGCACCAAAACGCGAAGATGTTGTGATGAAGTTGTCATGGCGTGGGGAAGAAAGTTTTTCGTTATTGTCGTAACAGTCAAAAGGTAGAAAAGATATCTGCTAGCGAGTAATCCCAAAAGCTGGTTTCTTCAAGCGAGACGTGAAAAAGCATCTTCTTTAGCCGCCATAGTGGAGACTTTCATGCCTCTACAAATATTGTAGCTGGCATGGTGCTCGCCATTCTTGGACTCTATTGGATGCTTAACATCGGGCACCATAAAGTCATTCTGGTAGGCCATTTAAAAAAAAAGCTGAAAGGGCGACTGTAAAACACTCGGCGAATGAAAAAAGTTTCTTATTTATTAAAAAGATTTGTTACTCTAATAATCACTAGAATAAATGCGTCTGTAATGTAGTTTTTGCCTTTGGTAAGTCTTCTATAACCTCCTTTCTACTTTCCAGTCACGTCAACAAGACAACGACGTATGTGGCACCAGAAGGATGTTCCTGTGAATCCCCACCAGCTCCTAGAGACGTGGTGTTGGAGCGGGATGCTGAACTGGGGTTTGGGTTTGTTGCCGGCTCAGAAAGGCCGGTCCTTGTGAGATTCGTGACTGACAACTCACCTAGTGTGGGCAAGGTAATATTTTATAATATGCTTGCTCATAACAGCCCATTAATGTCCCACTGCAGAGACGGGCTTCCTCCCGTGACGAAGGGATACTTGGCCTACTAATACCACGCTGGCCAGACAGATTGGTATAGGGTTTAATTTCAAGTTTTCTTTTTATTTCGTAAAGATAATACTTATTCACGGTTATTCCCTTAGTCGGTGTCTACGACATGTGGTGACATATTGTATTCTTACTCCGTCACCACAAGGAGTGTAATATGCTTATTTAAAACAAAAAATTAAACAACAACTCTCGCACTAGGGATAGAGCCCTGTGTCGCGCAGACTTCAAAAATTTACTGACACAAAGTTTATCAGATCTAGTCATCACTGTGCGTATTAAACTGTATGAGCTCTACATTTGTATGACACTGAGAGGTCTCAGTGAGGTCTCAGTGTCCGTTTGGGATTTACACAAGTAAATAAAACAAAATAACGTATTTTTTCTGATAAATATACCGTGTATAATTATATTCTGATATATTTCTGATAAATATATATAAATGTAGGTGTATAAAAAAATATCACAAAATAATAAATTTTCCAGTTGGAACCTGGTGATCAGATCCTTTGCGTGAACGGTGAGGACGTCAGCCTAGCAGCCAGAGAACATGTCATATCAGCAGTACGAGCTTGCACGGAGAAGGTGACCCTCAGGGTTTGTCAGCCAGCTAGGACGGGAAACCCGGCTAGAAGATCTGCTTTGCTTTCCGCTGCTAAACGGGCGAGATTGAGAGCCAGGCCTCCAAGAGTGAGGTTCGCTGATTCTGTTCAGCTGAATGGAGCACCTATGTATCCCGTAAGTATTATCAGTAAACTCAAACTCAAAAACACTTTATTCAAAACTAATACAACTTTCGTTTTATCTTTTTTGACGTCATTTATACTACTTAATCTAAGGTTAAATACATTTCAAAGTTTAGAAAACTTTACCACGGCCTTCAAAGCGCTAGTAGAGAAGAAGCGGCGCGGCGCAACAAACTCTACTGCTGCATTTTCTTCAGCAGTAGAGTTTGTTGCGCGACACTCATCATTGTATTAAGGAAATAGGTCTTATCTGTCCTGTGCCTCTCTCGCCTATCCCTTTTCGCTAACGAAGGTAAATGCGGGTGTGAGCAACATTTTACGAAATTCTTTTTATGGAATTTTGGTAGACATACTTTAGACAAGAATTATGCAGTTGACATTCAGAACGATTATTATTCATTTAAAAACTGATGTAAATTTAATTTAATTAAATTTTTATTTACGATTTTCAGCCATCAGCATTCTCCCTCGGCGATCTCTGCCTACCTCCTATGGCGAATGTTCTGAAGGTGTTCCTTGAGAATGGTCAGACCAAATCGTTTAAGTACGACACAACGACAACCGTGGCTGATGTGGTGACCAGCTTGAAAGACAAGCTGTGCATCACTGCTGAAGAGCATTTCAGCTTGGTGGTGGAACATGTGAAGAGTTTGAGAAGAAATAAGTTGACGCTCTTGGATCCTAAGGAATCATTAGCTAGGGTAAAACTTTTTTAGTATTGGTATTTTTATTATTTGTCTACCTTGCTGGCTTAGTTGCCGCTGTATCGGGTTTCCGTGCATGAGAATACGGGTTTGAACGTACTCCAAGTAATCCGGGATCGGTCTACTGCTAACCCAGACCTGTGATAGAAAGAAGAATCTAGTCCTTTTAGTACCACGCTGACCTGGCGTATTGGTATCGGACTTTATGTAAAAAAATTTATGCGAAATTTATATTAGTTTGGTTTAACGACAGAACTACAGCATCGTTACTCTATCAAAACACGGAAATAGATATTTAAAAATAATATTTAACTTCTCTCCAGATTGCAGCAAGACCAGGGTCCTACAAGATGCGTTGCCTCTTCCGTGTGGTGTTCATGCCGACCTCAGCAGCAGAGATGGCACAACGAGACCTGGCGGCACTGGACTACCTGTACATGCAATGCTGCAACGATGTTGCGCAGGAACGTTTTGCGCCGGAACTTCAACCTGAAGTTGCGTTGAGGCTAGCAGCATTGCATATGCATCAGCATGCGCTGGCGAATAATCTTTCTCCCGCCAAGTTAACTGTTAAAGCTGTAGAGTAAGTTTCTCAAACTCATTATCATTCGGAACCAACTTCTGGCTCACATATTTCCTCCATCGTATGATATTGGGTCATTCAAACGCAATGTGAAGAAGCAACGCCGAAGATCTGGCAACACTGCTTTGCTTAGAATAACATTAGATCCGTGTTTAAAAAATCTTTAAAAATAGTTAAAGCAACAAAATTAAAGTGAAAAAGTACGCAAGAAGTTGATAGTGTTCGTCTTCACCACATAAATATCAAGTTAACAAAAATAATGCATTACAATGGGCATTTAAAGTGAAAGTAAATAAAGTGGTGTTCGACGTCCAAAGACGGTATAATATCAATACAATAATAATAAGCAAGCTGTAATATAGTTTAGTGCACGAACATTTATGACAAGAACTAGTTAGTGAAGACATAATTGCTGCATTAACACTGCAGTATGTATTTTTATAAAATGTAAGTCGTTATATTTAAAAATTTGCACTGTAATTTGAACTACTGACAATCACCGCCTCAAGCAGCGAGTAGCTAAACTAATATTAACATTAAAATTGGAGTTGCCTACGCGAAAAATTCATGAGACACACCACTTTCTCAACAAACAACGTCATCTAGCGGCGAATAGACGAAAATAAATCGATCCCAAGTGTTGCTAATGATAAGTGAGTGTTGCAATATACGAATGAATGTTGCTATATTTTAAGTAGGAATTCCCCAACCGCCAATGCCACCTAGCGACGAATAGACAGAAACAGACCGTCACTAGTGTTGCTATATCTCAAGAAGTATTGCTATATCTGAAGAAGTGTTGCTGTATTAAAAGTATTATTGACCATATTAAAAAATGACGGAATTTGATAACGTTAATACGAAAAGGCGTCAATGTGTAAATTTGAATGATACAGAATTTGACATGGATGTGTCTTATCAGAGTCTTCCAGGTATTACTGGAGAAGATTTAACAGATATAGAGGAGAAAATGAATAAGTTGAATCAAGAGTTGCTAAGTGCTCCCGAGGAAATAGAAAATCTGCTTTCTGGAAATGTAACCCTAAAGAAGGAAGCACATGAATATAGACAAAAAATAAAATTATACAAATCAGTAGGCATAACTGATACACAAATGTCACTGAATGTAACACCATTAAAGTTCTTTTCACCATTGCATCGTAGACGTTTCAGATGCATTAATAACTTCACAAGAGGAATATCCAGTACATCGCCTCAAGAACATACGGTGAGAACAGAAACTGTAAGTACTTCCAAATGTCAAACTGCAAGAGGATGGCGCATGGGACAATCAACTATACACCTTAATTCTAGTTATGATTCAGCTCTCTTATCAAAAAACTTTGCGATAGACTCCACCTTCACTCAAAGAGTTGACCTGAACAGCACTATTATAGACATGGCCCAAATAGTTGATAGTCAAGATCGAGGTAACATCACTATTGATATGTCCAAAATCATAGACAAGGAAATGAATGAGAGCGTAAACCATAGTATCAACAAATGTCAATTGAATAGTGTGGGTTCTGCAATTCGTAAACAAAGTAATGAAAATGATAAAATGCATGGAAGTCCTCAACTAGGTTGTCTAATTAAGCACCGAGTTATGCTCTTCGTTGACGAAAACATCTTCTTAGTCATCTTTATGAAAACAAGATTATAAATCACAGGCAGTTTGGTTACCAAAAAGGGGTCGGTACATCTGACGCCATAAAAACTTTGATCACAGATGTTTTGGAACAAATGAACAATAAAATGAAAGTAGCAGGAATCTTTTTAGATTTAAGTTCTGCGTTCGATACTGTTGACCACATACTTCTCCTAGCAAAACTTGAACACTATGGTATAAGGAAAGAAGCATTACAGCTGTTTAAGTCATACTTACATAATAGAAAAATGTATGTTGAGGTTAAAACGGTAAATGAAGATAGTGTTAGAGAAATACATCATTTTAAAATACAAACTGTACGGACAGGAGTACCACAGGGTTCTATTCTGGGACCCCTTCTTTTTCTAGTCTTTACTAATGACTTAATTTACTATGCAATGAGAGCTATTTCTGATACACGGCTAATTGTTTTTGCTGATGACACTAATGCAGTTGTTAGTGCAAGTAACATTGATGGGTTAAACATTCGAGTAAATACTGCACTTGACGAATTTCATAAATGGTTTACTGCAAATAATTTAATTATCAACACCAAAAAGACAAATATTATATTATTTAAATCCACTTCTCGTAGTAATGATGACATTCTATTAGACATAAGACTAAACGGAGACAAACTAAGCCTTGTTGACTCAGCAAAGTTTTTGGGTGTTCATATAGATTCTCTATTGAATTAGAAAGCAGAGCTAAATGCAGTAGATTCGTCAATATCTTCAGCCTGCTTTGCACTAAGGAGTCTGCGGGATGAGGTTGGCACTAATTACTTAAAAACAGTGTATTATGCTTTAGTAGAGTCTAGGTTGCGGTACAGTATTCAGTTTTGGGGCAACAGCTACAAATATAACTGCGACAGAGCCTTTATCTTGCAAAAACGAGCCATCAGAACTATTCTGCGAATTCCACAATGGGAGTCATGTAAAAATTATTTTAAAGAATTAGCAATACTTACAGTACCCAGCCTTTATATTCTTGTTGTACTTTGTGATATGGCCAAAAACATAACTAGTTTTGAAACTGAGGCAGAAAAGAGTATAAGAGAGGCGACTAGAACTTTAAACTTTAAAAATTGGTTGCGTCCAGAACTAAACATAGTGAAACATTGTGCTAGATATCAGTCTGTTAAATTATTTAATTGTTTGCCCAAGGACATTAAAAAGGAAATATATAAGCCCCTTCTGTTTAAGAAACTGCTCAGAGACTTTTTGCTGAAAGAGAGTTATTATTCAGTTGCCGAATTTACTAATAAAACTGTGTGAATATTTTCATCATTATTATTTTTTATTTTTATTGACATTTTATATTTGTATAAGGAATTATTTGTATTACATAATTTAATTTTAGGACTTATTATTTTAGGATAAGACTTAGTAATTATTTATTAATTTATGTTTTGTTCTGTATACTAGGTAGTAATATTATTAATAGGTACTCTTATATGATTTTTATTTTTTTGTGACATTTTTTAAATATGCTTTGGTATGTATTAATGTAATCTTTGTTTTGTTATGTATGTTCAAACACAATTGTCTTGATTGTTTATGAATAAATGACTATGACATTTGCCCAAACCGGCAAGATGATGACGACGGATTGAAGTTATTTTTAGACTTCTATCCGTTGGCTTCATTTGTGGACTGTACTCACGCTTTCCATCAGGTTAGATATAGTCATATTGCCGTGTTTTGTATAAAAAAAAGTCATTATTTTCATTAGCTAAAGAATTTGTGAGCATATATCCATTTCTCATCAGGAATGTTTTACTACAGTGACATGCCTAATTAGTTAAGGAGAACACGAATGCAGGCTAGATTAATTAGTTAATTAGGGATTTTTCTTACTGAGACAGATTTATTTATAACTTTAATACAATGGTATACAGGCGCACTTTATGCCTGAGGCATTCTCTTCCAGCCAACCTTGTAATAATTCAGATTCCGCTAGTCATAAAACATGCATTATATCAGCCAAGGAAGGTTGACTCTTGAGCATAGGTTTCCTCAAAGTCACGAGTTTTAACCATTTACACCCTGCATCCTATACGATTCTTTTTTGGCCTGATATTAACCCTTTCACAGTGCCGCCAGCAGACACAATAGTAAACAATGCACGAGTACCATATATGGTACATGTTAATAATGAAAGATTAGAATACTACCCTAGACCACGGTTGTCCATTTCCGTTGTAATTATTTCTAAGGATATTTTTCTCGTGTTCTTTTCGTTCAAACTAGATCATAACAATATACTTCAAAGTTTAACACACGCACTTACTGAAGCAGTGAAATATGTTTACTACAACTTTTTTAACATTAATGATATAATGTTTCAGGAGAGAGTTCGGGCTGGAAAGGTTCGTGCCAAGCGGACTTCTAGAAAGCATGAAGCGTAAGGAATTAAGAAGACTCATAGCACATTTCTTAAAACTAAATTCTCAAATGACTGGCAGTCAGAGACAATTAACACAGCTACAGGTAATTATTACGCAACGTCTTGAAAATAGCTAACAACCTGTTTTGTTCATCTCTAAAACAATAATCCAGTCAAACAAGTCTTGAATAAAGCCTCCATCATTTTGCAAAACGACTTTATTTTAAAGAAAACCACCTTTAAAGATAAAGATCATTTTATTTATTAAAACATGAGTGTGCATACATACAGTGTACCTAGTATACATGTTATTACATAATATAATAGGTACGTCATGTTTTGCTCTTGGGGCATACAAATATTTATTTTGGAAGCATGCATTATTTAATATAATAATCAATAGTTTCAAATTACTTCCATTTAAATTAGTTTTTTATACAATCAATCATACAATTATATTCAATTATAAAATCTTATCACCCTAATTAATCACATAAAACATCATTATATTATATTTACTTAATTATTAGTTAGATTATATAGAACAAAACAAATAAAATTTAATACTTTTAATAAATTATAATTTATCTTCTAAGAAACCTTTTTGGCCGGGATTATCTTTTAGAGCGATAAACTGGTTAACTGATAACTGTAGATGGATATAGGGGAAGAGGACGACCAAAGAAACGATGGATGGATTGTGTGAAAGACCATATGGCTGACAAGAGCGTGACTTGTGAGATGACGTCCGATAGGAAAATATGGAAGAAGAAGACATGCTGCGCCGACCCCAAATAAAGTTGGGATAAGGGCAGGGGAATGATGAATGATGAAACTGGCTAGATTCGGCAATTCACAGGTCTCTTACTAATAATAATCAAATCATCAACCAAATATAAATAAATTGGCTAATGTGCACAATAGAGACAATGTAACTTCACCAAAATGTCGTAATCGCCCATTCTTTCTTGAGCAGATAATCATAATATTATCTTTATCAATAAACACAATACTTCTTATATATAGGTATTGTATTTGATATCATTATTCATTCACGGTTCGTCTTGTAGTTTGGGTTAATTGATAAGTAGACGAATTAAGAGAAGTATTTGAAGCCAGTGCAGTTTAATACGTTGAAGAATTCCCTGGAGCAAGCAAACGGAGGTGAAATAAATTTGGGAAACAGTTTTTATTTATTGTGACAAACAATGGAATTGTTGTTTACCACCCATAAGCATCTGGCTTAGAAAGCTGGCTTTTTAAAGAGTGGAGATCAGAGACTACAAAAGATTAAAAATAGGGTATACCGTCTAAAATCCTCGACGTTGAGATATGCTCACGGTGACGAAATGCGAAGCAACAGTCATCCTAGTACTAGTCATCTGCAGAAGCTTTTACCCTGGCTCGCAAATCATTCAGCTACTCTTTAGTGGATTTTCCGTGTCCCCCTTTCCTTCTTCCCAAACACTCTCAGCCTGACGATCGACTAAACCATTACTTTCCCAGTCCCATGTACCATAATATGGTACACGTGCTTTGTTTTACTATTGTGTCTGCTGGCAGTACTGTGAAAGGGTTAAAGTAACCGTAAGACCAACAAGAGCTAAATTATTGATTGTAAATTTCAGGCTAAACTCCACTACTTAGATATAGTGGCAGGTCTGCCGAGCTACGGTGCTAAGTGCTTCAGCAGCAGTCGTCCGGAGCGGGTACTCCTCGTGTCTCCGAGGTTTGGTCTTAGTCAGATCGTTGGCAGAAATAACTCTGTGGTAAGTATTGTGGTAACTTTGTGGTATTAGTAGGCCAAGTATCCCTCCATTACGAGAGGACGTCTGTCCCTGCAGTGGGACATTAATGGGCTGGTATGATGAAGTAAAACTGTTTTTTATCTGTCCATTGTACGTAGAATCAATTCCGAAGTACTTCCCACAAACAAAAAATTCATTATTGTCTCCGGGAACGATGATTGACACAGCTCACGCTAGTTTGGGAATTAGGTTATCCTACTAATATTATAAATGCGAAAGTTTGTGAGGATGAATGCATGCATGGATGGATGGATTGATGTTTGTTACTCTTTCACGCAAAAGCTACTGAACACGCAAAAGCTTTTGATGAAATTTAGAATGTAGGTAGTTTAGGATGTAGAATAACATTTAAGCTACCTATACAACACGGGTGAAGCTGCTGGCATCAGCTAGTGAAGTACAATTTGTGTGACATTTTTTGGATTTATCCAGGAAGGCCATAGGTACAACAAATTGAATGACGACCTCGGTGGCGCGACGGTAGCGCAAGCGGCTGCCGTGCAAGAGGTTGTGGGTTCGATCCCCACGCAGGACAGTAATTTGTGAGATCCACAAATTATTGTCCTGGTCTGGGTGTTCTTTGTGTCCGTTAATTGATGTTTGTAAAAGATCCCCGCGACACAGGGCATGATCCCTAGTGCGGGTGTTGGCTTTTTTAAAAAAAAAAAAAAAAAAAAAAAAATCCTTTTTTAACAAGCAACTGAATAAAATTTATTTCGTCAACAACTTTTTGTAATAACGCGCCAATAAAAATGACTGTATTGAACGTTTTCGTTCCATCGAATGGTTTCTATCAACATCAAAATAATTAGCTACATTAACTATACTTTCAGCCTCAATCAATAGCTTCTCTAGAAGAAGTGGAAGGTATCAGAGTGAAGAGGGACTGGTCTTCCGGAGGTGCTGATGTCGCCATATTCTTGCAACGAGATCGAGTCTTAGCGTTGCTTATGGAAGAACGGGATGCTGCTGAAATGCCTTTAATAATTGCTGGGTAAGCATTCTTAAAACATCACAGTTGTCTATGAACTTTATTAACATTGAATAAGTATAGTGGTCCAGTTAATGACGACTTAAGAACTATAATAAGTCATATTCTTTGTTAATTTATTTTACAACGTAACACTTTAATTTCAAATTTTAGCCAGTTTTTTTTGCGTTTAATTTTCTAAACTCCACTTACTTATATATTTCCTTTTACCCGCAAAATCTTTCAAAAGAGTCGAAAATAGTGTAATATTAGATCGTCATTCCACAATATATGGTTATGCAATAATTTTAATTTTATACGGAATTTATTTCAGGCGAATAAATAAAATCTATTCTATTGTTCTATTCTCTTTGTGGTGATATCATGCATTTTAGTTCGTATAAGAACACTTGGTGTCACACTTCATTGCATGCCATAGCTGTTTTAAAAGCCGGCTAGGTCCCAGTATAATTTATTAGCTCTACTATACTAATTCGTATGGCCAACGTGGTATTAGTAGGCCTAGATTCCCAAAGCCTCCACCGGTGCCTGTTCATCGGGCAACAGAGCAAAACGTGGTTGATGATGGGCCTCTCACTTGATCGCTTCATCTGGTTCGGAGATTTTAATGATAAGCATATTATTTTTCCTTTTTTAGTTATTTCCGCTTGGCAACAGGACGAGAATTAAGCGTTGAGCAAGAACGAGAACCTATTACTGAAGATATAGGTACGTTACTCATCTATTTAATTATTTGTTTTCAATTACTATAACAGGGTAATTTTCTCCATTCAGTTGGCATATATTTTACGGTTGTTACCTGAAAATTTAACAATTTCTTGACAATTTATTTTTTTTAAATAGTACAATTTAAAGTTAGTCCTATAAAAATACAGAATGAATTGAAAACTATTTCTTTTTTCAGCTCCTCCGTACTTGTCTCAACATAATGTGGTACCTGTTAAATGGAGTTATCTGCATTTTGACGATCCAACAATTACAACTAAGAAACATTTTGCTATCTTCAGCATGCCTCCACCGTATCACTCCACCCCTGATCAAGCTAAATCTTTGGATACGAATATGAACGCTAGCATCACAAACAGAAATCACAGCAACAACTCTAGTCCTCTTATAGGATATGATAGTAAACTAGGCTTATTAGGCCATGACGTCCATTTCGAGAAATGTAAAAGAACTGAAGAGTTTAGGCTATTTGATCCAAATGACGCGTGTTACCTCGACGATGGCATGGGCTTCGATCTTCAAAGTGTTCTGTCAATGGAACTTCTAGAGAATGCAACCAATAATCCAAGATTGGTCGAAGCTAAAAACGAAGAAGTTTTAAGACGAGTAGCTGAAATGCAAAAGTTAGTAGAAAATTCAGAACAATATCTAACAGAAAATTGTGATTATGATGCTTACAATGAAACTCTTAGGGATGAATTAGTCGGTAAGGAGACCAGCGTTGATGCCATAGAAAGTGATACCGAGTCAAACACTAGTAGAATCTCTTGTGCAGATGATGCACCTGGTATACTCAAACATAGTGATTCATTACTTCTCTTAACTGAAACCATTAATCAAGGACTCAATGGCTTGAGTGTACCAGAGAATGGAAAAGATGATAGCATATTAACAACAAGGCAAACACAAGGTTTAAGTGCCATACTTAATAACTGTGGTTTGACTGATGCTTTGATAGCTTTGAATAACGATGTATGTCATTCAGAGAGTGACAATGATTCTTTATACACTCCCACCAATAGCCCTATAAGAAAACACCAAAACAAATCAACTAATAAAGCTGTCAGAACAAGTTTTGGTTTATTAAGCCCTGATGCAACGCAAGACAATAAAGAACCAAATCTAAAAGAATATTTAAAACAACTTAGAGAAAAGAGTAGTAAAGAAGAAGCGAGACCTAATGATTACCAATTATTTTATCAAGAAAGCGTAGTTGATAATGATGCTGAGCTTATAGATTTAACTTTGATACCTCCCCCTCAAACGCCCGACGAATTAGACTGTGCTACGCAAGTGCCTCAAATTTTACCCATCGTGCCACCGTCTTTTGCCGATGACAAAGCAAATTCACAAGAAAATCTTACTAATCCACCGAAAAAGACAGCTTTGGAAGAATTTATAGCCAATGTTACCATACAACCACCTACTGTCAAAGTCACTCCGGCTATTGAATTAACGCCAGAAGAAATAATGTCATACATTATTCCCCCTCCTCCTGCTTCAAACTCGTCAACTCTAGATAGAGAACAAGTTAGTTATGCAAATCATAGTCAAATAGTGAAAAATCAAGTAGCTAAAAATGGTCCAGTAAAAACAGAAGTTAAAACTGCAAATGGAGATATAGTGAAGGGTACGTTAAGTGTTAGTGAAATTAGGAATTTATTTACAGCTAAAAGTCTGAGTGAAGCTAGGAACAGTCTTTTGCTTAAAGATAAAACGAAAACACCAGCTCAAACAAAATCAGACTCTCCTAAAGGCAAGAGAAAAACTGTAACTAATGATAAGCAATCAAACGGAAGCGCTCATGTCATTGAATACCCAACAGTAGAAAGAAAAGGTATGTTTTCATGCTGTAGTAAAGATAACAACAAATCTGATGATAATTCTGATGACAGCGAAAAAGGTGATACTCAAATACATAACTCTGATTCAATACCTGATGTATGTGAAATTAGACCACCTCCGAGAAGAAAAAATTCTGACTGTAGTAAGAAACCACCCGAACGACCACCTAAACAAGCACCTACACCTGCT
This sequence comes from Schrankia costaestrigalis, assembly GCA_905475405.1. Classification (NCBI taxonomy): domain Eukaryota; kingdom Metazoa; phylum Arthropoda; class Insecta; order Lepidoptera; family Erebidae; genus Schrankia; species Schrankia costaestrigalis. The sequence goes on from FR997835.1 coordinate 19,333,634, forward strand.
CCTAGACCACGATCAAATTCATTTACATGTATAAACAATGAGCTTACAGCTGTAGAAATTAGCAACAACCACTTTAGTACCTTGAATAACCGAAAACTGAATTACCAAGTAGTTTGTGATATAAATGAGCAAATTCGCAATCCCCCTGAATTGCCTCCGAGATTAGAAAACAAAGTTCTGTCTCCACCTCCCCCATTACTGCTACCACCTAAGAAACCACCGCTACCTCCAGTACCAAGCATCGAAGTATTACGATTAAAAAATGTTAAACAATCACCGACCAGAAACCCAGAACAACGATTAGCCAGTATTGGTTCTCCTCATTTCCAAAGAAATTTAAATACGTATAGAAACCTTGAAAATGAAAATAGACTTACAGAAGAAGAAACACAAAATATTAGATCGAGTCCCAACTACAGTTCTATGACTTTGCAGAGTCGCCACGTTAGATCAAACTCGGAAACGAAGAATACTATTCTAAAGAATAACACTGCATTGTCTTTATGCTCGCCACAAATGAATAGACGGTTTAGTAATAGACCTGATCTTTTAAATGGCGCTCCTGGTGAAAGGGTGTTCAGTCCACCTTTATCAGAGCGACAATCTTTTAGAAGAAACAGTGCCAGTCCAACTCCTAAAGTCCAAAATCACGTAAGGTTCAAAGAGGACGTAGTAGACCACGATATCCCGACGCCACCATCTCCACCGACAATAAAGTTCCCCGAGTTCCAATCAGGGAATAATGGGCATGTTTCTATTGAGAATCTTCTGTGCAAAACAGAGGTGGCTGTAGAAGGACTTCTGCAAAGACTACATCAAGTCGCACAGAAATGTTCACATCAACACGCACATGGAGGTGGAGAAGATATTGATGATATTAAATTTCAGGTAAGTTACAACACAAACTTAAAGTTAATAGGTTTAAAAGTAGGAGACAATTTTGCTCTCAAGAGAATTTTTATTTAGTAGAATTGAAAGTCGTTACTTCTGAACATACTAAAGATCTTATTTCACTAAATAAAGTCACTAGTTCTTTTCGAAATTTTCTAATACATAAGCTTTTTGTTATATATAACTTAGTCCATAGAATTTTCAGTGCTGCTAAAAATCTTTCTTTATCTCTTAAACAGCGAGCACGTAGTGAGCTAACTTCATGTGCCGTGGCATTAGTGGGGACATCTAGGACCCTTGTCGGAGCCCTGGGCACATCTCCTAGCAGTGGCGTTACTTCGCCCTCTGCCCCTGCAGCACTGGCTGACTGCCTTACACCGTTGAGAAGATTAGCTGATTTGGCACAAGTAAGTGTTAAAAATAAAGCAGTACCTATTTTGATTTATATTAGGTCATCATAATTGGCCCTGTAACATTTTGCTGACTTTTATACACATCTGTATTCTTAAGATAGTTTCGGAAAGAATAATGTACACGTATGGAGAAAAAAATTTACTCAAAACTGAATTCAAAGCCGAAAATATGCCTTGAACGGCTTTTTCTCTTTTAACCAAATTAGTTCATTGCTATCCACGAGATTCATTAAGCTCTAGTAATTTGCACTCAACTATAACAGCGCCACCTAGGGCAAAAAGCAGCAGTTAACTAACAAAGTTACTCTTACTTCCACAGGCACTTGGTAGGCATACATCATCCCCGCTTCAAACTAGAAACCTCGTCCTTCGCGTACACGACGTAACTGCAGCCTTCAAGGAACTAGCTGGAGCAGAAATGGCACAAATAATTCACGAACATAACTCGAAAAAGTCTCAAAACCAAGGTCAAGATAAAAGTTCCACTCTAGAAGGTCAACTCGCTCTAAGAGCTGAATGCTTAGCTAATGTGTTAGCTACGTTATTGAGAAGCTTAAGGGTATTTTCTCCGTAAAGGATTTGCTCAGAAGTATTATGGTAAAAGCAATACAATGTATAAGTATTACTTCTAGCTGATATTCTCCACGAATTCTCAAGAAGATAATTGATGGGTAAGCACAATTTGGTATGTAAGTGAATGTGGATTTAGATAGGAATGATACTAATTGGTAGAAAAGAAAAGATTCGTACCAATTTGGTAGTTATTTGATAAACTTTTTGGTATGAGTTTTATAACCGATATTTATATGGATGGTGTAATGACATACACTTCATTTGTGACCACGAATTTACTGACGTATAAGAGTGTAATTTGATTTCAATGGACAACCGATCGATTTAACTTTTCATAGTTTCTTATGGACCAGACAGTTCGATCTGCTGTCCAAATATATTACAATCAAACTTATAAACCGTGGTTCAGACAATGAATGAAAAGGGATTAAATGATTTCTGAATCTCAAAGGGATTGCATCTAAAAAAGCATAATATCCTAAACGAAATGAGCGAACCCATATTAAATATATCATAGAAATTATTTGTTAATCAATTTTTGTTAATAAAATATTAACCGTTACTAAATGAGACCAAATAAATATAGGTACGTTTTTTAATAAACTCAAATATATATAGATTTTTTGTAGTAGTTGGTAACAAATTCTGTGTTTTTAGGTTGGTAGATTGTACATTTTTAATGTTAATGTTTACATAATATTTGTTGTTAATATTTCTGTGCTATTATTATTTCATATTTTGACGCATAGTAAAAAATATTAAAGTGATTATGTTATTATAATTGTACAAGCTGTAACATACGGTGATGGTAAAGACGAAATGAATTCTGAAATAAATAATAAACTTAATTTCAAATTTCAGCGACCAAATTCTCTTTGTCGGCGTTAATGAAAATTTCTCAAAACACAGTGGGTTTTGAGAATTTTTGTATTCTTACTCCATTTTGTTATCTTTATCGCACGTTATGTTACACTTATTAATATCGTGTTAAGGCTTGTCACACTGGCGGCGTAGTATTGCAAGGGCAGAAAATATGAAATAGATATATGTGCACTGCGCTTTGCAGTATTTGCAGTTAGTAAATCGAATCCATACAATATACACAAGACCTGACATCGTTCTTATGGAAGCATAAAGCTTGTTCCTTGTTATAACAGAACGCCTTATGAGTGACAAGTCCTATAATGTACTACATTCTAGTTAAAAACAAAAATATCACAATGTATTGTAACTTTATCTGAAAACAGTTATCTATATTTATAGCATATCAAAAAGTACTCGAATTAAATAATTTATATTTATAGTCCAGTTAAAAAAAAACATCAATATCTATAGGATTGTCATCAAAACCATAAATTAAAGAACCAGAAAAACGAATACACAGATTATATCAATGTTTTCTGGTGGCTATTGTCTATGATTCCGTAGAGACAAGTGTTACCATAGTTTAATTAATTTTATCCTTAATGCATATCTATTTACACGAATAATAATGTATATTTTCTATTATAAGATGTGTTTGATTGATGAATGATTACTAAACTGTTCTGTATATCTAATTTACCATATCTAAGCTTTAGGCATCAGTAATTATAAAAAAAATAACGCTAATTATACCTTTATACTGTTTAATAATATTTTGTCTTCATTTTAAACCTAAATGTATTAAAAATACTTGTGTAAGAACTTCAATAAGGGTTGTATGAATATACGCGCGAATTTGCATGAGGTTTGGTGTTGCTAGCTGTTAATTTGTTTAACAATGTTACCAGCAATCGTTTTTTGGTACACGCGATGTGCTGATATTTAAGATATTGGTGCTATTTTGAAAAGAAAAAAAAATGTGTTTTTTGAAATTGTGATCGGTTGGATTATCGTAATGTATTTTTTTTTTGCTAAACCTAATGTAATTGCACCAGAGATTTGAATGTTTTATGTAAATATCAATAAGGTTGTTTTTGCAACGCAATAAAAACTAAACTAAGGCAAAATGACGCATGATATTTGTAATAATAAATAATCTGTATTTCTCCCTGGCCTGTTTAGTACAATTTTTTTGTTTTCTCTTATGGTATCCCAAAGCTTTTAATGGAACCAAAGACAAGAGTTATTTTTCTTATATTTTATGTTATTTTGTTTATAGGTGTGCATTCCTTCGCTGCTCTCCTGTTTAATGTATAAAATATTATCACTTCTTGATAAACAGACTAGTTCTGAAAGAATGTTAAAGGATCTTAGTTCGTTAATATGACACATGGACAGATTTAAACATATTGAACTGATTTAATTTAACTTGTACCGACTTTAGCCTATTATTATCAAAGAATACATACATACATAAACTCACGCCTTATCCCGTACGAGGTAGGTAGAGACGACAGAATACATCTCTTTAAAAATACATCCCATTTTCTAAAAAAAATCTACAAATGTTTTGAAATAATTTGTAGTTCTGTTTCTCCCTCGATCAGAAACTTGGCTACTAAAAAAATGTAGGTTTATATTTTATATTGTTTCTTATTTTTTATGTTATGTACAATAATAATATAGTTTTCTGTCTGTGTGTCGAATTAATGAATGACATTATTCGTGTATAAAATGGTTGGTACATAGTATTATTGATATACAAAATATAATATTACACCAATTTATTTATTGTTCCCAGTAACATAATGCAATGCATTTGATGTAATAAACCATATAAAAATTATTTTATGCTTTTCTTTACTATGTACCTTTATTATCGACCCTTTATTGTTCCACTGGTCCTTAGAGTGGGCCTCTTCTAGGTAAACATTTACACACTACATTCAAAGACACGATTGAATCATACGACAGCTATACTAATCAATTGCTATTTACTTAAATTAACCAGAGCGGGCTATTAAGACCTAAGCTTCAGTTACAATTTTTAGAGCTCAACTAGCTGCTGTGCCCGCGACTTCGTTCGCGTGGCGGATGTTACTTACTTCGCAATTCGATTTAATACTGAAAAATCGTTTTTTAAACCTTATAACAAACAGATATACCTACACACGAATTGTAAAATTAACGAACGAACCAAAACCTTTTCAAAAACAGATCTATGAAGACTGTGTCTAAACTTATACTGAAAGACATGAGCGAACGTCATTCTTTCAAGTAAAATCTTAATACCGCGATACTGAAAATGACGTCACAGGCACAATGCCATCTGTTGTCAAATTTGTAAGTTAAAATAAATGACATCGCTTTTTTCATCATAACAGCCCATTAATGTCCCACTGCAAGGACGCGCCTCCTCCCGTGACGGAGGGATACTTGGCCTACTAATACCACGTTGGCCAGTCGGATTGGTATAGGGTTTAATTTCAAGTTTTCCTTCATTTTTATTTCGTAAAGATAATATTCACCGATAGTCCCTTAGTCGGTTTTACGCCACCCATGGGATGAGATGGGGAGGTGACATATTGTATTCTTGCTCCGTCACCACACGGATAATCGCTAATTAATTATGAATACATTTGCACGCCACGTTATGGTGCGGCAGAATTACCTGCCTCGGTGGCGCGGCGGTCGCATTACATGGCTGGCGTGCATGAGGTCGCGGGTTCGATTCCCATGGAGGACAATTGTGATACACAAACTATTGTCCTTAGTCTGGATGTTCTTTGTGTCCGTTAAATTGATATTTTTAAAGGCTAGTGTAAAGACTTATAATTGATATTACACATACGATTCATGGTTAATTTTATTAACATTTAAAAGGAATAACTTATTAATAGCACTTAATAATAAAATAGTTATATATTATTTAAAAACTCATTTATTTTATGATTACTACTGGTAACGCCATCTCGTGAACAAAAGAAACGAAATTTAAATTCATTCAACATTGAACCAAATCCATTTTTCATGACCCCTGATTTGTATTGGACTGTTCTAATAAAGAGATCTAGCGATATCTCTAGTATTACTTATCCGATTCCGATTGTTTTATTATAGTATAGATAGATACCTACTTTAAACTTAGTACCTAAAAACTACGTATCTATGTATTTTAATTTTCGGGATAAGCGCGCTTTAGATAAGCGCGCTTATCCCGAGAAGAGTCAATAAGAACCACGTCCGTTCGCATTAATGCCCGATTTACACATCGACAAGTACAGTAGCGAGTTAACTTGCATCATTGGCGAGTTAAGTCACTTTTTGCGTTTGGACGGCAAAAGCGAGTTAAGTAGTAACTTGCCGATTAAGTTGTTTTGAATACAGCTCGATCCTATTTTTCGGCGAGTTAAGAACGAAGTAGCCCCCTCTCTCGCGTCTCCCTCACCCCGCCGGCTCGGCGCTCACAGCGCCCGCCGTGTAGACGGGCGAGTTTAGTAATGTTCACAAGTTTTAATGTTGTATTTATTTTAATTTTTGTCTGTTTTTCTATGTATAATGTGTATCTATTTATAAAAGTATTTAAGTATATTTATGCGTTGTCTAGTACACATAGTACAAGCTCTGGTTAGTTTGGGACTAGATGGCGTTGTGTGAAAGTGTGAGGAATATTTATTTTTTCATTATTAATGTGTTGCATGTTCAGTGTTAATACTATTTCTCGTATAATAGCGCGTAAATGGGTATTCAATTGTTCAATGTCCATTTTATCGATTAAAATAACCGTAAACAATCTCAGGCGACGGACGCACGACGCGACTAGTCTTCGTCTCTGATCGGCAACTTATGAGCTGTACTCGCCTACGTGTGAACTGTACTTACTACTCATTACTTACTACTTAACTGTCTATTTTTTTAACTCGCCACTGTACTTGTCGATGTGTAAATCGGGCATAAGAGTCAATGTGAATGAAATTATATAGATGAACCGGTTGGCCGTTTCGGACGTTAAACAAAAATCAACCGTACAGCCGTACTCATACTGGCGCGGCGACATTTGGAAATTTTCTTTCATCTATATCTTGTGTGTCTGTAAACCGATTTCTATAAAAAAAAAATTATGAATAAGGTATTAAACTGTACTTTTGAAATATGGGAGTTTGAAAAATATATGTCTATGCAAATTACAATATATTTATGTATTTAATACACTTTGAAGAAAACCCTAACGATTAATCAGGTTATTGTGGCTAATATATAAAAGATAGATATATACTATTCAGGACTTTTTTGTTCATCTTTTGAAGACCATTATTTTTGTAATACATATTTTTGGCGTATGATCAACGTATGCGATGATAAGAGCTCGAACGCGCTTTTTTTCAACCGACTTGCTTCAAATTTTTCGTCACTGCTCAGCTCCTATGTGTCTTAGCGTTATGTTATACAGCCTATAACCTGCCCGGGAGTATGGACTACAATTGTACCAAGTTTGGTTAAAATGCCTTCAGTAGTTTTTGACCCATGCGTGCACATACAGACAGACAGACAGACAGACAGACAGACAGACAAAAAATTTATTGATTGCATTTTTGGCATTAGTATCGATCACCATTCATCCTCCAATATTAATTTTTAACATATATTCAATGTACAGAATTGATCTCTCTACAGTTTTATTATAAGTATATGATATATAATATAAAGTATATGATATATTATATAAGTAGATGAATAATTTTCTAATTATAAAAACCTTACTTAAAACATGATGTAGAGACCGATTAAATACGCCATTTTATTAAAAAAAACCAATGACAAATACATTAAAAGGTAAGTATTGTCGAGAGTCTTTAGTTCTTAACGAGACCCGCTAAGGGGAATTGTTAACGTTTACGTAGGCTTAGGACGTAGCCTTACAAATTAGTAGGATATAAATAATTTTCAACAGTAGATCGATTAATTTGCCAACGTAGTAGACAGAAGCCGACTGTAAAATAAAATCCCACCAAAAATCTCTTGGAAATACAGGCCAAAAAAAGGCTAATATGTATACCCGCAAACGAAATGGCTTTATCAGTTTCGACAAAAAATTCTATCATAATTCAAATTCATTAAGATCGTTATTTAATGTTTATGCGTGAGCTTGACGCCACTGGTTGACCGTAATCAAAACTATGCTTAGATTAAAAGTGCAATCTATTTTAAACTTTCACTTCAACGCAATAAATAATAATATCTACTAAAACAATACAAATGTCACTATATTAAACTGTAGAGTTTGTATGTGAAAAACCATGAAAAACCATTAAATAATTTAAAACTAAAGTCAACTTGTTACTTGTGACATTTTGTAATGTCACAGCTTGTGCTTGTCATTTCAGAAAAACTGAAAATGTAGAATTTAAATATTGGCTGGTAAGCCACCCAATTGTTGGCACCTTAAGAGTGGACTTCGTGTCAGACTAAAATATAAAATATCATAAAATTATAAAATACTTTAATCTTTGCTTATATTTACTCATTATTATGTGATTGAATAGTATTAAATAAATATTATTGGCACTAATGCCAATAAAAGGATTCTGATAAATTTATTGTTGCTATGTTGTCACATGAAATAAATAAAATATGATAAAAATATTAAATAAATAATATTTGAACTTGAATAATCATACTGAACTAGGATAATCTAGTGTTTTCTTTCTTTTTACTCACTTTTAACTCTTAAGTGCCAATAATTGTAGGACTTCTAACGATTAGGTGATTTACCCTAATTTGTTTTATATTATAAAATTACGAAAACTTTAAATTGAAATATGCACCAATGACGTCATGCAAGAAATGATAGGGATGGACATAGAAGGAAAAAAGAGAGAAATTCATTAGAATAAAACATTTTACCGAAAATATACTCTAGTAACAGTCAATAACGTTGACTTTATTATTTGTTTTTATAAATATCTAACGACTATTTGCTAATACAAAAAAACTGATATGTCAAAGTAGCGTCATGATTTAGCTGATGTTTTGTTGTGCGATATTGAACCTAATAGTTTTATGACATGCAACTAACATTAACTCTAGAGGTGATAAGACCATTTAGTTTTCGACTATACATAAAACTTTTTATCGAACGTAAAGGAACAAGGAACGAGTGAAATACGGAATGTCGATGCACAAAATATCGATAAATGCTAATACGATGCTACAAAATTGCGATGCACGTTACGGCGAAAGATTGTCTCTGGGAAGCCACTGCATTTCGATGCACGTTACCGCGATAGATCTGCACTGCAATATTGTTCGACTTCGATATGCATCGAAGTCCGTATTACACTCTAAAGTAACATCGATAAAACAAGAATTAAAAACTTAATAACTCAGATATTGTCCGAAATCAATTCAATACGGTAGAAAGTACAGAGGTAGTCATTTAAAGGTTGACGTACAAATAAGTCCAAAGGAACCTACGAAGTCCTTCTTGATGGGCCTTCTAAAGCCAGAAGATATCTTACATTGATTCCACGTTACTATGTGCCTGGTCTAGAGCTTAATTTCTACAAATAACAAGTACCTACTTTTAAATCTAAGTATACTAATATTATAAAGAGGTAAAGTTTGTGTGTTAGTGACGTTGTAGGGGGTAATCACTGGATCTACTGAACCGATTTTAAAAATTCTTTCTGTATTGAATAGTCCATTTGTCGGTGAGTGTCATAGGCTATATACTATCACGCTATGGCTTATAGGAGTGGAGCAGTAATGAAATATGTTTAAAAAAGGGACGCCTTTTTTTCGCCGTCTAACGAAATGGGCACGGGTCAGCTAGTAGTCAATACAACACTTAGGCTAGACGAATAGTACAAGTTTAAGTACTAAGATTTCCTGTTTTCCCACGGAGCTAACAATTACCTTAACAGCTTTTTTTAGTCGGAGTTTACGACACGGGATATGATGGTGCTATAACATATTTTATAACTTTTAAACTATCGGTTTGCACGATTTTAAATATTATTTCTAACGCGGAATGCTTTTTAGCTTGACCAGTACATAATCATTATCACTGGTGGACATAGGCCTCCTCCTAATATTTCCACCTTTCGCGATCCTGTGCCTTCCTCATCTATAGGATTCCTCTTGCCTGCCGTCTTAACTAAGTTTTCGTAAGTACCTTAAGATCGTTAATAATTCGGTTAGGTTATCTGTTAAGTAGTTGTAAAATTGTCTTACCTATTGTGTGACAATTTGACAACTAAAAGTTAACCGAATTTTTAACGATTTTAAGGTACGAGAATTGACATGCTGAAATATATAAAATTTAAATAATATTTTTACTACCACAAGTTTTAAAAATACCTAGGCAATAAATAGGTGGCTAGAAAAATGTACTTTTTAATAGCTTTGTACATATAATAATAAATTATAAGTTCAACATCTGCGCTTAGAGGTAGAGTGACCGCGAGAAAAAAAGTATAAAACTAGTATAGACGCTCTTAGATGCTAATGAGCGATCATCTCAGGCAGTAATTATTTATAGATATTCTGTTAGTTAAACGCTAACGTTTATTAAACAGATATAGTACAGAAGTACTATTAGTAGTAACTCTTTTCGGGACAAAACAATTCGTGCTTTCCATCAGGTTCGATATGGCCAAATTACAAGACTTAGAAAAATAAAGTAAATCTAAATTCACCTTTCTATGGACAGACTTAATACCAGTTACATCTATCAACCTTCCACCATCCTGCAGGTCGATGAATTGAACTGCCTATGTGGTACGACAATTCAGCATGGTATTAGTAGGCCAAGTATCCCTCCGTCACGGGAGGAGGCCTGTCCCTGCAGTGGGACATTAATGACAAACGATCAGATGGACCGCATACTTTTCGGCCACACCTACTCTACTACACCTAAAACATACTAATTAAATTTTCTTCTGTTCTTACATGTATAGTGGCTAAACGCTAAGTGTCACCGCATACCAAGCAACGATGGGAACACTTGATACGTATCCCGTGGACATAAAACGCAATAAAAAGTTATTAGCTTGAAATAAATTACCACACATTTACTATATGTATTAGCGAGATAAAATAAACAACAATTATTATCTGAGAAGCCCTTAGAATCTTACTTCAGACTTACCGTCAGGGACTTATAGTCAGAGACTTATCTGGATAGGTCTCCGCAGGTTGCTGAGAAGGCTCTTGGATCTACGCAAAGTAATAGTTAAATTTGGATAAAGAGACAAGGACTTACATGGACCTAAGGTCAAAGTTGTCTCAGGTGTTTACTCAAAATACGCAGATTATATTATAGTTTTTATACATGTCCCCTCTTAATTTTCACATTTTGTTGTCTTTACAAATTTTTCGATAATTTAAATGAAAAATCATATTTGTAGTTAGAGTAAATCCACTAGTCTCAGGTGAATTCTTAACAACTAAAACACAAATTGTTGCTGATAATGCCAGGATGACCGCAAAAGTTAACACAACCAATCAAAACTTAGTTTGACGACCTCGGTGGCGCGACGGTAGCACAAGCGGCTGCCGTGCAAGAGGTTGTGGGTTCGATCCCCACGCAGGACAATAATTTGTGAGATCCACAAATTATTGTCCTGGTCTGGGTGTTCTTTGTATCCGTTAATTGATGTTTGTAAAAGGTCCCCGCGACACAGGGTATGATCCCTAGTGCGGGAGATGTCTTTTAAAAAAAAAAAAAAAAAATGAAGAAACAAGTAGATATCCCTTGCAGTGATACAACTAAGAAACTTGGCAGTAAGTATTGAAAAAATACTGTGAAAGGGCTTGCAACTGATTTCTTTCGCTCTGACAGTCAGTCAATCAGTCCTAAACTATTCGCTCACCTTTGCAAACATTCATGTTCATCCTCGTAAGACAGTTTGCATGACATTTAAATTAAGCAGAGATCGAATACATTTGCCTAACAGCCAGCTACGATAACGGCTAACACCATAGAAGTAAGTACTTAGTCGAATAAGACTTATATAAATTTATCATCATCCGTAATGGAGGGATACTTGGCCTACTAATACCACGCTGGCCAGACGGAATGGTATGGGGGTTAATTTTGAGTTTTCCTTCTTTTTATTTCTTAAATAAAAATTAGTCGGTTCCTACGACACCCATGGGATAAGATGGGGTGGTGACATATTGTATTCTTACTCCGTCACCACACGGAGAACAAATTAAATAAATATATAGTTATATAAAAAATATAAACAAACACATAGTTATTTATGCATTAAATGCAATATAATATAATAGAAAAAAGCATTTTTATCACGTCCTCGTATGGTGAGCCTGTATTATTTTCACACGCTCCTGTCAACCGGTTCCAATACCTAAAGAAATAAAATACAATAAAATAAACGATAGATTTTCTATTGGGTTCCGTTTAAATGCTTACGTGCAAGAGTAGGTTTCTCCGTGTGGTGACGGAGTAAGTATACAATATTTCACCTCCCCATCTCATCCCATGGGTGTCGTAAAAACCGACTATGGGACTACCCGTGAATATTATCTTTACGAAATAAAAAAGAAGGAAAACTCGAAATTAAACCCTATACCAATCAGTTCGGTCAGCGTGGTATTAGTAGACCAAGTATCCCTCCGTCACGGGAGGAGGCCCGTCCTTGCAGTGGGACATCAATGGGCTGTTATGATCAAGAGTGGGTTTTAGTTCATGTAGGAACAAATTGTTTGTGCAATACATAAATTATTGTCTACAGTTTGGATGTTCTTTGTGTGCAGTTAATGTTTGTGAAATTCCCTGCGCGTCCTTGCTTATGGTCCCTCCTGGTTAAGTTGTCTGTTTAAGTTAATGAAAAACATTAGCCTTCTTAAAATAAATAAATAATAAATAAATAAATAAAGAATCCCCACACATTCACACATCGCCACCTAGTTCCAAACTAAGCAAAGCTTGTACTATGGGTACTAGACAACGGATAAACATACTTACTTAAATACTTTTTTTTTTGTAAATACATAATTTATTATACATAGAAAACACTCAGACCAATGCAAACAATCATGTTCATGCACACAAAGATTTGCACTGAGCGGGAATCGAACCCGAGATCTCTGCGTAGTAGCCATGTAATATAACCGACTGCGCCACAGAGGTCGTCAATATCATCAAAAATGAGCTTAGCCTTGCTGTAATGGGGCCTTGCTGCTAAAGCACAGCAAGACTTATCAGCTTTGCTGTGCTTGGACAATACAAAATGAATACATACTAAATCAATACCAAATAACATAGGTTCCCAGCTCTAGAATAATAATCTGATCGCGGATCTCCGATCAACTACGAGTAGTTAGCTAGGCTCTAAAGAAAAAAGTACAGAAATATTCTAGCCTAAGCACAGACATACTCGTAGCACTCTGCAAGCTATACGATATTTAAACTATTATTGATATTTATTTTGCTATTCTAATGTTATAGCAGAATGTATCATCCGTGTGGTGACGGAGTAAGAATACAATATGTCACCACTCCATTTCATCCCATGGGTGTCGTAGAAACCGACTGGAGTACTATCTGTGAATATTACCTTTACGTAGAAAGAAGGAAAACTTGAAATTAAACCCTATACCAATCCGTCTGGCCAGCGTGGTATTAGTAGGCCAAATATCCCTCCGTCACAGGAGGAGGCCCGGCCCTGCAGTGGGACATTAATGGGCTGTTATGATATTCTATTGTAATTGAAGAATGTAATACCTGGCTTGGTCGCTTTAGCAAGAGGCCATCTAGGCCGGTAACACAACTATGCTCTCCTAATACAAAGAAGTAGTGTAAAAATGTTCCTGTGTTTAGGCGGAAGGGTTCAGTAGCTGACGAAATTACAGGGTTATTATACTTCAGTTTAGGGTAGGCAGTAGGTAGGCTATGTTCTGGTATTGATGACGTCACAGCAGTTATCACTTGCCACAAGGTAGGCTGGTAGATCTTCTACCACCTTAAACTAATAAAAAGAAAATCAAAAGTTAAACAAGATACCCGGATAAAATCTCAAAAACTCACCCGAGAATCCCACGCTAGCGAGTTACTCCCATTATTTTATTTTTATTTTTTTTTATTTTATTTATTAAGGACAATCAGTAGTTATTACATTTTACATTTTAACATCTAACACTTATAACAAAGTTAAATGCATAACATTTTAAGTTGTCACAGCATGCACCTAAAAGTAACACTGGTAAGTTCTGTTTTAAAAACACACAAAAACTGAAGAACTAAATTAAACAAAAAGTATATCCATAAAATAAGGAAAAAAAATGGAAAAACAAATAGATAATTACTGCTAAAATTACAAACATTAACATTGAAACATTATCGCGATTATCTTACCTCTAAATCACAGCGTGCAAGTGTAAAAGGCCGTTTTGCTGGCGTCTAGTAGACAGTAGCCCGATACTGCCAATCATCATCATAATATGATGATATGATATTATCAGCCAATGGGCGTCCACTGCTGGAAATAGGCCTACTCCAAATATTTCCATTTTACGCGGTTCAATACTTCTCTTATCTATTTTATTCCGTGAAGCAATACCTATAAAAATATAGCATACGACTTCAAGTGTAGCTCAAGTCTTAAGTATCGAGTGCTACTGATGTTTACAAATAAGGCGCATTCGATCGTTCGTTTGTTCAGCTCACTGTTTTATATCTTATTTCTTTTGTTATTCTTGTGCCTTTAAATGAGCTGCGAGTATTGGCAAAAAAAGAAACCTTAATATTACATAAGGATAATGAGAAAAATGTTTATAGTCGTGGTTATGAACCTTGGACCACCCAGCTGGATGTCGTCTATGCATATCTGCGTAATATGTACCTATACAAATTTCAGCTGTATCAGGTTTGTAAAGGTCTGTGCCGTTATTTTCCAAGAATGTCCCTTTGATAGGAAGGGCCACTTACATAGACAGATGGAAGCTACAAGTACTGATGGGTATTTTTGGTTTCGTAGAAATGAAATCCTATTGTTCCCTCCGAAATATTTTACGGAGTCGTAAATCCATGAGGTAAAATAGGGTAGCTACATCAGGAAAATATGAACAATTTGTAACTATTGTAAATTGCTTCTTTTCCACAAAACCCTAGATACCTTGTTTCTTGTCCGATGGGATTTTTTTAAACGTAGTTTCAATTCAACAAACAAAAGGACTACTTACTAGGTAGTTCCAACACACTAATTTGTGTATCACACAAATAATTTCCATGAGAATTGAACCCTCATAAAGGCAGTCAAATATTTTTGGAAAAGAGCTTTTTCTGTCTCTATGTCCCTTTGTATGCTTAAATCTTTAAAACTACACAACGGATTTTGATGCGGTTTTTTTTTAATAGATAGAGTGATTTAAGAGGAAGGTTTTATGCAACACATGAATAATATAGTAGAGAAACCCATATAAAAAGAGATTTCTAATGAAGTTGTACTTAAATGTTGTTTAAGGGTGCCCGTGCGGAGCCGGGGCTGATCGCTAGTTTTCAAATAAGCTCGAATAGCAATATGATATTATCTACTACGCCAGCTAAAACTTTTTACACAATATACTAAAACTAAGGGGTTGGTTTAACGTGATGTGACCTATATATTCATTCGTTAGTGCTAAGGCTAATTTTAAGTCTTCGTGCTAAGCAAAAATAACAATAAAAAGCTCCCTTTTATAACATTTAAGTATCTAGTCGGTAATTCCATAGTTTTTACCACTTCACCACTTAAAGGTCACCACCAGTTAATATTAATTAAACAAAGAAACTATTAAATGTCAACTTGAACTTCATCAAGAATGAATTCATTGTAAATTTAGAGTTAGGTAAGTACTTAGTGAAAACGTTTGAACGGAAACTTATTTAGGTATTGATTGTCTTGGTTGTTGTAGTTTTAGTCGTGCAAGAGGTCTTTGGTTTGAATCCTTCTTTCTCAAAATAATCAATTGATGACAAAGAGGCAAGGTGTTCATGACTGAGTGAAGTTGGCTTAAGAATATTATTTCTTGCCTCAATTTCTGTTACTTACTTACTGCTCTGGTTCAAAATGCTTAAGATGCAGTAATTTTATTTAAAAAAAATTTTTTTAGATTTAATATACCTAATTAGTTAGTGTAGTAGTGTACTAGTAGTAAGTAATTTGTGTCCGTTAATTCCATTTTATCCCAAATATTTTATTTAAAAAAAAATATTAGGTAGGTACATACTTACCATGATAAAGAAAGAAAAAAAAATAAAACCAAAATTGGTTTAATTACAACATTAACTAATACATCCATTTAATTATTTTGTATTTTTGTTTAAATTTTGTATAGAACCCTCAAAACTATTTATCAACTCTATCTAGACAGTTTTTTTGTTTAATTCACAGTAACACCATTTCGCTAAAGGTAAATAAGGTAAGTGTTAAATACGTTACATAACCTTACTTTGCCAGGCGGCTAATAAAAATATCTTCATCAGACTTGGGCTTATAAAGACCATTTGTCGTCATTTGTGTTTATTCTTTCAAATCAATTTGTTATAAGGCACCAGCCCAAAATTTAGCCACTCGTATGGCTTGATCCATAGCATCTCTCAGATCCTATATGGTGCAGGTATCAGGGCACAAGGGACGGGACAGTAAATGAGCCAGGTTTTTTTGTTATTTCTCTTCAGCAAGAGATAATCTGGGTTGCTTACTACCATTCATATGCTTTTTAGCTCAGCATTAAACAGTAAGTAGTCTCCAAATGGTTCACTTGAAAGGAACAAGGCTCACTTTACATCGTCGAGAATAACTAGATTGCGCGGTCCACTTCTAGAGACCCAAATTTTACGCTACTCATTTGGATCCTACGACTGTTTTATACACCAGCTACCTTCCTCAGATCGTACATTTATCATTTACCAACAAACCCAGCAATCTAAAACATTTAGTTACATATCAACACAGTATCTCCTTACATTTAAAATGGCACCTCGCCTAATCCAGTCTAAGCAGCATATCTGAACCTCATGACCGATGTCAATGAATCCCACGTATTTTATCGCAAACCCTTGAGTCTCTAACTCACATTCCTATATAACCACACGTTCCCTCATAGAAAACACATATAAAAACTATTGCAAAACCTTAACTTGCAAGTTTAGATCGGTTCCAGACTTGAATGCGAACCTTTAGTCTTTAGTTACGGTTTGTTTTAACGCTCGTGTTTACGTTTGAATTGTAGGGGATGTTTCAAGGGTCTGTGTCGGGAACGCGTTCTGGGATTTTGTTTAGGAATGAGCGAGTACAATGCACCGCTCATGCAGTTCTGTAACCGGTTTCTAATCGTTGCATTTCGCCGCTGCCGATCGAGCTTTGTGTGTTGGAGAAAAAGTTGGAATAACTTTAATGAAAATGTTCCACGTCAATAGCGTCTTGGGTACTTATGGACATTTTTGGTATATACCCATGTAGCAGGAGAGCTTTTAATGTTTCTACTCTTTATACATAAATTCTTTTGTAAAAAAAAACATTATTTTTAATTTTCCTTTGAAATTAGCTTGAGACTCGTAACACTTATAGCTAGTTTCAACTAGTTTCACTGATTAACAAAATATAATAAGCATCGTCAGCGCGGCCATTATACAGATGGGTAGCCGAGCAGGAGTACTTCCATAGTGCAATTTCTGATCTATCCAATATTGTCAACCATATTGAAATAAATAAGAAACAATGGAAATTATTTTAATTCAAGTTATAATGGTTTAAATCTAAAAATAAATACACACATCAAAAAAGTCTAAGCAACATGCATGATATTACAAATTTACCATTTATATTAATTAATTTCTAAGTATTTACTCACTCAAAGTGTATAGGTAAGTAAACTTTTTTGTTATTGATGACATACTGGCTGGTTGTAAAAAAAAAAATTCGATTATGTTTTGTTTTTTTTCATAAAATTCAAATGACTGCGAATTTGTTTGAATTTGAGTGCATGTTAATTGCTACGTTTTAGTCTTGATTTTATAATTTTACCAACCATTTAAATACAGTTGGCGACAAAATTGAATTGTTAGATATTCTTTACGTCATGGAGCGACGTCATTTGACGGCAGATGAAATGCAAAGAGCTGTAGGGATGTTGCAAGCGGAAAGTAATCAATCTTAGGTATCTCGACATTTTGGTATTCATAGAAGTGTTATTTGTCGTCTTTGGCAGCGCTACAATAATACAGGGGAACCCGCTGAACAGCATCCAGGCCGTAAAAGGAGTACAACCACTCGGCAAGACCGGTACATACAACTGACTGCAAGACGCCAGCCGATGTTAACCGCTCGAGAGATAAGTTTGAGGCTACAAAATTCAAGTGGTGTTGATGTAAGTCCCCAAACTGTGCGAAATCGACTGCATGAGTACGGCCTACGAGCTCGACGCCCTATCAGGTGCCCACCGATACGTCACGGGAATCGCGCTCGTCGAAATGAATGGTGTAGAGAACGCATAACATGGACCCAGGAACAATGGGATAAAATTATGTTTTCCGATGAGTCGCGATTCGGGTTTAGGCCTGATACAAGAAGGGTGCGAGTGTACCGTCGACCCGGAAATACTGAAAGACTCAGGTGCGTTCAGGAAGTTCATCCATACAGCGGCTCAACAGTTATGGTATGGGCGGGTATTATGAAGAACAGGCGAACTGAGCTCGTTTTTGTAAATGGAAACATGAACGCTGAAAATTACGTTGAGGATATTCTCAGACCTTATGTCCATCCATTTGCACAAACCTTTGGCTCCGATTTTACGTTAATGCATGACAATGCGCGTTCACATACAGCTCGGCGAACCAGTGAATACTTGGCAACGGAGAACATCCAGGTATTGCCCTGGCCTGCACAATCGCCAGACCTCAACCCCATCGAGCACGCATGGGACATGCTCCAGAGACGTGTTTTGAAGGACTTGGACGGAGTGACAACAGCCCAACAGCTGAAGGATTTGCTACAATTCCATTGGGAGCGAATACCGCAAGATGACATAAACAGTCTCATTAATTCAATGAATAATCGTTGCCGACAAGTTCTGAATAGCAGAGGAGGCCATACTTTGTATTAAATTGTCCTATTCTTTCACAATAAATTCATTTTCTTAAGAAATTTCAATTTGTAAAAAAAAAGTTTAGTTTCTTATGTACCTGTATATTCTAATATTGTTAATTTCTGTTATTAAAAGAACTTATAACGAAAACAGCTGTTATTTTTACATCATAGAACCCTAAAAATATTATTTTAAAAATAAAATACAACGTTATAATTAAAATAAATGGTAAAATAAATTAATATAAATGGTAAATTTGTAATATCATGCATGTTGCTTAGACTTTTTTGATGTGTGTAGTATGAGCTAGAGTACTATAATAATATTAGAAACAGGAGTGGAGGCAAAATTAGATGCCGTAATAAGGTGTAATGCAGGTCATCCACATCAGTGCTTACTTACTGAGTACTGTGATCCTGAAAGCGACCCTTTAATAAACCAGGTCTATGTCTTGAGCGAGAGGCACAACCAACGTCGTACAAGCAGATTTCAAGATCTTGAGCATGAGGCTATCTAGGTATGTAGGTAAAACCACTGTGCCCACTTAATCTATCTGCAAGCAGTAGCGTGCAAATATACACTGTATGCATTTAATTGGAAGGGCGCATTATCTTGTGTTGTAGGTATATCCGTGTGGTGATGGAGTAAGGAAAACTTGAAATTAAACCCTATACAAATCCATCTGGCCAGCGTGGTATTAGTAGGCCAAGAATCCCACCGTCACGGGAGGAGGCCCGTCCCTGCAGTGGGTCATTAATGGGATGTTATGATAATTAGCTTGTGAAAAATTACTAAAACTTCTGACTAGGGTAGGCAGTGGTTTGGCTGTGGTTTTTTACCACCAAGTAGATCGATTGGTCGTCTTTACCTAAGAGGAATAATGAACGGCCAATTAACTCAAGCACTACCTCAGAAAAAGTCATCATCATCATAATCAAAACAGCGCATTAATGTCCCACTGCACGGACGGGCTTCCTCCCGTGACGGAGGGATACTTGACCTACTAATACCACGCTGGCCAGACGGATTGGTATAGGATTTAATTTCAAGTTTTCCTTCTTTTTATTTCGTAAAGATAATATTCACGTATAGTCCCTTAGTCGGTTTTTACGACACCCATGGGATGAGATGGGGTGGTGACATATTGTATTCTATTCCGTCACCACACGGAGACAGAAACAGTATGTAAAGTAATTGCAGGTCAGTTAAGTGTCCAAAGTGAAAAAGCTCTTCTGTGTATGACGCGCCACATTGGTGTGGAGATTATCAAGAAAGAAGTCTCCGATACAAATCCTACGCAGGGTTTATTCGTTTATTCCATAAAATAGGTAGCTAAGTGCATGGATCTCGTTTGTGTGCGTTAAATATGTCTATAAAAGTCCCTACGAGGACATGATCCCAAGCGTGGGGGCTATATAACATAAAAATGATTGAAAGCGTCGTATCTTTACCATAAAACTTAAACTACCTAAATTATAATAAAATATCAAATCTAACAAACTATATTATAAAACGTTGTTATAATCTAATCGTTGTGCGCATGCGCCGCGCGCGCACTTTCGCCTGCGCGAGCGCATTTCACCCTAAGGACACGGGAACCTGTCTCGATGCTCGACCAATGATAAGCTTTTAACTATT
Source organism: Schrankia costaestrigalis (assembly GCA_905475405.1). Classification (NCBI taxonomy): domain Eukaryota; kingdom Metazoa; phylum Arthropoda; class Insecta; order Lepidoptera; family Erebidae; genus Schrankia; species Schrankia costaestrigalis. Next base: position 19,354,105 of record FR997835.1, read on the forward strand.
CCAACTAAGTTACTATTGTGCTTACGTGTAACTTTAACTTATATTTTCAACCGACTTCAAAAAACGGAGGAGGTTCTCAATTCGATTGTATTTTTTTTATGTAAAATTGATAAGGGCGTTTACGTGGCTCATTAGCGCCGCCAATAGAAAAAAAATCATAATTTGCAAATAGGATAAATAATGTAAAAAAATGTTGATAACAAAGTCTTGAGAAAAGACTATTGCCTTTTGTTTTTAAGTTAAATTTCGCATTCGAAAAAAAGGCCGTTTTTGTTTATAATGCAATATCTATTTAATTAGGTGTTGAGAGTGTGTTATACAACAAAGACTTTAAATATTGCCTTTTCTCAAGACTTTGTTATCAACATTTTACATTATTTATCCTACTTATTTGCGAATTATGTTTTTTTTTCAATTGGCGGCGCTAATGAGCCACGTAAAGGCCCTTAACAATTTTACAAAATAGAAGTTAGAGTTACATACAATAATAGATTAATTAATTTGTGTGATTCACAAATAAATTACTGTCTTAAGCCTGGCTAGATTTTTATCTGTAAATTTTATGAATATAAAACTCCCAGTTTGAACCACAGTGCGTAAACCTAGAGCAGTTGTCTTAAATACAATGTTATTAAAAGTAAATTCTGACGCGTAATATCTTACAATTTATAACAGCCTATTAATGTCCTACTGCAGGGACTGCAGTGTCGGGCACGGAGATAAACTTATCAAACCACTCACAGGGGTGGCGAGGAAAAAAATAAACTGAAAACGACGACCTCGATGGCGGGACGGTAGCGCAAGCGGCTGCCGTGCAAGAGGTTGTGGGTTCGATCCCCACGCAGGACAATAATTTGTGAGATCCACAAATTATTGTCCTGGTCTGGGTGTTCTTTGTGTCCGTTAATTGATGTTTGTAAAAGGTCCCCGCGACACAGGGCATGATCCCTAGTGCGGGAGTTGTCTTTAAAACAGATAATTAAAACAGATAATTAAGTACCTAGTGCTTAATATCAAGTTTTCGATATTTGGTATTTTTCTATAGATGAGATGCTGTGTAAGTAATAGTTGTTTAAAATAAACTTACTTATACTTAAAATAAAATACAAAAATCATTGCAAATCAAAACACAGCCCAGTAATCACGTCTCAAGCTATCTGGCGTGGTCTCCGTTGCTAACGCAAGAAATTGCGGCCTCCGAGTACCAAACTCTAGGATACAACACCATCCATCACATATCCCTTATCTATACAAACAAAAATGTACCATATCCTTACGGGAGAAAGTGTATTTTGGCTAGAAGATTGAGTGGTTTATAAGATGTTTAGTGTTGGAAAGTTCTGGTGGTCAATAAATGTATGTAAAAACGTTTGTAGACGTGGACGACATTCTTTTGAAGAGACTGTGCGACGTTAGGGACATGGTTAGTTGGTTAGGTATGCTATATTTGTGGTATATGAAGGACTATATATCATTGGTGGCTGAATGACGACTGATGCTTGATGGTTGGGTTAGAATTCCACATTCATTGAATCAAAGGTTCACAAAACTTTGGGTGTGTTAAAAACATAATTGAAAATATTTCGTAGATTCGTTTGGGATTTTGGAAGAATTGTGCCACATCTGTAACTGTTATAAAGTAGGATCAATTGCGTTTTCGTGTTGTGACGGAGTAAGAATACACTATGTCACCACCCCATCTCATCCCATGGGTGTCGTAAAAACCGACTAAGGGAAGAACCGTAACTACTATCTTTACGAAATAAAAAGAAGGAAAACTTAAAATTAAACCCAATTCGTCTGGTCAGCTTGCTATTAGTAGGCCAAGAACCCCTCCGTCACGGGAGGAGGCCCGTCCCTGCAGTGGGACATTAATGGGCTATTATGAATTGCGTGACCAAAGTTACCTGAAACCTGCCTGACTATTGTCAAGTCTCAAGGAAAAGTTAAAAATTCTGAATAAAAAGGATTAAGAGTAAATTTCTTCTTGGCAAATCCAATTAGGCTTTACCTGCATCACTTCAAACGTTAACTGAATGTTGTACTTGTAAGCACAACAGTTTGGTAAGTAGGTATGTAAAAAAAAACACATACCAAATTGTCTGTGCCCTAAAACCTATAAACCATAAACAAATTTTAAAGTGGTCGTGCTATGCTATGACTTTATTCTTAAAAAACTATTATTTCAAAAAGCAACCAAATTAATTAACCTTGTTATTTTGTCATCAGCTTAAAATCATGTAAAATTTTATAGGTACATTATTTTTACTTTAATCATATTACAGCCAAAAGACGTCCACTCCTGGGCATAGGCTTCCTTCAAAGTTAGTTATGACTCCTTTATTCAATAAATCCATTATAAATATAATGTTTCTTCACACACATACACACAACGCAATCTGGTTCTTGAATAGGTAGGTACTACACAACTTATGAACGTACTTACTTGTATTTTAGATAAACCTGCGCAAGTATGCTTACAAATAATGATAATAATTTATTGTTTCAATAATAAACAATAGGTGTAACATTAAATTTTTATTATAAGTATTACATTGGTTTTACAGACAAAATTCACATTTTTAAATTTTTCATCAGGAAATATTTGTTGACCAAAAGTACCAAAACTACAATTAAAAAATTGGGAAGGCACCGAGCAGTTATGGTCCTACAAGGCATATTACATATTTCCAAATAAATCCAATACATATTAACAAAATGCGATACCACAAAGGCCCGCGATAAATGCAAGCTCAACACTTTCTAGTTATTCAGCCGCACAGGCCCAATTTAACACACCGCATCTAACGTGTTGGTAAGGTCTTAGACCTTACGACAAGACGAATGAGGTTCCATACCACCTTATAAGGCGTATGTCAATTTATTGAACGCAACCGATCGCTAGTTCCCGCGCATTCGATTCCAAGATGGTGGATACTGGCATCGTTTTTTATTTTTTATACTTTTTGTCATCCTTTAATATATTTACGTTTATTATTAGAAACTAGTTTTTAACATTGTTTACTTGTATGTAATGTTTCTTTATTTATTCTTTATAGTGTGAATTGTAGAGAATAAATGTTGCATTTTGTATTTTGCAGAGTTAACTTCAGTTTATTATTATGAAATAGGATATTTGAATGATAAATACATATTATATTAACCTCCTACTCCTAAGCTTGGCAGAGTTTTGAGTTCTTCTTTTAGTTAAGTTGTAGTCCATAACTATGTTGCTTCTTGCTCTGCCACAAAGACAAAGCGTGCTAAAAACATTACTGATCAGTCATACCGGCGGTAAATCGGGTAAAAAACACACTACGGACTATAACAATAACTTCCATACTACACATTACTACTCTATGTGGGATTCAAACCCACGGCCACACATGTTTAGCATCCTTCCCCAACGCCTACTAAACCAGCACGGCAATCAAATATAAGCGCAGTTATAAGCAAAGTCAGTAATTACTAAGATTAAAAACATGTTAGATAAATGTATGAATTCATGTATGTATTTATTAATAATGTTAAGTCCTAACAACCAGGAATAACTTGAAACTTATCTAAGGATAAAATTCTGTTAGGGAGACTGCACAATGTACAATAATAAATTATAATAAGTACTTATGGTATTTTGAAATAATATTTAACATTGACCTCCAGTAAATATTTCCACTTTGTGAGGTCTTCTACTTCCCTGTAACATTGATTTTGTCGCCTGCACATTTCTGCACGCTGTAAACCACTGGATGTGATGAGTTACCAAACCAGAAATAACGATATTATTATCTTCTTTATTAGCTTTCATATAAGGCCATTGAGTCAAAATGGCTTGGCTTACTTTTACTCTTCTAATCTTACTGCGGCTCTAACTCCGATTATGGGAAAGTTCGCAAATATTATTTTAAAAGAAAAATCAAGATTCTCTCCGTCACTGGAGAAGATCCATCTTAGTAATGTTATGTTAAAGTTCACATAAATATACATCATCATCATCATAACAGCCCATTAATATCCCACTGCAGGGACGGGCCTCCTCCCGTGAAGGAGGGATACTTGATTTTACTAATACCACGCTGGCCAGACGAATTGGTATTATAGGGTTTAATTTCAAGTTTTCCTTCTTTTAATTTCGTAAAGATAATATTCACGGATAGTCCCTTAGTCGGTTTTTACGACACCCATGGGATGAGATGGGGTGGTGACATATTGTATTCTTACTCCGTCACCACCCTAAAAATATAAAGAAATAAAATATGCCTTACTTCCCTTGTCGGTACAAGTGTATAAGTTCTCTTACGTTGTTCATCGTCCACCTTAGAACCAGTCCCGGGTCGTTATTAGAAGTTATTAAGGAGCGTAGTTTTTGCGCTCTTGCGCTACCAGATTGCGCTTATAATTGCGCTTTGCGTGAGAAAAACATCCTGGAGATGAGGAGTGAATGACATAAGCTTATTATTTTGAATTGACAAAGTCATAGTTACTTACTATTACGTTTATTTTATTATTCCAGACTTTACATCATGGAAGAAATCTTAACAGAATAAAATCAACTAATCAAGTGTCATAACTGTCATTTTAGTTCCTGGAAATGATAGTTTTGACACTTGATTAGTTGATTTTTACTTGATCAGTCATTCGGAAACCGGGGGTAAGATAGAGATTTTTTGTTAAAAACAGTAGACAGTCAGGCAATACTGCCGTCAATAGCATAGTTACAGTAAGTCGGGTTTTTGTCAAAATTGAGTTAGGTATACAGCCGTGATCACGATAACGAGATCTACAACTGTATCTAACTCATTTATTTGTATCGTTTTTTAATCCAAAGTTAACAATTAGAAATTTGCAGTAAGTCGACCAATTTTTTTACATCACAAAGCATGATTACAGTCTGTATACTTACGGCAAAAGTTTTATTTAGAGTCTCACTGCATAAGAGCAGTATGACATATATACTGCTAATATGCTTGGTCATTAACAGTTTAAAAATAGAATATAGGCCAATCATAAAAACTTTAAGAAGATATACTGTTTTGATCTTAAGCAGCTTCCCAATATTTACTAAGTGTGTATCTAGTCTTACAAACAGTATGCAGCGATACTGCATGTATGCTTAGTAATTGATCCTTAGCGTTGGTTCCTTAATACTTACCACAAGGACAGTATGATACTATATTGAATTTATGTTAAGCAACGTAATCAAATCTAACGTAATGGTTACTTATTATACAGAGAGTATGTAGCCATCCTGTGTTCATGTTTAGACAGCAGGATAGCGATAGCGGACAGATGCACAAATCACGTGGACAGTAAATTAGCTATACTGTACTCATACTAAGCAGAACATACATATAATATGATCTTACTACTAATTATAAGAAGTGTTTGTCTAGGTCTTGCATGTCTACATAGCTGCGATATAATGCCACGTCATGAATATACTGCAGTAAAGTTGCTTCACTGTGAACGTAATATGTTATTGTAACTAAAAGTCGTACAATTTCTCTTTTATTACAAACAGTGAAGTATAATAAATTATATAATAATCTGTTCCCCGAATACCTACATAATTTAATATTACATAGGTACACTACTACGATGGCGCGGGGAGGGTGCGGGGTTTTGAGAAAAAGGTGGTTAAAGTTTTGGATCGAAATTTTTACACAAATCTTTTGTTTGCAATCGGATCACAATGGTCACAAACTCCAAATACAATTTGTGCTTCATGTACTTAATAATTATGTTATACATCGCCAAAGCTATACAGACAGCAGAAAGGCTTACAAATTAGATAAGGAAAACGTAAAAGAACATAAATACACTTCTCATAAAAAAAATCGAAACAGTCTGCAAGTTTGTGTTTTGTATGGATTATGAGAAAAATGTGTACCTATATTTAGGAATATGTGTTATATGCCATTTAATAGGGAATTTAATGAGGTTTTCAAATAATAATGTTACTTAACGTTCTAAATTTAAATTTAATTTTCGTAGATTTCGTATTTTGTTTAACAAGTCGTTTTTACCCTGTACGTAGTTTGACGGACATTGATAAAATTACGCACGTTAATGAAAAAAAAGCTAGGAAGCGTTTATTTAATAACCCGTAACTCGCTTCCAGAGTTCCTCGCGCCTCTTATTAATGCATCCATGCGATTTTCACCCGCAAAAACCGCCAAGTGGTGGCATTGCTGAATTCTCGACTTAGTCAGCGTGTAACAGCTGAAAGATTGCATCTAAGCCAGTTATATTTTCATAGAATCTACAAACGCTTTCAAGAGACTCGACGACCTCGGTGGCGCGCCGGTAGAGCCAGCGGCTGCCGCGCATGAGGTTGTGGGTTCGATCCCCACGCAGGACAATAATTTGTGAGATCCACAAATTATTGTCAGGACAATAATTTGTGAGATCCACAAATTATTGTCCTGAGTCTGGGTGTTCTATGTGTCCGTTAATTGATGTTTGTAAAAGTCCCCGCGACACAGGGCATGATCCCTAGTGCGGGAGTTGTCTTTTAAAAAAAAAAAAAAAAAAAAGACTTGTTTGTTCACGTGCCCTTAGTGATCTGGCAGAAAACAGGTGATTTCTGACTGAAAAGATCGATTTATAGTTACAACTTCCTTCCAAAATCTACGCATTAATGTCTTTCAACCGCAGCAGCAGCTTCATGATGAACCTATGGTAGCTACATATAATGACTCTATAATTAGAAGAAGGTTGAAGGAACGTAAACTGTTACCATACAAGCCAGCAAATATGGAGAATTATCTGCAGATCATCGAAAAGCGTGTCTTAACTTTTCACGCAATTACCTAAAATGGTCATACATCTAGTGGAACAAATTTCTCCTTTCTAAAGAGTGTTAAATTATACTGTATGGTAAGGATGGAAGGACTAAGGTCTACAGAAGAGATGGAGAATACTTTGCACCATGCTGGATTGATAGAAAAGGTCATCCATGGTGGTGGTTCGTGGACTATTTGGAGAGAAATTAGCGGCGACGACAAGACAGAGTTTGTCTTTGTTTTTGGGTCACGTCTGCCTTTATTTAAGTCATAGGGACATTGAACAGTGTCTTGAAGCTCATGTTATACCCTATGCACATTTTATTGACCGCGGTTTTACATTTACGCACAAGGATGCTAGGGCAAACACAGCGAGCGTCGTATGAGATTATGATTCCATAGTAGATATCTCTATTATTGATTGGCCAGCAAGAAGCCCGAACATGAATCCGGTTTACCATCTATGCAATAAGTAAAAAAGACGAATTAGTGCAAGAGATCATGCCTTAAAAACACTTAGCCAGCTGTAAAATAAGTATAATCCAAGAGGAATAGAACAGAACGCCACTATATTTTATCGTGACTCTCATCCGATCGATGAAGAACCGTACAGAAGCAGTAATGAGACCTTGGGCAGGGACATATGAGTCATTAAATAAACGCTTCCTAGCTTTTTTTTTCATGTATGTGCGTAATTTTATCAATTTCCGTCAAACTACGTACAGGGTAAAAACGACTTGTTAAACAAAACACAAAATATACGAAAATTTAATTTGAATTTAGAACGTTACATTATTATTTGAAAACCTCATTAAATTCCCTATTAAATGTCATATAACACGTATTCCTAAATATACACATTTTTCTTATAATCCATACAAAACACAAACTTGCAGACCGTTTCGATTTTTTTCATGAGAAGTGTATAATGACACCGTTTAAGTGTGTTTAGATCTTCAAAAGGTGGTAATGCTACCTCGCATGGACAGCTACAAAGAATCAATATTCTGTCCTCGAATTATTGCGTTACGTTAAGAAACGTTTGCTCCTGTATGTAAATCTAATAAAGAAAATAATCCTTACGCTGTCTTATGGCATGAAGCGATTTCAGGCCGAAATGTTTATGACATTGTGTCAACATTCAGAGCTTTTTTTATACACCATCGGAATAAAAGTCACTTGGTGATTTGGCCAGATAATTGTTCGTCACAAAACAAGAACTAGACACTGTTTTCGTTTGTCAATATTGTAAACAGTGATTTAAGCTCAAGTTTCAAGTTGTACTTGGAGAGTATAATATGCTACATTCTTTATTTTAAATACAATGTTAAAACCATTAACTAGTTGTTTTATTATCACTGCAACCTAATAATATAAAAATTTTGAATCATTATTAGTTTGTATGGTTACTTAGCTTAAATACAGTAAAACACACACTTACTGTATTTAAGCTAAGTAACCCTACAAACTTATAATGAGGCAAAGGTTTGTACTGTACTTATGCTAAGTGTTCCCTATCAAAGAGCCTTTAGGAAATACTTAGCATAACAACAATAATGTGTTTATTTTTTCTTACAATTATTCAGTTTTAGTTTTTTAATAAGTTATAGATAGGTGCTGAAGTCTTCTATAATTTAAAGTATCAACCATCGTGATCCGATTTCAAACAAAGGATTTATTTAGAAAATTCAACCCAAAACTTTAACCGCGTTTTTCTCAAAAGGGACATATGAGTCATTAAATAAACGCTTCCTAGCTTTTTTTTTCATGTATGTGCGTAATTTTATCAATTTCCGTCAAACTACGTACAGGGTAAAAACGACTTGTTAAACAAAACACAAAATATACGAAAATTTAATTTGAATTTAGAACGTTACATTATTATTTGAAAACCTCATTAAATTCCCTATTAAATGTCATATAACACGTATTCCTAAATATACACATTTTTCTCATAATCCATACAAAACACAAACTTGCAGACCGTTTCGATTTTTTTCATGAGAAGTGTATAATGACACCGTTTAAGTGTGTTTAGATCTTCAAAAGGTGGTAATGCTACCTCGCATGGACAGCTACAAAGAATCAATATTCTGTCCTCGAATTATTGCGTTACGTTAAGAAACGTTTGCTCCTGTATGTAAATCTAATAAAGAAAATAATCCTTACGCTGTCTTATGGCATGAAGCGATTTCAGGCCGAAATGTTTATGACATTGTGTCAACATTCAGAGCTTTTTTTATACACCATCGGAATAAAAGTCACTTGGTGATTTGGCCAGATAATTGTTCGTCACAAAACAAGAACTAGACACTGTTTTCGTTTGTCAATATTGTAAACAGTGATTTAAGCTCAAGTTTCAAGTTGTACTTGGAGAGTATAATATGCTACATTCTTTATTTTAAATACAATGTTAAAACCATTAACTAGTTGTTTTATTATCACTGCAACCTAATAATATAAAAATTTTGAATCATTATTAGTTTGTATGGTTACTTAGCTTAAATACAGTAAAACACACACTTACTGTATTTAAGCTAAGTAACCCTACAAACTTATAATGAGGCAAAGGTTTGTACTGTACTTATGCTAAGTGTTCCCTATCAAAGAGCCTTTAGGAAATACTTAGCATAACAACAATAATGTGTTTATTTTTTCTTACAATTATTCAGTTTTAGTTTTTTAATAAGTTATAGATAGGTGCTGAAGTCTTCTATAATTTAAGGTATCAACCATCGTGATCCGATTTCAAACAAAGGATTTATTTAGAAAATTCAACCCAAAACTTTAACCGCGTTTTTCTCAAAACTATATAAAGCGTACTTACTGCAACTATGCTATTGACGGCAGAATAGGTATTTTGTTTTATTATTCATCATAGCCCATAATAATCTCAGTGTAGGGACAAAATAATAATTCGTAGGTACCTAGTCCCTTGATTTACTTGAAAACCCTTGAATAAGAATATCCCTTCTTTGGGTTTCATCATCATCATAACAGCCTATTAATGTCCCACTGCAGGGACGGGCCTTCTCCAGTGACGGAGGGATACTTGGCCTACTAATACCACGCTGGCCAGACGAATTGGTATACGGTTTAATTTCAAGTTTTCCTTCTTTTTTATAACGTAAAGTCCCTTAATCGGTTTTTACGACACCCATGGGATGAGATGGGGTGGTGACGTATTGTATTCTTACTCCATCACCACACGGAGAAAGGAAGATTTTATGTAAGTATCTATGTAATGTCCTATAATAATGTGTAATGTCATATAGCCGCTAAGAAAACTTTAGTTTATAATATAAGCTCTGCTTATTTACTAGACTTAGTACTAGATGGCGTTGTGTGAAGGATATAACTTATGGAATAACTAGCTGATAATGCCCGCACCTTCAACCGCGTAGTATAGGTATACCGTATTCATTCTTACTTGATTTATTTAGTAAACAAACACCACATATTGCAAATTCACTAGTTTTTACATCAATCACACTTTGATATGGATGAAAATTTCTGGAAAGTAGCATTTAACGTTTATGCAATAGAAAACACGTAAATCACTTTGATTTATCCCCTATTTTTCTTAAATTTTAAAAAAATATAATTTTTTCCAACGAAAAATTTCACAGATAAAATTAATTTTATCATTTGACATTTGTAGATTATACTTAGAATTTTGTCCTTGATTCCTATACATTTTTCAAAGATTAAAGACTAAAGTCTTATGTCTGTGATTGACACGACGCCATATATGTTTACGTTTTAAAGCAAGTCCGTTTAAATAGACTATAGCTAAAATGTTATTCTACATCCTAAACTACATATATTCCAAATTTAATCAAAATCCATTCAGTAGTATTTGCGTGAAAGAGTTACAAACATCCATACATCTTCACAAACCTTTGCATTTATAATATAAGTAGGATATTACATTGAAGGGTACAATGATCTTGTAAAATACAGGCAAAGAAAGCTTAGACTTAATATTTTATGTCTCAATGGCGAAAACATTATAGAAGCATAGTCCAATTAGATTAAAACCCACGACCAAACATGCACAATATTCACAAACATTGCCCCACCGGGAAAGCAAAATATTTAGCATAACCTCATCCTAAGAAGTTAATATGAAATCGTTTACACGCAGTTTAACGGGTACGGTAGCCATCTTAACTAGTTTACGATTAAGGCGAGTACACAACTACTCTTTATCGTAGATTTACGTCATTAGATAAAGCCTAGACCACACTATCTGCATACTGAACCCGTTTTAACTAATATTACTTATATATAATATAGATTATTTATACTTAAGCCGTAGGTTTTTGAAAAGGAATCGTGTACCCTGTGCTGTGCCTAACTCAAACTGGTGTAAAGTACACACCAGCTAATATACACTTGTACCTAATATTCTTCACACACATACTTTTTTTTGCAAAGAATATGCAAAGAATATAATTATAATATCATCATAACAGCCCATTAATGTCCCACTGCAGGGACGGGCCTTCTCCCGTGACGGAGGCTTGGCCTACTAATACCACGCTGGCCAGATAGATTGGTATAGGGTTTAATTTCAAGTTTTCCTTCTTTTTATTTCGTAAAGATAGTAGTTACGGTTATTCCCTTAGTCGGTTTTTACGACACCCGTGGGATGAGACGGGGTGGTGACATAATATTGTATTCTTACTCCGTCACCACACGGATTTTTTTTTTCATGCAAAATTATTATACAAAGAAAAATCCTGCCACATGCAAATATTCATGTTCATGCCCACAAAATTTGCATTAAGCGGGAAATTAACCAAAGACCTCCGCGTAGCAGCCTTGAACTAATAACCACATTATCTAGGGTTTCATAGGTGTTTAAATAGATTTTTATAGCAAAGGTAGGCTCAGAATCTCGTAGATTAAAGAAAATCATTTGTGGATCGCACGAAATATTATCCTACGTGTTATGAGAGGCCGATGTCCAGCAGTGGACTGCGATAAGCTAGTTGATTCATTGATTGGAATTAGAATAAGCAACCTGCGACTAATGGCTAACGCAGACAGAAAATTCAACCGTACTATACTATCTAACCGTAAAATATTATCTTTACGAAGTAAAAAGAAGGAAAACTTGAAATGAAACCCTATACCAATCCGTCTGGCCAGCGTAGTGTTAGTAGGCCAAGTATCCCTCCGTCACAGGAGGAGGCCCGTCCTTGCAGTGGGACATAAATGGGCTTTATGATAATAAAAATCTACCCAAAAAAAAGTAAATTTTAGAACTTTTTTGGTACCTATTGAGTATCCTGTTTAGTGTTTAGTACTCGTACCTTTATTCGAATTGGTCTTTCTGCTATAACCATTCAAATGCCTCGATGTCTTAGTGGCGTTGGTCGCATAAACGACTTCTGAGCCTAGATATTCTTTGCGTGTTTGAAATTATTGTTTTCTTACACGTATAACAATTTTTTTTTTAAACTATAATAAAAATATGTTATGCAAAAGCTTTTTAAACAATTTCCATGGATTAAACATAATTATTCATTGCATTCACGGCAGTATAAGTTCGTCCTTTAACGTCGAGTAAGCACTTGCAGTAGGTTTTATGTAGAACGATATAAAAACGGTCACGCTTGGCTATCCCCAGGGGGGACGAGCGAAAGTAACGCATAGTTCCAGTCAACCAGACAGACATTCTGCATTTAGGACACTTTTTAGTACCAGGTTGTTTTTTGTAAAGTACATATTTAATTAGTGGCAGAAAAACTACGTGGCAGCCGGCTGTCATGGGATGGGAATGTTATGCGGAGGAATGAGAGTCATGTGCTGAGGAAGGTGTTGAACATGTGAGTGGATGGATATAGGGGAAGAGGACGACCAAAGAAACGATGGATGGATTGTGTGAAAGACGATATGGCTGCGAAGAGTGTTACTTGTGAGATGACGTCTGATAGGAAAGTATGGAAGAAGAAGACATGCTGCGCCGACCCCAAATAAAATTGGGGTAAGGGCAGGGGAATGATGATGACATATTTAATTATATGTTTAACTGCATTATAGCTAACGCATACCGGGACGGCATGGCAAAGTATTTTAATTTTTACTAATGAAAATTCAACCGTACTGTTACAGAAATACGACATAAATTGCTATGCTTTAAAATGATGCCGCGGCATTGAAAAATCCCTTTCAATGCCGCGGCATCATAAAAATTAAAGCCATCATTTGAAGCCGCGGCATTGAAAGGGATTTTTCAATGCCGCGGCATCATTTTAAAGCATAGCAATTTATGTCGTATTTCTGTAACAGTACGGTTGAATTTTAAAGGTAGGTACGGTTAAAATTTAAGAGGCGTTTATGAGTAAGGGGGTTAGTTGACTATCATAGCAGGATAAGCACAGAAATCTAGATAAGTGACGTACAGAAGCTACAATGTTAGTAGCGTACAAGCACATTATCACCAGCTGTGAAGTGAACAACGTTTAATTAATTATCGCGACAAAAATGCACTCTGTGTTAATCTTTAAGTTTATGATACTGTTACTAGGTATACCTACTTAGTTTGCTTGTTTTAACAAAAAATTCTGATAAGTCTAACTTTTGTCTGCACTTACTAGTTATATCTTGTTAATCGCAAACATACAAAGTTTCCAGATTATCATCATAACAGCCCATTAATGTCCCACTGCAGGTACGGGCCTTCTCCAGTGACGGAGGGATACTTGGCCTACTAATACCACGCTGGCCAAATGGATTGGTATAGGGTTTAATATCAAGTTTTCCTTCTTTCTATGTAAAGGTAATATTCACAGATACTTCCTTAGTCGCTTTCTACGACACCCATAAGATAAAATGGTGACATATTGTATTCTTACTCTATTACAGTCTACCAGTCTATGTAATCATATATAATCATTTGTCGTCATCTGAATGGATACAAAAGTGTCAAATTGTAAAACACGTTAATGACAGTTGGTAGAGAATTTACAAACGATAACTAGACCCTTATACAGGGGACCTTATGAACCGTTACTGATAACGAGATGTAACAATGTCACACCTTTCTTATCACCTATATACATTCTTTCTATGATAATATTAGTTCAAGATGCTAACTATCTTACCAACCCTTAAAATACGTATTGCAGTGTCAGGCCTCTTCTTCTCATGGAAGAAAACTGCCTTAACTTCCGAACGAGCTTTATGATACAGAGGGCTTGCAGTGTTGACTTTCCCTCTGAAACCACATGGTGCTTTTACTGTTAGCCATGCGTCGAAAGCTCTAGGTCCTTGAATTATTTACCGAGGAGTATGAAACTCTTCTCCGTGTGGTGACGGAGTAATAATACAATATGTCACCACCCCACCTCATCCCATGGGTGTCGTAAAAACCGACTAAGGGACTAACCGTAAAATATTATCTTTACGAAGTAAAAAGAAGGAAAACTTGAAATGAAACCCTATACCAATCCGTCTGGCCAGCGTAGTGTTAGTAGGCCAAGTATCCCTCCGTCACAGGAGGAGGCCCGTCCTTGCAGTGGGACATAAATGGGCTTTATGATAATAAAAATCTACCCAAAAAAAAGTAAATTTTAGAACTTTTTTGGTACCTATTGAGTATCCTGTTTAGTGTTTAGTACTCGTACCTTTATTCGAATTGGTCTTTCTGCTATAACCATTCAAATGCCTCGATGTCTTAGTGGCGTTGGTCGCATAAACGACTTCTGAGCCTAGATATTCTTTGCGTGTTTGAAATTATTGTTTTCTTACACGTATAACAATTTTTTTTTTAAACTATAATAAAAATATGTTATGCAAAAGCTTTTTAAACAATTTCCATGGATTAAACATAATTATTCATTGCATTCACGGCAGTATAAGTTCGTCCTTCAACGTCGAGTAAGCACTTGCAGTAGGTTTTATGTAGAACGATATAAAAACGGTCACGCTTGGCTATCCCCAGGGGGGACGAGCGAAAGTAACGCATAGTTCCAGTCAACCAGACAGACATTCTGCATTTAGGACACTTTTTAGTACCAGGTTGTTTTTTGTAAAGTACATATTTAATTAGTGGCAGAAAAACTACGTGGCAGCCGGCTGTCATGGGATGGGAATGTTATGCGGAGGAATGAGAGTCATGTGCTGAGGAAGGTGTTGAACATGTGAGTGGATGGATATAGGGGAAGAGGACGACCAAAGAAACGATGGATGGATTGTGTGAAAGACGATATGGCTGCGAAGAGTGTTACTTGTGAGATGACGTCTGATAGGAAAGTATGGAAGAAGAAGACATGCTGCGCCGACCCCAAATAAAATTGGGGTAAGGGCAGGGGAATGATGATGACATATTTAATTATATGTTTAACTGCATTATAGCTAACGCATACCGGGACGGCATGGCAAAGTATTTTAATTTTTACTAATGAAAATTCAACCGTACTGTTACAGAAATACGACATAAATTGCTATGCTTTAAAATGATGCCGCGGCATTGAAAAATCCCTTTCAATGCCGCGGCATCATAAAAATTAAAGCCATCATTTGAAGCCGCGGCATTGAAAGGGATTTTTCAATGCCGCGGCATCATTTTAAAGCATAGCAATTTATGTCGTATTTCTGTAACAGTACGGTTGAATTTTCATTAGTAAAAATTAAAATACTTTGCCATGCCGTCCCGGTATGCGTTAGCTATAATGCAGTTAAACATATAATTAAATATGTCATCATCATTCCCCTGCCCTTACCCCAATTTTATTTGGGGTCGGCGCAGCATGTCTTCTTCTTCCATACTTTCCTATCAGACGTCATCT
This sequence comes from Schrankia costaestrigalis, assembly GCA_905475405.1. Classification (NCBI taxonomy): domain Eukaryota; kingdom Metazoa; phylum Arthropoda; class Insecta; order Lepidoptera; family Erebidae; genus Schrankia; species Schrankia costaestrigalis. Next base: position 19,369,691 of record FR997835.1, read on the forward strand.
CACAAGTAACACTCTTCGCAGCCATATCGTCTTTCACACAATCCATCCATCGTTTCTTTGGTCGTCCTCTTCCCCTATATCCATCCACTCACATGTTCAACACCTTCCTCAGCACATGACTCTCATTCCTCCGCATAACATTCCCATCCCATGACAGCCGGCTGCCACGTAGTTTTTCTGCCACTAATTAAATATGTACTTTACAAAAAACAACCTGGTACTAAAAAGTGTCCTAAATGCAGAATGTCTGTCTGGTTGACTGGAACTATGCGTTACTTTCGCTCGTCCCCCCTGGGGATAGCCAAGCGTGACCGTTTTTATATCGTTCTACATAAAACCTACTGCAAGTGCTTACTCGACGTTGAAGGACGAACTTATACTGCCGTGAATGCAATGAATAATTATGTTTAATCCATGGAAATTGTTTAAAAAGCTTTTGCATAACATATTTTTATTATAGTTTAAAAAAAAAATTGTTATACGTGTAAGAAAACAATAATTTCAAACACGCAAAGAATATCTAGGCTCAGAAGTCGTTTATGCGACCAACGCCACTAAGACATCGAGGCATTTGAATGGTTATAGCAGAAAGACCAATTCGAATAAAGGTACGAGTACTAAACACTAAACAGGATACTCAATAGGTACCAAAAAAGTTCTAAAATTTACTTTTTTTTGGGTAGATTTTTATTATCATAAAGCCCATTTATGTCCCACTGCAAGGACGGGCCTCCTCCTGTGACGGAGGGATACTTGGCCTACTAACACTACGCTGGCCAGACGGATTGGTATAGGGTTTCATTTCAAGTTTTCCTTCTTTTTACTTCGTAAAGATAATATTTTACGGTTAGTCCCTTAGTCGGTTTTTACGACACCCATGGGATGAGGTGGGGTGGTGACATATTGTATTATTACTCCGTCACCACACGGAGAAGAGTTTCATACTCCTCGGTAAATAATTCAAGGACCTAGAGCTTTCGACGCATGGCTAACAGTAAAAGCACCATGTGGTTTCAGAGGGAAAGTCAACACTGCAAGCCCTCTGTATCATAAAGCTCGTTCGGAAGTTAAGGCAGTTTTCTTCCATGAGAAGAAGAGGCCTGACACTGCAATACGTATTTTAAGGGTTGGTAAGATAGTTAGCATCTTGAACTAATATTATCATAGAAAGAATGTATATAGGTGATAAGAAAGGTGTGACATTGTTACATCTCGTTATCAGTAACGGTTCATAAGGTCCCCTGTATAAGGGTCTAGTTATCGTTTGTAAATTCTCTACCAACTGTCATTAACGTGTTTTACAATTTGACACTTTTGTATCCATTCAGATGACGACAAATGATTATATATGATTACATAGACTGGTAGACTGTAATAGAGTAAGAATACAATATGTCACCATTTTATCTTATGGGTGTCGTAGAAAGCGACTAAGGAAGTATCTGTGAATATTACCTTTACATAGAAAGAAGGAAAACTTGATATTAAACCCTATACCAATCCATTTGGCCAGCGTGGTATTAGTAGGCCAAGTATCCCTCCGTCACTGGAGAAGGCCCGTACCTGCAGTGGGACATTAATGGGCTGTTATGATGATAATCTGGAAACTTTGTATGTTTGCGATTAACAAGATATAACTAGTAAGTGCAGACAAAAGTTAGACTTATCAGAATTTTTTGTTAAAACAAGCAAACTAAGTAGGTATACCTAGTAACAGTATCATAAACTTAAAGATTAACACAGAGTGCATTTTTGTCGCGATAATTAATTAAACGTTGTTCACTTCACAGCTGGTGATAATGTGCTTGTACGCTACTAACATTGTAGCTTCTGTACGTCACTTATCTAGATTTCTGTGCTTATCCTGCTATGATAGTCAACTAACCCCCTTACTCATAAACGCCTCTTAAATTTTAGTCAATTGATTAGTTTAGGTAAATTCTTACTTGTTTGGTATAAGGTTGGTTTTCGTAATAAAAATCTCGCTAAACATTGATTAAATTTAAGAGGCGTTTGTGAGTAAGGGGGTTAGTATTAAACCAAAGACAAAATATTTTGAAACTCAACTGTATGCTTCATTTTTACTTAACTTATCTACACTCTCGGGATGGATCTTCTATACATACCTAGTATAAAATGAAGTAGCTTTTTCTGTCCCTGTGGCCCTTTGTATGCATAAATCTTTAAAACTACGCAAATGAAGCTGTACTTTGAAAGAAAGAAAGAAAGAAAAGTTATTTATTGGCCAATAAAAGTCACATACAATAAATGAAAAAGAGAAAAATTTTAAAAAAAATTACACAAAAGCAAGAAGCAAAAAACAAATAGTAATACACACATAAAATTGTCCAAAAGGACCTTGCCTCAGCATTTTGCTACTACGACTTGTTAACCGTAGTAGCGCTGGTATGGCCCCGTTATTATTTATTTTTTGGTTGTATGTAAATAAACTTAAAAATTTAATAAATAGAATACGTTTTTTCTTTAAACAAAACAGAGAGGACAAGAAACACAACAAGACATAATTTAATATATAGTAGAGACCATTCACGAAAGAAGTCCTTTTGGTGCGGCGCTGTATTCCCGAGAAACAATGTTGCCAATCTTACAACTTCGACGTTGTTTAAGGACATTCTGTAGTAGGTGAGGTTCCCGTGCGGAGCCGGGGCTGATCGCTAGTTTCTATATAAGATGAACTGTAAAACACCAATTTAAAGATATTTTTTTATCCGATTTTACGAACTATCAAAAGCTTCTGACACGGTCATGCGTCGACCATTCCCAGTAACAATGACATGGACCTGCAACTTAACATGAAACTTCAAAGTAACATATCATCAATGTGTTTTAGATAAAAATGTATCATATTTAAGCCTATAATGTACCTACTGGGCAAAATAGGAGTAATGATACAAAAATAATCCTTCAAGGTATCACTTAGGGAACTTAACTCAGGGAGTCTAAATTAAGAAGTCAGTAAGCTATCTATCACTGAGAATTTTTCTTTATTTAAAAGCCATACATCGTAAAGATTAAGTCGGCTATATCACTGAGATAGAATGGTGACATTATATATTCTAATACTAACACAACTGTACATGTAAATACCACTATCATATCGCCACACGTCTTATTTAACCCCAACGTAAAGTCAGATAAACATGGAACCACTTCCTGAGGGTAATCCATCAAGTGAGCCTGTTCATAAGTCAGCAAGTTTACGGCGTCCAGCCTCACGTAATTACGATTTGTCATTTACATAGAACTCTAGAACTGGCAGCCTCGAACACTCACACTAGTACCTGGATGTCTGTTACACCGAAGTGTAATGAAAGTGTGTGGCGGGATGGTGAATGTTCGTTTGAAAAAATATAGGCATAGTTTAAGTCCTGAAAAGTCGGTAAATGAAGTATCGAGTCTATAAAAAATACCAAAAGATCCGATGGGGACGAAGTGAATCCTGGAGGGTCCCCGAAAAGGAGGAGTAGAAGATAAGGTGGGGTACCTTGTATATTTCGGTAAGCAGTTACTATTCTGCCCCAACGGCTGTCGATTCTACGCGCTATATGCCCTGCCCACCGCCATTTTAATCTGGAAATCCTGAACGCTAAGTCAGTCGCTTTGGTTCCTACTAAAAGAAAGTGTCTGTCACTGCTGGGCATAGGGCTTCCCAAGTTCGCACCACTCCTTCAAGCCCCCTGCCAGTCTTATGCAGCTATCAGCTTCATTATTCTAGTGTAGGTATTTAATGAGGTGACTGATTTTAAGGCATATTCTATTAAGTGAAGACTATAATGTCAACCTCGTGGACGGTATAAAAAGAACTAGCGTATTTCCTTCTTAAAGGTCGGCAACGCATCCGTGATTCCTCTAGTGATGCGGGTGTCCATGGGCGTCACTTACCATCAGGTGACCTGCTGCCTCGTTTGCCTCCCATCATATAACCATATAACTAAATACCTGCCTCGGTGGCACGACGAAGGTCGCAAAAGCGGCTAGCGTGCACGAGGCCGCGGATTCGATTCCGACACAGGATTATCTTACTATGATCCACATTTTTGCCCCTAATCTGGATGATTTTTATGGCTGGAAAATTTATGTTTGTAAAGTTTTCGGGACACATTCCCTAGAGCGAGAGTTGGCTTTTCAAACTTGAACAAATTAAAACAATAAAATCCTTCCCAACCTAACATTCGGTGTGACAGTGGGTCCCGCAGCTGTGTGCGATGTGTACTTAGCCCACGCACACATGCACACAGTTACGTGAACGTACATAATAAAGTCTCACGCACACAGGCGCGCTACGGGCAACGTCCCTAACTCGGCTATGTGTACCTACCCTACAAGCTGTAGTTGTGTTTTATTTATACTTTCTTAGTTTATACGATACAGGAATGAGGCGGTAAGTGAATATTTTTAGGATGTTTTTAAATTGTTCATGGTTTTTTATAGAAATATACGTAAGTTTTTCTGATTGTCTGGCTAACAAGGTATCAAAGGTTTCGTCTTCAGATTTCGCCTGCTGCTCAAGAAGTACATTAGATTGCTTATGTGTAAGTAGATATAAATATGATTCATCATCATCTTCATAACAGCCCATTAATGTCCCACTGCAAGGACGGGCCTCCTCCCATGACAGAGGGATACTTGGCCTACTAATACCACGTCGGCAGAGTTGAATTTCAAGTTTTCCTTCTTTTTATTTCGTAAAGATAATATTAACGTATAGTCTCTTAGTCGGTTTCTACGACACCCATGGGATGAGATGGGGTGGTGACATATTGTATTCTTACTCCGTCACCACAAGGAGAGATAATTACGATTGCTGCAAGTTATCTAGCTAAACTGAAAGAAAGACATAGAAACTGGAGACATAGCATCTTGGAATTGGATACACCTCTTATGTAAAGACGCGTAAGTCCTCAAACAAAGGTGCGGAACTTTTATTATCTTTGAAATCAGATATCTTCTCCAGAAAAGATTTGTTATCTTATCAAAGAGTAAGAGAACATAAAGAAATTGATACGAAACCTTATACCAATCCGACTGGTACTAGCAAACCAAGTTTTCTTCTATAATATTCTCATCCTAATAATATTACAGTCCGAAAATAATGATTAATAGTTAATAGTTTATAATAAGCAGTATTAATAATAAATAGTTTATAATTTCCAACCTACTGTTAACGAACAGAAACGGCAAACAGGCTTTCAATAATTATTTTCGGACTGTAAAAAATTGTTCTGTAGGTTTTAAACACCCGATCTCGTACAAAAGTGCCGTTTAACTTGATCACTGTGCAATCGAGGCAATTCGTCACTATAGACAAGTTACATAACGTTATAACAATAGTTAAAGGATTACGTATAGCATATTCCACTTGTGTGAACTTTATAAACATTATCCTAGGAAATTTTAAATAAACTTACTTTATAGTTATTATACTATGAATAATATGGTTTCTACAGAAATATTTTAAAAGTAAATAAACAATGATGAGTATTTATCCGTGTTGTGCTTGTGATATCTCTATCTTATCGCATGGAGTCCATCCGAAAAAATGAATACCCATTCGATAAAATATCTGTCTGACCAGTGTGGTATTAGTAAATCTAGTTTCCTCCCTTCACTGGAAGTTGCTATTTCCTGCAGCAGGAAATTCATGGACTGCTTGCCAAAAGATATACTTCCTCAATGCAGAATGGGAAGACCCCTCAAAGCAGACAAAACCAATAAGGAGTTAGTCGTCGTAAGTCCATGTATGAGCTTTATTAGTTCTTTCATGTACCAACGGTGTCCACGGCTTCTATGCAGATGTCTCTAGTTCAATTCCCATTCAATGCAAATCTTTGTGTGCATAAACATTAATGTTTGCATTTGTCTAGTTTTTTACCCTATTTCAATAATTAGAGTTGGAGAACGAAAAATCCAATAAGTACTAGTGTTGAACCCGACAAAACTATTGAGTAGCTGAAATACAAAATCTATAAAATACCAATACAATACCTTATTCCATTGCCAACTCAAATCTTTAAAACCTATTAAATCGAGTTCAAAAATTATTCAAAAGCATTATCATATAAATCATTTTGCCTAGCTCAGACTAAAATACTCTTATTTTCATCCCAAAAAATCCAATAAGAAAAATTTCACTTTCAAAAAACGTCAAAAAAAAACTCAAAATTTCACTTACACCATTTTTCATTGACATTCACATCGGCATTAGGAGTCGGGCGTCTGTCTCACGTCTCGGTAAAGTTGTATGAGTGTGTGTGTATGTGTTTGTGAGCCACTCGGGCGCAGGTAACCGGGATCGTCTGCGGTATGAAGGGATAGGACGAGTTCATACACATTATTTTTATAAGTCTTAGAAGATTCTTAGCTGCCTTCTTCTAGCTTAGAAATAGTTTTATAACTTTGCACATGTTTTTCAAATTGCGTATCTACCTGTTATACAATTCAAAACTTGTAAGCTAATATTAAGTATAATTTTTAAATGGGATAGGGACCAAATTAAAAAAATCATAATTTTATCTATGGAAATTAGAATTTGAATTATGAAGTGATCGTATTTTACGTTGACATAACCACGTTGACGTTTCTATATTTACAGCAACAAGAAAAAAAATAAAAAAAGGCCATCGAATATTCTTTTTTTAATAATTCACCGCATTTTATAAATAAACTACTTCCATTATCGGAACGAAGATCAAATATTAAAAAGTAAAATAAAAAAAAAATCCGCATCGCCAAAAATCTTACAAGAAATTAATTACAGAAAAAAAAGAAAGGGGTGTGTGCTTGGCCAGTGTGCACGCTGACGTAATTTCACTGACGGCGGGGCTGCGTCCGCGCAGTGGCGGCCGGGCACTCGCGCCTGTTGCACGCACGCGACCTCTTCACAAATATAATATAACCTTACAAATAAAAAATATCACTACCATCAAATAACACAATTTATAAATTTAAAAAAATCTTTCTAAAAATATGATGATAGCGTTATTTTTTTTTTCAATTTTGTGTTGTCTACAACGCTCGCCGGTGCACGTGTGATGACGTCAGCGACGACCTACCCGGAGGGAGAATGTAAGTTAATTTTTTTTTTGTTACCTCAAACACTTTCCAATAAGTTCTTAATTAGACATTTCTCGGATCAACAAAACTAATTTTTCTTATTTTCTTATATTTTTTGGGCTTTTTTATCGAATTTTAAATAAAATGTGTTGATGGTTTGAAAATTTTATTGCAAAGGTCTAATTATAGAAAAAAATAAAGATTTTGATAACACTTTTATTTTTGAAAACAAATAGGTGAGAACTCATTTTTACCCACTTTTTTGTATAATGTAACCTGTTCTATGAAAATGTTTACTATTTTAATAATAATATTTTGTAGGTACCAACTTATTCAATTTATAAAGCTTCAGAATAAAAAAATAAACTGATCAAATATCGTAAGCCACGATCGCAACAAAGAAATATTTTAAAAGATCGTTACTAGATTTAAAAATGAAACAATGCCTTTTAAAATCGTAATCGAAACCACCATGTTCTATTAACAATATTTTAATTTTATGGTACTTAAAAAAAAAACATTTTTCCCGGCATTTTATTCAGTTCTGTGTTCTGGTTTTTCTTCTGGCCACATCGCTTACCGATGATTCTGCCACCGTCAAGGAGTAGAGACAGAAAAAAATAAAAAGTATAGAAATGAAAAAGTTTAAAAAGAGAAAAAAGTCCAGTCCTTTAAAAACTGAAGATTCGATAAGACATTTTTAGATTTAGAAAATGGCGGCAAAAGTCCACGTCATTGGTGACGCGCGGCCTAACCTAGGCCAACATAGGCAATAGGAAGCACAGGTCAATACACCCGGTCATGGCCATGCACTTTCCCGGGACCAGAATTATTCTTGTTTAGTCTTGGGTTGGAATTCTAATTAGACGTGCATTTTAGACTCGGCGTATGTATGTATGCGTTGGTTGCTTTTTATTGCAATTGTTTTAAGTTAAAAGGTATTGTATTATTTTTGCTACACAATGAAAAGATTAATACGCAAGTTCTTGCATAGTAAGTTTTGTAAAGCAACTTACAAATAAAAATGCATCTAAGGTTTATTCAAATAAGATTGTAAGTATTATGTTCGTCAACATTCTCGTCACCACTGGCCACTAAATAATATTTTTTACTTTAAAAAAAGAAACAATTTTTTTTTTAAAAACATTCTAGCTACCTATAGTTTTACTTTTTTTTTTTTTTTTTAATCTTTATTTATAGTTTTACTTTATTGTCAACCGACTTCAAAAAGGAGGAGGTTCTCAATTCGGTTGTATTTTTTTAACTAAGTATTATTGTTTCTCTTTCATATTATGTAAATCCTTGCAGTACAGCGCATTTAAGGGTTAATTAGTAAAAATAATTATTACATGCCTGCTAATTACTCATACATACTCAAATAAATAATTTACTTATCACATTTTTTATGCGCAATGATAGTTCAGACTCAATCATTATCTACCAGTCTAGCAAAAGCCACAGAGACAGAAAATAAATATGATGCAATTAAATAAAGTTGCGGGAAATTAGAAAGAAACCCGAAGAAGGTTTTTATAGCTACCAATAAGTCAAAACTTTACATTAATAAATAAGATATGAAATACTACTAAATTTATTTATATTTCTTCAAAATAAAACTATAGATTAAAAAAACCGCATGGCAGCCCTGCGTCTGTAGGTACATTAAAAACGGTTTCTAAGCCGGCTCTCGCGCACTCATAGTTGCATGTTATCCTAGGTCACTGGCACGAGCTTTCACGATCATTGACGGAAACGCCCGACGACTCCCGAACACTGACGGTCGATGTCAAACGATAGACGTATTCTCGTAGTATGGTATGGTGACTAATTCATTCATGAACTGTACCTAATACCTATGTATGCTGTTTTAATCATATTTAATTTATTAGTTGATAATGAAAACTTGTGTAATTACGAATTATATATGTCTGATGAGGGGTAGTGGTTATGTTGCTGCTACGCAAAGGTCGCTGGTTCGATTCCCGATCATTGCAAATCTGTGTGTCCATAAACACGAGATTTTGCATTACATAAAAAAGTAACTAGTTGTCTAGTACCCACAGTACAATATCAGCTTAGTTTAGTTCTAGATGGCATTGTGGGAATTTGCGAGGGACATTTTAGGCGGCTTCTAGGACAATCTACGAATGACGTAAAGTTATCACAGCCTGTACTCAAAAGTTTGTCACTATTGGACTTACGATCTAGCAAGACAGTAATTCATACATAGTGGTAATTTTTTTGGCCTGACTTTAGTCAATAGAGGTCGGCGGAGGGAAGTATTGGCTTCTATGTTAAACAAGTCAACTATATTACATAACAACTACTAAGACTTCTTTCTAGAATTAAAAAAATAATTATAATAATAAAACTAACAGAATATATTAAATTTATATTATTCCTTAAACTCGTATTTCTAATTTACGTTAATAAAAGATTAAAAATTATACATTTTATTTTAAAATAAGATGCTTTCAAATTTTAACAAATTCTATTTAGGTGACATTAGAGTAGGCAAAAATATATTTTTTAAATTGGACTATAAAAAGTCTGGTCACTAAACCCATTAGAATAATATTGACAGGTATCAAAAATTTATTCAATATTCGCCATTTTTATCAGAGAACCTACCGCAATCTTAAGTTTAACGTTTTAAAGCAAATGTCCCGTGTCTTAAATACCAATTAAATTTGAATTAAAATATTGTTTCGATTTAATTTTGTATCAATTCGTCAGGCCAGAGTGGTATTGGTAGGGTTAAACTTATTCGCCTCTAGTTACTGCAAAAAGGCATTAAATGGCTGACAATAGGAACGAAACTTTTGTACCAATCCGTCTGGCCCACGTGGTAGGTAGGCCAAATTAAGGCAGATAGTAGTTCTATACGTATGCACCAAATTTAATCAAAATGGGCTGATTACCTATTGAGTAATGTTTCTAATTCCTTGTTAAGTAGCAACTTGATAACATGGTGATTGGAACTGATGGAATGGTAGATATGTATAAGATTAGTTTACTAGGTTTCTTCCTATAATAAATGATTGTATTGTGCATATCGGTATTTATTATGTTTACAAAATATGTCTCGGAGACTGAATTGGTTATTTAAGCTTGTGGGGTAATATTTTGCCACAAGTTTTCATCCCATAAACATTTATCCTTAAAGTTATCTAATTAAGATTTGACGAGCTTAAATTAAAGGGTAAAACAGAAAAATCTGGAAACAAACATTTATGCACACTATTCTAATTATCCCTCTATTACCAAAGGAAACGTCTTTGCAAAAAGACATTAGTATAAGGCACAAAAAAGGGTAATATAAAAATGTCTGCAATAAAACATTTTCAAAGGTTAAGTCGTCTTAAAAAGGCACTTATTTTTTTTTCTACTAATTCGTTTAAAAACAGCATTTTCTTGCAACCGTCATTTAACCTATTGCTACTAAAGGGCTATCACGTAAAGGCCAACTAAGGGTTAGGTATGACCATAAACTATAATAATTTGTCCCTTCGTGAAGAGTGAAGGGGGAGGGGCCCCTACCTGGTGAGGTCACAAGTGACCAACAGACAGGTTTTTTGTGACGCCACTAGTGATGTGACTTGTCTGGGACGTCAGCTGTTTTAGTTGTCGATATATCGATAAGGGCACGTAAATACTTAATACTTTTTCTTACACTAAAATTATGTACCCATTGTCATTTTTACATTTTTTTATTTCAGTTTACACGGTAAACTAGGTATGTGATCCTTTTGTTTAAAATAAGTATTAATTTCATTTTATTAAAATCAGAATAATGTTTATTTTGCCTCAATATGTTTTTTATATTATGAAAAATTATAATAAATACATTAAATTGTTCATTTGCAAATAAAGACTAAGAACTTAATAAGAAATTAAGTAGCTTAAATTAAAAATTAAGTGGCTTACAAATCAGACACAATACTATATCTAGCTTTTCACATAAGTACTCGTATACAAATAAATACGACTTGGTTGAGTTAAATAAACAAATCCATCGATATATTATGTCTGCAGTTGTCCCATCACTAGCAGACACATGTTCAGTCCATTGCCAAGGTCTCTCCACCCCATGCCCTATAAACTATTAATATAACATCCTTACACCGTTTAACGTACGCATAAATTGAAAAGGTCCCTGTTTATAACATTTTTTTCAACGTTTGACCTTAAAATTATACAATGAGTACTTACTTACGTTATTTTCTTTCACGCAATCAACTAATGCAGGTATTTATCAACAGTTAAATATTTATTTCTTCATTTATTATTTAATCACTTTATTGTGCTTACACTAAAAATAAAATACAGCAAGTAAGTATACAAATTATTTAAATATAATTAGGTATGTTTATTATCCTTTTTTCAAGATCTAGAGTAATGCAAACATGTTCATGCGAAAGGTTGTTTTCTTTGTCCCATTATTTTTTGTGTGGGAAACCATACTTGACAGCCATCTACCCATCACCTATGATGTCTACGAGTAAATTAGTGGATTAAGACTAAGTCCAATTCAAAGAATCCAAAATCAAAACATCAATTGGTGGATCACACATCACATTCATGCACGGTACATAATATATAATATATAAGCCACCGAGGCAATTTATTAAAAAAGTTAAAAACAATAGTTTTTAAACATAAGCGTTTTTAAGAGAAAAAAAAATCTTGATAAGTTATCTTGTAGATAAGTCACTGGTATTATTATTTAAATAATGAAATAAACAGAAACATCCCCTAACAAGTAATAAAGAGGGTTTGTTTCTCATTACATTTAACACGTGGCGGATGCAGATGGCTGACTTAACTTACTTGTAATACTTAAGTTATTTTATTACATTTAAACATAGCTAGGAAAATAAGTTATGTAAAAAAACTAAAATTTAAAAAATTTGGGAACGAGGGGATTTCCCTCCTCCTCTTTATGTAGTTTCTTCGCCCTGGAAAGGACGGAAAGTTCTGTCAGACTTCAACACCATACTAAAAAACTAAAACCTCCCGAGATGTTCCGTCTAATAGGCTAGAAGCCGCGAGTAACCATGATATTGCACAGCATATTGCGTCGATATAGTCCAATTTAGAAAGAGTTTGTCATAACAGTATTCTATTAATATATTATGTTACTGAAAACATCCCTTAAAATTAAATGTTTTCAATAGAATAATGACCTGGAAATAGGCGCACATACACTAACTAATACACAACATAGTCGACAATCTAAAGCCTTTCGATCTGTAAATAATAAAAACAGTTTACAGTAAGGGGTATATCTATAATATCCCAATAGAGATGTACCATAATATAAACCGGTATTAATCGAAAAAATGGTTTACGTATTAAACGGGTCTTAAAAGTATAAATATACGATACTTAAATAACTTAGTTTATTGCATTAAGAATTGAATGTGGATCTTCGATCTAGTTTTTGTGGTTCGTATCCGTTACAAAATGTCACCACTCCATCACGTCCTGTAGGTTTTTTTAACCCACTGACTAAAGAAGAAAGACGAAGTCTTATATTTTTATTGCTTAAGTTATAAAGTACCTAACTAGTAATAATAGCTAATAATTTAAAAATTTATGACGTCAAGAAAATCCATCAGTAGAGTTTGCTGCGCCGCTTCTTCAAAATAGATAATGTTGACGTCATTTATTATGAGTATTATGGTATTAATTTTGAATAAAATATTTTGATTTTGAGTTTAGCCAACAGAAATTATCTGGTAAAAATTTCGCAGATGACTGTAGTAAAGTTTTGAGAAGAATGTCACCACGAATAAACTTTGCAAAAAAAATAAAGAAAACTTGAAATGACGCCAATCTATCTACGTCTGGCAAACGTGATATTATTGGGACCATTAAATCTTCGTCATTGAAGGAGCCCTGTTTAGACTTAAGTAATTGAGCATAATATTAGATGCATTACAGTTACAAGGGATTGAAGAAAGTTCTGACTATTAAACGGAACGAGACTAGTGCGAAAATGTATCTTCTTTTTGGAAAAAACTTGAACTACATTACAACGGCATTAAAAATTAATAAAGATAGCCTACAAACTCAAATTATAATAAAAATGGCGACCACACACGTATCGCGTCAATACAATAAACATTCCATATTAAGATGACAAGCTGACTTAATAAGAGAGATAAAAATAGGAGTAAGTATATTTTGAATAAATTCTGCATAGTATTACCATAGTACAAATATATAGTATTACGATATAATAATAACTGCCTCCGTGGTAAAGTGGTACTGTATGCTGCAGTAGGGGGATCTTGGGTTCCAATACCACGCAAGAGAATGTGGAGAAATGTTTCTCTAACTCCTCCAGTTTCTACTCTCTCTCTCTACTCAGGTCTCATGTTAGACTCCCGATTCTCGCTCTTGCAATTTTTTTCATAAGTATATATTTCTCCATGTGAAAGAAAGTACATCTTTTCTTTTTCACAAGCACCATAGGAGCAAAAGAAACATCATTTTAAAACCCACACACGTAAATAAAATCGAAAACTTCAAACCACAAACGCACCACAAACATATAAAACTTAAATCGAGAAACACACCATTTTAACCCTACACCACAATATTGGAAACTAGAAACCAGTCCGGACAAAAACCGTTGATAATAAAAATATTCCCGATCCATTCGGCCTATTAGCGTCTGCGTGTTAAATTATAGAACTTCTACAGTCTAGACTCTAGTATACCTTAAAGCTTTAGAATAAGACTCATTTTTGAATAACAATATGTATTGGATGTTTTTCTGTCCGTATATCGACCGTTTCAAAAGCCATCGTATTGCCTTAGTGTGAATGCAGTTGAATGAAAATTCCTAATCGATTTCTCAGCTCAGTGGTGTAAAGATAAAATAATTATAACTTGTGATATCAATTTCATGGTATGTAATTTATTGTCCATTATGTCCCACTCCAGAGATTGGCCCGCCTCTGTAACGTACCCTAAAGGTTTGTTTCGAGTTTCACACTCTTAGATTTGCAATTGTAAAAATCACTGACCAATAAAAATACTATTGCCAGAAAAAAAAATAAAGTTGACATTAAATTTTCGCCCATTCCGATCTAGGCAAAGCGGTCGCCTAGACGGTCATCCTGCATGATGTGGTGATGTGGAGTCCCACATAAAACATTTATTTGTGCGATCCATAAATTATTGTTTTGAGCATGGTAGTTCTATGTTTCTGTTATTTTCATGACTGTAAATAGTCCCTGCTCCACATGGTACAGACCAATCCGTCTAGCCAGCGTGGTATAAGTAGACTAAGTTACTTTCACCATGGAAGGGGTCAAAACTTTCAGTGGGGTGACATATAAATATAGTGTATTTTGACAGACTGAGGTTAAAAATTCGCATGAACTAAACTAATAAAAGTCCTTTCACACTGACCAAAGTGGCTGTAAAGATGCGATCTTTGCAACAAACGCTTCAAATTCCTATAGCGTTGGGAAAATAGGAACAATAGTGAGAGCTGTCCCAACCTTATTATGCTACTAAATTATAATTAAAAATATTATTGTTGTGTCATTTAAAATGCAACCTTATTGTCCAATGGTAAAGTCTATTCTTTAAAACAAGAATTCTGACTACTTTTGTAAAATATATCATTTCTGGAATTGTTTTAACAACAAAGAAATTATGAATTATAAAAGGGGTAGATTGAAGTTGTATGAATATCAATGAATTGTATGAAGTATAATGTATGGAAAGGCTCCATTGAGATAACGAATTCTTTTGATAATTACTGTACTCTCTAGCCTAAATGATACTTACTGCTATATAGACAAACAACTTTAGATTTAATTTAAAAAATGCATTATAGCTTATTAAGTATTTAATACTTCACTTTTTTTATGATTTTCATACAGTAATTTTAGATAAAAACCTAATCAAAATTTTCTAGTAAACACGTAAAATCTTAAAAATAAAAAATATACACAAAACTGGCGTTGCTTAATGCTCTCTGTGGTCGATCTTATCGATCAGTGTCATAATAAGTTATCATAATAATCATCCTAAAATAAAATTAAAATCAATCCAGCTCAAAAACTTTTAAGTCACCCTCCCCCTCTCCTAAAGACGTCAAAATGACTTAAATCAGTTGTAAAAGTAAATAATACATTGAGTGTTTTACATGTGTTGACATCGTCTGTTACTACCGACAACATGTCACGACAGAAGCGATAACTGACAGCTGTCAACTGTCATTTCTTAGCTTAAAGTTTACAAGTGTGAACTTTTAGTTTTATAGGATTTTTCATTATTTTTCGAAAGAATATCCTGCGATGTAGGATACATTTTGACAGATGTGTGTTAACTGTCAAAATAAATTTTGACAGGTAGGTATATTTAGTAATTTAATAAAAAGAAGGAAAATATTGTAATTTTTTTTAGTGATAATGATGACTTACTTTTCATGAATTTGGTACTTATTCAACTGTTAATAACGTCCTGAGCGTGCAATAATTTTGTGTTCGAAATTGATGAATGAAAATTGCCTGCGACACAGGCAGGACATGTTAGGCTTTTGTGGGCTTACGTAGGTACTGAAAAAAAAACACAATTAATAACATAAACCTTTCTAAAATTCTCGTTGCATGCCTGTGAATCCTGTGCCGCAATGTCAAGCATACCTACTAGTAAGAAAGATGCCACGTTTATTTCCCGATTACTTATATTTATTAAATATTAAATTTGCACATTATACGAAAACTTGGCAAGATTTCAATTAGAAGTGTTTACCTAGTAATACGGGACACCTTACATTGCGTTCTACAGTTTATTCAACTTAACTGTGATTACTTGACACATACAATATAATTACAAATTAAAAAGTTGTTAACTTTTAAAATAGATGGCGCTGTGTGAATTTATGTTTAAATTAGTTATGATAAATATACCTAATAGAGATGCCCCGAATAGTTATTTTGCGTAATACCGAATTACGTTAGATTTTGCCTCCACCGAAGCGGGCTTTTGTTGAATTTTGTTTGATTTTGGATATAACTATAGGCAGACCGCTTAACTCAGACCCCGCCTGCGGTAATAGGGGTGCGCGGGGGGCGAGGACAAAGGAGAGAGCTATCTCTTGATTTTTTGGCAAAACGGCGCCATCTAGATATTGTGACCCGAACTACATCACATCACAACACAGCTCTAATTTTTAGCTAGCTTATTTTTATGAAATAAAAAGAAGGAAAATCGAAATTATACCCTAAACCAATCTAAATACCTGGAGAGGTTTTTTTTATTTTTCTGATCAGGCTTTAAATTGTGTAATAATTTAGATTGCATAAATTTTCTCTAAGAAAGTACGATTTTTAGTGGGAAGATGACGCCACCATCTTTGAAATTTGTAAATTGTATAGAAGACGGACTAGCATACTGCACTAGTGTCAAACTGACATACTGACTAGGTGTCCGTTATGGTAGCGTGTAAAAATAAAAAAGCTCTTATTATTGTTCTTATTATCTGTAATTATTTTCTAAGATTGATTCTTACAAATTAATATGTTTAAATCATACCTGTTTTAATGTATGTTACAGCCAAAGTAATAAATATGAATATTGTACATAATAACTAGCCATTATGTATAAGGGCTACTCAATTTAGATAAAGTGATAAATGTCGCAGAATTAATCACATTAACTAGCCATTATATTATATGTTATAGTACTGGCAAAAATACAATATTAAGGCAAAAGTCAGAAACAGTTGGTTAGGTTAGGTGAGTACTTGACCAAAGGAAGGCAAGAAACATTTTTTTTATGTAAAACTAGAATAATATAGTATTACTATATTCTAGCGTCCTTTGGTCACCATACTAACCTAACCTAACCAACTGTTTCTGACTTTTGCCTTAATATTGTATTTTTGCCATATATAATGGCTAGTTAATGTGATTAATTCTTCGACATTTATCACTTTATCTAAATTGAGTAGCCCTTATACATAATGGCTAGTTATTATGTATAATATTCATATTTATTACTTTGGCTGTAACATATATAATAGGTATATAAAAAATAATTAGTTGTATATTGGTTTTACAACCTTAAATCAGACATTCTTTTTACTTTTTAATTATAATCTAAAGAATAGGTTCTTTTAATTATTGTAAAAAGTAGTGTTAAGGATATTTCTTGAAGAGTCTACAAATAAATATATTTGTATTCTTTAAAATATAATCAAATTATTACAAATTATGTAATATTATTGTTATTTTTGGAGTCGGTGTCAGCCAACGAAATACGATAATACCTAAGCAAATAGAATGGCGGCCGCGAATTACAGATTATATTATTATATAATTTCGACATTATGACATAAAGTTGTTGATTGTTTATCATTATACCAGCCAATCGACGTCCACTGCAGGACATAGGCCTCTTCCAAGTATTGCCACCTTGCGCGGTCCTGTGCCTCCCTCATTCATAGGGTACCAGCCGTCCTAACTAGGTCGTTAGTCCACCGTGTGAGGGGTCTCCCCACCTTGCGCTTTCCGGTAGGCGGTTGCCATTCCAGAACCTTTCTGCCCCAATGGCTGTCGGTTCTCCGCGATATGTGCCCTGCCCCCCCCACTTTAACCGGGCAATTCTGAGCGCTATGTCGGTTACTTTGGTTCTCTTGCGGATCTCCTCATTTCTGATTCGATCACGCAGGGAAACTCCCAACATAGCTCTCTCCATTGTGAGAGTGACCATGGGCCTTCTTAAAAGGCCCATAGTTACATTGATTATGATTGTTTATGGATTGGTTTAAAAATTAAACAAATATTAAATAACTATTTTTATCAGATTTAAATAAATATATTTCAAAATACCTGTGTCACGTTCAAACGTTTTAATATACCTAAAAGCTCTAATATACCTACTTAGTAACTGATTTAATATACCGTTAATAAGTTTTAATATACCTATTTAGTAACTGATTAAAGCTTTCCATAACTTATGAGCGTTTATGGGGCTAACCAGCACCGTCAATTGAAAAAAATCGTAATTCGCGAATAGAATCAGTAATGCAAAATGTTGTCTACAAAGTCGTTAGAAAAGGCAATAAAGTTTTGTATTCCATTCTATTCCTTTCTGATCACTTTAAATGGTTTTTAATTAGATAAAAATTGCATTTAAAACAAAAACGGCCGTTTCATTTTAGCATGCGAGTTTTAAGTAATTGTCTTTGATTTGTAGTACTTATTTCTCATTTTAGTCTTTAGTCTATGTATAACAGGACGCCATATTTCTTCAAATTTTAAGTCAGGAATAAAAAATAGAATATAACTATCGTGGCTGACACCGACTCCAAAATAACAATAATATTACATTATTTGTAATAATTTGATTATATTTTAAAGAATCTACAAATAAATATATTTGTAGACTCTTCAAGAAATATCCTTAACACTACTTTTTACAATAATTAAAAGAACCTATTCTTTAGATTATAATTAAGTAAAAAGAATGTCTGATTAATGTTGCAAAACCAAAATACAACTAATTATTTTTTACTTTTTAGTGCAATTTTTGTCTTTGAAGTCGTTTTTTTTTGTAAAAACTTATTTTATTTGGCATAGTAATCAACTCGATATAGCTCTTGTGTACGCTACCATAACGGACACAGCTACCCCGCCCCCTCGTCCCTTTCATACCGCAGGCGGGGACTGATTGATTTTGGATATAACTATTGTAATACACTATGTTAAAGTAATTTTACTGGACAACACTAAAGTTGAACCACTTTTATTTAGAGTTTTCAACCGTTTAACTTATCTTCCAATAAACGAAATTTAATTTGTAAAAAGTACACTCTCACTTAATTATTTCAGCTTTGTAAAGGTCCAAAACAGCGTCAAAGAAACAGCATTTTTCAAAACTCGTTTAACTCAAACAGGTAGCCGACGACTGTGATATTTGTTTCACAAAATTCCACATGACAATATGTAAACATAAAAAGATTTGAAAAGTGACAAAAAAGATAAAAAGTAAACAAAAGATATATAGTACCTAGTTATGTTTAGAATGTCTTGTGTTTTATAATATTATAAATCATTACTTATTCCTACCACGATCGCTTAGCAATAATAATAATGGGACGAGATGGGGTTTGCTTAGGGCTGCCACTATCGCTAACATACCATTTAAGAAGATATTTATATGAACATACAAAAAAGTTCGAAGTCTTTTTTTTAAAAACGACTTTGTCAGGTGAAGACCTATGAGATTGTTGTTAAAGTCTAGTCAGGGTATAACTAATTCTTTTAGATATTTATGTTCTTTTTGAAATAATACAATTTTCAAATCTGTCTCATCTTCCACCTATTTAACACCTGAAACAGGAGGCTTTTTATTATTTTTATGCAGTTTTTTCAGTTTTAAATAAACTTTAAGGACACGTGTTTCCATGATTTCGGGTCCTACAAATACTAGCTTCCGAAAATGAAAGAGTGAAGTTACTTCAAGACTACCAACCGTTTCTTTGCACTGCATACGAGTTTTATATTTATGTTATTTACACTTATAATGGCGTGACATTATAAAAAAATATTATAAATTATAACAGCAATAGTGCTTATCGGGTAATTTAATCTTGTGGGAAATATTCTTGTACAATAATTATAATAAGTCGTACTCATTAGACAGAGAGAGACAGAGTATGTTCACCTTATTGTTGCTATCTTCGTCTCTGTATAAACTGCATTGCATTCCTTGAGTTACTTTGATTTTATCCTGTAGTTTAATCAAGTTATTGCAACATTTTTCATTCGTCTACAACGGATATTTTTTTTTACATAACACCATCTAGTTCCACACTAATCAGAGCTTGTTCTATGGGTACTGGATATACTTAAATACATTTTTAAATGTGTTTTATTTTAAAATAAATCAGATGAGCTTTAGTATATGGTTAGCCCAAGCAATATAACCAAAGATTACTTGTAAGTATTGTATAAGAAAATAAATTACATAAATCGGTCTGTACTTATGTATTTAAGAAACAGTGAGTAGAATTTAATTAAGAAGTCTTAATTAAATGCTGTACGTGGTTAAAAGTATTAGTAAATGTGTATCAAGTGTGGGACTTTACAGGCTACTATTATTGAAATAGATCAACTCAAAACGCGGAATGAATCCAGAACTTTGTGACTTATTTCTCTCATTTATTCTCGAGTTTCCTTTTAATAACATCCTCCTAAATAAAATATCCCAACATAAGTTATTTACTTACATCGTAGTAAATAATTATCTACTTATATACCTGTTAGTAACAGCTTATAGCTATTCACCTTTAATTAACAACAAAAGCTCTCACGAGAGCTTAACAAAAAGCTGACACCCCTACTGATCCAGTTGAACAAACGACGCGCGTCGCTGCGCCTGCGCTGCACTCTCATTGGTCGATGCAACTCGGGCGTGCGAAAGAAACGGCTATATAGTTTAGTGTTAGTTAGAGCGGGATGGGGGATATGCAGTCGACGGATGCGAGGGTTTCCGAGCGTTGACTCCTTTCAAGGCCATGGCAAGTAACTTTTTTGTTGTGTGTCATCGTAACGACTGTAATACTGAACTGGAATGACCTTCACTACTTTCTTTTGAGGTCGTTTTTGGAGATGTGTTACTATGTTAGTATTTTTTAAAGTGTTGTTATGTTAATACTCGACGAAAAACTAACTAAAACGATAACGTTTCCTTTTTATACTTATATAAAAAACACTTACTAGAAAATGTCAGATTCTCTTATAAGACTCCTATTGGGTTAGTAGTAGATTAGACCCCACTCTACTGTCATTTTTTTTACTCTTTACATAACACGCATAAATTAATATCCGTAGGCATAAACAGTAGGTATGTCATGATTTTTGAACCCATATAAATAAAAAAAAATTGTAGTCTGTGTCTGGTGTGGTCTACGTACAATAAATAATTTGAGTATTTAAAAAAAAATACTTAATTCTAATACCTATTAGTTCAAACTCTGCTTGGTGTGACCCTAGATAGCACAGCAAGATAAGAAATTACTAGATCACCTTTATTTGAATACAAAATAGCTACAAACGTCTTACACTAAGCTTAATAAAAATAATAAAGATTATCTACCTACTCAACAAATACATCGCCCTGCGTGGGAGTCAAACCTGAACTCACAGTTCAACAGTCATAAACTATCACTCTATGTGGGTAATAAACTTCATTTTAAATTACAATTCGAATATCCAGAATAGTCTAATGTCCCACAGCTAGGACGGGCCATTTCTGTTAACAGAGGGAAAGTTAGGCTACGAATATCACACTGCGCTGACCAAACGTATTAATTACTTAGTACATGTTCAGTTTTCCTTCTTTCATTCCGAGGTTTGTGCAGTAAGTCGTTTTTTACGACACGGGTAAAATGAGTTAACGTGTAGTGATATTATGAATTCTTGCTCCATAAGCACACCAAGAAAAATAATAGACTGTTTAATGGTCACATTCTTCTAAGACCTTTACTTTTATCATCTACGGAAGAGGTAGTCGTTTAGTATATCTATTCTTTTGTCGATGTGTAAAAGAACTAAAAGGAAACCAAGATTCCAGGCCCTGAAGAAGCCTGTAAGCGCCTAAAAACGAGACCTATAACACAATAGCAATCTTTCTGTTACCAAGTGCTGGACTTAGCTTTTCTCCCTTAGGTACCATAGGGAACTACTCCTCCTTTACTTGTCCCTGCACTGGGCCACTAAATAAACGACACAATCAGGTATTTACTGTAGACATATCTGTCAGATAGTACCTACATACAAACTGTATGTCATTCCATTCATAACTAATTCAAAGGGCTTAAAACAAGTATTACTTGATCCTTATATTGAAGGAAGATACGTATAATTTGAAGGCCATTTTAAAATACTTCAGAACCTGTTTCTTCAAATGAAATAATAGTAGCAAATAAATGTATTGTTTTATGTAAAACAAAAAATACTTCGGAATGACTGTTCGCGTGCATTTTTGCTACTGAATTACTTCGGTCATAAGCCGATTGCTGAAATGGTATTTCATCATTACAGCCCATTAATGTCCCACTGCAGAGACGGGCCTACTCCCGTGACGGAGGGATACTTGGCCTACTAATGGTGATTACTGTAATACGAAATAGTATTTACTATCATATTAAACATCACATTATTCATCCGTACGCATGACGTCATTACAAGTAAAACTATTAATTAAAATATTTATTAAAAATAAACTATATGTACGAAACCTAAATTACTCAAATTAGTTGCTCTCTTCCGTTTCTTGAACTTGTAAAGTTTACTTGCACCATAAATTGTATAAATATAAAGTAATTAGGCACTTCTGTAATGTAATAGAACCTCTCTTATATTATTACGTACTATGTATAGCCTGCATTCAAATCTTCCAAATGAAAAGTAGGGAAGTTTACGGCAACAACTCTATTTTTCTCTCAAATTTCTCTCTAAAGAAGGAATTCTGTCCCTGCAGAGGGTCATTCAAATACTACAATAAAGATTAACACAAATAAATGTAGGTATGAAGAAAATAAACTTCACAGTCGCACCATTCCATCTCTATAAACTTCTATGACCTTGCTCAATTCCGGTCTGAACATTAGATAAGTATTATAAACATTACGTTAGGTAACGTGGTGTGGTAGGGCAGTGATAGACCGGTAGTGGGGATGGGTCAATGAAACTTTATCTGCCTGTTTATTTTATAACGATAGAACATGATATCGTGTACCTTCTAAATTGTTGCTAGCAATAATTCTTTTAATCTAGTTTAATAGAATAACGGTTTTACGGGCATGTATAAGTGATGACTATGTTTAGCAGTGGACCGCTTATGGCTGAAAGAAAGAATTGAGAGTTCTCTAAATTCTTTCTTTCTTATGTTACATATAAATTACCTTTCAAGCCTAGGTAAGTATAACAAGAAAATTTTCTTAATAAAGGAGGAGATAATGACAATTAACAAAAGGAGAGCTTAATTTTTTTTTAGTCCTTTAATTTTGAAAATAAAGCTAGCTATATTAGTCAAACTGAATGGTAGGTAATAAAATTTAAGATTGCTTTTGATTATTTAGTTTTCAATCAAAAATACACTCTTTTTGATCCAGTCGGGTAAACTTGTCATTCTTTTTCCAATATAATAAGACTTAAATTACAAAAAAGTGTACTTTGTGAACCAGACGCGCTTGTTACTGCATTTATTTTGTTTTTACTTTACACTTAGGTTAGTACAGTCACGAGCAATAATATGTACACATTTTCGCATTTTGTAAACCAGTTATCTAAAGTTCTGCCAATCCAAAATTGAAAATTCGAAGATTAATTCAAAACTGTACGGAACCTCTTCTAAATTACGAATTCATTTTGATATTGTAATGTCTAGATAAACGTGCAGATAGTTTAGAAAATTTGAAAATGTGTACATATTATTGCTCGTGACTGTACAAGGCGGAGGCTTTATTAACTATGCCTGAAACTGCCATTGTAAATAGTTATAAATAAGACAGACAAAACAGTGTTAAGAATTATTTTTCGCTGATATATATTTCTTGTTGCTAACAAATTGTCGGCATTTATTCTTAAATAAGTATCTACAATACACAAGTTAGTGGGAAAACTACGTGGCAACCGGCTGTCATGGTATGGGCATGTTATGCGGAGGAATGAGAATCATGTGGTGAGGAAGGTTTTGAACATGTATGTGGATGGATATAGGGGAAAAGGACGACCAAAGAAACGATGGATGGATTGTGTGAAAGACCATATGGCTGCGAAGAGTGTGAATTGTGATGTGACGTCCGATAGGAAAGAATGGAAGAACAAGATATGCTGCTGGGGTCGGCCCCAAATAAATTGGGATAAGAGCAGGGGAATGATGAATACACAAGTTACTGGTGTTGCATACAAGGTGTCAACACTAAAACGGGACAGGACTGGCCATACTTGCTGTATGCCTGACGATCTGTAGCCCAGAAATGGCAAAGTGTGGTGTCCGGAATTGGAGAGATAAGCTAAATTGAGCTATCCTGGGCACAAGCAACACTAGCCATCATTGGCTAGGGATGAGACATATTATTCACACCGAAAATACGAATCTAAAGTCACAGCCAGTCAGAGCATGCCAAAAATTACCATATTTACGAAAAACATAAGCCTACTGACACAGCCGGGTAACAATAATACCAGAGTTTAATTTATACATGGACTGTTAACTTAATGCTTAAAAAGCACGGAACAAAAATTAAAAAGTAATAGTTATTCAGAAAATACTATCAATGATAAGTACAGAATACCTTTGTGTAAAGTAACTTCGCTAACAAATCATATTAACGTTTCTCCCACGAGGCGATACCGTTACAAAGCTTCATGGGATAGTTAGCTCATTATCTAATCTGGTGTCTTGGTTCGCACGGTGCACCATCTACTATTCTACAACCACGAGTAGGTATACGTTATTATTTGTATGATGCTACAGTATTATGGATGTACTGGCAGTTTGCAGCCATGACATTGGTTTGAAATCTTTATACATTCTAAATACCACAAAAAAGTGACTTTTTAGGGTATAAGCAGAAATGGTTGCCACCAAGAGACATGGGCACGGGCTGTGAGCCTATTGGCCACTACATTATTGAGACTTAATTACAAAGCACTAAACTTACCCCCGGTTTCCGACTGATCAAGAAAAAATCAACTAATCAAGTGTCAAATTTTAGTTCCTGAAAATGATAATTGATTAGTTAATCTTTACTTGATCAGACGTTCGGAAACCGTGGGTTAGACATTCAAAATAATCGATCATTCATTCGTTCAATACCATAATCATAACAGCCTAGTAGGTACTGCCCTTGCGGAATTTCCTCCAGACGGAATAGATCTTGGTTAACAAGCTGATCAGAAGGATTAGCTGTTAAGCTTTCTATGTCTTATTTCTTTGAGAATAATAACTGCTATTTTTATTTTATATTTTTTATGGATTGTACACACAGCAACACATCAAGTTAAAAAATTTCATTTGAAATTGTGTCTTATTTAGGTGAGTGTCTAGGTTGATTAGTTGCTGTGTGTACTACATCTATAAGATGAGATAAGCCGGTAACACGGTCTTCTTGCTTCGTTCACCATCTCGAAGTATTCTAACGATTTATTAAATCATAATTCAATTGACGTAATCACAAAACTATTTCAATTATTATTAAACAGAATTATTATGATTAAATACAATATTGTTATTAAACAATATCCTTTATAATATATTGAATTATATAATTTATTATAAATTTACGTAATAATCAGAGGATTCATAATGTTTAATATAAATAAAAGACAACAATGAAGGGAATGCTGAATAATATTATATTATTATTATATTATTCACAGGAATGTTTGGTTATCTAATCAAACTCATGGAGTTATTCAATTATCTTTGTAAAATAAACTCATATATTTGATATAATGTTAGAAATTTTGTAGTGCACAGTTGGGCTAATAAGGACTTTTTGGTGACAGACTCAGATTACTTTTGATGTCTTTATGCCTCATCTTATTCCGAGGTTGTCGTAAAGGTACTACGATAAATATTTATAGTAAGAAAGGAAAAACTTTAAATAAAACCAATAACCGTTAGACCTACAGCTTACCTTTGCTGCTGCTTTGTCATCATCATCACCATATCAGCCAATTGACGTGGAGGCGCAGGACCTTGTGCGGTCCTGCGCCTCCCTCATTCATCGCTTTCCGCCGATGCCAGGTTTGCTGCTGCTTAACTTCAATTAATTTTGAAATAACTAGTTTTTTGTAAAGTTGTCTAGGGGCTGGCCAGACATTTGGGACAGATGTGAGAAGATTCACATTATAATCTCTTATGCCTCGATGGTACTTTATATCCGTTAATTTCTTAGCGACACAGGGTTTGAATCCTAATGCGGCTGTCGTATTTAAAAAAAAAGAAAAGGCCTATTTATTTTAACCGACTCTAAAACTAAAAGGAGGTAGGTACACAATCGTGAGGCACAGGTGTGTGGGCTTACAGCCATTAAAACATTGACAAGAATAAAGTATTTTATTTCATTCAACATACAAGTCGTATATTTTCCACGACATTGATATTCTCTTGCATTGACAGACACAAAACGTTACCATTTTTGATCTGAATAAATTTAAAGGATAAATCACTCTATATTTATAACCATAAGGTGTTAATTAATATGCATGTATTCGTCTCGTACGCCCACGAATAAAAATTGATGATTCATACAGACTGTGATTGTAATGTTGCTGTATCAGCATTGGCTATATTTTTTTACTATCATGCTGTATAACCTACAGCCTGTTTCTATACAAGAAAGTCTAAATATTTTTTACTTACTAGTTGAATAGATTAGTGGTTTGTTTTAGGGTTATACCATAAGGCCCCATTCGCACGAGCGCTTATTTAACGTGCGTTAAAAAATTCGTCGAAATAAATAAAAAATGCAATCTTATGTTCCTCGGCGTTGGAAATAGAACACACTTTCCAACTTTTTTAACCCGCGTTAAAAAAACCGCTCGTGTGAATGAGGCCTAAGATTAGCTAAACTCAGAGTTTTATAAAGCTTAGTATACACGTGTACGTAGACGGTAAGTACCTTACCTAAACACAGAAACATTTTCATACTACTTCTTGGATGTGGATTAAGCGGGCACCGCGTTACAAACTTAAATGTCCTGTAGATGAAAAGACCTAACACCAGTAGGTAACTGTGTTCTTCCATCACTCTGTGTCGTGCGATTTCTTTCCTGACCCATATTTTGTGGTTTTCCTTCCTTCCCAGATCTTTCTTGACCGACTTCAAGAGCGCTATCCCCTCCACTAATGAAGGAAAACTTGTTCGATAGTGCTGCAAATATCAGGGAATAGA
This sequence comes from Schrankia costaestrigalis, assembly GCA_905475405.1. Taxonomy (NCBI): domain Eukaryota; kingdom Metazoa; phylum Arthropoda; class Insecta; order Lepidoptera; family Erebidae; genus Schrankia; species Schrankia costaestrigalis. Next base: position 19,396,707 of record FR997835.1, read on the forward strand.
ATCGGGTTTTTTTTCTTTATTTAATGAGCTTAAAAAAACCGGTTTTGTGTCAAAGTTTCTTTCTATAGTACTAGTTGTTTAGTCGCGTTTATCGACACACCTATTATGACACCCTAATAATAGGATAAACGTCTGTAGCTGAATGAATAGTGGAAATTCTTATGTAAATTTTTATTTTTTTCAGATTTGAAGAGCATATTTAATAAGTCGGAAGCGAAGAAGGTGTAGCAATTCATGAAAAAACTTCTTAAAAGGTGAGGTAAGAGCAATTACTTATCTTCGGATATTAAAACCCTGAAAACTATTGAACTGTTTAGAAAACACTGACTAGATGGAAATTTGAAGACCACGCTGATATCTCAGAGCTTATAATAATAAAATAAAACCACTACCTAAGTACACAGAAAAAATATGACATGCTTTATTAAAACTTTCCTCTCAATTTAGCAGAACACTCAGCAATTTCATTGAAGTGCTATCTTTATTACAGTGCTATTCATAACGAATTAGCTAACTCAATACAGGCTCCATACAAATAAGCTTATTATTTTAAACCTATAAAAGCAAAATAGGGCCATGAACAAACGAATTCAAGATGGCCGACAACTGCCGCGCTTTTATACTTCTTCTTTTTTTAAATTCAAATAGGCGGCCTTTGTGAGGGGCTGAACGGATCGTATTCCTGTTGGAAACACTGTGTCTAATTTGATCGTAGATTTAAAACGAATGTGAAATACTTTCTTGGGAATTTGACACTGTTTGGGATAGATTTTGAACGATTAATGAACAATTTTTGCTTTGATAACCGTACTTAACTATTTCGTGTCGTCTGAGAGGTCAGTTGTATCAAAGTCTCCTTTTGACCCGGGTTGGGTCGGTGTACCTACCAGTTTTAAGTCCACAGCATTCAATATTATACTATCTTACCCTTAAAATGACATACAAGTCCACTAAGATAAGTAGAAAGGGAAATAAAATTCTGACTAAAAAACAAACAGACTATGGGTACTTACATATTATACGCAATGTATTGATCAGATAATAGACAAACTCGAAAGAAAAGCTTTATTTAAATGGTTCAAGAAATAACTAGAAGATTCCTTATTTAGTCCTATACAACTCTAACTCTATTAATCTAAAATTGTCCCATTGAGAAGACGTGCCTGCTGTATTCACCATTACCAGATATCTCTCTCTGGGACGATTGTGAGTCAATGTAACGAATAATAAAATTAATGTTGCCTGTGTTTTTTTTTCAGCTATCAAGAGTGATAGTCTGTGCAGCCAGGCGTGTTGCCAGCGGAATAAAATGGCGTGTTCTCAGAAAAATGCACAATAATACGGGTTCCGATATAAGTACCTAATGGTGGAAAAGTGTATTGTTTTTTTTTTATGAGGGTGTTCTTTTTTACTTGTTGAATGTTGAAAAGATTTAGGTATACCTACTTATGTACCTTTATGTAATAGGTAATGTAAGTAGCAACTACTTAGGTTATTATTATTTCGAGATGGTGTTATGTGAATGTGTGAAGTATTAATTTTATAATGTGTAATTCGACGACCTCTGTGGCGTAGTGGTTATTTAACATGACTGCTACGCAGAGGTCTCGGGTTCGATTCCCGCTCAATGCTAATCTTAGTGTCCCATGATTGTTTGGATTGGTCTAGGTCTTTTCTATGTATAATATGTATATATTTAAAAAAAGAAAAGTATTTAAGTATGTTTATCCGTTGTCTAGTACCCATAGTAGGTACAAGCTCTGCTTAGTTTGGGACTAGATGGCGTTGTGTAAAAAAAAATTTGATAAGTTTAGGTTTAGATGTAGGTAGGTAAACGAGAAGTTTAAGATTATAATTTTAATATTATACCAATCAATTTGTATTATGTTATAGTACCTAAGTCTGCTTACTTTAGAACTAGATGGCGTTGTGTAAATGAGTGAGGGGGATTTTATTATTATTTCTTGAGTACTTTTTTTATAACTATAATGCCGCCATAATTAAAATTAATGAGCTTGAAATTATCATTGTGAGACTAATTGTGGCTAGATATAATTATAGTGTATTTACCTGCGTATTGCGGCGAAGGGAGCCTTTCTGAAAGGCAGGACTCTAGTAATAAATAGATATATAATGTTTTATGAACCATAGAATAAAGAGTTGATGACATGCATGTCGAGCAAGTTCGCAGGTTCAAATCCAACGCAGAAAACTTATGAGATTCACAAAAAAATATTGTTGGCTGGTTATTCTTCTGGCTGGTCATGATTCCGAATACGGTAGTAGTTTTTTTTACTTGTTTAGTTAAAGACATTTCCAGTTTGTAAGATATATTATCAAACTATAATCTATTTTATAAATACTTATACCTTGATGAGTCCTGGGCATGTGCTCAAACTAAGGAGATTGAGTTAGTTAATTAGAAAAAAAAATTCGAGCACTGTCGTGCGTGATCTCGTCAAAATAAGTTTTAATTCATTTTTGTTTTATTTTAAATTAAGCAAGAATGAAGAAAGCAGTAAACAAAGAAAAGAGGAAGCAAGTTTATCAAGAAAGAAGATACAGAACAATCTGGGGCATTTCTAGAAAGTTCCAGAAGTTCTCCGGACGTACCTGGGCTTGGTAACTCCACCACCGTTGGCGCTGTTCATTCGCCAACGGAGGCAGAGTTCCTATACCTAGTTGCGATTATCATCATTGTGAAGAACTATAAGAATGAAGATTTAGATTAAATACCAACTTACGGTTCGCACAAACTTAGTTGGCCGGGCTGATTATAATGACCGTGGCGCAGTGGTTATATAACATGACTGCTACGCAGAGGTCTCGGGTTCGATTCCCGCTCATTGCAAATCTCTGTGTGCATGAACATCATTGTTTACATTGGTCTGAGTGTTTCTATGTATTTACTAAAAAAAGTATTTAAGTAAGTATGTTTATCCCTTGTCTATTACACTATAATACACTAGTTCGTTCACAGTTGGAATATGCCGTGCAAGTTTGGAGCCCCTTCTATGATAAATATTCAGGAGGGCTAGAAATGGTCCAAAAGAAGTATTTACGTACTATGCATTATAAGTGTCGACAGCCTAGGCTACGCATTACACTGAGCTTTTGAGTAAGTACAGGTTGTTGAGCTTGGAGTCCAGGCGGATTCTTTTAATGGTTATGACTCTGCACGGTATTTGTAACAGTAATTTCGATTGTAGTGAAATTACAAATCAGCTGAGCTACATTGTACCTAGAACCATGCGCCGCGGCGTTTGCGTGGCCAGGCTGTTTCACACCGCAAGGTGCAAAACGAATGCTGGTGAGCGCGCTCCTCTGCGGCGCATTGTTCAAACATATAACACACACTTTACAGAGCTGGATGTTTTTGATTTGTCAAGATCTCAATTTAAATCCTCGGCTTTGGCAATACTAAATTCTATGCAAATTTAAATTTTTCAAATTTCAGTTTTTTCTTCGTTTTTATTACATACTAGCTGCTGTGCCCGCGACTTCGTTCGCGTGGCGGATGTTACTTACTTCGCAATTCGATTTAATACTGAAAAATCGTTTTTTAAACCTTATAACAAACAGATATACCTACACACGAATTGTAAAATTAACGAACGAACCAAAACCTTTTCAAAAACAGATCTTTACAAAGACAGATCTATGAAGACTTTGTCTAAACTTATACTGAAAGACATGAGCGAACGTCATTCTTTCAAGTAAAATCTTAATACCGCGATACTGAAAATGACGTCACAGGCACAATGCCATCTGTTGTCAAATTTGTAAGTTTTATTAAATGACATCGCTTTTTTCATCATAACAGCCCATTAATGTCCCACTGCAAGGACGCGCCTCCTCCCGTGACGGAGGGATACTTGGCCTACTAATACCACGTTGGCCAGTCGGATTGGTATAGGGTTTAATTTCAAGTTTTCCTTCATTTTTATTTCGTAAAGATAATATTCACCGATAGTTCCTTAGTCCGGTTCCGGTTTTACGCCACCCATGGGATGAGATGGGGAGGTGACATATTGTATTCTTGCTCCGTCACCACACGGATAATCGCTAATTAATTATGAATGAATACATTTGCACGCCACGTTATGGTGCGGCAGAATTACCTGCCTCGGTGGCGCGGCGGTCGCATTACATGGCTGGCGTGCATGAGGTCGCGGGTTCGATTCCCATGGAGGACAATTGTGATACACAAACTATTGTCCTTAGTCTGCATGTTCTGTGTGTCCGTTAAATTGATATTTTTAAAGGCTAGTCTGAAGACTTATAATAATTGATATTACACATACGATTCATGGTTAATTTTATTAACATTTAAAAGGAATAACTTATTAATAGCACTTAATAATAAAATAGTTATATATTATTTAAAAACTCATTTATTTTATGATTACTACTGGTAGCGCCATCTCGTGAACAAAAGAAACGAAATTTAAATTCATTCAAAAAAACAATCCATTTTTCATGACCCCTGATTTGTCAATACAAATCAGGGGTCATGAAAAATGGATTGTTTAAGTAATACTCGAGATATCGCTAGATCTCTTTATTAGAACAGTCCAATGACTGTTCTAATAAAGAGATCTAGCGATATCTCGAGTATTACTTATCCGATTCCGATTGTTTAATTATAATAGATAGATACCTACTTTAAACTTAATACCTAAAAACTACGTATCTATGTATTTTAATATCTAAAGCTCGCTTATTCCGAGAAGAGTCAATAAGAACCACGTCCGTTCGCATTAAGAGTCAATGTGAATGAAATTATATAGATGCACCGGTTGGCCGTTTCGGACGTTAAACAAAAATCAACCGTACTGCCGTACTCATACTGGCGCGGCGACATTTGGAAATTTTCTTTCATCTAAATCTTGTGTGTTTATAAACCGATTTCTATAAAAAAAATTTTATGAATAAGGTATTAAAGTGTACTTTTGAAATATGGGAGTTTGAAAAAGATATGTCTATGCAAATTACAATATATTTATGTATTTAATACACTTTGAAGAAAACCCTAACGATTAAACAGGTTATTGTGACTAATATATAAAAGATAGATATTACTATTCAGGACTTTTTTGTTCATCGTTTGAAGACCATTATTTTTGTAATACATATTTTTGGCGTATGATCAACGTATGCGATGATAAAAGTTCGAACGCGCTTTTTTTTCAACCGACTTGCTTCAAATTTTTTGCCACTGCTCAGCTCCTATGTGTCTTAGCGTTATGTTATACAGCCTATAACCTGCCCGGGAGTATGGACTACAATTGTACCAAGTTTGGTTAAAATGCCTTCAGTAGTTTTTGACCCATGCGTGCACATACAGACAGACAGACAGACAGACAGACAAAAAATTTATTGATTGCATTTTTGGCATTAGTATCGATCACCATTCATCCTTCAATATTAATTTTTAACATATATTCAATGTACAGAATTGATCTCTCTACAGTTTTATTATAAGTATAGATTACTAATGTCATTGTGCGCGTACATGTAAATATTCTTAACTTATTCAGTGGACAATAGTGTGGGTTATGCGTTTACAATACCAAATTATTGTATTTTAGTTAGTAAGATATAACGTGTAACTGTTTTTTGTCCCAATAAAGTAAAATAAAAAAAAAAAATTACCCATAGTACAAGCTCTGCTTAGTTTGGGACTAGATGGCGTTGTGTGAATGTGTTAGGATTATTATTTATTATAAGTATTTATAGTTGTGGGAGACGTTCACGTACGTACAGCAAATACAAAACCACGTTAAAGTTAAAAAAATTACAGCTGCGAACTCCAGTCAACTTAGATTTCGCGTACTGTACCTACCTATAAAAATAATGAGTATACCTACCTAAGTTTTTGTTCAATTTTCGTTTTTACTTGTATCTACGAAATTATTTAATTAAGTCAAAATTATAAAATAAAATAAAAAAATTACAATGAAGCATGTATGCAATGATGTTATATTAAAACGTCATTGCATGCATGCATATTATGCTGTAACCTAATTCTTTTTGTATACTATTCGGAGCCTACGATTTAAATGGAGTAGGTAAATTGGCAAACTACTAACAAATAAATAAAACATTGTATTATGTCATTAACATCGAACAATACCTGATATCTATGAAAAATACCCATCCGTTTTGAACATATTTATGACTACGTGTAAGTATGTATTTTAATTTTAATACATAATAAAAAATGTAATATCTTTATTTCAGGTAATTATATCCATACATTGAATTGTAATTAAATATACATCACATACACGCAGAAAAATAATTTTACAAACTAAATTAATAAATTAAATAGAAACATTGTCTTAATGGCTCTTTCTTTTTTTCTTACTACTCCCGCCCTAAGGATCTAGGAGACTTTTACAGTCAAGAAATTAACAGACACAAAGAACATCAGACCAAAGACAATAACTTGTGGATCATACAAATAATCTTACGTGGGATGCAAACCCGCGACCACGGAAGTCGCATACACCACCATTATTTTTTCAGCATATTATTATGTATTTAGTAACATTCATCACTACTGTAATAAGTACCCAATAATCAATAATTCTGCGTGGTGACGAAGCAAGAATACAATACGTCACCATCCGATCTCATCCCATGGGTGTCGTAAAAACCGACTAAGGGACTATCCATGAATATTATCTTTACGAGAAAAAAAAAAGGAAAACTTGAAATTAAACCCTATACCAATACGTCTGGCCAGCGTGGTATTAGTAGGCCAAGTATCCCTCCGTCACGGGAGGAGGTCCGTCCCTGCAGTGGGACATTAAAATGGGCTGTTATGATGATGATGATCACTACTGTAATAAGTAGGTACCTACTAATCAAAAATGACATACAGCATTTAAGTAGGGTGATGCTACCAATTATCAGCACTTTAAGAGGTTAGTCCTATTTTAATATCGTTTATTACAGTGATAATACTGATAACGACTTTAACAACATGCTTTATCGGTTCAGTCTTAAATAAATAATAGATTTTAATTATAAAGAAAAGTTTATATTCATACACATTTTATTTAGATGAGTCTGACCAAATAATTACCCTAACACCAATTATTGGCACCATCATGACCAATTACTAGCATCGACCAAGCTAATTATCAGCACTGTGATATTAATCATAAAATTAGATAAATTAATGAAATAATCCAATGGTTATAGCAACATCTCTTTTATTTATACCTAGCCTAACAGGTATGCGTTTCGACTGCTCGGCCACGGCACGCAAACAGAAAAAAAATTAGTCAGAGATTCTGTCGAAATTTGTCGAAAACGAATGGCACAAACTAAAAATCTGTCGAAGTAGAAATAAAGAAGTTATAGGGGTCTAAACGTGGCCGCGCGAACGAAACGCGCAGGATTGCGCGGCCACGGAGATCTCAGCAACTACTTGAGCTAGAGATCTAATTCTTTTTGTAAATGAATGGCTGAATTTGTCAACAATTGTCGAAAAAAGAATCACAAGCCCTAGATCAATACTTTACTAGATATTCACCTCTGAAGTCATGGCCGCGCAATCCTGCACTTGTGATTTCTTTAATGTTGATTATTTCTTTCAAACTAAGACTTTAGACAGTAAAATTGGTGTTGACAGCAAGGTTTTAATTTGTCGAAACTAATGAAAGCTATAGACTCTACTAAAGTTTAGCCATGTAGGCGAAATCAGAGGAAAACAAAAAGTTCATGGCCGCGCAATCGAAACGGTACTTTGGACGCTGATATCTCAGTAACTATTATTGCCAGGATATTCGTGTTTACATTTATTTATTCTATATTTTAACCTCATTGTAATGAGATATCGTTTGATCCTCAGAACAGTTCTCAAGCCGTGTAATGTCAAAAATAATGATACCCTATACAATGTTCGAGCAGAGTAACCATAATTTCGATTTCATTAGGATATTTATTTATTTATTTAAAGTATGGCACACTTACAGCAATACACACAAATTTACACAATAAAACTTACATAAACACAATATTAGGTATGTTTGCCTATTAAAAGTGTACACAGCATTCTTCTTTATAATAGGCAACATTTTACATTAGGTACATTTAAAAAACAAATGATAATTTTAAATTTAGAAACAAAAATAGGACACAACACAAAATCCAGATACAACGTATGTGACATAATACAATAGCAATACTAAAATATAAAGCTAACATTAAATAAAATAGAATAAAATAAAATAAGTAGAATAAACTTAATGAACACATTTTTTAATCGAGCAGTTTCAGCAATTCTGATTGAAACTTGGTTTCCGAGGTGTTAAATATATCCAAATCATACTTCGCATTAAGACAGTTGTAAGTATTACAAATTCTGGCCAGGGGATAATGAAGACCTAGGTTGGTGCGAGCAGTAGGCGGAACAAAAGTTTTAGTTATTGCCTTCCTAGGGTATCGACTTGGCACGTTCAAGCTAATAGAAGAAAGAAGGTCAGGACATGTAATTTTGTGGCTAAGAATTTTATGTAAGAATTGCAAATCTATGATTGTCCGACGTTTCTTTAAAGAGGACATCTCAAAGAACGACAGTCGCATATCGTAAGGCACTTTGTGATAAATTCCCGAGGAGATATATGCTAGATGTCTTGTAAATGCACGCTGTATACCCTCAACCCTCTGGGAAGAATTACTGTACGAGGGGTTCCAAGCAACCGAAGCAAATTCAAGTCTGCTGCGTACAAGACTATTATATAGAATTATACGTGTTCGTGTATGCTGAAATCCCTGCAAATTCCGTTTAAGAAACCCCAGCATTTGAGCTGCTTTTTTTACAATGGTATCCACGTGAGATGTAAATTTAAGTTGAGGATCCATGGATACTCCCAGCAGGTCTACTCTTGAATTTAATTCCGATCGATCGGGATTGGAATTATGACGTTTACCGCTATTTCATACTCTTGAAATCAACACTAGCGCCAAATTGTTTTCAAATTAGGTGTCTATTTGTTGAACTACATGAAATTGTGATTGAATTAAAAATGGTACTCTTGAATTCATTTTGACAGCTGCGTATTGCGTTGAAATTTTGTTCGGATTGCTTGTAAATTGGTATTATTCCAATAGCAAATAAGTAACTTTTTACATATTGTTTTGTGTTTTATGTCGACTTGGGAATATTAATACATCTTTAATATGACTTATTAGTAAAGATATCATTTAGTCTACATAAAAAAACGTAGATTGAGCTTTAAAAGAAAGGCAAACTAAACCTATATTGCGCTTTGTGTGTTGTATCTATGTACCAAATAAAATATGGCGCCGAATGATAACGAACACTGTTTGACAACACAAATAATTTATTTGTTAAATATATATTATATTATATATTTAATGATAAATATTCAAGCTTTACTTGGTCACAAAGCCACACAAAGCTTTTTAAACTAGAAACACTAATATAGAATTAATAGAATTATTCTAGAATATATCGCACCCTCAGTAACATAAGGGGCCAAGTCAAAATTTTAGTAAACTGAGATTTTAAATGCTAAGGGCATAAAATGGAATTCTTTACCTGTTAGCGCTGACAGAGCGAGAAAAAGGACAATAACGACTCGGTAAATATATTTGTGTCCCTCTCACACTCTCCCAGCCCGGCGCCCGCTCTTACTGCTAGAAGGTTATGGTTAACAACTAAACAGTGACAGGGATTTAAATAATATATAGGTTCAATTTTAAATAGTCCTAGTATTTCTTTGATATTTTTGTATTATAAAGGCCTAACTTGAATGCATGTTTTTCAATTACTTGTAATTTATAGAATTAATGCAAATTTATTGTTTTCTCCTATTGCTATTTATAGTGCATTTACCAAAGAACAAATCTGCCAAATTTCACATTTATAACTTAAATAATAAACAAGTAATTTGAAAAAATAGGTATTTTATAGGAACCCAGAATCTTAAATCGTGATTTCCCAAAAATCAACTTTTTTGGATTGTGCCCTTATAATACTGAGGGTGCGATATTTACTTTTTGACAAGTAAGGGGAACTATTTTTATAATAGACTTGTCTTTGACCCGTCTCATTCAGCCACAAGCAACACAAAATTTTTGAAATGCTAATTTCTCGATCCGAATAATAATAAATAATTAAAAAACGTATATTACAATAATATTTTCCATAACTTGTATTTATTACTATTGTTAACAAGCCGATATCGACCTTAGTAATAATATTTTCTCAATTTAGTATGTAGTTGAACATCACTTCTCCAATGTCATGTGTTGCTAACTTCACACTCTAAAATATAATCGTGAACCAATCCCGATTTCAATTCAATGTTGACGAAATTGTTTTCAAGAGTACGAAATCACGTGATTTCAAAATTGACATTGTAATTGGATTGGTATTAGATTGAAATTAAAATTATGTTCAAGAGTAAGCCTACAGGTCTTTAATCTCGTTAACCCTAGACAAAACTGCACCATCCAAAACATAACTCGAGTCTATGGCGTTGATTTTTTTAGTGAAACGCATGTGGAAGCATTTTTTGGGGTTCAACGTCATGCCATTAGTATCACACCAGAGTTTAATACTATTGAGATCCCTTTGCAACAGTTCTACATCAGATGCGTCGTTTATAATTCTGAATATTTTGAGGTCGTCAGCGAAAAGAGAGGCAGTGCTGTACTTTAAGTTATTGGTAATATCATTTATAAAAACTAAGAACAAAATTGGTCCTAAGTGCGATCCTTGAGGAACTCCCGATTGCGCAAAATACACCCTAGATTCGTATCCAGCTACTACCACTATTTGAGGTCTCTCTGCTAAATAAGAACTGAACCAATCCAGTAATGATGTATTGATACTGAAGCTTTTAAGTTTTGTTATGAGAATGGCATGATTGACCTTATCAAATGCGCTAGTAGTCAGTATAAATTGTATCCACTTGCCTTCCTGCATCAACATCGATAGAAATTTTAGAAATCATTGTCGCTAGATTTGTGTCTACTGAGCGTCCCCTCCTGAATCCGTGTTGGAAATTAGATAGACTATTGCTTACCATGTCACGTAAGTGTGGATACACGACAGACTCGAACATCTTAGAAAAGCAAGAAAGAATGGAAATGGGCCGATAGTTTACTACATCGTTCTGATCTCCTTTTTTGTGAATGGGTACTATTCTAGTATCTTTTTCCATTCGTCAGGGAAAATGCCTGTCCTTAAAGAAGTGTCAAAATTAATTAATAAAGGTGTAACAAGATATTCCTCTAATGGGAGACTATCATTTTTATTTAAAAAAACAATAAAATTACTCCTTTATTGCGTGAATGTAATGAATATAATAGGTTGAATGGTAAAGTCGATACATTCCATACGATATATCCTGTCCCATCACAGTTTACACATAAAAATATGATATTTCGTTAAATGTGAATTTTTCGTTAAAAGCAAATCACTTAAAATTAACACACAGTACCTATACACAGTATGATTTCGTCTATATAGCTAAACTTTAGTAGAGTCTATTGCTTTCATTAGTTTCGACAAATTAAAACCTTGCTGTCAACACCAATTTTACTGTCTAAAGTCTTAGTTTGAAAGAAATAATCAACATTAAAGAAATCACAAGTGCAGGATTGCGCGGCCATGACTTTAGAGGTGAATATCTAGTAAAGTATTGATCTAGGGCTTGTGATTCTTTTTTCGACAATTGTTGACAAATTCAGCCATTCATTTACAAAAAGAATTAGATCTCTAGCTCAAGTAGTTGCTGAGATCTCCGTGGCCGCGCAATCCTCCGCGTTTCGTTCGCGCGGCCACGTTTAGACCCCTATAACTTCTTTATTTCTACTTCGACAAATTTTTAGTTTGTGCCATTCGTTTTCGACAAATTTCGACAGAATCCCTGACTAATTTTTTTTCTGTTTGCGTGCCGTGGCCGATCAATCGAAACGCATACGCCTAACAGCAGAAGTTGATCCGAATATCAACACTATAAACATAACTAGGTAGCAATGTCAGTTTCAGCACCATGCTAGGATTTTAAAATCCGAAATCATAAAATACTTTTTCCAAGGAAATTGAATTATAAGAGTAAAATAATCACGCTTTACAATAAGGGCGCCTTCAAATATGCCGCTAAGTGCCGCGCGGAGGCAGCGCGTCTGCAGCGATGCAGTCGCGCTGCCGCCGCTAGGTTTGAAAATGGTAGTGTTGTGTTTTAGTTTTACGATGGACTTAGACGAAAAAATACCGTTCATAATGTTACTATTAAAAAGAAAAAGTATTCTGAACAACACTAGTCGTTCGATGAACGGATGCACGGACGCAGCGCGGGCGTAACGCTACAAACGAGCGTTTTTTATATCTATGAATTTACAAAGCAGCGCGACCTCAGCGCTGCAGACGCGCTGCCTCTGCGCGGCACTTAGCGGAAATTTTAAAAAATATGGATTAACAATTTTACATACCACTTTGTCATGTAACAGTAACAGTGGCGATAATTAGGAATTCGCAAAAAAATTGAACCCAGATGTCAGCACCTCATTTATGAACATAAAATCAAGATAACGTTCATTTCCATTGTCAGATAAGGCTTATAAAACATTTTATACATGAATAAAACCTAAAGGTTCGGTAAAAAATATCTAAAATGAAGTAAAATAAAAAAAACTGAACTTACCTACGATCTTATATATACAGAAATACAGAAATTTCGTTGGGTGTCATGGGCAGAAGATTATAGCTGCGAAACAGTCCGACTGAGAACTTGTCCGACTGTAAACTGGGTCAGGACTCAGGACTTATATCACTCCCAGCCTTGAGCAGTCCACTGCTGAACATAGCCCTTCTTAAGTTCGCGTTCGAAAGGACTAAAGAGACCCGGACACTGGCGGTTTATTCCGGTCGACAACAATCATAAGATTTTAGAGTATGGGGGTTTCTTAAGATGTAAATACATAGGAGATAAAATGGCTACAGGTAATTAAATGTATGTTAAATAAAACGATGTTATTTTATAATAATATTTGTAATAATGTATATAATATATTTACAAATGACTTGTGTGATGATTACATGTCGCTTAAGACGTCGCATCCTCTATAACTGATGTAAATATTATCTCTTTGTTACCATCTCCCTTTTTATATATTATCTGAAATACGAAAAACAAACTATTAAAAATTGTTTTGTTTATTTTTTAAGACAACTAGCCGCTACTAGACTAACTCCCTCCCTAGGGTTTGGCGCAAAGGAAGTTCTATATTACCAACGCACATGATTGGCAAAAAGACGTTGATATTACTTCGCGGTCGGACATGAAATTAATATAATAATTGTTTTTCGAACTCGAGAACTTGTGCACAAACGGTTTTTCTACAAAATAGTTAATGATGGAAACGTCAAGTCATAAACCTGTGTAGAGTTAATCCAGCGTGGCAACATTTTTGCTATCATATGAACGTTTTGATGTTTGATAGTTAAAGATTGGGATCTCTGGCGGGAGTCCCCATTCTAGATCAAAATGTTAATGTGAATACCAGTGTCAAACTGAAAGTTCTTAGAAAATCAAAAACTGTTTACGTTATCCAGTTAATAGTTTATTATATCTTTTCAAAATATTGTTAATTCACGTCAACACACCGCTGCATGCGATGGAACCACTGGGAAAAGCACTTTGCCCACTTGTCCTAAGGGGTCTCTTCAACGGCATCGCGATACGCCGCCACCGGTTCTTTAGCATTCATAAACCGCTTACCTCGAAGTTTTTCTTCAATTTTTGGAAATAAATAAAAAACACAAGGCCCGAGGTCGGGGCTATACGGCGGGTGACCTAGTAATTCAACATTTGATGTCGCCAAATAGTCAATCGTTCGCTTGGCGGTGTGCGACAAGGCGTTGTCGTGGTGAAGGAGGATCCTACTGCGAGGTTGTTTCTCTCGAACTTTTTCCAAGACAAGTGGCAAACAATTGATAGTGTACCATTCTGCAGAAACTGTATTTTGATCCCCTAACACAATTGTTGCGAAATGACCTATCCTTCCAAAGAACGAGGCCACCATCTTTTTTTTCGCACTTCGATCTCTCTTCACTTTAGTTCGCAACTCCTCGAAAGGAAACACCCTCTGAGCAGATTGCCTTTTGGTTTCAGGATCATAAGGCCGCGTTTCCACTGACGCGGAGTTAGGCGGAGAGGAGCTTAGCGGTGCACCAATTGACCAATCACCATGCTCGAAATCTCTGCTCCGCTTCAATGGAAACAGCACGAGCGGAGTGGAGCAGAGTTGAGCGGATATTCATATAAAATATACAGCGAGGCAATACAGTGCGGAGCAGAACGAGTATTGAGATACAGAGCGGAGGATAGCGGGGCGGTGCGGTGCGGAGGACAGCGAGGATTATGTAGACGAGCCGAAGAGCAAAGCGGGATGAGGGAGGGAGGGGGGCTGCATACGACGGCCGCCGCGCCGCGTGACTCGCGCGCAATGCTTCAGTCATCGTTGTTACGTCATTCTGTGCATACGTATCAAAATGGATGAGAAGAATTAATGGATGACAATGTAATTCATAGAAAAGTTTTCTTGAAATGTTCGAAACTTCATATAGGGTATATGAAGTTTCGAACATTTCATCATCACAGGTCTGAAAATATGTTGAAAATTCTCCATGCGTAGAATGGTACTTTATATGTTGTCGAATCCAGAATCTATGTTTTCTCTTCGAATCCAAAAAAGTCGCAACAGTTAATTCTACTTCATCTGATTCGTTATCTTCGTCTTCAAGTAGAGAAAGATATAAAATTATTGCTTTTTTCTTTTTCAACGACAACATGACGTACGGTCTTTCTGAGAGATTGACTGTAACTGAGTGCAAAAATGCACTATTCCAAAAGTATGCACTATCCGCCCCGCCCCGCTCCGCTCCGCTCCTTTCCAACCCACTCCGCACCGCTTCAGAAACACAAAACTCCTTTTCTCCGCTCCTCTCCGCCCCGCTCCGCGTCAGTGGAAACACTGACCCCTTTTCACCGCTCTTCTCCGCTCCTCTCCGCCCCGCTCCGCGTCAGTGGAAACGCGGCCTAACAGTAAATCTAGCTTTCGTCACCTGTCACTATGTCGAACACAGCATTTGAGTCACCTCCGTTAAATCTTTCAATCATTTACGGCACCAATCAACCGACGGAGTTTTTTAGCCTCAGTCAAATTTTGTGGTATCCTCCGGGCGCAAAGCTTCCTGACCGTTAAATGTTTGTAGAGGATTTGGTGCATTTGACTCATAGCGATGCCTAAGCTTGTCCGAATCTGCTGCTAGGTCACTCTTTTGTCAGTCTCTATTATACTTCGCACAACACAGATGTTATCTTCAGTCGTCGCCGTAGAAGGCCGTCCCTTGCGTAAATCATCAGTGAGATTAGTGCGACCACATTAAAACTCATTAAACCAGTTGTAAACAGTCGCAAGAGATGGGGCTTCATCGTGAAAGGCCAATCGTAGCCTATCATAACTTTCTTGTTGACTTAAATGACATCGAAAGTCATAAAAAAACATTGCACGAAAATTTTCTCGTGTTAAATTCATGTTGACGTGACACAGACAATTTTGAATTTGCCGCCAAATCGTAAAATAAATGACAAATGAATGAAATATATACTCCATAATATTGGCAAAGAGTTCTATTTTAAAATTTTAGAACTATTTTTTTAATATTTTGTTTATAAATGGCCCATTCTAAGTACTTTCAGTTTAACCCTCGTAGTATCGAAACTATTACATTTGTCTTGCCCAAAGTGTCTTGTTCGATTAGTGTGATATATTGTAGGGTAGGGTGGTGTGTATATACAGTACCTACGTGGGCCTGCAGGCGGGTGAGTGCGGGTCGCGGTCGCTGCCCCCCGCGAAGCTAATGTTGAGCAACATCGCCTCGAAGGGGTCGCTGCGCATGCGCTGCTGGTTGGCGGCCGCCGCGCCCCCGCTGTCCCGGACCACGCGGGGGTCACTGCTGCCGTCCTGCAGGGGGACATACACATATATACAGGGTGTTCATGACGAACACACACACAGACATATACAAACAATCATGTTCATGCACATTTCATAAAGCTTGGGTAAAGCTAGAAAATGTCGAAAAGAAAATGGTAAAACATTGGTACTCGAGGCAGGCTGGACGCGTATAGTACCTACAGAGACGCAGGTTCTGGTCCTGCCTCAAATACCAATTTTTAGGGTTCCGTACCGATTTTGAAAAAACGGAACCCTTACAAGATAACTTTGTCCATTTATCTCTGGAACGCGTGGAGGTATCAAGCTGAAATTTTCACCAAATACTAAGGCTTGTTGCCTCTTAGTGCTGTAAAAAAATCAAACTGCTCATGTAACGCAATCAAGAGATATAGCCGTTTTTGTCGCAAATTTTAGAGGGGTAAGGACAAAAACCTACAGGGTACTTCCAGTTTATCTACAAACTTGAAATTTGGCATGAAGCAAGGTCTTAACATGTAAAGAGAAAATTCCGAAAACCTTAAATTTTTACTTCAATCATATTTGATTTCATAGAATTTTGGCGGGAAAGCTGAGTCACGTGACTAGTGACGTCATAGAATTTTGGTCACGTGAAGCGTGACGTCATAGAATTTTGACAGATGAGTCGTGACGTCATAGAATTTTGGCGGGAAAATATTTTTGACAAGTGAGTCGTGACGTCATAGAATTTGGCAAATATTTTTGGACAGCCTACGTCGTGACGTTTTAGAATTTT
Organism: Schrankia costaestrigalis; assembly: GCA_905475405.1. NCBI lineage: Eukaryota > Metazoa > Arthropoda > Insecta > Lepidoptera > Erebidae > Schrankia > Schrankia costaestrigalis. The sequence continues at coordinate 19,413,472 of FR997835.1, forward strand.
GGCGGTTAAATATTTTTTGACAGCTGAGTCGTGCGTGACATCACAGAATTTTTGACAGATGATTGAAGACGTCATAGAATTTTGACAGATGATTCGTGACGTCATAGAATTTTTGGCAGATGAGACGCGACGTCATAAAAATTTGGCGTGAATTTTTTTTTTACAGCTGATCGTGACGTCATCGCATTTTGAGTCGTCGTGACGTCACAGAATTTTTGACAGATGATTCAAGACGTCATAGAATTTTGATAGATGATCCGTGACGTCACAGAATTTTTGACAGATGATTCAAGACGTCATAGAATTTTGACAGATGATTCGTAACGTCATAGAATTTTGACAGATGATCCGTGACGTCATAGAATTTTTGACAAGTCGTGACGTCATAGAATTTTGGCGGGAAAATGTTTATTGAAAGCTACGTCGTGCCGTCATAGAAATTTAACTGATTATGCATCGTTCCCAAAATCGCATTTTGGCAGGAAAATAAATAAGTTTGTACGGAACCCTCGGTGCGCGAGTCAGACTCGCACTTAACTGGTTTTATTTTTCATTGTCTTTCTTCTTGTTAAGTAGTAGCTCTTTAGTCCCCTTTAAATATACCCAGAAATTGATTACTATCACTAAATAAATAATTAGGGCAGTATACCTCAGGCCTAGGGCTCCAGAGTCTGACGACAGTTTCGATCCCACTGGTGGCCAACATGAACATGGAAGGGTGCAGCTGTATACAGTTGAGTATGGAGTCGTCGGCGCGCAAACATCTGATGATGTTACCAGATCTACGACACCATATGAACATGCTGCCGTCGTCCGAACTGGAAGTAAATGAAAATAATAAATTTACTTTACGAACGATATACGTTACTGTTATTATATATTTCGTGGAATATGATAGATTTGAATCCGCAGGAACGTTAGTGACTTCCGCCATATTGTAGTTTTGATAAATGAGTGCGCACAACCGGCGCTGGCGACGTTTCAGGAGCAAAAGAGCGTGCCTGTCACTTCTCACTACTGATAATACAGTAGAACCTCGTTATGTAAAAGTCCAAGGGAAACATAAAATATTTTGAGTTATCGAGGTTTTTAGTTACCAAGGGTTTAGGTTAATATGTATAGAGGTAGGTATGTACATGAGTATGTATGACCCCTTGTTCCTATTTTCCGCCATCGCAAGGCTTTAAAGAATTTAGAAGAAGCAAACAATAGGTGACATATGTATTGTTTACGTTATCAATTTAATTATGTAGTGAACACGTGCAAGCCATAAATACCGAAAACGTATGTTTTGCACAATGATCAAAAACTAAATGATTTAAGTAAGCCTTTATCTTAAAGCTAACCTCCGCCGCCGCAAAGCTTTAAAGAATTTCGAAGAAGCGAACAATAGGTGACATATGTATTGTTTACGTTATCAATTTAATTATGTAGTGAACACGTGCAAACCATAAATACCGAAAACTTTTGTTTTGCACACTCATTCAAAATTACTCATTGATAAAAAATTTTATGTTATAGAGGTTGTGGAAACATTTCTTTTAGTTACTGAGGGCCAATACAGGGATTACTTATTTGACTTATCGAGGTTGCGAATTTTGAGTTATAGAGGTTTTGGGCTCTGAAGGGAAGGGAACATATTATTTTTTTAAGTTATAGAGGTTTTTGAGTTACCGATGTTTGAGTTATCGAGGTTCTACTGTAATATACCCTCAGAACTGTCATCGTCATATTAAACGTCAATGTCATTTGACATTACAAGTCAATAGTCGAGTCAACGACAATACTACGGTGCTGCCACTACAGTGCTGCCACCTACTTCCTTTTAATATCAAGTAAATTACTTTTAAATTATTTCTATATACTTATTATATGTATACTGTTATAAAACTGTTATTGGTTGTTAAGCCCTGTTACATTATACATGGTTACATTATACTTATTAGTATACGGACATTGATCGCATACAAACGGTGATGCGTGTGTCTAACCTCACATTTTAAACTCCGCAGAAGAAGTAGCCCAGATACTTTATAAACTAGCATTAAAATGACAGAGATTACTTTAAGGGTAAATTAGCGGATTATGACAATTGGGGGAGAAAGGGTTAAGAAATCATTAATCGATTATGATAATTGTCAATGGGAAAGACTATAAAACTCATAAGTAATTGTTACCAGCTAACTAATAAAGATACTTGTTAAATTATAGACATTATAGTGTACTGCATGTCAATTCTCGTACCTTAAAATCGTTAAAAATTCGGTTATGTTAACTTTTAGTTGTCAAATTGTCTTACCTATTGTGTGACAATTTGACAACTAAAAATTAACTTAACCGAATTTTTAACGATTTTAAGGTACGAGAATTGACATGCTGGTTAAATTAACCGAAATAATAATTTATAATTTCTTATGCGACTGAACATAAATTAAGATTTTTCAATGATTGATGACTTTTAACACCCGTGCTCTTTTTGCCCCTGTCCGCCCGTAGACACAATATTTAATGTATCATATATGATCCAATTGACAAGGGTAAAGCGTTATAATGATATTTAAATATTTTGATAAATTGCATTTTTCTGAAGATTGGTAACTTTTTAACAAGTTGCTTGTCCCGCCTGTAGACAATGTGAATGTGTCATATATGATACAAAGTAATAATACTGTAATTTAATAGGTATACACATACCCAGCCGCAATATAATTAGCATCAGGGCCGAGAAAGTTAGCCTCCTTAATATCAGTAGTAGTGTTGCAGTGTCCCAGGAACCTCTGCGAGTAGTCCAGCGCTGAAGTGCGTAGTTGTCGCTCCAGCATGCTGGTCGGCTGGTTGTCCTCGGAGTCGCCGGCTGCTGGAGTCATAGGAGAAACACGGATAGAAGTAACGACGAATCATAATTAACGGCATTTAATACACTTTATTATTTTATATAATTTTATATAATACACTTTATTCTTCGTGTGGTGACGGAGTAAGAATACAATATGTCACCACCCCATCGCATCCCATAGGTATCGTAAAAACCGACTAGGGGACTATCAGTGACTATTATCTTTACGAATTAAAAAGAAGGAAAACTTGAAATTAAACCCTATACCAATCTGCCTGGCCAGCGTGGTATTAGTAGACCAAGTATCCCTCCCTCACGGGATGAGGCCCGTCCCTGCAGTGGGACATTAATGGGCTGCTATGATGATGATGACTACAATACGTCGCGACGCTCGATAGAGGTGTCGCGCCGCTTAATTATATAGGCGTCACAACTACATAAATATTTGACAAAAGTTACAACAAATACCTTCATCAGGCTGTGTCTCCAAGGTCTCCAAGGCCACATTGATATCCTTCTGCAGTAAAAACACGGCGTGACTGGTAGAGTGCCTAGGGAACTTGTCCTTGAAGTACAGCAGGCACTCGTGGGCCTCTCTGGCCTTCTTGAGGTCCATCAGACCTTTGGCCAGTCTAAAGTGCGACTTAACATGTGAGGAATCCAATTTAATTGCTTTGTAACAGTCTTTTATTGCCGCGTATGTGTCTCCTGACCTAGGAAAAAAGTACAGGGTATATATTGTTAAATTTTATCCAATGAATAAGTAAAACGCAATAAAGGTACTTCTGAAACTTTGATTTAATTATATATAAATTACCCTATAAAGCTAAGGTATAACTAAAAAAATTCGAAAAGAAAGAAAGACAAATAGAAAAATTGCAACATTAAAAGTTTACAGCCGTTGCGCCTAGATGGCGTTGTTACAGTTGGGTTTAAATCACGAGGGCTAATGGCTCCGTATAAAGCAATGGTCTAATTTAGTAACCGAGTGAGACTCGAGTGGCTTAGTTGATCCTGGCGTCAAACGCGAAATCTCCGAAGACACGGGATCAAACCTTGTCTCAATACAATTTATTTTGCATGGTCTATTTTTATTTTTTAATTAACAAGTATAAGTAGTACGTACCAGCCCCTCCTCATGAGTGCGGCGGCTCTGTTAGAGTACAGCATGGCGCAGTCCGGACACAACGCGATGGCCTGGTTGTAGAACTCCACCGCACTCGAATAGTTGCCCTTATTTACAAAGTCGTTTGCCTGCAAAATTATATATATTATATAATAAACATGTTATAATTACATGAAATTTACCAAAGAAAATAGTTGGTGCGGGTAGGCAATATTGGAGAATGGTCAAATAAAGAGCATACTCAGATGAAACCGTATTTTCTATCGAATGTGGTGGCCATTCGAAATTTTGCCTAAAATAAATAAATATATATTTTGTAATTTCTCTCACCATTTCCTTAAGTTGCCGCACCCTGTCAGGCAGTTGTGGCTGAGCCTCGACAGTGCCGTTAGTCCCGTTAGTCCCATTCTTAGCTTGTTGCTTAGTCTCTCCCTCCCTGTTGCCGTGGTTGTGTTGTATTATAAAGCTTTCTACTAAAACTGGTCTCCGGGCTGAGTTTATATCGAATAGATATACCTGGAATCATAATATTTTATGTTTTAGTGTGGTTACAGAGTAAAATTAAATGGTGTTACCACCTCATCGTATCCTATAGGTGCCGTAAAATGCTATGAAGAAACTACGAATTTCTGATACAACTTAAGGGGAATATCTTAAGCAAAGAAAATAAGAACTTGTCATTAAAACTGATATCAATCCGTTTAGCCAGCGTTATATCTCTAGGCTAAATTTAATTTTCTGGTGCACTTGGGCCACAGGAAAATAAAGGGTTAATGCGCAAGATCTAAGGTCTTCAAGGGCGACGGAGAGGCTGTCCGGCAAACTCTTACAGAAGCAGATTCAAAGTTTATCCTTGCATAAGGGGTTTGTCCGAATATTGGGACATACATAGGCTGCTATTAAGATATATAGTTACCTGTTCTGATCCTAGGTTGACTAATAGTTCGTTACCATCGTGACTAAACGCTACGTATGTCGCCGCCTTTTTAGGAAACGTGTGCTCATTTGGCTCCATAGATAAGTGTCCTGAAAAATTACATATTATATCTTATTATCATTGCAATAAGTTTTATTTTAATTAAACATAAACAAGTCAAATTTATACTTATTTTTTATTTATTTATAGGTTAAGCCTAGCTTACTTTGGGAACAGTTGGCGCTGTGTAAAGATGTCCGTGAATATTTATTTATATTAGTGTGATGGTATGGCTAAAGAGTAAGGATAAATGATGTCACCAATTTATTTTATTCCGTGAATGTCATAAAAGCCGAAAAAAATAGAGAACTCGCAAAAATTACGAGAAGAAAGTAAGTAAAACTTGATATGCCAATAAACCTAATACCAATCCATTCGGCAAGGATGGTACTTTAGGCCAAGTCCCCTTTTATCACTGGAATAACGGGCCCAAAAGGAATTTGTTCTTGCAGTGTGTAAATGGGCTTTGCTGTCGTGGTGGTACAACTTATCAATAAGCCTTAGAAAACTTAGCCGTTAAGTTAGACATACATATGTAATCACTATAAAACGACTTTCATAAGCGATACCGTTGTAGTATCTAATGTAAATAAATGAATTTTTGTTTGTTTGAATAGTTTTAGAAACCTAAGTTTCCCTACGTCACCAGAGAGGTCATAATGTGGAAAGATCATGACATCCCTCTTGGCCTACATGAGATATGGTACACCGGGTAGTTTTAGTTAGTACAAGTCTGTCAGAAAAGACAGAGGGGCTCCATGAGGATTTACCTCGTTTAAAAATAGGGGGTTCATTAATAAAAATCTGTATGGGTGTTTAGACCCATCGATTGATCTTCAATGGACGACATCGATCGATGGCAAAATAGTTTATTCAAAATCGATCGATAACTTTTATTGCACCAACGACGTGGACTAAACTATTTTGCCATCAATCGATGCCGTGATAATAAATAGTTAAGGCTCATACCCGGCGCGAAGTAGTGCACGGCGCCCTTAGGTATGTTGTTGTCGGGGTCCCCGTGACCCGCGCGCGCACAGCGCAGGGTCTGGCGCTCCCACACCGCGCGCGACCCCGCCGCCGCCACCTGGCGTAGTACTGACCATGACCATCCGTCACTTGTATTTACATATCTACTACCTGCCTACCCCTCAGGGGAATAAGGCGTGACTTTAAGAGGCAGAAATTTCTGTACTAAATATTGCTGTTTCTTTTAGGTGCCCCTGATCTTCATATCAGCCAATCAAAGTCCATTGCTGGACATAGGCCTCCTCTAAATATACCTTCAATCAGCGATCCTAATCTTATACTACAATTATTTATGTATGTACTTAAAAAAAAAACAATAAAATATATATTTAAATATATACTAATTTATCGTGCAAGCATAACAAGAAAGACCACCAGGCACGAGCACTGAAATAGACCCATCATTATCGTAGTCAAACTTTCCAAGACTTAACAACATTGAAATAAAAATAGAAATAATTCAAATAATAACAGAAAATGCTGCAAATTGATAACTGTCAAGCTAATTTATCGTGGAACTTTTTGGACATTTTATTACCTCAAAATTACCTCAACAACCACATGTAAAACTGTACTAGAGATTCTAGACTAAAACTACATATTTACCTGTAACTTAGCCAACTTAATCATCCTAGTATCATACAGTCTGACATAGAAGTCGTTCGCCCCTACTGCCAGCTGATAAGGCCGGCGGGGATTCACCGCCACACATTTAGCTTCTGCGTATCGTCCGAGGTGATTGAGTAGGTTTACTAGAACGTTTGAAGAGTCAGGACTGCACGTGTGTGAAGTGCGTAGGTCGTGTTGACTGGAAGACAAGGAAAAGTATTAGCATTTTTGCTTCGTTAGTATTGTTTTATCAAAACATGTGATTTATAAACTACATTTCATTTCCCAAAATTGTAAAACCACAACAACGATTCCATCAAAGGTACGCAGTACGCCTTCTGGCCGAGGGTGCCAGTGCGATAATGTGGTACTTGAACCCACTAAAAAGATCCCGAATCGTGCCTACACTCGTTTTCACGGATAGGTCACTCAAATTGCGTTATTACGATTTCAGCGGCCATCCCATTGTTTAATGTTCACGGTGTTACTACTCCATCTTATCCTATGAGTATCAAAATAAAGTTAAAGTTAAGTTAGTTAGTTATTTAAAGTTTTCATGTAGATTTCAAATTTTAATTTAATTTTTTAATTTTTATATTGCCAATGTTTGGTTTTATTTTAGTTTGTCATTATTTTAGTTTGTTTTTTATATTCGCATGCTGTGGTTTCCTGTAATTGAAGGAATACACGCCATGATTCTGTAATTTTTAAAAATTAATTTCTGATGTATTGCCTTTGTTGGAGACCCATAATAAATAAATAAATACTTTTATTAAAATACGACTAATTTCACAGATTATTTCAACGAAGATAAAAAAGCAAAACTTTGATGTTTAACCCTTTACTAATCCGTCTAGCCAGCGTGGTATTAGTAGGCCAAGGATCCCTCCGTCATGGCAGAAGGCCCGTCCCTGCAGTGAGGCATTAATGGGCTGTTATGATGAAACCGTCTTGGCCGGTGTTGAAATAGTAGACCAAATTTTCTTTTATGACTAAAGGACAGGGACATTAGTAAGCTGTAAGTAGTTATATAGTAGTAGTGTACGCACAGTATAAGTCCGTCCTCCCCGGCGGACCAGATGAGGTGCGGGTTGTGGGGGGCGGTGGCGAGGCGCTTGACCCTGGCGCAGTGGCACGAGCACTCCAGCAGCGGCACGGACACGCGACTGTTGCGGACCCGCACCGTGCCGTCCGCCGCGCACGTGGCCAGCACGTCCGGAGACAGGAACTGCGGACCAACGTGCTCAAGTAGAACTAGCTTTGCAAAAATGGGTTGTAGACAAAAATTCAAGAGAGATAGAATAGTTAAGGCGTACATAACGTAGGAATATTGTCATAGCTTATTAGTTTTCTTAGGAATATTTCACTGCAAGATTTATTTCTATATGGAAACCCGCTACTCATCTACAAAAACTAGATTTAAATTGATGCAGAACTCTTATAACATAAGAGTATATTATGTAGAAGAATAGACTAAGTTACTCATTTAAGCATAGGTATGTATTGTCTCCAGTAAGAGGTTTTATACATAAATAGTCAAGCAAATGTGTCAAGCTAAAGATATTGCACACATAGGGTAAAGCATAATATTATTATGTTGGTTCAATGGTGAATGCTCTTTGGGCAATGTTATGATAACAATATAGGATAAGGATTTGTAAGATAACCCAATTATTTCAGTAATTCACTTATGGCATTTGTAATCTTTTTACTCATAAACATGAATTTTTTTTAAATCTAGATGTTTTCTATTTTTTTAAATTTGATGTCTTTTTTTTATTTCTTTTTTTTTTAGAAAGGTATTTCACTATGTTGTTTACCTATAGTACAAGCACTGCTTGATTTGGACTTGATGAAAATATTAAATTAATTAATTATTAATGTAAATCAATGCTGTATGCATTTATGTACTTAATTCATATTGATAGAAATAATATAATTACGCGCTGACTATGTGGATCTTTGTGAACATTATCAGGGTCACAAAGAAAGTATTATTTAGCTTATAGCCCAAGCCAATTCTTCAGTTTTATAGTATTACAAAGTGTAACTGTATTTTTATAATAGGCACTGTAGAAAATTGATTTACTTACAACTTATTTATATTGTTTATGACTTTCACAACTGAATTATTCTGTGCTAACAATCATTTGAGCAAAAACATATTTTTTTATCTAGCTTTATCAGTCTTTGGGCACAGTATGCAATTATGTCTATTTCATAGAAGAACCATTTGAAATCACATCATCACCACAGGCTACATTGCAATCTTTTCCCTAAAACATGGTTCAGACATCAACATTGTGCATGTACTGTATTACACAAGGAATAAACATCCTACTAAATTGTAAATACAAAAGCTTATATGTGGATGGATGTTATAATATAAGCATTATAATATAAGTAATATCACACCACTTGCATCAAGATCACACAAGGTTAAATACCTATACGAAATGAATCAGCTATCAATTATCAGTATTGCAAGTTATATTAAACATTGTCTACCGTCACTCAGATAACTATCTAAGTATTAATAGTCATTTAAGTAGAATAATAGTTTATATTTTACATAAATAAATTGTACTGTTTTCATTTAGGCTTGGGTCTCCACTTATAAAGCAGCTTGGCATATTAATATCACACTAGACAAATAATATACACCCATTAAAGACCCAGAAATGGGTGTCCTACGGTTACATAGAGAAACATGATCTACTGACCAAGTGGAAGCAAAGGGATGTGTAGTTTTTGTAATGATATATAACGAGACAAATAAACCCTTGGCTGTCATTTAGGACCATAGTAAAGAATAAAACAGTGATTCTTACTCTGGCACTACAGTAAGAAAGTAGCTGCATGGCATAGGATTGTCTCAATTTTTCCTTTTCTCTTTTTTTGGCGGTTGTTCGGCCTTAAGAAACAATATTTTTGGGCATTCTTTATTTGGCAGACAGCAGCTTTATAATAAATTACAAGCAACCTGTCACAAAATCAATGAAAGAAAGCTTTGAATTCTATAATTTTTTGGGTGTTTATTTTGTACATATTTATTTTAAACTTAGTATTGAATTCCCAATTAGTTCTAAATAGTATTAATTCATAACATAAATGCAAAGTATATCTAAACAAATACAATAACAATAATTACAATTAATTTACATTTATACATTTTCTGTTATGAGACTTAATAACTTACTTCTTGTTACTTACTTTTTGTAATAGATTTAACAGGCTTACACAAATGGCCAATGTCAACAGAGAATAATGATTGTTTTTTAAATAAGAAAAATCTGGCAAGCCATAGTATTGGAATATTTTTGTAAGTTTATATACATGAGTCATTGTTATGTGCTACAAAGTAATATTATAATAATATATATCATGTTAATTAAATCATAATTTAGATACAGTCTTCATTATGCATTCAATGAACAATTACAATCACATCTGTCTAACTAATAGGAAGTTATTCTGCATAGTTACTGCTGCATACTATGCATATTAGTCTATTTAGTTATCATGTTACTAACCTTCACAGAGAATATATTCCCTGTATGTCCTGTTGCTATATTCAGGAGCTCTTTGTAACGAAAAGGATCCCACAGAATGACGTGAAGATCATCAGAGGCAGATGCTAGTATCCTTAAATTAAAAAGCTCAATTATTTTAATTTTGTTTAAGTTTTAAGAAATAATTTAATTAAAATACACTTACGATCCATCATGGTTCCATTCAAGGCAGTTAACGCATCCTAAATGCCCGTGAAGCTCCTTTTCAAGACCTAATCTGTCAATCATAGGTCTCGTCACTGTAAGACGATTTTGAAATTTTCTGTCAATGTCGCCGCGTTCTCTGGCCGCGGTCAGACCAATGGTACCGCTAGCCCAAGCGGGCTCTTCTCTTCTACCCATTTCCAGTAGCTATCTGCTCAATATGACTGATCAACCATCACAATCGGAGATTTCATCAAACTAACTAAGATTCGTTTTACATACGGAGTAAAATATTTCACTACACATTACCGTGAAACACACATAAATCTATTCACGAAAATAATTAATAGCTCAATGCGAATTACACAATGAACAAATAAATACAAAAAGCTTTTATTCTCTGTCTGAGAGAAGATAATTCTTACGAAAATAAAAGTAACACTGTCAAACAGCTGTCACCGAGTTGCCAGCGTCTTGTTTTTTGAGAAAGATGAAAAATATTCTATAGTTTTGACTTTTGACGTCTATTGTTCTGTGAAAAAAGACTCGTTTTTTATTAACTGATACAGAGATTATTTAACTGATACAGAGATATTAATAATAATGTTGCTTAGTTTTAATATAACTTTTTAGGTCTTATTAAAGTACTGTTATACTTGTAATGTAATGTCTTTCTTTGGCTATCTACTCCAAACACTCCAAACTGAACTTAAAGCAGTGGTAATTTGTTGAGTAATGTAAATGAGGCCAATCCGGTCGAGTTTATAAACAACAATACGGTATTTTCGTTTTCCATATTATTAAGGGACTAGCTTAACTACAAATTAACACCTTATTAAGAGCATAATGCCGCGTCTAAAACTCAACCCTCAGCTGCGCTTGTGCAAAGTTAATTTTAAAAGTAACAAATCACCCCTGTATAATGTATGCTGACGACGTTACTATTTTCATTTGTAATGACGATCTGAACGAGAGTGATTATAGAAGCGAAATCAAAAATACATTAATAACAGTAACAAGTTGGCTAGAATCCCTCAACCTAAAAGTTAATTTCACCAAAACTAAATTAATGCAATTAAGAAATTACAAAAATAAACCTTCTCAGCTGGATATTCATGCGTCTGGCACACAAATTCAAGAAGTTGATCAAATCAACTTTCTTGGAGTTCAGATAGATCATCACTTAAACTGGAAAGGTCATATCGAAAAAATAATAAAAAATTGTCTAGTTATATTTATATCTTCTATCTATTTTAATTGAAACGACTTCTGTAAACACATCAATTTCTGCTTATTTTGGTTATATATATCCCTTACTGACATATGGAGTAATTTACTGGGGCAACTCATGTGAGGTTCAATCTACTTTTATTTTGCAAAAAAAAAGTCTACGTACCATCTTTAATATGCAAAATACTGAGTCGCTCAGATCAGTATTTAGTGAAAGAGGTTTCCTAACACTCACTGGCATTTATATAATATTGGAACTGTGCTTGTTTGTCAGAAATAATATACAACACTTTGAACTTATGTGTGTTTCAAAACCAAATATACGTAGTCAGTATAAATATAATATTAAATTACCACCAAAAATTAATAATATGATTTATTACAAAAGCACATATGTCACTGCAATTAAAGTATTTAATCATTTACCAATAAATATAAAAAAAATTGAAGGAACAATTCCATTTAAAAATGTTTTAAAAAAGTGGTTAATAACCATTGAGGTAATAATGTACTACGTACTAGAGAAGACATCCCGAACAAAATGTGTGCTCCCAATTTTCAAGCTACATTGCACAACAGTTTGCACGACGTTTAACTGACATTTTAACCCTTAACTGGTATTGGGGTCTAAATTGACCCCAAGAGCTTTTGTTTTTATTTATAACTATGGAGTTTAGGTACCTACACTCTCGCGCATCAAGGTATATTCCCATGTGGTCGCGGGGTGCGGCGGGTGACGGACGCTCGTAACTTACTTCCTACTAGGTACGTATCATGTTGGGGTCAAAATTGACCCCGATACCAAGAGTGTGTATTTAATTTTATGAGTTGTCTTGGTATATTTTATTATATTTACAGGACATAATCATCGCAATGGCAGATTATTTAAGTGATGATTAAAACTCTCCCCTTCTAGCAGATGAAGACAATGCATGGGACTCCGAAATTGTAAATTATGCCACAACAGCTGCGTGTGACCAATATTTTTTTATTCATAAGATATATTTTAAGTTGTCAAATTTTTATTTACATGTGATTTTAGAAGAAGTTCCTGGTTTTTATTTTATTTTTTATATAAGAAAACGATTTTAAAATAGTAAGTATACATAGTTATTTTTTAGTTTTTTTTTGTTAATATCAATACCTAAAGAAGAGTCAATAAAAAAAAATAATGTTAGCAATTTTTTAAATAAAAACGTGATTTCTATCTAAAATTAGTTAAAATTTATCTTATGTTCATAATATAAGTGCTATTTTCCTAAATAAAAGTAAAGTTTAATCGATATAAATGTTTTTTAATATTTATATATGTTACAGCCAAAGTAATAAATATGAATATTATACATAATAGCTAGCCATTATGTATAAGGGCTACTCAATTTTGATAAAGTGATAAATGTCGCAGAATTAATCACATTAACTAGCCATTATATATGTTATAGTCAAAACTTATAACCACTTTTGACTGGTTTTTTCAGTCAAAAGTGGTTTTGACCATCAATGTTAGTCAAAACTCATTGAAATTTTTCCTTTTAACTGGCAAAATACAATATTAAGGCAAAAGTCAGAAACAGTTGGTTAGGTTAGGTTAGTATGGTGACCAAAGGACGCACGAGCCGAGCGAGCGAAGCGAGCGTGCCGCGGTAGCGGCCGGCAAATGCTAGAATCTAGTAATATGTACTAAGTATATTCTAGTTTTACATAAAAAAATGCTTCTTGCACTCGGCGGCCACTACCGCGGCACGCTCGCTTCGCTCGCTCGGCTCGTGCGTCCTTTGGTCACCATATTAACCTACCCTAACCAACTGTTTCTGACTTTTGCCAGTTAAAAGGTAGAATTTAATGAGTTAATCACTTTATCAAAATTGAGTAGCCCTTATACATAATGGCTAGTTATTATGTATAATATTCATGTTTATTACTTTGGCTGTAACATATACACATATATTATATCACTCACCTCATCGGGGTCACTTTTGACTCGATACCACTTACGTTGCCCTTTTTAGCGATACCAGCTAAGGGTTGAACGTCGTGCATTCATTTCACATCATTTTGCACAGTATAGACTAACTAAATAGCTGTTAAGAGCGTTTATAGGGCTCACTAGCGCCGCCAATAGAAAAAAAATCATAATTCGCAAATAAGATAAATAATGTTAAATGTTGATAACAAAGTCTTGAGAAAAGGAAATAAAGTATTTGTATAACACACTCTCAACATTTTAAATGTTTTTCAAGTAAATAAATATTGCATTATAAACAAAAACGGCCGTTTTTTTTTCGAATGCGAAATTTAACTAATTAAAAAACATTTAAAGTGTTGAGAGTGTGGTATACAAATACTTTATTACCTTTTCTCAAGACTTTGTTATCAACATTTAACATTATTTATCTTATTTGCGAATTATGATTTTTTTTCTATTGGCGGCGCTAGTGAGCCGCGTAAAGGCCCTTAAACAGAACGGACACATTTAGACAAGTTGCCTTAGGTAAAATATTGTTTAAATCTAATAAAAGAAATTGTTGCCATTTTTATTTTAATATCAATATTATCATAATCAATAAAACCAAGAAGTAATACAAAGAAAAAATGTTTTCTATTGGATTACAATATTATTATACAATGTCATGACAGTATATTTACTAAATGCCTGTAGACACGCAGTCTTATAATTATATCCTAGGACTATAGCTTACTTACTTCTTTCAAAACAAAAATTAAAACGGTTTAAGTAAACAAAACTTATTTAAATACTCTTGAAAACTATTTGAGTGATAAAAATTCCTGGATTTAAAACAGCATGTAGGACACAAATTAATGTCTACACAACATACATAACATTTTTGTCACACAAATAAGATTCTTATTACTTACTTCTTATTTCTTACTTGGCTGTAGTTTACAGACAAAACCATCCTGACTTTCATAAGTGTTACTGTGAGAGTAATAGATATATAAAAAATATTTAATTCCCTTGAAATAAAATGAGTTTAGTAAACTTTTGTCGTTTAGTTGAAAAATTATTATTACACATCTTAGCTTCATGGTTTAAACGAATAATACAATATTTATTTATTATCGCACGTATTAAATGAATCCGATGATTAAAGGTAGCAGGTTGATGAAAAGAATGAGTATGTAAACAACTAAAAACGTCTGTGTCAATGAAACATTTTAGGGAATTTGATGTTATATAATTGTAACTGTACTTAGAGGAAAGTTCGTTTTTTCCACTCTCTTTAATCAAACGACGTATGACTACATCCGTTGAAAGACAAATTTTGTAAACATTTTCAGAGGAGTAGCACAGTCCACCCATATCCTTAATGGAGATAAGTTTATGGTGAGGTAGTCTGTGGGTTGTAGTCAGGCTGTCAATACAGTCTTCACAATGTAATAGTTCAATTAAATTCCTAGCAATGTATCCTGAAATGTATCCAACTATAAGTTTGGTAGATTGTGTAACAGAGTTTTCATCCAACATGGCTGCAAAAATCGCGCAATTGTTTTGCGTTTCAGTTTCAGATGCAATTATTGTTGTCCTCTCTATAACGTCGTAATTAGTTTCATTTAAACAGTTAGTACTATTTATAATATTTACTGATGATGAATTTAATATACTAAAATTGTCTAAAGGTAGGCAATTGCCAGTGAACGAAGACCGTAATTCTAAATGATTTAATGTTTTTTTATATGCTGATCTAAATTGAAGAATGTTAGGGTTATTGTTATAGCCTCCATGTTTTCTAATCAACCCAAAAAACAACTCTAAGTGGTCTTGGCTTAAACGATAAGTTGAAATATATTTTAATATTTCTTTTTCCTCTACTAAGTCATTAAAAAGTATTTTAAGGGATTCTATACATATAAGGGCACCCAAAAATCCTCTATTGTTTACTGTGTCAAGAACACTCCTTTTCTGCACATTAACTTCAATACGCGGTATCTGGTTTCTTCTTTTGATTGTTCTTTTAGTTTTACAGAAAAATGAAAGCTGGAGAATATAATGTTTTATTTGATCCATCATTGAAAAAACTTCCGCTTTGTTAGTTAAATCTATTGGTCTCTTAAAACCATAAAAATTAAATTTTCTTGAGTTCATTAAATCAAAAAAATTATTAAATAAAGTTATAAAAGTTACAGTCCCTATAGAATTTTTAAATTTATTAGATTTTAGCACTTCGTCACAAAGTGTTAATGCCTTAGCGACACTTGTACTCAAAAGTTGTGTAGCCAGTTTCACTTTCATTATTTGGTGTCGGAAATGTATATGACGGGTTGTCAATTTATTGGCAAAACGGAGACCTTCATTTTCCTGCAGTTCATTTAAATTAATTAAAAGCTGCCACTTAATTTCATTTTGGTCTGCATCAAACATTATTTTTTTGTTTTCAAACGTATTTCTTATTATTTTATAACATGGCAAGGGTCTAGAAAGACGCATACTTTTTCTGATGTACACTCAAGGAATTTAATTGTTTAGCAATTTGCTTAATTTTGAAATCGGTCAGGTTACTATTTACCGACTACAGACGACGGATGACGAACCCCGACGTCTTGGGAGTCGTAAAATTAATTAGACAAGGTATATATACCTAGCCTTGTCTATCTATGACAGACAGGTATTTTGTGTTAAAATAAAATTCTTCAATTTTATATTGTTGACAGACCAAAGTTAAGTCAAACTAAACTAGACCTTATCTACCATCTCCATCAAACAGTATCCTTAGTCCGAGTTTGTGTCACTATTAACAATAAAGTATATCGAGTAGCATTCGCTGTTCTGATTGGTTCAATGCATTGTATTGATAATACTGTCAAAATTTTATTTTTTACTCTTTGGACAGAATGGTGGAAGTTTGTAAACAAAGAAGTTTGAAGTGCAATTCATACTTATTGGTTATATTTTATATTATGTCAATTTTGAGGTGTAATATCTTTCAAATTCGCTAGGATTATTTTGGTACCTATATAATACGACTAAATTACGTAGGTTGTGTACCTGCTAAACAATTAAATTCCTTGACCGTACATGGATGTAAAAAGTATGTTATTAAATTATTATAATCGGAGAACTTACAACCTAATTTCTCAGCAGCCTTAAAGTTAGTTGAGCATCCGTCAAATGTGATACTCGCAACTCGTACTCCAACAGTGTGACATTTTTCTAAGCATAACGTAACTAAATTAGCCTTGGATTCCGCATTAATACTGCGTATTAAAAAATATCCAACTGGTAATTTCCAAGACTCGTTTAAGGAAACTAGCATAAAAACTAAAGCTTGAGTTGCTACTGTATCTTCTTCGGAACCAGTTAAAGGTCCACCTCCAAAATTGACAGAACCAAGTTTAACTTTATTATGAAATAGCTTTTGTTGTCTAATGGCTATTTCATCAAATACCAACGAACATACAACTGGTTTATCGGCTATTAGGCATTTTTCTTTTAATATCCGAAAAGCTTCTGTCGTGAAACCAGGTTCAGCATTAACTGAAGAATACCATCTAGAGATCGTTCTTGGATGTGGTAGGACTTTATTGTAAGAATGTCGTACATACTTGTACGCAGCGGGTGAATAATAATGGAGAGTTAATGCAAATTTACGAAGCAAAGATGTTTAGAATAATTTATGTTTATTTTTATTATTCAAGAAGGTTTTATGAAGTTCTATGATTTCAGCTTTGGCCATCAACTCATTGGCAACTGGAGAATCTAACTTATATTTATTTTCTAAATCAGCAACAATTTTTTTGTAATTTTGGTTTTTATTTTTTAAGTATCTATTTTGACGCTGAATTTTCCGGATCTTTTCTTGAAGAGACATTCTTTTTGTAATTTCTGCATTTAATTTCTTTTTGAGACCAACTTTTCGTGGAGAATCAAAAACTGACAGATCACTTACTGGTTCTGATATCGGTTCTGACATTGGTTCTAATATCTCAGGAAAAGGAGAACACTAAATAAAAAAGATAATAAAATTACTTCCAATAAATTAAAATATAATCTAACAAAATTAGCACATAGATGATAAAATATCTTACGGGTATTGCGGATTTTTTGAGAAAAGTTCTTCCCGCCTTTGTAATGTACTTGTCACTTGCTTGAAAATGTAAGGAACAGATACGTGAATGATTTGACGGTAACCAAGTGGGTTCGTTACGATTTTGTTGTACAAATTGAATCCAACGTTCTCTGTTTTCATGACCAGGACGAAGAAACCTAAAATAACATGTACCTATGTAATATTTCGAATTTAAAACATAAATTTAAATAGACCCATATTTTAATAAGCCGTAGAATTTAATTATTTTTTTTTATACTTTCTATTGACTTTACTAAGTGGTCATGCAATATTTATTAGTTTATCTTTACTTCTGATTACCATCACCAACTCAAAGTAGTAATTTACAAAATAAAAAATAAAATTAGGTACAATAGTAAAAAATCTGTCTGCGGATGTTTATTTTGTAGATCTATGATAAATATGGCGTTCGCACCTTTCCTTTGCTATTATGATGATTTATATTTTATTGTGTTTTAAAATTATTTCGTGTATTTACCTGTGGAAAACCACCCCTAAGGATTTGTTTACATTTCTAGTTGTTTTAGTACAAGTTTTTACAACACAAGCCGGCATTTGGATGCTTCTGTTATTTTTTTTCGTTTTGACAAATATGTGTTCTCGCTACAAGGTTCAAATGTCGACTGAGACAACTGGGGTGCATACACCCCATTTGTTGGAGCACACATTTTGTTCGGGATGTCTTCTCTAGTACGTAGTACATATTACCTCAATGTTAATAACAAAGGTCTTTTATGATATGAATGAATACTTCAATGAAAAATTCTAGTATACTGTTTTCCTTTTATATTGTTAGTTTTTAAGTACCTACTCTTGCAATGCTCGTTCGGGCAGACTGTTGATACCACATTACCTACTATGTTTACCTTTATGTCATTGATTTACAAAAAAACCAAAGATACACACTCCACTTCCCAAAACCGTTCGCAACAAATAGGCGCACAATGCGCTTTTTTTAAATTAGTGTCGTCGTCTGTTCTACCGGCAAACGTCAATCATTAAATTTTATTGCTTTTTGTGCATTACTTTTTAAATACAACTTTATGTCATGCGTGTAAGATTGAATTTGAAAAAAAAATATGTTTACGATATTACTATACGTATTTATTGCGTATGTATAATTTGGTGACCCTTTTGGCTGTTAGTTTTGTTTGAAAATGTGCATCTTGGGTTTTTTGTAAATCAATGCTTTATGTACACAGTTTTTTTGCAATAAATGTCTTTGTCTTTGTCTAAAACTTTGAATTGAAACTAACTTTTCTCTACATAATCTGTGAAAAAGTTTCCTCCTGTCAAAGTGTCACTGATTGACAATTTTTGTTATCAAATTGCAAAACATTGCATTGTTGATTGATATTTAATTTCTAATATTCCTTGTAAAATTTAATAATTATATGCTTTAGGATCTAGTAAGCTATTAATATTAAATTTCTTTAATATGAAATTATTGATTATGAACATTTATTGACTTTTTGTTCCTCGTTTTGATCTTTCAGCATTCACGATGGGTGAGCGTAAAGGTCAGAATCTTTACTACCCCCCTGACTACGACCCTAAAGTCGGGGGGTTAAACAAGTTTGTTGGGACTCATGCATTACGAGAGAGAGCCAGAAAGCTTCACATGGGTATCCTCATCATCCGCTTCGAGATGCCGTACAACATCTGGTGTGACGGTTGTAACAATCACATAGGAATGGGAGTAAGGTACAACGCAGAGAAGACTAAGATCGGAATGTACTATACCACACCTGTATACCAGTTTCGCATGAAATGTCATCTTTGTGATAATCATTTTGAAATTAAAACTGATCCTGGGGTAAATATTCAGTATCTTTATAAATTTTCATTCAAATTTTAACAGGCTACATAGACATCTATGATTTGTAAATTAGAATCAATAATTCCATGAACTGCCTCAGTGGTAAAGATGTTGTAAATGCAGCTGCCCTGCTTTAGGTCATGGGTTTGAATCCTATGTAAGATAATTATTTGAGCAATTCACTAATTATTGTAATAAGCCTATTAGACTAGTAGCTCTATTCAGGTCAAGTCCTGAACAAAGTTGGCTGACTTTATAAAATAAGATCAAAACTTTTATACCAACCTGTCCAATAGTTGTAATAAATAATAAAAAAATAAAATTTAAGGATGTTTTCTTTATCTAGCAGTAGTATCTTACCAGCTGCTAGGCCAAATTAAATTATAAAAATATAGAACAAAGAATTATGTTTTTAATACATCTCTTGTTAATATATAAATTAAATGAAATTCATATTTATTTTTCTAGAACTTTGACTATGTGATAGTATCTGGAGCAAGACGTCAAGAAAATAGATGGGATCCCACAGAAAATGGTCAGATTGTTCCGGAAACAAAGGAGGCTCAGAAAAAGCTCTTTGACGATGCTATGTTCAAACTAGAACATAAGACGGGAGATGAAGACACGGCCAAATTGGATAAGCCTAGGCTTGGAAAGCTGGTTGGAAGAAATTTGTCTGTCTGGAAAGATGATTACGAAGCCAATTGTTCTTTGAGGAGAAATTTTAGAGTAAGTTTTTAGTCTATGTTATACTGTAATCTCCCTGCTGGCTAGTCTGATTGATACAGAGTAGTGTTGGACGGGACTCGAGTTTTTTAAGCCCTAATTTAGCGACTGGACTCATTTTGACAGAGCTCGCAAGACTCTGACTAAAATAAGTCCTGAGTTATGAGTCTTGAGTCCTTTTATTGAGTCCTAATGCAAAAAGACTCGACTCATAGGACTGAGTTTTTATTGTAGAACTCAAGTTTTTAAATAAAACTTAAGTCATATTAAAGAACTTGAGTTTTTCAAAGAAAATTGAGTCCTCTTAAGATTTTTGACAAATTACTTATTTACAAATACTCTGTAACCAACTTATTCTTATAAATAATAATAAACGAGATTATACGTGAATATGCTAGGTTCAGTATTTATTGCTTAAAATGTAATTATTAACCTATAGATTGGAAATGTATTTCAACAGAATGAAAATAAAACTCACTTTTTTAAAAAAGACTGGAGCTCGCATTGAACTTGAGTCTTAAAAGTTTATTTAAAAATAATTATCGTTAAAAGACTCGAGTTCTCGAGTCATATTGTGAGGACTCGTAAGTCTTGTCACTGACAAAAAGGCTTGAGCTCTCATTTATGAGTCCAGTCTCCAAAACTCGAGTCCAGTCCCTAAATAACGACTTAAAAAACTCGAGTCCTGTCCATCACTAATACAGAGTAAGGCATCAAGTTTTTCTAAGAGGAAGCTTAACATTATGCATTCAATCAATCAATCAAAACATTTATTTTCTTCACAAATTTTACAATTAAAAGATACATATTACTTCAATTAATTACAATTAAACTTAGACTAGACTTTAGATGGTGTTTAGGTGCCGAATACAATCTGTAAAGGACTGGTGCCTGATATAGGTTACATTAATAATAAATTAACTGCTACAATGCCAAAGCTTACATGTATGCCGCTGCCATGCCTGATGTTGTGGCTTTGAGTTCTATGCAAGATTCACAAATTATTATCTTGCCCCTGGATGTTCTTTGTGTCCCTTGATTTCATATCTATAAAAGTTCCTATAGCACAGAAGTTGATTTCTAGTGTAATAAAAATACTTTACCGTGTTATCATTCTCAAACTATAAAAGCATTCTATATTTCTTACAGAAAAGAAGAAAAGAATTAGAAGAGTCTTCAGTGAATGACAGCCTACTTCTAGCTAAATCATCTTTAGACATAAACCTTCTACCAGAGAATGAGGATGACAGGAACATGGCATCGCTTCTATCTCTACAACCATCACGGACTTTCGAAGAGTCACAAACACAAACAAGAAGTAAACTACTAAATACACCGGCATTACCAAGCTCTAGTGGTCTCCTTACAAGCTTTGGAGGCTTAAAAAAAGAAGAATCTTTAGTTAAAAATTTACCGTTGTCAAGAAATTCTCTGGGAATTGCTATTAAAAGGCCTAAAGTTGATGTAAAAAGTAATAGTGATTTAACAAATAAATTAAATACTGAAAATGAAATAAGTAAAGATGTTGAGTGTAAGGATAAATTGATAAATGAATTCAAAGACTGTATCGGTGATAAAAATGTAAATGATATAAAAGAAGAAAAAGTTAGTAACAGTTTGTCTTTGATTGGTGATTACAGCTCTAGTGAGGAAAGTTCTTGATTCTTAACCCTTTCCTAAGTGATAATGTCAAATACAACACTTCAGCATAGTAAAAATATATACAGTATTTCGACTGCATAGAAACGGACGAAACGCGAGATATACCTACACGCTCACGATAGAGATGGCTTTGCGGAGTGAACAGTCGCGACTGTGCCGCAGTAACGAGCGGGAAAGTAGGTAAATGTAATTAAAAAGCTGGAGGTGGTAGCCCTATCGTATGTTTACGTACCGCGCAGCCGTAGGCATTTATAATAAATATTCGGCCGAGATAGACTACTGGTTATACTGTGTCTTCGTTGTTGTGTGAGTTGTTGCAGAGATAATACCCAAATGTAGCTACAATAATTACAGTTATGAAAACTGTTTAGTTCTTCTTCTTACTCATAAGGATATATGGATGTACTATCAACCAATTAATGCCCAACTGCAAGAATTCGGCACCTCCGGTGATTCAAAGAAACTTGGTACTTTGGTGAGAGAAATTACTTACTACTGATAAACTATTACAGAATTTTATTACAAAAGTAAGAAATAGTGAAAACTGCTTGTTTATCTTAATATACACTGTTTATTTATGTCTGTTATGTTAATTCTTCAAATAATTATGTGTAGAACATAATTATATAAATATTATAAATTTTATACAATATGTAATTAAAGTTTTATTTTTATACTGGACTTGCAAAACCCCAGACAGGACAATATATTTCGACCCTTGATACCAAACCCTCATAATATAAGTGCTTGTGTAAAAAAAATTTTTTGGATAGGTGACTTTTCTAGTACTCCAAAGTTCTCTACGTACTCTTTCTAGTACTACTGGGGCTAAGTATTTCAAAGAAATAAAAATTCATATTACAGAATCATTTTTATATTTATTTCCATTTAAAAAACATTCATATTTGTTTATAACATTCGATGTAAGCATGCGTTATCGGTTAAGCCATCGTTATGTAGTTAGACAAATTATTTACAACTAGAGGTAAACGCTTGCTAATCTGTTTCTTATTAATAGATACAACATACAAAACATAACGTTGTTAACATATATTTTATCTATAAAGCTTTTATTTGCTATAAATTAACTAAATAAAAAAAAACAATAAATTTACTACTTACTCCGAAACTTTGCTTCGATATTCAAATTTGTTTATTGCCTAAAGCCCGATTTACACATCGACAAGTACAGTAGCGAGTTAAGTAGTAAGTTGTTAATTTAAATAGAGATCCATCCTATTTTTTGGCGAGTTAAGTTGGTAAGACGCGAGAGAAGGGGCTACTGTACTTGCCGATGTGTAAATCGGGCTTTACTGCGCAAAGTATCAAACTTTACCTACTTTAAGCGGTTAAGTAATTCCTATATCGGACAAACAGTTTAAATTTGGAACTTGCTACCAACGCGTGATTCCTTCATCTAAGATACTGGGTCATAAAAAAAGAATTGAAATATAATTGCAAGAACCTGCGTTACAAAAGATAAGATAAAACATAGGTATATTTTGTTTAAAAACATTAAACAGTATTACAATTAATTTTTAAAACACATTATATTAGACATGAACATAATGTGATGCATAAATGAATTTAGAATGTTCAATCGGGTATTTTTTTAGTTACTAGAATACTCCACCAAACACACACATATTATGCGACTTCAATAAATTATATTTGTAGGTAAAATTCTTATTTGGGACCGGAGGGTCCTTAAACCAGTCATTGGATCTCAGTACAGTTACTTTATCTTTTAAATTATAATTATAAAATGTGTTTGGTAGACAGTCAGTTCTTAATTTTGTGCTTTATGACAATTGTAGTTTTGAATACCTTAATGGTCTTTATGTAGGTACATTCAATACATACGAACAAATAAATATTCTACTTAAACCTATGCATTATATTGACATCAATGTAAAGACATTTATTATTTCATCTTCTATTCAGCGAAATGTAAAGGAAAAACGCGACTCTATTTTCCCAAATAGAGTAGAGAGAGAGCTGTACGCAAGCATCACATCAAACTACACATTTTCATTCGAAAACGTATCTTATTACAAGGGATTAAGGTAGGTATACGGGGAGTCTATGTTGATGTGTTGCTGTGCGTACCTTTCTTCCTAGGTATAAATTAGGTACATCGTTTATCGAGTCGGAGAAACATGGGTCTGAGAATCGCACCCATTTGCCCACGAAAGTGTGTATAATATCTAACCTTATCGTCTTAAAACTGTCAACGTAGGGAGTTCGACACAGTTCCCTGCTGGCAATGCAAAAAAGCTCTTACATCAATGAAATTACTGAGGCTATAAGTATTAACATTTTACGGATAATATCTATTGCAAATCTTTCTAGAACAAGGAGGTAGGGTTACGTATTAATTTTTAATGTGACCTTTAATCTAGTAATATTTAGTAGGTACATGCATCTTTGACACACACCCTTGGCTTTGCATGTTATCTGTCTTACAAGTACTTACATAATTATGTTTCAGCATTTCCATGCTGAACTGTATTATAATCCATGTCCCTTTTTTATCCCATATTTGTTTTGTACTTATCATAAGTATTAGTTGTTATATGATTTATTATGTCGAGCTTAAGACATATGGACTGTAAAATCTAAAATGTAGAAACAGGTACCCACAGGACAGGCTTGCCTAGTGTGGGGCCAAAGGTAATGTTTAAATTATGTACAACTTTATTGTTAATAAATGTTTTTTATTTTTTTTATTATTTCGCTAAATAGAAGATTGAACAATACTGGTAGGTAACTTATAAATACCTACACTAACAGCAAATGATTATATATTTATTAACAATTAACAAGCTTATACACTAAACATTGAATAAATACATAAAATAAATACGAAAATATTTTCAACATTTTTATTACATACATACATCATTGAGTATAAATATTAGGCAATTTAAATTGCACGGTTTATCATAATTTGCGCTAGGGGATCATGATGATGTCAATAATTTTAGGATAAAATACCTGCCTAGGAACACACAGCAACACATCAAGTTAAACATTTTCATTTGAAATTGTGTCTTATTTCAAGGTATTAAGGTACATGAGTGTGTAGCTTGTTTAGTTGCTGTGTGTACTATTAGCATACTGCCTAATAGTAAATAGGTATTAGGTATTTATCTATTCACGTCAGGCGTTACGTCACGTCTGTTGGCAGTCAGGACCTCGTTCAAGGACGTTATTGGCATAAGTCAGGACCGTGTTCTGCCAACTTGTCATGTCTTGTCTATGGAGTGTTAGATCACACTCTTCATTTTTATAAAACATTCAAAAACGCCATAAATATGTAAAAAATGAGTGGTATTCTGTTGGGCCTGACGAAACTTGATCCTGACAGACATAGATGACAATAGAATATTTTTATAAAACTAATAAAATATTAAAATAATAACAAACTATTCATAGTTTGAAATCAGGCTAATCTTAAGCATACATGGGATTTTCTCGAAAAAAATTAATATTAATTACCAGGTACCTATTACATACTTAAAAAAAAACAAAAACACGTCAACTTAACACAACGGAATTTTAAAACAGAATGGTATTCGTTAGATATAATAACTTAATTATAGCCTGCTTGTTTCAATACTTACTTAAAAGTAAAGCTGACTAGATTTGAGATCGCTAAAGTTAAATATTGAATAATATTTATAAATCAAAGTAATCTTTTATTTTCATTATTGTCTTTATAAGACGATTTACCATCGAGAATTTCTACTTTTATTCTAGGTACTTTCCCTTTGTTCACTAGTCAAAATGCTAGCTAGAGACATATAAACTTCTTGTTATAAATGCTGCCCAGGGTAACCAATGGGTACACGCAGCAACTAATCAAGCTAGACACTCATGTACCTTAATACCTTAAAATAAGACACATTTTCAAATGAAAATGTTTAACTTGATGTGTTGCTGTGTGTACATTACACCATAAGAAATTGATTAATAATATAGTTACCACATAAATACATATTGGTTACCGTAACACAAAATTAAATAAATATAATTTCAACTGCATACCTACTGATTAGATTATCCTGAATATTCTATTAATTCTCAACCATTACAAATTAATGTTTATGGAGCATGCGATTTAAAAGTAGCCTGTGTTCATAACTTGCTCTATTGAACTGACACGGACTACGTTCAAAAGTTTCAATAAAATAAAAGAATACAAAAAACTTGGTCTATTGCTTTTCCTGGCCATAGATTGCACAAGAGGATGACCTTTTGTGAACTCTACAGCTATTTGTAAAACGAATAAACTTGCTTTTATACATAGTTTGGAATAAACCCTGTTACACAGGACGAGACCATAGCGTCAGAAAAAAATTAGGCATTTTTTTTAATCATAAAAAAAAATCAAGTCCTTAATCTTTATTTCTTAGTTACGTGTCCATAACTACTAAAATCAGATCCTTTTCTTTTTTACAGTGAATTATAACAGGATTTCCAATGTTTGCAAAATTAAGTACGCAATTAAAATAATTTCATTAGTTCCTATAGCAACATGTTTAGCCCCCTTTTATTTCATTTTAATGCATAATTATTAAAAAATCATTTCTTTATTAAGTATTAAGTACAAATTGTTTATTTAATATGTAGGTAGTACAGTCACGAGCAATAATATGTACACATTTTCGCATTTTGTAAACCAGTTATCTAAAGTTCTGCCAATCCAAAATTGAAAATTCGAAGATTAATTCAAAACTGTACGGAACCTCTTCTAAATTACGAATTCATTTTGATATTGTAATGTCTAGATAAACGTGCAGATAGTTTAGAAAATTTGAAAATGTGTACATATTATTGCTCGTGACTGTACCTTAGTTTAGTCTTAATTCTGTTCTGTAGAACATCTTTTGTCTTCAAGCGCGAATATAAGCGCGCATTCTATTTTAGCTTTCAGCCATGACAGGGCTTCTGGGTCAGATACTTCGATTACTTTCTCGTCTGTTGCGAAGTAGTTTACTAGTTCGTCCTGGAACAAAGTTTATTCACTCATTAAACAGAAATTTCTCTCTTCTCCGTGTGGTGACGGAGTAAAAATAAAATATGTCACCACCCCATCTCATCCCATGGGTGTCGAAAAACCGACTACGGGACTACCTCTGAATACTTATTATCATTATCATATTAATTTACGAAATAAAAAGAAGAAAAACTTGAAATTAAACCCTATAAGTACCAATCCAAGTCTGGCCAGCATGGTATTAGTAGGCCAAGTATCCCTTCGTCATAGGAGGAGGCCCGTCCCTGCAGTGGGACATTAATGGGCTGTTATGATGAAACAGAAATTTAATAATATCAAACATCACAATGGCATTGGTTACATTCCATGATCCATCCAAGATTCCCGCTACATATATTGTGTTATCATCATATCAGCCAATTGACGTCGACTGTTGGACATCATTTTGTGCACAGAGTTTGCACACAGACCAATCTGTTTGTTTTCTTTGTAAATAATATCACAAAGAAGTATCAGCATTTATATCTATTACATAGTACAAGTTCAGCTTAGGTTGGGATTAGATGGCGTTTTGTGTGAAATTGGAATATACCTACTTTGCTAAAATGTTTATTTATACCCACACAATAATGAACCTTACCTGCTTAATATTTAAGATTAGTTTGTCGTCGACTACTGTAGGTTCTCCAATAATGTCATCAAGTTTGACAGCCCACTCCACGTGCCAGGATCCGCTCGCACCGCCAGCTCGCACCATGAATATGTGCCTGAAAGTATTACAAGTTTATTAGAAACTTCGTATGGTAGAAAGAGTAAGAATATAGAGACGTACATGCTGTCACCAACTCAACTTATGGAATACCTAGCTGTCATTAAAACCAACTAATATAAATAACAAATAGGTATTGTTTTTACGAAGAGAAAACAAGAGTCACTTAGTATAAAACCAAACTGTCTAGCCAGCATGGTGTCAAGGCAAGTTTTGTTCCATTTCTGTTTATTATTAATTTACTATAAATCCACTCAATAATACAAGCTTACTGTAATAGGCTTATATGTATCTAATGTCCCAATGAAAAGATGAAGTAGTGAAAGGATAACTTTAGTCTCCCAAAATCACGCCGGCTGAGATGGATTGGTGTTATCTTCTTCTTGCAATATTAATATTTTTTTGTGGAATCTTCTTAAAAAAAAAAAGTAAACTCAGGATAAAAAGGAGGTGGTGACAGGTGCGGGGGCACCTTTCATCCCATTGCACGACTCACCACCACTATGTGGGTGAGAACGGCTGGAGCACTCACGGCTCAAGAAGAGAAGGGCGCGCCTGTAATGGCGGGGATCGCCGGAGGGGGACTGGACGCAAAGGCTCTGCCGGTTTCCCAGGCCCCCTCCAAGTAAGGCGATGAAGGAGTGCCGCTGGGGACTTTTAGTGGGTACACTGGGGGGTCACCTCTGGGAGCCCCACATACCCCTCCCGTCTTTCGACGAGAGGGGATGCGTAGGCATTTTACCCTAGCGAAAAAAAAAAAGGATAAAAAGGAGCAAGTACTCACTGTGTACTAATAAGTAGTGTGCAGTTCGATTTAGGTCCGAGATGCGCGTGTGCTATATACGAGTCGGTGTCAGCGTAGTGACCACGCGCCAGTAAAGTCAGGAGTTGTAATCCAAGAGCCGCGTGTTGGGAATATGGTCTTACTCCCTGCAATATAGAACTTGAATTAGGATAGCATGACGTAGACAACAGTAAACATATAAAAACTAAGAAGTAAGGGGAATCGTCACAAACTTTTCTCATTAAAAACCCTTAATTACGTCATATACGAGGGGTGGCTGATAAGTTATCTACTTTGTTAAATAAAGTTACAAAAATGATATTGGTCACTATGTAATTTTATTACTTATGTATTCATTATTTAAAATTAGTAGCATTCATTTGTATTAATTGTTTTCGTTACGAATAAATAGTACACCAACACAGGAAACATGTCGGATGAAAATATTGAAACCCTAAAACTTGAGCACCGTGTTGTGTTTAAATGCCTATCTAAAGAGGTTAATTCGCCGTTTTAAATCAAACAGCGGAGGTTTGATGTGTTTGATGATTCGTGCCCTTCCTATTTCATAGGAAAGTTTTGGTCTTAACAATTTAAACATGGCCGTATGAGCACTGAAGGCAACCTCCGTAACGGACGGCCGGTTTCTGGAGTCACAGACGACAGATTTGATTTAATGAAAGAAATAATACTCGAAGATCGGAGTCTTAAGCAGGTGGCGATTAATAGAGATGGTAGAATAAGTAAGGAACGTGTTAACGTAATTATTTAAAATTTTAGAGGAAGTATTACCATTATTTAGGGATGTCAAAGGTGAGCGCCCAATGTGTACCCAGAATTCTGACGTCCTTTGTCAAACAAAAACGAGTTGAATGTTGTGAGGCATTTTTGGACCCGGTAATAGACAAAGAAGAAAAACTATCTCCTGATTATTAACCAGCAAGGTAACCTGAATTCGCCAATGGGATCCGGAAAACAAACAGGAGTCAGTGCAACGGAAATTTAAAGGGGAGAAGCCATCGCGCAAGTTTAAGGTTTGGACGTCAGCTGGCACCTTATGGAACCAATTTTTTGGGATGTGGAAGGGATTATTTTTATAATTTACCTTCCAAAAAATACAACGATAAATGCCGCTTACTAAGCCAGTTTACTTGACCAACTGCAAGAAGCAATAAAGGAAAAATGAAGGGGCAAACTTGGTTAAGGAGTTTTAATTTTGCACGAAAATGCTGCGGTCCAAAGAGCTTTCTATGCAAGGTCGGTTTTAAATAAAAACGTCTTCACAGAACTAAACCATCTACCTTATAGTCTAGATTTGGCCCCCTGTGACTATTTCTCATTAAGAAATTTAAAGTAAAGCCTAAAGGGGAGAGATTTTTGACCAATGAGGAAATGAAGGGCGCTGTGGGTGGCCATTTTCGACGACCAATCCAAGAAATATTTTTTTGACGGTTTAATGTCTGTTATTAACAAATGTAATAAGTGTATTACAGTTGCAGAGAACTATATTAAATACTGAAGAAATATTAGCTTCCTATGTCTTTTCTTTCTATGTTAGGTAGATAACTTATCAGCCGGCCCATGTACCTTATCGATGCTCGATAACTATATTATAAGATTTAATCTACTTGAAAGATTTTGACACAGTAATTCTGTATTTTTTTATCAAATTAGATACTTACAACTCTTTTATCTATAAAAGAGTCTCACATAGAAGTAATTATTTCAAGGGTATATTCGCTATGCTGAAGTCTTCTTTCAATTCCCGTTTAACGCAAATCTTTGCGGAGATACTTTTTGTTTTCTATAAATCATTATTATTAGCTATATTTAACATAGTAGAACTAAGCATGAGCATATAACTATAGTTTATTCGCGATGCAGTGGCACATCAGAGGTAAGGGTGTATTCACAGTGGTGTTAAATTTCAAACAAAATGTAAAATGTAATTTAATTTAAATTTTAAAACATTTGACTGGTTAGGGGGCGGGGCTAGGTCGTTGGACAATGACAACTCGCTGCATTCTAAACGCGAATGAACTGTAGATGACGTTATACAAGTATATTAAGAACGTAATACGTATATCCCTCACCTCAATAGACGCACAATGCCTGGGCAGTCTCCGTCTCGCCAGCAGTCTTCCCCCGCTGCGCTCTACACAAGCTTTCAACGCGCTCTCAGCGCTGTTCACGTTTAGCTGACGAGATAGCGATGCCTTCGCAGCTTCTCGGCATACATCTAGATGATAAAACATACTTAGTAGTGCTTCAATAGACTAACCCCCGGTTTCCGAATGACTGATCAAGTAAAAATCAACTAATTAAGTGTCAAAACTATCATTTTCAGAAACTAAAATGATAGTTTTGACACTTGATTAGTTGATTTTTACTTGATCAGTCATTCAGAAACTGGGGGTAAATTTGTTTTGTAGAAGAAAATGGTTTTATAGGGCTTGGGAGTTCTATGCTGCATCCGTTAATTTGGATAACTTATTGCACGCGTGATTACGTGCGGTCTTCTATCGTTATTCGACGCTTCCAACGAATTTGGGCTATAAGTTAGGTTTAGATTGTTTTAGAACTGAAGTTGGTACGTAGGTTCAATACGTACTGGTAACATAGGTACACTTTCAGTAAAATTGTCACAAACATCCCGGATCAGCTGAGGGTTTTCTCCACTAATGGATGGGAACACTAACATCATGATGTCCAGGAGTATTCTCCCAGACGGATGTGCATTCCCGTCGATTTTACGAAACATACAGGACGAGATAGGTTTGTGACGTTTTGTAGTATGAAGCACTAACTTAATTACCATCAAGTTATGTAATATTAGAAATAGTACCAAACTCCTCAAATAAACCCTCATTTTATGAAATAAGTAAATTATGACGCATGCAATTAAATATAAGGTACCTAGTTATTCATGCACTACAATACTCACTTTGCACAACGACACAGTCGTCATCTGTCGGCGAATGCAGATCAAAGGACAAATAGAAATACATTTATTAAACTACTATTATTGATACTAATAAAATTGTTACACAAAATAGGTATGACGAGAGTTAAAAAGTTAAAAGTTTTTGGTGAGTTACGAGATATCAAAGATTTTGAGGAAACAAACTTAGCTTGTCTATACCAATAACATAAGTTTATTATTTGAACAAAATCAACTCTCGTCACGGTAGTAATAGAATTTACTAAAACAACCATTGAACGATTGAACAAACCATGCAATTATTGATCAATCCAGAAATAATCGATGCATTATAAGGTCAAGAAATAGAATAGGAATCATAAAAATGAAAGACTTGACAAGACAGACGTGTTTAACAATCGAGAAAAACTGAAACCAAATTGATATTATCGATTGATTATTTTGTGATAATTAGGAACATGCTTACACAATTAACATATTTGATAAATGGCCTCTAGTGATAAAATGAACTCCGCAAGATATAAGATGAAGAAATTTCAAGCGTCTATGCCAATTTGTTATGTAAAAGTATCCAAAAACACATTTTGGCGAGGGGGACAGCATGAGAAAAGGAGATATTTGAGATATAAAAGCTACTGGCTTTTATATCTCAAATATCACCAGAGGCCTAATGAAAGTTGGATTTAATTTAAAGTATTAATAGAATAAAAACAGCGAGTACGTGACCAAGTTAATAATCCAAAGAAAGTACTAATATTGTTAACAGTTAATTAAAAATGTTCAAAGACGTGTTTGCCAATTTTTTGTTTGACTTGAAAGCACGGATCACACTGGCCGTAGTATGCGAAAGACCACAGCCAGTAAAACTGTCTGAATCGCCATTTTTTTTTATTGCTACTCTTATTTGTAAAACTTTCAAAAGGGTCAGGTTCTCGCTTAACACAAACAAAAACACACGAATACTATTAAACTTGATGAAAAATATACCAAGGCTATAGAGTTTCTTGGCTTACCGAATGTAGGCCTTGCGACTAATGCTGTCAGTGCTAGAGCAATGCTAGCGGGGTTGTTGCTGTCCGCTTCCATGACATTCTCTGGGATGTCATTGCTTAGTCGTGGCATTTCACCTAGAGATACAGTGGTTTAAATACGTCGAAATCAGTACCTACTAAAATATGTATGAAAAGTAAAAGTGGAAAGACAACTCAACAAATGACAACTTATAAAAAAATGAAACTAAATAACTACTAACAAAACCAATAAAAAAGACACTAACAAAAATAAAAAGAAACAAAAAACGTAGAATTAAATTATAAATAAAACAAACACCAAAAAACAAAAACGAAAAGAGACAAATTATATTAAATAAAGAATTTAAATAATTTCTTCTTTATAAATAGTGGCACGAAATCATTATTCGTTCTAAACCTGGTTGAAATGGTTACCCAAAAAACATTAAACAGTAGATATGAGGCTTATAGCTGAATTAATTAGTCGCTTCGTAGTCCTAAACCTTGTCCGTTGAAGTTAAAGAACGAACAAATAAGTCTGAGGTTTATTACCGTTACGGAATAATTAGTTACCAGCTTTCCTCTTAGGCGTCTGGGGCTTAGGCAGCTCTTCAAACATAGAGCTTGACCTGGTAGAGGGACTTGCGTGAAGCCCTAGCAGGGCAGCAGCTCCTTCTTCCAATCTTGACGACACATCTACTGTCTTACGACCAAGACAGAAGCCCTGAAATTTTAATCAAGTTGTTTTTTGTAATCTTGTCCGTATAAGGGTCGTAGCACAGATAACAAAACGTAAAGGGATCGCACCGTATAAACTCGAGCCGTTCAGTATTATTTGTATGAAACTCCTTACTGCAACGCATACTAAGCGGAATTGTAACGTAATCGGATTTTTGACGTTTGACACCGAGGAAAAAGGCGACGCGGCGCGGGGCCGATCCGTTTACGTTAGGGTAATATGTGCTACGACCAGAAGTAGTATTATGAAGAAGAAATATTTTTTTTAATACTATGCGGACCAAGGTAAGGTTCCGTATCAAGGTTTTAATTTCTCACAAATATAAAATATCTTACAAAATACACAATTCTCAGCTTTCATGATATTATTCTCTGTTACCTTGTTATCTAAGAAAGTTTCTGTCTTTACAAAAAGAAGCATTGAACAAAACAACAAAACAAAACTCACCAAATATGGTTCATAATATTGCTTAAGTCCTCTCGAAAAGTCTCCTATGTGGCTGTAAGGGTTCCCAAGTATATTGAGTCCAAGAATCAGTACGTAGAACTGCTGAACAAGTTGCGTCCAATAATGTCTTGACGCCATGTCGACCACTGCTGAAGTTGTGATAGGGGCGTTTCGTAATTCTAGATAGGACATCCTGAAAATAAAGAAATTTTAGGCGATACAGTAGGCCAAGTGAGTTAGGAACCTCAAGGAAGATTTTCAATTTATTAAGTTTAATTTAAGTAGAGCCGGAGTGGTAATTTTCAATGCTACCAATAACGTCGCGGTTTGGGGGAATATTAGCGTAAAGAAGTTTCAATTACTATAACTACTATACTTTTACTTTTATAGGTACTGAAAGTTTGTTTTGTCGGAAATTACTATAATCGCTTTAGTCACTTTTACCACACGTATTCGTTTAAGCAAAATAGCAAAAGTTTTACCTTTTTCTTACCAAAAAAGGAACTAAAAAAAATACACTTACCTTAAAATAACATCTTTCATATCACAAAGCGATGATCCCCAAGAATTAAACAAGTACTCCAGCAGATCACTATTAAATAACTTTGGTCTATTCTCCTTTTTATTACCTAAACCAGACCTGCTAGGACTATTGCTTGTTTCAGCTGAATATCCTCTTGACGACAGACTTAACACCAGCTTAACAGGAGACAAGTGAACGAATTCAAACAGAACATTTCTTTGCGCATTTATCTGGCTTTTAATCGCAATAATAGGCAATGGCATATGAACTAAGGCAAGATCAGCACGGAGCCGAACAGCAGGCTTCTCTTCAATCTTCCAATGATTTAATATATCAAATACATAATTTACAAAACCTCGATCTAAATTGACGCAGTACTCTTGAACTAGAATTTTGAAGTATTTGTATACATCTTGGTTCAAGCTTGGTCTGTACTGCTTCAATGCTACAATTTCTATACAAGGCTTCAAGCCTCTACTCGACCTCACGTCAACTGGCACTGGTGCGGGGTAAAGGACGCTGGGGAATACAGCTTCATGTAACTGGTTATCAATCTGTAGTCTCTGACACTTCAAATGGCAGTAGCTATAAGTATCAGACTTACGAAATTGCAGCCAAAGACCAGGATTGTAATTTCTTCTAAGTTCTGAGAAGAACGGTTTGGTCATTTGCATTTTTTCCAAGTCTATGTGAATGTATTCTTTTAATTCACATTTCTTTTGATCTGTCTGATATTTCTCTTCAATCCAAGACGTTAGATCTGGTGATAGTTGCTTCCATTTATGACTTACGTTGACTTCCCATCTCGGTAATGAGTCTGATATACTAACGTAGGCAAGTTCTTTGACTCCTACGTTAGTTTGGACACAAACAGACAAACTGACACCTGATAGAGACATATATACTTCATAGTTACTTCTTTCTGAGTTTATTCTCATTCTGTACTGATACGCTAGTCTTTCATCTTGAGCTAAAGCGAAAACTCTCTGATGTCCATCCATGTAAGAAATCCAGTAGACAATTACTTTGTCTTTTCTCATTTTTTTGGTCTTTGGATTACTTTCTGGAAGCTCAGAGCTGTCAGAGTCATCACTACTTGAGTCACATGGCTCTGGTGATTTGGGAGTTAGCCTTTTAAGGGTCGAGGATAATTTAGAAGTAACACTGCTGGTGGCTACTAGTGACGAGTGCTTCACAGAATGAAAGCTAACCTTTTCCTCGCCGTAACTGTAAAAATAATAAACTGTTAGGTAAATGTATTATCACACATTGTTTCAAGATTCGAAAGCAAAAAGAAAAGCGTTAGTCAAATAAATTAAAACGTCTTGTTCTTAGTTCCGTAGGTAGACATGCACTGTCTACCTACGGAACTAGACACAAATAACTTATTAGTAAATAATGCCGTTATAATAATAATATGGTTGAATTATTAGTGATATTAATTAAGTAATACAGAAAATTATTAGTACTTAATAAAAAAAACATTGCTCACCCATCTTGCGCAAAATCAGCGATGAAACCCTTTCCTTTATTGTTGTAGATATTCCACATCAACTGCCTCTCTTTAGCCGGATCGTCCCAAGTGTAAAGCATGGACTGATATGGGCTAAGCAGAGCAACTTGTCCGGAGTCCGCTTGATGCAGTTTGAGGAACAAATCATCGCATAGATTGTCGATACGGACGGGAGAGTCGCCTGGAGTGAAGGTCTTGAAAGTTATTGTGAACGGACGGTCTGTTCCACCGGTCACTTCTACGCAGATCGCCGACTGAAAAGTTTTACAGAAATGTTTTATTATTTGTTTTAAATAATTAAAAAGTCGGCATAAAAGGAGTAAAATCAGTAATATTTGAAAATTCGCCATAAGGGTAATTGATGTATAATATTTTCGGTAAAGTCGACAAAACGTACTCTTTTAAAAGACGACTCCTGCACTCTTTCTTTTTTTTTTTAAAAAGACAACTCCCGCACTAGGGATCATGCCCTGTGTCGCGGGGACATTTACAAACATCAATTAACGGACACAAACTCCTGCACAACTACTAACGTCAATTTAATAGACACAAAAAACATTTTAAGTCAGGACAATAGTTTGATGATTGCACAAGAACTAGTTCTACATGGGAATTAAACCCGCGAATTCATGCGCAGCAACCGACAATTTATACTTAACAATATTTCCTTCAACAAAATATGATTTTATGAACTAATGTTATTCATAATTTCTACACCACAGGCTTAATAAAGAGTTTACTTAATTTTTTACCCAGTTTTGGAAAATGTTAGGGTAGATAAATCTTGAACCTCCTTAGTCCGTCAGAACCTTAAAAGAATAAAACTGACTAATGACCGTATTACCTAAATTATTGTCTAACAAACATAAATAATTGCCTAACAAAATTCCTTGTACCTACTTACGAACAGCGTTAAAAAACTTTTCTTATTTACAAAATGATTACCACTTTCCATAAAATACAACAACTACAAATAAATTATAATATATCACAAATATAAGGAACATACTAACATACATCCGCATAATACATAACATAGATAAGTACATGAAAGTTACGTTAACAGTTACATCATTGACAATACACGAGCGCGCGCGGTCACACCATGTAAAACTAACTCAATTAGCACTCACTACTTTCATCTCAAGTTTTATAAGACAGCTGGACCGCATCAGTTTCACACAGTTAACATCTGTTTACCGAAACGACACTATGCTACCTAAAATTGTGATATTATTGACTGTTACAGTGTTGTGTGTTAATACAGAGTGCGATAAAGGATGCAAATACAGACAGTATACGAGAGTTAAACGGGGAAAGTTCTATTCAAGCCCACCGCAAAGGTTTTACAATCGACCGCCAATGACTTTTCCTATAAAAGGAGCGTTTTCCTACACCCCGCCACCGTTCATGGTTGACGATGAACCTTCGTATCCTGGGAGCAGACCCTTTAAGGTTAGTAAAAGACCACCTGTACCTAGTAATGATGGTTTAGGCGATGACGACATTACGAATATTGTAAAACACTTGTCCAAACAAGATCTAGATAAATTACTAGAATTTGCTCAAGAGAAGGATCAAAGTAATGACAGGTACAACAATTACGATAGTGATGATTATAACCGCCCTTTTAAAAGGGAAAGTAAGATAACTTATAGCAGTAATAATAAGCGTCCAAATTACGAAGAACCTCCAATGTATAAAGAAAACTCGAATGTAGTGAACTACGTGACCGAACCAACGTATGTTAAGTATTATGGGCAAGGTGATGAAAGATCTAATCGAATGAATTCTCAGGAAAAACAAAGAACTACATCTGAATTCGATAACTTTTCACCGAATCATAGGATGCCTGATGCTAATGATTATGCTTCTCCGAACCATAATTATGCAAGTTATGAAACGGCAGATTTCCCAATCAAGAATGAAGAAAAGAAACCGATATATGTTAAAGTTTTTGAAACAAATGAGCCTCCAAGAAATTACGCCCAAGGTCCAAGCAAGATTCAGTTCAGTCAATTAGAACAAATATTTGGGAATACATCACCAATATTCAATCAAGAACCAACTTATTCTGGACCTAATAACCCTGCATACACTGAAACAAACGAAGAAGAAAAACTCCCACCGCCGACTAACATGAGAGAAGAAGACTTTGAAGCCTCATATACGAATAAAGTGCAAAATATAGTGAAATCAGATTCTAGTTCATATGAAGTTGAGAGTTTCGGAGACCTGCCCCTGATGGATTACAGTTCTAAGTTACATGACGTCAGTTCTTACCTTGTGCCTCATTATACAGTGAGTATACTAAGAGAGATGTTATTATAAGAACTACTAAACTAATAAGAATAGCTAATACCTACCTACTTACTAATAAATTTTAACCGCAATTTTGCATACGTGAATGTCGGGTTTTGTGACAATTTACAGCCTACGTATTAATGTGATTCATATGTTAAATTACTAATATTTAGCTAAATCCGTCAAGTAGTTAGTGTTTAATATAACGTATTATTTTAATTTAATTTACACCGATAAACCCAAGTCTTCACTTAATCGGTCTTCTACGCAACCTTAGGATTTCCAGAATAACTTTCTTAAGCTCACAAAGTTATGTTTAAATGCAAATTAATAATTTATTTTAGAATTATACAAAATCTAACTTAACTAACCTATAGGAATAAACCAGTGATCCCAAATTGCAAGGTATATCGTCTACTTCTATAAGTCAACTAATTTAAACGAGAAAACACCCATTTAAATAAGACCATTATTTTGCTTCAGGTAACTCAACCTAAGCCAGGGAGACCTTCCTACTCCTCAACGTATTCATCATCAACAGGCCTGAAGCCATCACCAGCTGCCGCTGCTATCAAAGAACCGGTTTACGAAAGGGCACCTCCGCCATCAGTAGCTGCTGAGCAAAGTGACGCTCATCTCAAAGCTATCAAGATATGGTCTCATAAATCACAAGGGGCTGCCTACACCCTACATGATGATGGATCTTTGACTCCTGAAAGGAGCAGACCGAAATACGGATAAACTAATGTAGTAGACTTAATTAAATTATACTATTTCATTTATTTTGTATAGGTATGTTGGCTTTTAATTTTCACCAAGATTGAAAATAACTTTTTACATCTTATTGTTCCGGGATTCGCCCAGAGCTTGATATGAGAATTTGTCAAAAAAGTTATTTGATTAACTGTGTCTACTTGATTTAATCACTTTTCTGCAGTACTATTGTATTTTGTGAGTATCTATTAGAGAAAGGATTATTTCTTTATCTCTCGGAACCTACCGCTAACACTGCAAACCCTACGTAACA
This sequence comes from Schrankia costaestrigalis, assembly GCA_905475405.1. NCBI lineage: Eukaryota > Metazoa > Arthropoda > Insecta > Lepidoptera > Erebidae > Schrankia > Schrankia costaestrigalis. The sequence goes on from FR997835.1 coordinate 19,452,346, forward strand.
CATAACTGTAGTGGTTGATGTTTGTACACTATTCAAGCGATGGCTCACAGCGTCAACCATTAAGCTTAGATATCACCTTTGCCAATCAAAATTATTCATAGCTGAAGTCGAGACTTAAAAAATGTTTAACTCACCCCTTTGTCCATTCTTAGTACAGTAAAATGGTTCTTGGTAATCGGAAAGTGTTGGGAGACGACAGTCGAGTCCCTGTACTTGCAGTGCATCGACATGGAATCTGTCTGAGGCCAGAACGGTGTACATTGCTGCGGCGCCAAGTCATTCCATAGATCTGCCGCTTCATTCTCTTCCATGAAACGTAAATGACGTTTTGTGTCGTTGTATACCAAGAAGTATGGTAGGAGGGTCACAATCTTTGTTAGTTGAGGACATAATTCTGATAAGGTTACCTGTGGATAAAAAACAAAACGTTAACATAATGATTTCTGTTGCTAAATGCGGTCCTGGAACGTTAACTGCATGTTTCGTCGAATCATACAATAATTACATATAATTTTACCTATAATCCTTAGGTATATCTAAAAAAATTCGAAAAGAAGAAAGCCAATGGAAAAAATGTCGCGCCTAGATGGCGTTGTGCAGCTGAGTTCTAAGTTGCTGCCCGGCGCCGTATAAAGCAATGGTCAAATTTCTAGGCCGGCTGAATTACTTGGCGCTTACTCTAGATATGATGAGCTTACGTTTAGAAGCAGCCTGTAGTTGGTACGTCGCTCGGTGTGCGCGCAGACCACGAGGCCGGGCGCGGCGGGCGCCAGGCGCGCGGCGCGGGACCAGGCCGACACGTGCGCGCGCAGACGCACTCGCGCACCGCGCCGCCCGCCCCGCGCGCCGCGTGTGCCGCGCGCGCCGGGGGACCAGAGCAGCGGCTCCTCGCACACTGAGTAGCATGTGTCTGACTGACCACCCTGACAACACAAACATAAACATGTTATCATCGTCAGATAGACCCCTTCAATGCCAGGCTCGACCCAGTGATTGTGCCATCATATAGTATGTATATGTCTACCACAATGGTAGGCCACCGCAGTGCACAGATTAATATAGATTATTTTTTGTTGGTCAATCTCAACAATTATGACACATCAATTTGAACACAATATAGAAACTGTGAAAACTAAATGTAAGTATATTTGATTGACCAAACAGAACAAATGAATGTTATTGGAACTTGGAGACACGGATAAAATGATCTTAGAAGGAAAGCTCCTTTATTGACCCTAATTAAGATCCTGAAACCCAACAAAACTCTAATAATTTCATCTAATTACCTTCATCTGCAGTGGTAAACCGGTCTTGTTGATAAACCAATGCTGTGCATGAAGGAACAACTCCCAACAATCGTTCCTCTCAACCGTCACACAGACTAGAACCTGCTTGTTACCACCTTCAGACTCACATGAACTGCTCATTGTTACACTCTTCTCCGTTACATCTGGAAAGAAGACGTAAAAGATTACCTTGATGCATAGTTTAGAACGCGTATCAAGGTTCACTTTGAAAACTTCAAACCAAACTTAGCAGCGATACTATTTTATCATTTACTTAAGAGGACTCAAGACGTCAAGACCAACTCATCTGTCACCAGAGCCTAAAAGATTGTTGTTTCACCAAACGTTGCGTGAGAAAGAGAAAAACTCATAGGAAAGCAGTCAGAAACACGCACACGCGCTCGATTGTATTTATTACAAATCAAAATGTCATTCAAAATATAAATATTGTTCTTCTTGATTGTTAGGGTTGACACTAATACTAGCTGTAGGTAGTTACCTAAAAAGTAATGAATCAGGAGTAAATAAAGATAACTAAAATGGGTTTTTAAAAAATATTTTATTGTAAGTTTTGTTGCGGAATACACACCAAGCGAGACATCAATTTATCTTGTAAGTGGTGTAGGTATGACACCGTAAAACATTATATATTTTTTTTTTTTAATTAAGCTGTTTATTCTTGAAGCAGTTTTTTAGACCGTGCATCGTTAATAGGGGTTCCATACAGTACACAATAATATCTTACTTCACATACAGTACATGAAGTTAATTTTAGCTGGAATTTAAAAAAGGAAGAAAAATCATAAAATAAATAATAATCATAAAATCTGGAAATGATAGTTGACAAGAAATGATACTTGATCAGTCATTCAGATACTGGGGCGGGGGTGATTCACGTAAATATTAAAAAAAAATACAAAATGAATTACAAAAAAAAATACAGTTTGTGCAATGTGACAATGTGACAGTCTTAGCTATGCTCTATTGACTATTGTAATTAATAGGTGAATTTTGACAGTTGATTTTAGTCAAGAATGTCACTGATGTAGGTATTTTATCTAACTGGTTATGCATCTGATAATAATTGGATCTCTTTGATGAAAGAAATTACAAAACTTCTTACTGGCAAGCAATACGTAATTGTCATAAATGACATAAATTAAAGTTTATTGAAGTTTAAAAAAAAATATTCGGTAACATTCGACGACGGTCGGCTCGCTGTCGTACCTCCCCTCCGCCGACCCGAGGGGTGCAGAAAGTGGAGGCGAGATGCAAGATGTCGATGGCGGAAACGAGCACGGTGAAATTTCCTAAAATAGTTTTGGGAAAAAGGTAATTGCGTACAAACTTTAGAATGTATCTAGTCAATATAAAATTATTTGAATTTTGGAATAAATAATCTATTCCTAATGGCAAAATATATTTACCTTTATAAACGTTTAATCCTATTTTATTACGCTGAAAGTTGTCATAAAATGTGCATAGAATTATGAACTTTGAAGCCTCATAACTTGTAAATGAATATTATTTTTACTGTTTTATTAACCAATAAGACTAGATAATAACGAGACAAAACGATATCATCTATAGTTTTGAGTATTTATTATGTAATGAAGGAGCAATTAACTTTCTTTGTTTGTATGGAATTGCGATTGAATTGTTCCCCCTTAATGGTTAGGCATAAAGTTCCTGCACAGGTTATAAACTGCGCTACGATAGATTTTTGAGATTACTAGGGCTCTTTTTCCTATCTATGGTTATCCTTTCTAAGGCTTGCCTGGAATTTATAAGAAACGGGGAAGAACACCTTGTTGTTTTATCGGTTCAAATCTGACATGCCAATGACATTTACAACCCTCATACTTGTCATGATGTTAATTCAGAATTTTCATTCGTTAAAAAGGACTTTTTTTACTACTTTTTTTCTTTCAATGCTCTAAAATCTTTTTCTACACTATATACTTAGTACTTAAGTATTCAAATTTAAAAAAAAGATAAATGATGGTCTTACCAGGAGACAAAGTAAAGCTTCCAGTCCACGGCAGTCCCATGTACTGCATGCCGATCGTAATCCTATGCGCTTGTGTGAGCTGCAACGTATACGTGTGCGTGCGTTCCCCGGCCTCTATGCGCATGCGCCAGCCTACCGCGTCACACGACACTTCGGTGGCGTATGGGAGACGGTTGTAGATCGCCAGTGGGGGGACTACTCGGATGAGGTAGTTGGGTATTGCACGAGTTACTTTTGGTGATTGAATACCTGTGAATAAATAGGTTGGCAATTATTCAAAGAACAAAAAGAGATTTCAAAGTTAACTAGGGATTATTAGAAGTTTGCATTATTATGAAGATCTACTTCTTAACCTCTTTCCGCTCATCGATCAGGTGTTTTGGAGTCCCAACAGAAATAAACTTATATGCCACGCGGGTTACAACGGATATTTCGTTAGTGTGTGGGTGATGCGAGCATGATAAAATGAAAATAAATTGTATTTGATTCTGGTTTACCAATTAATTGGGTAAAGATGATTGCTGTCCAAAAAGTAGTTAAATTGAATTAATGTTATCGGTTTGATAAATTTAGTAAAAAGCATTACCTTCAACAGGCAATATCCTCATAGCAAAGATCCTCTTGTCATCAGGTGCTTTGGCAGAACATATCATATCCCGAGGAGTCCCCACATCGTTTGCTAGCTCCATCCACCAGATACCTTGAGTGGCTGTCTGGTACGACCTATATGATACAAACATTTATGAGTACAGAAGAACGATAAATGAAAACATATTTTTTACACAGGATTTACCTAACGTTTTGTTGCTTGTAAGGTACAAGCATGCTACCTTGAAGAACACCAAATGATATTGACGAATAACGTATAGTATAATAATTACTAATTTACTCATAAAAACTACATTTGCTTTTAACAGCTTGCTGTGAGCAATTAATAACTATTGGTTAACTTTAAATATATTATTAGAAGACATTACTTTGACTAAGTACACGTTATGTGTACAGTGTCAAAAGCTTTTAATAATACCAAAAAATCAAGTACTTACTCAAAGTTAGAGGGTAGCAGGAATAATTTGCAATGATATGCTATATACAGGGGAACGTTGTAAGTTTCTTGTGGCGCAATTACTGCTAGTCGCATTTTATCATCAAACGGATTTGTTAGAGAGCCTATTAGTTCTGCTCCTATGGCTTGAAGATCCGTTTTCTTGTAGAATAATTCTAGTGCGTAAGATGTTTCGTTTCGGACCTGTGGTGATAAAATGTAGAGTTCCAGTAAATTAACATTCGTATGATTAAAATAGTTGAGTTCATATTTTCTATATACCTGTAGCGGAGATCTGACAACGATTTTCTTTTTGTTATATTTAGATGTTCTTTCTACTACAATGTAATATCTTGTAGAGTTCTTGCTCGGATGTAGTACATGCATCTTCGATGTACTGCGTTGTGGACATAAAATCTAGAAGAGAAATTATGATCAATGTTATATTACTTCTAATTGCTGTGCATCTTTGTTTTCTAATTAACTAAGCAGAGGTCTCACCTGTACGTAGTAAATTATAAAATAGCTATGGTCTGTAAATAATAGCACGGTACATAGGTTGTCATGACTTAACAGTTAGAAAACAAAGAAACCCAACAATTAGACTAGGTAATAAATAAGAGTGCAATTCCTGCTTTGAATGTTAGCTTTGGCCTGGATGTTTTTACATGTAGGTGTTTACAAAAAAAATAATAAGCAATCAGAATTAGCATTACATAGTTTATTCCAATATTAACTAGGAAATTGTTACCTATTATTCAGAACGAATGGAGACGCTTAAATTAAAAGGCATAGTTATCGTTACAACTTAAAAAACCTTTCATCATACACATCGTGTATAACTACCTCATAGTAGTTTTAGCACAAGTGTTATCTGTAGCACTACTTACAGTAAGTTGGTCCAGGTCGTGTAGCCGCAGTGTGAGCGTGAGGTCTGTGAGCTGTGAGCGCAGCGCGGGCGGCGCGGCGGGGGGCGCGGGGGAGGACGAGCACGCGCACGCGCCCCCGGGCATGAACCCGCCCTCGAAACTGTACAGGACACATGACGTCAGATACCTTACATGGATGTCACATCACAGTACTTCCTTTCAGTATCATAAAGCCGTTAAGACATAACTCTGGTCAAGACTGATTGATATAGAGTTTTATATCTTATATATAAAGTTTTCGTTTTTTAGTTAACATGTAAATAACATTTGCAAGATGATCTTTAATCGGCTTTTTCTTCAGCCATGGAGAAAGATAGAGTGGTGGACAGTTTCTATTATAAGACTCACTCAGATGTAAGGGCTGTAATTGATTAGTGTAGTCAAAAAAATGATGTACATTAGAACTTACCAATCCCACTCATCGCTGACGTCTGTCATTTCAGGTTTTGATTTAGTTATTGGTTCATCTAACATATCACCTGATGAGGTATCACATCCTGAAATTAGATAAAGCTACAGTTAAAAACGGGCTGTGTTCACAAATACTGGAACTTCCTAAAGGATACGTCTACTTACTAAAACCGAAAACAATTACGAGTAGGTAAGTCTCTATGCTACTTTATAATAATCCGTATAAAAAACGATGTGTTATGGCTAGGCAGACATTAGGGGAATTAAATATTAAATTGTAACTACCATAAAATCAAAGTTTTCCTTATCTCTAAATAATATTGTTGTTGGGGGCCCAAAGCCACGTGAACTTTAGTTTAAGGAGCCAAGTAACTATAAACAACTGTCAATAAAACTAACTAAAAAGTTATCCTAAAAGTTATTTTTGAACTTTCATCTTTTACCTGGTGTACTAGGTCTGCTAGTATCCACGTCATAGTCAGCAATAGCTAATATCCTTTCATTACCAGCTAAATCTGTTTCCGCTTTTGTCTTCAAATGAACTGTGGACCCTGGACCTAAATACAAAAGATATGCTTTAGCTTCTTTTATTCCAACTTCTAAGTTTTCTTTTTAACCACATCTGCGCGCAGTCGCGGTTTCGAGTTCCACGTAGGACTACTCTTTGTGCGATCTACAAACTTGGTTTAAGTTTGTCCTGAGTTTAGAAGTTATTTGTGTATGTTCAATTTATGTTTGTTAAGTAACCGCAACGCAGAGCATCATCTCTAGTGGCAGAAGGATTCTTGAAGACAACATAAATCAAAATTTGTGAGTGCTCACCTATGTCATTAACTAACAAAAGGCCGCTTTCACCAGTAACGATAGCAGTAACGACAGCAGTTCTATCAGTGCACGCAGCTGCTAAATCTAACAGACTTCTGGCTCCAGCAGGGGTTACTGTTATATTTAACATATCCTTAGCTTCAACTGCTATGTAAGTACAAGTTTTATCAACGAAACTTTCAGTATCTAGGCCTGAGTCGACGCTGTCTTCGCGGACTGGGTCCTAGAAAAATACATTCACTTGATTACCTATATGCACACACTTTTGAAAATATTTAGTTATAAATGTAGGTAGGTAGATGAACCTTAATTGGTACTATTGGAAATTGGTCTGATGATCAGCTCTTTTAATTATTACTAAACAGTAAGTTTTAGTGAGAGGATATAATAAACCAAAGTAGAAAAACTGAAAACACTAAATTGTGTCGTCCACTGACCTGTAGAGTAACAGTCTTATGTTCCACTTCTTTTTTAACTTTAACTTCACCGTCTGTGAATGTTACCGCTTTTTCATTATCTTCTTGGTCACTACCTATTTCTGGTTCGCTATGTTCCGGAGCTGACGAGTCGTCATCATTGCTTACTTCATCAGCACTTGAATCACTGTGAACATGGTATAACATATTTATTTAGTTTGGCTGTTGATAATTGAGTGAGATTATGTCTGCAAGTTCTACTTACTCTGTAAACAAATGTCCAATAGCAGTCGCCAATTTATCCATGAGTCCACTTTCATTTTCCGAGTCTGATTCGCCATCATCTAACAATCCCAAGAAAGACATATGTCCCGCACTGAAGTCTACATTATAGTGCTTACTCTCTCTACCATTTGGGTTCTTTATAAATGTCATTTCATTGTCTGTATCATATTCGTCAGCTGAGGTTTCGGATTCAAAACCATTTCTCTTTTTAGATTTTCTGGTTTGGTCCGAGGCGATTGAGGAGTCACCTTCTGTTTCGTATTGGTTCGTTGTATCAAGACGCGAAGACATTGGGTAGGCTTTGCTCTGAAAAATTTATTTAAAAACAATGTTTTGTTTAGTTAAGTTTAGTTTTAATGTATTCTTTTATATTTAAGTAAACATCTTTCTTGTAGATTTAATATAAAGTTTGCTTTAATATTTTTATCACTTAATTTCGGATTAATTTATGTTTCACAAACTTCTACGAAATAGTAAATTTACCTGAAATAGCGTGGCAGTGATTTCCCAAGGTCTATAAATATTCTCGTTCTGCACGACTGGCTCTATCAGCGGTTCCCATGTGTCAACTTTTTCATTGTAACATGATGCAAGGATACTCAAGAATGCTGTGCCATGAAGTTGTTGTGACCAATCGTAGAGGGACAATTCAGTCTTCATCTAAATAGCAATAAATATTTATTAGTATAAATAAACATCTTAGGTTAATCACAACATGTTGAATAATATCTTAAAACCAATGGCGGCTGTTGGAAAGAAAATTACATAAAAAAGATAAATATATAATATTTTCCACGTAATTAGATTAAGCTATGTAATCACAAACTAAGTAAAGCTTGTAAGTACTACAGGTATTAGAAAACTTATTCTTTTTTTATTGTAACACGTACCTACCCAGACCAATTTCAAACATTCATATTCATGCATACAAAGACTGATTTGCATTTAGCAGGAATCGAAGCCGAGACTTCTGCGAAGCAGCTATGAGTTATAAACAGTTTACCATAGCGGTCGTCCATATCAATGCTTAAGAAGAAAGTGGTAAAAATGTAAGCTAGAAGTAACATACTGAATGACAATCTAAATTCCTTACCTTGCACATCAACACAGGGACTCTAACAGTATGTTCTATTTCAAACATGACTCTGATACATGGAACAGTCACGAGGAAACTTTCAGTCGGTCTCACGCAAGGATACTTCGGCTGAGCATAGCTGTCTTCAGCATTTAACACTACGTAAGGAGTTAATTTCTTCGGTGACCAAAGATCTTCATCCGTTTTCTCTGCTTTAGGATTGTAGGTGGCGAAGTTGAATAGTTCTTTTTCATCGGGAATTGTTAGTTCTGATGTTATTTCTTCGACTATGTCTACAAAAAAAGATTAAGTACTGAGTAATCATGAAATTAAAGTTTTATGAATATACAGAAACCATAACATAAGGAACTTTGCATGAACCTGTCTCAAGGAACTTTTTACGTTAATAAGCCCAGTTCGTTTGATGTGACTAATTTCTTTGGTCACAGTTGCAATAGTGAATTGATAATTATTTATTATGAAACTCAGCTAAAACTTACCTATAACAGTATGTACAGTAGTTGCAGCAATATGAACTTCTACATCAGACACCGACATCTTAACTCTAACTCCGTCTTCTATATTCTTAAACGTCTTAGAGAATTCAATATCACATGGTTTCAAAACTATCTGCGGCGGAATATTCTTTAATTTCGATTGTAGCTTCGACATTATCTGTAGGCCAGCTAAAGATATTACCAACGACTCGCTGCTTGAGTGGCAGGAGTAGTCAATAAGCAGTTCTGTTCTCAAAAGGAGTGCGTGACCCTCCGTCTTCGTCAAATCCGTGAAAAACATTAACTCTGGTTGTCGAAACTGTACTGATATTGATAAGCCTGGCTGATCCTCTGATACCGAATTTGCTGAAAGAAAAGCGTGATGTTCTTAGCAGTGAAGAGTAACATTAAATTATTTCATACTTTTCTAAGTCAGATCTTATTTACAGTGTCTCCGCTACCACAGATCTTGTAAGTCGTAAAGTATAACCTACTTTAGATATTCGGACCTTACTTAATCTATGTTTAGTTGTAAATACATCGAGTAAGACTTGCCTACAAAAATTGTAGGTCGTCATCTCGATCGTCATAATATAATTGTCTGGCATCCAGCGATTAGACAGTTGAAAATTTTTAGAAGTACCATGAGTCTAAATTACCTGCAGAATAGTACCCGCTGGTGGAGTCGCTAGAACTAGGCAGTCTAGCAGCTCGGTTGTTGTTGCCAGGTTTCGAGGGATGCACGTCTCCGACATAACCGTGGTTCACTACGCCACCTTCCATTGTTTTTTCACCTGTCGAATATAATAAAAAATTTTTTTTTCAATAAATTCGAGATTAGAGGTTAGGTAGTAAAGCATAATTAATTAGTTAGCTATTTTAAACAGATTAATGTTTAAAGTCATTTTTTTAATAACTTGATCAGTTTATGCTCGCTAGCTCTTCCTTTTTTCTCTTTGTAGAATAACATTCTTTAAAATTAGGACCTGAATTATTCATTAATATTTATGATGATTTTATGAGATTACACCAGTTCTAGAAGTGCTACATTAATTTGTGTCCGCTTTTATTTACGGAGATTACTGATATACGGCAGCTCTTTATAAAAACAAGTTTAATAAAATATCCCAAGAGCTTATTGTTTTCTTCTCTATCTCAGTCCACTCCATCAATCATAAGTAGGTACCTATTGTTTTTCTTCTATGTTTTAAGTACGTTTGAAGTTATTCACCTGGCATAGCATCCAGCAATGTCCTAGCTAGCTGCAAAAGGAATGGCAGTGCTAAGTTAACTCTGGTCCTGTCGACCCTCACATCGGCGTGTCGTGCCCCAGCCCCCGTGACCCTGAGACTCGCGTCTATAAGAGGAGGTCGTCTCACTGAGATGCACACGTCGTGAGCTCCTGATGTACCTCCTCCTTGGGATTGGAAGATCCTGGAACATTAAAAAAGATAATTATTGAGCGGTAACCGAAACCGATGGATTAAGGAAACACAGGACCGCGCAAAGCGAAAATGCTTGGACAAGGCTTAATCCAGCAGAGGACATCCATTTGGCTAACATGATGATGATTAATTGAAGCCGAGACCCACCATTATCCATAAAGCAGGTATCTAATTTTGTTATTATTCACGCTTTAATATACATAAATACAGCCTAACTTTACTAATAATAATTTACTAATGATTCTTACAATAAATCAGGAAAACGACAGGAAAAATATCACGAAAACTCCAAATCTAATAAAAAATTGTTCCGCAACTGCTTACCGCTTAATAACAATGCTGGGATCCGGCCTGATGTCTTCAACTAAGATGCTCTGTAAGCTGGCCTTCAACTCCAAGCTACCATCCGAGCTATATTCAAGCTGCAACGTCAATTCTCCAGCAGAAAGCTTTGCGAGACCATGGTTCAGATCTCTAACAGGGGAACTTAAGATTTCGTCCATGTCAGAAAACAGTTTTAGTTCTAAACCGTCCAGAGTGAATCTGACTACGGCTTCCTTTCTAATAGGTTCACCCTGAGCGAAGAATGCTTGAAGCTTTTTGACAGAAGAATCCGATGGAGCTATTTCCACTGGTGAACTTGGGACGATACAACCTGCGTATATTAAAAAGAATATAATTTATAGATGGGATTGTCAATCACTAAGTAATTAAGTTAGCGCCTAACTCGGTAAAATCCCATGCAAGAACGGTCTCTAACGGTATACTGTAGACATAGTGACACGGGTATTGTGGCAAGGTTTCCTTCATTAGTGGAAGGAATGTCTACCGTAATATGTTGAGGATTCAGGAGCTAGTGTAATGAGCTGCTGGAATGAAAGTAACACCACAACGAATTAAATACAGTTATATTATAACAGCATGAAGAATGTCATATTTTCTACCTACCAATATAATGTCCTTCACTCAGATTATCAGTCCACACCGCAAGCATGGTGGCGAGGTCTTTTTGTCCAACATTCAGTATAATAGTATCCATGGACACATCTGCTTCACAAGCCAGCAGTTCTCGGTAAGCGCTGATGGTCACCAGTTGTTGGTAGCACACTGCGCGTTTCATGTCACAGCGTATTGTTATCGGTTCTAATATTGGCTCCTGAAAAATAGAAGTGTTTTTAAGTAACTTATGGTATTGTTAAGGGTCGTTTTACTGCTAAAACGGATCTTCTTAAAATAGGAAAAGAAACTTGACCTACGCATATTACGCTAGTCAGACAAATTTGGCATCTGATTCTATGTCCAAGGGTCTTTTATCGCTAGCGAAACCGTGACTTCTTTATTTTCACAAAGACAACTGGCACGCTAAATGTCAATCCCTGAATTGCGGGGATATTTACAGATATGAAATTAACCAGGCTCAAGACAATTTTTTTGAATTACACAAATTACCTTGCGTAAGAGTTGAAACCGAGAACTTGCGCACAGCAGCCGCTTACTCAACTCCCTTACCTCCGCTCGGGGGAACTTAAAATTTACGTAAGTAGTAAAGAATAAACCTAGACTTTTTTTTTTTTTCTTTTTAAAGACAACTCCCGCACTAGGGATCATGCCCTGTGTCGCGGGGACCTTTTACAAACATCAATTAACGGACACAAAGGACACCCAGACCAGGACAATAATTTGTGGATCTCACAAATTATTGTCCTGCGTGGGGATCGAACCCACAACCTCTTGCACGGCAGCCGCTTGCGCTACCGTCGCGCCACCGAGGTCGTCGATTTTATATTATAGTAAGTAAAACTTACTTGTACTTCCAAAGTTCCAGCCAGAGTCATAACAGCCCTGGAGAACGTAATATTGACTAACTTGACCAGAATATTGTCGATGATTGCATTTTGAATAGGACTGGTTGCGTCCTCATTTTTGTTCAATTGCTTGAAAAAGTTTTCAATGTGAAGGTCACCTGTAAGAGTTCAGAAAAAAAACATGGATCAGCTTTTTCATAAGTACGTTTAAATTAGAAGATAAAATCATGTTTTGACGTACCATAGTATAAGAAGTCTACTAAGGATAAAATTTGAGTAAATGATGACTTGTGTCCAATAACGGATAGAAACTGGGCAAACAAGACGTTTATTTCCAGGTAGGTTATTTCAGCAATAGAGTCTCAAGGTTGACAATGTGCCTGCTTAATTCTACAACAATAACTTCTCAAAGTTGTTACTCACCCAAATTGAGAACCAACAGGTTAGGTGACGAGGGTTTTTGAGGTAGAAGCAGTACTGGTGCGTGAATCTGAAAATACCACCAAAAGTTAAGATTATAAATAAGCTAGTACGGTTTTCAAGACTAGGGGCTCACGACGTGATAAATGTTGGAAGAGGTCAATGGATGTGTGCCACTAGAACGCGCGTGGTAGCAACATTTAATTTTGAACGAGGCCCATGCCCAATAGTCGACGTCTATTGGCTGATATGACAATGATGATGATTGCTTTCGAAAAGTGGTCGCTAGCTACGGGCCTTCTAAGATGGTTCTAACAGTCACCCATAAGGCACTGGAGAGAGCTATGTTGGTTTCCTTGCGTAATTAAATGTCAAAGAATTTTAATATAAGAGTCTAAGAATAGAATTAATGCCAACTTACCTCAATGACTAGGTTAAGTCTCGTGCTCCAACTTCGTATACCCTGTGCTTGTCGTTCAACAGCACGTTCCGCCGCTAAAGCTGCTTCTGAAGCCATTGAGCTGGGTATCAGTGGCTCTAGGAATTGCTGTCGGTAAAATAAATTCGTTTGAAATAATTATCACAGTAGCCTATGGATGTCACACAAGAAGAATAGACTTCCTACTTAAACATAAACCCCTTACTCATAAACGCCTCTTAAAGTTTAGTCATAATGATTAGCTTAAATCCTTACGATTTTACTTATTAAATTAAAGAGGCGTTTATGAGTAAGGGGGAAATAGATGGGTTGATGCAGATGATGAATTTCATGTCAATGTAGGTATTTGCATTTACTTCAGATACTGAATGTTAATTAGTAGTTCCAGAATCACCTTACACGACACCCTCAGAATGCGATGGAGTAGTTACGCTCTGTTAGTACTTAAGCTAATATTCTTGTGAAAAGCTAGGGGGTCAAGTTTTCCTCAAGAGGCCCAATTCACGTCATAGAACAGGATAGGAATCCCCCTATCAAGATAATCATTAATTTTTTTTTACTTCATAAGTATCTTATTTTTGCATAAAGTCAGTATTCTACAGGCAACTATGCATTTCCTTACCTGCAAGTGATGTATGATAGAACAGAACAGTACAACGTGCAGTCTCCCCAAGTAGATGCGCATCTCCCCGTGCGGGGGAGGACGTGTGTTCCCCTCTCCCTCACCTCCCCCCGCCCCTGCCCCCGCTAGTCTTGCTGCAGCACGCGCGTACTTCAGCTCTAAAACCACTTCTTCGTCAGGCCACACCAACTGTGGGAAAGAGTAGATAGGCATGTTTATTTTGGTCATACTTGTTTTGGTGCTTGTAAGTTTTCAGTAGTAAAAAAGTATATAAGATTTATATTTTATTACTGTGTAACACATAATTATACAAAGGGCGTTAAATGTGGTAAAACTTTTAATCATCTCTTAAAATGTTCTGCGAGTAGTTCGAAACTGTATGAAATAGGTATGCACAAAACGTCCCATTAGTAGAACAATGTTGTATCTACAAAATGTCTACTTTTCAGTAGAGCGATTTGAAGTTTTGCGCTGGCATTTTTTGCTTATAACTTTTTTACGGAAGACTTTAGCCATGTAATATTTTTACAGTGTACATAGATATAAATACAGCTATTAATGATATAATTATTTAGTCTAAAAACTATTCCTGTGCGTAGATAGTGTGTCGCATGTGCATACATAACATTGTACTGCCAACGAAAACAGTTCAGGAGCTGTCTCTTGAACACATGCAACGTTATTTGACCAAATTAATCACGTTGTATGTGCAGGTGAAACAATATTTTACGAAATCCTAAAATTATCTCAATGTTTTTCGAGAAGATGTTTTATATAATACTAGTTTGTCGGCCGGCTCCGCCCGTCTTAAGAATTAACGTAAGTAATGATGTGAATTTCCAAGTATTGAATGCACTTGCACACACACTGCAGGGACGGGCCTCCTCCCGTGACGGAGGGTTACTTGGCCTACTAATACCACGCTGACCAGACGGATTGCTATAGGGTTTAATTTCAAGTTTTCCTTCTTTTATTTCGTAAATATAATATTCACGGATAGTCCCTTCGATTTTTAGGACACCCATGGGATGAGATGGGGTGGTGACATATTGTATTCCTACTCCGTTACCACACAGATAACTAAAAGTTAACTAAGCCGAATTTTTATGATTACGACTATAAAGAAGGTACACGTAATTATAATAATTATTGATCACATGAATATGTGCTGGTTAAATTTGAGATCCGGCTTTTATAGACTAAATACACACATCAACTTTGTCTAGGGATATTTGGTATTTACTCAATTAACTCAAAAATTATTGAAGATAACATTCAATACGTTAATATTTTTATACACTAAAATTTTATTTAATTCTAGATTGTAGCCATATAAATGGCATATAGCTACAATCTAGATATTATTTTAGCGTAAATAATGTTTTATTCAAATAAATTAAAAACTTAACTGAACAAAAAGCGATTATTAATCTGTTTTTAACTTAGTACTAGTCAGTACATCCAAAAAACGTAAATAACGGTTTTTCATGCTTGGATTAAGTTATCCAGGTCTTGGTGCGGTATATTGTTCCATGTCCGACTAGGATGCAAAAAAGTTGCTCTTCAATCGCAATTTTTGCAGGAAAATTCATCAAAGCACTTCTTTGGAACATTTCCTACGTGTGTTTTATGGTTTTTAGTCCAGGTGATTGAGTGATTCAGGATAAGACCGATATGTCGTGCTCCTGCAACTATCTGGATAACACTTTCATTTTAAACGGATGGGTGTTATCGTCCATGAGCTTAAACATTTGGTCAAAATGTAGTATACGGGGGTAGATTATTGGAACTAGAAGCTCAAACAACCTCGTTAAGCTATTTTTCAGCCGTCATGGTGCTTCTGATCAAAACGTACTTAAGTCTGTTTTAAGACCCACACGAATTCCCGTCCAAACCATAATTTTTCCATCGTCGTATGAATAGATTTCCTGAGGATATTGTAGACAGCTATCACATCTAGGAACTGGCCAAACACGTCACGTACGCACAACATGACCTCTTAGTTGTGTACTTTAACACATACTCTCATTGCTTTTTTCAGTCACAAAACTCCCAAAACTATTTAAATATATCTAAGCTTTGTACGTAACTAATATCAAAGCACTTGATAGATTTGTTTTGTATTAAATACGTTCCCAGCTTTAGTAGAATGCTCCTGTCCAAGGTTGTCGTTTCCTTCCTAGATCAGTCCAATTATCGCGACATATTGGCGTGGTATCGCAAGTTCAGAAACAGAGCTATTTGTACCATAAAATGATTGACTTTGAGCTGAGGGAGCGGGAGATGCCATCACAGTACTTTCAGTGTTTGACCGAGTTGGGCAAGATTGAGCAATATGGGAGCTAGTGTTGCTTCATAGAATTAGACTAATTAGGACCTTCTGAAGAACGTTCTTCGATAGCTTGCACTTGTGATTAAAGTGATATGACAGTATTAGAAACAGAGCGATCCATAAAGCGATTGACTTTGATCAGAAAGTGCACGTAATGCCATCACGTTACTCTCAGTGTTGAACTGACTTGAGTAAGATTTAGCTATGGGTGCATTCGGTTGCTTCACTGAATTGAATGGATCATGATGTTCTTCTGAAAAATATTCTTCAATACCTTGCAGTTTTATACAGTACTTTTTACGAATACTATTTAAATACGTTTTTTGTCTTGAATGTTTGACTGGCAAGTGGCGCTTTTTTAGTCGACTGCTGGGAAATGTAATTTTATCATAACTCAAGTCAGATTCAATTGACTGATCTGAATATATCAGACAAAAATCACTATAACACTTTGTCTGATACGGAGGTGGTGATAGCATAGGCGTAGGTATACAAATCTTCGATACTATACTTAAAATCGCTGCTATACTGATAACAATGATGCTTCATAACTGGATGCAGATTGAATTTGGAACGGAGTTACAGGACGCAGTTCAGTAAGAGTCGATGGATCCGCTGGTCCATCACGACAAGTAGAACGACGTTTACAATTGTACACACTGCTACCGTTCAACCTATACAGAATCAGTGTAAGCTGATCTCGCATTTGGTTGTACATATTATGAAACCATCGCTCGGCCAGCTTAGACTGTTTATATGTAGTACACACGGATGTGTGTACTATGAAGTTAGACCTAGATTTTTTTTGAAACACCAATATAATTGTAAAATTTGTTGGTTTTTATGTAGAGTTAGCCGAAAATTAGATATTAAGAATAGCTGTGTACAATTAATACTGTATTTAATAATTTTATAACACTTTTAGATTTCGAATAATGTTTTACAAGAAACTAATTAACAGAAAAAAGTAGCATAAGTGCTTACGACGCACACTTTAAAATATAATTTGGTCGAATAATGTTTCATGTTTACGTACCGACGAAAAGAAGATACAATTATGCGTAGTAAAATATAATATGTGCATAAGTAACTACAAAATTAGAAAAACAAATAAGACAAGCTTCATTGTATATTAACATGTTAAGAAACTTATCAGTAAAGTATTTTAGTGGATTACACTTAATTTTAAAAAGATGCGGCAACTTGGTAGAAAAATGTTTTATGTGATTTTAAATACTGTCTTTGTGGTAATGTCAATAATTTTGTGTAATACACCTAAAACAATGTAATTAACATACTAAAATTGTTTATTTTCCATTAAATATAATTTAAATTTATGGATGTTGTATAAATTTTATAAAAATCCATGAAATATGTATTTTACGTATATTCTATTTTGTAAATAATTTTCTTATTACTAATTTAAACGTTTAATTCTCAATAGTAATGAACAACGTTGTGTATGTAAACAAAATAACAATAATTTAATTGATTTCTGACCGATTTCTGACCATTTTGATCGCCACTGTCGGTTTCCATTGTTACAACACCTCACTCTTGCCGACTCCGTCGAACAATGTGCGTTGTAATGAAGAAACGCGACGCACGGAGCCGGGAGCGCGCGTTAAGTGGTCGTGAGACGTTATTCTACGTATGCCGCGCGGCAAAAACTTTATTCGAACTTCATAACTTTTAAAATATAGAACAAAAGTTATAAAAAAAATATATCATTAGATAGCTTACGTCATTATGATAACGAATTTACAATAAAATCATTTTTGTTACTTGTGATGATACAACAATATTCTACTAATGGGACGAAAAGAAAGGTGATAGCAGAATTCGAATTCCTTTAAAATTAAATAAACGGACGATTGAATTGCATACTTATACATAAATTACCAGGATTTTTTTAAGACGTACGTAGAACATTTTTTAAGCTTTCGACTTATAAACATTGGTCTAAACTGATACAGCATGAACGTATAAGGTCGCTTATCATAAATAAACCTTACCTTAGGATACAGAGTAGCATCGGACAAATCATCCAGATGCAATGAGCTGAGGTACAGTTTGAAGATCATTCGATCGTTAGCGCGGAACACGCAGTCAGACTCTAGTGATACCAGTCTTAGTTCCAACACGGAACATTCCAAATGGCATAACTTTATGGACACTGATGAAGCCCTGGAAATAATATACATTACAACATTAAAAAAAACATGTAGTCGAGTTAGTCGAGCACGTCTTTATACAACGGGGAAAAGTGGCTGCACTACAAAAACAGTGGAGACGCTGGGAAGCTATATAGTCCCCTTGCGATATGCCAATATAATCATAAGGATTTGTTTTTTTTCAGATTTTTAAACGTATAATTCGCATTCTTTAAGACCGTATCTATTTTTGTACACTTTAAATTTATTGATTTTAGTGCTAGCATCGAAAGAACACAAAATGTCACCACTTCAACATGCCAATATAACAAAAGCAAGACAAGAAAAACTCGTAGCAAACCGTATAACAATAGGCCTGGTTTTTAATTTATTGCTTTAAAATTTTCAGCTACTGAATAATTATATCTTTAAATATTATACCTTACTGAATAGCTGAACTTGGTAGCTCCTGGAGGAACCGGTGGGTCGGCTTCTGGTTGCATCATATAATCCCATAGAGATTTAGTCTTCGGAAGCACCACACTCTTTATATTCAAAGCATGGCGGTTTTGTATTCTGAAACATGAGCCAAAATTTATTTATTTACAAATATCAATTAATGACAATTTCTAATTCGCATATAGAAACATCAGCTCAAATTTTTAATATACTGTATAAATTAGGAGGTATATCTTTGAGCAACAGGCCGTGGAAGTTCTGTGATTGGGCAACAACAGGTATATATAAAAGTAGAGCTCGCTTGTATGAATTGTATGGTATGAAACAATATAATACTCAACCAGATTTCATTCAATATGTCAGGAACTACTCGAAAACTTTTAAGAGGGCTTGTGCCATAGCAAAGTCTTCTTATTTGAGTAATAAGATAAAGGAATCAAACAACAAAATTAAAAGTACATGGGACATTATTAATGCAGAGACCGGCCGGATGAAAATTCGTGATACTAATTATGTACTAAAAACTCAAGATAAGGTTCTCACCAATAATGCTGACATTGCACATGCTTTTAATAATTTCTTTATCAATGTTCCTATTCATACAACAACCTCCTTAAATTCCTCTCCAAACCAAGCAGAATTTTTACTAAAAGATAAAGTAATTGAATGTAAGAACCGCTTCAGTTTTAGGTCTATTAACCATAATGATATCATAAAAGCTTTCAAAAGTCTCAATTCCAAGAAATCTGCTGATTTATGGGGTATGTCTGTCAAGCTTCTTCAGGGTATTATATTTAATATATCTCCACATTTATCTATTATATTTAATAAGTGTATTGCCATAGGTGTATTTCCTTATCTAATGAAACACAGTAAGATTATTCCTTTGTTCAAGAATGGATCAAAAAGCGACCCTGGTAACTTTAGACCAATTTCAATACTACCTGTGATTAGTAAAATCTATGAGAAAATTATCTTATGCCAATTGGAGAGTCACTTTCATTTAAATAATATTTTTCATAGGCAGCAATACGGTTTTAGGAAGGGTAGCTCAACGATTGATGCGGGTGTTTCTCTTCTGAAATATATCTATGATGCTTGGGAAAATTCTATGGATGCAATAGGCGTCTTCTGTGATCTTTCTAAAGCTTTTGACTGCGTTGATCATGGGACACTTCTGTGCAAGCTTAGACATTATGGAATTAGGGATGCTTCTCTTGATTTATTATCTTCGTATTTAAGCAATAGGGTTCAGTATGTCGAAGTAAATGGTAGTAGGTCCTCTGGTCTTCCGCCAAGTATGGGCGTGCCTCAAGGATCCATTCTAGGTCCGTTTCTATTTTTAGTTTATGTCAATGACTTGCCGTTTCTTGCTCAGGGTTTGTGCGACATTGTTTTATTTGCAGATGATACTTCACTCGTTTTCAAAGTAAACCGTAAGCAAACTAATTTAGATGAAGTTAACGAATCTCTCGCACAAGTCCTGAACTGGTTTACTGCTAACAATTTGCTTTTAAATGCTGCCAAAACAAAATGCTTAAAATTCTCTATGCCCAATGTTAAAAGCCTTAGTAATAATCTGATTTTAAACGGTGAGGTCCTTCGTTTTGTAGACACTACTGTATTTTTAGGAATAACGTTGGATAGTAAGCTGCAATGGGGTGCTCATATATTAGCTCTAGCAGGAAAACTAAGTTCAGCTGCTTATGCAGTTAAAAAAGTGAGGCAGCTAACGAATATAGAGACAGCAAGATTGGTATACTTTAGTTACTTTCACAGCTTAATGTCCTATGGTGTTCTTTTGTGGGGTAGGGCTGCAGACATCGAATCTATTTTTATTCTTCAGAAGCGTGCAGTTCGAGCTATTTACAATCTTGAATCGAATGTTTCATTGAGAGATCGTTTTAAGGAAATAGGTATTTTAACAGTTGCTTCACAATATATATATGCTAATATAATATATATTAAGCAAAATATTGAACAGTATGATAGAAATGGCGACATTCATAGCATTGGTACGAGGAATAGGCATAAGTTGATAGGTCCACAACATCGCCTACATAAGGTACATAACACTTTTGCGGGACTCGGTATACGTTTATTCAATAAACTGCCTAAGCATGTAATGGATCTACCTTTACTAAACTTTAAAGCATTTGTAAAAAATCAGCTATTATCGAAAGGCTATTATACAATAAACGATTATATTAATGACAAAAACTCATGGGCTTAGATTTCAATTATCGTGATTTCATGTTGCTTGTTCCATGGTGTAGATTGTGGCTTAACCTAGGTAGTTGTGCGGATGTTATGTTACTACCTTATTACTTTCTTTTACAGTTTTATTTGTTATTGTAACGATAGAAATACTTCACTTGCATTTGTAAATGTATTTAATTATATTATCTAAATGGTATTCTATTCCATTCTCAACTACTTAAAGATTAACAAAATCAACTTGACGACACAAATGCTTGTGTGTTAATTTCTGTCGGATATCGCAGTGACGAGATGACTGATGAACGTGCCATGCAATTAAAGCTTTTTTTAAATCAATTTATTAACAATGAATTTTTTTTTTTTTATCAATTAAACTTTAAATTGCTATGCATGTAAGATTTGCTTGCACACATCATTCTTCACGCTGCTGTTGGTAATTGTAACAAAGTCAAATTATTATTTTGAAAAGAGTGGCCTGAGTTTCTTGGCCACATTCTTCTCAGAGCTCTACTATAGTCGTCTGCGAAAGTGGTAGTAGTTTGGCAGACATTTTTCTCTATACTATTCTACTACATGTATAACGATTTGCATGTGTTACTTTGTAACCTAAGTGAATAAAGCTATTTTGACTTTGACTTTGACTATACCACCACTTTGCCCCATTAACCCGCTGTTGTTTGGTGGGAACGTACAGTTCCTATGAAATTACAGGTGGATATGGGACTAAGAATTACTGTCTAGGGCATCGGCGTACCTCAGATATTACTAAAATCCATGAGCGGTGGTTACCACTTACCACCAGGCGACCGATTGCTCGCCTGCTAAATAAAAGCAATTAAAAACATATATGAGCTACATTCTGAAATAAATTATTCACAAACCAATTTCAATGCCTTACCAATACCACAAACAATAAAATAGAATCTATAACGATGACAGATAGCTCGATGATTGTGAACACTCTCAACTGGATCCACATGACGCATTTGTTGGATACTCAAGAAATGCGTCATGAGGATCCAGCCGCGAGCATCACGGTGATGCAGCACGGAGTAAGCTTGAACTGATGAGCTAGACGAATATGATTAGGATATTTCACCACCCCATCTCATCTCATGGGTGTCGTAAAAACCGACTAAGGGACTATCCGTGAATATTATCTTTACGAAATAAAAAGAAGGAAAACTTGAAATTAAACCCTATACCAATCCGTCTGGCCAGCGTGGTATTATTAGGCCAAGTATCCCTCCGTCACCTCCGGGAGAAGGCCCGTCCCTGCAGTGGGACATTAATGGGCTGTTATGATGATTATTATTGTAACCCAAGTTTATCACGCGCAATCTAAAAAAAGTTGAAAGGCTACCATGACGCGTATCATTTTGGTTGATTTACAAAGATAGCACGTTTTTATTACCAATGCGGACTAAGTAGACTACTATTATCTATCTTTATGATGTAGCAAAAGAACTGACAAGCCCAAGGAAAGATGTAAAGAAAATTTATGAATTGGCCATAGGCAAGTAGACAACCCATAACCCAAAAAAGCTCCATTGGGTAATATCACAAAAGCGTTAGATTACTTCTTTACTAAAAATACTACGAATTAATACATAAAAGGTTTTTATGACAATTAAGTATGATAAAACACAATCTCTCATAGTTCTTAAAAGTACTTAAAATCAGGACTTACTTATCATAGATGTACTGTAGATATTTGAACAAGGTGCGTATTGCCAGTGCGTGAAGTAGTAGAGAGAGGTGACCGAGATCCGCCACCAGAGCCTGTTCCACGCTGTGGAAATGTGATCGAAACTCCGGACAGTCTGCTCGCACCTGCACGTTACAGAGATCAATTTTAAAAGGTTAACTAGTTTAAAAAAAAATCAGTTTAGCCGTTTTCGAGAAATCAGGTAACAAACACAAAAAAAAACAAAACAAAATACAACCGAATTCAGAACCTCCACCTTTTTTGAAGTCAGTTAAAAAAGAGACCTTATTTAGTGTTTTCTGATGGTCGACATTGATGAAGACAGAGCTTAGGGTCAAAGATAATTTAAAAATCGTAAAAACTTAATACTCGACGATATCTTCAGTACTGAACAGATAGAGAAGCCAGAGTTGCCACCTGTTTCAGTTTGATGTCACAGTTATTGAGTTTCTTACCTACAGCGCTGGTTTTCTTGAAAATTTGGATGTTTTGTGATCTAGCGTAAGTAATATCTCAACGACGAGCGAGCAACGATCTCATAGAGATGTAACGTAACATTTAATATCTATATCTTTTTGTTAATTTAAAGAAAAAATAAAAGAAATCTTATGGTTTAACAGTTGACTGACAAATAAATAACAATACATACCTTCCGATACAACAGATTGAACAATTCACCAGAACTGGTGATCAGCTCAAGATACTGTCCAGTGCTGCTGTGATGTTGCTTGTCAGTCAGCAACACCTGACTGATGGACAGCTGCACAGCGGGTCCGTACTCCATGAGGGCCACGTCTAAGCAAACCTTTGTAATGCTGAGCATTACGTAAGGTTTCTCTGTTTGATCGGTAGAACGGGCCAGGTTGATTACGATTTCACCTAGGGGAATGAATGCTTTTTAGTCAATTTTCATTCTTTTGTTTAATTTTAGATCGTTGAGGAGCATTCCTGGGCCTTTCAAACTAAAGTAAATTATTAGTTTATTCATAACAACCCATTAATGTCCCACTGCACCACTCCCGTGACGGAGGGATACTTGGCCTACTAATACCACGCTGGCTAGACGGATTGGTATAGGGTTTAATTTCAAGTTTTCCTTCTTTCTATGTAAAGGTAATATTCATAGATAGTCCCTTAGCCGGTTTCTACGACACCCATGGGATGAGATGGGGTGGTGACATATTGTATTCTTACTCCGTCACCACACGGATAACTATTAGTTTATTTTGTTATTACCACGCGCGGTAACTCAAGTTAGGTACTACTTCTCGCTCGCCTTTTATAAGTTTTCCTTCTCTTGCAAGTAAAATGATTAACTAATAATAATAATAACTAATCTTATTGCAGTGCCTAAAACGAATTTTAGTAAAAGCTAAATAGAGCTCATTTAAAAAAGTCTCGGAACCACACGTTTTCGGCATTTCCTTTAGTGATCTAATTAATTAACAGAAAAAACAAATTGAATGATACTTATAGTTAGTGATGTAAATTGTCCAGTTAAAGTGTCAAGGATATAATGGAAGCATACGACCATGCACTGTGTAATTATTATAGCTGGCCTATCTCCAGCGGTAGACGTCTTTAGCTGACAAGATAATGAAGTCGCCATCGTACTACAATATTTTTTTCCACAAGCATCTACTTTTTTTATTTTATTTATTAGGAACATTTAACAGTTACACGTTAAGTAATTACAGTTCTTAAAATATTATATCTATTATTATTTAAGTAAACGTATAACCCACACCAATGTCCGCGGAGTAATATTATAATAACAAAAAAAAAGCAAACAAGCACGCGCAAGAAATGTAAAAGATTACTGCGCGGCCGCAATGCCCAAATTATTGTTTGAGCAGTTCAGCCGCTGCCTCCTTGAATTTAGTGTGTGAAAGTGCGAAAATATCGATGTTAACGAGGTGTGAGTTGTAAGTTTCGAGAAGACAGCGGAGAGGAGCGCGTGCCCCGGCGTTAGTCCTGCACTTGCCAGTGTAGAACAGCCGCGGCACGCGCACCTCCCGCACTGATACAGTTCTTGGAACCACATAACATAATTGATTAGTAATACTGCTACAGTCGAATCTATTATTGCATATGCCGTGCAACATCATGGACATAAGCAGTTTGCGTCTGGACTCCAAGCTTAACAAATTGTATTCTGTAAGTAATTCTGTGTATGAGCATTTATAACAGAAAAATTTGAAATGCAAAGTCCTAAGGAATTTCTTTTGAACCATTTCAAGTCTGTCTATATACTTTTGGTAAAAAGGATTCCAAATCGGGACTGCGTACTCTAGTTGTGACCTAATGAGAGTTTTATAAGGAAATAGGTAAGTTGACTGTCGTTTGAAGTCAGCGGACGATCTCATTACAAAGCCATACATTTGGTAGGCTTTGTTAACAATACCATCGATATGTGTGTCAAGATGCAGTTTGGAGTCAAGGGTGACCCCAAGATCGCGGATACACTCAACCTTTTGTAGAACGATATCTTGAATAGCGTAATTAAATTCGAGGACCCTTCTGTTTTTCGTGTAAGTAATGACATTACATTTGGGCAAGCTTAGTTGTAATTTATTAGCCGAACAGTAATCGGCGAGCCTGTTTAAGTCATCTTGCAGGAGTAAGCAATCATGCAGACTCGAGCATGCCCTGTATACCTTAATATCATCAGCATACATCAAAAAGTGCGAGTTAACAAAACAATTTTTAATGTCATTGACAAACAGAATGAACATTAGGGGTCCGAGAATGGATCCTTGAGGTACCCCGGAAGTGACGATGGCGGAGTCAGACTCATAGCCGTTGATAACAACTTTTTGGGACCTATTAAAAATATAGGACGTGAACCAGCGAAGTAAGTTGCCGCGTATGCCATTGAAGGCAATCTTGTTTAAGAGCAATTTATGGTCAACCTTGTCAAAAGCCTTCCGAAAATCAGTGTACACGGTGTCTACTTGAACCTACTTACATATAGTCTAAAAACAAAACCCTAACCATAGTACAACCAGTAGTCTATCTCGGCCGAATATTTATTATAAATGCCTACGGCTGCGCGGTACGTAAACATGCGATAGGGCTGCCCACCTCCAGCTTTTTAATTACATTTACCTACTTTCCCGCTCGTTACTGCGGCACAGTCGCGACTGTTCACTCCGCAAAGCCACCTCTATCGTGAGCGTGTAGGTATAACTCGCGTTTCGTTCATTTCTATGAAGTCGAAATACTGTATATATTTGTACTATGCCTTAACTTACCTACAATAAACCTCAACAAAGTATTAATATTGTTGCTAGGCGACACGTTATCATCGAAGCCTGGAAGGTCTACAGTCCTGGCGAATACTTCCATGTCTTCATCGCTATGTTCTGACGCGGCTGAAGCTTGTTGAGCTGTTTGAAAACTTATCTTAGCACCTGCTTTGTCGAATGTTGTTTCTGATGCCCTGGGTTAAAGATGTTTTGAATTTTAAGAACTGAATCGACAATATTATCGAGTAAACAACATTTTTTTTATTGCATTGGTCAAATAGGCCCTAACGACTTAAATTCACCTATGATTTAAGTAGGTACTTTAAATAGCAATTACTTAAAAACTTTGATTTTGCTACGTTGTTGCTGCTAAGTTTCACTTGATTTTCAGCTCGATGGCATGCTGCGAAGCAGTTTTGTCTATTCTTTTTAGATTCTGCTTCATCACCAAGAATTTGACTTACAAGTATAAACCACTCACCTGTTTCTACTCAAATAAGCAGCCACAATCTTTTGCCTAAGTTTAATAAGGTCCTTATATTCAGGATCAGCGGTCACTCTGTCCATGTTCAACAGTTCTGCCAGTTCCGGGTCTTCTACATCCTCGGTGTAGTCTCCAGAGTCCATGAAGGAGACTGGTACCGTGTTGGGTACGGGGACTGGTAGATTGTCGATAAAATCTAGTAGCAGACCTATGATGCGGTCCGATAGATTTAGCTTCAGGCTGGATAGGGATATATTTAGCTTGTATCTGAGAAATTAAAAAAAAAATTAAAATAGTTATCTTTCTCATCCCCTTTTCAAGGCTCATTGCAGGAACAGGATAATTTGATGACTGGAATTTTTTAGTCCATTTTTCTATTCTATTTTGGTCGGTTCTTACAAAAACTACATTAGAGCATAGAGTGGTGGGTTTTATTTATTTCTGCCACGAAATTATAACTCTAAAGAATGATGTTTTAACATGCATCATTCCTAATAACCCATTAAAAGCCTATTGCAGGGATGGATCTCTTCTTGTGACGAAGGGCAATTTGGGCTGCCTGTACCACGCTGTTCATGTGGATTAGCATAAGGCTTTACGTCCTGTTTTTCTTCTTTTGTTTTTGTAAAGTCGATGTAACCATAATTTTCCTTAGTTGGTTCATACTACCAGTTAGACCTAGTGCTACCGGATGAGATGAGGTGCTGATTTATTTATTCTTAAGGCCTAATTTTATAAACTCACTTAGGTAAAAGCTTGTAATCCTTCTTGATGCTGTTGGAGAAGACAACCTGCATCTTGATCTTAGGTATCAGATGTAACTCGGAGTCGGCGTGACGACGAGACTCGCGCCATGATTCCGTCCACTCACAAAACAGCACCTTAACAATATTAGACAATCAATTAGCCCATCGCAGACCACTGCTGAACATAGGCCTCTAGTCCTCTACCAATACGGGCCTTTAAAACAGAACAATAATTACTTGTATCACAAATAAATTAAAGCATTTTTGACCAGTTGCAATCACGGATTCATGAACGATAACCTTGGCGAGGTCATTTCATATGGGCGATCACTCAGAGGTATTTCACCTAAGCGTCTGCGTGCGTGAGAGGGCACGTAAGTGGTCGGTTCTGACTATCGTCGTAGACAGTCGTTAAGTATTTGAGATTAACCTTCAACATAACTTCCAACATATATTAGAAGACTTTTTTAGGAATGTCTTCTTAAAATTTTATTAATTATTTACCTGGCAGGAACACTCAGCATGAAGTCGATCATATAACCGCTCTTCCAACTCCATACATGTGGCGTCCTCTAACGTTAAGTTGGAAGGCTGTAAGTCGGACTTTACAACAATCCGACTTATATCTATGATCATCACACGACCTGATCTAAAACAATAAAAGATAAGGGATGGTAAAGTAATGTAGGTAGGTACGTAATTATTCATATTATTTACAACGCGACAACGGGTATAGAAGGGGAAGCGAGTTGTACCGTACACATAATATTTCTCAGTAGTAAATGTATTTATACATTTTTATAAAAAAATATGCCTTTCTGGTGGTTATTATGGCTTACAAATAATACAGGATGTCACCAAGTGCCTTCTCGTACGAATCCATCTTCGACAATTTACCATTGTATGATTGCTTACGCTTCAACATATCTGACGACAAGGAATTAGACCGGCTACCTGTCAGCGCCATCCCACGTAGTAGCTACGAACCTCCCCTAAGACCTAAACCAAAACATTTATTGAAATAATTCTATGAAACATTCAAACACATACTTATGCACACAACCATGTTCCGGCACGACGACACAAGGTCCCTTCACATCGAGGTTGATGTGGAACACCTTCCGTCTGCTGACAGCATATACTAACACCGACTTGCTGACACCACCAGCTCGGTACACCGCACCTGACACCTCTGCAGCCAACTCCTCTGTTGTCATCGAGTGAGTTTGGAAAAAGTTGATTAGTTCTGTGAACGAGTGCTGGAAAAAAGATGTAAGAGGTTGAAAATCATCGACAAAGTCACTTTGAAACCGAAAATTTAAAAAAATTGTTTATGACGAAGATGAGGGAAGCGCAAAATAGCACAAGGAAGATATTTTTAGATTAAATGTATTTTTCATGATAAACCCTCTTGGAAATAATACATTTCCGCACTAGAGAACATACATAATTAGACCTTCTAATATTTAAAGGACCTTGACTGATCTTGCGCGATCCGATGGATAAGGTCCATTGGTTTACTGATTTCAAAAAAAGTTATACCTTGAAATTTAAGTAATTACCTCAACATAAACCACTTCCACGGGCTCCATAAGACAGCACAGTCCATAATCAGCTTCAGTACTGCTAGGGTTTTTCTCAAGATCTACCGCCAGTAAGTTGGAGCTGGTCACCGCTGAACCTCGCTCTGGCGTCAGTAGAGGTACTAGGTCACCATCCGATGTTACACCTTCGATGACAACGCTTTCTGCTCTTGCTGATAACTGAAATATTTTAATCAGATTGTAGGAAATTTACAGATCTTGGTTTGGTTTAGTTGTTATTTACATTGGAAAAGTACCAGTTATTTATTATACAATTAAGTTGAGTGGTAAAAAGTGTCATTTCATGACTGGCTCTATCCTGCAATTTCACTACCTTTTAAAGGGCAAGGGTTAATGGGATAAATAAAAGCTTGAGCATGTGTGTTCAAGCCTACCCTACATATTTACGTTGAATTAAGTACTTAATATGTTTTTTTTGTGTCCGCATGTATCACGTAAGTTATATGTTATATATACCCTGTTAAAAGAATGTAACTAAGTATAATATTTAAATAAGTAATTGTTATAAATATCCCTCGTTATTGACTTGTCTATCAAGATCAAAAAATACTGAGATAAAATCTTTCTTTTCTTCAATTACATGTACCTACCTTGTAAGCTTTAGCTGATGGTCTCGTCTCCAAAGAGGCGAGGAACTGCGTGAGGGTCACCACTAAAACTTCTTTGTTTCTGTTCATGAGGGTCAACGAGCAATTAGCTAATGTCAGGTTTATTTTGTGCTCTGAAACAACGTAAAGTGTACAGGGTAGCTTACCAACTTTATATTAAAGAAAAAAAGACAATGGCTAAAAATCAGGATTCAAAGCTAGGCCTCTGAAAATACGCCTCCAATGCTAGGCCACCCGAGTCTTTGTATCGTTTACCAAAAGTCCAACTTCCACACTTCTTGCTTTTCACAAGTCTTTTATTATGTTTCGTTCTTTTTCTATTTTTTTTAGTTATTGATTTTAATCCCCTAATTTATCCAGGATAAAACATGTGTATTCTAAAAGTCTGTCTTCTTTAGATTCTTTAAATTAACACTTACCTATATACTGCTTCGATTTATCTACTCTCGGTGCTCCCTCGACATATCCAATGAGCTCGCAGACCCTCTTCTTCTCAGGACTAGACAGATGACTCCACAGACTCTTACTCCTCTCAGTCTTGACGCACAGCTCCACGTGGCTCTTGGCTTCCTCTGCATCACTCTCCACGGGAGAACTGGTAGGCTTCCACCAGTCAAACTCTGTCTCTACCACTTCGATACGCTCTGGTTCTTGAGTGAGAAGCTAGAAGAATAAGGATGCTTAAAAGCTGACATACAAATGGCGTAGTGGTTTGTGTATCTGCCTGCCATGATGGATGTTACGTATTCAATTCTATGTTAGTTCAATATTTGTGGGCATCATTTCTATTCCATAAAGTCTGGCTGTTTCTATGCGTTTAGGTGCAAACAAAAAAGAATATAAGTATGTTTAAATATTGTCTAACAACTGTGCTTAGTAGTATGCCGAATGGCGTTGTGAAAAATAGAAAAAGAAAACAAATAGTTAAATGTTTGGATAGAACCTGTGTAATGTAACAAAACTGTACTGCGTATCCAAATTAAAATAAGAAAGCAGAAGACATGAGGCAAATATTCCAACAAAAATTACATAATTTCATTCCTTGTTCCCATTAAGGGTAGGCAGACTACTAAATGCCATGTACGATCCTATCAATGAAACATACACAAAATAACTCACTTCAAACTTAGCCTGCTCCCTCGCAATAACCACAGAAACAATCGGCAGACTATCCTCGCACTTCTGCAAGTCAAGCTTCAGCTCAATATCGTTTGGACTCCTCAGAGTGCTCTTATATGTCTGCTTGTACTCGTTGTAGTTATCGCGATGTTTCTTGATGGCGGCCCAGGTGTATGGCCTCACGCGTTGTTCCACCACCACGTTGAAGGCATATCGCCACCATTTCTTGAAGTCCTTTGATAATGGAACGCCTGGATGAAGGTGGCGGTATTTTCTGGAAATATTCGATAATGGTTAATGCTAAATGGTTTGTATTGGAAGGATAAAACTTGGTAAGAGAAGTTTGGCTCATTCAAAAATTAACTGAATCAATGTATCTGGGATTCTTCTTAGACAAGAGCATTTCATGTTAAACCTTTAGGTTTTTAGTGCAGTTATTAACCAGACACTAAAAACCTAAAGGTTTAAGTACTGTCTCATGATATCACGAGGTTCCGGACAACCGATAGGCGACTAAGAGACTCGACACAAAACTCTGTACCAACCTGTCTGGCCTGTGTGGTATCTTGCTGACAAAGTGACTTTCTATAAAATGGCGACGCCAGGCGGCCATGGTTATACCAAAATATTAATTAAACCTTATTTAGGAGTGTATTAAAAGCATAGAATTTTATTTATTGTCTATCTTTTCTATTAATGTCCTACTGCAGGGACGGGCGCCTCCTCCCTCGACGGAGGGATACTTGGCCTACTAAAACCACGCTGGCCAAACGGATTGGTATAGGGTTTAATTTATCAAGTTTTTCTTCTTTTTATTACGTAAAGATAATATTCACATAGTCACTTAGTCGGTTCCTACGACACCGATGGGATGAGATGGGGTGGTGACATATTGTATTCTTACTCCGTCGCCACACGGATAGGAGTGTTCTATCCTCCTCAAATTGACGTGTTTCCTACCTGTTCAAATTAATCCTCTCAAAGGATGCCAGAAGGTTATTGATAGACAAGTACTGCCTCCGCGACAGTTGTATGGCGCTGTCCTGCAGTACAGCGTCCAGCAATAGTCGAGGTACGCGAGCTTCTCCTGAACGATTGATCAGTACCTTTACTTTACAGGTCACTGGTTTGAGTACTGAAAGAAATAAAAGAATTAGTAGAGTAAGACATTTCTAAAGATATAAAAAAAACTATCGAAAAAATACAAAGGTCACATATAGTCAGACCGGCAAAGTGATGACGATGGGGTGAAGTCATTTGTTGATAACCATTCGTAACCGCTCTTTCCATCAGGTTCGATACTGTCAAATAACCGTATCGTATCTTATTTTTATTTATTTTTTAATCAGACATTAAAGTTATTGTGGAAAAATATTTAGGCAGATCGGTAATTTGATGATGACGGGAGTAGTCATTTTGTAACTATTAAAATCTATTGCCTTAATTCCTACCCCGTAATCGCGCTTTGCATCAGATTCAATACGCTCATAAAAGTCTTTAAATAGACAAAGTGTATACTCACAGAACTCAAAGTCCTCATGATGCATAGAGAACTTATCAAGTCCGGTGAGCATATAATGCTTCCAATTGTAGTACTGCATCGGAGTGATATGAGCAGTTTCGTTGTCGTCCAGCGCTGTTGCTGTCGGGTTCCAGTAGGCGGACAGGGACTCCACACGCATCATCTGGTACACGGTGGAAGCGTTTGCTGGTGTCACGCATGGTTTCCATTTACTGAAAAAAAAAGTAACCTTAATGAAAAATATATAATGTTTCATAGATATTTTTTATAAAGTCGCTAACGCGGTGTCCTAAGTGGGCGACAAAAGCGACGCGACGCGATGCTACACGAGACAAATGTTCTATATGAATACGATGCGTTTTGTCGCAGACGGTCACATAGGACACAAGTCGCCCACGTAGGACACCAGGTAACACTTGACAGTCAGTTGCATTCAATGATTCGCCAACGATATGGTTGGTTAAAAAAGTCGGCCAAGTCATACCATAGATTGGGGAACGAATCTATATAATTACCTCGCCGACGATGCTTAACCATCGTTATCATTTTAAGTCAGTGATTAGAACTGGCTGTAAGAACCTCAAAAAAAGATACTTTTCACTTCATGTAAAAGCCGCAGGTTTATAATACAAATGGTTCACCTATTAGTAGTCTCAATAGACAAGCTCTGCAGACAAAGTCCACACGCCAGAGGTCCATCCTTGGAGCTGATAGAGTCTTCGTATCTCACGTGGACGTTGCGGACGTAAATCTGTATGTTGTTCACGATGGCTGTGAATAAGTGCTCGAAGAAGTTCTGCGGACCTTTGAGGACCTGGAAATTACAAATTGGTGTTACGATAAGTAATAATGGAAAAATAAAGACATTTTGTTTTAAGAGTTAATTTAATTATAAATAAAACACAATAAATAAATTCTACCCAAAAATGTAATAAAATCAAAAGATATTCTGAAAATAAAATACTTATTCTTATTAAAAAAGCCAGCTTCAAAACCAAGCTGTGTGTGCAATGCAAATTTTTGTACGAAACAGTTCAGAAATAACAGAGGTTTAGGAAATAATAAACATTTACCCCCTTACTCATAAACGCCTTTAAATTTAGTCACTGTTTAGCGAGATTTTTATTAGCAAAACCAACCTTATGCCAAACAAAATCGTAAGAATTTAAGCTAATCAATTGACTAAAATTTTAGAGGCGTTTATGAGTAAGGGGGTTAAAGACCACCGACTTAACCCCGTATTTGCTTGTAACCCACTTCTCAAACAGAGTTACATAATTCGATTTAATTCGAAAACATTTTCGTATTGGGTAATTCACCTTCGGGACTAAAAACTAATAAGACATCGTAAACAAACTAACCTCACTCTCAGCTTCCAAATCCTGCAAGATCTTCCTCTTAGCTGCCCTTGTCAGTCGCTTTTCTCTTTCTGGATCGAAGTGGCTGTTCGATATAGCTGGGCCTACCAGCACCAACACATCTTCTATATGAACCACAACGGGTTGCGTGTATAGGCCAGTCCATGGTATTTGGAGGCCAATGCGGCCGATAGTACCAATTTTGACATCGATTGGTAGATCGAGCTCGTACTGTGGAAGAAGATACATTGTTTTATTTTCATAGCTGCTTAATGACGGATCATCATTGATATGATTTTTAAATAAGGTTGATCTTAAATCAGTTATCAAACTCTGTGTCGTGGGGACTTATTTAAACTTGCAATAAGTAATAGACTAACAAAAACCGGAAAACGACTTTTTAAACTGAATTTACCACAGTTGGGTAAAAATGACGTCCCCACATTGTAGATTTTGGAAATACTTATATATCCTTTTTTTACTTTTTAATACAAGGCTAATTTGTACCTAAACTAACCTTGTTTTATAATATTTATCATCAAAAGAGATGACTTAAAAATTAAAAATAGCATAAAATGTTTTAAGTAAGTATATATTCTTACCAGAGCCTCAGGCTTGAGCTTCAAGTCAGTAAGATTGACATTCCCGGAGAAGATGCCCACGTTCAGGTTCTCAGTGTCGAGGTCCTGCACGTACTTGCCCAGCAGCCGGTTAAGGATCCCGGCGACTGCGCCCTCGAACATGCTGGTAGCTGCTTAACAGCAACTGGAACAAGAACAAGTTAAATGTCAATGGTAAAACATATAAGTTACCTTTTTAATAGGATGCCTGTCCAGCCAGTAGACACAATAGTCATCATCATAACAGCCCATTTATGTCCCACTGCAGGGTCGTACCTCCTTCCATGTGACGGAGGGTTACTGGTACCATGCTGGCCAGACGGATTGGTATAGGGTTTAATTTCAAGTTTTTCTTCTTTTTATTTTATAAAGATAATATTCACGGATAGTCTC
The DNA here is from genome assembly GCA_905475405.1 of Schrankia costaestrigalis. Classification (NCBI taxonomy): domain Eukaryota; kingdom Metazoa; phylum Arthropoda; class Insecta; order Lepidoptera; family Erebidae; genus Schrankia; species Schrankia costaestrigalis. Next base: position 19,486,431 of record FR997835.1, read on the forward strand.
TTAGTAGGTTTTTACGACACCCATAGGATGAGAAGGGGTGGTGACATATTGTATTCTTACTCCGTCACCAATAGTAGAACAGCGTAAATGTATCATATTATGATACAAGGGCCATGGGAAGGGTTAAATAACCTCTCTCACATGCTCTTAAACCCTGATCGCAGGTTGATGGTAGCTGTCGTAAAGTTTACCCATGGTTAAAAAATGGAAGAAGACAATGATCTTTTGACTATTCGTGCTTTAGCGATGATAATCAGTTATACAGATTTCCTGCGATAGCTGTTGAAAGGAAGATTGGTTTCGTCTTGAGTTTTATTATTCTTTTTTATAATGATTGCCAGCGATAACGCAGTCAGTGTCGCAGAGTTTTGGGCTACATCAATTTAATCCAGTATCGTTTTGCCATCGATACGCTAAGAAGAAGAATGATTGTCAAATCTGCCCTTGATGACTTTAACGGCTACTAAACTAAGTATGAGACGATAAAACATCGTGATCTTTTCTATTTACAGTATATCACCAAACATCATTAGATTTATTTAGCAATAAACAATAACATCACTACAATAATGCGTAAAAAGATATTTAAAACAAATAAAGTAAAGGCAAAATCACCTTTCTCCTTTCAAGCGTTGAATCAAACATCGAAAACACAAATTAAACTATTCCTTCACTCTTGTTCACAACAAAATCAATATATTTATAAAATAAACAATGATCAACGTGTTGTAGACAGGTCTAGTAAACATATTATATTAATTTGTTATCATTGTTATCTCTCGGTATGTTATCAGCTATCGGTGGAGCTCAGTGACGTGTGGAGGTAATTTATGTTTATGTAGCGAAATTACGTTACCAAATTGATTTTAGGTAGAAAACTTATTGTCTAATTCAGGTCAAAATCCAAAAAAGGTCCAAATTCAAATTTGTTAGCAACTGGCCAGTTGCAAATTGCAAGAAACTAACTTTTCCTATTTTCATAACAATTTACTACTTACAACCAGAATTGATAACCCTTTATCTAACAGGCGGGTAATCCCCACTATTTCTTGCCGTTGGTTTTGTTCACATTATTTTCAGAATAATTTACAATTTTGATCCGTCTACGAGAAGTCGATACCCTTGAATCTCATTTAATTTTAATAATATACTTAGTTTAGTAAGTATAAGCGCTAATGAGATTGTATATTTCATTGAGTAATGGTTATTATTAGGCAGCGGTCTGGCTGTGCCCTGGTATTGCCGGCATTCAATAAAAGAGCGGCAGTTATCTCGAATGGACGGCGGGAAGCCGATGGAAGAGGGAGGCGCAGGACCGCACAAGGTGGCAATATTTAGAGGAGGTCTATGTCCAGCAGTGGACGTCAATTGGCTGAGATGAATGAATTACCACTTAGCATCCGCAGGCCGCATGCTCGTCAGGCAATAAAAAAAGTCTATTGGAAAGCGCAAATTTGATTAAGTAAAATGTTTCTCATTGCCAAGTTATTCTATCAATCAGATTAAATGTAACTGCGCTATGTTACCTCTTCTAAATCATTCCTTTTCTGCTTTAAACATAAGAATTAAGATTATTTTCAAAGTAACCATCCATCAATAAAAGAGGGCTAGTTTTTTAGTGGAACATGAAAGAAAAACCCGTAGAAAATCACCCTTCATTGTCCCTTTATTTCCTCTACATAGAGCGTCATAGAACAACTACAATAACAAAGTACTTGATAACAATTACTTACGACAGTTTAAATTGTATGTGAGCAAAAATAGATGACCTCCCGTCTCAGCCTTATATATGTGAAATTTTTACATCTATTGATCGAATACGGTTCTGTTACAACTTGTATTGAACGAATATTATTACTTGGGTGTGTTATACATTATTGTATGAATGTAGAAGCAAGGCAGGTTTGTATGGATCGTAGCTCTGTAGTCTCTGCCTACCTCTATGGGATGTAGGCGTGAGTTTATGTAAGTATGCTACAAAACTAGTGGTCAGGTTGATAAATAAGAAAGGTAAAGATCGCGAAATCGTTTGCAGGAATCGTTTTGTCCAGCAATGGACATCTTTTGGCTTATCTGATGATTATGATAAAACATTCTTTAAGTAAAAGATGGATCAAGATGGTCATATGTTTTGGCTTTTGAAGAAAGGGGGGCTTTCTTACGGGAAATCATGTAAAGTTGCCGGGACTTGTACATGTTTAATCGACTCTTCTCTTAAAAGCCCATTGATGTCCGTAGAAAAGGGACTTCTTTAGTGACATAGGGAAGCTTGGCTAACCAATACCATCAAGCCATTTTAAACTATATCTGTTAACTTCTTACAACTCTGCTGACGATATCCATGGTATAATAAGGGTGGGTAAGAATAATATACAGTGGTGGTCATATAATTAAGAACGCTGATATAAAGGGAAGATTTTTAAAAACTAAGACGCAAAACTCGTTGCCTGCCTTTTTTTTTATTTCTCTCGGTATCGTAAAAGTTTTCAATAACACCACTGTAGAGTACGTTCTGATGGTAAACGATACGTAAGACGTCCCCCGAATGCAGCATTAGACCCTAAGTATACCAAAGTTACTTTAAAGCATGGTGGGGAAAAATGTGAAAATTTGGGGGTGCTTTTCTGGACATGGTGTTGGACCTGTAAAGTTGATAGAAGGTAACATGGACCAGTTCCGATACAGAAATATACTGGAAGGAACAATGTTATCTTATGCTGAAGACGTTCTCCCGGTTATCTGTACATTCCAGCATGAACACACTGCATGCACCGTAAAGGATTTTATAACAGCACAATCAGTTTCTGTCCTAGACTGGCCAGCTAATAGCCCAGATCTAAAGCCAATAGAGAATTTGTGGTTCGAAGTAAAAAAAAGTTTTTTAGAGGAATGGAATTGTATTTCTCTTGCGAAATGTCAAAAATTAATAGAATCTATGCCTCGCCGGTGTAAAGCAGTAATTAAAAGCCGTGGATATGCTATCAACTATTAATTTTAGTTACAAATGTATTCAAATGCTTTTTAAAACTTCCGCACTACATTATTATTATATATTTTTTAATGTAACTGTCATACAAAATAATTTCCGAGTAGTGTATTAAATCGTTCTTAATTATTTGTCCAGCTTCAGTAATATTTGAATGTGTTACTTTGGTACAATAAAATAAATTGTCAATAAAAAAAAATGCGTATTTATTCTTTATTACTAAGACACGTTGCTCTATTAATATGGCTATTTTATAACATAACTAGTTGCTTTTTAGAAGGTACACATCTCTGCGCACGACACGATTTACATGAAAAACTCCTAGAACTTCAAATCGTTCTTAATTATATGACCACAACAGCTGTATATGCCCGTCAACACACAAAGCACTTTTTTACCCTTCTTATACAATAAATATTTTAAACCCTTTCATCTAAATGCCTTTTATGGCTACTGTTTTAAAATAAAGTTGAACTTAAATATCTTCTTCGTTATGTAAACCAATAAAGCTTTGTACATAAATAAAAAACGTAAAACAAGGAAAATATTTAAGACAAAATAAATAAATCAGTGTCAATACCATTATTGAAAATGTTGTAACCATTCTGAATATTATTTACACGAAGATTTGTTGAATGAAATATAATATTGATACAAAATATTGTTTTACTTCTAAATTGTGTTTTCTAATTTCCTATTTTTGGATTGCTTCTACCCGATTTTGTATTCACTTTTTGTTTATACCCTACCTATAAAGCAAAAATGTACACTTTTATAATTTAAACGCTGTGGTGGAATGAGGCAGTGGTAAGTAGTTAACAAGTAAAATCTACCCTATTTTTGTATAAGTACTTACATATACGTAGTTGTAATCAATATACATTTAATAAACACAAAACTACTAAGTACTAACTAAGCATAACTACTAGAAGCAAAGCATTGAGATGTTTAATCACTCACATAAAGCACTTTGATATTAGCGTCGTAGCACATATAACGTAACGTAAACGGATCGTCACCGTATCATCTCGAGCCGTTCAGTACTCTTTGTACGAAACTTCTTACTGCAACGCACACTAATCGGAATCGTAACGTAATCGGATTTTTGACATTTGACATGTTTTTTGTAAATCAATGCCGTCAACACACAAAGCACTTTTTTACCCTTCTTATACAATAAATATTTTAAATCCTTTCATCTAAATGCCTTTTATGGCTACTGTTTTAATATAAAGTTGAACTTAAATATCTTCTTCGTTATGTAAACCAATAAAGCTTTGTACGTAAATAAAAAACGTAAAACAAGGAAAATATTTAAGACAAAATAAATAAATCAGTGTCAATACCATTATTGAAAATGTTGTAACCATTCTGAATATTATTTACACGAAGATTTGTTGAATGAAATATAATATTGATACAAAATATTGTTTTACTTCTAAATTGTGTTTTCTAATTTCCTATTTTTGGATTGCTTCTACCCGATTTTGTATTCACTTTTTGTTTATACCCTACCTATAAAGCAAAAATGTACACTTTTATAATTTAAACGCTGTGGTGGAATGAGGCAGTGGTAAGTAGTTAACAAGTAAAATCTACCCTATTTTTGTATAAGTACTCAATACTCAATACTCAATATCTTTATTGCACTCCATATGTTACAAATAGGTGTTATGTTTAATATCACAGATACAATATGGACCCTATTGGGTATGGCACTTTAGAAGAGAGGAGGATGCTAGATTTTAATAATATTATTATATTAAATTAGCAAACTTAGTTGTAAATATGTATTTATTATATATTATATTCTAGGTATTCTTTTATACTATAATAAGTTATGTTTATTAGTATTTGTTTTGACTTTATATACGTTTTTTTTGTTTTTTTTGTTTTGACTTTATATATATAAGTACTTACATATACGTAGTTGTAATCAATATACATTTAATAAACACAAAACTACTAAGTACTAACTAAGCATAACTACTAGAAGCAAAGCATTGAGATGTTTAATCACTCACATAAAGCACTTTGATATTAGCGTCGTAGCACATATAACGTAACGTAAACGGATCGTCACCGTATCATCTCGAGCCGTTCAGTATTCTTTGTACGAAACTTCTTACTGCAACGCACACTAATCGGAATCGTAACGTAATCGGATTTTTGACATTTGACACCGAAGAAAAAGGCGAGGCGATGCCGATCCGTTTACGTTACGTTATATGTGCTATGACCCTTAGCTCCCGGAATATTGATTCGAGACAAAATAGAAAATAGATTTAAATCTTTAGACATAACTCCGAACTCAAAAATCTTGATGTAGATTACAATAAATAGAATTGCGTAATTATTAGAAGGCCGAAGGATAAAATCCGGAACGAGGTTATCCGACAAAGAACCAAAGTTACCGACATAGCTCGTAGTTTTAGCAAGCTGAAGGAACAATGGGCTGCTCATATCTGTCGAAAGACCGATGGCCGCTGGAGCAAACGTGTCCTAGAGTGGAGACCGTGACTCGGCAAACGTATTGTGTCCTACACTACGCCCCCAGCTAGGTGGACCGACGACCTCAAAAAGATCTCTGGGTCGGTCGGACTGGATGCGGAAGGCGCAGGACCGAGTTCTGTGGCGCGTGTTGGGACAGGCCTATGTCCAACAGTGGACTGCAATAGGCTAGTTGATTGATTAGAAGGTTTCGAGGGTTTATTTATGAAAAGTACCAAGTGCTTCTGCATCTGGTATAGAAAACCGTGGAGAACCTTACCATCAAGCGAGCAACTTAATTCCCTCGTCTTGTTACCAGACGAAAAAAAAACAACAAAAAATAATCCGTCGAAGTAAGTAAAAATATTATTCATGTTATTAGCCTTCTACAATTTAGTTATAATAAACAGCTTCTCGTCGACTGCCCTCCGGGAGGACAAATTGATTTATATGCTAATGCCGGGCGATGTCAAGGAGGAAGTGAAAAACAAGATTAAATAAAAAAATAAAGTTTTTATAAATATAGTGAATTGCTTTTTAGTATTCATACCTGCGTGATATAACTTTGTAAATCTCCGTGTGGTGACGGAGTAAGAATACAATATGTCACCTCCCCATCTCATCCCATGGGTGTCGTGAAAACCGACTAAGGGAGTATCCGTCAATATTTAACTATACGAAATAAAAAGAAGGAAAACTTGAAATTAAACCCTATACCATGCCGTCTGGCAAGCGTGTTATTAGTAGGCCAAGTATCCTTCCGTCACGGGAGGAGGCCTGTCCCTGCAGTGGGACATTAATGGGCTATTATGATGATAACAAAATAATAACCTCAACCCTAAATCATTCAGATTAGTGACACAATGATGAACGTCGTCATTGCCGACCGCGAAGGCGCTGCGTGCTGGTTGGAGGTGGACTATCTAGACAATGACATATTTGCTAAAGACTTATAGCGAAAAAAGGGACGCTTGGAAATCAATGGAAGAGTCCTTAGCCCACCAAAAGGACAGGTTTATAACAAACCTTGAACTATCCCCAAGGGCTTCTCAAAAGGAGCCAATGTCATGGGTAACGAAGAGAATCTCAATATACTTAATAAGCATTCTGCGAATCATTACATAATTTATCACAGGACAGGAATGTCTACTACCAAAGTAATAAAATACATACTTAAGTTAATTAAAAACAATTAGGTTACACTTCAATAGGCATCCTTTGCCGTTAGCAAGGACGTTTTCAAGCCACTTGGAAACTTATTTCAAAAGCTTAAAGATCAAAATCGTTTGCATATTACTCAAGCTCTATTAAAAAGACATGATTGTAATTTTCATTCTTGAATATGAAAAAGATCTTACTTGCATATAGATAACACTTAGTCCTAAGACTTAACACGTGTTGCAAGTAAATGCGAGCTATAAGTATAGAAATAGCTGAATATGATAAACTGTTTTGAAACACTACGACCTAGTTTTGACTAAGTATCTTTCTTGGAGTCTATGTCTGCTACGCAAAGGTCTCTGCTTTGATTTACACTTCAAAATCTTTGTAAAATTAACAACAAAAGGTTGTTTTAGAACATCTGCCAAACTAATACCACTCCGCGTATCAAAATCAGGACAGTATTTTTAAATTAAGACCATACAAGTCCGAACAAAGCGGTTCAGCACTTCGTACATGTGCAAAACCATCAAACAATGGAACTCTTTGCCAGCCCACGTGTTTCCTTCAAACTACGATCCTGGTTCTTTCAAGAAAAAGCATCTTCTGAAGCCGTTACATTATGCCTCTATAAATATTGTAGCTGGCATAGTGCTCGCCATTCTTGGACTCTATTGGATGCTTAACGTCAGACACCATAGTCATTCTGGTAGGCCAATTTAAAAAAAAATGTAAAAAAACTTAGTTTTAAACTCATGTGAGTTATTATTCTGATACGAAAATATTGATATCTCAAAGGCATTGTTTGTGAAAAACATCCTCTTACGTAGGTACACCTGTAAAGGGCCTCTTAATAAACCTCCGATTACTTACGTAATATCAATTTCTACATACTTACATAATATTGTATACCTATTACTGGCTCAGAAATAATCTTGTCATATTCAATTGATATCTTCGTATAAATATGTCCTATAATAATGGTACAGAAAGCAATATCAGAATGGGATCACGGAAAATTACCTACTCTTTGAAATTATCAAAATATGAATAATATTGATGTGAAATGTGATGGACTCCTCATATTATAAGATAAGGTACAGTACGGGGACATTGATAATGTGATTGGCTTTTAAAGAAAGACAAAATCAAATCAATGAGTAAGAAAAGTACATCCGATTACTGAATAATCTAATTTTCTATTCTCTCTATTCTAATATCTCTCTTTTTTAGTGTACACTGTGCTCTTTACTATCCTGGTATTAACTTCTCTCTATCACTTAAAGGTTTGCTGGAAGAGAACTCATTTGTGAGTTAAGCAAGTCTTTGTACATGTTTCTGTCATTGTATAATTATTGTGTTATGTTGTAGTGTACAGAAATAAATAAATAAATAAAATAAATAATTTTAGCATAAGTTTTGAAAATTATCATATTAAAATGTATCTTATGGCGTTCGGCATAAGGTTGAAATTATAAAAGATTGAATCCCTACTTACTTCTATTTGACATTGTATGTTTCATCATGTCTTACTAAGTGACACTGGTGACGGAAACATTGCACAATACAAAATATAGCACTTATTGTTAACGTCATAATATTAAAAACCAATCATATTATCAATGTCCTCATACTGTAGGTATGTTTATTCACATACATACATATAAATTCATGCCTTTTACCCTTGGGGGGATACAGACAACTTAGCACCAAGTACTAAGTACAATCCTCACAAACCTGCTTCACATTTTTTCATATCCACCAATGTGTGGGACATTGGTGGATATGATTCTTCTTAGCGTATCGATTGCAAAACGATACTGTGGACTAAATTGATGTAGCCCAAAACTCTGCGACACTGACTGCGTTATCCCTGGCTCCCGCTATTCTATTCCCGTTATTAGCTCTTCCGGAGTGCAGGTGTAAGGGCATCAAGTACCTACACCTGCTGTTTGAAGGGCAAACTACGCCTGTGGTGAGGCCTAATTCGACATGAGTCCTTTTAAAAACACTTCTTCTCTTTTCAAAAACGTTTACGAATTCGACAGTGTTTGAGGCAGTGTGCACTGAATACGGCCCCACGTTGGGCGCCAGCGAAATGTTAAAATATGATTTCTCCAAAAACAAAGATTGCTTTAAACTACTTTCAAGAATAAGAAATGGTTCTTCAGTTGAATTTTTTTAAATGTTGTTTAGGTACCTTAGAACTTTATCATTTCAGTCCTTTTTTTTTAAGTTTTTACCTACTTCCTCAGCTACTAATACCGCACTGACTAAAAGGATTATTTTATGAAGTGCTTCTTCTCTTGTTTTCGTAGAAGTAAAGTAAGAACTATTTCGGGAACTTTCCCCTTTATGGCTGGTACGATATAAATATTTTTACTACGTCACCGTAAATATTTAACTTAAAACTAAGTTATTTTCGCTTTTTAACTAAGTTCGGCACGATAAGTTATTCCGAGCAAGCTTAACTATTAATCAGGAAAACTATTTTAGCGCAGAACTAATTACGTATTATTAGCAGCGAGTCTGCCTTTAGCCGACGTACTAAAATAAGTTAAATACTGCAGTTAATTGAATATAAATAACTTTAATATTGTACTGTATTTTTATTCTGTTCAGTGGGTTATTTTTTCTATCTTAAAAAGATAACTTACGCAATCTTCCCCCGTCTTTCTGGTCTGGGACTTTAACAAACATCAATTTAACGAACACAAAGAACATTCAGAATCAGGACAATAATTTGTGGATTACACAAATAATACTTAATTGTTTGGCCTGTTTGGGTTTCGAACCCGCGCCCTAGTGCACTGCAGATCGAAGTGCCACCGAGGCAGCTATTTATTACTTTTCTTCATTCCATGAGGATGAACAAATCGACACGCGGCGTGTTTTAAAATATATTGCACGATCGTATTCGACTTGTCTGAAAGAGTGAACTCCTAAAACCGTTACAGGCCATCTTAGCATTATGGACATTTTACTTTGTAAATGATCATATCCGTAAGGAAAAAAAAATAACATACCTATTCATGTTCAGACACAAAAAGATTCGCGTACGTCGCGTTGTCTTAATTATATTTTTAGTTCAAGAATCAAAATACTAAGTAAGTACATAAATACTTTTATTTTATATGACAACTAGCAGACCCGTGCCCACTTCGTCAGACAACGAAGAAATGCGTCCCTTTTTTAAACATATTTCATTACCGCTCCACTCCTATTAGTCATAGTGTATAATTAGTGTATAATTAGTTATACTATAAAGCCTATGACACTCCCCGATAAATTGACTATTCAAAACAAAAAGAATTTTTAAAATCGGTTCAGTAGATCCAGAGATTCCCCCCTACAACGACACCACCACACAAACTTTACCTCTTTATAATATTATTAGTATAAATGAAAATAGCACGACAATATTACCGTATTAAACGTGATGTAAATAGTAGGAATACCTACTCCAGGAATCATAGAAACGAATGTTAGTCAAGTAAGATTGTGGTGTAGGTATCGAGGACCAGCTTACTGCTTTTCCTGCAACCATGGTAAGAAATCCGTTTGGCCAGCGTGGTATTAGTAGGCCAAGTATCCCTCTGTCACAGGAGGAGGCCCGTCCCTGCAGTAGGACGTTAATGGGCTGGTTGGTATGATGGTAAGAGACCTGCGTGTGACGAACCGACCAGTTTACTGCCGTAACATCTTTAACAGATCCCAGAGCACGGAACTGCTAACGGAAAGGTATAGCCCTGCTTCAATGTTATTGAGGTCAGCATGAGCGATCCTGCACACGCTGAGACAGTTCGAGTACCTACCTAAAGCTCCCTTTTACGGTTGAGTAAGTAATACCATAACTTTGGTTGGTAAGCCATACTGCAATCTTCAAATACAATAACCATACTGTTATTTTCAAAATTATCCCTAGTACGGTTTCCTTACGCCGACGGGATGAGTTGTAGTGGTGATTATTGGTGATCCCTTGTATTCATAATTTATCACCACTTGAAAAACCTCAACATTTGCTGAAGTAGCCAAGGGGTACTAACCCATTTGCCCACCTTAGTACTCGTTGGTCAGTTACTATCTATTGCTAGGAAAAACCCAGTGATGCTAAAGAATAATGTTACGACCCTATGAAAAGCGCTACTACAAGTTAGTACATACATTTTTACTTTAAAACAACATTCGTTTTTAGTTATTTAGTTTGGTGGCATCAAAAATCGATAACAACAATAAAAAATACTAAGTAGCTACTACGGCACCAAATGTACAGATGCGAGATAAAATGGTAGAAATGCTTTCCGTATTGCCGCTTTTCCGCCGGCAATACAGTCTCTATAAACAACATCGTGACATCTAGAATCTTCCGGATCATTTACAACATTACCAGTCTGAAAAGCTTATTATATGTTTAATTTATTTACCTTCCAACCATTGATAATTTATTTCAGAATGAGCTAATTACAAATAGTTTATCTCAATTACGGTTATATACAAACATATCAGATGTACCTAATTAGTAACATCTTACAAAAATACATCGTAATGTAAATACCACAGAAATCTAAATAAAAGGAGAAGTGGTATGACGGGGTTTTCTTGTCAACGCAATATGATTAGACCGATTATATAGCTAAAAATGGCTGTCACCTAGGTTTAGCTGTGTTTTGACAACGACCGAGATAACATATAAAATGCCGAGTTGTTCAGTGGTTGCCTGTAAAATTAAGAGCAATAAAAAAATCTTTATTACTAATGGAATCACTTACCGTATGCTAGTACATGTATTTTATTGTATTTACCTCTAAAATCATGAAAAAATAATCTTCAATGTCCTCACTATGTTATTTTCATGTTCGGACAATTAAGTACTATAATATTCTTGTAACATATACATTGCTTCTCTAATGCTGTCTAAACTAGTCATTCAATGATATATGAAGCAATGAACTATTCGCTCAACGATATTACGTATGACAAGTGGTTGCTAACCGTGATCGCTCTAACAACCAAACGATAGTGACGATCCGTTCATGACTACGACTATCTATCGTTTTCGATAAAAAGTCGTGTATTGTAGGAATTTTAAATTGTAAAAGTTTTATTAAGTTAAATGAGTTTTTTTTTTTAAATGTTGTGTTACGCTGTTTAAATTATGTAATTTCAATATAAGTATTACAATGTTGAAATAATATCCTAAATCAAAGGTGGAGTAAGTACTCTAGAACATAAAGGTTTAAAATGTTGATTAGAGTGGTTTTAAAAGTTTTTTTAAACGCTCATCCATTTATTAGCACACACGTGCTTTTAACTGGTTTTATCAGATTTGCTTAAAATCAGACTAAATGCTCATCTATCAATTCCTATATTCATGCTATTGTTTTAATTTTATCTAGGCGCAATATTGCTCGCGCATTTTGGCATGCGCATGCACATGCTTGAATAAATGAACTGTACACGCTGTTACCTGCTTCAAAAAATAATCTGTATACTTAGTCTTATATTATACAACTATCCAAAAATTTACATCTATAAGTTGTAATTGACTACAAAACAGTTTTGGCCCAAAGCTCAAAATATGGGCCACACAAGCTCACTCAAAGAAATTTAATGAACTATGATGTAATTAAACAAAGCGCTTTTTGAAGAGATTGATAATTGGCGATGAAAAGTAGATCATGCATGACAAGCACGTGCGGAAAAAGTCGTGTTTTAAAGTCGGCTAGGTTTTACCGACTGTGGCTAAATTATCGCTAGCTCTCCCTCATAGGTGCGTTACTTTTGTATGACAACAGTCAAAATGTTACAAGCTGCTGCGACAATAAGGACGCAAAAGAAGTATGACGCTTGAGTTCCTTCAACCTGCGATATTACGACATCAGTTCACGGATTAATTTGTTTCACGACATGTACGATCTTACACAAACTGTCGTGAATATTATTTTACAAAAGTATTGTATTATATAATACATATTTATATAAAAGTAATTATTATTTAAGTATATGATAAGTATTTAATTTTTGATAATATATAAGTCTTGTCTATCGATAAATTTTATTAATTATTTATCGATAAGGTCAACGCCTAGCATAAATGTAATTTTTTTGAATGTAGTAGTTTTAAATTGTAGTAGTTCTTCTATCTAAATTTTTTGAAGTTTGTTTTAGTTGTATATATATAGTAGCGCTGATTGGTTCGCTGTGACACCGTGTAAGGGAGATATTTCAAGGAAAAACGAGACAGAGTATTGCGTTCATTGATAATCTAGATGTAACTGAGAACAGTAGTCTATTCGTATATTCTATTGCTGTGTGTGTTAATAAAACTGGCGACATTAGGTTTCCATACAAAATGACATTCAGGGCACATCTCCTTTTTTCAGATATCTGTGGTAAATACACTAATCAAACATGTTATATTTTACTGGATAGTTAAGCAAATATACTGCAGCAAACAAATGTCCCACGGCAGGGAAGAGTCCCCTTCATATACGAAGGGTAACATAGCTTACAGATAAGTACTACGCTAGCGGCTAGCAACACGAGTCTTGTATAAAATTTTCCTTCTTTACTAAATATAAGTACTTACAGACTGTTATTTAAACAGTCGTAAGCATATTTCGAATTCCTTAAAAAAAATGTATTCTTAGTCAGTTACCACGCGAACAACAAGTAGAAAATGTATTACGCATGGAGCTTTGAGAGAATCAATTTTCCATTACGTATGGATAAAGCTGTCAATACATCTTATTTAATTATGTCCGTATACATCAATAAAACTTATTACTTATTGAATTCAATCAGATGAGCTTATAGTTAAGATGAAAGGTCATGAGACAGGCGCAATATCAGTCCTGTCCAGGTACCTAGAAAGTAATTGTTATCACATAAAGCAATCAGTCTATTTATAGAATGAAGACGTTCTACCGTTAATAAATCGATAACAGTGCAAGGAGTATCTACTGCGAATAGAACCTTTTTAAATAGACCTGCATTCTAATGATTTTAAAAAAAGAATTAAATCGTCTTATCCAAATTCGAAATTAGAATTACATATGCCTAAAATTTAAAAAAATACGTCTTAATTATAATATCTTTGTTTTATAATAATTATTTATGAAATAAATGTAGTTACTTACCTAATATTACATGTTTCGCCAAAAATGCACTTAATATATCCCGAATTGACGGATGCAATGACGTCAAACAGAACACGGCACCGGGGAGGGACAGACTGATTTTGACAGGTGTCAGAAAGCGCGCATCGGTTCGCGCATGCGCTCTACGTCAATGGAAAATTATCGGGCGGGAAAGCCTTGGGATGCGCTCGATACAAGGAGGATATGACGTGGCAAAGGAAATTAAAGGCGACTATGACTGGAGATTGAACATTTTAAATGATTACAGAATTGTTTATTTTGTTTTACTTCGAGGAAATAAGAAGGTGGTTCTTCTTCCATTTTTTGTACAGGCATTGAAGAATAGAAAATATACTTTCTCAAACATAGTACTTATATCCCTACTGACTATATGCAAGTAAAATAATATATGCAACTCAGACTTGTAATATTGTTCCTCTACACAATACTGTGTTGTGCCAAACTAAGTAGAGCTAATATTTACTATGGGTAGGCGTAAAGTTAACCTAAAAGTTAAAGTTTACCTACTAAACAAGTGACAACTACGGTGAACTTTTATATTATTTTTTGTTGATATTATTTTTGTAAATACTCACATAGGTACAGATAAGGCACCCAGTCAGTCATGTTTATGTACATATAAGTAACTCTACATTGAGCGGCAACTGAGCCCGAGACCTCTGCGTAGCATAGAACAATGTTGTGACAAACTTGACGACCTCCGTGGCGTAGTGATTTGTAGTACATGACAGTTAGGTTTAGGGTTCGATTTCCGCTCAATGCAAATCTTTGGGTGCATGAACATTGTTAGCGTTAAGCTGTGTGTTTTCTATGTATTTGAGTATTTATACAAATTGATTTTACATAGAAATAATACTCAAAATATTTTTTATTAGTAAGTATTTTATTTGCCAGTTACCATTGCTAAGTCTGAAACTTATCCACCTTAATCTAGTCTTAGTTAAGTCCTAGTTAAGTCTGACAGAGTCCTGCTTAGCCACAGTGGTACTACCGTTGACAGTGACACCGTAGCACGCGTAGCAGGTGCCGTATGGTATCTGTGGCGCGAAGCAGGCGCTGGGACAGACGGCGCAGGAGCCTGCGAACTGACGAGGGTACACGCATGATGGAGACTGGTCCCACTGGGAGTCTGGGGTCTTCTGAAAATTATAAAAAAACAGTTATTAATATTACATACAAATTTAAAATAAGTACATTCATAGCACTCGTAACCGAGGCGCATGTATGACTCGCTTAATGAATGTGGACGCGGGCCAATCTGTTTGCCAGGATCGTGACAAAGTGGCGTTCTGTCGTCTCTGCCTACCCCGGACGGTATGAGGCGTGAATTTATGTATGTATGTATATTCATAGTAAAATTTCGAAAATAAAAGATAATGAAAAAGTTTGCGAGGCAGTACTCGAACCTGCGTCTTTGGACTATACGCGTCTAGCGCCTTGGCCACTACGCTACCTGAGTCTCTGTTTTTGCTTGATGACCTCTGTGGCGTAGTGGTTATATAACATGACTGCTACGTAGAGGTTTCAGGTTCGATTCGCGCTCAATGCAAATCGTTGTGTGCATGCACATGATTGTTTGCATTGGTCTGGGTGCTTCTATGTATAATATGTATGATTTACAAAAAAAAAGTATTTAAGTATGTTTATCCGTTGTCTAGTACCCATAGTACAAGCTCTGCTTAGTTTGGAACTAGATAGCGTTGTGTGAATGTGTACGAAATATTTATTTTATTTATTTATTTATCTGTCTCGTTTACCAAATAAACGGTTGCTTTATACGCAGCCATGAGC
Source organism: Schrankia costaestrigalis (assembly GCA_905475405.1). Classification (NCBI taxonomy): domain Eukaryota; kingdom Metazoa; phylum Arthropoda; class Insecta; order Lepidoptera; family Erebidae; genus Schrankia; species Schrankia costaestrigalis. The sequence goes on from FR997835.1 coordinate 19,502,019, forward strand.
CCACGCAACTTAAACTCAACTGTACAACGCCATCTAGGCGCAACAGCCCTAAACTTTAAATGTTGCAATTAAACGGCCTTATTACAGAATACGGTCTAACTATAAACCACGATTTATTACGTCACAAAACCACTGTTTTTGAAATTTGTTATTGCAAAATCAGTCTTAACGCTAAAGTGTTAAAACTGATTTTGTATTAACAAATACAAAATCATAAATTTGTTAATCCAAAATCAGTTTTAAAACTTTAGCGTTAAGACTGATTTTGCAATAACAAATTTCAAAAACAGTGGTTTTGTGACGTAATAAATCGTGGTTTATAGTTAGACCGTATTTTGTAATAAGGCCGAAAGAGTTTACGTAATGGTTTACGTAATCTATACTAATATTATAAAGAGGTAAAGTTTGTGTGTTTGTGACGTTGTTAGGGGGTAATCTCTGGATCTACTTAACTGAATTAAAAAATCTTTCTGTGCTAAATAGTCCATCTATCGGGGAGTGTCATAGGCTATAATAGTATCACGCTTTAACTAAAAGGAGTGGAGCAGTAATGAAATATGTTTAAAAAAGGGCACGCGTTTTATTTCGTCACCCATCGAAGTGGGCACGGGGCAGCCAGTCTTTTATAATGGAAACAATGATCGCGCATACACACATCCAACATGTCATGTTTTATTATTATGTTTTTCGTTTGTCATTATTATTATTTTTCCTTGACACTAGACTTATAACTTACTTGTACAAAGTAGATGAGTGCACAATGCATGATGTCATAAGCTGGACAGTTGACAAACACTCCTAGAGGCGGCACGCGACGCTCCAGACAATTAGGTACGATGTGGTCGATGACGCTCTTCCACTCAGGCCTGGATCGAGCCAGCTGGTTGAAGTGCGCAATCACTTTAGGTTTGTCCACGACACCGTCTTTCAGCCAGTTGTGTTCGCGGAATGCGCAGGTTATTGAGTCACACTGCGAAATAGATGAAAAAAGATTTAGACAGAAGTCATCCTCATCAAAATAACATACTTACGGCTGAATACTCAAACGTATGTTAAAGTAAAGCGGCGTTTAAACTTTACTTTAACAGACGTTTGAGTAGTTTCGGAAAGAACAAAGGACAATGGAAAAAATTTAAAGCTTGTGATATGATTCCAACTTCCGAATACCTATTCGCCTGAGGCCTGAGAGGCTTTGACTGCTAGACCATCCGAATCCTTGTTTCGTTACTTATTCAAATTTTTCCATAGCTTTACTATGTATGACCCAGTATCATTCAAACCACAAACTAGATGGACGTGGTCTGTCCCAACAGTAAGACGTTACTTTTGGAGTAAGTAAATAACATTATTATTATTTGAAAAAACAAACACATTTTGTTATCTGTATCTAATAATATTTGATGCGACTTTGCGACTAAGAAGGCAAATTACGTTACCCATACGCATACAATTATTGGACAATAATCGACATCGAACATAGCAACGATCAGCCTCGTGACGCAGCGTCAGCAGTAGGTTGCGACATCGCCAGCCACGGGTGCTAGCCTCAGCACAACGTGAACCAACGTGCCTCGTGCCCTAGCGTCAGCATTATTCCATTCCCACAATTGTTGTAACTAACTCTGACACTTCTTTACAAGCATCGCGCTTAAGTAGTTCAACTTAGTTAATAATTAATATTGTAATTTTTATTCTCTAATTAAATAAGTTTCAATTTAATTTTCGTTTTTTTTAAATCCTTCGGCAGCAGCCTACGTAATTGGCTCAGTCGGTAGGATACTCACGGTGCGGTTTGTGAGTTTAAAGTCATTTTATATCGATAATAATCTCTTACGATCCGGCCGGGCGGTTATCTAGCCGCGCAACGAGTATCAACCTACGAGAGCTGCAGCCACGAGAAGGAGAAGTATCCAGCCATCGATACGCAGAGAAACGAAATGATATTGTGAGTTGCACAGATTATTTCTTGTGTTGCTATTTCCTTACCACATAAGTTTTCCTTTAATTTCCAAGATTTTTCGTCCTAGTAAATCACGTATTATAGTGTGACCACAGGAGCTGTGCACCTCCTGAGGTATGCGCGCGGCGAGAGGGGGGTGGACATATAGAGTACATGATAAATACTGGTATAGAATAAACAGTCTATGATGTAGCTACTAGCGACATCTGACGCAATATACTTAAGTTATTTGGCTGGTACTGGTCGCTGCACGAACGGCTGTAGCAGTTTTCTATTAAAAGACAGTTTTTTTTAAACTCCAAGAAAGTATTTACATTGTTGTATAGTTTTAAGCGTAAATAGGAACATTATTTGTGTTTTTATAATGTAACTTTGAGAAAAATGACATCTAGCGGAATGTATCAAATACTCTAAGAACATGAAATTCTTAAAGAAAAATATAATGTTCGAATTGTTATGACACTGCCGTCAAAACTCATGACAGCAGGTAGGTGTCCGTTATGGTAGCATACACAAGAGCTATATCGAGTTGGTTACTATGCCAAAAAACTCTGCATAAATAAAATAAAAAAAAATCCAATGGTTAAGATTAATGATGAGGAATTAGAAATCTTTAACACTACAGTATTCCTAGGAATTACTTTATACAGATTACCCCCTTACTCATAAACGCCTCTTAAAAAGTTAATTGATTACCTTAAATTCTTACGGTTTTGTTTAGTATAAGTTTGATTTTACAAATAATAATCTCGCTAAACAGTGATTAAATTTAAGAGGCGTTTATGAGTAAGGGGTGAGTTCTTATTTATCACCTGCTTATTTTTAATAAAATATGAGTATATTTGGGTTACATTGTGATCAACTAAGTAAGTGTAATATATTACAGATATGTCTATAAAGTCGTCAAATTTGTGATTTTTATTAGTTCATTAATCTACAATAAACTAATACTGACTTACGAAGAACAATGTAAACAATGAGTAGAGTAAATCAAAGTGGCACGCGGGAAGTGATTTTTAAAGTTATAAGGCGATGTTTAGCGGAGCACGATTCTGGTCAACTTTTATGCGATTTGGATGATGTTTATGGGCGAACTGCAACTTTGATGCATACCCATCAAAGTTGCAGTAATCGTAAATCGTAATCGTGTTACTGTTTTTCGTAATCTGTCTCAAGTAATAAATTTGAGATCTAGAGACCAAAAACAGGCATTGTGTACATAGCACATTTTTAGGTTAGATATTCATTGTAAGTAAGAAAAATCGTAGTACGACCATTTCTGTTGATACATTATCAGTTGCATTAGTATAATTCAGTCCAATTTGAGTTTGAATTAATTGCTTTATGTCTATATTACGGTTGATATTGATAACTAATTCTATGTCACTTTCGAATCGACTGGTCTGTCTACAAAAAATAATTAATTGCAATATTTTATTAAATTTTATATCATTTAGCTCTTAGTGAATCCATGTTAAATGATATCTTGTTGGTTAATATTTAACACTGAATAAATTTTAGTTAGGTATTGTAGTTATTCTTTCCATTCCATTAGAATTATTAAATTTAAAAATAACTGATTTAAAAATAATGAAAAGCTTGAAACTCCTGGTAAAGACAGACAAGGCCGGCCAAAGAAAGAAATGTATGTTTCTATATTTCTGCTCTCCCCCACAAAATACAATTATGTTCTACAGTAAAAAAGAGGTATATAACATTTTTCTTCTTTTACCTGTATTTTGTTTCTAGTTATGCCTAAATTTATTGTAGGTATAATCAAATGTTCAATTTACTTAACTTTTGTAAAATTTCGAGTTCCAACCCTCAGAAAATTGCAGATAATAGCTAGAACTGAGATGGATTTTAATTGTAGTCTTGAAGTTCTACGCAAAACTTTAAATGCAATAGGCTTACCTACAAGAAATGCCCTAGTATTATAAGTGCTCTAATAGTGTAGTGTTATTTGAACATAATTGTTTTGAATACTATTTTGTCAGACTAAATAGGGTTGCTACGTGTAGCACAGTGGCGCCCTAATTTTTTGTCAGGACTTTATAGACAGTCTGTACCTACATTTAAAAAAAATAGTTGTTGTAGTTTTAATATTATAGCGTAATGAAATAACTAAAGCCCGGCCCCTAAGAACCGTTAATATCTCCGATAGTATTGAATTTTGCATTGAAATAAAGTGTTACACAGACGTTATTTCAGAGTTACATTTCTACTGTATTAACAGAATTACTGTACCTATGTTTTGTAGTTCTCGAGATATTCAAATCACTTGTGAGCATATTATCTGTACCAGTACTATGAACATAAATTAACATGGATTTTTGACATATTCCACTGTGAATTCGCCTATTTACCTACACTAATTCAGTCAGAATTTCACGCATTATTTTTACATAAAGAATCTTTCAAAAGAAAAGTTCCCTTTCTATCAGAACTATCACGTGTACGCTACCATAACGGACACCTATTTTTTCTTCGTCCCCCACCTCGCCGCGCATACCTCAGGGGGTGCACAGCTCCTGTGGTCACACTATAGTAGCGAGTCTACGCATCGACAATCTTGTCGGCAAAGACATTTAGATCAAAGTAGAAACATAGATTTAGTTGATTTAAATTAAGAATTAAATAGTTTATTTAATAGTAATAATATGGCACACACTCCAGACATTATATTTAAGGCATTACGTCTTGTACCAGAATTCGATGGGAACCCGAATGTTCTCACGCGGTTTATAAAGTTGTGTGACCAATTAGTTTACTCTTATCTTAGTAACGACCCCGGCAGTGAATTACCTAACTTGTGTCTATTAAACGGAATTTTAAACAAGATCACTGGGTCTGCCGCGAGTATTATTAACGCAAATGGCATCCCGGACAACTGGTTAGATGTAAGAAACGCTCTTATTAATAACTAGCTGCTGTGCCCGCGACTTCGTTCGCGTGGCGGATGTTACTTACTTCGCAATTCGATTTAATACTGAAAAATGGTTTTTGAAACCTTATAACAAACATATATACCTACACACGAATTGTAAAATTAACGAACGAACCAAAACCTTTTCAAAAACAGACCTTTACAAAGACAGATCTATGAAGACTGTGTCTAAACTTATACTGAAAGACATAAGCGAACGTCATTCTTTCAAGGAAAATCTTAATACCGATACTGAAAATGAGGTCACAGGCACAATGCCATCAGTTGTCAAATTGGTAAGTTAAAATAAATGACATCGCTTATTTCATCATAACAGCCCATTAATGTCCCACTGCAAGGACGCGCCTCCTCCCGTGACGGAGGGATACTTGGCCTACTAATACCACGTTGGCCAGTCGGATTGGTACAGGGTTTAATTTCAAGTTTTCCTTCATTTTTATTTCGTAAAGATAATATTCACCGATAGTCCCTTAGTCAGTTTTACGCCACCCATGGGATGAGATGGGGAGGTGACATATTGTATTCTTGCTCCGTCACCACACGGATAATCGCTAATTAATTATGAATAAATACATTTTGCACGCCATGTTATGGTGCGGCAGAATTACCTGCCTCGGTGGCGCGGCGGTCGCATTACATGGCTGGCGTGCATGAGGTCGCGGGTTCGATTCCCATGGAGGACAATTGTGATACACAAACTATTGTCCTTAGTCTGGGTGTTCTTTGTGTCCGTTAAATTGATATATTTAAAGGCTAGTGTGAAGACTTATAATTGATATTACACATACGATTCATGGTTAATTTTATTAACATTTAAAAGGAATAACTTATTAATAGCACTTAATAATAAAATAAAATTTATGATTACTACTGGTAACGCCATCTCGTGAACAAAAGAAACGAAATTTAAATTCATTCAACATTGAACCAAATCCATTTTTCATTACCCCTGGGGGCCTACCATCATCTTTTACGAAACAATCTTGTTCCCAGAACGTTTTGTTTCAAGCTTATAATGATATTACTTGTAATCGTACCATGACCTTCTACAAACAATATTGTTTTATTCCTGCTAAGTACTGGAAAGAATGAACTATTTGTCTATTCTTTGCGATAGTGGAAAAGAAACAACGCTATACATACTGTATAGCGCTGTCCCTCTTTGACAGTTGTTCCGTTTCTCAACATATTAAAAACATTATGGGTTTATAACAACACATTTATTTTTCTTATTTTATTATAATTAATATGAAAAACTAAAATTCATTAGATTCTAATGTACCCACTTGAAGCAAATTTAAAAAATGACCTTAAAATAAGCGAAAAACAATTTAAAAAAATAAAAATGAGACAATCGTGTTGAGTGAATCGGAACGCGATATGTCAAAAGCATAACGCGATCGAAATTTGAAACCCAGTAGGTGTATTATTCTTATCTATGTTTGAAACTTTTTTATCGCCAAAGATGGTGAAATATTTGTATGAAGTATTTTTATATATTGTTTTCTAAGTGGTTGAACTTTTAAACTTGCATTAGAAGTGTCTAAACTCTTAACTTGCGTTAGAAGTTTTGAACTAGTACCATATAGTTACTATCTCGACATGGATTCAAGGTCGAAACTACGCTTCGTCCAAATCGAAGGGATCGCATTTCCTACGTAGCTGCATACGAGCCTGCTTCCGATTTTGGATACTGTCTGAGTTTTCAGTTTCTAAAAACTAAAATATTTCGTATGCATTTACCATGTAGAACCTAATTAAATACGTACTAGTAATACTTAAGTACTGAAATAACTTTTTGCCTATAAAACACAAGTGATTAGGAAAATTACGTAAAACATAGTTTACTTAATTTTTACGACACAAAACTTAACAATTCGTAAAACAATAATGTTCCCATAATATTTTAGGAACTTTTTTATCATTGCTTAATTTGACGTAAAAACAATATTGCTAGCTGTCAAAAGGCACGTCATGGTACGAATTGAGTGAACTATTAGAGGTGACGTCACACAAACTCGCTACAGAAACAATATTGTTTCAATATTATTATAAGCTTGTTTTAAGCACGTCGTGGTACGAAAAGGCTAAGTAAGATTACAATAATATTGCTATAAGAGCTTGTGGTAGGCTCCCTGATTTGTATTGGACTGTTCTAATAAAGAGATCTAGCGATATCTCGAGTATTACTTATCCGATTCCGATTGTTTTATTATAGTATAGATAGATAGATTACCTACTTTAAACTTAATACCTAAAAACTACGTATCTATTTATTTTAATATCTAAAGCGCACTTATTCCGAGAAGAGTCAATAAGAACCACGTCCGTTCGCATTAAGAGTCAATGTGAATGAAATTATATAGATGCACCGGTTGGCCGTTTCGGACGTTAAACAAAAATCAACCGTACAGCCGTACTCATAATGGCGCGGCGACATTTGGAAATTTTCTTTCATCTATATCTTGTGTGTTTATAAACCGATTTCTATAAAAAAAAATTATGAATAAGGTATTAAAGTGTACTTTTGAAATATGGGAGTTTGAAAATGATATGTCTATGCAAATTACAATATATTTATGTATTTAATACACTGTGAAGAAAACCCTAACGATTAAACACGTTATTGTGGCTAATATATAAAAGATACATATATACTATTCAGGACTTTTTTGTACATCTTTTGAAGACCATTATTTTTGTAATACATATTTTTGGCGTATGATCAACGTATGCGATGATAAGAGCTCGAACGCGCGTTTTTTCAACCGACTCACTTCAAATTTGTCGTCACTGCTCAGCTCCTATGTGTCTTAGCGTTATGTTATACAGCCTATAACCTGCCCAGGAGTATGGACTACAATCGTACCAAGTTTGGTTAAAATCCCTTCAGTAGTTTTTGACCCATGCGTGCACATACAGACAGACAGACAGACAGACAGACAGACAGACAGACAAAAAATTTATTGATTGCATTTTTGGCATTAGTATCGATCACCATTCATCCTCCAATATTAATTTTTAACATATATTCAATGTACAGAATTGATCTCTCTACAGTTTTATTATAAGTATAGATTTCGCGGACCAAAGGGACGAAACCGCCCTTTATAATGACCTCTCTTTGGCCACACAGGGACCAAAGTCTCCGCAGGAATTTTACGATCAATGCCAGACACTATTTAGTACGATCATGACATACGTTAGCCTTCACGAAAACTTAGCCACCACTATTGAAGCTAAGCGAGTATTGTATAGGAAATTAGCTATGCAGGCTTTTGTTAGAGGATTACGTGAACCCCTGGGATCTCGTATTAGATGCATGAGACCCGACACAATTGAAAAGGCCTTGGAATATGTTCAGGAAGAGATGAATATTATTTATCTACAACAAAGAAACGATTTAACTAGTAGGTCACAATCGACTTCTAAAATAAATCATACAAGCCTTGCACACATTCCAAAACCTTCACAAGCTTACTGGTCCTCACCAGCCAACTGGCCCTCACAAGGTATGAACAAGCCATCACCACAGGTACCGCAACCCTACAGGTTTGCGACCCAGCAGGGATTTAGGACAAATCCTATACACAACCAGCACTCACCACAGGTACGTATGCCCTCACGTACACAACAGATGTTTAGTTCTAGGCCTCATAACTACAACCCCCAAAGTCACCTATTCCGTTTACCTTTAGTACTTCCACCATCTGGAGGACCTCGTGGTCACGATTGGCGCGCCCACGGTAATCCACCGCCTAATAATTACTTTAAAACGCGAGAGGTAAATTTTAACCAGTGTTACGACGGTAATTCTTACGACTATAGTTACGACCCTGACTATGAATATGACTTACAAACTACTGACGAAACTTATGACTATTATAACTATAATGACGAAGCTCAATATCCATGCTATGACTACTCCCCTGACTATCCTAACTATCCTAATAGTGACCATAATGACAATCGGGATAGTAATAATCAAAATTTTCGGACAGACCAGATATTAAAAAAGCCAAAATAGAAATAAATCTACAGACACAGAGACAGTTACCTTTTATTCAAATATCAAACCCACCTCTAAAACTGTTAATCGACACTGGCGCTAACCAATCCTTTTTAAGCCCAGTAGCTGTTGAAAAATACTTTCATAATTATCCTTTGAACTTTGATCCTTTTGAAGTGACAAATGTACACGCTACTACTAAAAATAATTACTCTATTACGCTACCATGTTTTACTGAATTTAACGATGAAGAAAACATACGTCTTTTTGTCTATAATTTTCATGACTATTTTGATGGACTTATAGGACTTGACTTACTGACTAAATGGGAAGCTAAAATTGACTTAAAAGACAAGACTTTAACCACACGATCTAAAGTGAACCCAATACAAATGTATAACTCCCGAAATGTCAATCTATACGAGGACATCATACCCGCAAGAAGTTCCAAGTTAGTTCGATTACCAATTAATGCACCAGATGGTGATGTCATTGTTTCAGAGCAGACTATTTGTAATTGTATTATAGTAGAATGTTTGACTAATGTTTGCAATAGCCGGGCTATTGTAGTTTTAACAAGTTTACAACCCTTCTCATAATGACATCATACTATCATTAGATCATTCACTTAACGCGGATTTATTTAACATCAATTTTTCTACTTAAGTAACATCACGGTCTCATGACGTTATTTCACGATTAAGAACGGACCATTTGAACGAGGAAGAAAAAGCTAACTTAATATCCTTATGTTCTCAATATTCAGACGTATTTTATTTAGAAAACGAGCCTCTTACTTTTAATAATAAAATAAAACACCGCATTAATACTACAGATGAATTACCAGTTTACACAAAAAGCTACAGATATCCCTTTATACACCGTAAAGAAGTTAAAGATCAAATTGAAAAGATGCTTTCTCAAGGCATCATACGACCCTCAGAGTCTGCATGGAGCTCACCTATTTGGATAGTACCAAAAAAGGTTGACGCTTCAGGTAAACAGAAGTGGCGACTCGTAATAGACTTTCGGAAGTTAAACGACAAGACTATCGACGATAAGTACCATAACCCAAACATATCTGTCGTCTTAGACAAATTAGGGAAGTGTCAATACTTCACTACTTTAGACCTGGCTAGCGGTTTCTATCAAGTAGAGATGGACCCAGGAGACATACCAAAAACCGCATTCAATGTAGAACACGGGCACTTCGAATTTCTTCGAATGCCAATGGGTTTAAAGAACTCTCCATCAACATTCCAACGCGTGATGGATAACGTCTTAAAAGGCCTACAAAATGAAATTTGTTTAGTGTATTTGGATGATATTATCGTATACGGAACCAGTCTTCAAGAGAGTATAATAAACCTGCAAAAAGTCTTACAAAGACTTCGTGAGTCCAATTTTAAGATTCAGATGGACAAATCAGAATTTTTAAAATTAGAGACAGCATACCTAGGCCATATAATCACGAGAGACGGTGTTAAACCCAATCCCGACAAGATATCGACTATACAAAAGTACCCTTTACCGAAAACACCCAAAGAAATTAAACAATTTCTTGGACTGATAGGATATTACAGGAAATTTATCCCAGACTTCGCTAAAATTACTAAACCGATGACACAGTGCCTGAAAAAACATAAAAAGATTAATTTTGACAATGACTATATGGACAGCTTTGAAAAATGTAAGAACTTACTGACGAATGACCCAATATTACAATACCCAGACTTTAATAAAGAATTTGTACTGACGACTGACGCGTCTAACTTTGCGTTAGGAGCTATTTTATCTCAAGGTCCAATAGGATCGGATAAACCAGTATCTTATGCATCTCGTACTCTAAACGAGAGTGAAATTAATTATAGCACGATAGAAAAGGAGTTGTTAGCTATCGTGTGGGCAACAAAATATTTCCGCCCTTATCTATTTGGACGTAAATTCAAAATACTCACTGATCATAAGCCACTCCAGTGGATAGTTAATTTAAAAGAACCCAATTCCCGGTTAACTAGATGACGTTTAAAACTCAGTGAATATGATTTCTCAGTCATATATAAAAAAGGCAAAAATAACACAAATGCCGACGCTTTATCTAGGATTGAAATTCACAATGAGGAAACAGGTTCAATATTGGTAAACTCTTCTGAAAAACCACCTACTGTAGATAACTCTACTACCCTTACCGTCCATACAAGTAACGAAGACCCTATTCTAGAGATCCCTATTACTGACGAACCCTTAAACAAATTTCACCGACAATTAGTCATGACTATTGTTCTCGACATTACCCGACGACCTATAGTGACAAAACCTTTTGAGACCCATACTAAAGTAACCATACAAGTGACTGAAAATAACCTCGAGACTGACGTCATTAACGCTATAAAGGAATATGTAAATCCAAAAGTAAAAACGGCTTTACTAATAGTTCCCCCTTTAGCTATGTATAAGATAATACCAGTAATTCAGGATAAATTCCAAAGCTCTTCAATGAATTTAGTAATGAGTAAAATGGAATTAGAGAACGTTAAAGAATACCTGAAACAACAAGACATAATTAGAAACTATCACGATGGTAAAACGAACCACAGAGGAATTAATGAGAGTTATCTTGCTTTATCCAGAAAATATTACTGGCCTAAAATGAAGGACCATATTATTAAATATATAAATAATTGCAGTATTTGTGGCCAATGTAAATACGCTAGAAATCCAATTAAACAAGTATTTAACATTGTACCCTTGCTACTAAACCCCTAGAAATAATTCATGCTGATCTATTTACCGTGCAGTCTGAAAAATACATTACCTTTATAGACGTATTCTCCAAATACGGACAGGCCTATCATCTTAGAGACGGCACAGCAATAAGCATTTTGCAAGCCCTTCTCTTATTTTGTACTCACCATGGACTTCCCCTGACAATTGTTACAGACAAAGGTACTGAATTCACCAACCAGCTCTTTGCTGAATTCCTAAAACTTCATAACATTAATCACCATAAAACCTTACCTCATTCTCCTAACGACAATGGCAACATAGAACGTTTCCATTCAACGTTACTTGAACACCTCCGTATCCTGAAATTAAAACATTAAGAAGAACCTGTAGTTAATCTCTTATCTTACGTATCCATAGCTTCACGAAGTGTAGACCCTATGACATACTGAAAGGACACTTTGACCCCCGTGACCCTATTAACATTGACATAAACGAAAAAGTACTCCAACAGTATGTACAGAATCATAGATCACAAATGCAGACTGTTTACGACTTAATTAACAAGACTTCACTAGCCGATAGAACTGCTCTTATAGAATCTCGTAATAAAACGAGAGAACCCGAAGCTGAATATGAACCACAACAGCAAGTATTCATTAAAAATCCTCTTGCTCAAAGACAAAAACTTGCTCCCCGTTATACGCAGGATAAAGTACTAGCCGATCTCCCTATCCATATCTATACCTCGAAGAAACGTGGGCCTGTAGCGAAATCACGTTTAAAACGTTCCCCTAAGAATCCTCAATTGTTGCAGGATACTACTATTGATCCTGATGCTGACCCCTCACCTGGTGCAACTTCAGGACATAAAATTTGATAACCTGGACTACTACCTTTTAAGCTAGGACAGGCTAAATTAACAACACACTACCACACATTTCTTCAATATATTGAACTTGACAGAATAGAACAAGGTATACTTACACTTAGAGATGAACTACAAAACTATAAAAATAAATTAACAAACGAGACTTACATGTTATATGAATTACAGTTAAAATACTTAGATAATAAAATTGTTTCCATTATGGAGCACTTAAGTACCCTAGAACCTAGTAGGACAAAAAGAGGTCTCCTCGATGGATTAGGAAGTATAATTAAGAGCATAATCGGAAACCTAGATTACCAGGATGCCATTAGATACAATGAAGCCCTAAAAAGTCTAGTTGAAAATCAAAATAAAATATCTCTAGAATTTAATAACCGTGCTAGTTTAAATAATGATTGGATAAAAGAACATGATAAAGTATTCAATCAATTCATTAATAATCAGATTAGAATTAATAATACACTACAAATAATTTTGAATGAAAACGTTTATAAAAATAACTATTTGATAAAATATGCGAAATTTGCCCAACTGTTAGCTATTATCTCCGAAAATGTTAATGTTTTATTAGAGGAACTTTTAAGAATAGAAAATATATTAGCTTTTACTAGAACGATGACAACTCATCATTCGATGCTTAGTATTAGTGTACTTAGGACTATGTTAGATAAGCTTAAACTGATCTATGGGCAAGATCATATAATAAACCTAGAGTTAAGAGATTATTATAATATAATTAGATCAGGATCATATTTCTATAAGAAACAAATAATTATAGTCTTTAAATTTCCTCCTCAAACCTCTATGATTTGTATAAATTATCTCTAGCACCAAACAAACGTCACCAAGTCCTTATTCCACCTTACCCCTTCATAGCAACTAATAGAAATGATTTCGTGTACATGGAGGCTGAATGCCCGAAGTTTGAAAACCAGTTTCTTTGTGATGAAAGCTTTCACAAAAAACTACGAAGCCAACCTGACTGTATTCAAGAAGTTATTTCAAGACAAACTATCATGCCAACCTGCAATCTTTCAATCGTACAACTTTCTACTGAAGCCATGGAACAGCTAGATGACCAGAGCTACGTGATCAGTTTCCCCCGACCAACGAAGGTTCACCTAAGCTGCGGAACTCAAACTTATAATATGTTAAACGGAAGTTTTCTAGTAACAATACCCAACCATTGTTCACTACATTCACCTGAACTTACCTTAACGAACGTAGATGACGTCATAAAAGGTCATCCCCTGAAAATTATGAAAACTACTTACCCAGAAGAACTGAGCAACGATGATGTAACATTACCGCATCTCAAATTAAGCTCAATAAATTTAAAACTGCTTCACACTATTCAAGAGAAAATATTAAGCCAGCCGCCGCTGAAACCACAGATGAATCCTGAAATAATATACCACACAACTATACCTGATAACAATAGGCGCAATATTACTTACCTTAATTATATTGCTTCGCCGATACTGCCATTCGAGATACAAACAACCTGAAATAGAAACGATAGACCCTAGCAATCCACGAGATGAAGATCTACGAGAACCTGAAAACCATATCTATGCAAAACCATCTAAAACAGCAATTTTTTCACTAAAAGTTGGAAAATAATTGCTATTCTGAGGGTGGAGGAATTACGTTACCCATACGCATACAATTATTGGACAATAATCGTCATCGAACATAGCAACGATCAGCCTCGTGACGCAGCGTCAGCAGTAGGTTGCGACATCGCCAGCCACGGGCGCTAGCCTCAGCACAACGTGAACCAACGTGCCTCGTGCCCTAGCGTCAGCATTATTCCATTCCCACAATTGTTGTAACTAACTCTGACACTTCTTTACAAGCATCGCGCTTAAGTAGTTCAACTTAGTTAATAATTAATATTGTAATTTTTATTCTCTAATTAAATAAGTTTCAATTTAATTTTCGTTTTTTTTTTAATCCTTCGGCAGCAGCCTACGTCATTGGCATTTAGATAGGTAACATAATAAATAATATATTATATAATTGTTTTAGTAAAGTTATATCAGACACTTGTTAAATATAAATAATATTGATAAAAGAAAAATGTATTTTAATACTTTTATTTAAATAAATAAGAGAATTTAATCTTGTAGGTCAATTAATTGTGACCTTTTTCAAATGTAGGTAGCCTATGAAATTGAAAATCAAAACAAAACAGATAAGAGTTCGGCTAATCGTAATGCCTAATGGTAGGTAAGTTATTTGTTTTAGGTTTTTAATTATTATGGTCTAAATAAAAACATGGTTGCCGTTAATTATATTTAGCAACGAATGCTTGTTAGTCGACGACTCTACATCTCCTGAAGATCCTCCGTAGAGGAGCAAAACGCGTTGAAAGGTTGATGTTGAATGTCATTCATATATGTACATATATACCTACTTATGCTTATTTTTATTGATTATAGATTTCTGTACATGTATGTACAGAATCGGTAGGTCATGTAGGCAGGTATTGTTTGCCTGCATACTGCATCCAATAACATCTCGCCGTGTTGTTTAACCAGATATTTTAAATAATTAATATTCAATTATGAATCATTGATTGGTTGTGATTATAGATGCTAGCGGGAAAAAATCCGAATAATTCAAGTTGATTAAATCGGAATAATACCGAAATATACCGGAACTTTGGGATTTTTTCAACTGATCGCACTGTCACGTGATTTATTTATTTTATTATATTTATTATATTATTTATGTGCTATAAAATTTATATTATTATGTTTTTATTTATTATGTGTATAATTATAATTTATAGGTAAGTATAAATAATTGTAAATAAACTATTTATGCATTTTGTCTGGTACCGATAGTTTTATATTATTATTTTAGATTAGTTTAATATTCGGGCGATATATTTGACGAAAATTCGATCGAATCTTTCACTCACTCGCGGGGGGAAAGCTCCTCCTCAAAGCATGTCCTCTCTCTCTTACCGCACCAGGCACCGCTGCCGAACAACTCGAGAGTCATGTCACAACGTGAACCACTCACGTCGTGACATGAGTCGTGCAGACGGGCTCGCGCACGTGACGCTGCGGCCGGCGCACAAAGTTGTAGCGGCGCCGGCGCGGCGGTGATCGACGATCGATGCAAAATACTATTTTTCAGCAAATAAAACATAAAAATATTTATTAAATAAATTTTGAATAAATCCGATTTTTTGAAATTTTCCCTGATTTTTACCGGTATTATTCCGTATTAATCAGAAGTTTTGCAACTATAGTTGTGATCACCTCAACTAAAAAATATTTCTTATAAACAAATGTTAGACATTGTATACTATATATATAATACCTATAACTCGATTAATACATTATACAGAGCACTTTCGGCGACTACGAAATAGGCCCTTTTTGGCAGAGAAAAGCCTATTTCTGCTTACACTTAGGTACTTACTTCGGATGACTGGTCGCTGCGGCACTTTGAGATCGCCTCTGGAGACAGAATGTGTGGACTCTTCAGGCAGGTCAGTATCTGAATTATTTAAAATAAACATTTGTTACTTAAAATAAAATTTCATATCCTACTTCCTACTAATATTATAAATGCGCGAGTTTGTGAGGATGGATGGATATTTGTTACTCTTTCACGCAAAAACTAGGTACTAAACGGATTTTAATGAAATTTGGAATATAGGTTAGGGTGTAGAATAATATTTAGGCTACCTATACCACACGGGTGAAGCCGCGGGCATCAGATAGTTTAACATATATTATTTCGTACAACACATATCCCCGCTTTCATACTACTACATACATACAATACAATACAATTCCTATACCTATACAATACAATCCTATAATACTATATTATACTTAGTTTTCTTGTCTCTGTAATATCACCCGCGGTAAGAACTTGATCAACAGTTGTTAAGCATCCGAAGTACTCACCTAACTTATAGTCTGATAGTTTATGACGTTATTCTTGTCTACTGATACGTACGAGTATGACATAAAAAGGCTTCTGTCCTGCGGTGAATCGCGATAGGGTAATTGTAATTGAATGGTTAATTAAATAGATAAGTACTTAGACCATAACTTACGTTTGAAGGTATTTCTCCACAATACACGGGTTTAGGTGTCTCTCCATCTCCATGACAAACCTGAAAATAAATAAATATGCATTACATATAATTTTTTACCTATAAAGCTTAGGTTTAACTAGAAAAATCCGAAAAGAAGAAAGACAATGGAAAAAATTTGATACTCGAGGCGGGACTCGTACACCGTCTCTGGACTATACGCGTCCAGCGCCATAACCACTACTTGGGTGGCCTAGTGGTCAGAGACGCGGGTTCGAGTCCCGCCTCAAGTATCAATTTTTTTCCATTGTCTTTCTCCTTTTGAAATAAATAATAGGTAACAACATACCTAATGACAAACTTATAGTCCGTTTTACATAGGTACACACGCTTACTCATATAAATACGCATTCATTTTGATGATTGATTTGATGAATCTCTTATAAACATTTTTTTAATCTAAGTTTTTATTGTGATTGCACTTTATCAATAGCTGATTCTTTATTGTCGAAGGAAGAGAGCCTGGCATTAATATTATGTTAAGAATCTTAACTAAAGATGTCTCAGACTCTATCGTTTTACTTAGACGGTTGTTTAGATAAATAAGTAAGTATGTAGGTATATACTTACTTATTTATATAAACTCGTAATAGCAAAACAATTATTTAATTGTTGGTTTTAATCGCATTATAGAAAAAAGAAATACTAGGATTACCTTTAATATGTATATACCTACACATTAGGTACTTAAATAAACACGTTATGTATACCTAAGTATTTTTGTTATAAACACTATAAAATAAGATATTTATGTACAGTCTAGTATGATCTCCGTGTTGTGAAAGATACTTTAACACGTAGGTATCTTAAATTCTATTAAAGGAAAAATTTCACAGATACGTAGGTTATACAAATACATTGCGAAAACAAAAGATAAAAGTCTAAACCAATCCGGCCATGAACCGTGACACTATCGTCACGTGTCAAGTCAAGTGTCACTCTAGCATTAGAGAAGGCTTTTCAAAATGTCAATAATAGGTACCTAGATATGATAAAAATTATGAAGGTGGAATACTTGTAAAAGCACGTCCAATCTTATAAGAACATAAATTCGACCAAAAGCATTATTTAAAGTCACACTTACCGCAACAGAAATAACAAATAATAATATTATATTAAACATTATTAACAAGTTTAACACGTCTCCTTAGTTTTAATCGAGTTAAAAGAATGACAGATTAGGTCACTGCCGACTAAGGTCAAAATGATTAATAGACTAATTGTGATAAACGAGGACTTATATACTTACTCGTCTTATTATTATTAGTACCTACATATGTGTGAGTTAAATATAGAGCTTAGAAACAACCACTACATTTTTAAACATAAACAAACTTTTTTTGTTGATACTTTAGTCTTTTTTTTTCTTCAGCCTTGGATAACACTGATAAATTTTATAAAATAGTATTTTATTTAGTGTTCATTTTTCTAATTTATTAATGTAAATAATATTTAGTTATACCTATCATAACAACAATGTTTTTAACGATGTTTTGAAAACATTGTTATCTTTTAAACTTGATAACAATAGAGACTTGGTACTCAAACTACCTATACCAAACTGGGAAGGCTTGCCTTGACCCCATCCACCTTCATGGGTAAGAGAGGAACATCGTGGCTTTTAGTTTTTATTGGTACTTGTACTTCGATCAATTTAATCTCAATATTCCATTCCCTAAACAACGCCATCTATGACATTAATAGTAAACTTTCAATGTAGCAACTGATATTTTACAAATAAGATTATAAGTTTATTTATATTTCACCTTTTAAGTTGAATATAGTAAACAATAACTTTCTAAAAGTAAAAATAAAAATAGTATTTTAAGTTTATACTTAACTGTATAGTCCCTAACTATAAGCAGAGCTTGTACTATAAGTGTGGACAACGGATACATAATATTCTGTTTTGTAAATACATGCTTCATTATGCTTAAATAGAAAACATCTAGACCTATTCGAACAATCATGTTTATGCACACATAGATTTGCATTGATCGAGAATCGAACCCGAAACCTCTGCGATGCAGCCCATACCTACACCACAGAGCCGGTCGTTATGTTTTATAAGTATAATATTATGGTCGTCCTTTTTGACACTAAACCCGATAAAAAAGCACTTTCGTTTCGTTTTTCGTTATACATTTTTTTGTGAACAAGCTGAATTAGACCCTGATGCAAAGTCATTTGTATATACCTACATAGTACAATCGTACTTATCTACGATTTCGAACTTGTAAGTACCTACTTCTAACAACTTAAATTGAATAATAGAGTAAAATGTATTAAGTCTAATATAGAGACAGGCTTTGGTTTCCACCATTTGTAAATCCATGGTTTCCACTCAAAAAATACCAATGTGAGTAAAATGAATGCTTAGTTTCAATTATGGACAATAGATGTCGTTGTAAACATTCTGGTATTTAAATTGTGTTATAAAACACATAATTTTATGTTTTACTTACTTATTGTTACATTGTTTTTTTTATATTTTTATTTTTGTACAAACTTACAACAAAATTTAATTTCCATTATGATCGTAGTTTTTGTAAGAGCTAGTGCTCGGACACAAGGCTTTTACTTTTACCCAATGCTATCTGTTGGTCCAATAGATAGCAGATCTTACCTATTTTCTTACATATTAACATCATGCTTTCAGAATTAGTTAATTAATAAAAAAAATATGACTTTTATTTAGAAACTAATTTACGTTTTACTACAATTTAAAAGATCGTAACAAACTTCGTAAAGTTCATTCATGCAAATCGTAACGACCTCTATTGACAGCAAAAGAAAATATGACCAAAGACCACAAAAAAAGTTGCAGACGTGACGTGATTAATGAATCAATGCCTTAAAACACTTACCCCCTTACTCATAAACGCAACTTAAATTTTAGTCAATTGATTAGCTTAAATTTTTACGGTTTTGTTTGGCATAAGGTTGGTTTTGCTAACAAAAAACTCGCTAAACAGTGATTAAATTTTAGAGATTTTTATAAGTAAGGGGGTTATTTATTTTGAATATTTAAGACCAGGTTTTCAACAGTTCTATCTATCTACTTATAATTAAAAACCATTGTATTATTTCTTGATTTAATTTTAACTTTGTGTATAAATGATACCATACTATATGTTCAAGATTATTATAAAAATATTAAATCAAGCCTGATCGGTTCACTGCTTTATTGAAAATATATTTCACTTCCTCATCCTTCCAATTCCGGTAGCAGGTTCTATTATTTTGTCAAACGGCTAATCCCAGGTTAAAATTAAATCATAATTAAGTATTGTATCATATTTACGTTGTCCACCATTATTCCATCCAAGACCCAAGTGTATCAAAATAAAATGAAAGTCTTTTTAAAACATGCATTTAATCATATAAAACATTTTTGGAGCCATTTAAAATGTATTAATATAAAACTCAACAAACGTATTTTACCTATTTGTACTTTAAGTATGTGTACTAAATGGTATGTCTGTATCAATGTCTTTGGTTTCTACTCTGTGATCTGATTGACGTTCCATTCCAAGATGGCAGACATGCCGCTTGAGCCATGATAGTACGGAATCGTAGGATTACGATTTTTAGGTGTGTCTTTCTAAATATCGAACTAGAATGTCTCCCGAATTCTTGACTAATGTCTTATACGAATGTTATGACAATGTGAAAAAACTTTCTCACGTCAAGTGCGCTAGTTTTAGGTAACGTTTGTGCCGGGACATATGTAATAAAACGGTGATCGAAATTTGTGTTTTTCGGTGTGTCGTGTACGATAAGTATTCTGGTTTGATGTTAAATTAAAATGTGGAATATGATGTGCGACGTGATGCCCACTATATCTGAGGACAGTATCAGTCAAAGGAGCTCGCAGTTATCCGGTGAGGATGCGAACTTCGAGCAATTGATGGTATCTATGCTCGATGAGCGAGATAAGTTAGTGGAGAGCTTGCGGGAGACGCAGGAACGTCTTGGAGATTCGGAGCTGCGTCTCAAGGAAGTAGAGAAGGAGCGGGATTCACTGCATAGACAGATCGCCGCCAATTTACCCCAGGTCAGTCTGTGTTGTGTACTTTCTGGTGATCGTGTAGAGATTTTATCATTCATTTAGTCAGTTGTGACTGGTATTAAAACTAATGAGACAAATAAACTCACATTATAAATAAGAAGAATAGCCTGCATTAAAATTTAACTGCTTTTTTAGTTTGCCCTTTATTTTATCTCCTTATCAGAACATTTGCTGATGGATATTAGTTTTTCATGTAACAGTCATGTTAGATTGTGACAATAATTAGATAACCAAATTTTTGCATGATATACTCTTCATGTTTAATCTATGAATGAGCTTTAGTTTTAATGAACCCTTTTAAAATTATGTGGAAGATAACAATTTGCTGATCATATATAACAAATTGAATAAAACTGTATATATTTCTATATAAAATAATGTTTTAACAAGTTAATGGTTTGCCTACCAGTACTCAATATTGATATAAGCAGAGCTTTTATGAGTGTAATAGGTTCTAAACTACCTAGAAACATGTTTATAAATATTCATGATAAATACTTACAAATTAAATATCAACACAGCAGATATATCAGTTTACTTATAGAAACATGTAATTAGATTTTCTCACATATTATGTTTTTGTTTTAAACATTTCTCTGCCTGGTATCATATATGATACATTAAAATTGTTTAACTATTATTGTCTACTGCAGAGACAGGCAACCTGTTAAATATAATCAAATTATTTTAATTTATCTACTCATTAGCCCTCCCTCGGTAGTCTTGACAACTATTAATAAATGCTTTCTTTTACTTTCATCTGAACATGCAATACAAATACAAAAGCCTTTTTTTGCTGATAATAAGTTATAACATAAAAACACATCAATAACATTTTTTAAATTTATAATTCAGCGTGTCCTTCAGACAAATACACCTCCTCTAGCCCTTTCCACCCTGATATGTCCCTGGCCAACCTCAGCCACAGTGGCTGTGGTGGCTGACCATGCAACCAAGAATTAAATCATTGCAATTGTATTTTTAATACACATAATAAGTAATGATTTCTCTAATTGTACATTATTACCTAGAGTTTATCTGTTCTTTGTTGTGGTTAGTAAACTAGTTGTAGGCTTTATATGGTTTATGTGGGTCATGTTTTGTTGTTCTCAGATACCTAATGTATAACAATTAGATACTATAAATAAATTGTTAAATCTTCAAGTTTTCAATAAAAGTGAAATGAATAGATTCTAATCTAGTGTGGGAATGAAAAAGAGTAACAATTTTAGTAGTCCATCTATGAGTTTCATGCTGACTAGGTTACATGCCTGGTTAAACCTGGTTTTAATTTATTTTTATGTAACTATTTGATTGACGGTTTTGTAAAATGACTCATCCCAATGATTTCTATCTTATATTCAAATATGTAGTAAGCAGTACACTGTTACAGATGTTATCTCTATGAAAATAAAAGAAATTTGATTCAAATCCATGTACCAATCCCTCTGACCAAGATAGTAAATAGACAAAATTTTCATCTGTCATTGGATGATAATGATGAATAATTGTAGCACTATTGTCAAGTATTGCCTGTAGGTTAGTTGGTTATTTATAGTAAAGGAAAGAAAGAAAGATATTATGAGTTGGATAGCCATTGAGTTTATAATGATAGCTGCCTCAATAGGTTAGCAATTGTTATCATTATTACGTGCCATGTGAATCTGACATCAGAGATTTTGCAGTTTATACACATGAGGAATAATTACTCTTGTATTTTTACTGAAGAAGATAGTTTACAAAAGCTCTTTACAATTTAATAATTGTTTAGTTTGTAAATAAATAAATAATTAGCTCATAATTATAGCATAATGATGATAATTACCTAAAACTGATTGATTGTCAACATACTGAAATAATTCATTTACTGAAATATATATTTTTTATAAGTTAATATAAACAATTTTAGAATTCAGTCTTCGTTATTTTCAGTACAGTCAGAATTTGAAATAGTTTTTATACTGGTTGTGTCCCACTATTGTGTTAAAATGTAATTGTTTTAAAAATATTATAACCATAATTAATAATGGGGTACCTACTTGAACAAACAAGCAAAGTTTTAAATACCTTTTTTTCTTTTATAAAACTTGTAGTATATATTTTTTTTATATTTTTATTTTGTCATCTGATTCGCAAATGCCATATATTTTATTTATATGACTATACTAGACAGAATGCAGACATATTTCTTTTTACTCTAAATTTTTAATAATAATACTTTATTATAGTAACATTGAGCATTACGAGACTGTGTCAAGGAGATTTTGCAGACATAATGTTCAGCCAATGGAACAAAGTATCGAAATATAAAATGAACATTCAATTGTATAGTTATTTAGTTTATACAATGACTAGATAATTATAACAAGGTTTATGTCTTTTATCCGCTACTGTTGTTTTTGTATTTTTTGTTTATGCTTGGTATTTATTGCTTAAGTGAAACTTGAGACTGCTTAATGACTAATTTGGGTTTCAATTGATTGTGAAACACACAACCAATCACAACTATTAATTGATAAATAAATCCTGGTCAAGTAATGTACTATTAATATACTTATGTAGGTCCATAAAATTTGTGTTTCTTGCTGAACCTCCCCTTATGCCTATGACTAGCATTACTTAACAACTCTGATTGGGTTTGGCCATTACTAAGATTAATACAGTAATAAGTGGTGTATTCAAACAGTAATAGATTCTTTCGAAATCACAGTATAAAATCATTCCCTTACTTACGTATTATTATTATTTTATTTTTTTTGATTTTGATTTCGCAAATAATGGGTACAAAGTGTTGCAGTAATAAATGTTCAGCCATATTTTGTCTTAAGGCATGCAAATGTTTCATGTAGATCTTATTGTGATAAACTTAATTACAATTTAAAAATTAATAAAATGAACACAATAATAAATAAATGTTTAACCTTATTATCAAATTAGTTAGCATTTTTAATAATACAATTTAACCATCATGTCAATTCTCGTTCCTTAAAACCGTTAAAAATTCGGTTAAGTTAACTTTACTCACACAATAGGTAAGACAATTTGACAACTAAAGTTAACTTAACCGAATTTTTAACGATTTAAAGGAACGAGAATTGACATGCTTAATAAAACAAACACAAT
Source organism: Schrankia costaestrigalis (assembly GCA_905475405.1). NCBI lineage: Eukaryota > Metazoa > Arthropoda > Insecta > Lepidoptera > Erebidae > Schrankia > Schrankia costaestrigalis. The sequence continues at coordinate 19,525,869 of FR997835.1, forward strand.
AATAAAATTAACATTTTTAACCATGTACTGTCTGGATTTACCAAAAACTCCTTTCATTGAGCAAGTAAGTAGTTTCGAATAAATAAGCGAAAGTATTTTACATTATTATTGTTCTAAATTAATTTAAACTTGAACTTGATTATACTGTTCTCATCGCATCCCGTGTTTGTCGCAAAAGTCGACTAAGGAATATATCTTACCAGACACATATTCCTTTATATCAGAAGCAGGCCCTATGTCTGTAGTAGCATAAAATTTCTGCATATGATCTGGACACCATTATTCGAAATATGTTTCATCTAAATGTACATCAGAATAAAGTAAAAAACAAATAAGAATGTTTGATGTTTTATGCCAGATGTTGGGATGAATACAGTACTTTCTTTATCTCAAAACTGGGAGATAAATCGCTTGTACAGAAGGGCGTTTACAAACATGCATTCGACTAACTCAATATTACCAAAACTGTTAGTAGTAACCCAATGAAAGTTCTACTAATATTATACTCGAAATCTAATATAATACAATGCTCGTTTAGGAGTTGTATTACCTAAAAAGGCAGGTAGTATATTATCAAGTCACTGTTGCTTACGGAAATGAGACCTCTATAACGCCTGTAATTTTGAATAGCTTCAAAGACTGAAAGACAACCAGACTCTTAAATTGTGTGTTTATCACGTAATGTGTGTGATATTTTATTTAGTTTGTCACCAGGCAGTCGCTCAATATTGACGTAGTTTTCTAAAGAATAACGGTCAGTTTTGCGAGAACACGCTGAAGGCCTAACTTGGCACCCTACACTGTTTTAGTCTCTACAAAAAAGTACTGCATTGTAAAGGGATACGGTTTATATGAAGTTTGAAAAAGACAAAACTATACCTTATTACGCAAGAGAAAGACAGCAATATTATCTCAGTTCCACTGTTAAACTGGTAACGCGGTAGTAGTTTGATACCAAAGCATTCCTTAAATTCCGCCTCTGTAAACTTTGTAATCTTAAAACTGCTTTGTTTGTATGATAGAAATTTGTATAGCCATAACACTATTTCCGTCATTATAATGTTACACTATGTTGATTTGGGTAATAATTTTACTATCATTTAGATGGTTTTATGGTAAGAAACGTAAACAAGTAAAAATGAGGACGAAGCAAAAAAAAAAGTAAGTTTGTATGTTTCTGGTAGTAACAAGGTGTAATAAACCTATCTGATCACGTCAGTAGGACAATAGAAAAGGCGACTAATGCAGTAGGTAATATAGTAAAAGTCAGTAAGGAAAGAATTCTTTCTTTCTTTACTGACTATCGTGGTAAATGTCGACCAAGTTTTTCTTCCAAACATAAAATGCTTCGTTAGGAAAAAAATATAAAAGATACAAATTCAATGTCAAAGTATTTTTTAATAGCAGTGATACATCAGGATAATTTGATCTGTCTTTGCTTAAAAATGTCTCGTCCTTCGCTGTCTAAGATCCCCCATATTTGATTAAGTAACGATTATCGCTAGAAGTATCGCCCACTAGACCTAATTTACATGTTATTTAGGCTTGTTACTTTGTTTTGATTACATTAAGATACTAAATTGTATTTTTTATTATATCGTTTTAAAAATACAAATCTTGCGCTAGGGATTTTGAGCCCTGTGATGCAAGGAATTTAACTACATACAAGCACTAAATTAATCATCATAACAGCCCATTAATGTTCCACTGCAGGGACTGGCCTCCTCCCGTGACGGAGGGATACTTGGGTTACTAATACCACGCTGTCCAGCCAAATTGGTATAGGGTTTAATTTCAAGTTTTCCTTCTTTTTATTACGTAAAAATAATATTCACGGATAGTCCCTTAGTCGGTTTTTACGACACCCATGGGATAAGATGGGGTGGTGACATATTGTATTCTTACTCCTTCACCACGCGGAGAATTAGATTAAGTTAATGGCCACTAAGTAATTCATGCTCAAGACAATAATTTGATCTCTGACATATTTTTCTTGCTGCCAAGATAAATGATTGATGACCGAATCCCCCGCGAAACCCTCTACCTCGTTCACGCCGTATTGCTAGAAGAGAGCACATTCCACACTTGATACTACAGACACCCTGTGCCGAAACTTCAAGTGAAATAAACACAAATATCATACCGCGTTAATCTTCCGTTTCAGTTTAATATTTTATATGTTTGCAAATCGACATTTAAAATGTTATATTATGTAATATGTATTGTAAATACATATTTATACGTTAATATGTTTTGTACATTGAAACGCCAACCATGTTTATTCACACAAATATTTGCATTGTGCGGTATTTGTACATGATACCTTTACGTAGTAGTCAAATTCTTTAAATACTCGGATCAGCGGTCGTCGATATTATGTTACACAATATATACAAAACTCATTGAAGATATAAACAATCTCAAAAAAATTAGTAATTACCATATCAGCCAAAAGATGGAAAGATGAACATTATCATCATAATCATAACAGCCCATTAATGTCCCACTGCAGGGACGGGCCTCCTCCCGTGACGGAGGGATACTTGGCCTACTAATACCACGCTGGCCAGATGGATTGGTATAGGGTTTAATTTCAAGTTTTCCTTCTTTATATTTCGTAAAGATAATATTACGGAGAGTCCCTTAGTCGGTTTTTACGACACCCATGGGATGAAATGGGGTGGTGACATATTGTATTCTTACTCCGTCGCCACACGGAGATTATGAACATTATGCCCCTTCCAAATGTTTTCTACCTCGCGATCTTAAGCTTTACCTATTTACAGCAATTATACATGAGATCACTAATGCATTTGACGAGCCAAGTGTTGTTAGTTGGCCAGTCAATTTTTTCTCCTCCCTGAGGAATATACCTACAGTGGTACATTAATAAGCACTTAGAGTATGATATATTGATAATCATCAAGATCTTTCTTGCTTCGTGTTATGGAAGTGTCTCATATACCTACAATCATTTATAAATACTCCTAAATTGATCCTAAACTCTTATTTTCTGACAGAACGGTCATTCTATTAAAATTTAAATACTCACACAGCTACGTTTGTTCATTATGCGCCACAAATTGTTTGCCCGTTACGCATAATGGCATGTTGATTTTATACGAAGTAATTTTCGCAGGGTTTGACTAGAATTTTACGCACAGTGATTTATGAACGTGTCTGTAGCAATTAGGAGGAATTGTCAGCTATTTCGCATGAATTAACTAAGCTTTAAAGGACCTCGGTGTATTACAGTGAAATGTAGAGTGTGAGGAACGCAAGCAGTTTAAATGATTTCTATATGGCCAGAATACATGTTTTTCCTCTATCACTGAGAGACCCTGTCCTGGTCGTAGTTTATGAATGAATTGTTTTAATGAATCGTACGTTTGTCGACCTTTAAAAAAGAAAAAAGACGTCTAAAAATTTATGAATTGGGGAAACGTGCTTTAGGGAAATATTTCGTGTTCATTTTAAAGCTACGTTTTAAGAAGTGTTTTAATAATAACATACGATTTTAATAAAGCCTCCTTTCGCTGTTTGTAAATATGGTTTTAGACGCAATTTCGCGTAAAGTAATTATTATACTCTAAGATTAAGAAAACGTATCGTGTTTTGTGTTTCAAGTTTAAATGTCGCTTGTAAACATTTGTTAATATAATATAAAACTAGTTTAGGTAGGTATGTAATATTAATTATTCGCTTAAATGATCTCTTGAACCTATCTGCAGATCATACACATTACGCAAAATAACGAGTCTGAAGTATGCTAACTACTTTCTAAATGCAGCTAATGTCCAGTTTGTATATTGCATCGGAAGATTAAGATTACCAATTGTTGTAATAATTTCTTCTCCAAGAAATTAAATATATTATACAGGGTCAGTCAGCCTAAATAAAAGTTTGTTACTTACAACTAGTGACCACAAACCTGTAGCATACCTTTTTTGTCCGTGGTCCCTGTGATCGTCCCTGCAGGAACCACGGGTAAAAGCAATCACCCGTGGTCCCAGCCGAAATTATTAGCCGACTAATTAAAATACGTTAAAGGATCATTTACATAGCGAATATATTTTGTATTTTTATTATAGCAAAGGAAGGAACGCTATCTTTGTGTAAACTGATCAGACGACGGTATTGGCAAAATGTACATTAGCTTTTTCACCTCAACCAGAATTTTTGAACATAGTTTATGAATCTCTGGCAGGTATTCGTGTGGTTAGGTACCCTTATTAGTTGCTAATAGATACCAGACTGTTTGTATTTCGTGCGACAGAGATGATGCTCTACGAAGCCGAAATTAACTGATTGTCTCTTTCCACATGTCGATGTGCGATATTTACGGCCGGGTACTGTAGATACCTTTTAATTGTCGTCGCCATTACACCGCCGAGGACAGCCAAGGGGGCTGCAAGGATTGCGGGGTAGTTATTGCTACTTCTTCGGTCTATGGCCCTCCGCATCTACAAACCACTCGCCGATAGAGAATCGACCTAACTGTACCTTATGTTAAAATTAGAGTAATATATAGAGTTTTATTGTGCGAGTCGTCTATTATTTCTTTTATGTTCCAATACTGAACATAAAGTGGCGACCGTGAAAAAAGTTAATTCGCAACCGTCGAAAATTACGCAAGATTCGGACAACGGCACTCCCGCCCGTGGCACATACCTCGGGGCAAAGGTCGTCGAGGAGCACATAATAATTGTACTTCCGACGCAATCTGCGAGTTCCTTGCTTTGGATATTAAGTATATCCTTTGTTCTTATTATAAAAATATAGGTAGGTACATTATATTCGCTAAATGATGTTCCAACGTATTATAATTAGTTGGCTAATAATTTCGGCAGGGACCACGGGTGATTTCTCTTATCCGTGGTCCCTGCAGGGACGATCAGAGGGACCACGGACAAAAAAGGGTAGCATAACGTCAAGCAAGTATCCGCGTGCAACGCGATAGTTTAAAAGTTATTTAGCGAAAATACAAAGTTGAGAAAATGTTTTTCAAAGATTCGACACTCAATTTATCGCGGTATCGACAAACGTTCATACAGCGCACATCAAGTACATCATCTTTTAATCTCCAATGATATTTGACAAAGCATCCTGTTCCAAATTGGACGTGCTCCCCAACATTCCTGTGTTGTAATCAATGCCTTCCTAGAATGCCGCTACTGATTTACGGAACTAATCTATTTTAGTCCTCTCGTCCTACTACCGAGTATCTTATGACCCGTTAGGAAGTAATAAACGCGTGCTTATTTGGACTTTATATGTTTCCACTGACGAATCGTTTCTGGTCAATTAATTACGTTTGTTTCTTTTAGTTTTTAGGTGATTTTAAGACTTCTTGACTGAATGTATTTTTTTATTTGAACTTAGCTTCCATCACATAAAATAATTCGAATTAATTATATTAAATTAATCAAGGTGTGAACAATAATGTTGGTCTTAATAAGTTTTGTGTACATTCGATTTCATGCGAATTTGCTTCCATTAATTAACATAATTGAAAAAAAAAACACATACTTGCTACAGTAAAAACTATTCATAAGTGCCGTTTTAAGTTTGCAGCTTTTAATTTCTATGTATAGACACAGGAAGTAAGCTTTTATTAAATTCTGATTAGTAAGTTCATCGAACTAGTTCGTATTAGAAAAAGATTTGGATATAGAAAATAGATGAGAATAGTAAACTAATTATACCAGACCATAAAAATGCCACTTCTAGGTATTTATCCTACTGGCCAACCACGCTGACCATGCAGAATTGCTTATCCAAGTCCATCGCCATACGAACACGTACCTAAATATGTAATGTGTACCAACTTTGTAGACTATCGTCTAATTAAACAAGTGATACTGGTAGAGTTTCCGGTAATTCTCACTCGATGTTTCCCGGAACTTCATCCGTGTAGCGTACAACTGCTGAAACAACAAGGGAATATTAGAGGACTCACTACAGTACACGTTTCCGTGCCATTATAAATTTACCTTGCTGTCATTAACGTAACTGTCATAAAATTTATCATATTTATTTCCGTAGTTAAAGGGTTAAAAACAGATCACAGACATTTACTCCATGTTATAAACAAATACTGAACTATTTTAAAAAGGGTGTCTGTGAATTTCTTCTAGATATCATTGCATGGCAGTAGCTTGCAGACAAACATTTTGACTTTCTAAGTGCTGCTGTGAATTCCAAGTAAAAAAAAAATGGTTTGATTTGATTTGAATAGGTAATCCTCTTAGAATATCGTTAATGGATTCTATTTGCATTTTAACCAAATCGTGTATATCCGAACCCGCTAAAAGAAATCTTTAAAGAACTGTATAGTATCATAATAATAATATGATAATTCGATAACATACGAACGTAGGTAAACTGCCGTTCAAAAGATGATATTGTATCAAAGGCTTTTCCAGGCTTCATAAAATTGTTATACGCCAACGTTTTCAGCTGACTGTGCTAGTTTAGGGTCGTAGCACACATATCAAAACGTAAAGGGAACGGCACCGCCTTGCCTTTTTCCTCGGTGTCAAAAGTCAAAAACCCGATTACGTTACGATTTTTAGTGTGCGTAGCAGTAAGAAGTTTCATACAAATAATACTGAACGGCTCGAGTTGATACGGTGACGATCCCATTCCATTTTGATATGTGTGCTTACGTCACTTAGAGTGATGTTTAGGATGCGATATTACGTAGACACAGTCTAAATTCAAAACGTATGTTTTAGACGTCATTTTTGTTAATGTTTTAGACATACAGTTTATCTGATTATCTATGATTTGTTAACACCACATCGCAGCGAAAGGTTTCAGCAAGAAGTTGTTTATGACGGTACCGCGCGCTTAATTCAACTATAAGCAGTAATGTGAAGTTGTTCCCCAATGCGTTTATGCTAATCGCATTATAGGGCTTTCAGACTAAATAACTGAGAGTGACCTCTGGATTTGCTGCCGTTCATTAGTAGCAGCACAAGTAGATCGATTGTAGAGTCAACTTAAGATACAAATACAAATATATTTCTGTGTGTTGCTGCGTCTTTTCGAAAGAATATCGCATTCAAACACATTATTTAAGACATATTTTTCTTTCGTTGCGAAAATACAAGTGAAAGGTTTTCCGCCTTAAGGGACTACTATTAAGCTGATTATTTCTGCGAAAGATGAACTTGTCAGAAACTCCATCCAATATTTTTTCGATTGCTGTAGTATTAAGTTATGGCCCGTTGTGATCTGGTAATATGTTATACGTAAGGACTTTTATCATTTTAAAAGTGAAATTTAAATTCTGCTTGTCCTCACTTAAATTGTGATAAAGGGACACCTGACCTACTTTTCATTTCTCGGAGTTCAAAAGTATTCGTAAATAAATTTTTAATATTGTCACGTAAGATTTGTTTGGTAACGTACTTAGAAAAGAGGCTGTTACCACCCCGTCTCATACGGAGCTTTTCATAAAACGTAACTTACTAGGTACTTAACAGTTGACATAACCGTCCTTGCAGTAGAACGTTCAGAAATAACTTAAATTATTACGTAGTAATCCATAACTGTTTCGGATAACCAACCATTCAGACACGGTTAGGAAACTCCGTAAACTCTCTACAACTTTATACAGTTTACGCAATGAATCTGGCTTCATTCCAGTATCGATATTCTCATAACGATTTTACGTAGTCTGTTTAAATTTATAAATGATAGGCGCCGTTCGTGACATTGGTCAAGGGTTTATGAAAGAGCAATGTCCGAAATATTAAAATGTTTACATTGTAAATAGCATCTTTTTTGTAAATAAGCGTAGTCACGATTCTTCATAGGTAACCTATGATTCAATTGGTAAATAGATGCTTGAGAAATTTGGGTCGAATTCTTGCGTGGTGAACTAATTTTTTAAAGTTATGTAAGTCACTAATGTACTAACGATCGATGTCAGCTCGTAAATAGTCCCTCTCAAGGGTGTGACCTCTTTCTCTTGGTAGTGCTGATCTAGACCTAAATACCCCAGTGGTGACCAATATTATTGGAGCAAGGTTGTGTATCGAACTTTTTACCATTAGAATGCCTCTTAAAATTTAAATACTTTTATACCTATAATTTATACCTCTAACATGCAATATGATAATTAAAAACAATGAGAATAATGATTTGGGTCCTTTACTAGAGATTTAAAAGCAAAAAATACAGCCAAACTCAGTACTTTCATCCGTTACCAACCTTTAAAATAAACATTCCCCTTTTAAAATTATTTAGTACCTCCATGTCTCGGTCCATTGCCTTCATTGGCCATGTGGAAGTGAGAGTGGAGAGGAATTTGCCCAGCTGTGGGATGATGGAGTTATTTAAAGTCGCACAGTAGATGTAGAGATTAGTTCCCGATTTCCAAATGACTGATCAAGTAAAAATTAACTAATCAAGTGTCAAAACTGTCATTTTAGTTCCTGAAAATGACACTTTTGACACTTGATTAGTTGATTTTTACTTGATCAGTCATTCGGAAACCGGGGTAATTCTAGCCAGTATTACCATCTATTATTTTCTGGCAAAATCTTCTGTCTAACTAGATACCTCAAATTAAAATTTTGTTTGAACACAAAATGTATGTCTTGTGTCATATTATGTTATCATATAACATGCGTAGTGGCGTCTGTTTGTTCAAGTTTCTTTGGTTATTTACGTCACTGCTGTGCGACGATTTCTCTGGACCTAGCTGATCAAATAAACCTTGTGTAATACGTTAAAACAGTTCCGTGTATACATGATTGCCTGACAAATAAACGGTATGTTGTTAAAGATAAATTATTTAAATGTGCTACTAAATTTTTTTAATGTTAACCATAATTGTACCTATTATTATTAGGTAAAGGATGTTCTTATCAGTAGGGCCTACTCCAATGATGGGGACAAATTTGGTCTTACGAATTTCATGTTTCAAGTTTTGACTCCGTGGCCTAAGCAGTGACAAATCAACACAACACTTGCAAACTTTTTAAAAACCTTGAACTGTTCCTAACAGAGCCACATGCACATAATCCCATCTGCCTCTCGCGTAGCCATCATTGTAGAAAACTTTCGTGATGATGGATAACGGTTGACCCTTCACACATGAACATGTGGTGTTTGAAGTGGCTAGTCGACCGTGGCATTTGTGACCAATTTCTATTTTTAATGTTGGGGTCATTCGATAGGCAAATAGATGCTCTCGCTGATGTTATACGGAAGACTCTCTTATCTGTTTAATTATAAGGATCATAATTAAATACAGTCAGCACAGCGCAGGTCATACAGTACTTAACCAATTTCTATTTTTAATATTTCATTTTATTATTGGTCATTTGATCATTGGACAACTTTTACTAGTTATTTGTACAGGCAAATACGACGATCTCGCTATGTGTTATACGGAAGACTTTATTATCTGATTAAATATAAGGACCATAATTATTTGGAGATAAGATCATAAAAAAACTTTAATTAACTTATTCAATGACTTATAATATAAAATAGACCAGGTTTCTACTGACATGAAACCATAGAATTAAAAGTTGTGTAATAAATAACTATTTTATTATAATAACAAGAATATTACATTAAAAAACATTATATCCTTGCTGTGCTAATGTTCTTAGGTACGATGAAAACCGAAAGCATGCCTAACGTCTTGTCTCTCTTACCTATTCTGAATTATGGTTGGCTCTCTAATTCGTGAGGATATATGCTTACTTCCCTTAGGTATTTATGTAACCTATTATCCGAATTCAGGTAACTTAACTGCATACAGATAAGCTAAATCAGAACAATGCCGTCAAATCAATAGTACCGAAGATTGAAGATTAAAAAGTTTATTATTAGCTATAATATCAATTATTTATTGATGCGTGTACGTTATTGTAGTTTAAAAATAAATATTCAAGTGAATTACATAACAAAAATAAAAGCTATAAATTTGTGACGATAAACCCTTGGCACTCCCAGATAACGCAGCGAGTGAATCATGGATTTGTCTGCAGATGTATAGCACATATGCGTATTTATTCAAAATATAATAAAATACAAATCTGCGTGTGGTGACGGAGTAAGAATACAGAGTGTCGCCACCCCATCTCATCCCATGGGTGTCGTAAAAACCGTCTAAGGGACCTTATCCTTGAATATTATCTTTACGTAATAAAAAGAAGGAAAACTTGAAATTAAACCCTATACCAATCCGTTTGGCCAACGTAGTTTGTTTGTTTTTAAAATTTCTTTATTTTGTCATTTTACAATAGGTTAATTAAATACTAGTGTACATTTAAATCCTAGCAATAACAATCTTAAATAATATTACAGTTTAAATAACCTATATTACTGTTTTGACATGTATAGTCGAGAACTAAATGGCTTTATCACCTCTAGAGTTACTGTTAGTTGCATGTCATAAAACTATTAGGCTCAATATCGCACAACAAAACATCAGCTAAATCATGACGCTACTTTGACATATCAGTTCTCTTGTATTAGCAAGTAGTCGTTAGGTATTTATAAAAACAAATAGTAAAGTCAACGTTAGTGACTGTTACTAGAGCATATTTTCGATAAAACTTTTTATTTCAATGAATTTCTCTCTTTTTTCCTTCTATGTCCATCCCTATCATTTCTTGCATGACGTCACTGGCGCATATTTCAATTTTAAGTTTTCGTAATTTTATAATAAAACAAATTAGGGTAAAGCACCTAGTCGTTAGAAGTCCTTCAAGTATTAGCACTTATGAGTTAAAAGTGAGTAAAAAGAAAGAAAACACTAGATTATTCAAGTTCAGTATAATTATTCATATTATTTATTTAATATTTTTACCATATTTTATTTATTTCATGTGTCAACATAGCAATAATAAATATATCATTGGCATTAGTGCGAATAATATTAATTTAATACTATTCAATCACATAATAATGATTAAGTATAAGCAAAGATTAAAGTATTTTATCATTTTATGATATTTTATATTTTAATTTGACATCGAAGTCCACTCTTAAGGTGCCAACAATTGGGTGGCTTACCAGCCAATATTTAAATTTTACATTTTCAGTTTTTCAAAAATGACAAGCTTGTAATGTCGCAAGTAACAAGTTGACTTTAGTTTTAAATTATTTAATGGTTTTTCATGGTTTTTCACATACAAACTCTACAGTTTAATCTAGTGACATTTGTATTGTGTTAGTAGATTTTATTATTTATAGCGTTGAAGTGAAAGTTTAAAATAGATTGCACTTTTAATCTAAGCATAGTTTTGATTACGGTCAACCAATGACGTCAAGCTCACGCATAAACATTAAAAAACGATCTTAATGAATTTGAATTATGATAGAATTTTTTGTCAAAACTGATAAAGCCATTTCGTTTTCGACTATACAGTATACAATTAGTAGGTATACCTATATAACTTATTATTTTGTTTAAGCCCAGCTTTAACATTGTAATGTTAATAATGAGAATTATTGATTGCAATTTAGGGTTAGCTTTAATAGCATAACCCGTGGTGACACTCTTAACTTATACATACAATAATATACTAGTACTTACGTAAAATTGGCTAACATCCGTACAATTTTGATGAGACTATTTAAACATCATAAGAAATGGCTCACACATCACTTCATTACTACACTACACATTATAAGACATAACTACAGTGGTAACATAAAATTAATTTACACATAATAAGACATAACTACAGTGATAACATAAAATTAATTTAGTTATTTCAATGTAATATTATTAAAATATTCAACTAATCGCTAATAATCGTGAATATGTGGGTAAATGCATAGTGATACGTGCGGCCAGGAGCAAGTTACCGGTTGGCGGACGTCGAGCGCTTGTCGATGACGTCAGTCGGCTCGTCTAGTACGTAGTGATGCGGCAATCTATACCGACAATATTTATCGATGTATGGCAAATTTCTTCTTCTACTTATACCAATGGATGAAATTAGTTTATTTGTGTGATTTTTCTTTTTATTTATGTAGAAACGGTTTGAAAGATTTAGTATGAAGTTTTTAATAAAAGGTAACTTGATTTTATCATGCAAGGATTTTAAGTTAGTGCGAAATTTTGTATTGAATGCTATTTTGAGACTTTTATTTTGAATTATCTGCAATTTAGAGTAGTTGGTGTTACTGTGCTACTCCATACAGGGCAAGCATACGTTATTACAAGGCGAACGAGAGTAGTGTATATAGATAACTTAGTGCATATGCATATTCGAGGTTCCGGTACGGTATCATGCTATGGGGAAACAGCGTAAACACCCAAGAATTATTCATTTTGCAGAAAAAATGTGTCAGAATTATTGCACAAATAGATAATTTGGATAGTTGTAGACCTTTTTTTATAAAGTATAATCTGCTGACCTTGCCATCGATATATATATACGACATTAGTTTATTCACATTCAAAAACATAGAACACTTAACAAAAGTACAGGACACACATAACATTAATACACGACATAAAGATAGATTATACCTTCCACCGTCCAGGATAAAAATGCTTCACGAAAGCCCGTACTATATGGCAGTTAAAATATTTAATAAATTACCAAAAAACATTAAAAAGGAAACAAACATTAAAGAATTTACCAAAAAATTAAAATATTATTTAATCCAAAAATGCTTTTACTCATTAGAAGAATATTATAGTAATTAAGTAGTCAAGTTATAAAAAACATTTATAAATTTTACTTTTGATTATTGTTATAATCCGCTAGTTAGTTATTTAGTTGTTAGTTATTTGTATATTTAATTAGTAGCAGTTAGTATTAGTATATGTAATTTAATTTGAATTTTAGGTTTATATTTAATTATAGGTAGTCATATAAGATTGTGTAAACAATTTTTGCAACGCCTGAAAAAGGCGCTAAGTCCTGTACCTTTTAGCTTATAAGAACATTGTAACACTTAGCAGCAAAAATAAACGTTTGAGTTTGAGTTTGAGTGTGATAGCTTAGTTTTGACTTGCGGTTGAAGATCGGGCTAAGAGCGTTGATAGATTTTAAGCTTTTGCAACAGGTAGCTGAAATGTGGTTGGTCCAATTTAACTTTCTATCGAGTAAGACTCCCAGGTACCTTACCTCGTTGGCCCAAGGAATACGGTAATCATTAATCTTCAATCGCAAGGTAGGTAATTTACGTTTACGTGTGAAAATAATTGCTTCCGTTTTGCCATCGTTAAGTTTTAACTTCCATCTCTGAAAGTAGCTATGCAATAGGTCAATAGCCAGCTGCATCCTTCCAATAATCAACTCAGTGTCGGAAGACGAGGTAAAACAAGCTGTGTCGTCTGCAAAGCAGGCAAGTTGTGTAGGGATATCGTTAACATACAACAGAAACAAGTAAGGCCCTAGTATCGACCCCTGAGGTACGCCAGCAGGGACAGAGTAGGCATTCGACTCCGTGCCACCAACATGCACCTTAAATGATCGGTCAGAAAGGTACGAATCGAATAATTTTATCAGGGAAGTCGGAAGATAGCTCTGTAATTTGTGTAATAGGCCATGGTGCCACACAGAATCGAACGCCTTCTCTAGATCTAATATAAATAATCCTGTGGACTCATTAAGGTTAAGTTTGTGGGAGATGGTCTCGGCGACCCTAACGAGTTGCTGGACAGTAGAATGACCTGGACGAAATCCAAACTGTTCATCAATAATAAGGTGACCACTTGCTCGCATGAGACGACTATAGATAATTTTTTCGAAAAGCTTGCCTAAAGTAGGGAGAAGGCTTATAGGTCGGTAATTAGTAGCTATAGTTGGATCTTTACCTGGTTTTTTAATGGCTATAACTTTGGCAAGTTTCCAACTATTGGGAAAATAACTTAGTCCTAAGCATGCGTTAAAGATTTTTGTGATTTCAATGATTACTTTATAAGGGAGGTTCTTTAAAAGAATGTTATTAATTTGATCAGCACCTGGGGCCTTTCGTGTCTTTAACTTCATTATTAATTTGGATAACTCAAAAGGTTGAGCAAGGGGACAGGGAGACACTACCTCGGAGCTGCGAATGGAGTTAACAGATTCAGTGACAGTCTGGTTCATATCACTCTCAGACTCGATCGTTAGGCACATGTTGCGGTAAAACGCGAGAGCTAGTTCGTCAGCTTGTTCAAGAATGGTAGTCGTGAACGTTTCGTCAGAGCGTTTAAGTGATTTAAGTTCTGAGTGAGGAGTCTTAAGAGACCGAACAACTTTCCATAAATCGGAGTTTGGTTTATCAATGCGACTCAGCTTAAAACTCCATTTCTCATCATTAAATTGCTTAATACTAGATTGAATGTCTTTTTGGAGATGATTAAATTTGGGCACGCAATTCTTGACTACGTTGAAGGTTTTGTTCATGGACGTGTAGTCTACGTAATTTGTTTTTAATTTTGATGAGGCGTTTAATGGAGCGAGGTAATAACTAAGAATGCAGAACTGAAGCTCTTGTGGGGACATACATGTCTCTTCCTCGAATGATGTCACTCTGTAAGTTTCTTATGGCTACATCAACATCAGCAATGTTCGAGTAAACCCTGGAGGAAAGCGATGTGTTATTATTCAAAAAGTTTTTGAACCCTTTCCAGTCAGCGTTAGCATAATTGTAAATCGTACGATCAGGGATGGTTTGAACTGAACCTATTATTTGAAATAATACCGGGAAATGATTTGAAGAAAGTGCAGGAACCGTATGAATATTAATTAAATTAGTAATTTTTTTGGTCAAGACAAGATCAGGAAGAGTAGGCGTAGACTTTTCATTATAGTGAACTAACGTAGGATCAGCAGGAGCATGAATTGTAAAATCTTTAATTATCATGTGTTCGTACATTATTTTCCCGTTAGAATTAGTAAAATTGCCGTACCAGTAAGGATGTCGTGCGTTAAAATCACCCATAACAAGCACATAAGCACCAAGGTTAAAACATATGTTTAAGTCATAGGGATAGATAACTTCAGGTTTGGAGACTGATAAACAGAAAGAATGACATATTTGCGTTGGGATATAGTAATTTCAATGCCCACTACTTCAAGGTGTTGTGTTCTGGGGACTTTTAAAGGGGAATGCTGGATATTAGACTAATATGGCAACCCCCTGGCCTCTTCCAGACACATGCCTGTCCGTACGGTAGCACAAATAACCCCGAAAGCTAATGGATATGTTCTTTGTTAATCTTGTTTCACAAATAGCAACAATATCAATGGACGAGTTACCTGCCATAAAATCCTGTAACTCGCTCCTTTTGCTCCGTAGACCATCGGCATTCCAAGATATAAATAGTAATTCAGACATTGATATATCTTAAGACTAATAACACTTTATCCATAATGGATGAACATGAATTAAATTGGTCCTTAATTGATTTTATAACTGTTATTATTTGTATAATTTCACATGTGGTAGGGTCCAGTTCTTTTGAGGCTGCAGGTGTTGGCGGGGTAGGTGATACAAGAGGATTACGCTGCCAGCCTAATGAAGTTTGCTTCGAGAAAACAGGTTTTCCTAGCAAAAGTTTCGGTAGTGCAGGTTTCATATTAGTCTGTGTGGGCAGAGATTTAATAGTCGCACCTTCATAGGGTTTAGTACTCCACGACTTGATTTTTGGCCTCTTCAGGTCTTCTATGTAGGACACACGCGTTTTACATAATCTGTAATTTGCTGGATGGTCTTCATTGCAGTTACAGCACTTTGCTGAGGTCGTGCGATCCTTTTTAGGACAATGTGCTGTTTCATGGTGTTCCGTGCATTTAACGCAACGCGGTGGCAAGTTGCAGTTACGAGAAGCATGTCCAAAATTTTGACAGCGATAACACTGGGTACCAATGGAGTTTTTTGGTTTAAATTTTTGTATATGTACAACACAGTTACAAATATACTTCACTTGACGAAACTTAGCTATGTCAGTCTCAGCTGGTAATTGTATTTAGTATGTTGGGCACGAATTTGTATTAATTGATGATTGAAGTACCTTGATACTAACTACGATGTCGTAACCTGATTGGGAAAGTTCGGCTTTGATATCATTTTCCATATTTGGAGGTAATACACGAAGGACAATCTTGTAGGGCAATTCGTCTTTACGGGTAAATGTATGAAAATATGCATTTTCACTGCGCAATCCAACAGCGAGGGCTTGGTGACCACAATGTACGGCAACTTTGTTTTTGCCCATGTACTTCAGGTGGTATTCCTTTGTGTATTTTAAAATCATGTCCTTTAGGAATCCATGAGTCCAATCAGGTTTCATGTCGATAAATATTGCAGGAATTTTAGTTGGTCTATTTTTGCTAGGCTTACCTCCAGCGAAGACGTATGAAGATGTTTCATAATCCTCTTCATTGACATCAGTTTCTAATGGCTGAAATGCGTTTTCCGTACTGACTTGTCGGTGCAGTTCAACAGGAGCATGTTTCAATGTCTTCTTAGGTTTTAACCATGGAGCAACATCATCGGCTGGTCTCTTACTGGCCGGTGAAGACAATCTCAGGACAAACTTATCCATTGCTAGGAATATCGATAAGTCTGTATCGACACCTTCCCATCACTAAAACGTAGTAAGTAGCGAAACTGGTTCTGAGAATACTAGGCGTCTACTCGTCAGCGACGGAGAAGGCCAACGTAGTATTAGTAGGCCAAGTATCCCTCCGTCTCTGGAGGAGGCCCGTCCCTGCAGTGGGACATTAATGGGATGTTATGATATTGAAAATACAAATAGTAAAGTATAGAAAAAATGTTATTTCATAGGACAATTAGTAATTCCATTGATATTGCCTGTTTACGTTTGTAATATTATATTCCTCGCACGAGCACACCTTGTATTATGGGTACTCTAGACAATGTTTTTTTTTGTAAATTCATACAATTCACATTCAAGCACCCAAAGATTTCCATTAAACAAACTCAAATCTCTGCGTAAAAGTCATGAACTTAACCACTACGCAACAAGGACTACAGTTATAGGAAATCCAAAGAAACGACAAACAAACTCACTCACACTTTTCTTTTTGGCTATTTGACCACAGTTTTTCGCTGTCATTAATCTATATTCATAACTTTTTTCCTCAAAGAAAATAAAGCAAGTGTTACGACTTCATCTGAAGTCGTAACAGTAAGTTGAAAACCGGCTTATACCGAGATCGCGTAAATACAAGCACTGACTTGGGTTCATACTAGGTACTTTTACGTTATTATTGATTTTGAATTTTTATTTGAAACATAAAATTGTTGGTAGTTTTACACAGCACTCTTAGTTGATTGAACTTTTTATTTTACTTTTTTAAGTTTAGTAATAAAAAACTTGAGGGTATTTTTAAAAGTATTTTGAGAATACGATCTTTTTGAAGATAAAAGATTAAGATAAAATAATTTTTATTTAATAACTGTGTAGATCATAAGATTTAATATATAATTTAGGCTGAACGGTTTGCCTAAATCGGGTATGCAATAGTCCTACACTAGTCATCCAAGCTAAGCAAGAAATAAACTAGCGTTATGAATATTATAGAAGTAGTAGTAATAAGGCAAAGTAGATGGTACTATTTTCAGTTTTTGGCCGGGTAAACCGAACTGTGTTCATACCAACTACAAGTTCATATCATTGCAAATGTCACCTGTTTTCGTTTTCACCTCGTTTCTCACTGCCTTCCAAAATACAGGGCACCCTAGTTTAGGAGTCCCAGACTTAATTGTTAGACTATTCTTATATAGCCTTAATTTGCAATGTTATTATTGTTTTCTGGTAATATTGTGGCTTTTTTAATAAATTTAAAAAAAAATGTCACGTGTTTCCTAAACTAAGTAGACTTATGCAACATTTTTTAATGAAAGTAAATTGGAAAGAAGCTAATTAGCAACCCTTTCCTTTTTTTGTTTAGCTTTCCTTTTGTTGTTTTATTTTTAACTTGTCAAACTGATTTAGGTCTTCACGGCACATACCTAACGCATTCATTATTCTGTCACATTTTGTAATTATTACTTTGTGAGAAATTATTTTAAAGTAAAAAGGATACATTCTAATTATGTTTGTATTTATGTACTTTTGATGTATGAGTTTTATGTTTGAGTTTTGTTTACTACTAAACTATAAGCTCAACCCCCTTACTCATAAACGCCTCTTAATTTTAATCACTGTTTAGCGAGATTTTTATTAGGAAAACCAACCTTATGCCAAACAAAACCGTAAGAATTTAAGCTAATCAATTGACTAAAATTTAAGACGCATTTATGAGTGAGGGGGAAAATTAGTAATAATAATTGACGACCTTACAAAAGTAATTTAAACTTTAAAACAAGATACGTTTTTACTTGATCTTTGTGTAATATATAAAAGAAAATTAAAATACTGAAACGGCGCTCAAGCACCGGAATGCCTATTCCCCCACCTGAAGTACGATTTCCTGATAAATGTGTCATTAGAAAGAGATATCCCACACGTAGTAGAGACATTTTGAGAAACCTGTATTCCTCATTAAGAAAACTGACTCTTTCATTTGCAGAATAGGCATTTGTTGTCAAAAGATGAATCTCTTCTAATGATAAAAGGCAATTGCCGGTCTTAACAATTGTTTCAAATTGTTGAATTCTAAAGCACCGATTACATGTAGTCTAGTGTAATCACATGTAGGACAGTGTAAACCGAACGTCCTAACACTAAAAAATTAGGACATCCTTATGTAGGACTACATGTAGTCTAGTGTAATCGGCGCTTATGATATGCTCGTAAAATTCAAAATACTCGGGAAATTCAACACATTCATTGATGCCACTTTTTTCCAACGCTACTTAAAACCAACTTTACTTTTTATTGTTCAAGAAACATGCGTTGTAGTGTATATTGTGAACTATTTATATGTAATTACTGAGTCATGATAACAACGAACAACAGAAACAAATTAAATGAACTAAATTGCTTAATTGTTTTGTAAACTGTTGTGTTATTTTCTTTTTAGACACAATTATGTTGTTTGAGGAATAACATATATTATTATATGTATTTTTGTTTTGCCTCTGTATTTGAAATAAAGTGTGTTTAAAATAATGAGTTGCGTTTGTGTTAAGCTTAACATTATTTTGAAATTATATGCCGTTCTTTTGAAAGGAAAGTATATTATGAGTTAGGTAAATCCAAGTACCTAACTTTTACTTAGATATGTAACTAGGTAGAAGTTACAGAAATCTTGAACAGTATGCCTGTTTGCCAATCTATACTAATATTATAAAGAGGTAAAGTTTGTGTGTTTGTGACGTTGTAGGGGGTAATCTCTGGATCTGCTGAACCGATTTTAAAAATTCTTTCAGTGTTGAATACTCCATTTATCGGGGAGTGTCATAGGCTATATGGTATCACGCTCTGACTAATATGAGTAGAGCAGTAATGAAATATGATTAAAAAAGTGATGCGTTTTTTTCGCCGCCCTACGAAGTGGGCACGGGTCAGCTAGTGTGATATATTATAATGGTAATAGTAATTGAAATGAATGGCAATAGGAACAGTATTATCAGAACTATGAATAGCTATGATATCAAAACAAATGTTCATAGTGATCGTGAGAAGTCACAGATGAATGGATATCGACGCTTCGGAGTACAATCATCAATGTTAAATGTAGTGTGTATGTATGTAATGTATGTATTATGTAATTGTTCAATAACCATGCTCGATGGATACCTTTGTTAATGATTTGTTTGATAATGCAATGGGTACGCCTCTGCGTTTTTATACGTCTCGTGGTATGGGTTATAGGCTTAGTTCTTTCAAGTAAAAAGCGCGTAATTCGTGCTTAAATGAGCACCGTTCTGTCACCCGACAGATAGATATTTAACCATACAATAGAAGGATAAACTTTTTTGTAAATGGTAATTCTGTGTCTGAAAATGTGCGTACTGCATCAAAATATGTATTTATTTAGTTAAATGAGATATTTAAATATTGAGTACTATCTGCCAGAAAAGTAAAAAGTTTACACGAACGCCTGTACTTTGCGACGAAAGGGTTTCTCCATCCTTCGAAGAACCATGTTCATTCATTTAGTTTTTCTTTTGACTATTTTGAATATTTGATAGTTCATGGAAGGTAAAATCATAAAGTCAGGTAGCAGATAATATCAAATATCTAAATATAATATGAATACGTAATAGTTTGTAACTTGCACCGTATCAGTGACTGCGCCCATGCCTAGCACCGTACTAATCAGGGCGAGACAGCTTCTTTTCATACTCACCCAAGCTCGGAATATGGCTTGCCCATTCATTTGCCTAGGTTTTTTTGCACTAATATTATTATTATATTGTTTGATAGGTATCTATTTAATAATATATGAATAATCATAATAAAAATGTTATTATTTCGCCTTAGATCTACGTAAAAGGTTTCTATACATTTGAAAAAGATGTTTAGCATTTAGTAGTAAGCTGATTAGTAGTTTTATTAGCATCGGTAAAAGGCAAAGATTACAAAATGTCAGTCAAAGAGTTCGATTACTATCATATTATTGTACGTCAATCAAAACACCAAATTGGAGGTCCCGTAGTCTTTATATACCACAGGTTACTGTACCTTTTATTAATTTTTTTCTACCTAAACCTAGTAATATTAACACACTACTGCTTGGTGGTATATTAAACAGGCAGAACGTTCTACTAACTTATGCGCTTTTCTGAAGAGTCCACCAGAATAATCTCATCAATCAATTATTCAAATCAATCAATCAATCATCACCTCCGGTTATTTGCTAATTAATAAGATCATAGGCTTTAGATAAATCATCATTTCCCTGCCCTTATCCCAATTTTTTTTTTTTGGAGGTCGGCGCAGTATGTCCTTTTCCACATGCTGCTTAAAGTTTTGACTATGTTTTACGGGCGACCGCCTGCCTGATGCCAACCCTCCTTGGGTATGCTGTTGTTGGTGATTTACTCCCCACCAGGAGGTTGACCCGAAGTGCTAGGTGGTATGCACCGGATCGTGGTATCCCTTAGTCGCCTCTTACGACACCCAAGGGAGGATATGGGGCAGTCCTATTCTAAGCGGCAACCGCATGGGAATAGGCTTTAGATTAATATCGAGGTTAATTTATGACACATTTACGGCGCTTGTACACGGTAAGAAAAATCGCCGGGCCTACGCAAGAATTCGTGTCGTTTCTAAGCACGACCTGTGTACACAGCGCCGTCGATGCATAAGAAAATTTTCTTGTCTGCGCCAGACAAGACACGGCGAACGTTGTTGCGGAGGGGCGGGGAGCGGTGTAGTAGGGTATCATACTTGTTTGCTTTCTAGTTAACATTTTTACTAAAGGAAACTCATACTGATTATCACACTTGTTATTACTTTAGCGCCCTACGCCCGTCTGACGACTGTACGAAAAAAATCCTGGCGTGTAAACGTTCCGAATTGTCTTGTCTGCGGAAGACAAGAAAAGTTTTCGTGTACGAATAAGACAAAATTCTTGACGTCTACACGAAGATTTGTCTTGT
Source organism: Schrankia costaestrigalis (assembly GCA_905475405.1). Lineage (NCBI taxonomy): Eukaryota > Metazoa > Arthropoda > Insecta > Lepidoptera > Erebidae > Schrankia > Schrankia costaestrigalis. The sequence goes on from FR997835.1 coordinate 19,547,367, forward strand.
CTGGCGTAGACACGGCAAATTTTCTTAGCGTGTACAAGCGCTGTTATTGTATTTTAATTTATGTTGAACTTAGGTTTTTCTACTAAAGATTCCACCAGTCTAATCTCGGTATAAAAACATAAAGCATGCAGTCGCCTCCTCTCGCCGTTTACTCCAGTCACTTCGTGTAGATAATCAGTGCGCAACGGGCATTCCCTTCCATACAAGTGAATGTTCGCGAGGGATATTGTTACTTGCTTCCGTCCTCTCAACACCTCACCGTGTTGAGTTAGGTAATGGCTCAACTCAACGGCCCGGCTATTTGCTAATTAATAAGATCACAGGCTTTTGATTAACATTGAGGTTGATTTATGATATTATTTCTTTTAATTTTAGGGCATTTCAATTTTTGTATATTAAATGTTTTTTGATTTTTATTGAATATTTTTTGTTGTACTTATATGAAGTTAGTTGTATTAACTTAGTCTCCGTGTGGTGACGGAGTAAGAATACAGTGTGTCACCATGCCATCTCATCCCGCGGGTGTCGTAAAAACCTACTAAGGGACTATCCGTGAATATTATCTTTACGTAATAAATATAAGAAAAAGTTGAAATTAAACCCTATCCGTTTGGGCAGCGTGGTATTAGTAGATCAAGTATCCCTCCGTCACGGGAGGAGGCCCGTTCCTGCAGTGGGACATAAATGGGCTGTTATGATGATGATGGTACCTATCTCGTAAAAGCCGACTATGAGAACGTTCGCATCCTTGTCTACCTTTGAATAAGTTGGCCATGTTTCTCAGATTATCTAAATAAATGCGCAACGGGCTTTCCCTTTCATACAAGTCAATGTTTGCGAGGATATCTAACTTCCATGAAATTCATTTATTGCCATTCAATAAATGTATAGCGAAATGTATCAATCACATATAAAATCTTTGATAAACAATAAATCAATATTCTTTAGCAAAATTTCTATGAAGAATGTAGTAAATAATTTGATCAATGACGAATTGTATTCCTTTTACCATATACCATACCTAAAATAATATAATGTTTTATCGTACTTCTCTATGTTCATATATTTACGTAAATAACATTATTTTGTAATATAACCTAATCCCACTGAAGAAGGATATCCGCCTTATATTTTATTCGTTAAAAGCGATTCTTGTTTCTATAAATTATTAATGTGTAGGCTAATGCACTACCATGAAACAATCTTAAATAATTTGTATACTTAGCTGACCAGTAAATCATGTATGTGTGGACTGAGGGCCCATTTTTGTTTCTGCGGCTTTTTGTAGATTAATCAACAAAAGTGCATAGTTAAAGTTGTTAAAGAGTTTGTTAAACGAATATCAGAGTTTGTTAAGACTTCATTCAAAAGATATATCGCTTTAAGTGGGTCCCTCAGTTCAAACACAAAATCTCCCATAATTAGATAAGTAATGAATTAAACAACAATTTTTTGGTAAAAATCCTCAGTTAAACATGTATAAAAGTATAAAAAGCATTGAAAAGCCTAATATGAGTAGCTAATAAAAAATAACAAACGTTTTAAAAGGTCCCTGAGGGCCCACTTGAATTTATCTCATAATTAATAAATTATAGCATGAACATTAAATATTCCTAAGCCAACCATTTGTTAAAAGGGCAAGGATAAATTTAAAATTAAAGAAAGATCACAAACAGTGATAATTATTGTTATTTTTAAGTTTTTAAGTGGTCCCTCAGTCCACACACTATGCAAATGCTAATTGTTAAATATATAATTAAATACAACAATTACGAAAATGGGGAGCCTTTCAGTGCATAGTTAATTTTGTATATTATCGATCTGTATTTATCTTATCACTGGTTTTATAATTCTTTTACGAAAAATTTACAAAATATGTTTTTCGTACAAGTAGAGTGTCCATGCAGTCAAGAGATAATCAAGAACCATTACATACATTAATGATGTTACATTACGTTTTAAAGTTTCTGCATAGTCATAAAGTGTGAGATAAAAGTAAATAGTTGTAATTGTGTTGGGCCGTATGCGGACCGAATTGAGTGCTATTTGATGCAAACGTAAACAAACAATAAAAAAAATACATGTTCCTGTTAAATTAATGATTTAAAAAAATATATATTACGAAGTACCTAATCTTTAAATTTTCCAAAATATTGTCATAGAATTCTTGTGGTCCCCGTATTGCAGTTAATAATAAATTGATAGAAATGTTAAAAAACATAATAATTTAGTCTACATAACTTTTGAAATATTTTTTTTATTTTACTTACACTCTGACCTCGTATAATAGCAGTAGATATTGACAGTTTTATTCTAAATTATTTATTTACATAGTAACTCTCAAATCCATGAAAAGAAGAACCATATAAAAGAAAGAAGAACTCTCAAATCTGTGGTAAACTGTCAGCTTGTTGATTATCGTGAAAAAATTCAATGTTACGATGATACTGTAGTAGAATTTCGGAAAGCAATAAGGAGAAAATGTTTTTACATGTAATTTCATATGGTCTCATTGATGACAAATCACAGTCGTTCTGTCTGTGATTTTAGAACAATACGTCATAATTAAATTAGTTTTATTTTCAACTTGCTGTAGCCCGCAACATCATCACGATAAAAAACTTTATGTAGTACTAACTCTCGCCTATTCTTTTTCCTGGAGATCCTAAATATTTTTCCAAATCTAAAGTATCCTAGTTTACGCGTCGTAAAATTTTCAATTTTTTTTTGTATTAAATTACAAATATTTTTTTACCTATAAAACTTAGGTATAACTAGAAAAATCCGAAAAGAAGAAAGACAGTGGAAAAAATTGGTACCTACTCGAAGCCGGACCCGCGTGTCTGGACTAAACGCGTCCAGCGCCATACCAATTAGGCCACCCGAGTATCCGTCTCGACCCCCAAATTTAACCATTGCTTTATACGACGCCGGGCCACAACTTACAAACTGTACAACGCCATCTAGGCACGATGGTGTTGTACAGTTGAGTTCGAGTTTGGTGGTCGAGATGGATGCTCGGGTGGCCTAGTTGGTCATAGCGCTGGACGCGTATAGTTCAGAGACGCGGGTTCGAGTCCCGCCTCGAGTAACAATTTTTTCCATTGTCTTTCTTTTTCGGATTTACAAACTTTGTTCTATTTTATGTGTCTGACAAATAAATAGATTTTCTGTCTTTCTTTCAATAAGTAAATAAACCGTGCAAGTGCGAGTCTGACTCGTGCACCGAGGGTTCCGTACAAACCAATATTTATATATTTATTTTCGCGCCAGAATGCGATGACTTCACTACTCATCTTTTAAAAATTTTACTACGTGACTTAGCTGTCAAAAATTATTTTTCCAATATAAAATAAATAACCCTTAAATATTTACTTTATTTTGTTTTTAGTATTAGTTGTTATAACGGCAACTAAAATACATAATCTGTGAAAGTTTCAACTTTCTAACTGCCATGGTTCATGAGATACATCCTCGTGACATACAGATGGACGGACGGACAGCGGAGCTTTAGTAATTGGGGTTCCGTTTTTACCCTTTGAGTACGGAACCTTAAAAACTGTGGATTTCGTGTTACAAACAGACACTCCAATTTTATTTATATGTATAGACATACAGATATGTATTACGATTGTAGCTAATTAATAATATAACCTGTCACTTGTCTTAAAATTTTATTACATTTTAATTTTACTGTATTGCAAATTTTATTGTTTTATTTTTTACATTTAAAAAATGATTGCAATTTAGATTTAATTGATTAATATTAATATTGTGTAATGTTTTGCTTGCCGTGGCAACTTGTAATGGAATCAGCACTGTTGGTTGAGCTACTTAAATATTGTATTATTTCTGATTGACTTTGTGTATGTTTCGTGGGTTATCCTAATTATAAATAAATAAATATCTAAATTAATAAAAATGACATTAAAAACAAATATACAGTCGTTTTCTTAAAACGTGGACACCCCATACCATACTTAGTATGAAAATTAATAAAACAGTTAAAATGACAAAAAATATAAATAAACCAATAAAAAGATAAATACAGATCGATAAAATACAAAATTAACTATGCACTGAAAGGCTCCCCATTTTCGTAATTGTTGTATTTAATTATATATTTAACAATTAGCATTTGCATAGTGTGTGGACTGAGGGACCACTTAAAAACTTAAAAATAACAATAATTATCACTGTTTGTGATCTTTCTTTAATTTTAAATTTATCCTTGCCCTTTTAACAAATGTTTGGCTTAGGAATATTTAATGTTCATGCTATAATTTATTAATTATGAGATAAATTCAAGTGGGCCCTCAGGGACCTTTTAAAACGTTTGTTATTTTTTATTAGCTACTCATATTAGGCTTTTCAATGCTTTTTATACTTTTATACATGTTTAACTAAGGATTTTTAACAAAATATTGTTGTTTAATTCATTACCTATCTAATTATGGGAGATTTTGTGTTTGAACTGAGGGACCCACTTAAAGCGATATATCTTTTGAATAAAGTCTTAACAAACTCTGATATTCGTTAAACAAACTCTTTAACAACTTTAACTATGCACTTTTGTTGATTAATCTGCAAAAAACCGCAAAAAAAAAAAATGGGCCCTCAGTCCACACATACATAGTAAATCAATGTTTTGAAATACAGATTTATGTACTGATTATGAAGTTGTAACTTGAGACTGTCTGGTTTAAAGACGACTTTTAATAATAGCTGGTATTTGACAGAAGTTTATAAGAAACTAGCGGTCCGCCCCGGCTTCGCACGGGCATTATTTTCCCGCTTTTCTGTTCAAATGTTTCCTGAATTTTCTTTGCTATAAACCTCACGGAGCCCGAGACCTTTCCAACGAATGCAAAATCGTGGAAATCGGTTCGTGCGTTCTGGAGTTATAGCGTCAGGAAGGAAAACCCGACTTATTTTTATATATAAGAAATATCATCGTCACGGCTGCCGTATGTCACGAAACGTCAGCTGTACGGCTGCCGCACGGCAAGATTTGTATGAAAACAAACGAACGTTGCTTTTGCCGTTCGAAAAACGCACGGCAGTCGTAAGGCAGCCGTACTACACGAAACGGCTAAATTTAAAGAGCTTTTAGTGAAGATAAAGCAACCCACCAAGGCAGTCCGCTCATCATACGGTCTGGTAGAGGATTTTAATGTCATATGTTTTAGTACAGTTAATATATATTAACTGTCCCCTACGACAGCTAAAGAATGATATGTGGTGGTATCACCATGTAATTAATCTTTCTTCATCATAAGAATACAGATTATATTTTGTATTATTAAGCAATGCTTATCCATAAAGTATTAAATGTAGAATTATTGCCGTAGAGTATCACGCTCCGATTGCTTACGAGGTTAACATAATATCTTGATGTATATGATACATAGTCAAGCCACTCGCATACAGAACAAGGCTGCTTACCTTTACTAAGATGCTTAGGTTTTTAATTTCTGTTGGACATTTTTGTCTGTTAGCTTTCAAATAAGACATTGCTCGGTTTTAGCATAAAATATGATACGATATACATTCACCAGGGTTACGTAAATAGCCTAAGAATTAAGCTCATACACGAGATATTGTCCATAGAATTAAGTTTTAGACTGTGTTACTTCTTATTTATAATTCCATATAATAAACTTTACTTATCCACTACCCAATATGCTAGTAATTACAAATCATATTAACACCCAGACATTTTGTAAGATTACTTTAATTAACTCTGTACTTATGTATCTAATTGCTAACTTAATTGTAACAGCACTACTTGCTATCAAATATGAATCTTTAAAGCAATAAGCAATTTTCGCAACATGCCTACCCACCACTCAGTTATCTAGATTAAAAATAAAATGATATAGGTTCGAGTACGGCCCCAGTATAATAGCTTTAATATTCCAAGTATTTTATTGTTACTTATTAATATATAACAACATCAAATATCGATTATCGTTCCTTCATTGCAATGGGGCAAGGCCGTTTAGGCAATCAAGCCTTTAATACAATTTGAAACTTAAGTTATTTAATTATAGATCTATTTTCCATTGGCAATGGTTTTTCAGTTCATTTTCTGTATGCCGTAATGATCTGTATGATGAATGGTATTAAACGAATCTTGGAATTTCCATAGAATGGCGACGGTCGATGAACTTTTTATTTTTCTTGGCGTCTTTAATCTTGTAGATTTAATCTAGACGTAATTGATTTTGTAAAGTTACATTTTTTGTTAATGATTACTTATTATTGAAATGGAGATGACAGAATTCTCCGTGTGGTGACGGAGTAAGAAAACAATACGTGACCACCCCAACTCATCCCATGGGTATCCTAAAACCGACTAAGAGACTATCCGTAAATATTATCTTTACGAAATGAAAAGAAGGAAAACTTGAAATTAAACCCTATACCAATCCATCTGGCCAGCGTGGTATTAGTAGGCCAAGTATCTCTCCGTCATGGGAGGAGGCCCGTCCCTGCAGTAGGACATTACGGGGCTGTTATGATGATTGAAAGGGAGATAAGCTGCGTACTGTCTGTGAGGCGATCACTCCTTAACTGTTGAATTTATTTCGTGAAGTTAGGTACTAAATTAGACTACGGCTTGGAAAGAATTTAAAGCGTGCACTATGTCCGGTCAGAAACTTTCTGAATACACTCCACTGTTCTTTGATCATCACCATCGTTATCACATCTATTTGTATACCCATACTGATATTAAAAAGAGGTAAAGTTTGTGTGTTTTAGTGACTGTGTCTTTGTGACGTTGTAGGGGGTAATCTCTAGATCTAATGAACCGATTGTATAAATTCTTTTTGTGTTGAATAGTCCATTTCTCGGGGAGTGTCATAGGCTATATAGTATCACGCTATGACTAATAGGAGTGGAGCAGTAGTGAAATATGTTTAAAAAACGGACGGGTTTTTTTAGCCGCCCAACGAAGTGGGCACGGGTCCAGCTAGTCTTGTATAAGTACTATTTCTATCCTCCCTCTACCAGTATGTAGTATAGAAAATAGCTTGTCCTCAAGGGAAATGTAATGATTACATCACTTACTATACAGCTGTGTACATCGCTTAATTGTACATAACACTAGGGGGAATACCCTGTCTATAAATTGTATTAATTTTCCCTCGTTGCTATCTATTGCCGAGCTTTTATTAATACCTTAACACCGGATTGTTTCACTTGTTAATATCAGTCAAAATATTTATGTCCACTGCTAAACATAGGCTTCTTTCTGCGCGCTATCTTGTGCCTCTTTCTCTTGGCACCTTCATGACAACAGCCCATTAATGACCCACTGCAAGGAAGGAGGCCCTTCCTTGACGGAGGGATTCTTGGCCTACTAATACCACGCGGGCCAGACGGATTGGAATAGGGTTTAATTTCAAGTTTTCCTTCTTTTTATTTCGTAAAATTAATATTCACGGATAGTCCCTAAGTCGTTTTTTACGACACCCATGGTATGAGATGGGGTAGTGACATATTGTATCCTTACTCGGTCACCACACAGAGAATCTCTTGCCACCTTAATAAGGTGGTTAATACAATACAACTTCAAAGTTGTTTTGCCACATCGGCTATTGGTCCTTTAGGCAATCCAAAGCACTATGTTGATTAATCAAATTAATACTTAGATTTTGACAATTGAGTATCTATTCAGTCTATAATCTTGGTAATCCAAAGATTGTAATATTATGTGTTTTGATGTCACTAAGGGCTCTTTAAATTTAGCCGTTTCGTTACGTACGGCTGCCGTGCGTTTTCGGTGCGTTTTTTGAACGGCAAACGTTTTTTTTCTCATAGAAATCTTGCCGTGCGGCACTATAAATAGGAACGTACGTTTGCCGTTCGAAAAAAGCACGGCAGTCGTACGGCACGATACGGCTAAATTGAAACAGCCCTTAGGCTACTTCCTGAGAGTTCACATTTAAGTGTAAACCTTTAGAACTAAGAAAACATCGTGTGGGTTGACGAATTATTTAGCTAGTAAAGTTAAAGGGCAAAGGCCAGAGGTTGCTATGTCGATAATTGAAGTCTATGTTTTCAAATTAAATGTTTTCTTAATGGTGTCTCAATGAATAATGAATGAATGAAATTGTACTGATATAACCGATTACGGGATTAGAGAAGATAATTACATATTTGTATGAAAGTAGATGGAGCTATCAATGTTTGAAATGAGGTTCTTCAGTCCCTGCCTACGCTAACTAGAACAAGACAAGAGTTTGCGTTTATAATTCTTTATTGATAATTTATATAAATTGTTATAGGTAATAGACTTAAAAGTTTGTATGTTATGCTAAATTTTTGAATAATAAGTAATATATGAAAAGGCTCCGTTATTATGCCCGTGCCAAGTTCACAGAAGCCTTATTATTTTATAATTGATGCATTTAAACAAAGATAATAAAACGAACCTAGTGCGAATCTGACTTTCTTGAGCATTAAAGGGTCCGAACAAACTTTTAGTCCCAATACATTGCTTACCAGATCAACTTAATATTATTTCATGAAATAAAAAAAAGGTGAACTAATATATGAGTTGTAGCATCTGTTAGTAATAAAGGGCGCTATTTATGTGGTATCAAAAAGACAATTCTTGACATCTGCGCTTCATATTCAACTGACGTGAAACACACTGTTTTCTGAAATGATAATTTTTTTAATGGTATAGTCAATTAACTGTGTTGGTTTTGAGTGTTACTATGCTGTGGAATAATATGATTATCCATTTACGGGCCATAGCGGTCTGGTATCTATTTAATCTTTTGCCTAATTTTTAAAGTAAGTTTTCCCCGTTACATTTTTACACTTAAAAAAAATATGGCCATTTTAATCAAATTGGGTACATGAGAGAAAAGAACCTGCATAAATCAGTATTGTGTTTAAATTTTTCATGTCTAGTATTAATTTAATATGCTGAAAACTGCAACTTTAGAGATAACGCAGATACTATGCAGATCTGTATGAGGGTGCAAGACAGTGTGAAATTAACCTATAATCCTATTCGCGTTTAGAAGCCCCGCCGAAGAAGATTTTATTGGTTATGATGGTGGATAGGATGGCGGGGCTGTCACTGCAGTGACAGCCCCGCCATCTAACCAATAAAATCTTTTAAAATTCAATTAATTTGAATATTAAAATATTTGATTGATTGGACAACTCACTGCATTCTAAACGCGAATAGGATATAGAAACTCTACGAAACTCAAAAGTGCAAGTAATACATTATATTTTGTATTAACATAGATTAATACAAAATATAATGTCCTTAATACAAAACTCGGACAGCTAATTAAAAACGTGAGTTTAACTATATTAATAATTAAATAAATAAATAAATAAATATTCTTCACACATTCACACAACGCCATCTAGTCCCAAACTAAGCAGAGCTTGTACTATGGGTACTAGACAACGGATAAACATTAATTGATAATTGTTTAATTGTTTCACCACCCTCGATATCACTAAAGATTAGCAGGTGTTACCTAGTTGCCCTGTTAATTACTTGTGTTAACTTGGTCATAACTTATACAAAAGCTTCGCGATCTGTGTTTGCCGTTTAGTAAGAACTAGCTGTCCCGTGCTCACTTTGTTGGGCTGCGAAAAAAACGCGTCCCTTTTTTAAACATATTTCATTACTGCTCCACTCCTATGAGTCATAGCGTGATACTATATAGCCTATGACACTCCCCGATAAATGGACTATTCAACACAGAAAGAATTTTTAAAATCGGTTTAGTACATCTAGAGATTAGCCCCTACAACGTCACAAACACACAAACTTTACCTCTTTATAATAATAGTATAGATGAATCAATTTTTTTTATATGAGCCAATCTTTTATAAACTGTTTTGTCAGATAATGTGACGGTGCAAATGTTAGACAATTTATAGTTAACAACATACCACCTGTCGTCATTGTCGTTAGGGCCATATTACTGCAATTAAATATACCTAGATCACGTAGGACCACTATGTATTCTTAAATAACTCAATCTTATTGTTATTATCTCTATATCTTAATACGTTCTATTACATTCTATATACCCTATGTACAGTCGGGGTATTTGCCGCTCGACCACCCTTAGGCGAGAATCGCTTGGCACGCGGCGCATGCGATACGTGGCACGCCCACGTATCGCATGCGCCGCGTGCCAAGCGATTCTCGCCTAAGGGTGGTCGAGCGGCAAATACCCCGACCGTACATCTATGTACCCTATTAGCAATCAAGTCTTCCGCATGGCCAGAAGAGAAGTTTATCCAATTTCTCCATTTTCTTATGATTGATATCAATCACTACAGCCCATTTATGTCCCACTGCAGGAACGGGCCTCTTCCCGTAACGGAAGGATCCTGGGCCTACTAATTTTACGCTGGCCAGACGGATTGGTATAGGGTTTAATGTCAAGTTTTCCTTCTTTTTTTTTCGTAAAGATAATATTCACTTCAATTAGGATAGTCCCTTAGTTGGTTTTTACGACACCCATGGGATGAGATGGAGTGGTGACATATTGATTCTTACTCCGTCACCACACGGAGAGTGATATCAATGCGCTCAGCTAAATTATTTCCACGACTTCTTGTCGTATTAAAATATGTAGCCACAAACATTTCTCACGTCCTAATATTCAAATTATGTTTGGTATGTTTATAGTGAATTATCTACGTAATTTATATATTAGCCGAATGAAGTAGGCTCAGCAGATTATAAATTTTATAGCGGTACCGGACCGATCATGATGTTTTATTAATAATTTCGTAGCTGGCGTACCAAGTCGCATTATGGCGATAAAGTGTTGTATTTTTTTTTTGCGCTATTTTAAGATATTTAAATTTAATTATAAACCTTATTTTCTTTTTATATTATGTCAATTACAAGGGCAGTATTTTTTACACGAAATAATAAATGAAGCTGACGTTTGATTAGGTATTCACAATAACCAAAAATATTTTGCATGCAATTAGCCCTATGTCCACTAAGATCCATTGAAAAGATCCATTGATGGATCTTTTTACACTTAAATCAAACACATAAGTCCACTTTAATCCATGATCCATTGTAAAAAATAAAGCGGGTGACACACGCAATCTTAAATTGCTCTATTCCTCTTGCCCAATTTTTTATTAACTCTTCCAAACAAAATTGTTTGTCCGGTGGCTTTCACCAAATCATCATCATCATCATAACAGCCCATTAATGTCCCACTGCAGGGACGGGCCTCCTCCCGTGACGGAGGGATACTTGGCCTACTAATATCACACTGAACAGACGGATTGGTATAGGGTTTAATTTCAAGTTTTCCTTCTTTATTTCGTAAGGATAATATTCACCGATAGTCCCTTAGTCGGTTTTTACGATACCCATGGGATGAGATGGGGTGGTGACATGTATTCTTACTCCGTCACCACACGGAGAATCATCACCATACGTTCACCAAATACGGACCAAATATTGCTCACACCAATCAATCAATCACCACCCCATCTCAAATAAATAAAAAAAAACATTTATACATATGTTACTATTAAAATTTTGATCGGTTTTCTAGTCTTTTATTTACCTATAGAAAATGGCTACTGTAGATGCAGCTTTATAATGGATTTTAAAAAGATCCATTTTTAAAATATTTTCGGATCATGGATTAAAGTGGACATATCTGTGTGATTTGAGTGTAAAAAGATCCATGGATCTTTTTAATGGATTTTAGTGGACATAGGGGCAATTAGTAACCAAAAGAATAGCTTTGAAGAAATATAAGTATCCCCAGTTAAGCACACGACGCCATCTAATCCTACTCAAAGCTTGTTCTGACGATGTCTGATAAACATAAATAATTAAATCCTATGTAAAGCATGAATCTTTTTACTAGCACACACCCAAAGCAACAGATTTGAGGTTGCGCCTAACGCTTCGGTGCCCAACACTATAAAGACTGAATATCATGCGAAGTGCAAAAACAAACTCTGAGCTCCGGAGCGAAAGCTCCAGGTGGAACCTGGACCTTATACTAATATGATGATGATCTACAAAATCTACTCCACTAATTATGTAATTAACCAATAAAACAAAAACCGCAAACACTTTGCTCAGTTAGCACGTGCCCTAAGTGAAGTTCACAGCGTTGATTGTTATTGATACAGAGGCTTTAGGTTCATCAATCAAATGCTTTATAGAAACGAGCTCGGTAATTAGGGGCTTTCAACAGATTCTCTTTTTTGTTGCCAAAATGAGAAAATATTATACTTACCTACTGAGATTTTAGAATATAATGTTTTAGAATTTTTGGTGTATCTTTTGCTTTAGTGTCGCTACTTTTTTAAACTTTAGTTTACTCCTTCGTCATCATGGATAATCGCATGGTATTCGGTTATTCACTGTGTAGGAATAAATATCGAAATTGATTGAAAACAATAGGCGGGCGTATTGGTCCATGGCTGCTTTGCGAAGAAAACATTTCCACTTAATCCAAATAAGTCCAACAAGTGACCAACCTTTTATTTACTTGTTTTGTTTCGCGTATATGATTTGTACCCGCGAAATCCAGCATGCCAAAAAGATAAACTAGCCACTATCTATACCATCTTGTTGTCAAATATAATTTCGTCTTTGTCCCAGTAGTTGTAGCTAACTGTCGATCTTTTAATTGAAATGTAAGCATTTGACTTAACGTAAAAAACACTACAATGTCTTTTAATATGTATTCAAGTATAATTTTTCATTTAATTCCTTTAAAAAACCTGTAATACAAAGTTATAATAATTTTATCCGGCAATTTAGACCGTTTGCAAATATCGTTGCAAAGGTACCTCCACCCCACAGATCTCCCTGGGCTCGTTAAGGTCAAAGAGCAGTGTTCACAAAACCCCCGCCACTGTATATTTAAGTGAACACTCAGCACTCGGTCTCTGGTGGATTTTGTAAGCTGTTGTGCAGATTTATTCATGTTTGCTTTGCTTTTATATTTAGGTATATTTTTGACGTAATTTGCTTAGTCAATATTGAATTTTGTTAATTGATGTCAAGTTGTACGACTGTCATCTATGACATGTATGACTCGCTTAATGAAAGTGGACGAGGCCGAATCTTTTTGCCAGGATGGTGACAAGTGGCGTTCTGTCGTCTCTGCCTACCCCGGCCGGGATAAGGCGTGAGTTTATGTAGGTATGTATGTAAGTTGTACGACTCCTACATCAAGAGATATGTTGCGCTAATGATGTTTATATAATTTAGGGGAAATGCAATTAGGAAGCATACCATTTCTCCTTCAACAGTAGTAAGTTATTTTTGATCGCATTAGATTTAGCTTTGAGACTACTAATACAACGCTACCCAGACGATAAATTTTAAGTCTATTCTGTATAGCAGTGGTCCGTCACGTACCCTTTAATTTTCAAATATTAGGTATATTTTTCTGTTCAATCTCCAAAGAGTTTACTTCTTACGGTCTTCGTTTAGAAAAGCTAACGAGTACATTAGCTTCCGATAAAGCTTTACATTTTAAAGTGATACTGAATTGCATTCCCCTTAAATTATTATCAATTTAGCGTTTTGGGGTTATAGCTTTGTGTTTAAAAACTGAGAGAGACACGAACACGACAGAGAACTAGCGTTGCGTCTCTTATATTTAGTTAATTTCCTGCGACACATTGCTCAGCATCTCTCATAAACTGAACCTCGCTTGACTAAGATGTACCCAGACTTACGCATATTAATAAAAAGATTATATATCAATGTCGGGGTGTTATTATCGTGGGGGGAGTACTCCACACAGGCCGCTGGCGCCGTGTATAAATAGACTGGTCGATACACTCGCACTCCAGACAAATGCGGACCATTTAGACTTACTACTACACAGCTTTGTATATGTCCTAAAACATTACTATATCGTAATAGCTTCTCATGAGGCACTGCCAAGACTGACGAGCCCAAGCCGTTTGTTGTCTAAAAGATTTTTTAGCTAAAAAACGTCTACAAACCAGAGCATTGATCCCGATTACAGTACCTACATAATTTAGTATAACAATATCTTATCAATACAGTAATTACGTTTCTAGGGTTCCGTACCGGTTTTGAAAAAACGAAACCCTTATAGGATCACTTTGTTGCCCGTCTGTCTGTCTGTTAAGAAAATTTTTCTCAGGAACGCGTGGAGGTACGTATTAAGCTGAAATTTTTACCAAATACTAAGGTCTGTTGCCTCTTAGAGCTGTAAAAAAGTCAAACTTCTAGGGAATGTAAAAGTTTGATTTTTTATACGGAACCTTCGGTGCGCGAGTGCGACTTGCACTTGTCCGGTTTTATTTTTCAGATAAAAGATACTTACCTCATGTATTTGATGAATCTGGACTCGCAGCTGATTGTCTTTAGTCTTGATGTCCTTTCTATTCTAATGTTAATTGCATAGTAATTTTTTATTGTAAAATCTTTTTATTGTATCCTGGTCATAAATTATTTAGTAAAAAATAAAGAGAATACCCTTTCTTTTGATTTATACAAAGAGGATTACAACGTCTTATGAATTTAATGGAAAACCAAATTAGCTAAATTTTTTGTCCTTGTGGTAACAGCAAAACAAAGCGGTGAAAACGGAGCACCCCTGTGCAGTAATCCTTTAGGCCACCGCAATATTAGATGCTCAGTTCCCTATTAGCGGAAGAGCCCGTATATGCGGTTGGTTAGTTTGGAGCTGGGAAAGACATTTAATTTAACAAGACTTAAAGTGGTCTTATCGCGTATAAGATATAAGATCTTAATCTGAGATAATTGTTCGACATTATCATATTTAATATCAACCAAAATAGGTCTACTCTTGGGCATATGCCTCCTCCTAATGTTTTCACTGCGCGCGTTCTTGTGCCGTCCTTGTCCACGGTCTTTTCTCGATCTTGTGTAAGGTTTTCGGTCTATCATATGAGGGGTCTGTCTACTCTACCGGTCCGCGGTCCGCATTCAAAAACTACTCTGTCTTACTGGCTGTCTTATACTTATTGCCATTAAGTGTGCAATGCAGAATAAGAATATGGTCCTGGGACAAGAATGACAGCGATGTCAATGCGACTCTGAATAGCACTATCAATGTTTTTACGCAGTCGCTAACTTAGACAGCTCAAGGTTTTTTTTGCTTACAAATTCTTTGAATGCTTTGGTTGAACTAGATCTCGAATTGAATTTTTTAGCAGCTCATTTACTTGCACAGCTGTGTATTAAACATAGCGATACATTTTCTCTGGTGTAAGACTGATTACTGTGTTTCATTTTTTACCCTTGTGTGCATAAGAATCGATTATGCCATTCCGTGAATTTCCATCATTAACCATTAACATAAATGGGTGAAGGATGCTTTGCCGTTGTTTATACGATTATAGCATGATGACGGCTTCAAGCCAATCTCTCATACTGAAAAGACTGATGTTTCTTTTCTTATTAGACTAAGCCAATGTTCGCAGATATCTACAAAAACAAAAGAAGGAAACCTTGACCTCAAACACAAAATCAATCTGTCTGGTCAGCGTGCTCAGAGTATACCAAGTTTCTCTCCGTTCTTGAAGGAGGCATGTGCCCATGCAATAGAACACTAATGGGGAACCAAGTCATCAGTTGTTCATGAGTTTTGCCTCAAATAACTTTAAATACCTATGTCTAAACTTGAAGTAGAAGTCGTTCCTTGAGTGCCACCTAACGATTATGTTTGTGTGCCATTATTAAGTAGGTGTCAGTGAGCAACTTTTGTTTTAAGTGTGAGTGGATACTTGGGAAGTGTTCAACGTTACAAGTAAAATGTAGGCTTTTGAAAGTGTTAACGTTTTCAGACTTTTGACGATGACATGGCCTTGTCTAAGTGATATTCTTTTATGTGGATGAATAATGTGTTCTAAGCGCTTAGGATATCAGCTTCGACGTCGAGTTAGTAGGTCTACTTGTTGTCTGCCAGTCTACTGTATTACTTATTACGTATAACTTCAAGTAAAGCGAAAGTCCATCTTTAGAATCAAGGAGGCTTCTCTACTCTTTAAGTTTTTAATAAAAAAAAACTAAACGAATTATAGTTTAAAAAACTCAAACTAACCCCTCCGAAACGCTATTCTCTCTCATAATATAACTGTTAACTTCCCAACAGGCTGATGTCTTAAAAAAATAAAGAAATGAAATATACCTACTTCATAAAATATTTCATAAAAAACCTAACAATAAATCTCAACACATCAACACCATAGCTTATCAATGCATGACGCAAATGACATAATGTCACACATAAACATTAAGTAAAAAAAACGAACTAAACTGAATGTTATCTCACACAATGATAATAACTGTATGAATGAACGCTCCCACGCTGTCGTTGAGACCTGTTCGCTTCGTACGACCTTGTCAAGGCGAACTGGTCACACAGACACCTTGCGAAGGAATTTTAATGTTTTCTAACCTACCTACGTTACGTTATTTGTCATTCTATTTGGTGACGAGGTGTTAGTGGTGACATCTTTCGGATTTAGTGGTAAATGGTCAGGTCTTTTGACGGTAAAATAATTGAGATGATTTTCATTGAGATATGAGTGCATGTTCCGTTGATTTTTTTTATTGTACGAAAATAATTATTTAAGAAAACTTGTCAAAAACCTATAAAGAAATTGTACACATTTATATCAACAAAAACTTAAATAGAATAATAGAGCATTTTTTCGGTTCAGTCCAGTAAAATAAAGGTAAATATAAAATGTGCGTAAATGTCCCGTTTATATAATAATTATTATAACGCAAAATATATAAGCGAAAACAATAATGTATTTTTTGTCATGTTAGTATAAGATTTTGTAACAATATTTCCTTCTCTTCTTGGATATTGGGTAGATTTTACAGTCACTTAGTAGAATTTTACAACCCAATTGCGATGAGATTGAGCCAATTACTCCACGTAGACAGTCCTACGGTTAACCACATTGCCAGTAATCTTTGTAAAAAAAACCAGTTGCTTAAGCGTGACAAAATAGAAAGTTAATTATTCATAGGAAACAGCTCATTATCAACATCTCTCTAACACTTAGGCTCGTATTAGCATCAATCAAAGAACGCCAGTTTATAATAGACGTCGCGTCGTCTCAAGATGAGGGGAATAAAATTAAACATTGTGTGATACTTTCATTTAATGAAACATGCTATTGATAGCTGTTAATCGAGAAAAAAAGAAGAAACATCTCCGTATGGTGACGGAGTGAATACAATATGATGGTGGATGGTGGTGATGGGATGAGATGGGTTGGTAAACCCATCTCATCCCATCACCCCCCTCGTAAATAAACGATAAAGTAGAAGAACATGCTGTTAATATTTCATCCAATTTTAATGATCATAGATGCTAGATTGATATCAGGGTAATATGAGTACGCGTATACAGGCTACGTGTAGTACTGTTTGTAAAACAGTTCACTTGACAGATTGCCTTTGGTTGATTTAGTTTGGCTATCGAATTCGGAATATGGAGTAGGTACCTACGCTTTAATTTTTTTTTGTTCTGGCCTTTAATCTTTTTACAGAACATGCCAGTAGGGCGAGTTGATCCATTTCTGCCGTTCTCGGATTAAATCAACTCGACCCCCCCCCCTTTTTCCTTTCAATACATTATTTGAACCATTTTTTGTATTGACACTCTGGTTACGACTTGTCAGTACCAACTTCGCTTTCAATATTAAGTAGCTGCTGCTTTGTGTGGCGTTTTGTATACCCTAAGGCCTTGTTCACAGTAGCGATTTGTCCGGCGGTTTTTCTGCGTTTTTCGCAAGTATGAACAGGCACTAAGAAAGCCCGGAAGACCTAATTAGATAACCCACTCCTTTCTTCCAGTTTTTCACTCATAAATATATTATGACTTTGACTTTTAATTACTTAATAATTATACACCTAAGGTCTCTGCTTACAATACATTTTTTTTAAATAAGGTAGGTATCTGTAAAGATAGAGCTTTGCATGAAATAAAAGCCAGTTTACATCTGATACTTACATTTAAAATGATTCTAATTTTACTTTGTTTTTTTTACAGGTATGTTTTCTTCTCACGGACGATTCAAAGAGTCAAGTGTTATCACGCTACATACTATAATGTGAGTTTTTCATCATATTTCTGTTAAACATTCAGTATGTGTACAAAAAACGTAGGTAAAATTTAATATTTTTATCGTATTTCATAATACTCAATACGTTTAATATATAAATATTGCGCATCTATATCAGTTTAATTCTTCTTATCATATTCACACTACGTAATATAGTCCTAAAATAGATGAGCTTGTACTAGACATTAGTTGAACATCTTTTTTTTTGTAAATACATGTACATGTTATACTACGTTTATACTAATATTTACAAAAATAAAATTATGTTCTTTTTGTTCTTACTTTTTTTGTTTTTCCGTAGTCTAATGTGCTCCGTTTAACACCATAGTATAAGCTCTATTCAGCTTTGGACCAGATGTCTTTGTGTAAATATGTGAAAAAAATCTATATTATAGACATAATTTCATTACAATGTTCATGTGTGTAACATAATTATGTTGTTCAATAATTCCACATCTTAACATCGACCGCATAAATAATCATATCAACCTGTTATACATAGGAAGTGTACTCCCGCCCTAATTTCCTTTAGAAGCAAGTAATTTCGGCGCTCTTGAGTATCGTAACTTTTGTACCGTTTTTGCACAATTATTAATTTCTGAACGGATAATAATTTATAGTCGCTGTTTTGAAACTATGATTTACGAATGCTTATCTTTAGGTGATTGTTTTAAGTTTATTCGGATAATGGTTTATGTATCCTCATTCCATAGCAGAGATGATCGGCCTCTGGTAGTGCCGGACTAAAATATTAAGAGTCTTCTGACACTCTCGTTTTATGGAGCTATCGACAAACTATTGTCCCGAATTTAAAAGTTTTTTCCATTAAAGTGAATGACACGTCTTAGCTAAAGCTATGAGATTCTAATACAAAAATAATCATTTTTTTTTTCAACAAACCCACAAGTAATTCATATAAAATAAATATGCCATGTAAATAAAAACGTACCATAAAAGTAAACATACCATGAAAGACATTATACGCACACCTCAATAGTTCCCATCAAATTCAACTATAATGGCAATTATTTGTTGTTGTTTGTTTTTTCAACGTGTGACCAATTCAGCATGTTGATCAATATAATCTTTATGGTAGTGGATTCGATTCTTTGCTTTTGAAGATTATTTGTACTAAAAACTTGGTGACTAACTGACCTGCTCCCATGTGGTCGTATTATACATTAGACTTTTACGCGGCCGTGGTTTTCCTGCAACATCCACCTGTATAACTCTCTATTGCCTGTTTTGTGACTTTAAAGCCTTTTTCTTTATATAGCTATAGAAATTTTTAATATTTTACTAATTTGTTATAACTAAAAACTTACCATAGCTAATTTACTGTAAAGCCCGATTTACACATCGACAAGTACAGTGGCGAGTTAAGTAGTAAGTTGTTTATTAAATTGATTTAAATAGATCTCCATCCTATTTTTTGGCGAGTTAAGTACGAAGTAGCCCCCTCTCTCGCGTCTTGTCAAATTAACTTGCCAAAAAATAGAATGGAGATCTATTTAAATCAACTTAATAAACAACTTACTACTTAACTCGCCACTGTACTTGGCGATGTGTAAATCGGGCATAACGTAACATTAAAAAAACGTAACTTGCCCCGTAGACATCTAGCGGTAAAAAATGGAACTTAATGCGTTGGTGGTTCTGAATACGAGTAGTTTCGTAACCTTTAGCTTCGTAGTGCTGTTACCCTCCCATAGATGGCGGTATGTGTAGCTGTAAAAGTTATATTAGACCAAAATGCTTGCTAGGGAGAAAACAGATTCAAGTGAGTTTTTTTTTAATTTTGTGATTCAATAAATAAAAATAAAGCTGTTATGTAAATTTACTAGAGCTTATGTTACGCAAATTAGCCAAAAATATGCCGATGCTATACCCTTGTCAGCTTTAATCAAAAGGAAAAATGCAAATTTAATCTGCTTTTACTGTGAATATTATTCGACGACCTCTATGGCGTGGTTATATAACATGACTGCTACGCAGAGGTCTCGGGTTCGATTCCCGCTCAATGCAAATCTTTGTGTGCATGAACATGATTGTTTGCATTGGTCTGAGTGTATGTATTTACAAAAAAAAGTATTTAAGTATGTTTATCTGCTGTCAAGTACCCATAGTACAAGCTTTGCTTAGTTTGGGACTAGGTGGCGATGTGTGAATGTGCGAGGATTATTTATTTATTATATTACTTCGTAATAAAAAGTTCCTATACTGAGTTTACATAGAAAAATGGTTTAGTACATTTTGTATCTTTTTTTAACGACAGTTAGTTTTACATCTGTCTGTCGTTGTTTCCTTAGGATATGTAGTAGACATTAATTGAGTGTTAATTGCGCTTGCACGTGGGCTGACACTACGATTTACTTGTCGAATTGATTGAGGCGAAGCTTTTATTTTGTACGTTTTTCTATCTTTTTGGACAATTTGTAACTACAAAGTACTTTATTTAATTGTAAAATAATTGTTAAAAAATTTGAATTAAAATTTATCTATACTAATATTATAAAGAGGTAAA